>OY804579.1:124213193-126613193 GCA_963680875.1 Bathymodiolus brooksi | reverse complement strand
GAATAGCCTTAGTTTAATGGGTCACATATAGGGTTGATCGAGAATAGTCTTAGTTTAATGGGTCACATATAGGGTTGATCGAGAATAGTCTTAGTTTAATGGGTCACATATAGGGTTGATCGAGAATAGTCTTAGTTTAATGGGTCACATATAGGGTTGATCGAGAATAGTCTTAGTTTAATGGGTCACATATAGGGTTGATCGAGAATAATCTTAATTTAATGGGTCACATATAGGGTTGATAGAGAATAGCCTTAGTTTAATGGGTCACATATAGGGTTGATCGAGAATAGTCTTAGTTTAATGGGTCACATATAGGGTTGATCGAGAATAGTCTTAGTTTAATGGGTCACATATAGGGTTGATCGAGAATAGTCTTAGTTTAATGGGTCACATATAGGGTTGATCGAGAATAGTCTTAGTTTAATGGGTCACATATAGGGTTGATCGAGAATAGTCTTAGTTTAATGGGTCACATATAGGGTTGATCGAGAATAGTCTTAGTTTAATGGGTCACATATAGGGTTGATCGAGAATAGTCTTAGTTTAATGGGTCACATATAGGGTTGATCGAGAATAGTCTTAGTTTAATGGGTCACATATAGGGTTGATAGAGAATAGTCTTAGTTTAATGGGTCACATATAGGGTTCATCGAGAATAGTCTTAGTTTAATGGGTCACATATATCGTTGATAGAGAATAGCCTTAGTTTAATGGGTCACATATAGGGTTGATCGAGAATAGTCTTAGTTTAATGGGTCATATATAGGGTTGATCGAGAATAGTCTTAGTTTAATGGGTCACATATAGGGTTGATCGAGAATAGTCTTAGTTTAATGGGTCACATATAGGGTTGATCGAGAATAGTCTTAGTTTAATGGGTCACATATAGGGTTGATCGAGAATAGTCTTAGTTTAATGGGTCACATATAGGGTTGATCGAGAATAGTCTTAGTTTAATGGGTCACATATATGGTTGATAGAGAATAGCCTTAGTTTAATGGGTCACATATAGGGTTGATCGAGAATAGTCTTAGTTTAATGGGTCACATATAGGGTTCATCGAGAATAGTCTTAGTTTAATGGGTCACATATATGGTTGATAGAGAATAGCCTTAGTTTAATGGGTCACATATAGGGTTGATCGAGAATAGTCTTAGTTTAATGGGTCACATATAGGGTTGATCGAGAATAGTCTTAGTTTAATGGGTCACATATAGGGTTGATCGAGAATAGTCTTAGTTTAATGGGTCACATATATGGTTGATAGAGAATAGCCTTAGTTTAATGGGTTACATATAGGGTTGATCGAGAATAGTCTTAGTTTAATGGGTCACATATAGGGTTGATCGAGAATAGCCTTAGTTTAATGGGTCACATATAGGGTTGATCGAGAATAATCTTAATTTAATGGGTCACATATAGGGTTGATAGAGAATAGCCTTAGTTTAATGGATCACATATAGGGTTGATCGAGAATAGTCTTAGTTTAATGGGTCACATATAGGGTTGATAGAGAATAGCCTTAGTTTAATGGGTCACATATAGGGTTGATAGAGAATAGCCTTAGTTTAATGGGTCACATATAGGGTTGATAGAGAATAACCTTAGTTTAATGGGTCACATATAGGCTTGATAGAGAATAGCCTTAGTTTAATGGGTCACATATAGGGTTGATCGAGAATAGTCTTAGTTTAATGGGTCACATATAGGGTTGATAGAGAATAGCCTTAGTTTAATGGGTCACATATAGGGTTGATAGAGAATATCCTTAGTTTAATGGGTCACATATAGGGTTGATAGAGAATTGCCTTAGTTTAATGGGTCACATATAGGGTTGATCGAGAATAGTCTTAGTTTAATGGGTCACATATAGGGTGATCGAGAATAGTCTTAATTTAATGGGCCACATATAGGGTTGATAGAGAATATCCTTAGTTTAATGGGTCACATATAGGGTTGATAGAGAATAGCCTTAGTTTAATGTGTCACATATAGGGTTGATAGAGAATAGTCTTAGTTTAATGGGTCACATATAGGGTTGATAGAGAATAGCCTTAGTTTAATGGGTCACATATAGGGTTGATAGAGAATAGCCTTAGTTTAATGGGTCACATATAGGCTTGATAGAGAATAGCCTTAGTTTAATGGGTCACATATAGGCTTGATCGAGAATAGTCTTAGTTTAATGGGTCACATATAGGTTTGATAGAGAATAGCCTTAGTTTAATGGGTCACATATAGGGTTGATCGAGAATAGTCTTAGTTTAATGGGTCACATATAGGGTTGATAGAGAATAGCCTTAGTTTAATGGGTCACATATAGGGTTGATAGAGAATTGCCTTAGTTTAATGGGTCACATATAGGGTTGATAGAGAATAACCTTAGTTTAATGGGTCACATATAGGGTTGATAGAGAATAGCCTTAGTTTAATGGGTCACATATAGGGTTGATAGAGAATAGCCTTAGTTTAATGGGTCACATATAGGGTTGATAGAGAATAGCCTTAGTTTAATGGGTCACATATAGGATTGATAGAGAATAGCCTTAGTTTAATGGGTCACATATAGGGTTGATAGAGAATAGCCTTAGTTTAATGGGTCACATATAAGGTTGATAGAGAATAGCCTTAGGTTAATGGATCACATATAGGGTTGATAGAGAATAGCCTTAGTTTAATGGGTCACATATAGGGTTGATAGAGAATAGCCTTAGTTTAATGGAGATCTCGTCAACTATATAGGGTTGATAGAGAATAGCCTTAGTTTAATGGGTGTCTCGTCAACTATATAGGGTTGATTGAGAATAGCCTTAGTTTAATGGGTCACATATAGTGTTGATCTAGAATAGCCTTTGTTTAATGGATGTCTCGTCAACTATGTAGGGTTGATCGAGAATAGCCTTAGTTTAATGGGTCACATATAGGTTTGATCGAGAATAGCCTTAGTTTAATGGGTCACATATAGGGTTGATCGAGAATAGCCTTAGCTTAATGGATGTCTCGTCAACTATATAGGGTTGATTGAGAATAGCCTTAGCTTAATGGGTCACATATAGGGTTGATCGAGAATAGCCTTAGTTTAATGGATGTCTAGTCAACTATATAGGGTTGATCGAGAATAGCCTTAGTTTAATGGATGTCTCGTGAACTGCACATTGTAAATTTACAGAGTGTTCACTATTTCACTCACTTGCTTGTGGCATGAATGATTTAATTTTGTTGCCGGTATATTAGCAAAGATAAAACATGTAGGACTGGTGGTCAAATACCATGGTATCTTAGTTCATGTCATGTAGGACTGTTAGTCAAATACCATGGTATATTATGTCATCTGTGACTTTTACTATTTGTGTTGGATGTTTTCTAATCTATATTTGCAGACGTCACCAGAAAGTAAAGCTTCGCTATTGTCGTTCGTTACATTTAACTGGATAGGACCGTAAGTTTGATATATTCTACGTAAACTTCCATCATTTATTGTATCTGCTTCTAAGGTAATATGGGATAATGTGTGCTAAGCTGCCAGTTTGTATACCAATTTATATAAATTATTTAGGAAAGTTTTACCTTCGGGGACTAATAGTCCACCAGCAGAGATATCTACCCAGTGATAGTTTAGGTTAATGAATTCATCGACAAATGTCTGCCGCTATTACTAATGTTTATTATTTGTTATAGATAATTTCCTGTTTCTGAAAACTTCTACCAAGCATAGTGCTACAAGGTACAAAGTTATATTGTATTTTCTATTAAGAATATTATGTTATAAGCTTTTGTGTTTGACGAGTGGATTAGATTTCCATGTAACTATTTTTCACGGCACTTTCAACATTATATCAGTTATACTATCATCAGAGGAGGAAACTGTAAAACCCGGATAAAATCACACACTGGACAGAAACAATTGACTGTCTTGATCACATAAGACTGTATATAGTGGACCTTGCCACAGCCGGGAGATGGCAGGCCTTGGTTATATAGGTAAATATACATTGAATTGCAACAACGACATTATTATGAGTTGCCTTGCTGTTGTTTGACAAGCATTCATATAAACACAACGTGAAACAAATAATGTGTGACTAAGAACGAAGAAAGGTATGCGTCGTATGTCTGACAATTTACAATTGCTTGAAAAGGAAAGGCGTCAAAAATACCATTCTGCTCAAGCGCAATGCCTATCTCTAACATACCCTTCTGCTCAAGCGCAATGCCTATCTCTAACATACCCTTCTGCTCAAGCGCAATGCCTATCTCTAGCATACACTTCTGCTCAAGCGCAATGCCTATCTCTAACATACACTTCTGCTCAAGCGCAATGCCTATCTCTAACATACCCTTCTGCTCAAGCGCAATTCCTATCTCTAACATACACTTCTGCTCAAGCGCAATGCCTATCTCCAACATACCCTTCTGCTCAAGCGCAATGCCTATCTCTAACATACCCTTCTGCTCAAGCGCAATGCCTATCTCTAACATACACTTCTCCTCAAGCGCAATGCCTATCTCTAACATACCCTTCTGCTCAAGCGCAATGCCTATCTCTAACATACCCTTCTGCTCAAGCGCAATGCCTATCTCTAACATACCCTTCTGCTCAAGCGCAATGCCTATCTCTAACATACACTTCTCCTCAAGCGCAATGCCTATCTCTAACATACCCTTCTCCTCAAGCGCAATGCCTATCTCTAACATACCCTTCTGCTCAAGCGCAATGCCTATCTCTAACATACCCTTCTGCTCAAGCGCAATGCCTATCTCTAACATACCCTTCTGCTCAAGCGCAATGCCTATCTCTAACATACCCTTCTGCTCAAGCGCAATGCATATCTCTAACATACCCTTCTGCTCAAGCGCAATGCCTATCTCTAACATACCCTTCTCCTCAAGCGCAATGCCTATCTCTAACATACCCTTCTGCTCAAGCGCAATGCCTATCTCTAGCATACACTTCTGCTCAAGCGCAATGCCTATCTCTAACATACCCTTCTCCTCAAGCGCAATGCCTATCTCTAACATACCCTTCTGCTCAAGCGCAATGCCTATCTTTAACATACACTTCATTCTCTTTCTGTTACTTTGTTTTTCATTTTATTTCAGACTAATTCTGAAAAAGCAATATATTGAAAGGAAAGATTTGTGGCCTTTAAGAAAAGGAAATACAGCTACCAGTATTACACATCATTTTGAAAAATATTGGAACCAACAGTTAGATTACACACAAAGGTAAGAATAATGCTGTGCAAAATTGATTAAAGAATATGCCTTGAAAAATGGATATTCATGCAATGTAACTTTCGGTATTCTGTATTTTTCTTATTTTAATAGAATTGTACAGTATTGGAATGGATATTGTTAAACATGGTAATGCAGTGATGTCATAATTGTGTGATGAATAAAATACTCGTTTTATTATCCCCCACATGTGCCATAGTTTTGTTTGTCATATTAATCTAAAAAGATGGATTCTTTTTCTAAATAAAAGGGAGAATAAATGATATGATCATATTTAAATATCATATATGTTTCAAGTACGGGAACTTTTTCACTGCTTTGATGTAGCGCATAACAATTCAAAATAGATAAGAAATCATTCCTATTTTTCCATATTGATTTTTGTATTGTTTTGTTTTGACCCCTACCGTTTTAGTGCAATTCAACCTGCATAAATTTTAATTTCGCACATTGTTATGGTTTTATGCTTGGATATTCCCATGTTCCCTGCAAGTTTTAGACAACTTACAGCAGTTCATAAAAACAAATTTATTCGGAGTTGTTATAAGCGATTCGTTGCAATTATAATTTTTCTATCCCTATCCATCGCCTTCTTTTTGTGGCAAATAAAACATCAGGACATTTGCCGATTCCAGTTCCACCTTTTCCATACAAAATGTATTATTTGTAAAACTGTTAGCCAGCAATATAGCTTAAATACTGCTCATCTCACCTTAAACAACAATCGCTCAATGGATGATCATTTGGACATGTGTATGCTATAGGTTTTTTTTTTATCAATTAACAAACATTGAATGGGAACAACCATTTAACTTTTAGAAGAGGATATGTTCTTTAAATTATGCCACCATACTTAATAGACCCCCTTTACAAGTTTAACGGTCAGTCCCTAACGTTAAATAAATTTGGTTTTTCGAGAAAAGCAAGCAAATAACACAGGGCCTTTTTCTGAGAAAGGTGAAATGAAATCTTCTGCGACCGTCCTTTCATATTTTCAGAATAAAACCAGAGGTAAAGCTGAAACGGGAAGAGCAGACCAAAAATACACAACAAGGAAACCTTTGTATATGTCTACTTAAGACATATGGACCCATTCTGTTTTTATCGACAATCTATAAACTTATGTTTCACGCAGCTGATTTCATGTATCCTATTGTTTTGAGGTGAGTAAGAAATAATAACGCGCCCTATTGTAGAGGATTTGATTTTTATGGTAATAATAATAACTATGCAATTTTACATTGTTGTTGCTGTAGCGCTTGCTATTATCTACAGACAATGGACAGGGACCGTCGTGGTCGTATGGTAGTTGGATTTACAACTACCTGTGCAATCCAGTTCGAACCCCGTTCATGGTGAGGTGTGATAAAGTTTATCAGTGACTTGCAACAGGTCGGGGGTTTTCTCCGGGTACTCCGGTTTCCTCCACCAATGAAACTGACCGCCACGATATAACTGAAATATTGTTGAAAGTGGCGTTGAACACCATAAACCACAGCCACATACAATGGTGATGAGTATAGCTCTACATTAAAAACAGTTACTACAACTATTACTAGCTACAGACAAAGGGTGGTTGTTGTAGCTATGAAATGAAAAGTTAAAGCTGTTACTACAACTATTACTAGCAACAGACAAGGGTGGTTGTTGTAGCTATGAAATGAAAAGTTAAAGCTGTTATTTTTGTGGGACTTTGATACTATTAGGTATAGATAATGCTATGAAATTATATTTAAAAAAAAAAGAATTTAAGCTATAATAGGTACAGCAACGGTAGTGTCATTAGCTATAACCTTGTGCATTTAAATTGTTATTATTGTAGGGCTTTGATACTACTAGCTACAGATAAAAGCGGGGACAATAGCTTTGGTTATTTATATTCCTTTCTTTTGCTCTCTGCCATTCTTGGTAAGTCAATATTTGGACCAAATCATCAACAGAAAACTCATGAAGCCATGATGAGAAGCTGGACAGCACTGACTATAGCTATTTATAAGAAGGTTAGTGGTCTAAGGATTTACTATATAAGTAACACGGCTGGTGACCTATAAAAACAGGAATTACTTACTCTTAGCGAGCACCTTGGCTCACTCTTGTTTTTTATGGGGTCCTTGTTGCTCACATTTTTAGTTTTCTGTGTTGTGTTTTTGTGTCACGTCAGATAGCGGATTGATTGAATCCCTTTGTTTATTTTTTCAGCTACTTTCATTATGAAAGTTCATCATAAACCTTCTCAGTAAAATGGTGGCACTAGAAAATGTAAATTGACATTAACTGTAAATTTACACTTAAAAAATTGGATATAATGGATAAAATATGGCATTTTTTATATTTTCAACACTCCCCAAACGATCTCTCTTAAGAAGCAGTTGCTCATTTAATTCAACGATATTAACTGCTGTATAGATATAGATATATTTATATTGAAAATAAAACAAAGGTACTACATGTAGTTTCCAATATAACCAACCACAAACAATAAGAATCCACCTTTTATAACACCTGAAACTTTAAAACTTTATATTGAATGACGAGGAAAATGTTGTTATTATTAAAACTAAGGTTCTCCTCATCAGCAATATACTGTGACTATACTGTTGGTACCCTTTGGTTTACTCTTCCAAAGATTTTGTAAGTTAATTGGTTTTCCAATATTTTGACATTGGGCACCTGATGCAGGTTGTTCCAGAAAGACTTGTACATTTGACATTGGGCACCTGATGCAGGTTGTTCCAGAAACCCGTTGTGCGCATTATATTAATTAAATACCTATATCTTTATTATTACAGATAAATTAAACATCATTTTAAATAATTATAGACATTGAAACTCTCCAGTTCAGCGAAGAAGCTTACAACTGTTGGTGAGATTACCAACCTGATGTCATCTGATGCTAATAAGATTGGTGAATGTATGTGGAGTATAAGTGACGTGATTACACACCCTCTGGTGTTCTGTATATCATTTTATTATCTATGGCAGATATTAGGTACGTAAAGTATATAGATTTCTGGACAGTACTTCCTCCTACATATATTATATATTTTTGAGTTATAATGTGGTATACAATACGTTCTCCTATAGTGTATGTTTGGCTTCTAATATTTGTGCTCTCCATGTCACCTGTGACAATTTACATACCGTTTTAGAATGGGTTCGTTTGCGATATCAAACTCGGTGAGAATTGGAACATATTCACGGGTTATATACACTGAAGAATACAGACGTTATATATATCATCGCGTATATAGTGCCCAACTTAGAATATTTACGAATTTTAGTGTGAAGATTCTGAGATAATAAATCAACATTATTTGGCATTTTAGATGTTTACAGTGGATATCAGGATTTTTTGTAGTGCAAGTTGCGCAATATGACAGCTAATGTATAACAAAAAGGTCACATTCACCATAATTATCTAAATAAATCAGGAATCATAATCATATTTCCGAAAAGAACATTTTCTCGCCATGATATGGATAAAATGGGCGTCCATGGCTTTAAGCAACAATCATTCACTCTTGATCTAACTAAATAGTTTTGTTTGAATTGCCTTCTCATTACATTGGATTCCATCGGTACATTTCATTTGTGCGGATTAGCCTTACAATTGAGCGGAGAAAATCCTTCATTTGCGCTGCAAAACACCTTTCATTTGCGCAGATTTTTTACCTGAGATTTACCTGTTGCAATCTTTCAATTGCGCAGATTACTGTAATTTCTGTTACCCCTGCCTACCGCGGGGAGGTGGAAGTAGGATTTTGAGCAGGATATATAAGCACTAGTTTAATACAAATAAAAGCATCATAAAATCCACAGCGATATAAAAGGCATAAAATACAGTTCAGTCATAAAATCCACAGCGATATAAAAGGCATAAAATACAGTTCAGTCATAAAATCCACTGCGATATAAAAAGGATAAAATACAGTTCAGTCATAAAATCCACAGCGATATAAAAAGGATAAAATACAGTTCAGTCATAAAATCCACTGCGATATAAAAAGGATAAAATACAGTTCAGTCATAAAATCCACAGCGATATAAAAAGGATAAAATACAGTTCAGTCATAAAATCCACAGCGATATAAAAAGCATAAAATACAGTTCAGTCACAAAACATTTAGATGTCGGTTTTAGCAGAGTATTTGTAACCTATCGCTATCACAAACTGGTATCTGTCGATCTCGTTAGCCTGTAGCTTGCTGTATTGGTCCATTCGGTAAGAAAGCTTTTCCATCTCAGATCTTCGGATGACTGCTGGCATATGGATTGTTCTGACTTTTACATATGTTGTTGTTTTAATTTTCGACAGAACATCTAAGAAAATAAATATTGTGGGATGAGCTGCATAAAATTGTTCGTTATAGTGTGCATGGAACGACTCTGCTCCATTAGTTGTGCGTTGAGTGACGGTAATGAAGACCACAATGTTGGAGGAAACCTTGAATCTGGCACAATGTAATTTTCCAATATATAATCAGCGAACGAAGTACATCGCGGATCTTCTGGTAACACCCTCATAATATCGTCCCCGAAGCAATCTTCAACATCACTTGGATCCAGAAAGGCAAGTCCAAAAAACGATTTAAGCCATTTCCCTATGTTTGATCCGTTGTCCTTGTATTCAGTGGAAAGTCCTATCTTCTGAATTTTTCTCCACCCGGATTGTCCTAGGTGGAAACGACAGCATTATATACTTGTTTCAGGAAACATCTGATGGAAAACATTGAACTTTTATTGTTTCTTTTATTATAGGTCCATCCATTTTAGTTGGGATAATTATCATGATCTTACTTATTCCCCTAAACCTAAAGCTAATGAAGAAATCCAAAGCCTTACATGTGAGTATATTATTTACATGTATAAGCGTGATGAAATCGGATGAAAAACAAAAAATACAACACCATCAAAACAATTAACCCTTTTAGAGAATGATAAAACAGGCAAAGTCGATAACCTTGACACACATATACAAAATGTCACTTGTCATTATATTATTAATCAATGCATAGCTCAATTTTATATTCACTTGACCAATAAGGTGTTGTACTAAGTCTGATATCTACCTGTTTATTCTTATTGTATTTGACAATTATTGATACACTACCTAACAATTATTGATACACTACCTAACAATTATTGATACACTATCTAACATAATGATACATAAAAAAAATGGGATAATAGAGGATTTTAGCAAAATACTCATAGCAAAATAATTTGTTGATATTATTATACTGTACTATAGTACATGTAACACTAGGAACACATGTGTTATTGTATTGGGTTTGTTGATATCCAGCAATTTGCAATAACTGATATAACTAATTATTTCCCCGACATACTGCGTGCAGTGCTAATAGCTGTATGAGAATATGCACGTAGCGAACGAGAAAAGTTTGAATTTGGTGCTTAGCAATTTGATTGATTGATTTATTTATTTATTTAACGCCTACCTTAGCAGTATTTCAGCTATATCGTGGCGTGAACAAATTTTATATTAACTTAAGACTCATACAAGACCCCTAGGAATAAAACATACTTGTCTATAAAACAATCGGGTTATATGTACAAATAGAAGACATAATAAAAGGACAAACTTATATAATTAGAACATAACTAGGTTATCTAACTATATTTTTGTATATAAAATTTAATTCTCTTAAAAGTTTAAAAATTGTTTCACATGTGACACCTAACAATTTCTTACTTTTTCTCACTTAAATAAATATATTGTTTATACTGTTAAATATAGTTCAAATACTTCATTTTATGAAACACTTCTGATTGTTTTATCAAATATTTGAGAGTCGTAAATAACTTAATATGCAAACTCACACGTTCTTTCGCAAACATTTTCATTTTTGTTTACAGTTAAAACATAGTTCATTAAGAGATTCAAGAATAAAGATGATGAATGAAGTTCTTAATGGAATACAGGTCAGTCGGTTGGACAGTTTAGAGTAGCACAGTGTGTGTCTTAACAAGATACATGAACTGCTCCCCCCTCGCGAGCCCCAGAGTTCCCCTGGTTGTTTAGTAAGGTCTGTACGTGTTGATCATCTTTTTATTTTTCTGTCTTGTGTTCTCTGTTTTGTCTTTATAACAAAACTACCGAGCAATCTTTATACTACGTTTTGTATACAATAATGCCGGTGTCTCTGGATAGTAAATTATTGAATATCCTTTCGGTTTTCTCTAACGTTTATTTAGAACCAGCAGTAAAATTGAACAGTATTGCATTTGTGATCATAATACATTTCTCTGATGTCACACTATTGTTCGAACAGTGGATTATGTTTAAGAATCTAGTTTATTCTTTTGTTCTTGAATATATGAATTTTAACCTTTTACTGATTTAGGCTTAAAAACGCGATATATATATTTTGGGACTTTCGGGTATCGAACTACTGCTGGGCTTTATTAAGTCTATTTTATCTTTAAAAACTTCCATCTAACCACTCGACTACTGTGACCACACTACTAAACTCTATAATTAGTATATATGACTCTTGATAGTAAGCTTTGTTAAAAAAAAATATCAATAATTTGTTTAATAAAGCAATTGATCAATATATACAAGATACCATACATGTATTTCAAATCTGGCATAATTTATGTTCAGAACTGACCAGAATGTGAACTTTTTAAATGTATTCTCGCAATACAAAAACAACTAACGAACCGATCGCAAGTAATAACAAATCAAACAGACCACAGGTGAACATTTGGGACACCTTGAAATATCTAAATATAAACGATTCTTTTCACTTGAAAGACCTTGAAATATCTAAATATAAACGAGAATAGAAACCATGAATGCCGATTAACTTTTGTTGTTTAATTTTGGTTAATTGTAGCTTATTTAGGTTTCTGAACATTAAAAAGGTAAAAATATAAAATTTAAAACACTGTTGTAGATGGAAATGTATTATGTAAGAGAATACACTCCAACTTGTAGATTCTTAAAAATAAACAACTCGACCCTAACGGTTCTCCATTACATAATACATTTCTCTGACGTCACTCTATTGTTCGAACGAGTCTCGTTGGTTATTTTTAAGAATCTACAGTTGGAGTGTATTCTCCACTACAGACGGGTCTCGTTGGTAATTTTTAAGAATCTACAGTTGGAGTGTATTCTCCACTACATAATGAAATTATCAATCATGATTGTTGATTGGTTTTACAGATTGGATTGAATATATATTATACTATCTGATTAATCTTTGTAAATAGTTGGTTTATTGTACTTTATTAGTGATTGTTTTTGTTGAGAAAAGTTTGATAAGCGTCATTGATAAGTGATGGAATCTAAATTGTTGAAATAGAAATCATTAGTATTTGTCTCGTTGGTTCTAGATTGTATTTTGATGCATTTACATTAATTTTATCAATATGACCCGTGCTGATCACCACTAAGGTTTGTGAATCTTATTTCACTTTGTGATCTGTTCGGTAATGTCTTATCTGATCAAGTTTGTCAGTGACACTATCATGAGGGTTGGTGATTTTTTTTCACCGATGAAATTGAGTACCACTCAATGTTTAATTTCTATATTCTTGTCCCACTTTTTTATTAAACTTTACACGTATATCATTGGTCGCCATTTAAAAGTTTTGAGTTTGTCGCACTGTTCTTGGTTTGACATAATGTAAATCACACAGTTGGTATATTTTTATGATGTCCTGTTATTTGTTGTAGGCTATAAAAATGTATGCATGGGAGAAGTCTTTTGAAAAACAGATTTCAGATATTCGTAACAAGGAACTAGGAGTTAAAAAAGAAAACATGAGAACTGGAGCCTACATGTGGACGGCATTTAATATCAGTCCCTTCATGGTAGGTTAGACTACAAACACTACATTTAATATCAGTCCCTTCATGGTAGGTTAGACTACAAACACTACATTTAATATCAGTCCCTTCATGGTAGGTGTTAAAGACTACAAACGTTACATTTAATATCAGTCCCTTCATGGTAGGTGTTAAAGACTACAAACGTTACATTTAATATCAGTCCCTTCATGGTAGGTTTTAAAGACTACAAACGTTACATTTAATATCAGTCCCTTCATGGTAGGTGTTAAAGACTACAAACATTACATTTAATATCAGTCCCTTCATGGTAGGTGTTAAAGACTACAAACATTACATTTAATATCAATCCCTTCATGGTAGGTGTTAAAGACTACAAACGTTACATTTAATATCAGTCCCTTCATGGTAGGTGTTAAAGACTACAAACATTACATTTAATATCAGTCCCTTCATGGTAGGTGTTAAAGACTACAAACGTTACATTTAATATCAGTCCCTTCATGGTAGGTGTTAAAGACTACAAACATTACATTCAATATCAGTCCCTTCATAGTAGGTGTTAAAGACTACAAACATTACATTTAATATCAGTCCCTTCATGGTAGGTGTTAAAGACTACAAACGTTACATTTAATATCAGTCCCTTCATGGTAGGTTTAAAAGACTACAAACATTACATTTAATATCAGTCCCTTCATGGTAGGTGTTAAAGACTACAAACATTACATTTAATATCAGTCCCTTCATGGTAGGTGTTAAAGACTACAAACGTTACATTTAATATCAGTCCCTTCATGGTAGGTGTTAAAGACTACAAACGTTACATTTAATATCAGTCCCTTCATGGTAGGTGTTAAAGACTACAAACGTTACATTTAATATCAGTCCTTTCATGGTAGGTGTTAAAGACTACAAACGTTACATTTAATATCAGTCCCTGCATGGTAGGTGTTAAAGACTACAAACGTTACATTTAATATCAGTCCCTTCATGGTAGGTTTAAAAGACTACAAACATTACATTTAATATCAGTCCCTTCATGGTAGGTGTTAAAGACTACAAACGTTACATTTAATATCAGTCCCTTCATGGTAGGTGTTAAAGACTACAAACGTTACATTTAATATCAGTCCTTTCATGGTAGGTGTTAAAGACTACAAACATTACATTTAATATCAGTCCCTTCATGGTAGGTGTTAAAGACTACAAACGTTACATTTAATATCAGTCCCTTCATGGTAGGTTTAAAAGACTACAAACATTACATTTAATATCAGTCCCTTCATGGTAGGTGTTAAAGACTACAAACGTTACATTTAATATCAGTCCCTTCATGGTAGGTGTTAAAGACTACAAACGTTACATTTAATATCAGTCCCTTCATGGTAGGTTTTAAAGACTACAAACGTTACATTTAATATCAGTCCCTTCATGGTAGGTGTTAAAGACTACAAACATTACATTTAATATCAGTCCCTTCATGGTAGGTGTTAAAGACTACAAACATTACATTTAATATCAATCCCTTCATGGTAGGTGTTAAAGACTACAAACGTTACATTTAATATCAGTCCCTTCATGGTAGGTGTTAAAGACTACAAACATTACATTTAATATCAGTCCCTTCATGGTAGGTGTTAAAGACTACAAACGTTACATTTAATATCAGTCCCTTCATGATAGGTGTTAAAGACTACAAACATTACATTCAATATCAGTCCCTTCATAGTAGGTGTTAAAGACTACAAACATTACATTTAATATCAGTCCCTTCATGGTAGGTGTTAAAGACTACAAACGTTACATTTAATATCAGTCCCTTCATGGTAGGTTTAAAAGACTACAAACATTACATTTAATATCAGTCCCTTCATGGTAGGTGTTAAAGACTACAAACATTACATTTAATATCAGTCCCTTCATGGTAGGTGTTAAAGACTACAAACGTTACATTTAATATCAGTCCCTTCATGGTAGGTGTTAAAGACTACAAACGTTACATTTAATATCAGTCCCTTCATGGTAGGTGTTAAAGACTACAAACGTTACATTTAATATCAGTCCTTTCATGGTAGGTGTTAAAGACTACAAACGTTACATTTAATATCAGTCCCTTCATGGTAGGTGTTAAAGACTACAAACGTTACATTTAATATCAGTCCCTTCATGGTAGGTTTAAAAGACTACAAACATTACATTTAATATCAGTCCCTTCATGGTAGGTGTTAAAGACTACAAACGTTACATTTAATATCAGTCCCTTCATGGTAGGTGTTAAAGACTACAAACGTTACATTTAATATCAGTCCTTTCATGGTAGGTGTTAAAGACTACAAACATTACATTTAATATCAGTCCCTTCATGGTAGGTGTTAAAGACTACAAACGTTACATTTAATATCAGTCCCTTCATGGTAGGTTTAAAAGACTACAAACATTACATTTAATATCAGTCCCTTCATGGTAGGTGTTAAAGACTACAAACGTTACATTTAATATCAGTCCCTTCATGGTAGGTGTTAAAGACTACAAACGTTACATTTAATATCAGTCCCTTCATGGTAGGTGTTAAAGACTACAAACGTTACATTTAATATCAGTCCCTTCATGGTAGGCGATAAAGACTACACACGTTACATTTAATATCAGTCCCTTCATGGTAGGTTTTAAAGACTACAAACGTTACATTTAATATCAGTCCCTTCATGGTTGGTGTTAAAGACTACAAACGTTACATTTAATATCAGTCCCTTCATGGTTGGTGTTAAAGACTACAAACATTACATTTAATATCAGTCCCTTCATGGTAGGTTTTAAAGACTACAAACATTACATTTAATATCAGTCCCTTCATGGTAGGTGTTAAAGACTACAAACATTACATTTAATATCAGTCCCTTCATGGTAGGTGTTAAAGACTACAAACGTTACATTTAATATCAGTCCCTTCATGGTAGGTGTTAAAGACTACAAACATTACATTTAATATCAGTCCCTTCATGGTAGGTGATAAAGATTACAACATTACATTTAATATCAGTCCCTTCATGGTAGGTGTTAAAGACTACAAACGTTACATTTAATATCAGTCCCTTCATGGTAGGTGTTAAAGACTACAAACATTACATTTAATATCAGTCCCTTCATGGTAGGTTTTAAAGACTACAAACGTTACATTTAATATCAGTCCCTTCATGGTAGATGTTAAAGACTACAAACATTACATTTAATATCAGTCCCTTCATGGTAGGTGTTAAAGACTACAAACGTTACATTTAATATCAGTCCCTTCATGGTAGGTGTTAAAGACTACAAACATTACATTTAATATCAGTCCCTTCATGGTAGGTGATAAAGATTACAAACATTACATTTAATATCAGTCCCTTCATGGTAGATGTTAAAGACTACAAACATTACATTTAATATCAGTGCCTTCATGGTAGGTGTTAAAGACTACAAACATTACATTTAATATCAGTCCCTTCATGGTAGGTGTTAAAGACTACAAACGTTACATTTAATATCAGTCCCTTCATGGTAGGTGTTAAAGACAACAAACATTACATTTAATATCAGTCCCTTCATGGTAGGTGATAAAGACTATAAACATTACATTTAATATCAGTCCCTTCATGGTAGGTGTTAAAGACTACAAACATTACATTTAATATCAGTCCCTTCATGGTAGGTGTTAAAGACTACAAACGTTACATTTAATATCAGTCCCTTCATGGTAGGTGTTAAAGACTACAAACGTTACATTTAATATCAGTCCTTTCATGGTAGGTGTTAAAGACTACAAACGTTACATTTAATATCAGTCCCTTCATGGTAGGCGATAAAGACTACACACGTTACATTTAATATCAGTCCCTTCATGGTAGGTGTTAAAGACTACAAACGTTACATTTAATATCAGTCCCTTCATGGTTGGTGTTAAAGACTACAAACATTACATTTAATATCAGTCCCTTCATGGTAGGTGTTAAAGACTACAAACATTACATTTAATATCAGTCCCTTCATGGTAGGTTTTAAAGACTACAAACGTTACATTTAATATCAGTCCCTTCATGGTAGATGTTAAAGACTACAAACATTACATTTAATATCAGTCCCTTCATGGTAGGTGTTAAAGACTACAAACGTTACATTTAATATCAGTCCCTTCATGGTAGGTGTTAAAGACTACAAACGTTACATTTAATATCAGTCCCTTCATGGTAGGTGATAAAGATTACAAACATTACATTTAATATCAGTCCCTTCATGGTAGATGTTAAAGACTACAAACATTACATTTAATATCAGTCCCTTCATGGTAGGTGTTAAAGACTACAAACATTACATTTAATATCAGTCCCTTCATGTTAGGTGATAAAGACTACAAACATTACATTTAATATCAGTCCCTTCATGGTAGGTGTTAAAGACTACAAACGTTACATTTAATATCAGTCCCTTCATGGTAGGTTTTAAAGACTACAAACGTTACATTTAATATCAGTCCCTTCATGGTTGGTGTTAAAGACTACAAACATTACATTTAATATCAGTCCCTTCATGGTAGGTTAGACTACAAACATTACATTTAATATCAGTCCCTTCATGGTAGGTGTTAAAGACTACAAACGTTACATTTAATATCAGTCCCTTCATGGTAGGTTTTAAAGACTACAAACGTTGCATTTAATATCAGTCCCTTCATGGTTGGTGTTAAAGACTACAAACGTTACATTTAATATCAGTCCCTTCATGGTAGGTGTTAAAGACTACAAACGTTACATTTAATATCAGTCCCTTCATGGTAGGCGATAAAGACTACACACGTTACATTTAATATCAGTCCCTTCATGGTAGGTGTTAAAGACTACAAACGTTACATTTAATATCAGTCCCTTCATGGTTGGTGTTAAAGACTACAAACATTACATTTAATATCAGTCCCTTCATGGTAGGTGTTAAAGACTACAAACATTACATTTAATATCAGTCCCTTCATGGTAGGTTTTAAAGACTACAAACGTTACATTTAATATCAGTCCCTTCATGGTAGATGTTAAAGACTACAAACATTACATTTAATATCAGTCCCTTCATGGTAGGTGTTAAAGACTACAAACGTTACATTTAATATCAGTCCCTTCATGGTAGGTGTTAAAGACTACAAACGTTACATTTAATATCAGTCCCTTCATGGTAGGTGATAAAGATTACAAACATTACATTTAATATCAGTCCCTTCATGGTAGATGTTAAAGACTACAAACATTACATTTAATATCAGTCCCTTCATGGTAGGTGTTAAAGACTACAAACATTACATTTAATATCAGTCCCTTCATGTTAGGTGATAAAGACTACAAACATTACATTTAATATCAGTCCCTTCATGGTAGGTGTTAAAGACTACAAACGTTACATTTAATATCAGTCCCTTCATGGTAGGTTTTAAAGACTACAAACGTTACATTTAATATCAGTCCCTTCATGGTTGGTGTTAAAGACTACAAACATTACATTTAATATCAGTCCCTTCATGGTAGGTTAGACTACAAACATTACATTTAATATCAGTCCCTTCATGGTAGGTGTTAAAGACTACAAACGTTACATTTAATATCAGTCCCTTCATGGTAGGTGTTAAAGACTACAAACATTACATTCAATATCAGTCCCTTCATAGTAGGTGTTAAAGACTACAAACATTACATTTAATATCAGTCCCTTCATGGTAGGTGTTAAAGACTACAAACGTTACATTTAATATCAGTCCCTTCATGGTAGGTGTTAAAGACAACAAACATTACATTTAATATCAGTCCCTTCATGGTAGGTGATAAAGACTATAAACATTACATTTAATATCAGTCCCTTCATGGTAGGTGTTAAAGACTACAAACATTACATTTAATATCAGTCCCTTCATGGTAGGTGTTAAAGACTACAAACGTTACATTTAATATCAGTCCCTTCATGGTAGGTGTTAAAGACTACAAACGTTACATTTAATATCAGTCCTTTCATGGTAGGTGTTAAAGACTACAAACGTTACATTTAATATCAGTCCCTTCATGGTAGGTTTTAAAGACTACAAACATTACATTTAATATCAGTCCCTTCATGGTAGGTGTTAAAGACTACAAACATTACATTTAATATCAGTCCCTTCATGATAGGTGTTAAAGACTACAAACGTTACATTTAATATCAGTCCCTTCATGGTAGGTGTTAAAGACTACAAACGTTACATTTAATATCAGTCCCTTCATGGTAGGTGTTAAAGACTACAAACGTTACATTTAATATCAGTCCCTTCATGGTAGGCGATAAAGACTACACACGTTACATTTAATATCAGTCCCTTCATGGTAGGTGTTAAAGACTACAAACGTTACATTTAATATCAGTCCCTTCATGGTTGGTGTTAAAGACTACAAACATTACATTTAATATCAGTCCCTTCATGGTAGGTGTTAAAGACTACAAACATTACATTTAATATCAGTCCCTTCATGGTAGGTTTTAAAGACTACAAACGTTACATTTAATATCAGTCCCTTCATGGTAGATGCTAAAGACTACAAACATTACATTTAATATCAGTCCCTTCATGGTAGGTGTTAAAGACTACAAACGTTACATTTAATATCAGTCCCTTCATGGTAGGTGTTAAAGACTACAAACGTTACATTTAATATCAGTCCCTTCATGGTAGGTGATAAAGATTACAAACATTACATTTAATATCAGTCCCTTCATGGTAGATGTTAAAGACTACAAACATTACATTTAATATCAGTCCCTTCATGGTAGGTGTTAAAGACTACAAACATTACATTTAATATCAGTCCCTTCATGTTAGGTGATAAAGACTACAAACATTACATTTAATATCAGTCCCTTCATGGTAGGTGTTAAAGACTACAAACGTTACATTTAATATCAGTCCCTTCATGGTAGGTTTTAAAGACTACAAACGTTACATTTAATATCAGTCCCTTCATGGTTGGTGTTAAAGACTACAAACATTACATTTAATATCAGTCCCTTCATGGTAGGTTAGACTACAAACATTACATTTAATATCAGTCCCTTCATGGTAGGTGTTAAAGACTACAAACGTTACATTTAATATCAGTCCCTTCATGGTAGGTTTTAAAGACTACAAACGTTGCATTTAATATCAGTCCCTTCATGGTTGGTGTTAAAGACTACAAACGTTACATTTAATATCAGTCCCTTCATGGTAGGTGTTAAAGACTACAAACGTTACATTTAATATCAGTCCCTTCATGGTAGGCGATAAAGACTACACACGTTACATTTAATATCAGTCCCTTCATGGTAGGTGTTAAAGACTACAAACGTTACATTTAATATCAGTCCCTTCATGGTTGGTGTTAAAGACTACAAACATTACATTTAATATCAGTCCCTGCATGGTAGGTGTTAAAGACTACAAACATTACATTTAATATCAGTCCCTTCATGGTAGGTTTTAAAGACTACAAACGTTACATTTAATATCAGTCCCTTCATGGTAGATGTTAAAGACTACAAACATTACATTTAATATCAGTCCCTTCATGGTAGGTGTTAAAGACTACAAACGTTACATTTAATATCAGTCCCTTCATGGTAGGTGTTAAAGACTACAAACGTTACATTTAATATCAGTCCCTTCATGGTAGGTGATAAAGATTACAAACATTACATTTAATATCAGTCCCTTCATGGTAGATGTTAAAGACTACAAACATTACATTTAATATCAGTCCCTTCATGGTAGGTGTTAAAGACTACAAACATTACATTTAATATCAGTCCCTTCATGTTAGGTGATAAAGACTACAAACATTACATTTAATATCAGTCCCTTCATGGTAGGTTTTAAAGACTACAAACGTTACATTTAATATCAGTCCCTTCATGGTAGGTTTTAAAGACTACAAACGTTACATTTAATATCAGTCCCTTCATGGTTGGTGTTAAAGACTACAAACATTACATTTAATATCAGTCCCTTCATGGTAGGTTAGACTACAAACATTACATTTAATATCAGTCCCTTCATGGTAGGTGTTAAAGACTACAAACGTTACATTTAATATCAGTCCCTTCATGGTAGGTGTTAAAGACTACAAACATTACATTCAATATCAGTCCCTTCATAGTAGGTGTTAAAGACTACAAACATTACATTTAATATCAGTCCCTTCATGGTAGGTGTTAAAGACTACAAACGTTACATTTAATATCAGTCCCTTCATGGTAGGTGTTAAAGACAACAAACATTACATTTAATATCAGTCCCTTCATGGTAGGTGATAAAGACTATAAACATTACATTTAATATCAGTCCCTTCATGGTAGGTGTTAAAGACTACAAACATTACATTTAATATCAGTCCCTTCATGGTAGGTGTTAAAGACTACAAGCGTTACATTTAATATCAGTCCCTTCATGGTAGGTGTTAAAGACTACAAACGTTACATTTAATATCAGTCCTTTCATGGTAGGTGTTAAAGACTACAAACGTTACATTTAATATCAGTCCCTTCATGGTAGGTTTTAAAGACTACAAATATTACATTTAATATCAGTCCCTTCATGGTAGGTGTTAAAGACTACAAACATTACATTTAATATCAGTCCCTTCATGATAGGTGTTAAAGACTACAAACGTTACATTTAATATCAGTCCCTTCATGGTAGGTGTTAAAGACTACAAACGTTACATTTAATATCAGTCCCTTCATGGTAGGTGTTAAAGACTACAAACGTTACATTTAATAGCAGTCCCTTCATGGTAGGCGATAAAGACTACACACGTTACATTTAATATCAGTCCCTTCATGGTAGGTGTTAAAGACTACAAACGTTACATTTAATATCAGTCCCTTCATGGTTGGTGTTAAAGACTACAAACATTACATTTAATATCAGTCCCTTCATGGTAGGTGTTAAAGACTACAAACATTACATTTAATATCAGTCCCTTCATGGTAGGTTTTAAAGACTACAAACGTTACATTTAATATCAGTCCCTTCATGGTAGATGTTAAAGACTACAAACATTACATTTAATATCAGTCCCTTCATGGTAGGTGTTAAAGACTACAAACGTTACATTTAATATCAGTCCCTTCATGGTAGGTGTTAAAGACTACAAACATTACATTTAATATCAGTCCCTTCATGGTAGGTGATAAAGATTACAAACATTACATTTAATATCAGTCCCTTCATGGTAGATGTTAAAGACTACAAACATTACATTTAATATCAGTCCCTTCATGGTAGGTGTTAAAGACTACAAACATTACATTTAATATCAGTCCCTTCATGTTAGGTGATAAAGACTACAAACATTACATTTAATATCAGTCCCTTCATGGTAGGTGTTAAAGACTACAAACGTTACATTTAATATCAGTCCCTTCATGGTAGGTTTTAAAGACTACAAACGTTACATTTAATATCAGTCCCTTCATGGTTGGTGTTAAAGACTACAAACATTACATTTAATATCAGTCCCTTCATGGTAGGTTAGACTACAAACATTACATTTAATATCAGTCCCTTCATGGTAGGTGTTAAAGACTACAAACGTTACATTTAATATCAGTCCCTTCATGGTAGGTGTTAAAGACTACAAACATTACATTCAATATCAGTCCCTTCATGGTAGGTGTTACTCTTTAAGACTACAAACATTACATTTAATATCAGTCCCTTCATGGTAGGTGTTAAAGACTACAAACGTTACATTTAATATCAGTCCCTTCAGTGTAGGTTTTAAAGACTACAAACATTACATTTAATATCAGTCCCTTCATGGTAGATGTTAAAGACTACAAACATTACATTTAATATCAGTCCCTTCATGGTAGGTGTTAAAGACTACAAACATTACATTTAATATCAGTCCCTTCATGGTAGGTGTTAAAGACTACAAACATTACATTTAATATCAGTCCCTTCATGATAGGTGTTAAAGACTACAAACGTTACATTTAATATCAGTCCCTTCATGGTAGGTGTTAAAGACTACAAACGTTACATTTAATATCAGTCCCTTCATGGTAGGTGTTAAAGACTACAAACGTTACATTTAATATCAGTCCCTTCATGGTAGGCGATAAAGACTACACACGTTACATTTAATATCAGTCCCTTCATGGTAGGTGTTAAAGACTACAAACGTTACATTTAATATCAGTCCCTTCATGGTTGGTGTTAAAGACTACAAACATTACATTTAATATCAGTCCCTTCATGGTAGGTGTTAAAGACTACAAACATTACATTTAATATCAGTCCCTTCATGGTAGGTTTTAAAGACTACAAACGTTACATTTAATATCAGTCCCTTCATGGTAGATGCTAAAGACTACAAACATTACATTTAATATCAGTCCCTTCATGGTAGGTGTTAAAGACTACAAACGTTACATTTAATATCAGTCCCTTCATGGTAGGTGTTAAAGACTACAAACGTTACATTTAATATCAGTCCCTTCATGGTAGGTGATAAAGATTACAAACATTACATTTAATATCAGTCCCTTCATGGTAGATGTTAAAGACTACAAACATTACATTTAATATCAGTCCCTTCATGGTAGGTGTTAAAGACTACAAACATTACATTTAATATCAGTCCCTTCATGTTAGGTGATAAAGACTACAAACATTACATTTAATATCAGTCCCTTCATGGTAGGTGTTAAAGACTACAAACGTTACATTTAATATCAGTCCCTTCATGGTAGGTTTTAAAGACTACAAACGTTACATTTAATATCAGTCCCTTCATGGTTGGTGTTAAAGACTACAAACATTACATTTAATATCAGTCCCTTCATGGTAGGTTAGACTACAAACATTACATTTAATATCAGTCCCTTCATGGTAGGTGTTAAAGACTACAAACGTTACATTTAATATCAGTCCCTTCATGGTAGGTTTTAAAGACTACAAACGTTGCATTTAATATCAGTCCCTTCATGGTTGGTGTTAAAGACTACAAACGTTACATTTAATATCAGTCCCTTCATGGTAGGTGTTAAAGACTACAAACGTTACATTTAATATCAGTCCCTTCATGGTAGGCGATAAAGACTACACACGTTACATTTAATATCAGTCCCTTCATGGTAGGTGTTAAAGACTACAAACGTTACATTTAATATCAGTCCCTTCATGGTTGGTGTTAAAGACTACAAACATTACATTTAATATCAGTCCCTGCATGGTAGGTGTTAAAGACTACAAACATTACATTTAATATCAGTCCCTTCATGGTAGGTTTTAAAGACTACAAACGTTACATTTAATATCAGTCCCTTCATGGTAGATGTTAAAGACTACAAACATTACATTTAATATCAGTCCCTTCATGGTAGGTGTTAAAGACTACAAACGTTACATTTAATATCAGTCCCTTCATGGTAGGTGTTAAAGACTACAAACGTTACATTTAATATCAGTCCCTTCATGGTAGGTGATAAAGATTACAAACATTACATTTAATATCAGTCCCTTCATGGTAGATGTTAAAGACTACAAACATTACATTTAATATCAGTCCCTTCATGGTAGGTGTTAAAGACTACAAACATTACATTTAATATCAGTCCCTTCATGTTAGGTGATAAAGACTACAAACATTACATTTAATATCAGTCCCTTCATGGTAGGTGTTAAAGACTACAAACGTTACATTTAATATCAGTCCCTTCATGGTAGGTTTTAAAGACTACAAACGTTACATTTAATATCAGTCCCTTCATGGTTGGTGTTAAAGACTACAAACATTACATTTAATATCAGTCCCTTCATGGTAGGTTAGACTACAAACATTACATTTAATATCAGTCCCTTCATGGTAGGTGTTAAAGACTACAAACGTTACATTTAATATCAGTCCCTTCATGGTAGGTGTTAAAGACTACAAACATTACATTCAATATCAGTCCCTTCATAGTAGGTGTTAAAGACTACAAACATTACATTTAATATCAGTCCCTTCATGGTAGGTGTTAAAGACTACAAACGTTACATTTAATATCAGTCCCTTCATGGTAGGTGTTAAAGACAACAAACATTACATTTAATATCAGTCCCTTCATGGTAGGTGATAAAGACTATAAACATTACATTTAATATCAGTCCCTTCATGGTAGGTGTTAAAGACTACAAACATTACATTTAATATCAGTCCCTTCATGGTAGGTGTTAAAGACTACAAGCGTTACATTTAATATCAGTCCCTTCATGGTAGGTGTTAAAGACTACAAACGTTACATTTAATATCAGTCCTTTCATGGTAGGTGTTAAAGACTACAAACGTTACATTTAATATCAGTCCCTTCATGGTAGGTTTTAAAGACTACAAATATTACATTTAATATCAGTCCCTTCATGGTAGGTGTTAAAGACTACAAACATTACATTTAATATCAGTCCCTTCATGATAGGTGTTAAAGACTACAAACGTTACATTTAATATCAGTCCCTTCATGGTAGGTGTTAAAGACTACAAACGTTACATTTAATATCAGTCCCTTCATGGTAGGTGTTAAAGACTACAAACGTTACATTTAATAGCAGTCCCTTCATGGTAGGCGATAAAGACTACACACGTTACATTTAATATCAGTCCCTTCATGGTAGGTGTTAAAGACTACAAACGTTACATTTAATATCAGTCCCTTCATGGTTGGTGTTAAAGACTACAAACATTACATTTAATATCAGTCCCTTCATGGTAGGTGTTAAAGACTACAAACATTACATTTAATATCAGTCCCTTCATGGTAGGTTTTAAAGACTACAAACGTTACATTTAATATCAGTCCCTTCATGGTAGATGTTAAAGACTACAAACATTACATTTAATATCAGTCCCTTCATGGTAGGTGTTAAAGACTACAAACGTTACATTTAATATCAGTCCCTTCATGGTAGGTGTTAAAGACTACAAACATTACATTTAATATCAGTCCCTTCATGGTAGGTGATAAAGATTACAAACATTACATTTAATATCAGTCCCTTCATGGTAGATGTTAAAGACTACAAACATTACATTTAATATCAGTCCCTTCATGGTAGGTGTTAAAGACTACAAACATTACATTTAATATCAGTCCCTTCATGTTAGGTGATAAAGACTACAAACATTACATTTAATATCAGTCCCTTCATGGTAGGTGTTAAAGACTACAAACGTTACATTTAATATCAGTCCCTTCATGGTAGGTTTTAAAGACTACAAACGTTACATTTAATATCAGTCCCTTCATGGTTGGTGTTAAAGACTACAAACATTACATTTAATATCAGTCCCTTCATGGTAGGTTAGACTACAAACATTACATTTAATATCAGTCCCTTCATGGTAGGTGTTAAAGACTACAAACGTTACATTTAATATCAGTCCCTTCATGGTAGGTGTTAAAGACTACAAACATTACATTCAATATCAGTCCCTTCATGGTAGGTGTTACTCTTTAAGACTACAAACATTACATTTAATATCAGTCCCTTCATGGTAGGTGTTAAAGACTACAAACGTTACATTTAATATCAGTCCCTTCAGTGTAGGTTTTAAAGACTACAAACATTACATTTAATATCAGTCCCTTCATGGTAGGTGTTAAAGACTACAAACATTACATTTAATATCAGTCCCTTCATGGTAGGTGTTAAAGACTACAAACGTTACATTTAATATCAGTCCCTTCATTGTAGGTTTTAAAGACTACAAACATTACATTTAATATCAGTCCCTTCATGGTAGGTGTTAAAGACTACAAACATTACATTTAATATCAGTCCCTTCATGGTAGGTGTTAAAGACTACAAACGTTACATTTAATATCAGTCCCTTCATGGTAGGTGTTAAAGACTACAAACGTTACATTACTTTTGTAAGCTTTTAAGTTCTTACTGTTGTTGTACTATCGTATGTAGTATACTTTCTCTCTAATATGCTGGAAGAAGTAAATGACGTTTATTTTTGATTTAACAATAAAACAACAATATCACTCACATCATTTCACTAACATTGGATGTATGGGCCCATAAAACTAGCTGATCCTCACAACTTTGTATTGAAGTGCCAAACCAGACAAGTAAGCGAGCCTGTATTGTTGTGTTAGGGGTACCTATGTTGCTATTAGATTTTAGAATTGTTCTGACAGTGTGGTATTTGTTTTGTTTTTCATTTTATCAATGAAATAAACAGTAAAAATACATTGGTTTAGATTGATTGAAGATGGACAAAATCTTAATGTAAATGTTTTTCTACAAAAATTTTTTTTTTTTTTTCTTCTTCTTTTGATCAGACGATATTTTTGAATACCTGCTTTAATTATGGTCAACTTTTATGAGTAATTGAAACGTTTTAGTACTTTCAATGAACCTCATTGGTAGTGTAATGGTTAGTGTACTCGCCTCGAGTGCGGCAGATCGTGGGTTCGAGCCCCGATCGGGTCAAACCAAAGACTGTAAAATTGGTATTTATAGCGTATCCGCTCAGAACACGGCATTAAGGAGAAAGAGCAAAGATTTGTTGGTTCGGAATCAGGATAATGTGTGGGGCGACACGTTTATCCGCGGACTGTTGTGTCAGTGAGTTAACAATGCAAATTAACGTGTTGGTCTAGTGCAAAGTACCTCATCATCATCTCCATGGAAAATTAACTTGTTCTCGCCATGATATAGGTGAAAAATTGCTGAGTTGGCGATAAGCAACAATCACTCACTCACTCAATGAAAATAACCAACATTTGACCTTAACGAAAATACGAAAGAGACATTAAAATTACGTTTTCTTTTTAAGCACTTGAAGAATTGTAATATTTAATATCATATTATATCATATATTTAGATTAATATACAGGTGTTTTGTATATGCATTATCAATGATTGTCCCAAGCCTATATCGTGTATACCCTATATCGTATACCCTATATCGTATACCCAAAAAAATTCAAAATTTCAAAATTTTCCAAAATTTCATAAAATTTCTAAATTTCAATTATTTTTAAATTTTCAAAAATTTCATAAAATTTCTAAATTTTTCAAAATTTAAAAAATTTCAAATTCTTCAAAAATGTTGACTGATTTTGTCTGTTTATATATTTATGAATTTTGACTTTCCCTTTGTTAGATTGTTCGGAGTTCGGTAATTTTGCTATTACCCTTATTCAAAATTTGCATAAAATTTAAATATTTTCCAAAAAATATGAAAATTGAAAAATTTTCGAAATTTTCCAAAAAAAATTCTAAATTTTCATAAAATACATGTATTATCAAAGGCATGGTTGAAATATATGATATAATGAACATTACATGTCAAAATCTGTATCACATGCCGTATCAACCCTCGACCTATATCACCCCTCGGGCCGGTGGCCCTTGAGGTGATATAGGGTTCTCGGGTTGATACGGCATGTGATACAAATTTTGACATTTAATATTCAGTATATAATACATAATGCTCATAACGTATATCAATGTCATTTATATTTTAAGATAGCCTTAACATGTTGTTCTTGCTACATCTTTAACAGATATCTTTGGGTACATTTGCTACCTATGTCTTACTGGATCCCAACAATGTTTTAACAGCTGACAAAGCCTTTGTATCTATGTCATATTTCCATATGATTAATTGGTCGATGACAGTTCTACCGAATTGTATTACAAACTTTGTACAGGCAAGTAGTGTTGTCAAAATAAATATTGTTTATTAAAGCATAAATAAAACATGTGTTTACTCAACTTACATATTCTTATCGGTCATAAATATAAATGAACTATTAAAAGATTGAATAAAATATTACAAACATAAAATAGGAGATATGAATAATTTTAAATTTTTTATTTCTTTCTCATTTTTTAATATAATTTATTTCTGTGTTCTTTGCCTTTTTCATCCACAAATATATTTAAATAGTACGACGACGGTAGTCCCATGGGATTTTTTTCGCATTACTAAAACATCACATTAATTTGGAAATTTACACAGCTATCTCAAGAGAAGACTATCAGTTGTTGTTTGTATGTACATGTGGAAAAATGACAGATAGTCTTATTAAAATATACTGATTCTCGCCTCATTAACATGCGTGTATGAAATGATCCAAATTACCCTTTAGTACTAGTCCTGATATTTATGAATACGATTGTTATGCTTGTGCTAGTAAAACAGCCATTTCGAACACAATGTCCAATATATAGTGTGTTCTAATTGAACGATTTCTAAGTATGAGTCCAAATTATAAAAACAAAGTTTAAACAGTGATGGTCAAAATTTCACCAATATCAACAAAACGAATAATCATCTCTCATCACAATGCATTGAACATAGACAAAACACACATATAAATCAATGAGACATCGCTGCTGACAACAAGTAGGTTCTGTTACAGGTAGTAAAAGAAAGCCTGAGAGAATCGAATAGATAGAGTGTTACCTATTTTATATATTGTATTCTAACATGACGTCCTTCTTTCGCTTTGTAAACAAATGAGTGATTTCTCGATTGGGTATAATCTCATTAGCACATGCGCCGGTTCATATGACTGGCTTTCCCGTCGTAAATATACATGTTGATGAATTATCGTCTGCTCGAATTTGGCAGCATAAATTGTATGCGACATTACCGTCTTCCAATTAAAGTATACTAACGTATTTGTTTTCTTAGACATATCAGAATCGAAATAATTCATGGAAGCCAGAATGTGTTTTGAGTTTTAATATGGGTTGGCGGATATTAGTAAATGTTATCCCTCCCGTCTGGCTCGGGATAATATCCGCCAACCCATGTTAAAACAGAATAAATTATAGTTATGAAAAAATAAATGTTTATTTAAAATAAATATCAAGAAGTTTTTCTTATAGGCAAACGTCTCCTTGAAAAGAATCCAAAACTATTTGAACAGTGAGGAGTTAGAGGAGGAATTTATTAACAGAAATGTAGACAGCAGTAAGCAGGTTTTAGACAGATACATTTCCACACGTGAGGTGTCGTGTAATTCAATAGAAAAATGAAAGTTTAACTGTGATGAACGAACAATGTACGTGAGAAGACAACTATAGCAGCCTATAAAATCTGGGAACTGAAATTTAAACATTCAATTTCTACCCATGTGAAATAGGTCAATGTTAGATTGTCGGTATTTATCGTGACTTTCAGCTATTTCGTGACTATTAGAATTAAACGAGAAACTCCGACACTTACAACAAATTTACTGATGCTATTCCGGCAATACATCTATGATATCCTTTCCAGTTGAGGTGGGCATCTAGGTGAGATCGAACATTAATGATGCTGTTGTGTTGGCTGTCATTCACGTAATGAAATATCACTAAAAGCAACACGGGGTCGTCGTGGTCGTGATCATATGGTAGTTAGTTTTATGCTACTTATGCAATCAGTGCCTATCACCACTAACGTTGTGAGTTCGAATTCTGATCAAGATGAGGTGTACTCGATATAACATAATGTGATAAAGTTTGTCAGTGACTTGTGGCAGGTCGGTGGTGTTCTCCGGGGATTCCTGTTTTCTCTACCAATAAAACTGACCGCCACGATATAACTGACACCTTGTTGAAAGTGACGTTTAACACCCAGACCCTAACCCCTAAAAGCTGCATGAGATTTTGAACACTTACAAAACAGCATATACAGTATACAATTTAAAGAGAGATTTCTTGTATTTTGATTCACCAATCTGTTTACATCTTTTCAGTTATTTAAAAGCTCATTTTATATTTCAGAAAGTGGTGTCTTTGTGGAAAATGGAACGTTTACCTGGGATAGGACAACCGAAGCTACCATAACAGAGTAATTTGAATTGTTTGTTGAAAACTAATCTAGAGACTAGTAACTAGATAATGAAATAATTATAATACCTCATATGCAATTGTTAACATGTAATGCAAAAAGTAACGATTTTTTAATTTAAAAAAAGAATGCTTTAACCAATAGCTAATAAAGGAAAACATGCTATTGGCCGTTGCACACTCGTTTTATTGTAGGGTTCAACTCATTTTAGAAGACCCTACTGTGACTTTGAACTGTATAACAACAATAAATCGCTGATCCTTTACTTTAATTTGTGTCCAAGTCAAGTTGCATAATGTTTCATGTCCGTTTACACCAATATCCTTTCTTACTAATGATTTGGTTATTTTATAGAATACTTATTTATTCTCAGCATAAACATCAACATACCAGAAGGATCACTTGTAGCAATCGTGGGTTCAGTTGGATCCGGAAAGTCGTCTTTATTGTCTGCCCTGCTTGGTGAAATGGAATGTGTTACAGGCAAGGCTAACATTAAGGTAAGTTGTCACAGGTGTGTTATATACATGTTTTACGTTGAAATAGAACAAAATACACAATCTTTTACAAATAGTGACTGATTATACCGGTAAAGCATTAGAACGCAGCTGTGCAATTATACATACTTTGTTAACATCTCAACTAAGGAGGAAGTCGAACACACCTCACTCTAATGTGAGATCAAATATTGATCCCATTTCTGAACGAGAAGGCTATATATGGATAAAGGCCATTGGATCAAATGACACCCCCATTTTAAATAAATACATATTTATTAAAATTATTTGAAAAACTTATTTAAAGTTGAGAACTAACATAAATTGTTCACATAATTATACAGTTGATATGCACTTCAGTGCACTGGTTGTATTTCTACTTAGGGGTCTGTAGCATACGTTGCACAACAAACTTGGATAATGAACGAAACACTGCAGAAGAACATTCTGTTTGGTGAAGATTTGATACAAAAGAAATATAATAGAATTATTGGTGCTACTGCACTCCGTAGTGATCTCGAAATACTTCCTGGGGGTGACAAAACTGAAATAGGTGAAAAGGTAAGTCGTTTAATGATAATGAATTTACATAGAATATAAGAAAAATATTTTGCATCAAAGCTATGTTGTTTTAAAAAGCTGGATGTTTTAAGAAGTATTAACCATTAATTCGTTTTAGTTTATCATACCTGAAAAAAACGTATACTTTTATATATTAAGACAGAAAATTAACTACCCAATCATTATATTTCAAAGCTGAAAAAGTCGACGCATTTAAGTGGCACGTCTGTATATATGTGTATACATGAAGTCCACACTCCATTCCAGTGAGTGTGATGAAAACTTGCTTTTACATTCTCCGAAAACTCTATGGAAACATCCAAACAGGTGAATATAGAAACAAATAAACCCAAAACCTTATCTGGTGAGGCATTTAAGATCTGAGAACAATTTATTGTAGTTTCCTTTTCATTTACCAGTATAATTGAAAATCCGGGATATGTTAATTAAATTCAAGTTTATTCTCCTTTATCAAAATGAAATCTGTCGTTTTTCCAGTTTCTCCATTGTTGACTGATTTTGTCTGTTTGTGGATTTGTGAGTTTTGCCTTTCCCTTTAGAAGATTTATGAGTTTTGCCTTTCCCTTTAGAAGATTGCTCGGTCTTCAGTAATTTTGTTATTACCCTTATTATTGTTAGTTACAAATAAAATGAAAAACAGATAATACCAAGCTGAAATCCTATCGTAAGTAGATTGAGACAAAAGTGATACCCTTAACACACATATATATGACACATACGATTTCTTATTTTTCAAGACTAATTATGCATTAAGATATTGATTGATAGGGTATAAACCTAAGTGGTGGACAGAAACAGCGTGTGAGTTTAGCACGTGCTGTTTATCAAGATGCAGACGTCTATCTCCTTGACGACCCACTAAGTGCAGTAGACTCACATGTTGGAAAACATATATTTGAAGAGGTGATAGGTCCTAATGGATTACTTAGGAATAAGGTAGGTACATATCTTAATATAAATAAAAACGTAGATATCAAATTTAGTGCGCACGACGCGTTTCTGGAATAACCATCATCAGGTACGCTCAAAATCGAAAGATTGGAAAGCCAAATAATGTAACGTTTTGGGAGCAATTTAATTATATAACAAGCTTGATAGAGAAATCCCATAGCCACTGGAATTATGTAAAATATAAATATACAAGAGACTTGTAGAAAGATGTTGACAAATGAAATTGATTGAAAAGTGAGAACAATCACAGAATGAAAAAGACGAACATTGGCGAGATCAATGGAATGTGTTGGCGAAAGGTGTATAACATTCAAATAAACGTTAGAGAATACAGAAAGGGCAATCAAAAATGAACAATCCAGAGAAACTGGCAACATAGGTTACACAAGACGAAGAAAAAGATTATTAACTTTGACTGTCTTTCATATTGTGTGCAATTCAATATTTGTATATGCTTATAAGTTAGCATACATGTACATGTTTGATTGGTTCTGTTTGTATGGAGAGATATCTAATCAAATACGATATTTACTACAATCAAGTGTGTCATGAGTTCCGTTTGACATCAATACTCAAGTGACAATGATGCAAATTGTGATTAAAGTATTTATCCTTGCTTTTGTCTTTTGCACAAAATGAAAAAAAAAACATCACTGTCGGAACAGTTCTAAAATCTAGGCGACAGATATCATTCAATAAGACCAAATAGATACCCTTAACAAATATGTATATGACCGCTCACCTTCCTAGCTTGGTGCAGGTACTACAATAAAAAAGTGGCGACATTAAACTAGTTTTATGAACCCATACCTCTCCTCTGATGCGTTCAACATATAATTTAATTTGCGTGTTGAAGTTTGAAAAATGTTGTTTTATAGATTGATATACTGAATAAGCTTTTTAAGTTTCTTTTAAAGATGTATTCAAATAATTTCAGACTCGGATTCTAGTAACACACGGAGTCAGTTTCTTACCAACGGTTGACAAAATCATCACAGTAATAGACGGACGAATTGGGGAGATTGGATCATTTAGAGAATTATTAGAGCGTAATGGAGCTTTTGCAGAATTTCTTAAAAGTTATCTGATAGATGAGCTAGGATGTGGAAACTCTAAAGAGGAAATAGAAGGTTTGTTGTAATACAGTGAGAGAAGTGGATCGAGTAGAAATACTCCAAAAATACATAAGACAAGGACAAGAACAGGAGATATACAAACACAAACAAAACAGCTCTACATGAGTAAAATATCCACGAAATGTAGAGTTAAAATTAGGAATTAAAAAAAGAAAAAAAAACAGTATTATTGGTTAATAAAAATATTAGTAGTAAATAAAAATAGTAGTTAGTAAAATAAACAAGACAGTAGGTTAGTTCAGAACAAAAATAGTAGTTGACAAAAATACAGTGATATCATTTAATCGTAATATTTCTGTCCTTTACAATTGTAAATAAGGGTAATAACAAAATTACCGAACTCCGAACAATCTTCCAAATGGAAAGTCAAAACTCATAAGTATATAAACAGACAAAATCAGTCAACAACCGGAAAACTGGGAAAACCGTAATGACCCTGATTTGGTACAGGCATTTCCAAAGAAATGGTTGGTTGAATCAGATTTTACGGCGCCAAACAGAAGATATATATTAGTACTGCAAATGAAAACATTTATTTATGTTCCAGCTCTGGTAATGACAGAAGAGTTTGTATCGCAGATCAATAACAAAGATAAATCAGAAACACTGAAGCGGTAAGTATATAGGTAGAGTAATGTTCATAATGAAACTGCCACAGCTCCACATTTAAGGCCCCAACGAGAAAATTGGAGACATAATGTTTTGATCCGTTTCTTTTAGTTTCCTTTTTCCTACAAGAGAATTTACCCGACATGTTTTGCAGACACGTTGTGAAACTTAATGATTTGTTAGATATGTACATTGTATATCTAAATATCCCGCCACTATTTGTTTCTCTCAAATTTGTCGTCTTTGTCATGGTAACTGCTGGATAGATTAATCCATAGATCATGAGTAATAAAATTTCACTGAAAGATTGCCTGCCAGGACTTAAGTTTGTTTTCATTTTGGCGACTTCATTCTATGATCGGTAGATTATAGATTATATTTAACGTGTGTGATACTAATAGTCCAATAGTTGCTGGCATAAAATAAAATGATGTTAATAAAAAAAAATATACAGACCTTGAATATTAGAAATAAATTGGAAATGTACCTAGAATTGCCTGTAGGTTTGGAAGTTTTGGTTTTTTTTCTCTCCCTAAATTTTTGCTAATAAGTATTTGGTTTCCAACTTTTGGGGGTAAAAAAAAAACATCTGTAAAAGTTCAATACAGAAATGATGCACTAAAATAATATTTGAACAAGAAAAAAAAACACTATGCCGGGAATAATTCTGTTAATGAGAATCCAATTCGTCGTATTGACAATAATATATCTTATGGCCAAACATACATAAACAAACAATATATAGTCTGCGCAGGTTCGGTTAAATTCTAGTAAAAAGATATATTTCCAGAAATTAGAAACAATGAGGTAAGACCAATATAAAATGTCTTTCTAAGAGTTACCAGATGTGTTGGTAACATTATCAAACTAAATTCATATTTCACTGTTTTGGTCTTCGAAGATATGAACTTCAAAATTGCATAGTTCAGTCATTCCCACATATTTGACACAATTAGGGAAATTAACTGTCGTTAGGTTGACAAAAATTTGCAAGGCTTAGTAGAACAAATTTAAGTATGAATGTTTGCGTGCCCATGCTTCACGGCAATGAATAAACATATATTCACATATTAGTTTGTCGGATATTCAATTTCGAGCTCCAAGAGGTACCGATTTTGGGGTAAACTTTGATGTCGCTACACACTATTTTCAGTTTAAAGGCGATATTTGATCGGTAAAACACAAACTGTTTGATTTATTTAACTTTTATGGACTCATTTGAAGGTATAGATTAGGAACTGCATACTTGTAGAATCAATAAAGCTCTTATCTTTGACTTGGCACAACTTTTCCTATGTCGCAGAAATACCTCTATCCTACCGTAACGCGGACAATTAAATAATTCCCTCGTGTATTTCTTTTCCTATCCACCCAAAACAGTAGTTAAAAATAAGATATTGTCCACATACATTAAAATAAATGCTCTTTTATGGCATCAACATTTTTTTTCTCAAATATTTGCAGTTACATTGATATTTTTCGTTTGTGACATATAAGAACCTATCCTACATAACGTTGTTTGTAGTAAAATAACACAAATAAAACCAAAAGACGCAGTCTCTATTCGATGAATGGTACAGTAGGACATAATTAAAAGAGTTCTGAGAATTTTCTTCTTGACATGTTTATAATTAAATAGATAATATTTTTGACCCTAATCTCCGTAACGCTATCCTCCATAACGATATATCGCCTTGAGCAGATATTTTCCGGATTCCGGAATGTGAATTAACAAAAACAGAAAAACTTTCCCTAAATTAAAAGAGTTCTGACTATTTTCTTCTTGATATGTTTATAATTAAATAGATAATATCTTTGACCCTAATCTCTGTAACGCTATCCTCCATAACGATATATCACCTGGGACAGATATTTTCCGGATTTCGGAATGTGAATTAAAAAAAATAGAAGAACTTTTCCAAAGTTAGACTGTTTATTTTGTTTATGTTAGGATGTTCAAGTTATAAATTTTGGCTTCCAAAACATACATGTGTTTTTTCTGCTAACTTCCGTAGCGTAGTTGATTAACTGAAATTTGTACATTATTATTTCCAGTAGCTATACTAGAGTCAAAAGATGTCTTTAACGAACCTGTTCTTGCTTATTTCATTGCATGGTATTTCTACCATGCCTTGCAACTGTAGAAATTCAGGATAATCAATAAAAATCGGGCTCATTTCATCACAATGAAAGAATATACAAAAACGATAGTAATACGACATGGTGACAAAATGTACATATACGACACGTCTTGTTTCATTAAATCTGATGTCAAAATTCTTAAGACATTCTATAGCAATTCATTTTCCCTATAAATGTTGCACAACAAAATATTGGTATGTTTCCATAACCTCCGTAACAAATTGTTCCTCCTCAATAAGGTTTGCTCCTATCCATTCTAGTGGTATAATATGGTCATCCTCTGTAAATTTATGCAGCTAAACATTTAAAGTATATGTTCGTGGACAAAAGAACTTCATGTGAACGAAACAAAATAAATTTGATAATCTAGAACATATTAGTTTTTCTTATGATAATATATACGGAATCTGTAAATGTCTTTCAATATCAACAATTTTGTTATTTTGATTTGTTGCAAAACACTTGGATATTTTTCTATTGTTTAATGATTGTTTCTGATTATATGAATGATAAAAGGATGAAAAATAATTTGCAAATTCCATACAAGCCCGATTGTGGTTCTACATAACCTCCGTAACGGTGTTTCAACCCCATGCAAATTGAAATTGTCATATATTTGTTATAAGTAATATTTAACGTGTGAAATTTAACATAAAAGAGGTGAATAGTCTTGAAATATCATTCAAATTTTATTTTGTTCATTATCATGAAGTTCATTTTTTCACATAGTCTGGCTGCTATTGGTACCATTATCTGGGAATGACTGAGTTCTGTTTTATCATTATAGGCAACTATCAGAAATATCAGATAAACCAGAGATCAAGAGTCAAATGAAGAAGAAGAAATCGTTGGAGTCCTCTTCAGAACGTGCAGAGTTTGACCAATCCACAACGCCGAAAGGAAATAGATTAATTCAAGATGAAACCGTGCAAGTTGGAAGGGTATATATATATATATATATATAGGGAGTGGATGTAGTCGAGTGGTCTAGGGCGCTGGAAGTAAGGCTAAGCGAATGGTGCTGCAGTGTAACAATGGTGTGGGTTCAAATCCCGTCGAGAGAAGAACAAAAATTTGACAGCTCTAAAATCTAATTCTAACACTGTTTGGTTTAATTTTCAGACGTATATATATATATATATATATATAAAGTATAAAGTTCAAGATTATGATTTTTAGTAATTTACGTCACGATAACTGATGGTCACGTGACAATTTTTCAAATCAGATTACAGACGCTGATGAAGCTTGTCGGTCAAGCGAAATATCCGTCGATTTAATTATAATTATAGTCTTTTTGTAGACTTATAGTTATTTTTGTTACATTTTAACATCTTTTTTTGATATCGTTGTGCTAACATTTTAGACGTTTATATATATATATATATATATACTTATTTTTTTCTCTATATTGAATTCAATTGAATTGTATAGACTTTGAAGCAGATAAGAATAGACAAATAGATAAATAGATCAATAGATAAATAGAACAAAATACACGTTAGAGACAATCAAGAATAGATCATACAGAGGTCAACACTGGTCACAAAACAAATCAAAATATTCAACACAGAAAACTAAAAGATGTGGAACACGGACAACAGCAAAATACCAGGTTGAAACCAGGGGCTCGCGAAGGACAAGCAGTTCCTGTATCTTCACAGACGCCCGTGAAATTTGTGTAGCTCTGATTTCAACCTAGGAGCAACGTAGCCTTGTTTGAGTAACTGTAAAAGTCAGCAGCTGAACTCTGTTCAAACAAAACATTTGACGCAAAAGTTTAAAATCTCAAAAAGCCGTTACATTCAGTAAAACCTATTTTCACAGATAATTACAGTACCTCAGCTATCTGCATAAGAATAATATTTTGGGGATTGAAGGTCGTTTATAGCGCCTTGTTTCACTGGTATGGTGAAAGTTAATTTTATTAGTGGAGGAAACAGGAATAATAGGAGAAATCTACAGACCTAAAACAAGTAACTGACAAACTTTTGCATATGAAATTTTAATCGAGTACGTCTCGCCATGGTCGGAAATATAACACATAATCTTTAGCGGTGAATGTTACTAATTATCAAGGTTTATATATATCTAAATACTATATATATATACGATCACTGCAACAGTGGCCCTTTGTTAATGGCATGAATGATAGGTAAAAACCTACTCTTTGAAATAGAAAACACGAACCCAACTATAATATGGCTGTCCCAGAAGGGTAGACAGTTCCAGCGCAACCACTGCACCCGTCGTGTTTCTCGTGATAACCGTGATAACAATCCATAGATGAGTCATATTCGGTGGTAAGTCATGCGTCGTTATATATTTTCATCACATAAAAGTCATCGGGTTAATGATTTAGTCTAGGTTAATGTCTTTATGACAACTAGTTTAAACAGGTCATATTTTGATCAAGTGAAAGTCAACATATTGATGACTTAGCCAGGATATTGGCGTAATGATAGCAATAACAGTATCTATTGTCTACATTTCAGGTTAAATTCGAGGTCTTCGTGACTTACGCCAAGGCTGTTGGTCTACAGACAACCCTACTGATCGTTGTATTTATTATAATCAATAAGCTTGTCCAGTTATCATCTGACGTCTGGTTGAGTAAGTGGACAAACGACAATGCAATCATTGCAAATGAAACAAATAAAGACGAACTGACACATAGGAGATTAGGAATTTATGCCCTCCATGGGTTATTCCAAGGTATACGTTTTAGCAGACTGTTGTTTTTTTTAGCTATTTATTGAATAATTGCTACTTAGGGATACCTTCATACATTTTCGGCTCCATGTCATTGGCTAGGGAGAGCGATACCACCCCCTCACAGAAACTCATCGAACGAACACATCCAGAGTCGCACTGTGTGCATCAATACGTTATAAGTAAAATAGATTGTGGTTCTAACAAAACTCAATACCTCCAACCGCGAGATCAAAGCCGCCCTCAATAGTAGTGCACAATATCGTTAACAGAGGTGAAAGAGTGAAAAAGGAACAGTATACAGCATATTTATTATTATTGTGTAATCTAGGTTTTTGTTGTTGAACTTGTATTTCTATAATAGCACGGGGTAATATCAGCAATTATCTGGGAATCTTCATGTGGCAAAAAAAAAAAACGAGCACAAAAAACAACAAAGCAAACATTTTCTAATTAAATCATCAATGTCATGTAATAAATTATTGTTATTTTGCAATATGTTTTCATGTGACATACTTAGAGGACGCTGTATTTGTTTTAAACGCGTGTTGTTCCTTTATTTTAATATGCAGTTTAAATGCCACAATGACGATCCAGAAGAGATCAGTAAATATTTGAGTATTCGAGCTTTGTGATATATGTATAGTGTAATTATTATTACATTATTTCCTCGCTTCGAATTATCTAAGACAACGATTTGTTTGAGTTCGAGGATAACTTGGTTTAACTGTAGCTTATTGATTTTGTAATAGGAGTTGCAGTTTTTGGATCTGAATGTGTCCTTCACATTGCAATTTACAAGACGGCCAGTAGACTTCACTTAGATATGCTCAAGAATATTCTAAGGTTACCAATGATTTTTTTTGAAACAACACCAGTTGGACGAATTTTAAATCGATTCACAAAAGATATTCAGACTGTTGATGACGTTTTGCTGCAGAATTTTAGAAATGCTATACAATTTGTAATTTTCGCTGTATTTAATGTGCTGGTTGTTTGTGCCGGATCACCACGTTCTGTTTTCCCGATAGTTCCAATATTGATGTTTTATATTTATATACAGGTAAGTTCTATCATTGTACATTATATAGGGTTTCTTACCAAAGACTTTATTAATTTTTTGACTTTCCAATCTTTTGATAAATGTAGTGTGCAATAAATTAGATATCTACATTATAATTCAGAAATGTATAGATCAATTAGATTTCATTGGTTAAAACACTGTTCTGTCATTAATTAAATGTTGATGCACTAAAAAGAACAAATCTCCCATTATGAATCAATTTCTGAAAAGGTAAATTGCTACTATTTGCAAGTCTAAAGCAATAGTAATTTTTCGTGACAAAAAAAATATTTTTGGTGCTTTTAAGATGGAAAATGTTAGCACATCTCTGAACATGATGAATGAACACATATTAATAACAATAATCTAGTATTGGTTCCAGGCTCAATTGTATAAAGCAAATATTAAATGACTTATAATTAACCAATCAAATTGAACCAACTCGAATCAGCATTTAATAAAAATAAATTATTCAATTTTAGACTGTCCTGCTTATTTATATTTACATCCGCCCTTTTCCAAAAATAATTTTATTGGAAGAGAAAGGTTTCTACAAACAATTCTTCTTCTTCTTCTTCCATTTAATGGCCCACGTCAACTGGTTGACTATTCTGCCACTTTTTGGGTGTGCGCATTAAAACTTGAACATACTTAGACGCAATAAAGTGAAATTTATATACAGTGCAAATAAAAACAGTGTCATTTAAGTTTAATGACGGAGCTGAGCCTTGAAGGATTCAGGACTCGTGGAAGAGACAGTACAGTTAGGCAAGGTGTTCCATTCCTTGATCGTTCTAGGATAGAACGAATCCTTACGAGCTGTGGTCTTGCATGATGGAATGCGCAATGCCTGCTCGTTGTTGTTACCGGAGGGTCGTTCATTTGGTATAAGCTTGCTTGATGCATCAACTCGTACGATGTTGTTTTTCAGCTTATACATCATCAGTAATCTACTATGTTTTCTTCGTTCCTCTAAGGTAGTCCATTCTAGTTGTTCAATCATGCTACTAACCGATGAGGTGTTGTGGTATCGGTTAGTAACACATCGTGCAGCCCTTCTTTGAACCATCTCCAATCGATGGATGTCATTTTGTTGGTATGGGTCCCATACAGAGCTGGCATATTCCAGGGTAGGTCTTACGAGGGACACGTACACTTTTTCTTTGATCGATTTGTTGGAGATGTTTATGTTCCTTTTAAGAAAACTGATGGTGTTGTTGGCTTTAGAGCAGATGGTGTTTATATGTATACCCCATTTGAGGTCTGATGAAATGGTACATCCCAGGTATTTTGCTGATGTATCATGTTCGAGGATATGTCCATGTAGAGTGTAATTGTACTTAGATGGACTTCGCTTTTTGGAGATGGTGAGTACATTACATTTCTCTGGATGGAATTTCATGAGCCATTTTGATTCCCATTCAGCCAGTTTGTCAAAGTCCTGTTGAAGGTTTGCTGCATCTGCATCTGATGATATTGTGACATATGCAATGGTATCGTCAGCAAACAGTCATACTGTTGATTGAATCCCGTCTGGCATATCATTTATATAAAATAAAAAAAAGCTAGGCCCTAGGACGGATCCTTGAGGTACTCCGGACTCTACGGGTATGGAAGTCGATGTTTCACCCTCCACTACTACCGACTGAGTCCTGTCACTGAGGAAGTTCTTAATCCACTCATTTGTTTTTCCTGTGATCCCATAATGTTTCAGCCTATGAATTTGGTCAATTTGATATTGAAATAAGCAGGTTTTATTATTTGTGTCTATTAGTGCAAAGAAATAATCTATCTTTTGCAGCGACTATTTGTAAAAGTATCTAGACAGTTACGAAGATTGGAATCAGCAGCAAGATCTCCAATATTCTCACATTTCCACGAAACTATAAGCGGAACATCAACCATTAGAGCTTATCAACAACAGAACCGATTCATCTCAGAAATATCTCATCGATGTGACGAAGTCAACACATGTCATCATATATTGATTACGTCAGAGAGGTACGTGTATGTGTAAAATAGCACCGTTATGCTGAATGATATGGTATTAGTCTACCAGAAGAATGTCAATTTGAATACATCGAAATGATAATGTGTTACTCTTCCTTATTTTCAAACAGACCCAAATAATGCATACAATATAATACAATAACACATATGATCAGCATTTAGGTCAAAATCTCATGTATAATTATTTCAGTAAGAACTTTAAACGAGAAAGCACGATATATTAACATGATTGACCATTTTATACAAGATATTGACAAATCCTGTCCCTGAAACGTGTAAATAAAATTCGGATAACTGGTAAATGCGTTCGTCAGACAGCGACTGATATCATTATACATTTTAAAATTGAATCATTGCTGACATTAGATGGATACATTTGTTCTGTCTCTATATCGATTAGTAAATTGAAAGGGAGACAAATATATGAGTCTGTTGATGCATCTCATCTACATGCTATTTTTACGTCTTGCGTTTAAGGTCGAAGTGACCGATTTGTAAGATTATCCCAGATATATTTAGCTTACGGTTTTTTATTTATTTGTGTGTGTTATATCGAGCTATCAAAGGAAACGACATACACGAGTTCGAGTTGACTTAGTTCGACCGTAACAAGATTTACACCAAAAGGCACACAAATGGAAATCTGTGTTTATTACCAGTGTAAAACACCACACTAATTCAGCCTCTGAATATGATACACCATGGACTACACCAACATATTTAAAGATGCTACCCTCGGTTGTTACTGGCTCATTGGCTATTGTGTTTGTTTGCGTATAGTGGTATCCAACGCATATTGTGTTGTGTTTTGGGTTTTTTTTTCTTCGTCTTGTGTGACCTGTGTTGCCAGTTTCTCTGGATTGTTCCTGTTTTAATTGCCCTTATTCTCTAACTTCTATTATCTACATCTTTTGTAAATCAACCAGGATAGCGTTTTGTACAGAAGTCCAAAAACAATGCACTTCATTCTTTAAATGGAGAACACAATGTTAACATTATAAAACACTATGATATGTTACAGGGTAAAATAGCAGTGAAGCGGTGTATACGTTGAGGTTTTTTTCATTTATTGAGTGACTGAGTGATAAAAGTTTAAACAGTGTTGGTCAGCAATCACTCCCTAACAAGATATTACTGCTGCAAGTTGTATTTTAGGCACATATAACTTCACTTTTTCCAAACAAGAGAAAATTATTTACCTAATGGAGATATGTGTATTGTATTTGTCACAATTGTCTATTCTTCGTTAGAATTTTACAACCACGTTGATGCCACATATTCTGATAATGGAGCAATGCATCTTAATGTGCATAGTTAAATGTGCTTACCGCTTAACGCACATGCGTAGGATGCAATAGATTCTATCCAGGGCCGAGTTAAACCAAAGACTAAAACAAAGCATTTGCTGCCTCTCCGCTGCACACACCGCATGAATGAGTAAGAACAAATCCAACCGAGTGAGTTGTTCTAGTAGACAGCAGACTTCATCAGCTCGCGAGTTGTTCTAGTAGACAGCAGACTTCATCAGCTCGCGAGTTGTTCTAGTAGACAGCAGACTTCATCAGCTCGCGAGTTGTTCTAGTAGACAGCAGACTTCATCAGCTCGCGAATTGTTCTAGTAGACAGCAGACTTCATCAGCTCGCGGGTTGTTCTAGTAGACAGCAGACTTCATCAGCTCGCGAGTTGTTCTAGTAGACAGCAGATTTCATCAGCTCGCGAGTTGTTCTAGTAGACAGCAGACTTCATCAGCTTGCGAGTTGTTCTAGTAGACAGCAGACTTCATCAGCTCGCGAATTGTTCTAGTAGACAGCAGACTTTATCAGCTAGCGAGTTGTTCTAGTAGACAGCAGACTTCATCAGCTCACGAGTTGTTCTAGTAGACAGCAGATTTCATCAGCTCGCGAGTTGTCCTAGTAGACAGCAGACTTCATCAGCTCGTGAGTTGTCCTAGTAGACAGCAGACTTCATCAGCTCGCGAGTTGTTCTAGTAGACAGCAGACTTCATCAGCTCGCGAGTTGTTCTAGTAGAGAGCAGACTTCATCAGCTCGCGAGTTGTTCTAGTAGAAAGCAGACTTCATCAGCTCATCACAAATTAACTAGTTTGTGTTGTGAGATATAACGACACTTTAAAATAAAGTTCATTTAGCGTTTAACAACAATTTACTCATCCATACAGCATATGATCTTAACATCATTATTACAGGTGGTTGAATTTAAGACTGTCATCGTTAGGTGGTTTAGTAGTATTCTGTGCCAGTTTATTTGCCATCAGTAATATGGACGACATTTCACCAGGACAAATCGGATTAACAATGATGTATGCACAGAGTGTAAGTATTGGTTATAAACATTTAGTTCTGTGGGCCAGGGTTCACGAAATTGTATATGTGTTTGGTGGTCCTAGTGAAAATGTCAGTCCTCAATAATTTTCTATTGTGAAATACCAATCTTGTGTCAGTCCTTTCCTTTGCAAAATCTGCCCAAATTTTGCTGGTCATGTCTGACTGGACTGGAGAATTTCGTGAACTCTGGTGGATATGTATATAAATTACCTTTAAGCTTTTTATGATATCTACGTTTTATTACTATCACTGGACATATACCTCTCATGTGGACTATAAGTCCACGAGGGTAGGGTATCAATCACTCAATAGTCAGTGTTTCGACACTTACGTGGTTTAATGGATATATTTATTATTGAAATATACAGTCCCCAAATAATGTAATTATTCTCAAAACTAATGTTCTAAACCCTCTAAGCGCCCTTAGCCTATTTGACTATTCTATTTAGACCATTTTGTTTTCTTGACCCCAAAGATATTAAATTAGTTGGCTTTCCAATCTTATTTAAGTTGAGTGTACCTGATTAAGGTTAATCCAGAAAAGCGTTGTAGCGCTAAAAAAGGTTGAAGATGGAAGTAAACCGCAGGACAGACAATACAATGGTAAAAAGAAAAATAACACAAACAATGATCTACAAAACACTACACAGAAAACTAATGCTTGAGAAATACGAACTTTACTAAAACCAAGGGTGATTACGACAAACGGAACATGTCCGTGGTCACAGATATTACGAAACCGTTAATCAAGTCATAGTGGAACTTTTGTAGTGATGACTTCAACTTAAAGACTTAGATCAGTAGGGTATCTTCTATTTTATTTCAGTCAAATTGATTTTGATGAGAAAAAAAACGAAACTTTTATTCGATATTAAATCCATAATTTTTGCCTTGTCGTATAGCTGCTTTTTATTTTTCCTCAGATTGTTGGCATTTTACATAGACTAGTGTATATGACAAATGAAGCTGAAAACAACACTGTAGCCGTAGAAAGAATAAAGGAATATACTGAAACGTCAACAGAGGTGATGGGTTTTTTTTTATTTCATTTTGCATTCATTTGTATATGAATTAATTACATACTTCAAGTAAGGTAGTGTTTTTGTTGGTTCTAATAAGCCAAGTTTGAAGATACCAAATTAAAAGGGTTATCAGAAGCCGTAAATCGAAGAAGGTCAGACAATACATTGGCCAAATGAAGGTCAGACAATACAATGGCCAAATGAAGGTCAGACAATACAATGGCCAAATGAAGGTCAGACAATACATTGGCCAAATGAAGGTCAGACAATACAATGGCCAAATGAAGGTCAGACAATACAATGGCCAATTGAAGGTCAGACAATACATTGGCCAATTGAAGGTCAGACAATACATTGGCCAAATGAAGGTCAGACAATACATTGGCCAAATGAAGGTCAGACAATACATTGGCCAAATGAAGGTCAGACAATACATTGGCCAAATGAAGGTCAGACAATATAATGGCCAAATGAAAACGGACAACAATGATCTACAAAACACTACACAGAAAACTAAAGATTGAGTACCCCACTGAAATTGAATTAATTATTGCGTAAAACGTGATGGAGAGAAAATAAAATAAAAATTTGAAATTAAATCACACCTCGGCCAAAGGTCTGTCTCCAAAACTGTGTGTTGGGGAGGATTCCAAGAAATCAACCAAAAGAACTGCCCATCTCGTCCCCAGATGGAAGATAACGGGTGTACTCTTGATGGTGTTTTTTAAACATATATAAACAAAATAATGTGTTAAATATTATAACATATACTATATTTTGTTTGGAAACACAATTTCACAATCCGCCTAATTTAGCTCATTGGAAACACCACAAAGGTAAAATATCATACATGTCGTAATACACAGCCCCAATTACATAATAATTGGATATATTTTTTATATATTATATTTTTATATAATTACTATTGACAGGCTCAGTGGGTCATACCAGAGAAGAAACCAAAGAAAACATGGCCATCAGAAGGTTGTGTGGAGTTTAGAGATTATGGTGTCCGTTATAGAGAGGGTCTTGATTTGGTTCTTAAAGGAATAACATGTACTCTAAACCCACGTGAAAAGGTATGCCAAAATCATTTTAATATGAATATATCAGTAGTGGGAATGACAGACGAATGATGGAGAATACCGAATCCAAATACATTAATGGGTGTTATTATATAATTGGCTGTGAATCACCGGTAGGTCTCAGTGGAATAAATCTGATATTTCATATAAAACTCACTGTCGTAATGTTACATTACGCTTAATGTCATCACATCAATGATATATTATTATGACTGTTATTCTGTTCCTGTTTACAATGGAACGGAGTTGTTTGATCTCTTTGACTAATCTCTCTCGATTACAGTGATAAACCACCAATAATATTTCAGGTTATTGACAGCATAAAACATATTATATCAATAGTTGTTGTATTATGAGGTAGAATATATATTACCAACAATTACTTTAATCACCAGTAAGAAAAACGACCAAATAACATTTTTCATGTGGTAACCAGTATACAATAATTAAGAAATAAATCCTGGAAGCCAGAATGTGCTTTGAGTTTTAACATGGATTGGCGGATATTAGTAATGATTTATTTCGATTCTGATATGTCTAAGAGTACAAATACGGTAGTATACTTTGATTGGAAGACGGTAATTTATATTTATGCTTGCGGAAAATGTCGCACACAATTTATGCTGCCAATGGAAAAGTCAGTCACATTCACCGGCACATGTGCGAATGAGATTATACCATCGATAAATCGTTGGTTTTGTCTACATAGTGAAAGAAGGACGTCATGTTAGAATATATATTTAATTTAGTCAATTTGTTTACAACTATCAAAACATACGGAACCGCATCCATGGTTAGCGTTCTCGCCTCGAGTGCGGTAGATTGTGGGTTCGAGCCCCGGTCGGGTCAAACCAAAGACTATAAAATTGGTATTTTTTGCTTGTCCGTTAAGCACGCAGCATTAAGGAGAAAGAGCAAAGACTGATTGGCTCGGAATCAAGATAATGTGTCCGAGTTGGGCGACATGTCTATCCGCGGACTGTTGTTTCAGTGAGCTAGGGCTATAACAATCCAACTCAGCATGTTGGCCTAGAACAAAGCGGATCTCATCATCATCTCATTGAAAATTAACATGTTCTCGCCATGATATAGCTGAAAAATTGCTGAATTGCCGTTAAACAACAATCACTCACTCACTCAAAACATAAGGTTGAAAATTACACAATTACCAATGAACAAGATTAATCATAATAAAAAATAATAAAAATGAAAACGTAGATATCAAATTTAGTGCGCACGATGCGTTTCTGGAATACTAGTCATCAGGTACACTCAAAATAGACAGGATTGGGGAGCTAAATAATTTAAAAGTCTTTTGAAGCAAGTAAACCAAAATCGGCTAAGGTCACCTCTGCCTGAGGGAGGAGAACCTGATTTATTGATAATTACATTATATAGGAACTGTAAATTTCAATAGCTCAGTATTTTATTCTATCAGAACGAGCAATCCATATAGCAAGCATTTTTCTTCGATCCCCCGCCTATCGTTGTAAATTATATACATATAGGAACAAAGATATGACTGCATAGGCCTATTATCGTATGGATTTTGTTGCTATAGTGAAAAGTAGAGAATTAATTTGGGTCGGAAATATTTGCTTTGTAAAGCGCCACCAACGACCAATCATAGACAACAATTGTTCATTAGCGGCTGCTACAAGTTCATTTTATATGTAAATGTGTACGTCAGAACACGTTTATTAATACTGCACATTCGATATACTAAAACGTAAAACTGTTTGGTTGGTTTTATGGTGTTTAACGCCACTTTCAAAAATATTTCAGTTATATCGTGTCGGTCAGTTTTATTGATCGAGGAAACCGGAGGACCCGGAGGAAACCACCAACCTTCCACAAGTCACTGATAAACTTTATCACATAACGTTGTACACCTCGCCCTGAGCGGGATTCAAACTCACAACATCAGTAGTGATATACACCGATTGCATAGTTAGTTGCAATTTCATTTATATGTGACCTTTTTTTTTTAAAGTAATGAATATTAATAAAAAGAAAACTATTCGATCATTTCTTTTAAAATTGGTTACAGATTGGTATCGTTGGCAGAACAGGTGCTGGGAAGTCTTCTTTAACACGAGGGTTGCTTAGAATAATCGAACCAGCAGCAGGAAGTGTCATCGTCGATGGAATCGATATATCGACAATCGGACTACATGACCTCAGATCAAATATCACCATTATACCACAGGTATTTTAATCTTGTATATCTGTTGCTTCTCCGCTAAGCACGTAGAATAAAGGAGAAAGAGCAAAGGCTGGATGTCTCAGAATCAGGATAATGTTGCAGCGTGGTGCGACATGGCAGGGGGTAAGGGGAGCTATGGTTATTATGCTTAACACCACTTTCAACAATATTTCAGTTATATCGTGGCGGTCAGTATTATTGGTGGAGGAAACCGGAGAAAACCACTGATGTGCCGCAAGTCACTGATAAACTTTATCCCATAATGCTGTATCGAGTACACCTCGCTATGAGTAAGATTCGAACTCACAACTTTAGCAGTAATAGGCACAGATTGCATAGGTAGTTGTAAATCCAACTACCATTCGATCACAACCACGACGGCCCCAGAGCGACATGTCTACCCACTGACTGTTGTTTCAGTGAGCTAGCGACATGCCTACCCACTGACTGTTGTTTCAGTGAGCTAGCGACATGTCTACCCACTGACTGTTGCTTCAGTGAGCTAGCGACATGTCTACCCACTGACAGTTGTTTCAGTGAGCTAGCGACATGTCTACCCACCGACTGTTGTTTCTGTGAGCTGGCGACATGTCTACCCACCGACTGTTGTTTCAGTGAGCTGGCGACATGTCTACCCACCGACTGTTGTTTCTGTGAGCTGGCGACATGTCTACCCACCGACTGTTGTTTCAGTGAGCTGGCGACATGTCTACCCACCGACTGTTGTTTCAGTGAGCTGGCGACATGTCTACCCACCGACTGTTGTTTCAGTGAGCTGGCGACATGTCTACCCACCGACTGTTGTTTCAGTGAGCTGGCGACATGTCTACCCACTGACTGTTGTTTCAGTGAGCTAGCGACATGTCTACCCACTGACTGTTGTTTCGGTGAGCTAGCGACATGTCTACCCACTGACTGTTGTTTCAGTGAGCTAGCGACATGTCTACCTACTGACTTGTTTCAGAGAGCTAGCGACATGTCTACCCACCGACTGTTGTTTCAGTGAGCTAGCGACATGTCTACCCACTGACTGTTGTTTCAGTGAGCTAGCGACATGTCTACCCACTGACTGTTGTTTCAGTGAGCTAGCGACATGTCTACCCACTGACTGTTGTTTCAGTGAGCTAGCGACATGTCTACCCACTGACTGTTGTTTCAGTGAGCTAGCGACATGTCTACCCACTGACTGTTGTTTCAGTGAACTAGCGACATGTCTACCCATTGACTTGTTTCAGAGAGCTAGCGACATGTCTACCCACCGACTGTTGTTTCAGTGAGCTATCGACATGTCTACTCACTGACTTGTTTCAGTGAGCTAGCGACATGTCTACCCACTGACTGTTGTTTCAGTGAGCTAGCGACATGTCTATCCACTGACTGTTGTTTCAGTGAGCTAGCGACATGTCTACCCACTGACTGTTGTTTCGGTGAGCTAGCGACATGGCTACCCACTGACTGTTGTTTCGGTGAGCTAGCGACATGTCTACCCACTGACTGTTGTTTCGGTGAGCTAGCGACATGTCTACCCACTGACTGTTGTTTCGGTGAGCTAGCGACGTGTCTACCCACTGACTGTTGTTTCAGTGAGCTAGCGACATGTCTACCCACTGACTGTTGTTTCAGTGAGCTAGCGACATGTCTACCCACTGACTGTTGTTTCGGTGAGCTAGCGACATGTCTACCCACTGACTGTTGTTTCAGTGAGCTAGCGACATGTCTACCCACTGACTGTTGTTTCAGTGAACTAGCGACATGTCTACCCACTGACTTGTTTCAGAGAGCTAGCGACATGTCTACCCACCGACTGTTGTTTCAGTGAGCTAGCGACATGTCTACCCACTGACTGTTGTTTCAGTGAGCTAGCGACATGTCTACCCACTGACTGTTGTTTCAGTGAGCTAGCGACATGTCTACCCACTGACTGTTGTTTCAGTGAGCTAGCGATATGTCTACCCACTGACTGTTGTTTCAGTGAGCTAGCGACATGTCTACCCACTGACTGTTGTTTCAGTGAGCTAGCGACATGTCTACCCATTGACTTGTTTCAGAGAGCTAGCGACATGTCTACCCACCGACTGTTGTTTCAGTGAGCTATCGACATGTCTACTCACTGACTGTTGTTTCAGTGAGCTAGCGACATGTCTACCCACTGACTGTTGTTTCAGTGAGCTAGCGACATGTCTATCCACTGACTGTTGTTTCAGTGAGCTAGCGACATGTCTACCCACTGACTGTTGTTTCGGTGAGCTAGCGACATGGCTACCCACTGACTGTTGTTTCGGTGAGCTAGCGACATGTCTACCCACTGACTGTTGTTTCGGTGAGCTAGCGACATGTCTACCCACTGACTGTTGTTTCGGTGAGCTAGCGACGTGTCTACCCACTGACTGTTGTTTCGGTGAGCTAGCGACATGTCTACCCACTGACTGTTGTTTCGGTGAGCTAGCGATATGTCTACCCACTGACTGTTGTTTCGGTGAGCTAGCGACATGTCTACCCACTGACTGTTGTTTCGGTGAGCTAGCGACATGTCTACCCACTGACTGTTGTTTCGGTGAGCTAGCGACATGTCTATCCACTGACTGTTGTTTCGGTGAGCTAGCGACATGTCTATCCATTGACTGTTGTTTCGTAGAGCTAGCGACATGTCTACCCACTGACTTGTTTCGGTGAGCTAGCGACATGTCTACCCACTGACTGTTGTTTCGGTGAGCTAGCGACATGTCTACCCACTGACTGTTGTTTCGGTGAGCTAGCGACATGTCTACCCACTGACTGTTGTTTCGGTGAGCTAGCGACATGTCTACCCACTGACTGTTGTTTCGGTGATCTAGCGACATGTCTACCCACCGACTGTTGTTTCGGTGAGCTAGCGACATGTCTACCCACCGACTGTTGTTTCAGTGAGCTAGCGACATGTCTACCCACCGACTGTTGTTTCGGTGAGCTAGTGACATGTCTACCCACCGACTGTTGTTTCGGTGAGCTAGCGACATGTCTACCCACCGACTGTTGTTTCGGTGAGCTAGCGACATGTCTACCCACCGACTGTTGTTTTGGTGAGCTAGTGACATGTCTACCCACCGACTGTTGTTTCGGTGAGCTAGCGACATGTCTACCCACCGACTGTTGTTTCGATGAGCTAGCGACATGGCTACCCACCGACTGTTGTTTCTGTGAGCTGGCGACATGTCTACCCACCGACTGTTGTTTCAGTGAGCTGGCGACATGTCTACCCACTGACTTGTTTCAGTGAGCTGGCGACATGTCTACCCACCGACTGTTGTTTCAGTGAGCTGGCGACATGTCTACCCGCCGACTGTTGTTTCAGGGAGGTGGCGACATGTCTACCCACCGACTGTTGTTTCAGTGAGCTAGCGACGTGGCTACCCACCGACTGTTGTTTCAGTGAGATAGCGACATGTCTACCCACCGACTGTTGTTTCAGTGAGCTAGCGACGTGTCTACCCACCGACTGTTGTTTCAGTGAGCTAGCGACGTGTCTACCCACCGACTTGTTTCAGTGAGCTAGCGACGTGTCTACCCACCGACTTGTTTCAGTGAGCTAGGGACGTGTCTACCCACCGACTGTTGTTTCAGTGAGCTAGCGACGTGTCTACCCACCGACTGTTGTTTCAGTGAGCTAGCGACGTGTCTACCCACCGACTGTTGTTTCAGTGAGCTAGCGACCTGTCTACCCACCGACTGTTGTTTCAGTGAGCTAGCGACCTGTCTACCCACCGACTGTTGTTTCAGTGAGCTAGCGACATGTCTACCCACTGACTGTTGTTTCAGTGAGCTAGCGACATGTCTACCCACTGACTTGTTTCAGTGAGCTAGCGACATGTCTACCCACTGACTGTTGTTTCAGTGAGCTAGCGACATGTCTACCCACTGACTGTTGTTTCAGTGAGCTAGCGACATGTCTACCCACTGACTTGTTTCAGTGAGCTAGCGACATGTCTACCCACTGACTGTTGTTTCAGTGAGCTAGTGACATGTCTACCCACTGACTGTTGTTTCAGTGAGCTAGCGACATGTCTACCCACTGACTATTGTTTCAGTGAGCTAGCGACATGTCTACCCACCGACTTGTTTCAGTGAGCTAGCGACATGTCTACCCACTGACTGTTGTTTCAGTGAGCTAGCGACATGTCTACCCACTGACTGTTGTTTCAGTGAGCTAGCGACATGTCTACCCACTGACTTGTTTCAGTGAGCTAGTGACATGTCTACCCACTGACTATTGTTTCAGTGAGCTAGCGACATGTCTACCCACTGACTTGTTTCAGTGAGCTAGTGACATGTCTACCCACTGACTGTTGTTTCAGTGAGCTAGCATTTATAAAAATCCAACTAACCGAGTTGGTCTAGTATAAAACAGACATCATTATCATTTGATTGAGTGTAACTTGTTCCCGCCTTGACATACCTTACAAAGTGATCATTTTTGGCGTTAAACAACACTCGCTCACTCATTTGGAATCTTAAGAAACATAGACAATAATTTGCTCTATGATGTTCATATGAAACAAATGATATGAGGTTATGAATCAATTATTTCTAGTTTATACTGGAAAACAAATGTGGCTTAACACCGTCACATTATTGTGTCTGTTCCAAGCCAGAATCTAAATTTTCATCGGTATATGTCATGGTCGTTTTTGTGTTTTATGATTTAAAGTATAAAATAGTTGTTCGTTTTGTTGGTATTGGTAGAATGAATGACAATCAATGTTTAAGCGTTTTTTTGGCGACCTCGATCTTGTATTCTGTTGATATGGTCGGCTGATTATTGATTGATGTGTGATTTATTCTTATTCTGTAAGGATGTGTTCTTGATATCAGCCAGTCGAAGGTAAGAGGGGTCATAATATCAGAGTGCTAAATGTCTTATTTTACAATGTTGATGATTACCATAGTTTTTGTCACAATCTAGACTTGATTGAATATAAATGTATGAATGACCAAGTGTGCGATATATGCTCAGTTCAGCCTCTAGTCTTAAATTTCTTTAATGTTTTAGTGATTTTTTTGTTCTCAAACAGAACAAACCAATAATTTAATTAATATAGAGGATTTGAAGCTTATTCTTTATTTAATAGGATCCAGTGTTGTTTTCTGGCACAATAAGAATGAATCTTGATCCATTTGAAGAATTTCCAAAAGGAGAATTATGGCAAGCATTGGAACATGCGCATTTAAAAACATTTGTGAATGGACTAGATGGCGGACTTGACTATCAATGTTCTGAAGGTGGTGAAAATCTGAGGTACATAAATTTGTTTTCAATATCCTGAATATTTATTAAATATACAGGACCACTCGGTTATAGTATACAGTGGTATATCGAAATTTCACCCAGAGCATATTCTTATTCGAATTTATTAAGCACAAAATATATTTAGATCACTTCCGATATAGCGAATTTTGTTTATAATTAGTTAATTGTGATGAGCAGGTTTTAATTAACTATAAATCACGTTTTGCTTTACTTTTAATGGTGCCCTCAAATTTTGAGTATATGGTGTAGATAAATTTTTCAGATATTTAGTGCATATAATAGAGACTATTGATACGGTGAATAATAGGTTTTCAAGGTATTACAGACGTTACCACAACCAAAGTAAAACTTTAAAAAAATATATTTAATGTATGTAAATGAAATGTAATTGGAATCCGTTTGCTGATACATGTACTTAATGAAGAAACTTTAGTTCAATCATTTATTAAAATAAATGTATCGCTGGCTATCTGTTGATGTCCTTATTTCTTTACATTTAATGAAAACGTAGATATTTAATTTAGTGCACACGACACGTTTCCCGAATAACGTTCATCAGGTACGTTCAATAACGTTCATCAGATACGTTCAATAACGTTCATCAGGTACGTTCAATAACGTTCATCAGGTACGTTCAATAACGTTCATCAGGTACGTTCAATAACGTTCATCAGGTACGTTCAGTAACGTTCATCAGGTACGTTCAGTAACGTTCATCGGGTACGTTCAATAACGTTCATCGGGTACGTTCAATAACGTTCATCAGGTACATTCAAAGTCAAAAGATTGTAAAACCAAAATAATTTAAATGATAAACCGAGGGTCCCAATATGATATCCAAAATCGTCTATGGTTACTATGGTTACCTACGTCTGAGGAAGATTGACCTTAGTTCACATAGATATGTCAGTCTACCATACTGCATATTTAATAATAAGCCTGCGTCCTGTGAATTAACCTTATTGGTGTCATGGTAACCAACTGCATAACATCCAACAAAGTTTTCAAAAGACGAAGTCACTATTTTGAAAATGAGAATACAGCAAACGAATGGTCCTTTATTTTCAGTGTTGGTCAAAGACAGTTAGTTTGTCTAGCCAGGGCTTTGTTACGGAAAACAAAGATCTTAGTATTAGATGAGGCTACAGCTGCTGTAGATCTAGAAACTGATGAACTCATACAGAATACAATCAGAAGAGAATTTGATGACTGTACGATACTGACAATAGCCCATAGACTTAATACCATAATAGACTATACAAGGTATGTTTTAAGTGACTTGTAATGGTGTATTTACTGCACTGCTATAATAGATAATATAAGACAGATTTGATGTGATTGTATACCATAGCAACATAATATATTATCAGGGGTGATTCTGGATAGAAAATAAAAATAACTGAAAATAGCTGAAACAATCTACACCCCTTTCAAAATGTGTTTTTTTTTGTCTGTTCTGACTGTGTCCTGCAATTTTCAGAATTTCTTTTTAATAGGAAAAAGCAAACTCATTTGGAATTTTAGGAAACTAAGGGAATAATTTGCACTATGATGTTCATATGAAACATATTGACTGTCTGTAATCCATGACTGTATCGATTTGATGTCTTATTTTCTCAGGATTTTGGTACTCGATGCAGGTGTAATAAAAGAGTTCGATACTCCTACAAATCTGTTAAAAGACACTACAAGTATGTTCTATGGTATGACCAAGGATGCTGGATTACATATACCTTGATGAAGGATAATAATGAAAATGAATCGAGTCGATGGTATTATTACTGCTGTCTGTCATAGCTATATCGAGGAATAGTTGTTGGTATATTGGTATATATGAAAACAGTCTATGTTTGTGATGTCTGGTATGGTTTCCACGTATGCACAACGTTAAACAGAATTTGTGTTTTGTGAATCTCCCATGAACAGTTTTACTTGTCGGTGGGGAGAATGGCCGGATTATTTTTCTTTTGTTAATTTTATTTTTAACTATAGTTGTAAGATATATCAGGTTTGTGATTAGTGTTAATGTTTCCTCATATTACTATTGTGTAATATGATGTCCACTACGTAACACGGTGTCGTTGCTGTACACTACAGGTGCCATGATCGGGCATGAAATACTGCACTTTTCAAAGCATCTTAAATCACTCCCTTGTTTATGTGAGAGTTTATTCTGTCTGATATTTTCTCTTCTAAATTTGTTTTACTGGAGTTGTTTGTCTATGTAGATTACAGCTGTATACAGGGTTCCCTCTTATGGGTAACTCACCTTTATTTTATTCATGAAAAGACTATATGTATTCAAGTTGCAGCAAAATGTCTAGAAAGTAATTATGACGTCAGTATATTTTTAATCATTCCGAAAATCACATAATTCTTTAAATCAAATATTGTATGGCATTATAAGATGTTGTATAACGTCATTTTGTCATTTTCATAGATTTTCATGATTGATGGCAATAACAATGATATTTGATTTCAGACCAAATACTAAGATATTACTATACAATAAATACTAAGATATTACTATACAATAAATACTAAGATATTACTATACAATAAATACTAAGATATTACTATACAATAAATACTAAGATATTACTATACAATAAATACTAAGATATTACTATACAATAAATACTAAGATATTACTATACAATAAATACTAAGATATTACTATACAATAAATAGCAGGGGGCATTTTTGTTTTTTAATTCTATTATTAATAAATGGATATACTTTATTAACATGACTTGTCTTTGTATGCGTTAGTTATACATTGTTTCTTTTAATGTTAAGCATTTTGATCGTGTTCACTCTGTCTACCAATAAAAAGAAATTGTTGAGTCGACTATTACAGGGCAATATTACCGTTTATTACATACTTAGTTCAAATAAAGGCATTTTTGTATGACCAATATGTCCGGAAGAAAACTGTCCATATTTTCACCCCCCCCCCCCCACACCCACCCCCCGCAAATAACAGGTTATTGGATTACTATAAGATCATTTCCATATTTGGCCTCGACTTCATCTCAGGCCAATATGGGTGTCTCTTTTCTAGATGTCGGAAGTATATAATAAATAGTTTAATACATGGGCATTTCCATATTGGCCTGGTTATCATCCCTCGACCCATATTGGTTCTCGACTCCATCTCGGGATGATAACCAGGCCAATATGGAAATGCCCATGTATTAATCTGTATATAATTAGTTTTTGTGACACCGTACATATGACAAGCAAATACGATTATAATATAATTTATCTGACGTTCCCGCGGAATGTTGATTGGCGAACAACCGTACTTTGAACAATCAATGGATCTTCTGTTTCAACAAAAAAGCCTTTAACCTTTATCACTAATTACATAGTTTATATATAAAACATTATTAATTAACTTTGATTTATTAGACTTTATATGATCAAATCTGTCAATACAATATAAAAACTTGCATTGGGCCAATACAGCAAAAACCAGTCCAATACGGATATTTTCCGTATTGGCCCAATTCCAGTCAGTCCAATAACAACTAGATCGGAATCTGCTAGACATTTCGACAATTGCAAGGAAAAATCCCGAGAGATATTGGACTGGTTAATTAATAAAGGTATCATTACGTGATGTTTTTCATATTGGCCTAGTTATAGGTCCTCTGTCTGCTGTATTGGTGTTCGGCTGCGCCTCAGGCCAATACAGCAGGCCTCGGACCTATAACTAGGCCAATATGAAAAACATCACGTAATAATACTATACTATTATGTAAAATCAAAATCGCTGGAAAGTGTGCTCTCTATTGAGGTCAAACAGAAAATCGCTGGAAAGTGTGCTCTCTATTGAGGTCAAACAGAAAATCAGCATGCCTCTCCTTTTTCATCTATATCATGGCGAAAACAATTCACTTTTCGATTAGATGATGATGTCTGCTTTACATTAGGCCAAAATGCTTTATATAGTTAGATTTTATAGTGCTAGCTCACTGTAACAGGAGTTCACATGTGGATATTGCGCTCACGTCACCCTGCTTCAACAAGTCCTTTCTTATACACCTTATTGCTACATGTTCAGCAAGGAAGCAGGATATATCAATTTTATAGTCTTTGGTTTGTTCCTACCTGTACTCAAATCGATCTACCACATTCGAGTGTATTCCCAGGTTGCAGAATCAATGCGGGCTGGCAAGTCATTCCTAGGGGACGTCCTCAGCATTTTTGTGGGCTTGACCCATGGAAATATCCTCAGTACCCAAGAGAGAACAGTACAAAATATTACAATCCGCAGAGACAAAAAACACTTGCTAAACATAACATTATTAATAAATGACATAACGTCTAGGTTTAAGTCACCACTACAGAAATTCTACGGTCGTCATCACGATCTGGTTGACCGTTATAAAATATCCATATACGGTATCAAATGAAAATGGATATTTTCCTTTTTACGTAAACTTTTTCTTTCCTCTATCATCGACAAGGCATGTCGGTTGTTTTCTCCTGGTATTCCGGTTTGCTCCACCAAGTAAACTGACCGCAATGATTTAACTGAAATATTGTTGAAAGTGGCGTGAACACCATAATCCCTAACCCGACAAGACTTTTATCGCACTTGACTATATATACGAGTAACACGGCGGTGCGGGTGTCTTGTAAGAAACAGGAACTGATTACCCATTGCGAGAACTTGGGTTCACTCAGGGTTTTTGTGGGGGTCCATGTTTCTCATCTTTTTGGTGTTCTGTGTTGTATTGTTTTTGTGTGTTTTGTTTGTCTTCGTTCTGTGTCTTGTGTGCCCAGTGTTGGATTGTCAATTCCTTGATTGTCTGTTTGGTTTTCACTAACATTTACTAGTTGAAAGCCAAGAGTGACGACAGTTGTTTTGAAAAGGTAGCATATCAGCTCAGGTCAGCTGTGTATAGTGACTATACGATCAAGGTTTTCTGTATAAATCTATATTAAAATGTAAGGATTCATAGAAATATAAATACTAGCATCCTGATGTTTGGGATTTGTCGGGAATTAACCTGTGGGCAAGCGAAATATCCAATATCCTACGACTCAAAAATATATTTTAGAAAATAGGTACTCACAATGTGATTGTTGGTGTTTTTATTTCTTCTATTTTTTTATTGTCAAAAAGTCCTTTTTAATAAAAGTGTGCAATGTGAATCATAAAATGTGTGAATGTTAAAATGTACAAAACCAAGAAAACTAACAAAATTAAGACAAACATTTATCTAAAAGATAGTAATTGAACATGTATACTAAAATAGAGAAACTCATAAAATATGTCATGACTTTATGAAAGGCGTCAATGTTTGTATCACAAACTGCTAAAACCATAGTTACAGATATTTATCAACTATCGTTCATCAAATATGTGTTCCATTCTTGAATTTCCTTTTCCTTTTTCTGCACTACAGATGGAAATATCATAATAGAAGAAAATATTGATGTATATCTGGATATCATCTATCAGGACACCACACATATATTGTCATAATAAATACTGTTTGGAAACTGAAATGCATTACCGTCCAACTAGCCCCGCATCCTTGGCCAAACTATAAAATACACCGGTAGAATCCGCTAATAGATTTGATGGCGTATCAAACTCTTTTATTAATCCAGCATCAAGCACCAAAATTCTACACAGGAAAAAAAGAAAGTTTATACATACAAATACATGACTCCATGTAAATACAAAATAAGAGCAAACATTCATACACTTCATAATCTTAATTAGTATTTTACGAAAATAACGACCTTCGTGATAAAACAAAAATACATGCCTGCTTATTACTTCCATTCTAATATCACAATTTCCGCTGACTTTATTTTAAGATTGAACTGTGGTCATAATAATCATATCAACTCACAGAAATGAATCTAAATATATTTACTTTGTTTATATATAGACAAATATTCTATTGCACACCCGGGACCATCATGGTAGTTTGATTTAAAACTAACTATGCAATCAGTACCTATTACCACTAACGTTGTGAGTTCGAATCCCACTCAGGCGAGGTGTACTCGATACAACAGTATGTAATAAAGTTTGTCAGTGACTTGTGACAGGTCGGTGGTTTTCTTTCTCCGGGTACACCGGTTTCCTCCACCAATAAAACTGACTACCACGATATAACTGATTGCTGCTTCCCCACTAATCACACACGATTCAAGAAGATGAGCAAACATTGGTTGGCTCAGAGACGGAATGATATGTTCGATTGGTGCAGCATGTCTACATAAGGACTGTTGTTTTAGTGAGCTAGCATCATCAACTCGGCGTGTTATTTTGTCATCATCATTTAACAAAAACGTAGATATCGAATTGTGTGTGCACGACGCGCTTCTGGAATAACTGATTCTCACCATGATATAGCTAAAACAATGAACACTTGAAGTTACACAACAATCACTCACTCACTTAAATCGATCTTGGTACCATAAATATATATATATATATACCTCTGACAATCTAACCCAACAGTGTTAGAATTAGATCTTTGAGCTGACAAATTTTTGTTCTTCTCTCGACGGGATTTGAAATCACACCATTGATGTACTGCAGCACCAATCGCATAGCCTTATGACCAGCGCCCTCGACTACATCTGCTATATATAAATATAGCTTCAATAGTCAATGTCTTACCTTGTCTCGTAAGGGAACTCTAGAGATAGACATAAGACATGTGTCTAAGCGTGTACCTTGTCTCATAAGGGATATATATATATATAACCGACTATTGCATCTGACACATGTATACCTTGCATAATCGATTATCGTATTTGACGTAAAAATACCTTGTATAATCGATTATCGTATTTGACGTAAAAATACCTTGTATAATCGATTATCGTATGACATATACATACCTTGTATAGTCTATTATGGTATTAAGTCTATGGGCTATTGTCAGTATAGTACAGTCATCAAATTCTCTTCTAATTGTATTCTGTATGAGTTCATCAGTTTCTAAATCTACAGCAGCGGTCGCCTCGTCTAATATTAATATTTTTGTTTTTCGTAGCAATGCCCTGGCTAGACAAACCAACTGTCGCTGTCCAACGCTGAAATATAAAATTATATTGGTATAAATATTAATAGTGTATTGTTGCTTAACATCAAGTGAGCAGTATTTCAGCTATATTCATGAGCAAAACAATTGCAATAAATTACACGGAAAGGTGGTGATGTGATGGGCTTATGTGCAAGAAAATATATTGCTACAAAAAAGATGTTAGGGACGGATAATTTTGTCTTGAAACGGTCTATCAACTACCACTCCTTGCAAACATATGAAGAACTGCTACAATTTGTCTTTTACAAGACAGGAACGTGACATTCTTCAAGGAGGAGGCATTCAATAACCTCCTATGCTAAGGGCGAGTTGTATATTTGATTCGTCCCACACAACCGGCGTCCACCCTTTGAAGTCGGGTTGTACCTCGCAACGTACAAACCAGGATTCCATCAGCGATTAAAAGTGTAGACACCAATGCAATGACAAAATAAATGAAGCACCTTGACAATAATTCCTGATATCCTAGAGGAGTAGATATATATATAAATGCTGTATTTTTTGTTTCTTAAGTTATACATAGCATTACTATACCAGTATATATTTATATTTGTATGTTTGTTTCCTTTTGTTGTTTTGCTTCCATTGAATGGTAATTTGCAAGAGATAATGAGCATTTTAAATGAAGTTCAACTAAGGCATCTTGGGTAATTACAATAACCCTGCCCCAAATATTTTCTTTGCATATTTTTTAATTTTGAAATAGATATAAAAAAAATATGTAGATATTAGGGCAAAGACTAGAAAACAATTAATCGTTTCTACGGTCCTAGATCAATAAGGAGAGTGTATCCAAACTCTTTTATTCGAACTTCGTTCTATAAAGCCATTTTGTTTTAATCAAACAATTTAAGCTGTAATTTTGCAAAGCTGTATATACCTCAAATTTTCACCTCCTTCTGAACACTGGTGTTCAAGACCATCATTCAGTCCACTCACAAATGACTTCAAATGTGCATGTTCTAAAGCTTTCCATAATTCATCGTTTGAAAACTCTTCAAAAGGGTCCAGATTCATCTTCATAGTTCCAGAGAACAAGACAGGATCCTGTTTAATATAAAACGGCTCTAATTCAAATTTAATATAAAACAGGTCAATATGTAAGTAGGATATTGTCATGTTCGTGTTCCATTAATTGTATTATATTAACTATATATTCATGCTTATATGGCCGATTTCCGGTAGTAAGAATAACCAGAAAAGGAGGCCAGATGTTTACATTCTATAAACAAAGCCGAAAAAGGATATGTGTGACTGTGGCATGTTTTATTTATGTGTTGACTCTGTGGCATGTTTTATTTATGTGTTGACTGTGGCATGTTTTATTTATGTGTTGACTGTGGCATGTTTTATTTATGTGTTGACTCTGTGGCATGTTTTATTTATGTGTTGACTCTGTGGCATGTTTTATTTATGTGTTGACTCTGTGGCATGTTTTATTTATGTGTTGACTCTGTGGCATGTTTTATTTATGTGTTGACTGTGGCATGTTTTATTTATGTGTTGACTGTGGCATGTTTTATTTATGTGTTGACTCTGTGGCATGTTTTATTTATGTGTTGACTGTGGCATGTTTTATTTATGTGTTGACTGTGGCATGTTTTATTTATGTGTTGACTCTGTGGCATGTTTTATTTATGTGTTGACTCTGTGGCATGTTTTATTTATGTGTTGACTGTGGCATGTTTTATTTATGTGTTGACTCTGTGGCATGTTTTATTTATGTGTTGACTGTGGCATGTTTTATTTATGTGTTGACTCTGTGGCATGTTTTATTTATGTGTTGACTGTGGCATGTTTTATTTATGTGTTGACTGTGGCATGTTTTATTTATGTGTTGACTCTGTGGCATGTTTTATTTATGTGTTGACTGTGGCATGTTTTATTTATGTGTTGACTGTGGCATGTTTTATTTATGTGTTGACTCTGTGGCATGTTTTATTTATGTGTTGACTGTGGCATGTTTTATTTATGTGTTGACTCTGTGGCATGTTTTATTTATGTGTTGACTCTGTGGCATGTTTTATTTATGTGTTGACTGTGGCATGTTTTATTTATGTGTTGACTCTGTGGCATGTTTTATTTATGTGTTGACTCTGTGGCATGTTTTATTTATGTGTTGACTCTGTGGCATGTTTTATTTATGTGTTGACTGTGGCATGTTTTATTTATGTGTTGACTCTGTGGCATGTTTTATTTATGTGTTGACTCTGTGGCATGTTTTATTTATGTGTTGACTGTGGCATGTTTTATTTATGTGTTGACTCTGTGGCATGTTTTATTTATGTGTTGACTCTGTGGCATGTTTTATTTATGTGTTGACTGTGGCATGTTTTATTTATGTGTTGACTCTGTGGCATGTTTTATTTATGTGTTGACTCTGTGGCATGTTTTATTTATGTGTTGACTGTGGCATGTTTTATTTATGTGTTGACTGTGGCATGTTTTATTTATGTGTTGACTCTGTGGCATGTTTTATTTATGTGTTGACTGTGGCATGTTTTATTTATGTGTTGACTGTGGCATGTTTTATTTATGTGTTGACTCTGTGGCATGTTTTATTTATGTGTTGACTCTGTGGCATGTTTTATTTATGTGTTGACTCTGTGGCATGTTTTATTTATGTGTTGACTCTGTGGCATGTTTTATTTATGTGTTGACTGTGGCATGTTTTATTTATGTGTTGACTCTGTGGCATGTTTTATTTATGTGTTGACTGTGGCATGTTTTATTTATGTGTTGACTGTGGCATGTTTTATTTATGTGTTGACTCTGTGGCATGTTTTATTTATGTGTTGACTCTGTGGCATGTTTTATTTATGTGTTGACTCTGTGGCATGTTTTATTTATGTGTTGACTCTGTGGCATGTTTTATTTATGTGTTGACTGTGGCATGTTTTATTTATGTGTTGACTGTGGCATGTTTTATTTATGTGTTGACTGTGGCATGTTTTATTTATGTGTTGACTCTGTGGCATGTTTTATTTATGTGTTGACTCTGTGGCATGTTTTATTTATGTGTTGACTGTGGCATGTTTTATTTATGTGTTGACTCTGTGGCATGTTTTATTTTTCATTTTATCATACTATTAACACAATAACCAAGTTATCAGTTGAAAACTATTACTTATACTATAACTAATTGACGAGTTTCATTATCAAAAATATGTCACGAATGACCAAATAATGCAGTAATTCACGAATGCGCACAGCGCATGAGTGAGTTACAACGTTATTTGGTCATGAGTAACAACTGTCAACTAACAAGAAATTGGATGATAGTATATGTTTCTAAACGTGCAAAATATTTGACCCACTTACAGTAGTCTAGACATTCAAGATGTTACACACCGATTCACGATTGACAGAACGATGAATGAATGGAATATTTCATTTTTGTGTGTGTGTTGATTTAGCGACCCACCAAGGATGTGACGATGGAAGCAAATGATGTTTATTCGAATTCAATATTTTGTATGCAGATAGTGAACTAACAATATATTTTGTCTGAAAATGTTACGTCTTAACAACAAATAATTTCGAAACAAGTAAAGTAATGAACTTCAGAAGTGTACAGTCACAAACTTCATTCTGAATTGGAGTCACTCAAGGTTAAAGGTAAGATTCTTTTGTATTTTGGCTTCAGAATGACATCATTGATATTGTCTTTTTCACACAATGTTTTATGTTTATAACTGCCATGACTAGTTGAAGACACTTCAGTTTGGGGCGTGTTAAAATTGAATGTTCCACCATATATGTATGCGTTTCCTTGGAAAAAGGATGGCAATCTGGTATCCGCGCTCATTGTGTTTGTTGAAGTTTGATTTGCTGTCGAGTAGGGTTGTGTGCCAATAGCAGATGGACAAGGCATAAGTATGTGACTGTCATGTGATCTACACAAATGTCCCATGGATGGACCAACATCAACTTGGCGGTCACTTTTGCCATTGTCATATAGAATTTTCCCCTCGTTGTCCGCCAGAACTTTTGAAATATTTGTTTGTTGGTTTTGGTTTAAGCGGCTGTAACTATTGATACTAGCGATGTTTTTGTGTCCGCTAATTTGCATAATTTGAGAGTTGTGTACACCCTTGTCTTGTTACTTTTGTACCAAGTGTCGTCTTACACTGTGATTTGTTAGTTTCCTGTTATCGTTTATATCTGGACATGATTTTATCAATGTTTTTGTCAATTTATATAGGTGATTTATGCCCATGGGCATTGCTTTATACCATTCATTCTGTTTTTGACCAATCAGTGTATGTGAATAGTTTACGGACAGAAAGAAAGGGGTCCTCACCCATGCTGGTTTTTGTTTGTCATTCTTTGACATGTTGGATGAATTCATCTCCAGATGAGTCCTTGCCAATGATAATATCTCCCAATTTTAAATCCCTTTGTTCCTTGCCACTCGGACTCCTAATTCCTAGTGTTGTGGAAAATGTCAAATGGAGGAGATTCACCAGAGCTAATGGTGAATGTACCCCCAACAAACCATTTTGAAAATTCTGGCCCACTGTTCACATTTATGATTTAATTTCTCTGACGATGATAACGACCCAAACTACACATGAATCCTCTGAGTGTGGAAGGTTCATATGTTGTCCCATCTTTTTAGTAACGGACAGAAGAAATGTGCTGAATTTTTTATTTAAATTTTCAGCAGTCATGTTCTCAATTTCTGTATTTTCACCAGTATTTACCAGGTAACTTTTAAATAATCTTATGTCAGAGAGAGTTTTTTTTTCTTAGTGTGTTCATTTTAATTTTCCACCAGAAATTTATCAATGTCATTGAATTCAACTGGGCGAAATCTATCACTATTAACTGATTTTTTTTTCTGTGTCAATTATACTGAAATCTGGAATTTCCAAGTTTGTTTCCTCCAACTCAAAATCATCTGTACATAGCAGTTGTGACAAGATTTGGGCATCGTAATCCAACGTTTGCCAAACTTTTATCAGACGATTACTATGGGAAAAATTGGACACATGAACCTGGGCAGATGAAAACATTGGGTGGGGGGAGCTATTTGGGACGTAACTGTACGGAATTATTGACTGAATATTACATGTCAACAAACAAAATGCTAAATACACATGGATTTATCACTTTTTAATTGATACCTTTTAACATTTATTGTTTGACAATGGTCGTGTTTCGGCGTTTGCGGTTAGTTTGTTTACGTTGGAAGCGGTTAAAGGGACATAACTGTAAACTGTAAAACCCAATCGTAACTGCTCGGCCATTCTCGCTACCCTGCAAATAACCTCGTATGCATTAGGCGTATAAATCGCACTACCTTTCACATGTCAGTTACATGAAAGTTTGATCAAGTTATATTTTTAGTAATTTTCTATATTTCAATTAAAGTTTTAATTAGTTTTGCATGATTAGATTTTACTTAGTATGTCTTCCATATTGGATTTTCGTGGACTATATTTTTGTGCGGCTTAACTTAACTTAACTTCCGGCAAACAATTTAAGAAGAATTTCTACTATGTACGTACGAGGTTATTTGCAGGGTAGCGAGAATGGCCGAGTAGTTACGATTGCTGTAAAACCATGCGAAACGGTCAAAAGTAACTGAAAACAATACAAGAAAAGTAGTTCCGACAACGAAATGGCGCGAAATATAGCGAGAGTGAAATTACAAAACGATAATTCCACTGTCAAATTATCGTTTTTATTTAACTCGGAAAATTCTGTAATTCACAGCTATCTATATAATAAACAATTATAAACACAAGTCTAACATTATGCTGGACGATCCAAGGACAATTTTGTCTTGGACAAGCTCTCAACCGAAAAATAGTGTCCTTCAATGCTTTGGCGAGATTTGTGTAATAGCACAGAGGGTTGGCTATTTTATCTTTAATTTTAACCATTTAAAGTTATATACTATTTTCTATTGGAATTTGGAACTGTTCTCACAGTGTGGCATATTTTGTTTTTCATTTATATACCTGTGGAATAATGGTGATCCGTGACCTAAGGTCATGTAGTCCTATCAATGATATACCTGTGCAATAATGGTGATCCGTGACCTAAGGTCATGTAGTCCTATCATTGATATTACCTGTGGAATAATGGTGATCCGTGACCTAAGGTCATGTAGTCCTATCATTGATATACCTGTGGAATAATGGTGATCCGTGACCTAAGGTCATGTAGTCCTATCATTTATATACCTGTGGAATAATGGTGATCCGTGACCTAAGGTCATGTAGTCCTATCATTGATATATCTACTCCGTCAATCTGTATACTTCCTTTTGCTGCTTCTATTATTCTAAACAATGCACGCGTCAAAGATGACTTTCCTGCACCCGTTCTGCCGACTATTCCGATCTGTAAATGATATAAGCATATTTAGTACTTTATATATATATTTATTGAGAGTAATTAAGAAGACTTAGGAATTCCGTATTTTCCCCCAGTTTAAGGTAAATGCTACAAAGCGTGGTCGAATTATCGTTGTTATTTTAATATATGCCTATGAAATTTTATTTTCTAACAACCATTTGTCTAAAAGAATAAAAAAATCTCAATGTAATATATATTTCAAACTTGATCCGTTAGTGTTTGCTAGTGTTATTCTTATAAAGGGTGGCTGCCAGCAAGGAAGCTACAGAATCTCAGATTGATAGTTCTCACTCTGGATGTTTTACGGTGAGCCAAACGAAATATTTGTGTTACATATGAATGAATAATAAAATCCCGTCCTTTGCTCTTTCATTAATTATCGTCGGATTTGCAACACGATTAACACAACATATGTCGTTAGTAAAGCAGGATCTCCTGAGATCATCCCAGTTCTAGAAGAGCTTGTGGTGCTCAATCGTATGCTTTCTGTGTAGAATGTTGTCGACCATTGCTTGTGTTCTCGTCTTTCTTGTATTGACTATTTAATTGTCTGTCTTTCTTCGACCTACTATTTGTCATCTTCAAACGTTTCTTCTAATCTACCAGAGATCAGTCCACTTCAACATGTTGGACCTAGGCTAATATTAGACATGGAATCACAATAAATCGAATTAATTTGCAAAATGAAAAATGAATACCTTTTCACATGGTTTTATACTACATGTTATTCCTTTAAGTACTAGTTCAAGTCCATCTCTATAGCGGACGCCATAATCTTTAAATTCAACAGACCCTTTTTGTGGCCAATTTTTCTCTGGTTTCTTATCTTCTATAACCCACTCTGCCTGAAAATGACGATGACATTTATCTAATATATTTTACTTGTACATTGTAGAATAACAACAATTTACACTTTTCTCTGACATACGTTATTATAGCCTCACTCCTAATTATTAAGGTCAATGTCATTGGTGCTTCACACCACTTTTACCAATATTCTAATTATGCCAAGACTGTCAAATTTATATCTGCAGGAAACCAGAGTAACATGATAAAGCATGCCTTTTTTCTGTGACAAATTTTATCATACATTAAAGTTGTATCGAGTACAGCTCGAATCGAGCGGGAGTCGTACGCAAAGCTATAGTGGAGATGGGAACTGATTTTATCATATAAAGTAGTATCAAATACACTTCGAATCGAGCGGGAGTCGTACGCAAAGCTATAGTGGAGATGGGAACTGATTATATCATATAAAGTAGTATCAAATACACAATCGAGCGGGAATTGAAATTGCAGCTTTAGTGGTGATTGCGTATCAATGTAAATCACACTACCACTACTACACCATATGACCTCGGTTTCGATGACACATACACTTGGGGAACACAAGTATGAAATCATCTGTAAACACCGGAATACAGCAAAATAGTATTATTAAATAGAGTTGATGGCATTACGAATGAATAAATTGTTGGGTTTTTTCACAAACCATGCAGTGCTTGCATGTTTCCTACTCTTCATTTTAAATATGTGTTTGATGCTGTTTGTGTAATATCACAAATGTTTGCGAATTGGGAAACCAACAAGCACATGATGGAAAAGATATTACGATATGGCAGGGTAGCTAAATAGTTTAAAAGTCTTTGGCGTCAAGTCAGGCAGAGTGCCTAAACATAATAGTCAACAATACTTGAGAGTTATTTTGTGGAGATAAGTTTTATGCTATCTGAAGACTATCGACCTGCCCCAAGTTATTCACATAAGGTTGAATCGAGTACATCACAACATCGTTGAGAATCGGATTCGCAACATTACTGGCGATAATGACTGATTGCGTATGGTAGATGGCAATCCAATAATGGTGCCCTAAAGTCTCTAACAAATCATACTACCTCTGTTGGTGTTTCACAATATTCCTTTATCCTCTCTACTGATACGTTGTTGTTTTCAACCTCTGTTGCATGAAGTACAAATCTATGAAGAGAGCCGGTAACCTAATTTATAAATATATAATTAACTTTTATAAGGTATATTATGTATATAAGATTGCCAATGCAGGAATAAATGCCTCTGCTGAAGAATGGTGATAATAAAATGAGAAAAAAGTACCACACTGTCATCATGTGTGATTAGCAAAAAAGCAGAAAATACCAACCGCAATACATTGTTTTGCAATAAAGATTGGCTAGTTTTGTGTAATACTCATCTGGCTATCATAATAAAAGACATTGTAACTGAATAAAAGTTTCTATGTAATATTTTGTAGATCGTTGTTTGTCTTTTTTCTTTAAGCCATTGTGTTGTCAGCCCTTCCTATTTTTATGCATTCTGATTACCACTTTGCACTACAAAGTCAAGACATGCTCAATAGACCAGTTTTTGTGCTAGAAATTCTGAAAAAGTCTGAACAGATTCTGAACATTCTGAACATTGACTGAAAATTATTAACAGATTTTGAACATTGACTTAACAGAGTCTGAAAAGTCTGAACATTCTGAACCGTGTCTGAACAGATTCTGAACATTCTGAACATTGACTGAAAATTCTGAGCATTCTGAACATTGTCTGAAATGTCTGAACAGATTCTGAACATTCTGAAAAGTCTGAATTAATTAGTGAAATATCACCTTCTCTATTTAGTTAAAATCTAATGAAAATGAAGTAAAATATATTGATTTAAGAAGAAAGATTGAAATAAAGAAATGAAAAATTTAATGAGAAGTGAAATAATATTGTTGTTGTAATTTGATTTTTAAAAAGTAATTAATAAGTGAAATATCACATGATATATTTAGTTAAAATGTCCAGACTTTGTTCAGAATCTGTTCCGAATTTTCAGACTTTTCAGACAATGTTCAGACTCTGTTCAGACAATGTTCAGAATGTTCAGACTCTGTTCAGACTTTTCAGACAATGTTCAGAATCTGTTCAGACACTGTTCAGACTTTTCAGACACTGTTCAGTCAATGTTCAGAATCCGTTCAGACTTTTCAGACAATGTTCAGAATGTTCAGAATTTGCTTAGACTCTATACAATCAATGTTCAGAATGTTCATAATCTGTTCAGAATTTTCAGTCAATGTTCAGAATGTTCAGAATATTCAGAATGCTCAGAATCTGTAAATCTATAAAGAGTGTACATACTTACCAGCATTGCATAACTCATGGTTAAACCTACTAGTCCAGGGCTAAGCTCGTCGATATTTATAACAACAAATAAACATGCCAAGAATACCACTACACCTCCTAAGAATTCTAGTCTTATATGTAGCCATCTGCAATTAACTTTATTCTTTTAGAGTGCATATTTTAGGATCTGACATTAACGTTATCTATTTAGTGTTCATATGACACATTAAAGACAAAGAGGTTTTCTAATCAAAAAGGGCCCGGGTGGCTCAATGAGTTAGGTAGTTAGATTACCTGTCAACTCATATAAGCCTATCACCAATACGGTGTGGGTTCGCGCCCGGCTTTGTAAATTACAAAAAAGGGTGCGCTCGACTCGCAGCTGCAAGTGATAAAGTTTACCAGTTGCTTGCCCATGGTCGGTGGTTCTCTCCGAAGACTCCAGCTTCTTCCGCCACTAAAACTTGTCGCCATGATATAGCTGAAATATTGCTGAAAGTGGCATTAAGCACAATAAATCAAATCATCAAATTTAATCAAATCTTACGATGGCAGTATCAATCACTATCTCTGTCTATGTCGCTTGTCAGAAATGGCAAAGAAAATGTGGAGAAATTAAGGATAAAAATACGTTTGTTGGTTCTCTGATCATGTATACATGTATTTCACTCATTGCATAATTCTAAGAAAGACTACAAAAGTTTCAAATTAACCGATTTAATATGTGGTGCGAAAAACTGTCGAAATTAGACAAAAATTGGCGACAGCAAAAACTTTAAAAAGGAATGCAATACATGTACTGATCACTACTTGAACCGTAAGAATCGCCTGTTGTGACTTGCAGTATGTACATCATAAATATATGTCGTTTCTTAGCTTCAAATATATCTTCCCTTCAATGAATACAAAAGATAATTCATTTCATAATTCCATGTCTGATATTTTAGCTACACATTACCGTGACACTAAATTTCGGATTTCAAATCCGATTTAATATCAAAACCGGATTTCGTTCACACCTATTCTGGATTAAATAGGTATTTGTGCTTCCGAATTCAAACCACCTCGTGGTGGTGGTTTGAAATCTGATTTGAAACCAGTTGTGTGAACGCAAAACAAGATTTACTTCCAAAATAAATATATCACGCATGTCTTCCGCGCAAAAAGCACTTGTAGCAGAGGGATAATCAATACCGCCTGTACATGACTGCTCACTCCCCTGGTTCGGTACAGTTACTACAATAAAATGTGGAAGGATCTATGGATCCAAACCTCCCGTCTTAGTGACATGATGCGTTCATGGAAGATGAATGATCTAAACTTATAAAATTATGGTTGGTTTGTGGTGTTTACCGCCGCTTTCAACAGTATTTTAGTTATATCGTGGCGGTCAGTTTTATTGGTGGAGGAAATCGGAGGACCTGGAGAAAACCACTGACCTGTCGCAAGTCACTGACAAACTTTATCACATAATGTAGTTTCACCTCACCATGAAAGGGATTCGAACTCATAACTTTAGTGGTGATAGGCATTGATTGCACAGTTAGTTGTAAATCCAATTACCATACGATCACGAACTCGACGGCCACTTATAAAATTATGAGGACAAGGACAATGGGTTTCATGTTATCTGTTGATATTTCACTTACTTTCCTGACGATATCAGTAGATAATGACAGATGTTAAGCTCCTCACATCGATGAGCTGTTTCTGCTATAAACCGGTTCTGTTGTTGGTAAGCTCTTATAGTAGAACTTCCATTTATAGATTCATTAAAGTGAGACATGATTGGAGATCTTGCTGCTGATATTAGACGTTGTAATTGTCGTGATATTTTCACAAATAATCGCTGAAATATAATTCCAATAAAATTAAAAACATTAGAATAATAAAATGTCACCCGCAAAATAGTATATGGACCTCAGCTTCGCTTCTGTCCATATAATATTTTGTGGGTGACATCCCGGTCCATCAACTTCCATATGGCCCTCAGTGCCATAAACTATTTGCTAATTGTTTTTTGTTTTTGTTTTGCAATGTAATAAACCCCTTTCCTATAATTGATACAAAATACGTCACAACACCATATAAAGGGATTATATCTATTCTTAGTTTAATAAGTGTGTCATTTTTAGAAGCATGGTTGTGTTGAGTACACTATGACATGGGTAGGAATTCAAATCATAAATATTGGTAGCTATAGGCATGGATCACAAATGTCGATGTAAATCCAGCTATCATACGATAGTGGACAATATACTTTACCTGTGAAGGGTTATTATTTTTCAATATTGATAAAAGTACTAAAAGCACTGCACTTTGTATATATTACATGTACTCCAACGTTTGTTTCATGTTAGTTTTCATGAAGTTCGTCTACACATCTAAGACATGTCTTTATAAATGGTAAACTTCCAAAATGTCGAATATTCGAAAATAAGATTTATCTCTCATTTTTTGTAAAAGAGAATATTTCTGGTATTTCATCTTGTGGACACAGTAGGAGCTTCAATAGTACTAAAAACGTAGATATCTAATTTAGTGTGCACGAAGCGTTCATGGAATGACGTTCATCAGGAATGCTCAAAATCCTAAAGATTGGAAATCCAAATAACTTCAAAGTCTTTCGGAGCACGATATTAAATTCCGCAGGTAGAAAAACGATACAAAATGAACAAGAAAATCCATTAAAAATCAATTTTTGTTTTCAAGCCGGGGATAAAATCACTATTTTCATGTCTACCCGTGGGCATTCAGATTGTACCATCCTTTTTAACACCTCTGTAATCAAATCAGGGTGTTACAATCTCAGTACCCATGTGTGGACACGTAGATAACAGACAACACCTAATCCTGTAGTTTCTTCACATGGAGATTTAGATTACGATATTCAGTAAGAATATGCATCACTCTTTACGATGACTGATAGATATTTAAATAAACCACAATTCCCCTTTACATGGTTATATATTTCAATCATATCGTGATGATCTGTTTTATTGAAGGCGGAAACCGTGTACCGAAAGTAAATCATATATTACATAGGTAGTTGTAAATCAAATCATCATACGATCGTAGTTACGATGGTACATCGCTGTTTTGCATTAACGAATTGGTTAACTTTAAAACCGTAGATATCACAATTAAGAGCGAACGGCACGTTTCTGGAATAACCGTCATCAGGTAAGCTATTAAGTAATTGGAAAGCTAAATAATTTACTACAAGTCGAAAGGATTTGTTTTAATTGGGAACAATGAAGCCTAAAGGCCTAAACTGGAAAGCCAAATTCGGCTTAGATCACCTATGCACGAGGGAGAGGAAACTTAGTTTTAACAATTTGAATTTGCTTAGGAAAGGTAAATTTCAATAACATTATATTCTCACCTGAATATAGACATATATCACTGTCAATGGTATCATTGAAAGTACAAAATATATGTGTCCTGTAGCAACAACAGACACATGACATACAATCAGAAATATAGATAGAAGAAAATCTTTAATCTGGTACAGCAAGCGATTATCTATAGTTTCAACATCTTTCGAAAATCGATTAACGATCCGTCCCACTGGCGTTGTGTCAAAGAAGCTCATTGGGGATCTTAGAATGTTTCTCAACAGATTCAAATGAAGTGTTCTGGCAGATGTCAGGATGGCATCACCACAAAAATATTCCGACAAAAAGATTGTGATTGCTGCAATGAAATATTAATTAAGTAGAATATACTGTGAATTAACGTAAAATCGTGGGTAGCTATTTTCGTGATTTAGTAAATACAGTTAGAGAAAATCGAAAGGTGAATCAAAATTGAACAATCCACAGACACGGGCAACATTGCCCACAAGACACAGAACGATATTGCATTTTTGTAGATACGTCGATTCGTAGATTCTCACGAAGAGTACGTATATTTATATGGTGTCAAATATTTGTGGAATGCTTAATTTCGTAGTTTGATGCGGCACACAAAATCCATGAAAATTGGTATATCATGAATAATAATGAACAGCATAGTTATAAAGAACGCTATAATGAATTTAATAAACTTAAAACTACCATATAAAGTTATGAAATACCTTGCAATATACAATGAAGGGCATAAACACCTAATTTTAATAAACTTAAAACTACCATATAAAGTTACGAAATACCTTGCAATATACAATGAAGGGCATAAACACCTAATTTTGATAAACTTAAAACTACCATATAAAGCTACGAACTACCTTGTAATATACAATGAAGGGCATAAACACCTAATTTTAATAAACTTAAAACTACCATATAAAGTTACGAAATACCTTGTAATATACAATGAAGGGCATAAACACCTAATTTTAATAAACTTAAAACTACCATAAAAAGTTACGAAATACCTTGCAATATACAATGAAGGGCATAAACACCTAATCTCATATGCGTCAAGTCATTATGAACTGTTCCGTTTATAGAAGTGGTATTGTCGTTTGTCCATTTACTCAGCCACATATCACTTGATACAACAACTAGATGTCTCACGACGCTAAAGACCATTATAAATATGGATATCTTCAGGCCAACAGCCTTGGCATAAAATAACAACACGTCGAATTTGACCTGAAATGTAAAATATTCTTTTAATACCAAATAAAATAAAACTGAGACATACAATTTAATGCTCTTTGTGTTTTGTTATATGTTTACTATACGCGTCTTACCTTGCTTAGTGGTCAGAAACGTTTTGCAAAATATTTTTTATAATCATAAGAAAAGTCTAGATATTAAATGTACTTCTGAACATTTCGAGGTGCTTTTCCCATTTGTGACTTATCACCGGGTTTGTAACTATATTAACACAGGGGTGTCACTAGTGGAGCAATAACTGCTTACCCTTCCGGAGCACCTGGGTTCACCCCCGGATTTTAGTGGGTTCGTATTACTCGATCTTTAGTTTTATGTGTATGTTTTGTAGATCGTTATTTGTCCTTTTGTACTTTTTCTTTTGGCCATTGTGTTGTTTGGTCTTCGTCGATTTACGCATTCTGATTACCTCTTTAGTATCTTCAAACTCCTCTTATGAAACATCGAGAGACATTCTATAATTGGTTTTCCATCAAATGTTTAAAAATAATAGTAAGTGCAGATATGAATGTACAATACATTTATTTCTGAAGATACTAAAGGGATAATTAGAAGTCGCACATCGCAGACACATAGAAGATGCCATGGCCAAAAAAATGACAACAAATACAAACAATAGGCGGAAAAACAGTACACAGAAAACTAAAGATTGAGCAACACAAACCCCACTAAAATTGGGAATGACCTTGAGTGCTCCGGAAAGAGTATCCAATTGTTACTCCACTAGTTCCATCTGTCGTGATACTCTTCTTATAAATCCAGTGATAATTCATCAAAAAGGAAAGAAGAACGGGATTCTGACAAAAGGAACACCGCCGTGCATGTGGTCATACATGGCACAGATTATACTTTATTACTTAAAGACATGACACATTTATTTTGAGAACGATACATTTCTTTTTCACTAATAACGTTGATAAGAAGAGTTTGAAGATACCAACGGAGTAATCAGAATCTGTAAATCAAGGAAGAACAGACAACACAATGACCAAAAGAAAAAGTACAAAAGGACAAACAACGATCTACAAATCATACACATAGAAAAAGATCGAGTAACACGAACCCCACTAAAACCTGGGGGTGCACTCAGGTGCTATAAACACCTTAATTGAAATTCTCTATGAAAAACCTCTCCGAAATTGGAATGGCAAGTAACAAAAATCAACCTGATGTTGTCCTTGTATAACAAGGATGACAAGTAGGCTTGTTGAGTCCTGAGTTTTTATCTTAATAACAAGGAATTGTGCATGTTATACATACAATCTTAGTATATTGCTTTTGAAATTAACTTAGACTTTCGTTTTCTAACATAAAACAATTGAAAAAAAATACCGTTCCGACTTCAACTGTCTCGTCTTGAATAATCTTGTTTTCGTCTGCAACTGCCAATTTATCAAACTCGACCACTTCATCCACAGTCTCGGCAATCACTGATGATTCCATTGACAACTGTCTGTTTAACTCGGGTACATCGAACATTCCTGACAATTTTCTGTAATGATATAATGATAAATGGGTGATGGATTGTTATGATCACCACTTCCAACAATATTTCTGTTATACCATTGCGGTGCGATTTAATTCGGGGAAACCAATGACTTGTTTCGAGTTACTGATAACTTTTATCACTTAAAGATGTGTCGATTACACATTTCCACTTGCTGTCATCCAACTCTAAGACACCATCAAAGTCATAGCTTCAGTTGTGATAGGGACTAATTTCATAGTTACAGGGGTAAATATAAATCCATTTATCATACGATCGAGGCAATGAATACCCCTATTACATTTGGAGGTCAATCTTACTATGACAGGAAAGTGAACTTTCATGCAGAATAAATAGATTTAGTGTTATACACCATGCACTAAATATTTAATCATATTGAATTGTCGGTTAATTTCACCTAACCTCAGTGAACTGTCGGTTAATTTCACCTAACCTCAGTGAATTGTCGGTTAATTTCACCTAACCTCAGTGAATTGTCGCTTAATTTCACCTAACCTCAGTGAATTGTCGGTTAATTTCACCTAACCTCAGTGAATTGTCGGTTAATTTCACCTAACCTCAGTGAATTGTCGGTTAATTTCACCTAACCTCAGTGAATTGTCGGTTAATTTCACCTAACCTCAGTGAATTGTCGGTTAATTTCACCTAACCTCAGTGAATTGTCGGTTAATTTCACCTAACCTCAGATATTGCAATAAAATGAAAAACAAAAAATACCACAATGTTGGAACAGTTCCTAAACCATACAAAAAATACCACAATGTTGGAACAGTTCCTTAACCATACAAAAAATACCACAATGTTGGAACAGTTCCTTAACCAAACAAAAAATACCACAATGTTGGAACAGTTCTTAAACCATACAAAAAATACCACAATGTTGAAACAGTTCTTTAACCATACAAAAATACCACAATGTTGGAACAGTTCCTAAACCATACAAAAAATACCACAATGTTGAAACAGTTCTTTAACCATACAAAAAATACCACAATGTTGGAACAGTTCCTAAACCATACAAAAAATACCACAATGTTGGAACAGTTCCTAAACCATACAAAACATACCACAATGTTGAAACAGTTCCTTAACCATACAAAAAATACCACAATGTTGGAACAGTTCCTAAACCATACAAAAAATACCACAATGTTGGAACAGTTCCTAAACCATACAAAAAATACCACAATGTTGGAACAGTTCCTAAACCATACAAAAAATACCACAATGTTGGAACAGTTCCTAAACCATACAAAAAATACAACAATGTTGGAACAGTTCCTAAACCATACAAAAAATACCACAATGTTGAAACAGTTCCTAAACCATACAAAAAATACCACAATGTTGGAACAGTTCCTAAACCATACGAAAAATACCACAATGTTGGAACAGTTCCTAAACCATACAAAAAATACCACAATGTTGAAACAGTTCCTAAACCATACAAAAAATACCACAATGTTGAAACAGTTCCTAAACCATACAAAAAATACCACAATGTTGGAACAGTTCCTAAACCATACAAAAAATACCACAATGTTGAAACAGTTCCTAAACCATACAAAAAATACCACAATGTTGAAACAGTTCTTTAACCATACAAAAAATACCACAATGTTGGAACAGTTCCTAAACCATACAAAAAATACCACAATGTTGGAACAGTTCCTAAACCATACAAAAAATACCACAATGTTGGAACAGTTCCTAAACCATACAAAAAATACCACAATGTTGGAACAGTTCCTAAACCATACAAAAAATACCACAATGTTGAAACAGTTCCTAAACCATACAAAAAATACCACAATGTTGGAACAGTTCCTAAACCATACAAAAAATACCACAATGTTGGAACAGTTCCTAAACCATACAAAAAATACCACAATGTTGGAAAGTTCCTAAACCATACAAAAAATACCACAATGTTGAAACAGTTCCTAAACCATACAAAAAATACCACAATGTTGGAACAGTTCCTAAACCATACAAAAAATACCACAATGTTGGAACAGTTCCTTAACCATACGAAAAATACCACAATGTTGGAACAGTTCCTAAACCATACAAAAAATACCACAATGTTGGAACAGTTCTTTAACCATACAAAAAATACCACAATGTTGGAACAGTTCCTAATCCATACAAAAAATACCACAATGTTGGAACAGTTCCTAAACCATACAAAAAATACCACAATGTTGGAACAGTTCCTTAACCATACAAAAAATACCACAATGTTGGAACAGTTCCTAATCCATACAAAAAATACCACAATGTTGGAACAGTTCCTAAACCTTACAAAAAATACCACAATGTTGGAACAGTTCCTAAACCATACAAAAAATACCACAATGTTGGAACAGTTCCTTAACCATACAAAAAATACCACAATGTTGGAACAGTTCCTAAACCATACAAAAAATACCACAATGTTGAAACAGTTCCTAAACCATACAAAAAATACCACAATGTTGGAACAGTTCCTAAACCATACAAAAAATACCACAATGTTGGAACAGTTCCTAAACCATACGAAAAATACCACAATGTTGAAACAGTTCCTAAACCATACAAAAAATACCACAATGTTGGAACAGTTCCTAAACCATACAAAAAATACCACAATGTTGGAACAGTTCCTTAACCATACGAAAAATACCACAATGTTGGAACAGTTCCTAAACCATACAAAAAATACCACAATGTTGAAACAGTTCCTAAACCATACAAAATATACCACAATGTTGGAACAGTTCCTAAACCATACAAAAAATACCACAATGTTGAAACAGTTCCTAAACCATACAAAAAATACCACAATGTTGGAACAGTTCCTAAACCATACAAAAAATACCACAATGTTGGAACAGTTCCTAAACCATACGAAAAATACCACAATGTTGGAACAGTTCCTAAACCATACAAAAAATACCACAATGTTGGAACAGTTCCTTAACCATACAAAAAATACCACAATGTTGAAACAGTTCCTAAACCATACAAAAAATACCACAATGTTGGAACAGTTCCTAAACCATACAAAAAATACCACAATGTTGGAACAGTTCCTTAACCATACGAAAAATACCACAATGTTGGAACAGTTCCTAAACCATACAAAAAATACCACAATGTTGGAACAGTTCCTTAACCATACAAAAAATACCACAATGTTGGAACAGTTCCTAATCCATACAAAAAATACCACAATGTTGGAACAGTTCCTAAACCATACAAAAAATACCACAATGTTGGAACAGTTCCTTAACCATACAAAAAATACCACAATGTTGGAACAGTTCCTTAACCATACAAAAAATACCACAATGTTGGAACAGTTCCTAAACCATACAAAAAATACCACAATGTTGAAACAGTTCCTAAACCATACAAAAAATACCACAATGTTGGAACAGTTCCTAAACCATACAAAAAATACCACAATGTTGGAACAGTTCCTAAACCATACGAAAAATACCACAATGTTGAAACAGTTCCTAAACCATACAAAAAATACCACAATGTTGGAACAGTTCCTAAACCATACAAAAAATACCACAATGTTGGAACAGTTCCTTAACCATACGAAAAATACCACAATGTTGGAACAGTTCCTAAACCATACAAAAAATACCACAATGTTGGAACAGTTCCTTAACCATACAAAAAATACCACAATGTTGGAACAGTTCCTAATCCATACAAAAAATACCACAATGTTGGAACAGTTCCTAAACCATACAAAAAATACCACAATGTTGGAACAGTTCCTTAACCATACAAAAAATACCACAATGTTGGAACAGTTCCTAAACCATACAAAAAATACCACAATGTTGGAACAGTTCCTAAACCATACAAAAAATACCACAATGTTGAAACAGTTCCTAAACCATACAAAAAATACCACAATGTTGGAACAGTTCCTAAACCATACAAAAAATACCACAATGTTGGAACAGTTCCTAAACCATACGAAAAATACCACAATGTTGGAACAGTTCCTAAACCATACAAAAAATATCACAATGTTGGAACAGTTCCTAAACCATACAAAAAATACCACAATGTTGGAACAGTTCCTAAACCATACAAAAAATACCACAATGTTGAAACAGTTCCTAAACCATACAAAAAATACCACAATGTTGGAACAGTTCCTAAACCATACAAAAAATACCACAATGTTGAAACAGTTCCTAAACCATACAAAAAATACCACAATGTTGGAACAGTTCCTAAACCATACAAAAAATACCACAATGTTGGAACAGTTCCTAAACCATACGAAAAATACCACAATGTTGGAACAGTTCCTAAACCATACAAAAAATATCACAATGTTGGAACAGTTCCTAAACCATACAAAAAATACCACAATGTTGAAACAGTTCCTTAACCATAGAAAAAATACCACAATTTTGGAACAGTTCCTAAACCATACAAAAAATACCACAATGTTGGAACAGTTCCTAAACCATACAAAAAATACCACAATGTTGGAACAGTTCCTAAACCATACAAAAAATACCACAATGTTGGAACAGTTCCTAATCCATACAAAAAATACCACAATGTTGGAACAGTTCCTAAACCATACAAAAAATACCACAATGTTGGAACAGTTCCTAAACCATACAAAAAATACCACAATGTTGATACAGTTCCTAAACCATACAAAAAATACCACAATGTTGGAACAGTTCCTAAACCATACGAAAAATACCACAATGTTGGAACAGTTCCTAAACCATACGAAAAATACCACAATGTTGGAACAGTTCCTAAACCATACAAAAAATACCACAATGTTGGAACAGTTCCTAAACCATACAAAAAATACCACAATGTTGGAACAGTTCCTAAACCATACAAAAAATACCACAATGTTGAAACAGTTCCTAAACCATACAAAAAATACCACAATGTTGGAACAGTTCCTAAACCATACAAAAAATACCACAATGTTGAAACAGTTCCTTAACCATACAAAAAATACCACAATGTTGAAACAGTTCCTAAACCATACAAAAAATCCAAAAGATACAAATTGTAGAACGATGCAAAATCGATATCCCTAGCACACAAATACACGACCGTTCCCTTTACTGGCTTAGTACATGCACCTCAATAAAACATCTCCCCTCGTAATGAAATATTGATGTAAACCATAATGGTGAGATATATTTATATGATAGTTAATTAATTAATTATTTATTATCAAATTTGGTGCTAATAAAAGATATTTAGACCAATATTTCAATTGTGTTATCTCTTTTCGTTTTACATTTATTATGTCTAGTATGGCTGTATGTTACTTACATTTATTATGTCTAGTATGGCTGTATGTTACTTACATTTATTATGTCTATTATGGCTGTATGTTACTTACATTTATTATGTCTAGTATGGCTGTATGTTATGTATCATCCCTTCATATTGAAAACAAATAGTCATTATGTTTTCCTTAAACATAAAAGCATAGATATCAAATTTAGTTCGCTCAATGTTTATCTGGAATAACCTTCTCAAGCGAGTTCAAATTCGAAGAATGGTTTGAAGATATTAAAGGGGTAATCACAAGCCATAAATAAATAAAAAGGACAGACAACACGATGGTCAAAAGAAAAAGGACAGACAACACGATGGTCAAAAGAAAAAGGACAGACAACACGATGGTCAAAAGAAAAAGGACAATACGAACCCCACAAGAAACCGCGGAAGAAATCAGGTGCTGCGGAAGGGTTAGCAGTTCATCCCACATGCGACATCCGTCGTGTTATTGTAAAACAACATGAGCATCATCTGATATGGAAATCGTGTTGGACAACAGAAAGATTGGAAGGCCTAATAATCTAAAAGTGTTTGGGAGCAAGAAAACCATAGGGCTTAAACAGGATAGCCACAAAGAGTTTGAAGATCCCAAAGAGGTAATCAGAATCCATAAATTGAAGAAGGAGACAGGCAACACAATGGCCTAAAGAAGGACAAACAATGATCTACAAAACATACACATAAAACTAAAGATCAAGAAACACGAATCCCACTAAAATCCGGGGGTGAACTCATGTGCCCTGGAAGGTTAGGCAGTTCCTGCTTCAATAGTAGCACCCGTCGTTTTAATCTAATTTACAAATCCGGTGTTAAGGTCATTTCTCCTTCATTCGTTATCAATCAAATGAATCCCAAATTCAACACTCACCTTTGTCGTGGTCCATGATCATGATGTCCAAATATATCATCATCTGTGGAATCAGTCGATGGTCGTCGCTGTCTTGTTTCGTACCCCATGTCAAAAGAGGCACTTTCTGACGTTTGCCTAGATAGATATCCGCTTGATTGTGTGGAAGACTGTCTTGAATATTGCTTTGACATCTGTCTAGCTAGATTCCGTTTCATGACGAACTGGTCCAAATGGTCAGAATCTATATTAGATGCCTGCCTCATTAACTCTCTAGAATGTGCTCTAGATAATTGCCTCGTAAGGTTTCCTTTCCGTGGACTATGTTCCTCTGAATGATCAGAGCTTTCAGATTCTGTTCTTTTATGATGTGCAATTTCTGACAATTGTCTGCAAGGACGAATATAATATTATAGTAATATTTTTAAGTGAGTGAGTGATTGTTGGTTGTAGCAAATATTTAATGCATATTCAACACAAGAACATGTTCATTTATATTTACAAATTAAATAGAAATGAGAGAGGAATGGCACAAGTGGAGAACCAATAACTGAATGACACTGAAAAAGTATGGAAAGTAGGGACAAAAACAAATTTGCCTTTTGTACACATTGTAGCAGCTTTTGAAATCTACACAAGGTTTGCTACCATGCATGCATAGGACCTACTTTAGTATTATGACCCAGCAACCCCAAAAGAAGAGACATCCCCTATCTGCCATATTGGAATGTACTAAGCAGCTCTGTGAGTAGAGAACCGCATCAGTGGCGTAATCGTAAGCGTGCTCGTCTCGAGTGCGGTAGATCGTGGGTTCGAGCCCCGGTCGGTTCAAACCAAAGACTATAAAATTGGTGTTTGCTGATTCTCCGCTAAGCACGCAGCAATAAGGAGAAAAAGCAAAGACTGGTTGGCTCGGAATCAGAATTATGTGTCCGAGTGGAGCGACATGTCTACCCGCGCACTGTTGTTTCAGTGAGCTAGCACTATAAAAATCCAACTCGGCGTGTTAGTCTAGTACAAAGCAGACCTCATCATCATCTCATTGAAAATTAATTTGTTCTCGCCATGATATAGCTGAAAAATTGCTAAATTGGCGTTAAACAACAATCACTTACTCACTCACTCACTATGTGAGTAGAGCGATGGACACAGTCACCAGTACACGGTGTAATGTTTCAAAATGTTTTTTTTATCCATTTCAAACAATATAATGGAACCAGTTAGAAAATAACTGAATTATTAATAAACGTCTGTTGTGAAGTTTGTGATTAGTCCCTGCCAGTTTTCCAGACGACGGAGCATGATCAGTACAATCTACAAAAACGGAAGTTAAATTTCTTAAGTCTTTCATATCAAAGTTTTCTACGATACGATACTGAACGAACTGAATGTTTGGCTAACATGTCAGAGATAGAACCACTAAAACTATTCTGTTGATATCAATAGCATTATTCTTATATCAGAATATATGTATGTGTTAAAATTGATCAATTAATTGGTCATTATTAACCTAATTCATCAAGTCAAGCACATATAATAACATAATATCCATTCAATACTGTTTGCTTGCACATACAGTCATACCTATTTTAAGAGGTCAGCTTTGAAACAAAGAAAAACTAGACCTCTTACAATGGGTTCAATTAATATGAAAATGCCTATGACGTCACAGGACAAGAAAAAGGTGACCTTTTAATACATGGGAAGGTTTGACTTACTTTCATGTGAAACTGTATGTCATATTCCTCATTACTAAACTAACGGTTATGGTTAGGGTTATGGTGTTTAACGCCTCTTTCAACGATATTTCGTGGTGGTCAGTTTTATTGGTGCATGAAACCGGAGTACCCCTAGAAAACCATCGACCTGCCACAAATCCCTGATAAACTGTATCACATAATGTTGTATGTATCAATAAGCACTGATTGTGCATTGGTAGTTGTAAATCCAACTACCATTTGATTACGACCACGACGGCCTCTTTAGTACATAGAAATCCTTGGTGTAAATGTATATTCTGATCCTACATCTGAAGAACATGTTTTACTGATATTGTTGACGATTATGTTTATATGATAGTTCTGTGTTTATAGTGATGAATTCTAAATGATATACGCCGAACAATACAACGTAATGTATACCTTTTTAATTTGCCCACCTCTCCTGTGCTATCAAGCTTTGATACTAACTCTTCTGTCACTGCAAGAGCTAAAATAGAAGTATATTGCGATTTTCTGATTAATTGTTCACATATTACGCAGTACAGTAGTCCCTCTTCGCATACCAGATTTCATATTTACTGTGAGTAAAATACTATTAAATTATATCTCCAGGAAAGGCTACCCCTCTTATAATACCATTGTTTTCATTGTAGGAAGGGGGTGTGTACTGTAGTCGTAATCTGTTTAAAATCTAATCTTGAATAGTATACGCTCCATTTAACATCTAACACGATTCATAACTTTATATTACTTAATGAAAACACCACTGTCAAATGCATGCCAGAAGACAAAGGAAAAACTAGAGAGATCCAAACGGATGTGCAAATGTTCATCTTGTGTGGGATATTATCGGAGAGAAGCAACCTGGACATAGAATTTTCATCAGATTGACAGTATTTGTTACCATAGGAACAGTTTTTTTTAATTATATCATTGACTAAGTCAAAAGATATCATCAAGCCAGCTTGTAACCTTCTACAACCGTATTGTATTGCAACAGTAATTTGGTCATATACAGATGAGAAATGCATTAAATATTCTCTTCTATAACATGCACATCGTACACAAATGCGATAAATTGCATAAGATGGCCCTTTTCTTACTCTGACCATAATAAATCAGGTTTGGTATTGCAAAAAATATATACAGAATCCAAATATATGCATTATTGTGAATGGAATATTATGTGAATACAAATATAAATTCCTGTTGAATTCTCATCCTCATCCATAATGATTAATGGTCTAGAATATTGAAGATCATTGGTTCGATCGTCGTTCTGGTAAAAAAAAATGACTGTTATAAAATGGGCATATGTTGCTTCTCTTAAACATGCTTCGGAAGTAAAAGCAAAGGTTCGTTTGCTCGACATAAGGTTAATGTGTCCGATTACAGAGATATGTTTGTCGTTCGACTATATTTTCAACTAGTTTTGAGCTAGCAAAATACAAATCTAGCTTAGTGTATTGGTCTTGTACTTATTTCCCCATTATTTCACCAAATAAACTTGTTCTAGCTATGGCATAGCTAAGTTTAATCATTATTTATCAAGTCATAGACGACCTAACTTTAGAACATTTAATGATTTATTTACCAGCAGAGCAGAAACACTGTATACCAAACACAACAGTAATAATAACAAAAGCTGAAACAAGATTTCGTATACATTTCATGCTTAATTAAAATCACCAAACCTTCTATTTCCTCTTCTGGGTTTCCACATGTTAGCTCTTCGATCATGTAACTCTTCAGAAATTCTGCAAAAGCACCATTATGACCAACTAATTCTTTAAATGAACCAACTTCTCCTATCTGTCCATCCACAAGAGTGATAATTTTGTCAACTTGAGGTAAAAAGCTTATGCCATGTGTTACTAAAATCCGAGTCTGAAAATATGTAAATACACGTTAAATTGCTCATTGTAATTAACAATGTGCCTGTTTATACATTTGTATTGATGCAGTTATTTGAGTTGTTATATCAGTACATAAATAGGTTAATGAGTGAATGTGATCAAATGACAAATAACACACCGTCCGAACAATACCAAAATCAAATATCACAATCGTAGAAAGGGGTAAAAATGAGTAACCCTAACACACAAATATACACGACAGTCGGGAATGTCAACATATAATGTTCTTAATGAAGTAACCCTATCACACAAATATACATGACAGTCGGGAATGTCAACATATAATGTTCTTAATGGAGTAACCCTATCACACAAATATACATGACAGTCGGGAATGTCAACATATAATGTTCTTAATGGAGTAACCCTATCACACAAATATACATGACAGTCGGGAATGTCAACATATAATGTTCTTAATGGAGTAACCCTATCACACAAATATACATGACAGTCGGGAATGTCAACATATAATGTTCTTAATGGAGTAACCCTATCACACAAATATACATGACAGTCGGGAATGTCAACATATAATGTTCTTAATGGAGTAACCCTATCACACAAATATACATGACAGTCGGGAATGTCAACATATAATGTTCTTAATGGAGTAACCCTATCACACAAATATACATGACAGTCGGGAATGTCAACATATAATGTTCTTAATGGAGTAACCCTATCACACAAATATACATGACAGTCGGGAATGTCAACATATAATGTTCTTAATGAAGTAACCCTATCACACAAATATACATGACAGTTGGGAATGTCAACATATAATGTTCTTAATGGAGTAACCCTATCACACAAATATACATGACAGTCGGGAATGTCAACATATAATGTTCTTAATGGAGTAACCCTATCACACAAATATACATGACAGTCGGGAATGTCAACATATAATGTTCTTAATGGAGTAACCCTATCACACAAATATACATGACAGTCGGGAATGTCAACATATAATGTTCTTAATGGAGTAACCCTATCACACAAATATACATGACAGTCGGGAATGTCAACATATAATGTTCTTAATGGAGTAACCCTATCACACAAATATACATGACAGTCGGGAATGTCAACATATAATGTTCTTAATGGAGTAACCCTATCACACAAATATACATGACAGTCGGGAATGTCAACATATAATGTTCTTAATGGAGTAACCCTATCACACAAATATACATGACAGTCGGGAATGTCAACATATAATGTTCTTAATGGAGTAACCCTATCACACAAATATACATGACAGTCGGGAATGTCAACATATAATGTTCTTAATGGAGTAACCCTATCACACAAATATACATGACAGTCGGGAATGTCAACATATAATGTTCTTAATGGAGTAACTCTATCACACAAATATACATGACAGTCGGGAATGTCAACATATAATGTTCTTAATGGAGTAACCCTAACACACAAATATACATGACAGTCGGGAATGTCAACATATAATGTTCTTAATGGAGTAACCCTATCACACAAATATACATGACAGTCGGGAATGTCAACATATAATGTTCTTAATGGAGTAACCCTAACACACAAATATACATGACAGTCGGGAATGTCAACATATAATGTTCTTAATGGAGTAACCCTATCACACAAATATACATGACAGTCGGGAATGTCAACATATAATGTTCTTAATGGAGTAACCCTATCACACAAATATACATGACAGTCGGGAATGTCAACATATAATGTTCTTAATGGAGTAACCCTATCACACAAATATACATGACAGTCGGGAATGTCAACATATAATGTTCTTAATGGAGTAACCATAACACACAAATATACATGACAGTCGGGAATGTCAACATATAATGTTCTTAATGGAGTAACCCTAACACACAAATATACATGACAGTCGGGAATGTCAACATATAATGTTCTTAATGGAGTAACCCTATCACACAAATATACATGACAGTCGGGAATGTCAACATATAATGTTCTTAATGGAGTAACCCTAACACACAAATATACATGACAGTCGGGAATGTCAACATATAATGTTCTTAATGGAGTAACCCTATCACACAAATATACATGACAGTCGGGAATGTTAACATATAATGTTCTTAATGGAGTAACCCTATCACACAAATATACATGACAGTCGGGAATGTCAACATATAATGTTCTTAATGGAGTAACCCTATCACACAAATATACATGACAGTCGGGAATGTCAACATATAATGTTCTTAATGGAGTAACCCTAACACACAAATATACATGACAGTCGGGAATGTCAACATATAATGTTCTTAATGGAGTAACCCTATCACACAAATATACATGACAGTCGGGAATGTCAACATATAATGTTCTTAATGGAGTAACCCTATCACACAAATATACATGACAGTCGGGAATGTCAACATATAATGTTCTTAATGGAGTAACCCTAACACACAAATATACATGACAGTCGGGAATGTCAACATATAATGTTCTTAATGGAGTAACCCTATCACACAAATATACATGACAGTCGGGAATGTCAACATATAATGTTCTTAATGGAGTAACCCTAACACACAAATATACATGACAGTCGGGAATGTCAACATATAATGTTCTTAATGGAGTAACCCTATCACACAAATATACATGACAGTCGGGAATGTCAACATATAATGTACTTAATGGAGTAACCCTATCACACAAATATACATGACAGTCGGGAATGTCAACATATAATGTTCTTAATGGAGTAACCCTATCACACAAATATACATGACAGTCGGGAATGTCAACATATAATGTTCTTAATGGAGTAACCCTATCACACAAATATACATGACAGTCGGGAATGTCAACATATAATGTTCTTAATGGAGTAACCCTATCACACAAATATACATGACAGTCGGGAATGTCAACATATAATGTTCTTAATGGAGTAACCCTATCACACAAATATACATGACAGTCGGGAATGTCAACATATAATGTTCTTAATGGAGTAACCCTATCACACAAATATACATGACAGTCGGGAATGTCAACATATAATGTTCTTAATGGAGTAACCCTATCACACAAATATACATGACAGTCGGGAATGTCAACATATAATGTTCTTAATGGAGTAACCCTATCACACAAATATACATGACAGTCGGGAATGTCAACATATAATGTTCTTAATGGAGTAACCCTATCACACAAATATACATGACAGTCGAGAATGTCAACATATAATGTTCTTAATGGAGTAACCCTATCACACAAATATACATGACAGTCGGGAATGTCAACATATAATGTTCTTAATGGAGTAACCCTATCACACAAATATACATGACAGTCGGGAATGTCAACATATAATGTTCTTAATGGAGTAACCCTAACACACAAATATACATGACAGTCGGGAATGTCAACATATAATGTTCTTAATGGAGTAACCCTATCACACAAATATACATGACAGTCGGGAATGTCAACATATAATGTTCTTAATGGAGTAACCCTAACACACAAATATACATGACAGTCGGGAATGTCAACATATAATGTTCTTAATGGAGTAACCCTATCACACAAATATACATGACAGTCGGGAATGTCAACATATAATGTTCTTAATGGAGTAACCCTATCACACAAATATACATGACAGTCGGGAATGTCAACATATAATGTTCTTAATGGAGTAACCCTATCACACAAATATACATGACAGTCGGGAATGTCAACATATAATGTTCTTAATGGAGTAACCCTAACACACAAATATACATGACAGTCGGGAATGTCAACATATAATGTTCTTAATGGAGTAACCCTAACACACAAATATACATGACAGTCGGGAATGTCAACATATAATGTTCTTAATGGAGTAACCCTAACACACAAATATACATGACAGTCGGGAATGTCAACATATAATGTTCTTAATGGAGTAACCCTATCACACAAATATACATGACAGTCGGGAATGTCAACATATAATGTTCTTAATGGAGTAACCCTAACACACAAATATACATGACAGTCGGGAATGTCAACATATAATGTTCTTAATGGAGTAACTCTATCACACAAATATACATGACAGTCGGGAATGTCAACATATAATGTTCTTAATGGAGTAACCCTATCACACAAATATACATGACAGTCGGGAATGTCAACATATAATGTTCTTAATGGAGTAACCCTATCACACAAATATACATGACAGTCGGGAATGTCAACATATAATGTTCTTAATGGAGTAACCCTAACACACAAATATACATGACAGTCGGGAATGTCAACATATAATGTTCTTAATGGAGTAACCCTATCACACAAATATACACGACAGTCGGGAATGTCAACATATAATGTTCTTAATGGAGTAACCCTAACACACAAATATACACGACAGTCGGGAATGTCAACATATAATGTTCTTAATGGAGTAACCCTATCACACAAATATACATGACAGTCGGGAATGTCAACATATAATGTTCTTAATGGAGTAACCCTATCACACAAATATACATGACAGTCGGGAATGTCAACATATAATGTTCTTAATGGAGTAACCCTATCACACAAATATACATGACAGTCGGGAATGTCAACATATAATGTTCTTAATGGAGTAACCCTAACACACAAATATACATGACAGTCGGGAATGTCAACATATAATGTTCTTAATGGAGTAACCCTATCACACAAATATACATGACAGTCGGGAATGTCAACATATAATGTTCTTAATGGAGTAACCCTATCACACAAATATACATGACAGTCGGGAATGTCAACATATAATGTTCTCAATGGAGTAACCCTAACACACAAATATACATGACAGTCGGGAATGTCAACATATAATGTTCTCAATGGAGTAACCCTAACACACAAATATACATGACAGTCGGGAATGTCAACATATAATGTTCTTAATGGAGTAACCCTATCACACAAATATACATGACAGTCGGGAATGTCAACATATAATGTTCTTAATGGAGTAACCCTAACACACAAATATACATGACAGTCGGGAATGTCAACATATAATGTTCTTAATGGAGTAACCCTATCACACAAATATACATGACAGTCGGGAATGTCAACATATAATGTTCTTAATGGAGTAACCCTATCACACAAATATACATGACAGTCGGGAATGTCAACATATAATGTTCTTAATGGAGTAACCCTATCACACAAATATACATGACAGTCGGGAATGTCAACATATAATGTTCTTAATGGAGTAACCCTATCACACAAATATACATGACAGTCGGGAATGTCAACATATAATGTTCTTAATGGAGTAACCCTATCACACAAATATACATGACAGTCGGGAATGTCAACATATAATGTTCTTAATGGAGTAACCCTATCACACAAATATACATGACAGTCGGGAATGTCAACATATAATGTTCTTAATGGAGTAACCCTATCACACAAATATACACGACAGTCGGGAATGTCAACATATAATGTTCTTAATGGAGTAACCCTAACACACAAATATACACGACAGTCGGGAATGTCAACATATAATGTTCTTAATGGAGTAACCCTATCACACAAATATACATGACAGTCGGGAATGTCAACATATAATGTTCTTAATGGAGTAACCCTATCACACAAATATACATGACAGTCGGGAATGTCAACATATAATGTTCTTAATGGAGTAACCCTAACACACAAATATACATGACAGTCGGGAATGTCAACATATAATGTTCTTAATGGAGTAACCCTAACACACAAATATACATGACAGTCGGGAATGTCAACATATAATGTTCTTAATGGAGTAACCCTATCACACAAATATACATGACAGTCGGGAATGTCAACATATAATGTTCTTAATGGAGTAACCCTATCACACAAATATACATGACAGTCGGGAATGTCAACATATAATGTTCTTAATGGAGTAACCCTATCACACAAATATACATGACAGTCGGGAATGTCAACATATAATGTTCTTAATGGAGTAACCCTATCACACAAATATACATGACAGTCGGGAATGTCAACATATAATGTTCTTAATGGAGTAACCCTATCACACAAATATACATGACAGTCGGGAATGTCAACATATAATGTTCTTAATGGAGTAACCCTAACACACAAATATACATGACAGTCGGGAATGTCAACATATAATGTTCTTAATGGAGTAACCCTAACACACAAATATACATGACAGTCGGGAATGTCAACATATAATGTTCTTAATGGAGTAACCCTATCACACAAATATACATGACAGTCGGGAATGTCAACATATAATGTTCTTAATGGAGTAACCCTATCACACAAATATACATGACAGTCGGGAATGTCAACATATAATGTTCTTAATGGAGTAACCCTATCACACAAATATACATGACAGTCGGGAATGTCAACATATAATGTTCTTAATGGAGTAACCCTATCACACAAATATACATGACAGTCGGGAATGTCAACATATAATGTTCTTAATGGAGTAACCCTATCACACAAATATACATGACAGTCGGGAATGTCAACATATAATGTTCTTAATGGAGTAACCCTATCACACAAATATACATGACAGTCGGGAATGTCAACATATAATGTTCTTAATGGAGTAACCCTATCACACAAATATACATGACAGTCGGGAATGTCAACATATAATGTTCTTAATGGAGTAACCCTATCACACAAATATACATGACAGTCGGGAATGTCAACATATAATGTTCTTAATGGAGTAATTCTAACACACAAATATACATGACAGTCGGGAATGTCAACATATAATGTTCTTAATGGAGTAACCCTAACACACAAATATACATGACAGTCGGGAATGTCAACATATAATGTTCTTAATGGAGTAACCCTAACACACAAATATACACGACAGTCGGGAATGTCAACATATAATGTTCTTAATGGAGTAACCCTAACACACAAATATACACGACAGTCGGGAATGTCAACATATAATGTTCTTAATGGAGTAACCCTAACACACAAATATACATGACAGTCGGGAATGTCAACATATAATGTTCTTAATGGAGTAACCCTAACACACAAATATACATGACAGTCGGGAATGTCAACATATAATGTTCTTAATGGAGTAACCCTAACACACAAATATACATGACAGTCGGGAATGTCAACATATAATGTTCTTAATGGAGTAACCCTATCACACAAATATACATGACAGTCGGGAATGTCAACATATAATGTTCTTAATGGAGTAACCCTATCACACAAATATACATGACAGTCGGGAATGTCAACATATAATGTTCTTAATGGAGTAACCCTATCACACAAATATACATGACAGTCGGGAATGTCAACATATAATGTTCTTAATGGAGTAACCCTATCACACAAATATACATGACAGTCGGGAATGTCAACATATAATGTTCTTAATGGAGTAACCCTAACACACAAATATACATGACAGTCGGGAATGTCAACATATAATGTTCTTAATGGAGTAACCCTATCACACAAATATACATGACAGTCGGGAATGTCAACATATAATGTTCTTAATGGAGTAACCCTATCACACAAATATACATGACAGTCGGGAATGTCAACATATAATGTTCTTAATGGAGTAACCCTATCACACAAATATACATGACAGTCGGGAATGTCAACATATAATGTTCTTAATGGAGTAACCCTAACACACAAATATACATGACAGTCGGGAATGTCAACATATAATGTTCTTAATGGAGTAAACAAGGTGTAATGTGGCTTAGCTCTTTGCATGAAATAACTGGTCTTTAAATAAAATCAGCTTCTTGTCAATCTTACCGATGTAATACACAAATGTATCATACTAATATTGTCGACCAAATTTTGAACAGATATATCATGCTTTGGAGGGGTATTTGCGAAAAATACTAGTCGAGAGACGAAAAATTTCCCGAGCCGAAAGGCGAGTCAAATTTAGTCTCAAGACTGGTATTTTTGGCAAATACCCCTCCCAATATGATATATCTGTTTAATTACACTGAATATTATTTAGAACACTGGCTAAATAAATAATACCTTTCTTTATTGTTTGTTTCAGAAACGTTTTAACTTGTTATAAACCTTTTGAGGAATTTTGATTTTTGTTATTTTTGTTACGTTTACATCGGAACACTTTCGGGTTTCAAATTTGATTAATCACGTTACCTTACGTATAAAGGTAAAGAAGAATTATTCCGAATGAATTTGGCGGTTTGAGGCACGCGAGGGTAAAAAAGTTAAATACGTTTTCGCAAATACCACGGCACAGAGGGAAAAAAAAGTTAAAATTAAATCCTCATGCAAATACCCCCGCAGCGGTAAAAATGAACGAAGTCAATCCTAAATATGAAAATACATGAACAATACACCGGCTTTTAACCAATCAAAATCCAGGATTCTTATATAAGGTGTAATTACTTCAAAAATACTCTCACATAATTATTTTATCTGTCGGCAGAATGAAAATTTTCGTGATGTGTATTTATAAAAGTATGTAAAATTCTGGAGACATTTCAAACGTAAATATTTTCTAAGATTATTTATACTCATTAAGATACCATACCATGTACACTATATGCTATTTAGTTTGATATAAACTGTATGTTGTTTATAACAACGATATTCTCTGCTATAAACCACCAGAATAGGTATATATATATCTATTGCCACTCTCAATAACATTTGGTATGTTTGTTAGAGGTATAAATTTTGCATATTTCTACTATTTTTCTATTGGATTTTGGAACAGTTCCAATTATATGTTGTTTTTTTATGTTTTGTTTTTGTTGTTTGTTTGTTTTTCATTGTATTACAATGAATACTTCTTTATAAAGTAATGACCTCCATACTTGATTAAACAATTACTTACTTTATTTCTTAGCAATCCTTTTGGCCCTATAACTTCATCGAATATATGTCTTCCAACATGTGAGTCTACAGCACTTAGTGGATCGTCAAGGAGATAGACATCTGCATCTTGATAAACAGCACGTGCTAAACTCACACGCTGTTTCTGTCCACCACTTAGATTTATACCCTATCAAATAATAAATTAACATAACAATTAAAATAAATATCATAACTCGTTAAAGAAACGCTTGAAGATACCAAAGGTGTAATCAGAAGATACCAAAGGTGTAATTAGAAGATACCAAAGGTGTAATTAGAAGATACCAAAGGTGTAATCAGAAGATACCAAAGGTGTAATCAGAAGATACCAAAGGTGTAATCAGAAGATACCAAAGGTGTAATCAGAAGATACCAACGGTGTAATCAGAAGATACCAAAGGTGTAATTAGAAGATACCAAAGGTGTAATTAGAAGATACCAAAGGTGTAATTAGAAGATACCAAAGGTGTAATTAGAAGATACCAAAGGTGTAATTAGAAGATACCAAAGGTGTAATCAGAAGATACCAAAGGTGTAATCAGAAGATACCAAAGGTGTAATTAGAAGATACCAAAGGTGTAATCAGAAGATACCAAAGGTGTAATCAGAAGATACCAACGGTGTAATCAGAAGATACCAAAGGTGTAATCAGAAGATACCAAAGTTGTAATCAGAAGATACCAAAGGTGTAATTAGAAGATACCAAAGGTGTAATTAGAAGATACCAAAGGTGTAATCAGAAGATACCAAAGGTGTAATCAGAAGATACCAACGGTGTAATCAGAAGATACCAAAGGTGTAATTAGAAGATACCAAAGGTGTAATTAGAAGATACCAAAGGTGTAATTAGAAGATACCAAAGGTGTAATTAGAAGATACCAAAGGTGTAATCAGAAAATACCAAAGGTGTAATTAGAAGATACCAAAGGTGTAATCAATCAGAAGCCGTAAATTGAAGGACATACGATACAAATGAATGACAATGAATTATCTACAAAACACTACATAGATAAATAAAGATTGAACAACACAAATTCAACAATATAAAGTCCTTCCTAAAGGGGAACTCAGTCTTTGATTTCAGCTGCACAACAAAGTGACAGTGAGATAGAACGGCTTGTTGAAATTAACTCATACATCTATAACCAGGATACAATCGTATTTAACAAAAAAAACGAACATTCTTGGGTGTAGAAAAACGTCAAAAAATGATTCATCGTGGTGTTGATATCACTTGATTAGTACCGATTATCTTGATTAGTACCGATTATCTTGATTAGTACCAATTATCTGGATTAGTACCGATTATCTGGATTAGTACCGATTATCTGGATTAGTACCGATTATCTGGATTAGTACCGATTATCTTGATTAGTACCGATTATCTTGATTAGTACCGATTATCTTGATTTAAGGAATATCAAAGCAATGTAGAACAAACAAAAGGGCAATTTACAAAGATTTGATTTGATTTGATTTTTGGTGTTTAATGCCACTTTCAGCAATATTTCAGCTATATCATGGCGATCAGCTTTAGTGGTGGAAGAAGCCGGAGTGCCCTGAGAGAACCACCGACCATGGGCAAGCAATTGGTAAACTTTATCACTTGCGGCTGCGAGTCGAGTGCACCCCTTTTTTGTAATGTATAAAGCCGGGCGCGAACCCACGCCGCATTGGTGATAGGCTTGTATGAGTTGTTAGTTAATCCGACTACCTAACTCATTGAGCCACCCACGCCCCAATTTACAAAGACAAACACCATGTATGTATAACACAAAAACTGCAATTCAAATTTCAATACAGAAAATCTACTGATTATAAGTATTACGATATGCAGATATTCCAGTTTTGGTATAAAAATGATTATTTAATTTGTTTACCGTAGCACTTGTAGTTTCCCAATGATAATTCCATTTTTGGGGAGGCGCAATCCCAGAAATTTGTTTTTATGAAACAATATAACATAATATTGATTAAATAAAGTTAAACTTTGCTATCATGAATGTGGACAAGTCGTTTTCTTCGATAACTAGAAATAAAAAGTGTGGTCCTTTCATAGTAGATTATAGCTTACAATAATAATGGTTAACTCAGATACTCCGTTATCTCGAAGTATCTGTACTATCGATTTCGACACAACGAAATTCGACTGTATATTATAAACCCTACCTTTTCACCTATTTCCGTTTGGTCTCCAGCTGCCAGCATTTCCAGATCTTTACATAGTGTCGTGGCATCAAGCATATTATCGTATTTCTTTTGGATTAAATCTTTACCAAACAGGATGTTCTTCTGTAGAGTTGTGTTCATTATCCAGGCTTGCTGTGCAGCGTATGCAACCGATCCCTAGGCATAAACAAACATTATGTAATTGTACTTAATGAGGGAGGTTTGTTTGGCTTGTTGAGTTGTTGACCACAAGTTAAACAGCATTGATTTGGATTCGAGTTCTGATTTCACAATAATAATTTGTTATATTTAACAGACATCTATTCATGGCCAGTGTTTTCAGATGTCTCTGATTTCTCTTCCTTACAAGACTCGTAGTCACAATATAGCTGACAAATTGTTGACAGTGCCATTCAACTACAATGATGTACTTATTGTGTTTTGTGTAACTTACAGAGTATCTTTTGAAACAATTTGGTCATTACAACCCATATTGTTCATTGATTTTATTAAAGTTTTGCGAAATAGAAAAATTTAATAGACTTGATAAAGGAAAACATACTTGAAAGAGTGCATGTCAGAGAACATTGTGAATATATAGAGAATATCACATGCATTTACATATCAGATCCCTTATCAGCCCTAAGTCATGATATATCAGCCAGAGAGCCGGTAGATTCCAAGGCTGATATTATGACCAATAGGTGATGAGGGATCTGATATCAAAACAGCCATGCTATGATCTTTTCATCATATACTTGGCACAAGAAGATATTTTCCAGAAATTGTCGAATTACAATGTTATCAGGTGTGATTACGAAATGGGTATTATATATTTTGGAGCGGTGTGATATGTGATATCAGCCCGGTAACGTAATCTCAGGACGATGTCTAATGCATTTAATTAGATTTTAACTTTTATAGCACATGGTAAAAATGTGTTATTAATTATAAGTATATGATAAATTCTTATATCACATGCATGATATATATGATATACTGTAATTCACCTTCAAGTTAACCTGGCCTGTAACTGATACCATTTCCCCAAGCATGGCCGCCAACAGCGAAGACTTGCCTGAACCTACGGAGCCAACTACTGCCACAAGGGACCCTTCTGGTATCTCGAAATTTATGCTACGAAATAATATAAAATAAATGATAGTGCATTTTTTGTGTATTTAATCAAAAGTTCATCATTTCATTTGTTCCCATTATTTTAATTTGATACAACAAATTTTATTTCGAATTTAAGTTGCTGTGCACTCTAGTTTTCTGTTTTCTTTGATTTTTATCTAATTCATAACACTAATTAACCAAAATGGTTTAAAGATATGTTTAAGGTATTGGATTATTTAAATATAATACAATACATTACCCCTTTAGTGTAGGTTCCATAGTTCTATCCCATTTAAAAGTTCCATTTTTCACAGCTATAACATTTTCTGAATAAATAGAAGAACAATTGTATACATATACTACGTATGGCGTGTCAAAAGCTGTAATATTCATAATATATTATATTAATATTAATATTCATGTATGTTCATTAGATAAACTAATATAAGTTAAAAGTGGTAGTTATTTAACCTACAGCCAATCATATAAAACATGAAATTATACACCCCCCAAAAAAAAAATTCAAGTAAGCAAATCACGGGATGGAAATATTAAGAAAAAATATTAGAACGATATGCAAATTGTAAACATTGTACATATTGCAGTTGATCTGATATTAAAACATAACTAAAAGGACTCTAGGTTGGGAAGGGTCAGATACATTATTTATTCAACTAACATGAAACGGACTTGGTGACGCCACATGAAGAGGTGTCATGGCCGCTTACACTATGACAGGAAATTTCAAATGTTCATATTTCTAATCGGGTATGTTAATGTTATTAAAGGTGTTTTTTTGTTTAATAATTAGTTATTTACGAATAAACAATTATAAAGTATTGAATCATTATTACAATTGTTCACCTGACTGGAGTTTTCCTTTAATATATGCTAATAAAAACCAAATATTTTAATAATAAAATTATAAATATAAATTATAAAAAAATATATGTTAATGAAATTTAATAAATGTTCATAAATTATTAAAATATGTTCACAAAAAAATATACATTGTATTTCAATACAAATGTAGATATCAAATTTAAATAGTTTGCATTACAAAACAGCTAGCTATTCTACACTACAAAACAGCTAGCTATTCTACATTACAAAACAGTTAGCTATTCTACATTACAAAACAGCTAGCTATTCTACATTACAAAACAGCTAGCTATTCTACATTACAAAACAGCTAGCTATTCTACATTACAAAACAGCTAGCTATTCCACATTACAGCTAGCTATTCCACATTACAAAACAGCTAGCTATACCACATTACAAAACAGCTAGCTATTCTACATTACAAAACAGCTAGCTATTCTACATTACAAAACAGCTAGCTATTCTACATTACAAAACAGCTAGCTATTCTACATTACAAAACAGCTAGCTATTCTACATTACAAAACAGCTAGCTATTCTACATTACAAAACAGCTAGCTATTCCAAATTACAAAACAGCTAGCTATTCTACATTACAAAACAGCTAGCTATTCTACATTACAAAACAGCTAGCTATTCCACATTACAAAACAGCTAGCTATTCCACATTACAAAACAGCTAGCTATTCCACATTACAAAACAGCTAGCTATTCCACATTACAAAACAGCTAGCTATTCCACATTACAAAACAGCTAGCTATTCCACATTACAAAACAGCTAGCTATTCTACATTACAAAACAGCTAGCTAATCCACATTACAAAACAGCTAGCTATTCCACATTACAAAACAGCTAGCTATTCCACATTACAAAACAGCTAGCTATTCCACATTACAAAACAGCTAGCTATTCCACATTACAAAACAGTTAGCTATTCTACATTACAAAACAGCTAGCTATTCCACATTACAAAACAGCTAGCTATTCTACATTACAAAACAGCTAGCTATTCCACATTACAAAACAGCTTGCTATTCTACATTACAAAACAGCTAGCTATTCCACATTATTCCGCATTACAAAACAGCTAGCTATTCCACATTACAAAACAGCTAGCTATTCTACATTACAAAACAGCTAGCTATTCCACATTACAAAACAGCTAGCTATTCCACATTACAAAACAGCTAGCTATTCTACATTACAAAACAGTTAGCTATTCTACATTACAAAACAGCTAGCTATTCTACATTACAAAAAACTAGCTATTCCACATTACAAAACAGCTAGCTATTCCACATTACAAAACAGCTAGCTATTCTACATTACAAAACAGCTAGCTATTCTACATTACAAAACAGCTAGCTATTCCACATTACAAAACAGCTAGCTATTCTACATTACAAAACAGCTAGCTATTCTACATTACAAAACAACTAGCTATTCTACATTACAAAACAACTAGCTATTCTACATTACAAAACAGCTAGCTATTCCACATTACAAAACAACTAGCTATTCTACATTACAAAACAGCTAGCTATTCCACATTACAAAACAGCTAGCTATTCCACATTACAAAACAGCTAGCTATTCTACATTACAAAATAGCTAGCTATTCTACATTACAAAACAGCTAGCTATTCTACATTACAAAACAGCTAGCTATTCCACATTACAAAACAGCTAGCTATTCCACATTACAAAACAGCTAGCTATTCCAAATTACAAAACAGCTAGCTATTCCACATTACAAAACAGCTAGCTATTCCACATTACAAAACAGCTAGCTATTCTATATTACAAAACAGCTAGCTATTCCACATTACAAAACAGCTAGCTATTCTACATTACAAAACAGCTAGCTATTCCACATTACAAAACAGCTAGCTATTCCACATTACAAAACAGCTAGCTATTCCACATTACAAAACAGCTAGCTATTCCACATTACAAAACAGCTAGCTATTCCACATTACAAAACAGTTAGCTATTCTACATTACAAAACAGCTAGCTATTCCACATTACAAAACAGCTAGCTATTCTACATTACAAAACAGCTAGCTATTCCACATTACAAAACAGCTTGCTATTCCACATTACAAAACAGCTAGCTATTCCGCATTACAAAACAGCTAGCTATTCCACATTACAAAACAGCTAGCTATTCTACATTACAAAACAGCTAGCTATTCCACATTACAAAACAGCTAGCTATTCCACATTACAAAACAGCTAGCTATTCTACATTACAAAACAGCTAGCTATTCCACATTACAAAACAGCTAGCTATACCACATTACAAAACAGCTAGCTAGTCTACATTACAAAACAGCTAGCTATTCTACATTACAAAAAAGCTAGCTATTCCACATTACAAAACAGCTAGCTATTCCACATTACAAAACAGCTAGCTATTCTACATTACAAAACAGCTAGCTATTCTACATTACAAAACAGCTAGCTATTCCACATTACAAAACAACTAGCTATTCTACATTACAAAACAGCTAGCTATTCCACATTACAAAACAGCTAGCTATTCTACATTACAAAACAGCTAGCTATTCCACATTACAAAACAGCTAGCTATTCTACATTACAAAACAGCTAGCTATTCCACATTGCAAAACAACTAGCTATTCTACATTACAAAATAGCTAGCTATTCCACATTACAAAACAGCTAGCTATTCCACATTACAAAACAGCTAGCTATTCCACATTACAAAACAGCTAGCTATTCTACATTACAAAACAGCTAGCTATTCCACATTACAAAACAGCTAGCTATTCCACATTACAAAACAGCTAGCTTTTCTACATTACAAAACAGTAACTATTCCACATTACAAAACAGCTAGCTATTCCACATTACAAACCAGCTAGCTATTCTACATTACAAAACAGCTAGCTATTCTACATTACAAAACAGCTAGCTATTCTACATTACAAAACAGCTAGCTATTCTACATTACAAAACAGCTAGCTATTCTACATTACAAAACAGCTAGCTATTCTGCATTACAAAACAGCTAGCTATTCTGCATTACAAAACAGCTAGCTATTCTACATTACAAAACAGCTAGCTATTCTACATTACAAAACAGCTAGCTATTCTACATTACAAAACAGCTAGCTATTCCACATTACAATACAGCTAGCATTTCCACATTACAAAACAGCTAGCTATTCTACATTACAAAACAGCTAGCTATTCTACATTACAAAACAGCTAGCTATTCCACATTGCAAAACAGCTAGCTATTCTACATTACAAAACAGCTAGCTATTCTACATTACAAAACAGCTAGCTATTCTACATTACAAAACAGCTAGCTATTCCACATTACAAAACAGCTAGCTATTCCACATTACAAAACAGCTAGCTATTCCACATTACAAAACAGCTAGCTATTCCACATTACAAAACAGCTAGCTATTCTACATTACAAAATAGCTAGCTATTCTACATTACAAAACAGCTAGCTATTCTACATTACAAAACAGCTAGCTATTCCACATTACAAAACAGCTAGCTATTCCACATTACAAAACAGCTAGCTATTCCACATTACAAAACAGCTAGCTATTCCACATTACAAAACAGCTAGCTATTCTACATTACAAAACAGCTAGCTATTCCACATTACAAAACAGCTAGCTATTCTACATTACAAAACAGCTAGCTATTCCACATTTCAAAACAGCTAGCTATTCCACATTACAAAACAGCTAGCTATTCCACATTACAAAACAGCTAGCTATTCTACATTACAAAACAGCTAGCTATTCCACATTAAAAAACAGCTAGCTATTCCACATTACAAAACAGCTAGCTATTCTACATTACAAAACAGCTAGCCATTCCACATTACAAAACAGCTAGCTATTCTACATTACAAAACAGCTAGCTATTCCACATTACAAAACAGCTAGCTATTCTACATTACAAAACAGCTAGCTATTCTACATTACAAAACAGCTAGCTATTCTACATTACAAAACAGCTAGCTATTCTGCTATTCTACATTACAAAACAGCTAGCTATTCTACATTACAAAACAGCTAGTTATTCTACATTACAAAACAGCTAGCTATTCCACATTACAAAACAGCTAGCTATTCCACATTACAAAACAGCTAGCTATTCTACATTACAAAACAGCTAGCTATTCTACATTACAAAACAGCTAGCTATTCCACATTACAAAACAGCTAGCTATTCCACATTACAAAACGGCTAACTATTCCACATTACAAAACAGCTAGCTATTCCACATTACAAAACAGCTAGCTATTCCACATTACAAAACAGCTAGCTATTCCACATTACAAAACAGCTAGCTATTCTGCATTACAATACAGCTAGCTAATCCACATTACAAAACAGCTAGCTATTCCACATTACATAACAGCTAGCTATTCCACATTACAAAACAGCTAGCTATTCCACATTACAAAACAGCTAGCTATTCCACATTACAAAACAGCTAGCTATTCCACATTACAAAACAGCTAGCTATTCTACATTACAAAACAGCTAGCTATTCCACATTACAAAACAGCTAGCTATTCTACATTACAAATCAGCTAGCTATTCCACATTGCAAAACAACTAGCTCTTCTACATTACAAAATAGCTAGCTATTCCACATTACAAAACAGCTAGCTATTCCACATTACAAAACAGCTAGCTATTCCACATTACAAAACAGCTAGCTATTCTACATTACAAAACAGTAGCTATTCCAAATTACAAAACAGCTAGCTATTCTACATTACAAAACTTTACAAAACAGCTAGCTATTCTACATTACAAAACAGCTAGCTATTCTACATTACAAAACAGCTAGCTATTCTACATTACAAAACAGCTAGCTATTATACATTACAAAACAGCTAGCTATTCTGCATTACAAAACAGCTAGCTATTCTGCATTACAAAACAGCTAGCTATTCTACATTACAAAACAGCTAGCTATTCTACATTACAAAACAGCTAGCTATTCTACATTACAAAACAGCTAGCTATTCCACATTACAAAACAGCTAGCATTTCCACATTACAAAACAGCTAGCTATTCTACATTACAAAACAGCTAGCTATTCTACATTACAAAACAGCTAGCTATTCTACATTACAAAACAGCTAGCTATTCTGCATTACAAAACAGCTAGCTATTCTGCATTACAAAACAGCTAGCTATTCTACATTACAAAACAGCTAGCTATTCTGCTATTCTACATTACAAAACAGATTCTACATTACAAAACAGCTAGCTATTCCACATTACAAAACAGCTAGCTATTCTACATTACAAAACAGCTAGCTATTCTACATTACAAAACAGCTAGCTATTCTACACTACAAAACAGCTAGCTATTCTACATTACAAAACAGCTAGCTATTCTGCATTACAAAACAGCTAGCTATTCTACATTACAAAACAGCTAGCTATTCCACATTACAAAACAGCTAGCTATTCTACATTACAAAACAGCTAGCTATTCTACATTACAAAACAGCTAGCTATTCTGCTATTCTACATTACAAAACAGCTAGCTATTCTACATTACAAAACAGCTAGTTATTCTACATTACAAAACAGCTAGCTATTCCACATTACAAAACAGCTAGCTATTCCACATTACAAAACAGCTAGCTATTCCACATTACAAAACAGCTAGCTATTCCACATTACAAAACAGCTAGCTATTCCACATTACAAAACAGCTAGCTATTCCACATTACAAAACAGCTAGCTATTCTACATTACAAAACAGCTAGCTATTCTACATTACAAAACAGCTAGCTATTCCACATTACAAAACAACTAGCTATTCTACATTACAAAACAGCTAGCTATTCCACATTACAAAACAGCTAGCTATTCTACATTACAAAACAGCTAGCTATTCCACATTACAAAACAGCTAGCTATTCTACATTACAAAACAGCTAGCTATTCCACATTGCAAAACAACTAGCTATTCTACATTACAAAATAGCTAGCTATTCCACATTACAAAACAGCTAGCTATTCCACATTACAAAACAGCTAGCTATTCCACATTACAAAACAGCTAGCTATTCTACATTACAAAACAGCTAGCTATTCCACATTACAAAACAGCTAGCTATTCCACATTACAAAACAGCTAGCTTTTCTACATTACAAAACAGTAACTATTCCACATTACAAAACAGCTAGCTATTCCACATTACAAACCAGCTAGCTATTCTACATTACAAAACAGCTAGCTATTCTACATTACAAAACAGCTAGCTATTCTACATTACAAAACAGCTAGCTATTCTACATTACAAAACAGCTAGCTATTCTACATTACAAAACAGCTAGCTATTCTGCATTACAAAACAGCTAGCTATTCTGCATTACAAAACAGCTAGCTATTCTACATTACAAAACAGCTAGCTATTCTACATTACAAAACAGCTAGCTATTCTACATTACAAAACAGCTAGCTATTCCACATTACAATACAGCTAGCATTTCCACATTACAAAACAGCTAGCTATTCTACATTACAAAACAGCTAGCTATTCTACATTACAAAACAGCTAGCTATTCCACATTGCAAAACAGCTAGCTATTCTACATTACAAAACAGCTAGCTATTCTACATTACAAAACAGCTAGCTATTCTACATTACAAAACAGCTAGCTATTCCACATTACAAAACAGCTAGCTATTCCACATTACAAAACAGCTAGCTATTCCACATTACAAAACAGCTAGCTATTCCACATTACAAAACAGCTAGCTATTCTACATTACAAAATAGCTAGCTATTCTACATTACAAAACAGCTAGCTATTCTACATTACAAAACAGCTAGCTATTCCACATTACAAAACAGCTAGCTATTCCACATTACAAAACAGCTAGCTTTTCTACATTACAAAACAGTAACTATTCCACATTACAAAACAGCTAGCTATTCCACATTACAAACCAGCTAGCTATTCTACATTACAAAACAGCTAGCTATTCTACATTACAAAACAGCTAGCTATTCTACATTACAAAACAGCTAGCTATTCTACATTACAAAACAGCTAGCTATTCTACATTACAAAACAGCTAGCTATTCTGCATTACAAAACAGCTAGCTATTCTGCATTACAAAACAGCTAGCTATTCTACATTACAAAACAGCTAGCTATTCTACATTACAAAACAGCTAGCTATTCTACATTACAAAACAGCTAGCTATTCCACATTACAATACAGCTAGCATTTCCACATTACAAAACAGCTAGCTATTCTACATTACAAAACAGCTAGCTATTCTACATTACAAAACAGCTAGCTATTCCACATTGCAAAACAGCTAGCTATTCTACATTACAAAACAGCTAGCTATTCTACATTACAAAACAGCTAGCTATTCTACATTACAAAACAGCTAGCTATTCCACATTACAAAACAGCTAGCTATTCCACATTACAAAACAGCTAGCTATTCCACATTACAAAACAGCTAGCTATTCCACATTACAAAACAGCTAGCTATTCTACATTACAAAATAGCTAGCTATTCTACATTACAAAACAGCTAGCTATTCTACATTACAAAACAGCTAGCTATTCCACATTACAAAACAGCTAGCTATTCCACATTACAAAACAGCTAGCTATTCCACATTACAAAACAGCTAGCTATTCCACATTACAAAACAGCTAGCTATTCTACATTACAAAACAGCTAGCTATTCCACATTACAAAACAGCTAGCTATTCTACATTACAAAACAGCTAGCTATTCCACATTTCAAAACAGCTAGCTATTCCACATTACAAAACAGCTAGCTATTCCACATTACAAAACAGCTAGCTATTCTACATTACAAAACAGCTAGCTATTCCACATTAAAAAACAGCTAGCTATTCCACATTACAAAACAGCTAGCTATTCTACATTACAAAACAGCTAGCCATTCCACATTACAAAACAGCTAGCTATTCTACATTACAAAACAGCTAGCTATTCCACATTACAAAACAGCTAGCTATTCTACATTACAAAACAGCTAGCTATTCTACATTACAAAACAGCTAGCTATTCTACATTACAAAACAGCTAGCTATTCTGCTATTCTACATTACAAAACAGCTAGCTATTCTACATTACAAAACAGCTAGTTATTCTACATTACAAAACAGCTAGCTATTCCACATTACAAAACAGCTAGCTATTCCACATTACAAAACAGCTAGCTATTCTACATTACAAAACAGCTAGCTATTCTACATTACAAAACAGCTAGCTATTCCACATTACAAAACAGCTAGCTATTCCACATTACAAAACGGCTAACTATTCCACATTACAAAACAGCTAGCTATTCCACATTACAAAACAGCTAGCTATTCCACATTACAAAACAGCTAGCTATTCCACATTACAAAACAGCTAGCTATTCTGCATTACAATACAGCTAGCTAATCCACATTACAAAACAGCTAGCTATTCCACATTACATAACAGCTAGCTATTCCACATTACAAAACAGCTAGCTATTCCACATTACAAAACAGCTAGCTATTCCACATTACAAAACAGCTAGCTATTCCACATTACAAAACAGCTAGCTATTCTACATTACAAAACAGCTAGCTATTCCACATTACAAAACAGCTAGCTATTCTACATTACAAATCAGCTAGCTATTCCACATTGCAAAACAACTAGCTCTTCTACATTACAAAATAGCTAGCTATTCCACATTACAAAACAGCTAGCTATTCCACATTACAAAACAGCTAGCTATTCCACATTACAAAACAGCTAGCTATTCTACATTACAAAACAGTAGCTATTCCAAATTACAAAACAGCTAGCTATTCTACATTACAAAACTTTACAAAACAGCTAGCTATTCTACATTACAAAACAGCTAGCTATTCTACATTACAAAACAGCTAGCTATTCTACATTACAAAACAGCTAGCTATTATACATTACAAAACAGCTAGCTATTCTGCATTACAAAACAGCTAGCTATTCTGCATTACAAAACAGCTAGCTATTCTACATTACAAAACAGCTAGCTATTCTACATTACAAAACAGCTAGCTATTCTACATTACAAAACAGCTAGCTATTCCACATTACAAAACAGCTAGCATTTCCACATTACAAAACAGCTAGCTATTCTACATTACAAAACAGCTAGCTATTCTACATTACAAAACAGCTAGCTATTCTACATTACAAAACAGCTAGCTATTCTGCATTACAAAACAGCTAGCTATTCTGCATTACAAAACAGCTAGCTATTCTACATTACAAAACAGCTAGCTATTCTGCTATTCTACATTACAAAACAGATTCTACATTACAAAACAGCTATCTATTCCACATTACAAAACAGCTAGCTATTCTACATTACAAAACAGCTAGCTATTCTACATTACAAAACAGCTAGCTATTCTACACTACAAAACAGCTAGCTATTCTACATTACAAAACAGCTAGCTATTCTGCATTACAAAACAGCTAGCTATTCTACATTACAAAACAGCTAGCTATTCCACATTACAAAACAGCTAGCTATTCTACATTACAAAACAGCTAGCTATTCTACATTACAAAACAGCTAGCTATTCTGCTATTCTACATTACAAAACAGCTAGCTATTCTACATTACAAAACAGCTAGTTATTCTACATTACAAAACAGCTAGCTATTCCACATTACAAAACAGCTAGCTATTCCACATTACAAAACAGCTAGCTATTCCACATTACAAAACAGCTAGCTATTCCACATTACAAAACAGCTAGCTATTCCACATTACAAAACAGCTAGCTATTCCACATTACAAAACAGCTAGCTATTCTACATTACAAAACAGCTAGCTATTCTACATTACAAAACAGCTAGCTATTCCACATTACAAAACAACTAGCTATTCTACATTACAAAACAGCTAGCTATTCCACATTACAAAACAGCTAGCTATTCTACATTACAAAACAGCTAGCTATTCCACATTACAAAACAGCTAGCTATTCTACATTACAAAACAGCTAGCTATTCCACATTGCAAAACAACTAGCTATTCTACATTACAAAATAGCTAGCTATTCCACATTACAAAACAGCTAGCTATTCCACATTACAAAACAGCTAGCTATTCCACATTACAAAACAGCTAGCTATTCTACATTACAAAACAGCTAGCTATTCCACATTACAAAACAGCTAGCTATTCCACATTACAAAACAGCTAGCTTTTCTACATTACAAAACAGTAACTATTCCACATTACAAAACAGCTAGCTATTCCACATTACAAACCAGCTAGCTATTCTACATTACAAAACAGCTAGCTATTCTACATTACAAAACAGCTAGCTATTCTACATTACAAAACAGCTAGCTATTCTACATTACAAAACAGCTAGCTATTCTACATTACAAAACAGCTAGCTATTCTGCATTACAAAACAGCTAGCTATTCTGCATTACAAAACAGCTAGCTATTCTACATTACAAAACAGCTAGCTATTCTACATTACAAAACAGCTAGCTATTCTACATTACAAAACAGCTAGCTATTCCACATTACAATACAGCTAGCATTTCCACATTACAAAACAGCTAGCTATTCTACATTACAAAACAGCTAGCTATTCTACATTACAAAACAGCTAGCTATTCCACATTGCAAAACAGCTAGCTATTCTACATTACAAAACAGCTAGCTATTCTACATTACAAAACAGCTAGCTATTCTACATTACAAAACAGCTAGCTATTCCACATTACAAAACAGCTAGCTATTCCACATTACAAAACAGCTAGCTATTCCACATTACAAAACAGCTAGCTATTCCACATTACAAAACAGCTAGCTATTCTACATTACAAAATAGCTAGCTATTCTACATTACAAAACAGCTAGCTATTCTACATTACAAAACAGCTAGCTATTCCACATTACAAAACAGCTAGCTATTCCACATTACAAAACAGCTAGCTATTCCACATTACAAAACAGCTAGCTATTCCACATTACAAAACAGCTAGCTATTCTACATTACAAAACAGCTAGCTATTCCACATTACAAAACAGCTAGCTATTCTACATTACAAAACAGCTAGCTATTCCACATTTCAAAACAGCTAGCTATTCCACATTACAAAACAGCTAGCTATTCCACATTACAAAACAGCTAGCTATTCTACATTACAAAACAGCTAGCTATTCCACATTAAAAAACAGCTAGCTATTCCACATTACAAAACAGCTAGCTATTCTACATTACAAAACAGCTAGCCATTCCACATTACAAAACAGCTAGCTATTCTACATTACAAAACAGCTAGCTATTCCACATTACAAAACAGCTAGCTATTCTACATTACAAAACAGCTAGCTATTCTACATTACAAAACAGCTAGCTATTCTGCTATTCTACATTACAAAACAGCTAGCTATTCTACATTACAAAACAGCTAGTTATTCTACATTACAAAACAGCTAGCTATTCCACATTACAAAACAGCTAGCTATTCCACATTACAAAACAGCTAGCTATTCTACATTACAAAACAGCTAGCTATTCTACATTACAAAACAGCTAGCTATTCCACATTACAAAACAGCTAGCTATTCCACATTACAAAACGGCTAACTATTCCACATTACAAAACAGCTAGCTATTCCACATTACAAAACAGCTAGCTATTCCACATTACAAAACAGCTAGCTATTCCACATTACAAAACAGCTAGCTATTCTGCATTACAATACAGCTAGCTAATCCACATTACAATACAGCTAGCATTTCCACATTACAAAACAGCTAGCTATTCTACATTACAAAACAGCTAGCTATTCTACATTACAAAACAGCTAGCTATTCCACATTGCAAAACAGCTAGCTATTCTACATTACAAAACAGCTAGCTATTCTACATTACAAAACAGCTAGCTATTCTACATTACAAAACAGCTAGCTATTCCACATTACAAAACAGCTAGCTATTCCACATTACAAAACAGCTAGCTATTCCACATTACAAAACAGCTAGCTATTCCACATTACAAAACAGCTAGCTATTCTACATTACAAAATAGCTAGCTATTCTACATTACAAAACAGCTAGCTATTCTACATTACAAAACAGCTAGCTATTCCACATTACAAAACAGCTAGCTATTCCACATTACAAAACAGCTAGCTATTCCACATTACAAAACAGCTAGCTATTCCACATTACAAAACAGCTAGCTATTCCACATTACAAAACAGCTAGCTATTCCACATTACAAAACAGCTAGCTATTCTACATTACAAAATAGCTAGCTATTCTACATTACAAAACAGCTAGCTATTCTACATTACAAAACAGCTAGCTATTCCACATTACAAAACAGCTAGCTATTCCACATTACAAAACAGCTAGCTATTCCACATTACAAAACAGCTAGCTATTCCACATTACAAAACAGCTAGCTATTCTACATTACAAAACAGCTAGCTATTCCACATTACAAAACAGCTAGCTATTCTACATTACAAAACAGCTAGCTATTCCACATTTCAAAACAGCTAGCTATTCCACATTACAATACAGCTAGCTATTCCACATTACAAAACAGCTAGCTATTCTACATTACAAAACAGCTAGCTATTCCACATTAAAAAACAGCTAGCTATTCCACATTACAAAACAGCTAGCTATTCTACATTACAAAACAGCTAGCCATTCCACATTACAAAACAGCTAGCTATTCTACATTACAAAACAGCTAGCTATTCCACATTACAAAACAGCTAGCTATTCTACATTACAAAACAGCTAGCTATTCTACATTACAAAACAGCTAGCTATTCTGCTATTCTACATTACAAAACAGCTAGCTATTCTACATTACAAAACAGCTAGTTATTCTACATTACAAAACAGCTAGCTATTCCACATTACAAAACAGCTAGCTATTCCACATTACAAAACAGCTAGCTATTCTACATTACAAAACAGCTAGCTATTCTACATTACAAAACAGCTAGCTATTCCACATTACAAAACAGCTAGCTATTCCACATTACAAAACGGCTAACTATTCCACATTACAAAACAGCTAGCTATTCCACATTACAAAACAGCTAGCTATTCCACATTACAAAACAGCTAGCTATTCCACATTACAAAACAGCTAGCTATTCTGCATTACAATACAGCTAGCTAATCCACATTACAATACAGCTAGCATTTCCACATTACAAAACAGCTAGCTATTCTACATTACAAAACAGCTAGCTATTCTACATTACAAAACAGCTAGCTATTCCACATTGCAAAACAGCTAGCTATTCTACATTACAAAACAGCTAGCTATTCTACATTACAAAACAGCTAGCTATTCTACATTACAAAACAGCTAGCTATTCCACATTACAAAACAGCTAGCTATTCCACATTACAAAACAGCTAGCTATTCCACATTACAAAACAGCTAGCTATTCCACATTACAAAACAGCTAGCTATTCTACATTACAAAATAGCTAGCTATTCTACATTACAAAACAGCTAGCTATTCTACATTACAAAACAGCTAGCTATTCCACATTACAAAACAGCTAGCTATTCCACATTACAAAACAGCTAGCTATTCCACATTACAAAACAGCTAGCTATTCCACATTACAAAACAGCTAGCTATTCTACATTACAAAACAGCTAGCTATTCCACATTACAAAACAGCTAGCTATTCTACATTACAAAACAGCTAGCTATTCCACATTTCAAAACAGCTAGCTATTCCACATTACAAAACAGCTAGCTATTCCACATTACAAAACAGCTAGCTATTCTACATTACAAAACAGCTAGCTATTCCACATTAAAAAACAGCTAGCTATTCCACATTACAAAACAGCTAGCTATTCTACATTACAAAACAGCTAGCCATTCCACATTACAAAACAGCTAGCTATTCTACATTACAAAACAGCTAGCTATTCCACATTACAAAACAGCTAGCTATTCTACATTACAAAACAGCTAGCTATTCTACATTACAAAACAGCTAGCTATTCTGCTATTCTACATTACAAAACAGCTAGCTATTCTACATTACAAAACAGCTAGTTATTCTACATTACAAAACAGCTAGCTATTCCACATTACAAAACAGCTAGCTATTCCACATTACAAAACAGCTAGCTATTCTACATTACAAAACAGCTAGCTATTCTACATTACAAAACAGCTAGCTATTCCACATTACAAAACAGCTAGCTATTCCACATTACAAAACGGCTAACTATTCCACATTACAAAACAGCTAGCTATTCCACATTACAAAACAGCTAGCTATTCCACATTACAAAACAGCTAGCTATTCCACATTACAAAACAGCTAGCTATTCTGCATTACAATACAGCTAGCTAATCCACATTACAAAACAGCTAGCTATTCCACATTACATAACAGCTAGCTATTCCACATTACAAAACAGCTAGCTATTCCACATTACAAAACAGCTAGCTATTCCACATTACAAAACAGCTAGCTATTCCACATTACAAAACAGCTAGCTATTCTACATTACAAAACAGCTAGCTATTCCACATTACAAAACAGCTAGCTATTCTACATTACAAATCAGCTAGCTATTCCACATTGCAAAACAACTAGCTATTCTACATTACAAAATAGCTAGCTATTCCACATTACAAAACAGCTAGCTATTCCACATTACAAAACAGCTAGCTATTCCACATTACAAAACAGCTAGCTATTCTACATTACAAAACAGTAGCTATTCCACATTACAAAACAGCTAGCTATTCTACATTACAAAACTTTACAAAACAGCTAGCTATTCTACATTACAAAACAGCTAGCTATTCTACATTACAAAACAGCTAGCTATTCTACATTACAAAACAGCTAGCTATTATACATTACAAAACAGCTAGCTATTCTGCATTACAAAACAGCTAGCTATTCTGCATTACAAAACAGCTAGCTATTCTACATTACAAAACAGCTAGCTATTCTACATTACAAAACAGCTAGCATTTCCACATTACAAAACAGCTAGCTATTCTACATTACAAAACAGCTAGCTATTCTACATTACAAAACAGCTAGCTATTCTACATTACAAAACAGCTAGCTATTCTGCATTACAAAACAGCTAGCTATTCTGCATTACAAAACAGCTAGCTATTCTACATTACAAAACAGCTAGCTATTCTGCTATTCTACATTACAAAACAGATTCTACATTACAAAACAGCTAGCTATTCCACATTACAAAACAGCTAGCTATTCTACATTACAAAACAGCTAGCTATTCTACATTACAAAACAGCTAGCTATTCTACACTACAAAACAGCTAGCTATTCTACATTACAAAACAGCTAGCTATTCTGCATTACAAAACAGCTAGCTATTCTACATTACAAAACAGCTAGCTATTCCACATTACAAAACAGCTAGCTATTCTACATTACAAAACAGCTAGCTATTCTACATTACAAAACAGCTAGCTATTCTGCTATTCTACATTACAAAACAGCTAGCTATTCTACATTACAAAACAGCTAGTTATTCTACATTACAAAACAGCTAGCTATTCCACATTACAAAACAGCTAGCTATTCCACATTACAAAACAGCTAGCTATTCCACATTACAAAACAGCTAGCTATTCCACATTACAAAACAGCTAGCTATTCCACATTACAAAACAGCTAGCTATTCTACATTACAAAACAGCTAGCTATTCTACATTACAAAACAGCTAGCTATTCCACATTACAAAACAACTAGCTATTCTACATTACAAAACAGCTAGCTATTCCACATTACAAAACAGCTAGCTATTCTACATTACAAAACAGCTAGCTATTCCACATTACAAAACAACTAGCTATTCTACATTACAAAACAGCTAGCTATTCCACATTACAAAACAGCTAGCTATTCTACATTACAAAACAGCTAGCTATTCCACATTACAAAACAGCTAGCTATTCTACATTACAAAACAGCTAGCTATTCCACATTGCAAAACAACTAGCTATTCTACATTACAAAATAGCTAGCTATTCCACATTACAAAACAGCTAGCTATTCCACATTACAAAACAGCTAGCTATTCCACATTACAAAACAGCTAGCTATTCTACATTACAAAACAGCTAGCTATTCCACATTACAAAACAGCTAGCTATTCCACATTACAAAACAGCTAGCTTTTCTACATTACAAAACAGTAACTATTCCACATTACAAAACAGCTAGCTATTCCACATTACAAACCAGCTAGCTATTCTACATTACAAAACAGCTAGCTATTCTACATTACAAAACAGCTAGCTATTCTACATTACAAAACAGCTAGCTATTCTACATTACAAAACAGCTAGCTATTCTACATTACAAAACAGCTAGCTATTCTGCATTACAAAACAGCTAGCTATTCTGCATTACAAAACAGCTAGCTATTCTACATTACAAAACAGCTAGCTATTCTACATTACAAAACAGCTAGCTATTCTACATTACAAAACAGCTAGCTATTCCACATTACAATACAGCTAGCATTTCCACATTACAAAACAGCTAGCTATTCTACATTACAAAACAGCTAGCTATTCTACATTACAAAACAGCTAGCTATTCTACATTACAAAACAGCTAGCTATTCCACATTACAATACAGCTAGCATTTCCACATTACAAAACAGCTAGCTATTCTACATTACAAAACAGCTAGCTATTCTACATTACAAAACAGCTAGCTATTCCACATTGCAAAACAGCTAGCTATTCTACATTACAAAACAGCTAGCTATTCTACATTACAAAACAGCTAGCTATTCTACATTACAAAACAGCTAGCTATTCCACATTACAAAACAGCTAGCTATTCCACATTACAAAACAGCTAGCTATTCCACATTACAAAACAGCTAGCTATTCCACATTACAAAACAGCTAGCTATTCTACATTACAAAATAGCTAGCTATTCTACATTACAAAACAGCTAGCTATTCTACATTACAAAACAGCTAGCTATTCCACATTACAAAACAGCTAGCTATTCCACATTACAAAACAGCTAGCTATTCCACATTACAAAACAGCTAGCTATTCCACATTACAAAACAGCTAGCTATTCTACATTACAAAACAGCTAGCTATTCCACATTACAAAACAGCTAGCTATTCTACATTACAAAACAGCTAGCTATTCCACATTTCAAAACAGCTAGCTATTCCACATTACAAAACAGCTAGCTATTCCACATTACAAAACAGCTAGCTATTCTACATTACAAAACAGCTAGCTATTCCACATTAAAAAACAGCTAGCTATTCCGCATTACAAAACAGCTAGCTATTCTACATTACAAAACAGCTAGCCATTCCACATTACAAAACAGCTAGCTATTCTACATTACAAAACAGCTAGCTATTCCACATTACAAAACAGCTAGCTATTCTACATTACAAAACAGCTAGCTATTCTACATTACAAAACAGCTAGCTATTCTGCTATTCTACATTACAAAACAGCTAGCTATTCTACATTACAAAACAGCTAGTTATTCTACATTACAAAACAGCTAGCTATTCCACATTACAAAACAGCTAGCTATTCCACATTACAAAACAGCTAGCTATTCTACATTACAAAACAGCTAGCTATTCTACATTACAAAACAGCTAGCTATTCCACATTACAAAACAGCTAGCTATTCCACATTACAAAACGGCTAACTATTCCACATTACAAAACAGCTAGCTATTCCACATTACAAAACAGCTAGCTATTCCACATTACAAAACAGCTAGCTATTCCACATTACAAAACAGCTAGCTATTCTGCATTACAATACAGCTAGCTAATCCACATTACAAAACAGCTAGCTATTCCACATTACATAACAGCTAGCTATTCCACATTACAAAACAGCTAGCTATTCCACATTACAAAACAGCTAGCTATTCCACATTACAAAACAGCTAGCTATTCCACATTACAAAACAGCTAGCTATTCTACATTACAAAACAGCTAGCTATTCCACATTACAAAACAGCTAGCTATTCTACATTACAAATCAGCTAGCTATTCCACATTGCAAAACAACTAGCTATTCTACATTACAAAATAGCTAGCTATTCCACATTACAAAACAGCTAGCTATTCCACATTACAAAACAGCTAGCTATTCCACATTACAAAACAGCTAGCTATTCTACATTACAAAACAGTAGCTATTCCACATTACAAAACAGCTAGCTATTCTACATTACAAAACTTTACAAAACAGCTAGCTATTCTACATTACAAAACAGCTAGCTATTCTACATTACAAAACAGCTAGCTATTATACATTACAAAACAGCTAGCTATTCTGCATTACAAAACAGCTAGCTATTCTGCATTACAAAACAGCTAGCTATTCTACATTACAAAACAGCTAGCTATTCTACATTACAAAACAGCTAGCTATTCTACATTACAAAACAGCTAGCTATTCCACATTACAAAACAGCTAGCATTTCCACATTACAAAACAGCTAGCTATTCTACATTACAAAACAGCTAGCTATTCTACATTACAAAACAGCTAGCTATTCTACATTACAAAACAGCTAGCTATTCTGCATTACAAAACAGCTAGCTATTCTGCATTACAAAACAGCTAGCTATTCTACATTACAAAACAGCTAGCTATTCTGCTATTCTACATTACAAAACAGATTCTACATTACAAAACAGCTAGCTATTCCACATTACAAAACAGCTAGCTATTCTACATTACAAAACAGCTAGCTATTCTACATTACAAAACAGCTAGCTATTCTACACTACAAAACAGCTAGCTATTCTACATTACAAAACAGCTAGCTATTCTGCATTACAAAACAGCTAGCTATTCTACATTACAAAACAGCTAGCTATTCCACATTACAAAACAGCTAGCTATTCTACATTACAAAACAGCTAGCTATTCTACATTACAAAACAGCTAGCTATTCTGCTATTCTACATTACAAAACAGCTAGCTATTCTACATTACAAAACAGCTAGTTATTCTACATTACAAAACAGCTAGCTATTCCACATTACAAAACAGCTAGCTATTCCACATTACAAAACAGCTAGCTATTCCACATTACAAAACAGCTAGCTATTCCACATTACAAAACAGCTAGCTATTCCACATTACAAAACAGCTAGCTATTCCACATTACAAAACAGCTAGCTATTCTGCATTACAATACAGCTAGCTAATCCACATTACAATACAGCTAGCTAATCCACATTACATAACAGCTAGCTATTCCACATTACAAAACAGCTAGCTATTCCACATTACAAAACAGCTAGCTATTCCACATTACAAAACAGCTAGCTATTCCACATTACAAAACAGCTAGCTATTCTACATTACAAAACAGCTAGCTATTCCACATTACAAAACAGCTAGCTATTCTACATTACAAATCAGCTAGCTATTCCACATTGCAAAACAACTAGCTATTCTACATTACAAAATAGCTAGCTATTCCACATTACAAAACAGCTAGCTATTCCACATTACAAAACAGCTAGCTATTCTACATTACAAAACAGTAGCTATTCCACATTACAAAACAGCTAGCTATTCTACATTACAAAACTTTACAAAACAGCTAGCTATTCTACATTACAAAACAGCTAGCTATTCTACATTACAAAACAGCTAGCTATTCCACATTACAAAACAGCTAGCATTTCTACATTACAAAACAGCTAGCTATTCCACATTACAAAACAGCTAGCATTTCCACATTACAAAACAGCTAGCTATTCTACATTACAAAACAGCTAGCTATTCTACATTACAAAACAGCTAGCTATTCTACATTACAAAACAGCTAGCTATTCTGCATTACAAAACAGCTAGCTATTCTGCATTACAAAACAGCTAGCTATTCTACATTACAAAACAGCTAGCTATTCTGCTATTCTACATTACAAAACAGATTCTACATTACAAAACAGCTAGCTATTCCACATTACAAAACAGCTAGCTATTCTACATTACAAAACAGCTAGCTATTCTACATTACAAAACAGCTAGCTATTCTACACTACAAAACAGCTAGCTATTCTACATTACAAAACAGCTAGCTATTCTGCATTACAAAACAGCTAGCTATTCTACATTACAAAACAGCTAGCTATTCCACATTACAAAACAGCTAGCTATTCTACATTACAAAACAGCTAGCTATTCTACATTACAAAACAGCTAGCTATTCTGCTATTCTACATTACAAAACAGCTAACTATTCTACATTACAAAACAGCTAGTTATTCTACATTACAAAACAGCTAGCTATTCCACATTACAAAACAGCTAGCTATTCCACATTACAAAACAGCTAGCTATTCCACATTACAAAACAGCTAGCTATTCCACATTACAAAACAGCTAGCTATTCCACATTACAAAACAGCTAGCTATTCTGCATTACAATACAGCTAGCTAATCCACATTACAATACAGCTAGCTAATCCACATTACATAACAGCTAGCTATTCCACATTACAAAACAGCTAGCTATTCCACATTACAAAACAGCTAGCTATTCCACATTACAAAACAGCTAGCTATTCCACATTACAAAACAGCTAGCTATTCTACATTACAAAACAGCTAGCTATTCCACATTACAAAACAGCTAGCTATTCTACATTACAAATCAGCTAGCTATTCCACATTGCAAAACAACTAGCTATTCTACATTACAAAATAGCTAGCTATTCCACATTACAAAACAGCTAGCTATTCCACATTACAAAACAGCTAGCTATTCTACATTACAAAACAGTAGCTATTCCACATTACAAAACAGCTAGCTATTCTACATTACAAAACTTTACAAAACAGCTAGCTATTCTACATTACAAAACAGCTAGCTATTCTACATTACAAAACAGCTAGCTATTCTACATTACAAAACAGCTAGCTATTATACATTACAAAACAGCTAGCTATTCTGCATTACAAAACAGCTAGCTATTCTGCATTACAAAACAGCTAGCTATTCTACATTACAAAACAGCTAGCTATTCTACATTACAAAACAGCTAGCTATTCCACATTACAAAACAGCTAGCATTTCCACATTACAAAACAGCTAGCTATTCTACATTACAAAACAGCTAGCTATTCTACATTACAAAACAGCTAGCTATTCTACATTACAAAACAGCTAGCTATTCTACATTACAAAACAGCTAGCTATTCTGCATTACAAAACAGCTAGCTATTCTGCATTACAAAACAGCTAGCTATTCTACATTACAAAACAGCTAGCTATTCTGCTATTCTACATTACAAAACAGATTCTACATTACAAAACAGCTAGCTATTCTACATTACAAAACAGCTAGCTATTCCACATTACAAAACAGCTAGCTATTCTACATTACAAAACAGCTAGCTATTCTACATTACAAAACAGCTAGCTATTCTACACTACAAAACAGCTAGCTATTCTACATTACAAAACAGCTAGCTATTCTGCATTACAAAACAGCTAGCTATTCTACATTACAAAACAGCTAGCTATTCCACATTACAAAACAGCTAGCTATTCTACATTACAAAACAGCTAGCTATTCTACATTACAAAACAGCTAGCTATTCTGCTATTCTACATTACAAAACAGCTAGCTATTCTACATTACAAAACAGCTAGTTATTCTACATTACAAAACAGCTAGCTATTCCACATTACAAAACAGCTAGCTATTCTACATTACAAAACAGCTAGCTATTCCACATTACAAAACAGCTAGCTATTCTACATTACAAAATAGCTAGCTATTCTACATTACAAAACAGCTAGCTATTCTACATTACAAAACAGCTAGCTATTCCACATTACAAAACAGCTAGCTATTCCACATTACAAAACGGCTAGCTATTCCACATTACAAAACAGCTAGCTATTCCACATTACAAAACAGCTAGCTATTCCACATTACAAAACAGCTAGCTATTCCACATTACAAAACAGCTAGCTATTCCACATTACAAAACAGCTAGCTATTCTGCATTACAATACAGCTAGCTAATCCACATTACAAAACAGCTAGCTATTCCACATTACATAACAGCTAGCTATTCCACATTACAAAACAGCTAGCTATTCCACATTACAAAACAGCTAGCTATTCCACATTACAAAACAGCTAGCTATTCCACATTACAAAACAGCTAGCTATTCTACATTACAAAACAGCTAGCTATTCCACATTACAAAACAGCTAGCTATTCTACATTACAAAACAGCCAGCTATTCCACATTACAAAACAGCTAGCTATTCCACATTACAAAACAGCTAGCTATTCCACATTACAAAACAGCTAGCTATTCTACATTACAAAACAGTAGCTATTCCACATTACAAAACAGCTAGCTATTCTACATTACAAAACTTTACAAAACAGCTAGCTATTCTACATTACAAAACAGCTAGCTATTCTACATTACAAAACAGCTAGCTATTCTACATTACAAAACAGCTAGCTATTCTACATTACAAAACAGCTAGCTATTCTGCATTACAAAACAGCTAGCTATTCTGCATTACAAAACAGCTAGCTATTCTACATTACAAAACAGCTAGCTATTCTACATTACAAAACAGCTAGCTATTCTACATTACAAAACAGCTAGCTATTCCACATTACAAAACAGCTAGCATTTCCACATTACAAAACAGCTAGCTATTCTACATTACAAAACAGCTAGCTATTCTGCATTACAAAACAGCTAGCTATTCTGCATTACAAAACAGCTAGCTATTCTACATTACAAAACAGCTAGCTATTCTACATTACAAAACAGCTAGCTATTCTACATTACAAAACAGCTAGCTATTCTGCTATTCTACATTACAAAACAGCTAACTATTCTACATTACAAAACAGCTAGTTATTCTACATTACAAAACAGCTAGCTATTCCACATTACAAAACAGCTAGCTATTCCACATTACAAAACAGCTAGCTATTCCACATTACAAAACAGCTAGCTATTCCACATTACAAAACAGCTAGCTATTCCACATTACAAAACAGCTAGCTATTCTGCATTACAATACAGCTAGCTAATCCACATTACAATACAGCTAGCTAATCCACATTACATAACAGCTAGCTATTCCACATTACAAAACAGCTAGCTATTCCACATTACAAAACAGCTAGCTATTCCACATTACAAAACAGCTAGCTATTCCACATTACAAAACAGCTAGCTATTCTACATTACAAAACAGCTAGCTATTCCACATTACAAAACAGCTAGCTATTCTACATTACAAATCAGCTAGCTATTCCACATTGCAAAACAACTAGCTATTCTACATTACAAAATAGCTAGCTATTCCACATTACAAAACAGCTAGCTATTCCACATTACAAAACAGCTAGCTATTCTACATTACAAAACAGTAGCTATTCCACATTACAAAACAGCTAGCTATTCTACATTACAAAACTTTACAAAACAGCTAGCTATTCTACATTACAAAACAGCTAGCTATTCTACATTACAAAACAGCTAGCTATTCTACATTACAAAACAGCTAGCTATTATACATTACAAAACAGCTAGCTATTCTGCATTACAAAACAGCTAGCTATTCTGCATTACAAAACAGCTAGCTATTCTACATTACAAAACAGCTAGCTATTCTACATTACAAAACAGCTAGCTATTCCACATTACAAAACAGCTAGCATTTCCACATTACAAAACAGCTAGCTATTCTACATTACAAAACAGCTAGCTATTCTACATTACAAAACAGCTAGCTATTCTACATTACAAAACAGCTAGCTATTCTACATTACAAAACAGCTAGCTATTCTGCATTACAAAACAGCTAGCTATTCTGCATTACAAAACAGCTAGCTATTCTACATTACAAAACAGCTAGCTATTCTGCTATTCTACATTACAAAACAGATTCTACATTACAAAACAGCTAGCTATTCTACATTACAAAACAGCTAGCTATTCCACATTACAAAACAGCTAGCTATTCTACATTACAAAACAGCTAGCTATTCTACATTACAAAACAGCTAGCTATTCTACACTACAAAACAGCTAGCTATTCTACATTACAAAACAGCTAGCTATTCTGCATTACAAAACAGCTAGCTATTCTACATTACAAAACAGCTAGCTATTCCACATTACAAAACAGCTAGCTATTCTACATTACAAAACAGCTAGCTATTCTACATTACAAAACAGCTAGCTATTCTGCTATTCTACATTACAAAACAGCTAGCTATTCTACATTACAAAACAGCTAGTTATTCTACATTACAAAACAGCTAGCTATTCCACATTACAAAACAGCTAGCTATTCTACATTACAAAACAGCTAGCTATTCCACATTACAAAACAGCTAGCTATGCTACATTACAAAATAGCTAGCTATTCTACATTACAAAACAGCTAGCTATTCTACATTACAAAACAGCTAGCTATTCCACATTACAAAACAGCTAGCTATTCCACATTACAAAACGGCTAGCTATTCCACATTACAAAACAGCTAGCTATTCCACATTACAAAACAGCTAGCTATTCCACATTACAAAACAGCTAGCTATTCCACATTACAAAACAGCTAGCTATTCCACATTACAAAACAGCTAGCTATTCTGCATTACAATACAGCTAGCTAATCCACATTACAAAACAGCTAGCTATTCCACATTACATAACAGCTAGCTATTCCACATTACAAAACAGCTAGCTATTCCACATTACAAAACAGCTAGCTATTCCACATTACAAAACAGCTAGCTATTCCACATTACAAAACAGCTAGCTATTCTACATTACAAAACAGCTAGCTATTCCACATTACAAAACAGCTAGCTATTCTACATTACAAAACAGCCAGCTATTCCACATTACAAAACAGCTAGCTATTCCACATTACAAAACAGCTAGCTATTCCACATTACAAAACAGCTAGCTATTCTACATTACAAAACAGTAGCTATTCCACATTACAAAACAGCTAGCTATTCTACATTACAAAACTTTACAAAACAGCTAGCTATTCTACATTACAAAACAGCTAGCTATTCTACATTACAAAACAGCTAGCTATTCTACATTACAAAACAGCTAGCTATTCTACATTACAAAACAGCTAGCTATTCTGCATTACAAAACAGCTAGCTATTCTGCATTACAAAACAGCTAGCTATTCTACATTACAAAACAGCTAGCTATTCTACATTACAAAACAGCTAGCTATTCTACATTACAAAACAGCTAGCTATTCCACATTACAAAACAGCTAGCATTTCCACATTACAAAACAGCTAGCTATTCTACATTACAAAACAGCTAGCTATTCTACATTACAAAACAGCTAGCTATTCTACATTACAAAACAGCTAGCTATTCTGCATTACAAAACAGCTAGCTATTCTACATTACAAAACAGCTAGCTATTCTGCATTACAAAACAGCTAGCTATTCTACATTACAAAACAGCTAGCTATTCTACATTACAAAACAGCTAGCTATTCCACATTACAAAACAGCTAGCTATTCTACATTACAAAACAGCTAGCTATTCTACATTACAAAACAGCTAGCTATTATACATTACAAAACAGCTAGCTATTCCACATTACAAAACAGCTAGCTATTCCACATTACAAAACAGCTAGCTATTCTACATTACAAAACAGCTAGCTATTCTACATTACAAAACAGCTAGCTATTCTACACTACAAAACAGCTAGCTATTCTACATTACAAAACAGCTAGCTATTCTGCATTACAAAACAGCTAGCTATTCTACATTACAAAACAGCTAGCTATTCTACATTACAAAACAGCTAGCATTTCCACATTACAAAACAGCTAGCATTTCCACATTACAAAACAGCTAGCTATTCTACATTACAAAACAGCTAGCTATTCTACATTACAAAACAGCTAGCTATTGTACATTACAAAACAGCTAGCTATTCCACATTACAAAACAGCTAGCTATTCCACATTACAAAACAGCTAGCTATTCCACATTACAAAACAGCTAGCTATTCCACATTACAAAACAGCTAGCTATTCCACACATCTACTATTCAAAGCACATAATATATACAACACAACAGTTCGCTTATAAATATAGTTATTAAATAGCTGAAATATTGCTGAAAGTGCTGTTAAGCACCAAAAATCAAATTAAATCATTATAAATATAGTCAAAACTGATAAGAAGTAATGAACAAAATGTAAGAATTTAGGACACCCATCCACATTTGTGTAGTTTTCAACAAGGTATTTTATTAAGTGTGCAACTGGTAAGCTAATTTGAAGTTATCTCCCTTCTTAAAAATCGTATTTTAGAATGTAAACAGAATTTTTATGTTCGTGACTTTTATTTTATTGAGTTCTATTTTAAAAGGTTATACTGTGTCATATAAAACAATAATTCAAATCCGCATAGAAATAAATTTGGAAACACAATATTAACTGCATCTAAATATAGGTTCAACAATTAATGTAAGATCAAAACTAAGAAATTAATAGATATTCCATGAGTTCGAATTTCTTGTTATGCTCATAATACGCTTTGTCGCTAAACGATAGTATGACAGGGTGATTGATACAAAACAAATGGGTGATTAGGGGTGTCATTTATGTTTATCATTATTTTTAGCAAGTTTTGTAGCGATATCATGACTACCAGATTTCACAAGGGAGAACACTCCAGTTTGTCATAACGAAATAACTGGCGAAACCCAAGGACTTGAATAGACGTAAACATACCACCTGGGAGTATTTCAATGTCAATATCCTTAACCATCCGGTCATACATGCCCTTCGGTGCTTAGTGGATCACAAAAGTCAGTTAGAACGTTCGATATTACAATGAACACTGATTTTAAACTGCACATGTAAATATGTTTTTAATGAGCACCATATTGGATGACTGAACATTAAATGCTGGCGTGATGGGTCTTAGACCCTTTGCAATTCAACGACGTAGATGTAGAACTATGACCAACTCAAATACATGTGAAATCCCAATATTATTAATAAATTATCTAAAACAATTAATGAACTCAAATACATCAGTAATTTTATATCAAAGACGTTATTTTATATTATGGATAGGCATGGGTGACCTTAGATGATTTTGACTATCCTATTTAGGCTCTTTGGTTATATTGCTCCCAAACCTTTAACTTGTTTGGCTTTCCAATCTTTTGATTTTGAGCGTCACCAGATAAAGGTTATTGAGCATACCAGATAAAGGTTATTGAGCATACCAGATAAAGGTTATTGAGCATACCAGATAAAGGTTATTGAGCATACCAGATAAAGGTTATTGAGCATACCAGATAAAGGTTATTGAGCATACCAGATAAAGGTTATTGAGCATACCAGATAAAGGTTATTGAGCATACCAGATAAAGGTTATTGAGCATACCAGATAAAGGTTATTGAGCATACCAGATAAAGGTTATTGAGCGTCACCAGATAAAGGTTATTGAGCGTCACCAGATAAAGGTTATTGAGCGTCACCAGATAAAGGTTATTGAGCATACCAGATAAAGGTTATTGAGCATACCAGATAAAGGTTATTGAGCATACCAGATAAAGGTTATTGAGCATACCAGATAAAGGTTATTGAGCATACCAGATAAAGGTTATTGAGCATACCAGATAAAGGTTATTGAGCATACCAGATAAAGGTTATTGAGCATACCAGATAAAGGTTATTGAGCATACCAGATAAAGGTTATTGAGCATACCAGATAAAGGTTATTGAGCATACCAGATAAAGGTTATTGAGCATACCAGATAAAGGTTATTGAGCGTCACCAGATAAAGGTTATTGAGCATACCAGATAAAGGTTATTGAGCATACCAGATAAAGGTTATTGAGCATACCAGATAAAGGTTATTGAGCATACCAGATAAAGGTTATTGAGCATACCAGATAAAGGTTATTGAGCATACCAGATAAAGGTTATTGAGCATACCAGATAAAGGTTATTGAGCATACCAGATAAAGGTTATTGAGCATACCAGATAAAGGTTATTGAGCATACCAGATAAAGGTTATTGAGCATACCAGATAAAGGTTATTGAGCATACCAGATAAAGGTTATTGAGCGTCACCAGATAAAGGTTATTGAGCATACCAGATAAAGGTTATTGAGCATACCAGATAAAGGTTATTGAGCGTCACCAGATAAAGGTTATTGAGCATACCAGATAAAGGTTATTGAGCATACCAGATAAAGGTTATTGAGCATACCAGATAAAGGTTATTGAGCATACCAGATAAAGGTTATTGAGCGTCACCAGATAAAGGTTATTGAGCATACCAGATAAAGGTTATTGAGCATACCAGATAAAGGTTATTGAGCGTCACCAGATAAAGGTTATTGAGCATACCAGATAAAGGTTATTGAGCATACCAGATAAAGGTTATTGAGCATACCAGATAAAGGTTATTGAGCATACCAGATAAAGGTTATTGAGCATACCAGATAAAGGTTATTGAGCATACCAGATAAAGGTTATTGAGCATACCAGATAAAGGTTATTCTAGAAACTTGTGGTGCACACTAAATTGAATATCTACGTTTTTATTAACGCCACTCTCAACAATATTTCAGTTATCTTATAAAGTTGTATCAAATACTTTTCACCACGCGTAGAAATCGTTATCACAGCTCTGGTTGTGTTAGGGACTGGTTACATATGTAGGTGTAAATCCAGCTATATTACTACGGCCTGTTATAGACCTACTACGATCTGACTATTGATCTATTAAAATAAATCGATTAATTTTCAATCAAAATGTTGACTTACTGCTGTCTCCATTTCTTTGAACTGCATCATCATCCAATTCCTCACTGTTCATATACTTCTGTATTCTATTTAAGGCAACACTTGCCTATAAAAAATGGAGAGAGAAAAAAACACACTGTGGGAACAGAACCATAATCCAATAGAACAAATTTAGAAAGAGGAAAAATCGATACCGCTAACACACATATACATGACAGCTCACTTCCCTGGCTTGGTATAGGCTCTTCAATAAAATATGGAGGGGTTAAACTAGTTTTATTGGCCCAATAACTTTTTCACTCGCCGTACAAATAATATGCTTTGTTAATATGAGCCCTCACATTATACGTTCACTTCCTCAAATGTACTGTTTGGTCTAACTTCTCATATTATTTTAATATAAAATCAAATCTCAGGTTTATTTTTATGATGCAGTCGAACATGGCTATGATAAATTCATACTTCGACATAACCGTGTATTCAAGTTAAAAGCTACTTCTAAAGAACCATATTATTACTTCAAACCATCCATTATGTCAGTGTGAGTGCTTTCTGTCTAATACCAAAGGAACAATTAATTCAGGTTAGGATGTGACTTTGACATTGTCCACTCATACTGACACTGTATTTCTATCTTTAATTTCTCGACTTCAGATTTGCCTGTTCAATGTTTGTAATGGTATGAGGTAAACCTGCTTATAACTTGCCTGTACAATGTTGATAATGGTATGAGGTTAAACTGTTTATATCTTGGCTGTACAATGATTGTAATGGTATAAGGTAAAACTGTTTATAACTTGCCTGTACAATGTTTCAATGGGATGAGGTAAAACTGTTTATAACTTCCTTGTGCAATGTTTGTAATGGTATGAGGTAAAAACTGTTTATAACTTGCTTGTACAATGTTTGTAATGGTATAAGGTAAAACTGTTTATAACTTGCCTGTACAATGTGTGTAATGGTATGAGGTAAAACTGTTTATAACTTGCCTGTACAATGTTTGTAATGGTAGGAAGTAAAAACTGTTTATAACTTGCTTGTACAATGTTTGTAATGGTAGGAAGTAAAAACTGTTCATAACTTGCCTGTACAATGTTTGTAATGGTATGAGGTAAAACTGTTTATAACTTGCCTGTACAATGTGTGTAATGGTGTGAGGTAAAAACGGTTGATAACTTGCCTGTACAATTTTGTAATGGTATGAGGTAAAACTGTTTATAACTTGCCTGTACAATGGATACACTGGTGTGAGGTAAAACTGTTTATAACTTGCCTGTACAATGTTTCAATGGTAAGAGGAAAAATTGTTGATAACTTGCCTGTATAATGGATACACTGGTGTGAGGTAAAACTGTTTATAACATGCCTGTACAATGTTTGTAATGGTATAAGGTAAAACTGTTTATAACTTGCCTGTACAATGTTTCAATGGTAAGAGGAAAAACTGTTGATAAATTGCCTGTACAATGGATGCACTGGTGTGAGGTAAACCTGTTTATAACTTGCCTGTATAATGTTTGTTATGGTATGAGGTAATACTGTTTATAACTTGCCTGTACAAGCTTTGTAATAACATGAGGTAAAATTGTCAGTGACCAATTGAGTATCTGGAAATATGACATAGCAACAAATGCTTTGTCAGCTGTTAAAACATTGTTTTCGTCCAAGAAAACATAGACACCAAAAGTACTCGTTGATACCTGAAAAACAATACATGTACATTTTAAAAATAGAATACAGACTCAATAAAAAGATGCTTGTCTACTGTTTTCTTTATTCAATTTTGCCTAATTCATTTTATTAAGTGATCTATTAACATTGAACAAATTTGGAATGGTGTCATGCCAAGCTCCCAATTAGATTAACAAACATCGTCAAGTTCTACGGATAATCTGCTTTCATCCTTCATTATCTTCACCTGAAATAGCGAGTTAAAATTGTGAAGAACATTACTCTATTCAATGGACAAATGAAGCCATCATTGTTTCTGCTGTATCAGTCGGTGTATCATATAGACAAATGAAGCCAGCATTGTTTCTGCTGTATCAGTCGGTGTATCATATAGACAAATGAAGCCAGCATTGTTTCTGCTGTATCAGATAGACAAATGAAGCCAGCATTGTTTCTGCTGTATCAGTCGGTGTATCATATAGACAAATGAAGCCAGCATTGTTTCTGCTGTACCAGTCGGTGTATCATATAGACAAATGAAGCCAACATTGTTTCTGCTGTACCAGTCGGTGTATCATATAGACAAATGAAGCCATCATTGTTTCTGCTGTACCAGTCGGTGTATCATATAGACAAATGAAGCCAGCATTGTTTCTGCTGTATCAGTCGGTGTATCATATAGACAAATGAAGCCAACATTGTTTCTGCTGTACCAGTCGGTGTATCATATAGACAAATGAAGCCAACATTGTTTCTGCTGTATCAGTTGGTGTATCATATAGACAAATGAAGCCAGCATTGTTTCTGCTGTACCAGTCGGTGTATCATATAGACAAATGAAGCCAGCATTGTTTCTGCTGTACCAGTCGGTGTATCATATAGTCAAATGAAGCCAACATTGTTTCTGCTGTACCAGTCGGTGTATCATATAGACAAATGAAGCCAGCATTGTTTCTGCTGTACCAGTCGGTGTATCATATAGACAAATGAAGCCAGCATTGTTTCTGCTGTATCAGTCGGTGTATCATATAGACAAATGAAGCCAGCATTGTTTCTGCTGTACCAGTCGGTGTATCATATAGACAAATGAAGCCAGCATTGTTTCTGCTGTACCAGTCGGTGTATCATATAGACAAATGAAGCCAACATTGTTTCTGCTGTACCAGTCGGTGTATCATATAGACAAATGAAGCCAGCATTGTTTCTGCTGTACCAGTCAGTGTATCATATAGACAAATGAAGCCAACATTGTTTCTGCTGTATCAGTCGGTGTATCATATAGACAAATGAAGCCAGCATTGTTTCTGCTGTACCAGTCGGTGTATCATATAGACAAATGAAGCCAGCATTGTTTCTGCTGTACCAGTCGGTGTATCATATAGTCAAATGAAGCCAACATTGTTTCTGCTGTACCAGTCGGTGTATCATATAGCCAAATGAAGCCAGCATTGTTGCTGCTGTACCAGTCGGTGTATCATATAGACAAATGAAGCCAGCATTGTTTCTGCTGTATCAGATAGACAAATGAAGCCAGCATTGTTTCTGCTGTACCAGTCGGTGTATCATATAGACAAATGAAGCCAGCATTGTTTCTGCTGTACCAGTCGGTGTATCATATAGACAAATGAAGCCAACATTGTTTCTGCTGTACCAGTCGGTGTATCATATAGACAAATGAAGCCAGCATTGTTTCTGCTGTACCAGTCAGTGTATCATATAGACAAATGAAGCCAACATTGTTTCTGCTGTATCAGTTGGTGTATCATATAGACAAATGAAGCCAGCATTGTTTCTGCTGTACCAGTCGGTGTATCATATAGACAAATGAAGCCAACATTGTTTCTGCTGTACCAGTCGGTGTATCATATATTGTGGAATTTGTTTTAAGAAAAGTTTGAAAATACCAAAGGGATAATCAGAATATGTATATCGTAGAAGAACAGACAACACAATGACCAAAAGAAAAAGTACAAAAGGATAAACAACAATCTACAAAACATACACATAAAACTAAAGATCGAGTAACACGAACCTCACTATAAAACAGGGGTGAACTCAGGTGCTCCGGAAGGGTAGGCAGTTCCTGCTCCACTAGATTTGAAAAAGGCTATCATTTCTGATTTTGGAAATGAAGGTTCATTGAATGTACATCAATCACAATTCTAATTTCAGTAATTTTTTAAAAGGCGGCTGTTGGTCACTCAGCATTCTACTTTGTACCGGGAATAATAATATCTATTGCAGTTTGTTTCTATAAATAGTAATAAAAGAAGTGTTAGATTCTACTCTGACATCTCATGATGGATAACTTTGGTTCAGTTGATATTCTGTTAAAATTGTATATAAACTTAAGACTCCTGGTTACAAGCTATTTGCATATGTATTGTTATTTCACAATAAATAAAGGTTTTTGCTCAAGGATTTCATGCGAAAGCAGTGTTGCATTCTCTAGTTATGCACCAAAATATGACTGATTTTGGAAAGGACAACTATATATGACGATTGAAAAATCAGACATCGGTTGGTGCCTGGAAAACCCACGAATCCTTCGTCATCCATACCCCTGTGAAAAAAACATAAACAATAGTACCAGGAATGGAGCGATGACCCATGTGATTTGCATGAAAATATTAAATCTCAATGTCCTCTTCATTACTGCAAGTTCCTCGTCACGTATCTTCATAATATGCTGTTCAAAGGAATTCTCCCATGCGTACATTTTTAAAACCTACAAAAATATATATAATTCTTATTTTTTATTTTCATTAAAAAAATTGGAAAATATAAAACAATTAGCTAAAATATTCGTATAATAAAAGCATTTCTGATATTGACAAAAAATGTATAGCAATAAAATGTGGTTGGTTTATGGAGTTTAGCGCCACTTTCAACAATATTTCAGTCATATTGTGGCGGTCAGGTTTACTGGTGGAGGAACCCGGAGTACCCGAAGGAAACCACCGACTTGTCGCAAGTCACTGACAAACTTTTTCACATAACGTTGTATTGAGTACACCTCGCCATGAACGGGGTTCGAACTCACAAAGTTAGTGGTGATAGGTATTGATTGTACAGGTAGTTGTAAATCTAACTAACATACAATCACCACCACGACGACCCCCGATAAAATGTGTAAAGGGTTCCTCGGAACCATGTGTCTCGTCTGATTCTATAAATCAATAGACACCATACATGTAGCAACATTCCAGCAGCACCTACGCATGGTGTATATACCTGGCAGTTGATACGATAGTCCAGAGCTTGTATTCCCTATAAGAATTTCTAAAATCCAGGATAGCTGCTGACAAAGAGATACAGACCATATATGGTTCCTATTGGTAATGTTGTAATCATCACTTCCAACAAATTACGATGATCACCACCACATAGCCAACTATTACAGAATCAAGGTATTATTGATGAACACGTTTCGTTTATCGTAATCCTGTCCTCCTGTCATCGTTTCATGATTTTGAACGAGTAACACGACGAGTGCCAGTAATGGAGCACGAAATGTTTATCATTTTTCAGCAGGGGTGGATCCAGGGGGCGTGCACTCCCCCCCCCCCAAATTGGAAAAAATAAGATTTTTTGGCATAAAATCGTGATTTCTCACACGAAATACCCAAAATTTTCGCGCCTCCCTCCGCAAGTGGAAAAAATATGATATTTTGGCGTAAAATCATGATTATTCACACGAAATACCCCGAAAATTTGTTGCTCAATCTTCAGTTTTGTGTAAAGTGTTTTGTAGGTCATTGTTCGTCTTCGTGTTATTTTTCTTTCCGGCATTGTATTTTGTGTCAATCTTTGAAATACGGCATCTGATTTCTCATCTGGTATTTTCCATTTTAATAAATCTGCATTTATATTAATAAGTATTAAAATTGTCTAAGATTAGACATGCCTTATTTAAAGTATTATTATATTGTATAAAGGTTTGATCGTTTATTAATCCACACAATACTTAAACCAACGATTAAATCATGTTGAAATAACCTTCGTGTACATCCCACACCCAACCACTTCCTCCCCCATGGCAACAATCATTCAATAATGCAAATAGACATTAGAGAAAACCGATGGGCAATCACGAATGAATACGTCAGAGACACAGGCAACATTGGGTACAAGACATTACAGAGGTTCATGTTTCGTATTGCATCCGCTTGATATAGGTGTATATAGGGGTTAATTTAAATTTGATATTCATTCAGACGATTAAACAATCATGATTGTTATTACCAAATTAATATTTAGGCTAGTTTTCTTTTGATATCCATTAATAAATGTTAGAGAATACCGAAGGGGCAATAAATAAAATGGGTAATCCAGAGAAACTGGCGACATATGGTACACAAAACGAAGAAAAACAAAAGAAAAACACACCACAATATGTGTTGGACACCACTATACGTAAACAAACACAAATAACATAAATAACACATGAACCCTCCTACGAACAGCTGATCATGATGGTAAAGACGAACCGAACATCGTTTTTATGCAGAAATTATATCGGACATCACAACACGGAACTCAGAACGTAAAGACACATAAAAGGACCACACAAAAAATATAAATTGAGCAACACGGACCCCACCAAAATATGGGGGTAAACTCAGGTGCTCGCGATGTTATATATAATACTTATGAGTGTGTAAAGGTCACTTGTAAAGAAATATCTAATATCATTGCAGAAATTTACAGACATCAAATATGAAAAACAATTATTGTAAAAATGAAATTATATTTCCCTCCGGCATAGATTAAAAGTGTACCATGCATAGCTAGGTTTTTGTAAATTTGGACATGTTAGGTATTTTGTCTGTTCTCCAAAGTATATATTTCCTTAATCTGTTTGATATCGAGCACCACCTGCTGCAGTGAATACATATACATTTAGTATGATATTCTTCACATGTACTACACGTCTCTCCAATTAGAAGTATATATAAATTATTTTGTATATCAAATATCGCACGCATCAATAAAGAGTTAACATATTCAGTTTGGGTCTGAATCAACATTTCTCTCTTACGATTATTACTTAAATTTATGAGCTATCACTGTATAATCTATCCCAGTGTGTTATTTCTCGAAATGTTCAAGTAAAAACGTAACTGACACACTGCTCACTTGTTATTAAACAACATTCATTGACATCATGGGTATTAATAGATCATAGAAACAGAAATTATATTTGGTGTACTAGTATCAATAAATTTTAGCTAACCTGTATACCATTCAGGACTTCGTTCATCATTTTAATTCTGGAATCTTTAAGGTCACTATGTGTTTTCTGAAAACAAAATAAAATAAATTATATTGTACTTCATTAAATAGTAGATAGCTACACGTATCAAGCAAGATAAATGTTGCATATTTGGAAGGGGATCAAAGCGGTACACACTTCTGTAAAGAAAGCTAGCAGTGTTTTATTTTTCTTCTTCCTTCATATCCGAAATTGAGAAAAACAGAGACAGTAATGGGTTGCTAATGATGCATTCTTTGTGCTAAGCGGAATTCCTTTGGTAGACATGTTGCTCCACTCGAACACATTATATTAAATTCGAGCCAATCGGCTTCACGAAGAGGCAGCAAAGGTCAACTTTGTAATGGACTTTAGTGGGGTCCGTGTTGCTCCATCTTTAGTTTTAGTGGGGTCCGTGTTGCTCGATCTTTAGTTTTAGTAGGGTCCGTGTTGCTCGATCTTTAGTTTTAGTGGGGTCCGTGTTGCTCGATCTTTAGTTTTATTGGGGTCCGCGTTGCTCGATCTTTAGTTTTAGTGGGGTCCGCGTTGCTCGATCTTTAGTTTTAGTGGGGTCCGTGTTGCTCGATCTTTAGTTTTAGTGGGGCCCGTGTTGCTCGATCTTTAGTTTTAGTGGGGTCCGTGTTGCTCGATCTTTAGTTTTAGTGGGGTCCGTGTTGCTCGATCTTTAGTTTTAGTGGGTTCCGTGTTGCTCGATCTTTAGTTTTAGTGGGGTCCGTGTTGCTCGATCTTTAGTTTTAGTGGGGTCCGTGTTGCTCGATCTTTAGTTTTAGTGGGGTCCGTGTTGCTCGATCTTTAGTTTTAGTGGGGTCCGTGTTGCTCGATCTTTAGTTTTAGTGGGGTCCGTGTTGCTCGATCTTTAGTTTTAGTGGGGCCCGTGTTGCTCGATCTTTAGTTTTAGTGGGGTCTGTGTTGCTCGATCTTTAGTTTTAGTGGGGTCCGTGTTGCTCGATCTTTAGTTTTAGTGGGGTCCGTGTTGCTCGATCTTTAGTTTTAGTGTGGTCCGTGTTGCTCGATCTTTAGTTTTAGTGGGGTCCGTGTTGCTCGATCTTTAGTTTTAGTGGGGTCCGTGTTGCTTGATCTTTAGTTTTAGTGGGGTCCGTGTTGCTTGATCTTTAGTTTTAGTGGGGTCCGTGTTGCTCAATCTTTAGTTTTAGTGGGGTCCGTGTTGCTCGATCTTTAGTTTTAGTGGGGTCCGTGTTGCTCGATCTTTAGTTTTAGTGGGGTCCGTGTTGCTCGATCTTTAGTTTTAGTGGGGTCCGTGTTGCTCGATCTTTAGTTTTAGTGGGGCCCGTGTTGCTTGATCTTTAGTTTTAGTGGGGTCCGTGTTGCTCGATCTTTAGTTTTAGTGGGGTCCGTGTTGCTCGATCTTTAGTTTTAGTGGGGTCCGTGTTGCTCGATCTTTAGTTTTAGTGGGGTCCGTGTTGCTCGATCTTTAGTTTTAGTGGGGTCCGTGTTGCTCGATCTTTAGTTTTAGTGGGGTCTGTGTTGCTCGATCTTTAGTTTTAGTGGGGTCCGTGTTGCTCGATCTTTAGTTTTAGTGGGGTTCGTGTTGCTCGATCTTTAGTTTAGTGGGGTCCGTGTTGCTCGATCTTTAGTTTTAGTGGGTTCCGTGTTGCTCGATCTTTAGTTTTAGTGGGGTCCGTGTTGCTCGATCTTTAGTTTTAGTGGGGTCCGTGTTGCTCGATCTTTAGTTTTAGTGGGTTCCGTGTTGCTCGATCTTTAGTTTTAGTGGGGTCCGTGTTGCTCGATCTTTAGTTTTAGTGGGGTCCGTGTTGCTCGATCTTTAGTTTTAGTGGGGTCCGTGTTGCTCGATCTTTAGTTTTAGTGGGGTCCGTGTTGCTCGATCTTTAGTTTTAGTGGGGTCCGTGTTGCTCGATCTTTAGTTTTAGTGGGGCCCATGTTGCTCGATCTTTAGTTTTAGTGGGGTCTGTGTTGCTCGATCTTTAGTTTTAGTGGGGTCCGTGTTGCTCGATCTTTAGTTTTAGTGGGGTCCGTGTTGCTCGATCTTTAGTTTTAGTGTGGTCCGTGTTGCTCGATCTTTAGTTTTAGTGGGGTCCGTGTTGCTCGATCTTTAGTTTTAGTGGGGTCCGTGTTGCTTGATCTTTAGTTTTAGTGGGGTCCGTGTTGCTCAATCTTTAGTTTTAGTGGGGTCCGTGTTGCTCGATCTTTAGTTTTAGTGGGGTCCGTGTTGCTCGATCTTTAGTTTTAGTGGGGTCCGTGTTGCTCGATCTTTAGTTTTAGTGGGGTCCGTGTTGCTCGATCTTTAGTTTTAGTGGGGCCCGTGTTGCTCGATCTTTAGTTTTAGTGGGGTCCGTGTTGCTCGATCTTTAGTTTTAGTGGGGTCCGTGTTGCTCGATCTTTAGTTTTAGTGGGGTCCGTGTTGCTCGATCTTTAGTTTTAGTGGGGTCCGTGTTGCTCGATCTTTAGTTTTAGTGGGGTCCGTGTTGCTCGATCTTTAGTTTTAGTGGGGTCTGTGTTGCTCGATCTTTAGTTTTAGTGGGGTCCGTGTTGCTCGATCTTTAGTTTTAGTGGGGTTCGTGTTGCTCGATCTTTAGTTTAGTGGGGTCCGTGTTGCTCGATCTTTAGTTTTAGTGGGTTCCGTGTTGCTCGATCTTTAGTTTTAGTGGGGTCCGTGTTGCTCGATCTTTAGTTTTAGTGGGGTCCGTGTTGCTCGATCTTTAGTTTTAGTGGGTTCCGTGTTGCTCGATCTTTAGTTTTAGTGGGGTCCGTGTTGCTCGATCTTTAGTTTTAGTGGGGTCCGTGTTGCTCGATCTTTAGTTTTAGTGGGGTCCGTGTTGCTCGATCTTTAGTTTTAGTGGGGTCCGTGTTGCTCGATCTTTAGTTTTAGTGGGGTCCGTGTTGCTCGATCTTTAGTTTTAGTGGGGCCCGTGTTGCTCGATCTTTAGTTTTAGTGGGGTCTGTGTTGCTCGATCTTTAGTTTTAGTGGGGTCCGTGTTGCTCGATCTTTAGTTTTAGTGGGGTCCGTGTTGCTCGATCTTTAGTTTTAGTGTGGTCCGTGTTGCTCGATCTTTAGTTTTAGTGGGGTCCGTGTTGCTCGATCTTTAGTTTTAGTGGGGTCCGTGTTGCTTGATCTTTAGTTTTAGTGGGGTCCGTGTTGCTCAATCTTTAGTTTTAGTGGGGTCCGTGTTGCTCGATCTTTAGTTTTAGTGGGGTCCGTGTTGCTCGATCTTTAGTTTTAGTGGGGTCCGTGTTGCTCGATCTTTAGTTTTAGTGGGGTCCGTGTTGCTCGATCTTTAGTTTTAGTGGGGCCCGTGTTGCTCGATCTTTAGTTTTAGTGGGGTCCGTGTTGCTCGATCTTTAGTTTTAGTGGGGTCCGTGTTGCTCGATCTTTAGTTTTAGTGGGGTCCGTGTTGCTCGATCTTTAGTTTTAGTGGGGTCCGTGTTGCTCGATCTTTAGTTTTAGTGGGGTCCGTGTTGCTCGATCTTTAGTTTTAGTGGGGTCTGTGTTGCTCGATCTTTAGTTTTAGTGGGGTCCGTGTTGCTCGATCTTTAGTTTTAGTGGGGTTCGTGTTGCTCGATCTTTAGTTTAGTGGGGTCCGTGTTGCTCGATCTTTAGTCTTAGTGGGGTCCGTGTTGCTCGATCTTTAGTTTTAGTGGGGTCCGCGTTGCTCGATCTTTAGTTTTAGTGGGGTCCGCGTTGCTCGATCTTTAGTTTTAGTGGGGTCCGTGTTACTCGATCTTTAGTTTTAGTGGGGTCCGTGTTGCTCGATCTTTAGCTTTAGTGGGGCCCGTGTTGCTCGATCTTTAGTTTTAGTGGGGTCCGTGTTGCTCGATCTTTAGTTTTAGTGGGGTCCGCGTTGCTCGATCTTTAGTTTTAGTGGGGTCCGCGTTGCTCGATCTTTAGTTTTAGTGGGGTCCGTGTTGCTCAATCTTTAGTTTTAGTGGGGCCCATGTTGCTCGATCTTTAGCTTTAGTGGGGTCCGCGTTGCTCGATCTTTAGTTTTAGTGGGGTCCGTTTTGCTCGATCTTTAGTTTTAGTGGGGCCCGTGTTGCTCGATCTTTAGTTTTAGTGGGGTCCGTGTTGCTCGATCTTTAGTTTTAGTGGGGTCCGTGTTGCTCGATCTTTAGTTTTAGTGGGGTCCGTGTTGCTCGATCTTTAGTTTTAGTGGGGTCCGTGTTGCTCAATCTTTAGTTTTAGTGGGGTCCGTGTTGCTCGATCTTTAGTTTTAGTGGGGTCCGTGTTGCTCGATCTTTAGTTTTAGTGGGGTCCGTGTTGCTCGATCTTTAGTTTTAGTGGGGTCCGTGTTGCTCGATCTTTAGTTTTAGTGGGGCCCATGTTGCTCAATCTTTAGTTTTAGTGGGGTCCGTGTTGCTCGATCTTTAGTTTTAGTGGGGTCCGTGTTGCTCGATCTTTAGTTTTAGTGGGGTCCGTGTTGCTCGATCTTTAGTTTTAGTGGGGTCCGCGTTGCTCGATCTTTAGTTTTAGTGGGGTTCGTGTTGCTCCATCTTTAGTTTTCTCTGTAGTGTTTTGTAATGGATCTTAGTGGGGTCCGTGTTGCTCGATCTTTAGTTTTCTCTGTAGTGTTTTGTAGATCGTTGTTTGTCTTTTTGCCACCTTTTCTTTTGACCATAGTGGTTTCTGTCCTTCTTCTATTTACACATTCTGATTACCCCTTTGGTATCTTCGAACTCTTCGTGTAATCGTTGGCTTGAACATGGATCGAAGGAATGATTTGACAAACTTAACATAGCATACAGCAGTAATGTCCAGTATATAGGAAACATGAAAGCCAGAAGTGTATGTTGTGGATTGTGTAAACTAATTCATATAATTGTCACACAACCAGCGGACTTGTCAAAGGAATTGCTCCTGACAGCAGATAATCCAGTAATATTCCCCTGCGTTCCCTCGGGTTGTGATTGCTATATAACCGGATCGTCTCTGTACTCAATTGTTTTGCCTGATTACGCTATGTTGATTTTAACAGATATCTTTTATGCAATCGTCAAAATCTTTAGAATTGGTTTGTGGGTTTATGGTGTTTAATGCCACTTTCAACAATATTTCAGTTATATAGTGTCGGTCAATTTTATTGGTCGAGGAAACCGGGGTACCCGGCAAAAACCACCGACCTGTCGCAAGTCACTGAGATACTTTATCACATAATGTTGTATCGAGTACACTTCACCATGAACGGAGTTCGGACTCACAACTTTAATGGTGAATTAACAATTTCAGAAACAAAACGCATTCAAATGGTTTTACGCTACAATTTGTTTTATTGACAAAGACCCCCATTTTCAAGGACGTTATGTTAGGGGGAAATTATTTGCATGCCATAATACACTCACGTGTAATTCTTTCGACTTCTTCACCAAATAGAGATTAACGGGAATTATTAATAGCATGATCCCTATACCAACCAATACTGCTGGACCTATAACAAAAATACGGCAAAAAAAGGTGTGGAAATATAATTCTAAATACTACAGCAAAAGTAAATATATGTTAAATACTATAGCAAAAGTAAATATATGTTAAATACTATAGCAAAAGTAAATATATGTTAAATACTATAGCAAAAGTAAATGTATGTTAAATACTATAGCAAAAGTAAATATATGTTAAATACTATAGCAAAAGTAAATGTATGTTAAATACTACAGCAAAAGTAAATATATGTTAAATACTATAGCAAAAGTAAATATATGTTAAATACTATAGCAAAAGTAAATGTATGTTAAATACTATAGCAAAAGTAAATGTATGTTAAATACTATAGCAAAAGTAAATGTATGTTAAATACTATAGCAAAAGTAAATGTATGTTAAATACTATAGCAAAAGTAAATATATGTTAAATACTATAGCAAAAGTAAATGTATGTTAAATACTATAGCAAAAGTAAATGTATGTTAAATACTATAGCAAAAGTAAATATATGTTAAATACTATAGCAAAAGTAAATATATGTTAAATACTATAGCAAAAGTAAATATATGTTAAATACTATAGCAAAAGTAAATGTATGTTAAATACTATAGCAAAAGTAAATATATGTTAAATACTATAGCAAAAGTAAATGTATGTTAAATACTATAGCAAAAGTAAATATATGTTAAATACTATAGCAAAAGTAAATGTATGTTAAATACTATAGCAAAAGTAAATGTATGTTAAATACTATAGCAAAAGTAAATATATGTTAAATACTATAGCAAAAGTAAATATATGTTAAATACTATAGCAAAAGTAACAAAATAAAAAGTCAATAGCTATTTCACGGCGAGAACAAGCTAATGTTCGATGAGATGATAATGATGATATTTACTTTGTACTAGAGCAACATATTGCGTTTGTTTTTATACCCCTATCTCAATAAAACAACCGTCTACAGGTAGAAATGTGGCTTTACTCAGAGACATTAATCAGACGTTACTCTTACTCATAAATGCTGTGTTCTTAGCAAATAAGCAGCTAATGCCAATTTTGTAATATTTTGATTAACTGGAAGGGAGATCGAACTCACGGTTAACCACATTCCAGATGAGCACTTTTACACTACCGAGTCAGTTGGAATATGAGTAATAAAATACCCAATAATGACATACAGGTATTATGGGTAATATTATAGATAATGGTGGATGGTTTGTCTTGCCATTGAACATTTAAGATAGCTCAATGAAACACAATATTTCATATTATTGTCGGCGAAGCGATCAATCTTGTTCGGTATAACATTATTTCCATTGGGCTATTTTTCAACAACTTTGACTTTCCAATATTTTAATCATGCGCGTATCTGATGAAGGTTATTCCAGAAGCGTGTCGTGTGCGCTAAATTATATATCCACATGTTTATCTTAAACATTATAATTTCTTGACCAACGTTGAAGTTGAGTTTTACACTGATATATCCCTGAACTAGAACATAAATGTTATAGAAAACCCAAGGGGTAACCAAGAATAGACCATCTAGAGAAACTGGCAACATTGGGTACACAAGATATAGGTCGAATACAAACAAAGCCAAAAACACAAAACAGAAAAGTAAATAAATCAGCAACATGGACCCCACCAAAAATGACGGTGAACCCAGGTGTTCTCGAAGGGTAAGCAGTTCCTGCTTCTTATGTGACGCCCGCCGTGTTACTCATATATGTAGTGAGTCAAGTCCTGTAAGAAGCTATGTTCCTGTTAGGTTATCATGAAATATGTGTCGTTGTGTGACAAAGAATATATGTATAGAGTTGTCTAATACAATGATTTCACGATTTATTCTGTCACTATATTTCATTATGAATGAACTGCAAAATGTCACGAGCGTCTAATAATAAACACATACCTATTGTTTGCCACAGACAGTAGAATGCCAGACAAAACAGCATAGGTATTGCCCAGATATCGTTTACACTCCACATACTTTCACTAATTGTAGAGCTGTCGACTGACATCATATTTATTATCTCTCCAACAGTCGTAGATTTCTTTGAAGAACTTGAGAGTCTTAAGGTCTGCAAATGTACATAAAGTGAATTAAAACCATGCATATTTATGATAAGCATCTTCATGTATTTTTCACATCTCAAATAAAACAAGGTAACCATGGTAACAAGCTAAGCAACCATTACGATAGACCAAAATATCACAACCTTCATCTTTGCAGTCGTTTATATAGATAAGAAATATTGCATCCGCAATGAAGTTAGTGACATTTTTCAATTTTATTTTTGTTTTTAGCACCGTCCTGTATAGATAAATGAAACCATGGAATGATGTTCACAATTAATCCAGGATTGCACATGTTCCAAAGTATTAATATACCGGGGATTATTAGCACGGAATTGTTTAAATAGCCATTGATGGAGGTCATATACAATCGAAAATGAATCATCGAAAACACAAAATTGACAACACAATCAGCATAGAACTTAATATACTAGTAACTTGACATACAAGTAAACTTGACATACTAGTAATCTTGAGTGAGTGAGTGAGTGATTGCTGCTTAACGCCAACTAAGCAATTGTTCAGTTATATTATGGCGACAACAAGTTATTTTTAACGAGATGATAATGAGATCCGCTTTGTACTAAACCAACACGCTTAGTCGGATTTTTATAGTGCTAGGTCACGGAAACAACAGTCCATGGATTGTCATGTCGCCCCACTCGGACACATTATTCTGATTCCGAGCCAACCAGTCTTTGCTCTTTCTCCTTAATGTTGCGTGCTTAGCGGAGAAGCAACAAATACCAATTTTATAGTCATTGGTTTGACCCGATCGGGTTTTGAATCCACGATCTACCACACTCATACTAGTAAACTTGATATACTAGTAAACTTGATATACTAGTAAACTTGACATACTAGTAAACTTGACATACTAGTAAACTTGATATACTAGTAAATTTGACATACTAGTAAACTTGACATACAAGTAAACTTGATATACTAGTAAACTTGACATACTAGTAAACTTGACATACTAGTACACTTGACATACTAGTAAACTTGACATACTAGTAAACTTGACATACTAGTAAATTTGACATACTAGTAAACTTAACACACTATTAAAGTTGACATACTAGTAAACTTGACATACTAGTAAATTTGACATACTAGTAAACTTAACACACTATTAAAGTTGACATACTAGTAAACTTGACATACTAGTAAATTTGACATACTAGTAAACTTAACACACTATTAAAGTTGACATACTAGTAAACTTGTCATACTAGTAAACTAGATATACTAGTAAAGTTGACATAAAAATAAACTTTAAATATTAGTAACCCTAACATCCTAGTAAACTGGGCATTGTAATTAGTGTCTTCCGACCCCAAGTACATATTCTACAGCCATACTGTGCTATCCACATATATTAACCTACCGATGACACACTGTATATATAGTGAATTCATTCCTTAATCTGCTAATTTTATAAACATCAGTTTTCAATGAATGTAGTCACTTTGCTTAATATTCATGACAAACTTAAACGTTTTCGTACTTCTGTTTACATGGTTTACGGAATTTGTTATCTGATTTACATACCTTTTTGTAAATTGTTGTCGTCATTGCAGTCCAGTTATTCTGACCAGCTATCTGAGTTTGATGTATATGATGACGTACAACAATTGACTTAATTACAGTGAGAACAAGAAGCAGGAATGCATAGATGTATCCATCCCCAGACCGTTCACCTTCTTCTGCAGTTAATAAAATCAAAGACCTGCAACATGAGAAAAATGTCATGTTATGTGGGACTTATCGTATACCGTAACGGGTTATTTTCGCGGATCTAAAATTTCGCGATTTTGGGGGGCAAAGGTATGGTACAAATTTTCGCAGATTGAACAAAACTGTATATTTTATTTTGGCGGATGGACACTGTATGAGTAAAAAAGTACAAGAAATTATGGTTCATTTTGTTATTTCTTACCACAATTAAGTCGGTAAATTGATAGAAACAAGTACACAAACAACGATTTTATTTACAAATTGCAAATCAAGATCAGACAACTCAAAATCACATAGAGTTACGAATGTGTAATGTTCCAATCCGACGGGAATTTGAACACGGGGTGACATTTGTCAGTTTTTCCACCATAAATAATCTGGGGTGGGAGAAATTCTCCTATGCAAAAAATAAATGAGTGTTTTTGTAAATATTTATGTAATTATGTTTTAAAAGCGTGTTAAAATAAAAAAAACTTATTTATTACAAGTGAATTCGTGTCATGGTTTATTGATTAATAAATATATTATGACATTTTGTTGTTACCGGATCAAAAATGCCAAGCTGATACAGATAATTGGTTATAATAATTGCATGTCATCAAGGTAGTTATGTTTGTGATGTTTTTATTAGGATTAAGGTAGGTATGAATGTATTAACAAATTAATGCAATTTCCGGATGGTACAATTTGTTTTGGCTTGAAATAATTAAAGATGCTGATCTTGGGCATTCAAACTAACAACTAAATATTTAATTCGATAAAATAAAAGTGAACTGAAAATCAGTTATGAAAATTCACACACAATGCCGTTGGGCACGTTTCTACAATATTGATTAACGATCATCGACCGTTATAGATCTGTTCAACGTAAATAGAAGAAACATTCCATATAGTCATGTTTTTTCGGGGGTATTTTTGTTTGTTTGTTTTAAATCTAATGATAGATGTGTTAAATTATCCGTTAATTTGTCTTTGAATTCACGTCACGATAAAGCTGGCATTAAACACCAATCAATAATATATCGTTGGACTAATTGTTGTTTAACGGCAAGTGAGCAGTATTTTTGATATATTGACGTATTATATATAACAAGGAGAACTTTCCAAGTAATTAAGTATTTAGAAGGGACTATATGGACGGGTGTGTTGTTGTTGCTTTATTACAACTACCTACTAACATGGCGAGGTGTACTCGTTACAACATTATGTGATAAAGTTTTTCAGTGACCTCCGGCAGGTCGGTGGTTTTCCCCAGGTACTCTGGTTTCCTCTACCAATAAAACTGACCGCCACGCTATAACTGAAATATTGTTAAAAGTGGCGTTAAACACCATAACCCTAACCCCCACATTTGCTATGTCTAGTGAAAATCAGTTGTTTTAGTCATTGAAATCTTTAGAATTAAGGTCATATTTATACTTCCCAACGTCACGTTAATGCGAAAATATCCTTTCGTTAACACAGAATCGTACTATTCCTGCTTGTCAGACTACTGGGGATACTATATTATTTAAACTAACTAACCTCAAAATACTAGGAGCAGCAAACTCCAGCAGATGATATACGAGTTTATAGAATGCAGATAACAGTAGAATTGGTCCATACGCTTTAATCAAACAGATAAGAAGTCGGCCTTGTGGTGTCTCAATGTCCTTCTCATCTCCTGTTGTCTTCTTTCGGACTTCCAATATTTGCTTCTTTCTACATATAGACAAAAGTAAGTAGTAAGATAATACATGGATATAAACGAACATGAGAAACTCTCCAATTGTGCACGTTGACACACATTAAAGTACTGGAACAACGTTTAAAATTATAAGAATGCGGAACAAATATAAAAGGGATGTTCAAGCAAATTGACTATTCGGATGCTGAAACTAAAACGTAAAACTTGTGCTGATTGATTGATTGTTTGCGTGGTTGATTTTTGCATTATTTACCTTCCTTCAATAAATTTGTCTCTACATTTTCAATTACAACTTTCTGCTTATCTGAGGTTTGTTTTTGAGTTGAATATGACATTGTTGTCTTGCGTCATCTACGAATCTTTATGCGTTCCTTTTTTTACCGGTAGACATTAAGAAGAATTACCAGGACATCCAATCTTGTTTTTGCAACCATGTATCACTGCCGGCATGAACAATGACAGAAGAGTCCATGTTGTATCTTCTGTGATATGCGAATAAACACGTACATTCAAAGTCAATGAAATGAAGGATATGTCACTGTGGAATGTAGATTGCACAAAACATAATATCTCAGATGCACTATAGTTTGACGCAACGCGGTAAGTACTTCTACTTCTACTCTATAAGAGACAGTCTTCACCTAATTGAAGATTCCTTCAATTACTTAAAGTACCGTGCTTCAGGTGCTATAATTAACAATTTTAGAAAATGAAATTTAATCAATATTTTTTTACTTTTAGATTTCAAGATAAAACCATATACATGAGTAAATGAATGAAACCGGTACCACTAAACAGAGTCCGGTAGAGTCTGGAGATAAATTATTTGTTTATATGTATATTAAATGATGTATTCCTGTGGTATTGGTTGTTTTTTTTATATATATTTCTTATAATTTCCAACAAAATAAATAATAAATAATAGGTTTTTATAGAAATATTCCAAATACCGGACTCTGTTGTCCGCCATTTTACCTCCGGACTCTACCGGACTTCTGCTGACTCTACCGGACTCTGTTTAGTTGTACCCAATGAAACAGCTGATTTGAATGACTCAACAGTCACTCTTCACAGTGTTCAGGAGAGACTGTTCCTGTTTCGTATTGTTCCTTGATAGAAAGATTGCTGTCTGGGTTGTAAGCGTGTGGGTGGTATTTGGTAGGAGAGATAGTGCATGTTCCGGGAGAATCTAACTCGTGGTATCAGTATGTCTGTTTTTGAGATAGCTACTAGTTCATCCGAGATCTCATATAGCATAACTAGGCATGCATCTGTTATTTGATCTGCTAGGTTTCGTCAATTTAGTTGTCCTATCATGTTACTAACGCTAGAGGTGTTATGATAGCGGTTGGTAACATACCTAGCAGCCCTATGTTGTACCTATTCTAGTTGGGTTATGTTTTCTTTGGTATATGGGTCCCATACAGAACAGGCATATTCCAGTGATGGTCGAACTATGGATTTCTATACCTGTTCTTTGACTGTGGCGGGACTGACGTTAATATTTCTACGAAGGAACCCAAGTGTATTGTTTGCCTTTATTGTAATATTGTTTATATGGCTATCTTATCTAAAGTCCGACTGTATTGTGACACCCATATATTTGGCTTTATCGACATGTTGGTGTCCATGTAGGGTATATATATATTTTACTGGTCTTTTATGTCGTGTGATGGATAGTGCGTTACAGTTGTCAGGGGGGAGGCCATTTTCCATTTTTGTTTCCATATACTGAGTTTATCAAGATTATTTTGGAAGTGTTGTACAATCTCTGTTAAATTTTACTGTCAGGTAGACAATCGCATAGTTTACGAATAAACGGACAGTTGATGTTATACCGTCTGGAATGTCATTGATGTAAAATAGAAACAGACTTGGTTCCAGAACATACTGACCCTTGCGGCACACCAGACATTACAGATATGGTGTCTCTCCTCCTAGTAAAACAGCCTGTATACGATTAGATAAGAAGCTACGTATCCAAGTGTTTGTTTTACTCTGTACCCCGTAGTAATTAGTTTGTGTGTCAGAATCTCCAGCCAATCCTGTATTTGTTATCACATCAACCTTCAAATGTTGTCCTCTTATTGAAGGTAATTGCTTTAAAAAAAAGTGGCTGCATAGGCAGTTTGTGACTGTATTATAATACTAACTTTTGTGCATTATCTAGTTCTTGTTCCCAATATTTTTCAAAGTGTGGTATAATACGCTTAGATGTTAAGTCTTCCGACAAAGGCCATAAATCTTTCCGTCCGATAGTTCTTTTTTGGCCCCGAAAAATGAGTCTGAAAACAAAGAGTACTTACATTTATAATTCATACTACCAAAATATTTTCAACCGCATCGGTGTTATAATTAATGGTTAGCGTACTGGCCTCGAATGTGTTAAATAATGGGCTTGAGAGTGATGGGGTCAAACCAAATATTAGAAAATATGTATTTGTTGCTTCTCTGCTAAGCACGCGGAAATAAGGAGAAAGAGCAAAAACTGGATGACTGGGAATCAGGATAATGTCTCAAAGTGGAGAAACGTGTCTATCCGCGGACTGTTGTTTCAGTGAGCTAGCACTATAAAACCTAACTAAGCATGTTGGTCTAGTACAAAGCGGATATCATCATCATTTTATCGAATGTAACTTGTTCTAACCATGCAATAGCTGAAATATTGTTCATTTGGCATTAAACAACAATCACTCACCCCTCCCCAATATTTGTATCTGTACATTTAATAAGGTAACGATTATTATACGAAATTATGATCTAGCACATGATACACGTTTCGTCTCTCCCGTATACCGTAGAGCGGATATTTTGGCCTGTTACGACAACTCATTTACATCTACTGTACAGCGGATATTTTGGCCGGTTATGGCGGCTCATTCAAATCCACTAAAATCAAGTGTCGTCAAAACAATTTTGAATATAACTACTTGTTAAATGTTTTATATACATCGATATACACTTACATTATAGCTTATAAATTAATAATGAACAGAAGTGTAGATTGTCACAATGAAAAGGGGGATACGATGGATAGGGTCTAAAATATTTTGTCCTGCAATGGAGCCCCAAAGACCCCTACCCCTTAACAAACTATTGTTCATTATGATCTGTTGAAAGTTGACTTTAACATGCAAATGCGTGACATTTTCCAAACACTAGGCACATATTTACATCCTGTCTAAAGGGCAAGTTGTATAATTGATACGTACACTACAACTAGCTTTGAATGTGCTGTACCTTGCAGCAGAGAAAATATGTCCTACTAAAACCAAGAATAAGGAGCAGAGGACAATACTTACAGGAGCAGAGGACAATACTTACAGGAGTAGAGGACAATACTTACAGGAGCAGAGGACAATACTTACAGGAGCAGAGGACAATACTTACAGGAGCAGAGGACAATACTTACAGGAGCAGAGGACAATACTTACAGGAGCAGAGGACAATACTTACAGGAGTAGAGGACAATACTTACAGGAGTAGAGGACAATACTTACAGGAGCAGAGGACAATACTTACAGGAGCAGAGGACAATACTTACAGGAGTAGAGGACAATGCTTACAGGAGCAGAGGACAATACTTACAGGAGCAGAGGACAATACTTACAGGAGCAGAGGACAATACTTACAGGAGCAGAGGACAATACTTACAGGAGCAGAGGACAATACTTACAGGAGCAGAGGACAATACTTACAGGAGTAGAGGACAATACTTACAGGAGCAGAGGACAATACTTACGGCTGTACCCAGCTAAAGACAATCAATGAGAACAATGAAGATCTATCTTCTGGAGGAATCTACATATAAAAGATTTTATTGATAAACAAAATATCGATAAATATTCAGTGAAATTCGACATATTGAATCTTCTGTAAATTTACAAATTAATGCGTGTATTTATTAATGCGAATCCATGATCGCCGGTGAAAATGCGTGGCTAAATTAATGCGATTGTCGAAAATATCAAAACTAAGAGATGAAATTTCTGAATGTTGTTAAATCTAAATTAAATTTATTGTCTTTGTGTTATTCTTTATTGGTTTCATGTACAAATGTATTTATATACAAATACGAGGTTTATATAATGCGATCGTGCATTTTCCGTATTATACTAAGAAGGCGCATTTATTTGTGAGTTTAAAATAAATAAAATTATGTTTTGTTCGATTTTTTTAGTTTGGTTTTTATCCGGCGATCCATTAATGCATTAATTAATAGCTTGTAGCATGGTTTAAGTGTGTCCTGATAGTACGAGAAGTGGTTAGATGTCAATGGATCGCCGGTTGATAAAAACAAAATAAAATTCGATTAAACAAAAATCTAACTCTAATTAGAATGAATACAATGTGGCTTCAATTTGTAAAAAAAAATTGTATTAGAAGGACTGAGTGTTTGAGTAGCGAAGGGGACGACTACACTTATAACACCATACAGTGTATCTATAAGTGTTCTTGTTTTCATTTGTAAATACAATGTATATTAATCGTCCCATTTTGTATATTGATGCCGACCCTTTCCAATGTGCACACTGTTCGTAATCCTTTCCAGTTACCCGACTGATCTAAAAATTATGTTGTCCAAAGAATGCTTTTAATTTTTAATATACAGTTTATATAAATTATATGAAATTATAACTATATGGTCTACATAGGAAGATGACAGGACATGTCATACATGTAATCGAAACATTCATTATTTTTATTCTTTAAATACCCATAATGCCTTATAGAGATAATGAAATAGCAGACTGAGACGAGGAAATAACGAATTGAAATATATACTCTTGAGCTATCACTGTCCAAATACACAACGCCCTTCCTCTACTTTGTTTTGACACGAAGTATAATCGTCAATGATACAGTTTCCTGCAATATGGTTTAGATTGATGATGTTTAACACCACTTTCAACTACATGTATAGTGCAGTTATATCGTGGCGATCAGCTTTATTGGTGGAGGACACAGGAATACCCAGAGAAAACCACTGAATATGAAAGTAATGTATTAAACGTTACTTTAATGTGTCCCCTGGTGAGATTTTGTATTTATTAACGCAGACGTCATAGGGGTTTCCCCCTCAGTCCAATCTCACGACGTGACAACTAAAGTACATCTTGTTTCACACATATAAATATAATTCAATGTTATGATGGGTTGTATCTGATGGTTGTAATACTATATCCATATAGAATACATACTCATACTGAATGTTAGATAAAAGGTATTTGACCAAAACGAATGAAAATATTGGAAGCAGTAACAAAATACCTGGTAGACGTCTGAAAATACTGCGAAGATATTAGATATCACTCAACATAAATACCGCTGTATTTAGGCAACCAATACTGAGGTTGGGGTTAAGATACCCCCGTATAGGAATTCATATGAATAACAAACCTCACGTGAAATTAATATTTTAAGGGCATTTGACCCCCCCCCCCCCCCCCACACACACACACACTCCACACCTCTATGCCGCAACATTTGTAATGAACGTTGAGAATTATTAGAAAAAATGCATTTAATTATGTAGAGAGATCTAGCTATACCTGGTCTCTGAAATCTTTTTCTTCTTCATCTACGGGCTCTATCAAGGTAGATTCTACTCCTCGACATACCACCAAAACAAAATGTAAACAGAGAATCGTCAGGTTTAATATATCCTTCGTTCCATTCTGTAAATAGATCATGTCTTGTACTTTTCTTTATTGCTTAGCAACAACAACAAATCACATAATTATGTTAATAAACCATAAATGAATGCTTGTGAAAATGTAAGAACGAACTATTTTTTCTTTGTAAATGCATAGGTGGATCTAGAGGAGACTGGGGGCAAGGGCCCGTCCCCCCTTTTTCTTTAGCTAAGTTTTAGACTGGTAAAGATGTTGCTTAACTGAATATTTCCAATTTGGTCCTTGTCATTTTTTTCTTTTTGGAATGTTTTGTAATTTTCACTTTGAATTATGCCTTCGTATCTTTTGATTTTTCTTAAAGCGAATTGTTTTGAAATCCGATTTTTTTTCCTACTATGCACACTATCCTTTTTTATTTGTCTACAATCCGGCACAACTGTATGTTATTGTCTATAATTAGAACATGTCACTCTCTCATTCATAAAAATTATTATCAAAATTAAATATTGGTTACTGTAACGCAGAGCGTTACAAATGTCCCCCAAACAAACAATACAAGTACTAGTGGTATGAATGAAGAATAGTGTGAGAACATAGCAAGAAATAATTAGAGCCCAGTTTTTGATTCTATCATGTCTATAGTAGGGCTTCTTTGCTATGTTACCCTACAATGTGCTACAATAAACAAGTAAGCAAAGCAAGAAATAAATGGCTTCAATTGTCTGCCATCATCTACAACACCAGTAATGGAGATGATAGAAGACTATATTATTAGCATGAAATCAAATGCAAAAGATGTTTGTCATACACTATATAGGATGTTGGTGACTTTAGTGAAAATGATTTATGCTGTAAATTCAAAAATAATTTCCATGGCAACGGCGGCCATATTGAAATTTCTAAACCTCAAAAGGTTGTTATTCACCTTTGTGTTAAATTTAGTGTGTTTACGGTTTCCCTGGCAACGACAGGCATTTTGAAATTTCCAAGCCTCAAAACCATTTATACACATGCCATACAACATTTCTATTAAGTTTCATCCAATTCCGAGCACTTTAAATTTTTCACGTTTTTTGTGGCAACGGCGGCCATTCTGAAATTTCTAAGCCTCAAAATCATGTGTACACATGTCATACAACATTTCTGGAAAGTTTCATCCAATACCGAGCACTTTATATTGTTCGTGTTTTTTGTGGTTTCCATGGCAACGGCGGCCATTTTGAAAATTCCGAAAGTAGTCTGCATATCTACTCATAGTGCTTAACATTCCTGTGAAGTTTGGATATCAATTCGCAACATCATAATCTACTTGGAAACCAAATTTCGCTCAAATCGGAGGATTTTTGTATTTTGGTGGACATTTTGGATTCAAAATGGCCGCCATAGCAAACCGAAATGGTCGCAATATGGTGCAGCATGTCTTACTCCCTGTAAATATCCATTTCCATTGAAATCTTTTCATTTTTGAATTTTTAACGATTTTTTTAATTTTTATATTGGCGGCCATTTTGAAAATATTAAAAACAAAGAACACAGCTTTGAGTGATGATCTATTTTTGTGTCAAGTTTCAAAAGGATCCGCTGTTTGGAGTGAATTTAACATTTTTTGCACCATGGTTACCATTTTGAATTTTTTCAACCCTTCAAAAGCTGCCACACACTACGGTGGATATTCCTACAAAGTTTCATGAAGTTTGATGAAAGGAATCCAATTTTTTTTTAATTGCCCCTTTTTTGTTTCCATGGCAACTGCGGCAAAGTTTGTCCAACCGATTCCGATTTTTTTGGCTTATCTCGTTTCACTAAATGTGGATGTTGTTTCTATCAAGTTTCATCTATTTCTGTTTGGCGAGTAACCTGCTATGATCCTTTTTGTGTTTTTCATTTTTTTAGCATTTTTGCCGTTTCCATGGCAACGGCAGCCATTTTGAAAAAATCAACCCTTAAAGGCACAACTTCACATGGAATATGATATTCCTACAAGGTTTCATAAAGTTTGATCAAGGCATCTCCGAGAAATGTGTTGGAGAAACTTTTGGCAGAAGAAAGAAAGAAGAAGAATAATAATAATAAGAAGAAACGGAGCAAACACAATATGTCTCCAAAACTTCGTTTGGGGGACATAATTATCTACAACTGATATAACAGTATCACAGACATTTATTTGGTATTCTATGCCGGTCTACTAAAATTCTAGGAACACTAAAAGAATGTTCTTTTGTTAATTTCTCCTTGTCTAATAGCAACCAAAAGAAGCCATTAACCTACTTCGTCCCAAAAAAATAAAATAAATTAATAAAACCTAAATGTAAAAAGATAACACAATTGGTTCATTCGACTAAATTCTTTTTTTTTCTTTTTTACACGTTTTTTCAAATGTGTTCTTTGAAGTTTGTATATGTACATGTATAGTGGTATCTTTATCTTTTTTAAGATTTATTTCCAAACTATTTCAAAACAAATAGAGAAAACATTTGACAAATAGATTTGGTAAAAAATGAGGGAAAATGTGGCATTAAAATGCACACGCTAGTAAAAACAAAGTGTGAAACAAAGTTGTGTATGAATGATATATTAGAGGCTGGAGTATGACATAGTCATTTGGTGCGAACAGCTTGGCGACTTTCCGAAGGAGCATAGAGAGCTGTCGAATTTGTGTCGGTTAAATACATGTTGTGTTTTTGCAGATTTTTATTCCATTACTCCTCCAACATTATTTTCATATACACAATGTATATTTACAGTTGTCAAGACAAATAACGAAAATGAAAGACAAATTATCTTTCTTAAAGTAAAAATGTTATCATTCTTATAAAAATAATTAAGATTTAAATGAAAAATTCGGAAATATATTTTTTGTTCATTCGTCAGTTATTTCCCTTGACAAAGAATCAAAAGTCCATTAAGCATAAAGACAATCGTAATTACTCTGTCATTTTCGCTATCTATTAGATATGTAGCGAGAATGACCGGGTAGTTACGATTGATCATAAGGGGTTGGGTGGACTTTTTTTTTTTATAATATACTTTTCCTGATTAAGATATGTTGTCCATCACTAATATTTGATATACTTGTAACTTACCTGCAGGAGAGTACTATGTGCTGAATCGTTAAGATACACACGTATAAGAATTCCTAAGAATAACAAAATCCACGTGAAAGTTAGAAAATTATTATTCTTTACGTCTCTTTGTTCTTGTCTACGAGAATCAAAAATTGCCATTACCTGAAAATATAAATATTGTGCTGCTAAAAATAGTCTACAGTATTCATAAAATATATTTCATTTGGCTATTTGTAGATTTGTCAGTTTTATTTATCACTCTTCGTGGTCAGAAAATTGCACTTCCGGTCCATTTATGATGTTATTCATTATACTATATTACCGTGTTTTAAGACCATGTAGTCATAACAACTATTTCTTTTTCATTAACAGAATTTCTCAAACCTATGGTGTTTCCAAATTAGTTTGTTACATGATATTAATGCTTCATGTTGAAAATAATCATATTTTTTCCAAATTAACTATGTTAGAATTTAAAATGTTGTAGCAACATCGCCACCATTTTCAAGGAGATGGGTGTGCGTCATGTACTTTACTAAATGGTTGCTATGGGTGAGAGGTATTAAAATGACAAACTAAAAATACCACACTGTCAGGACAGTTCCAAAATCTAACAGAAAAATCGTAGAAAGAAGTAAAATCGATACTCCTAACACACAAATACATGACGTCTAACACACAAATACATGACTACTAACACACAAATACACGACCGTTCACTTTCCAGGTTTGATACTCCTAACACACAAATACATGACCGTTCACTTTCCAGGTTTGATACTCCTAACACACAAATACATGACCGTTCACTTTCCAGGTTTGATACTCCTAACACACAAATACATGACCGTTCACTTTCCAGGATTGATACTCCTAACACACAAATACATGACCGTTCACTTTCCAGGTTTGATACTCCTAACACACAAATACATGACCGTTCACTTTCCAGGTTTGATACTCCTAACACACAAATACATGACCGTTCACTTTCCAGGTTTGATACTCCTAACACACAAATACATGACCGTTCACTTTCCAGGTTTGATACTCCTAACACACAAATACATGACCGTTCACTTTCCAGGATTGATACTCCTAACACACAAATACATGACCGTTCACTTTCCAGGTTTGATACTCCTAACACACAAATACATGACCGTTCACTTTCCAGGTTTGATACTCCTAACACACAAATACATGACCGTTCACTTTCCAGGTTTGATACTCCTAACACACAAATACATGACCGTTCACTTTCCAGGTTTGATACTCCTAACACACAAATACATGACCGTTCACTTTCCAGGTTTGATACTCCTAACACACAAATACATGACCGTTCACTTTCCAGGTTTGATACTCCTAACACACAAATACATGACCGTTCACTTTCCAGGTTTGATACTCCTAACACACAAATACATGACCGTTCACTTTCCAGGTTTGATACTCCTAACACACAAATACATGACCGTTCACTTTCCAGGTTTGATACTCCTAACACACAAATACATGACCGTTCACTTTCCAGGTTTGATACTCCTAACACACAAATACATGACCGTTCACTTTCCAGGTTTGATACTCCTAACACACAAATACAGGACCGTTCACTTTCCAGGTTTGGTACTCCTAACACACAAATACATGACTGTTCACTTTCCAGGTTTGATACTCCTAACACACAAATACATGACCGTTCACTTTCCAGGTTTGGTACTCCTAACACACAAATACATGACCGTTCACTTTCCAGGTTTGGTACTCCTAACACACAAATACATGACCGTTCACTTTCCAGGTTTGGTACAGGCACTTCAATAAAACGTCGCAGGGTTAAACTAGTTTCACGATCCCAAACCTCACATCTTCTTAGTGCAATGATGCGGTCGTTCGAGTGTTTTCCACCTGTGAGGTATGGGTATTGAAAGCCACTTTCAACGATATTTCAGGAATATCGTGGCGCTCAGCTTTATCTGTGGAGAAAACCACCGACATCGTGGATGTCACTGGCATGGTGGATGTCACTGACATGGTGGATGTCACTGGCATGGTGGATGTCACCGACATGGTGGATGTCACCGGCATGGTGGATGTCACTGGCATGGTGGATGTCACCGACATGGTGGATGTCACCGACATGGTGGATGTCACTGACAAAGTTTATATTATAAAGTTGTATCGAGTACATCCTGCTACGAATGAGAAACGAACTGACCTCCAAAACGGTGGTAGGAACTGAGAAACGAACTGACCTCCAAAACGGTGGTAGGAACTGAGAAACGAACTGACCTCCAAAAAGGTGGTAGGAACTGAGAAACGAACTGACCTCCAAAACGGTGGTAGGAACTGAGAAACGAACTGATCTCCAAAACGGTGGTAAGAACTGAGAAACGAACTGACCTCCAAAACAGTGGTAGGAACTAAGCAACGAACTGACCTCCAACACGGTGGTAGGAACTGAGAAACAAACTGACCTCCAAAACGGTGGTAGGATCTGAGAAACGAACTGACCTCCAAAACGGTGGTAGAAACTGAGAAACGAACTGACCTCCAAAACGGTGGTAGGAACTGAGAAACGAACTGACCTCCAAAACGGTGGTAGAAATTGAGAAACGAACTGACCTCCAAAACGTTGGTAGGAACTGAGAAACGAACTGACCTCCAAAACGGTGGTAGGAACTGAGAAACGAACTGACCTCCAAAACGGTGGTAGGAATTGAGAAACAAACTGACCTCCAAAACGGTGGTAGGAACTGAGAAACGAACTGACCTCCAAAACGGTGGTAGGAACTGAGAAACGAACTGACCTCCAAAACGGTGGTAGGAACTGAGAAACGAACTGACCTCCAAAACGGTGGTAGGAACTGAGAAACGAACTGACCTCCAAAACGGTGGTAGGAACTGAGAAACGAACTGACCTAGAAAACGGTGGTAGGAACTGACAAACGAACTGACCTCCAAAACGATGGTAGGAATTGAGAAACGAACTGACCTCCAAAACGGTGGTAGGAACTGAGAAACGAACTGACCTCCAAAACGGTGGTAGGAACTGAGAAACAAACTGACCTCCAAAACGGTGGTAGGAACTGAGAAACGAACTGACATCCAAAACGGTGGTAGGAACTGAGAAACGAACTGACCTCCAAAACGATGGTAGGAATTGAGAAACGAACTGACCTCCAAAACGGTGGTAGGAACTGAGAAACAAACTGACCTCCAAAACGGTGGTAGGAACTGAGAAACGAACTGACCTCCAAAAAGGTGGTAGGAACTGAGAAACGAACTGACCTCCAAAACGGTGGTAGGAACTGAGAAACAAACTGACCTCCAAAACGGTGGTAGGAACTAAGAAACGAACTGACCTCCAAAAAGGTGGTAGGAACTGAGAAACGAACTGACCTCCAAAACGGTGGTAGGAACTGAGAAACGAACTGACCTCCAAAACGGTGGTAGGAACTGAGAAACGAACTGACCTCCAAAAAGGTGGTAGGAACTGAGAAACGAACTGACCTCCAAAACGGTGGTAGGAACTGAGAAACGAACTGACCTCCAAACCGGTGGAAGGAACTGAGAAACGAACTGACCTCCAAAACGGTGGTAGGAACTGAGAAACGAACTGACCTCCAAAACGGTGGTAGGAACTGAGAAACAAACTGACCTCCAAAACGGTGGTAGGAACTGAGAAACAAACTGACCTCCAAAACGGTGGTAGGAACTGAGAAACGAACTGACCTAGTAAACGGTGGTAGGAACTGACAAACGAACTGACCTCCAAAACGATGGTAGGAATTGAGAAACGAACTGACCTCCAAAACGGTGGTAGGAACTGAGAAACAAACTGACCTCCAAAACGGTGGTAGGAACTGAGAAACGAACTGACCTCCAAAACGGTGGTAGGAACTGAGAAACGAACTGACCTCCAAAACGATGGTAGGAATTGAGAAACGAACTGACCTCCAAAACGGTGGTAGGAACTGAGAAACAAACTGACCTCCAAAACGGTGGTAGGAACTGAGAAACGAACTGACCTCCAAAAAGGTGGTAGGAACTGAGAAACGAACTGACCTCCAAAACGGTGGTAGGAACTGAGAAACAAACTGACCTCCAAAACGGTGGTAGGAACTGAGAAACGAACTGACCTCCAAAAAGGTGGTAGGAACTGAGAAACGAACTGACCTCCAAAACGGTGGTAGGAACTGAGAAACGAACTGACCTCCAAAACGGTGGTAGGAACTGAGAAACGAACTGACCTCCAAAACGGTGGTAGGAACTGAGAAACGAACTGACCTCCAAAACGGTGGTAGGAACTGAGAAACAAACTGACCTCCAAAACGGTGGTAGGAACTGAGAAACTAATTGACCTCCAACACGATGGTAGGAATTGAGAAACGAACTGACCTCCACAACGGTGGTAGGAACTGAGAAACGAACTAACCTCCAAAACGGTGGTAGGAACTGAGAAACAAACTGACCTCCAAAACGGTGGTAGGAACTGAGAAACGAACTGACCTCCAAAACGGTGGAAGGAACTGAGAAACGAACTGACCTCCAAAACGGTGGTAGGAACTGAGAAACGAACTGACCTCCAAAACGGTGGTAGGAACTGAGAAACGAACTGACCTCCAAAAAGGTGGTAGGAACTGAGAAACGAACTGACCTCCAAAACGGTGGTAGGAACTGAGAAACGAACTGATCTCCAAAACGGTGGTAAGAACTGAGAAACGAACTGACCTCCAAAACAGTGGTAGGAACTAAGCAACGAACTGACTTCCAACACGGTGGTAGGAACTGAGAAACAAACTGACCTCCAAAACGGTGGTAGGATCTGAGAAACGAACTGACCTCCAAAACGGTGGTAGAAACTGAGAAACGAACTGACCTCCAAAACGGTGGTAGGAACTGAGAAACGAACTGACCTCCAAAACGTGGTAGAAATTGAGAAACAAACTGACCTCCAAAACGGTGGTAGGAACTGAGAAACGAACTGACCTCCAAAACGGTGGTAGGAACTGAGAAACGAACTGACCTCCAAAACGGTGGTAGGAATTGAGAAACAAACTGACCTCCAAAACGGTGGTAGGAACTGAGAAACGAACTGACCTCCAAAACGGTGGTAGGAACTGAGAAACGAACTGACCTCCAAAACGGTGGTAGGAACTGAGAAACGAACTGACCTCCAAAAAGGTGGTAGGAACTGAGAAACGAACTGACCTCCAAAACGTGGTAGGAACTGAGAAACGAACTGATCTCCAAAACGGTGGTAAGAACTGAGAAACGAACTGACCTCCAAAACAGTGGTAGGAACTAAGCAACGAACTGACCTCCAACACGGTGGTAGGAACTGAGAAACAAACTGATCTCCAAAACGGTGGTAGGATCTGAGAAACGAACTGACCTCCAAAACGGTGGTAGAAACTGAGAAACGAACTGACCTCCAAAACGGTGGTAGGAACTGAGAAACGAACTGACCTCCAAAACGGTGGTAGAAATTGAGAAACGAACTGACCTCCAAAACGGTGGTAGGAACTAAGAAACGAACTGACCTCCAAAAAGGTGGTAGGAACTGAGAAACGAACTGACCTCCAAAACGGTGGTAGGAACTGAGAAACGAACTGACCTCCAAAACGGTGGTAGGAACTGAGAAACGAACTGACCTCCAAAAAGGTGGTAGGAACTGAGAAACGAACTGACCTCCAAAACGGTGGTAGGAACTGAGAAACGAACTGACCTCCAAACCGGTGGAAGGAACTGAGAAACGAACTGACCTCCAAAACGGTGGTAGGAACTGAGAAACAAACTGACCTCCAAAACGGTGGTAGGAACTGAGAAACGAATTGACCTCCAACACGATGGTAGGAATTGAGAAACGAACTGACCTCCACAACGGTGGTAGGAACTGAGAAACGAACTAACCTCCAAAACGGTGGTAGGAACTGAGAAACAAACTGACCTCCAAAACGGTGGTAGGAACTGAGAAACGAACTGACCTCCAAAACGATGGTAGGAATTGAGAAACGAACTGACCTCCAAAACGGTGGTAGGAACTGAGAAACAAACTGACCTCCAAAACGGTGGTAGGAACTGAGAAACGAACTGACCTCCAAAACGGTGGTAGGAACTAAGAAACGAACTGACCTCCAAAACGGTGGTAGGAACTGAGAAACAAACTGACCTCCAAAACGGTGGTAGGAACTGAGAAACGAACTGACCTCCAAAACGGTGGTAGGAACTGAGAAACAAACTGACCTCCAAAACGGTGGTAGGAACTGAGAAACGAACTGACCTAGAAAACGGTGGTAGGAACTGACAAACGAACTGACCTCCAAAACGATGGTAGGAATTGAGAAACGAACTGACCTCCAAAACGGTGGTAGGAACTGAGAAACGAACTGACCTCCAAAACGGTGGTAGGAACTGAGAAACAAACTGACCTCCAAAACGGTGGTAGGAACTGAGAAACGAACTGACATCCAAAACGGTGGTAGGAACTGAGAAACGAACTGACCTCCAAAACGATGGTAGGAATTGAGAAACGAACTGACCTCCAAAACGGTGGTAGGAACTGAGAAACAAACTGACCTCCAAAACGGTGGTAGGAACTGAGAAACGAACTGACCTCCAAAAAGGTGGTAGGAACTGAGAAACGAACTGACCTCCAAAACGGTGGTAGGAACTGAGAAACAAACTGACCTCCAAAACGGTGGTATGAACTAAGAAACGAACTGACCTCCAAAAAGGTGGTAGGAACTGAGAAACGAACTGACCTCCAAAACGGTGGTAGGAACTGAGAAACGAACTGACCTCCAAAACGGTGGTAGGAACTGAGAAACGAACTGACCTCCAAAAAGGTGGTAGGAACTGAGAAACGAACTGACCTCCAAAACGGTGGTAGGAACTGAGAAACGAACTGACCTCCAAACCGGTGGAAGGAACTGAGAAACGAACTGACCTCCAAAACGGTGGTAGGAACTGAGAAACGAACTGATCTCCAAAACGGTGGTAGGAACTGAGAAACAAACTGACCTCCAAAACGGTGGTAGGAACTGAGAAACAAACTGACCTCCAAAACGGTGGTAGGAACTGAGAAACGAACTGACCTAGTAAACGGTGGTAGGAACTGACAAACGAACTGACCTCCAAAACGATGGTAGGAATTGAGAAACGAACTGACCTCCAAAACGGTGGTAGGAACTGAGAAACAAACTGACCTCCAAATCGGTGGTAGGAACTGAGAAACGAACTGACCTCCAAAACGGTGGTAGGAACTGAGAAACGAACTGACCTCCAAAACGATGGTAGGAATTGAGAAACGAACTGACCTCCAAAACGGTGGTAGGAACTGAGAAACAAACTGACCTCCAAAACGGTGGTAGGAACTGAGAAACGAACTGACCTCCAAAAAGGTGGTAGGAACTGAGAAACGAACTGACCTCCAAAACGGTGGTAGGAACTGAGAAACATACTGACCTCCAAAACGGTGGTAGGAACTGAGAAACGAACTGACCTCCAAAAAGGTGGTAGGAACTGAGAAACGAACTGACCTCCAAAACGGTGGTAGGAACTGAGAAACGAACTGACCTCCAAAACGGTGGTAGGAACTGAGAAACGAACTGACCTCCAAAAAGGTGGTAGGAACTGAGAAACGAACTGACCTCCAAAACGGTGGTAGGAACTGAGAAACGAACTGACCTCCAAACCGGTGGAAGGAACTGAGAAACGAACTGACCTCCAAAACGGTGGTAGGAACTGAGAAACGAACTGACCTCCAAAACGGTGGTAGGAACTGAGAAACAAACTGACCTCCAAAACGGTGGTAGGAACTGAGAAACTAATTGACCTCCAACACGATGGTAGGAATTGAGAAACGAACTGACCTCCACAACGGTGGTAGGAACTGAGAAACGAACTAACCTCCAAAACGGTGGTAGGAACTGAGAAACAAACTGACCTCCAAAACGGTGGTAGGAACTGAGAAACGAACTGACCTCCAAAACGGTGGAAGGAACTGAGAAACGAACTGACCTCCAAAACGGTGGTAGGAACTGAGAAACGAACTGACCTCCAAAACGGTGGTAGGAACTGAGAAACGAACTGACCTCCAAAAAGGTGGTAGGAACTGAGAAACGAACTGACCTCCAAAACGGTGGTAGGAACTGAGAAACGAACTGATCTCCAAAACGGTGGTAAGAACTGAGAAACGAACTGACCTCCAAAACAGTGGTAGGAACTAAGCAACGAACTGACCTCCAACACGGTGGTAGGAACTGAGAAACAAACTGACCTCCAAAACGGTGGTAGGATCTGAGAAACGAACTGACCTCCAAAACGGTGGTAGAAACTGAGAAACGAACTGACCTCCAAAACGGTGGTAGGAACTGAGAAACGAACTGACCTCCAAAACGGTGGTAGAAATTGAGAAACAAACTGACCTCCAAAACGGTGGTAGGAACTGAGAAACGAACTGACCTCCAAAACGGTGGTAGGAATTGAGAAACAAACTGACCTCCAAAACGGTGGTAGGAACTGAGAAACGAACTGACCTCCAAAACGGTGGTAGGAACTGAGAAACGAACTGACCTCCAAAACGGTGGTAGGAACTGAGAAACGAACTGACCTCCAAAAAGGTGGTAGGAACTGAGAAACGAACTGACCTCCAAAACGTGGTAGGAACTGAGAAACGAACTGATCTCCAAAACGGTGGTAAGAACTGAGAAACGAACTGACCTCCAAAACAGTGGTAGGAACTAAGCAACGAACTGACCTCCAAAACGGTGGTAGGAACTGAGAAACAAACTGACCTCCAAAACGGTGGTAGGATCTGAGAAACGAACTGACCTCCAAAACGGTGGTAGAAACTGAGAAACGAACTGACCTCCAAAACGGTGGTAGGAACTGAGAAACGAACTGACCTCCAAAACGGTGGTAGAAATTGAGAAACGAACTGACCTCCAAAACGGTGGTAGGAACTGAGAAACGAACTGACCTCCAAAACGGTGGTAGGAACTGAGAAACGAACTGACCTCCAAAACGGTGGTAGGAATTGAGAAACAAACTGACCTCCAAAACGGTGGTAGGAACTGAGAAACGAACTGACCTCCAAAACGGTGGTAGGAACTGAGAAACGAACTGACCTCCAAAACGGTGGTAGGAACTGAGAAACGAACTGACCTCCAAAACGGTGGTAGGAACTGAGAAACAAACTGACCTCCAAAACGGTGGTAGGAACTGAGAAACGAACTGACCTCCAAAACGATGGTAGGAATTGAGAAACGAACTGACCTCCAAAACGGTGGTAGGAACTGAGAAACGAACTGACCTCCAAAACGGTGGTAGGAACTGAGAAACAAACAGACCTCCAAAACGGTGGTAGGAACTGAGAAACGAACTGACCTCCAAAACGGTGGTAGGAACTGAGAAACGAACTGACCTCCACAACGATGGTAGGAATTGAGAAACGAACTGACCTCCAAAACGGTGGTAGGAACTGAGAAACAAACTGACCTCCAAAACGGTGGTAGGAACTGAGAAACGAACTGACCTCCAAAAAGGTGGTAGGAACTGAGAAACGAACTGACCTCCAAAACGGTGGTAGGAACTGAGAAACAAACTGACCTCCAAAACGGTGGTAGGAACTAAGAAACGAACTGACCTCCAAAAAGGTGGTAGGAACTGAGAAACGAACTGACCTCCAAAACGGTGGTAGGAACTGAGAAACGAACTGACCTCCAAAACGGCGGTAGGAACTGAGAAACGAACTGACCTCCAAAAAGGTGGTAGGAACTGAGAAACGAACTGACTTCCAAAACGGTGGTAGGAACTGAGAAACGAACTGACCTCCAAACCGGTGGAAGGAACTGAGAAACGAACTGACCTCCAAAACGGTGGTAGGAACTGAGAAACGAACTGACCTCCAAAACGGTGGTAGGAACTGAGAAACAAACTGACCTCCAAAACGGTGGTAGGAACTGAGAAACGAATTGACCTCCAACACGATGGTAGGAATTGAGAAACGAACTGACCTCCACAACGGTGGTAGGAACTGAGAAACGAACTAACCTCCAAAACGGTGGTAGGAACTGAGAAACGATCTGACCTCCAAAACGGTGGTAGGAACTGAGAAACGAACTGACCTCCAAAACGATGGTAGGAACTGAGAAACAAACTGACCTCCAAAACGGTGGTAGGAACTGAGAAACGAACTGACCTCCAAAACGGTGGTAGGAACTAAGAAACGAACTGACCTCCAAAACGGTGGTAGGAACTGAGAAACAAACTGACCTCCAAAACGGTGGTAGGAACTGAGAAACGAACTGACCTCCAAAAAGGTGGTAGGAACTGAGAAACGAACTGACATCCAAAACGGTGGTAGGAACTGAAAAACGAACTGATCTCCAAAACGGTGGTAGGAACTGAGAAACGAACTGATCTCCAAAACGGTGGTAGGAACTGAAAAACGAACTGACCTCCAAAACGGTGGTAGGAACTGAGAAACGAACTGACCTCCAAAACGGTGGTAAGAACTGAGAAATGAACTGACCTCCAAAACGGTGGTAGGAACTGAGAAACGAACTGACCTCCAAAACGGTGGTAGGAACTGAGAAACGAACTGACTTCCAAAACGGTGGTAGGAACTGAGAAACGAACTGACCTCCAAACCGGTGGAAGGAACTGAGAAACGAACTGACCTCCAAAACGGTGGTAGGAACTGAGAAACGAACTGACCTCCAAAACGGTGGTAGGAACTGAGAAACAAACTGACCTCCAAAACGGTGGTAGGAACTGAGAAACGAATTGACCTCCAACACGATGGTAGGAATTGAGAAACGAACTGACCTCCACAACGGTGGTAGGAACTGAGAAACGAACTAACCTCCAAAACGGTGGTAGGAACTGAGAAACGATCTGACCTCCAAAACGGTGGTAGGAACTGAGAAACGAACTGACCTCCAAAACGATGGTAGGAACTGAGAAACAAACTGACCTCCAAAACGGTGGTAGGAACTGAGAAACGAACTGACCTCCAAAACGGTGGTAGGAACTAAGAAACGAACTGACCTCCAAAACGGTGGTAGGAACTGAGAAACAAACTGACCTCCAAAACGGTGGTAGGAACTGAGAAACGAACTGACCTCCAAAAAGGTGGTAGGAACTGAGAAACGAACTGACATCCAAAACGGTGGTAGGAACTGAAAAACGAACTGATCTCCAAAACGGTGGTAGGAACTGAGAAACGAACTGATCTCCAAAACGGTGGTAGGAACTGAAAAACGAACTGACCTCCAAAACGGTGGTAGGAACTGAGAAACGAACTGACCTCCAAAACGGTGGTAAGAACTGAGAAATGAACTGACCTCCAAAACGGTGGTAGGAACTGAGAAACGAACTGACCTCCAAAACGGTGGTAGGAACTGAGAAACGAACTGATCTCCAAAACGGTGGAAGGAACTGAGAAACGAACTGACCTCCAAAACGGTGGTAGGAACTGAGAAACGAACTGACCTCCAAAACGGTGGTAGGAACTGAGAAACGAACTGATCTCCAAAACGGTGGTAGGAACTGAGAAACGAACTGACCTCCAAAACGGTGGTAGGAACTGAGAAACGAACTGATCTCCAAAACGGTGGAAGGAACTGAGAAACGAACTGACCTCCAAAACGGTGGTAGGAACTGAGAAACGAACTGACCTCCAAAACGGTGGTAGGAACTGAGAAACGAACTGATCTCCAAAACGGTGGTAGGAACTGAGAAACGAACTGACCTCCAAAACGGTGGTAGGAACTGAGAAACGAACTGACCTCCAAAACGGTGGTAGGAACTGAGAAACGAACTGACCTCCAAAACGGTGGTAGGAACTGAGAAACAAATTGACCTCATAAAACAGTGGTAGGAACTGAAAAACAAACTAACCTCCAAAACGGTGGTAGGAACTGGGAAACAAACTCACCTCCAAAAACGGTGGTAGGAACTGAGAAACGAGCTGACCTCCAAAAAGGTGGTAGGAACTGAGAAACGAACTGATCTCCAAAACGGTGGTAGGAACTGAGAAACGAACTGACCTCCAAAACGGTGGTAGGAACTGAGAAACGAACTGACCTCCAAAACGGTGGTAGGAACTGAGAAACGAACTGATCTCCAAAACGGTGGTAGGAACTGAGAAACGAACTGATCTCCAAAACGGTGGTAGGAACTGAGAAACGAACTGATCTCCAAAACGGTGGTAGGAACTGAGAAACAAACTGACCTCCAAAACGGTGGTAGGAACTGAGAAACGAACTGACCTCCAAAACGGTGGTAGGAACTGAGAAACGAACTGACCTCCAAAACGGTGGTAAGAACTGAGAAACGAACTGACCTCCAAAACGGTGGTAGGAACTGAGAAACGAACTGACCTCCAAAACGGTGGTAGGAACTGAGAAACGAACTGACCTCCAAAACGGTGGTAGGAACTGAGAAACGAACTGATCTCCAAAACGGTGGTAGGAACTGAGAAACGAACTGACCTCCAAAACGGTGGTAAGAACTCAGAACCGAAACGAACTGACCTCCAAAACGGTGGTAGGAACTGAGAAACGAACTGACCTCAAAAAACAGTGGTAGAAACTGAAAAACAAACTGACCTCCAAAACGGTGGTAGGAACTGAGAAACAAACTGACCTCCAAAACGGTGGTAGGAACTGAGAAACGAACTGATCTCCAAAACGGTGGTAGGAACTGAGAAACGAACTGACCTCAAAAAACAGTGGTAGGAACTGAGAAACAAACTGACCTCCAAAACGGTGGTAGGAACTGAGAAACAAACTGACCTCCAAAACGGTAGTAGGATCTGAGAAACGAACTGACCTCCAAAACGGTGGTAGGAACTGAGAAACGAGCTGACCTCCAAAAACGGTGGTAGGAACTGAGAAACGAGCTGACCTCCAAAAAGGTGGTAGGAACTGAGAAACGAACTGACCTCCAAAACGGTGGTAGGAACTGAGAAACGAACTGACCTCCAAACCGGTGGTGGGAATTGAGAAACGAACTCACCTCCAAAAACAGTGGTAGGAACTAAGAAACAAACTGACCTCCAAAACGGTGGTAGGAACTGAGAAACGAACTGACCTCCAAAACGGTGGAAGGAACTGAGAAACGAACTGATCTCCAAAACGGTGGTAGGAACTGAGAAACGAACTGACCTCCAAAACGGTTGTAGGAACGGAGAAACGAACTGACCTCCAAAACGGTGGTAGGAACTGAGAAACGAACTGATCTCCAAAACGGTATTAGGAACTGAGAAACGAACTGACCTCCAAAACGGTGGTAGGAACTGAAAATCAAACTGGCCTCCAAAACGGTGGTAGGAACTGAGAAACGAACTGATCTCCAAAACGGTGGTAGGAACTGAGAAACAGACTGACCTCCAAAACGGTGGTAGGAACTGAGAAACGAACTGATCTCCAAAACGGTGGAAGGAACTGAGAAACGAACTGACCTCCAAAACGGTGGTAGGAACTGAGAAACGAACTGACCTCCAAAACGGTTGTAGGAACTGAGAAACGAACTGATCTCCAAAACGGTGGTAGGAACTGAGAAACGAACTGACCTCCAAAACGGTGGTAGGAACTGAGAAACGAACTGACCTCCAAAACGGTGGTAGGAACTGAGAAACGAACTGACCTCCAAAACGGTGGTAGGAACTGAGAAACAAACTGATCTCCAAAACGGTGGTAGGAAATGAGAAACGAACTGACCTCCAAAACGGTGGTAAGAACTCAGAAACGAACTGACCTCCAAAACGGTGGTAAGAACTCAGAAACGAACTGACCTCCATAACGGTGGTAGGAACTGAGAAACGAACTGACCTCCAAAACGGTGGTAGGAACTGAGAAACGATCTGACCTCCAAAACGGTGGTAGGAACTGAGAAACAAACTGACCTCCAAAACGGTGGTAGGAACTGAGAAACAAACTGACCTCCAAAACGGTGGTAGGAACTGAGAAACGAACTGACCTCCAAAACGGTGGTAGGAACTGAGAAACGAATTGACCTCATAAAACGGTGGTAGGAACTGAAAAACAAACTAACCTCCAAAACAGTGGTAGGAACTGGGAAACAAACTCACCTCCAAAAACGGTGGTAGGAACTGAGAAACGAGCTGACCTCCAAAAAGGTGGTAGGAACTGAGAAACGAACTGATCTCCAAAACGGTGGTAGGAACTGAGAAACGAACTGACCTCCAAAACGGTGGTAGGAACTGAGAAACGAACTGATCTCCAAAACGGTGGTAGGAACTGAGAAACGAACTGACCTCCAAAACGGTGGTAGGAACTGCGAAACGAACTGATCTCCAAAACGGTGGTAGGAACTGAGAAACGAACTGATCTCCAAAACGGTGGTAGGAACTGAGAAACGAACTGACCTCCAAAACGGTGGTAAGAACTGAGAAACGAACTGACCTCCAAAACGGTTGTAGGAACTGAGAAACGAACTGACCTCCAAAACGGTGGTAGGAACTGAGAAACGAACTGACCTCCAAAACGGTGGTAGGAACTGAGAAACAAACTGACCTCAAAAAACAGTGGTAGGAACTGAGAAACAAACTGACCTCCAAAACGGTGGTAGGAACTGAGAAACAAACTGACCTCCAAAACGGTGGTAGTAACTGAGAAACGAACTGACCTCCAAAACGGTGGTCGGAACTGAGAAACGAGCTGACCTCCAAAAACGGTGGTAGGAACTGAGAAACGAGCTGACCTCCAAAAAGGTGGTAGGAACTGAGAAACGAACTGACCTCCAAAACGGTGGTAGGAACTGAGAAACGAACTGACCTCCAAAACGGCGGTAGGAACTGAGAAACGAACTGACCTCAAAAAACAGTGGTAGGAACTGAGAAACAAACTGACCTCCAAAACGGTGGTAGGAACTGAGAAACAAACTGACCTCCAAAACGGTAGTAGGATCTGAGAAACGAACTGACCTCCAAAACGGTGGTAGGAACTGAGAAACGAGCTGACCTCCAAAAACGGTGGTAGGAACTGAGAAACGAGCTGACCTCCAAAACGGTGGTAGGAACTGAGAAACGAACTGACCTCCAAAACGGTGGTAGGAACTGAGAAACGAACTGACCTCCAAACCGGTGGTGGGAATTGAGAAACGAACTGACCTCCAAAAACAGTGGTAGGAACTAAGAAACAAACTGACCTCCAAAACGGTGGTAGGAACTGAGAAACGAACTGACCTCCAAAACGGTGGAAGGAACTGAGAAACGAACTGATCTCCAAAACGGTGGTAGGAACTGAGAAACGAACTGACCTCCAAAACGGTTGTAGGAACGGAGAAACGAACTGACCTCCAAAACGGTGGTAGGAACTGAGAAACGAACTGATCTCCAAAACGGTGGAAGGAACTGAGAAACGAACTGACCTCCAAAACGGTGGTAGGAACTGAGAAACGAACTGACCTCCAAAACGGTTGTAGGAACTGAGAAACGAACTGATCTCCAAAACGGTGGTAGGAACTGAGAAACGAACTGACCTCCAAAACGGTGGTAGGAACTGAGAAACGAACTGACCTCCAAAACGGTTGTAGGAACTGAGAAACGAACTGATCTCCAAAACGGTGGTAGGAACTGAGAAACGAACTGACCTCCAAAACGGTGGTAGGAACTGAGAAACGAACTGACCTCCAAAACGGTGGTAGGAAATGAGAAACGAACTGACCTCCAAAACGGTGGTAAGAACTCAGAAACGAACTGACCTCCAAAACGGTGGTAAGAACTCAGAAACGAACTGACCTCCAAAACGGTGGTAGGAACTGAGAAACGAACTGACCTCCAAAACGGTGGTAGGAACTGAGAAACGATCTGACCTCCAAAACGGTGGTAGGAACTGAGAAACAAACTGACCTCCAAAACGGTGGTAGGAACTGAGAAACAAACTGACCTCCAAAACGGTGGTAGGAACTGAGAAACGAACTGAGCTCCAAAACGGTGGTAGGAACTGAGAAACGAATTGACCTCATAAAACAGTGGTAGGAACTGAAAAACAAACTAACCTCCAAAACGGTGGTAGGAACTGGGAAACAAACTCACCTCCAAAAACGGTGGTAGGAACTGAGAAACGAGCTGACCTCCAAAAAGGTGGTAGGAACTGAGAAACGAACTGATCTCCAAAACGGTGGTAGGAACTGAGAAACGAACTGACCTCCAAAACGGTGGTAGGAACTGAGAAACGAACTGATCTCCAAAACGGTGGTAGGAACTGAGAAACGAACTGACCTCCAAAACGGTGGTAGGAACTGAGAAACGAACTGATCTCCAAAACGTGGTAGGAACTGAGAAACGAACTGACCTCCAAAACGGTGGTAGGAACTGAGAAACGAACTGATCTCCAAAACGCTGGTAGGAACTGAGAAACGAACTGACCTCCAAAACGGTGGTAAGAACTGAGAAACGAACTGACCTCCAAAACGGTTGTAGGAACTGAGAAACGAACTGACCTCCAAAACGGTGGTAGGAACTGAGAAACGAACTGACCTCCAAAACGGTGGTAGGAACTGAGAAACGAACTGACCTCAAAAAACAGTGGTAGGAACTGAGAAACAAACTGACCTCCAAAACGGTGGTAGGAACTGAGAAACAAACTGACCTCCCAAACGGTGGTAGTAACTGAGAAACGAACTGACCTCCAAAACGGTGGTAGGAACTGAGAAACGAGCTGACCTCCAAAAACGGTGGTAGGAACTGAGAAACGAGCTGACCTCCAAAAAGGTGGTAGGAACTGAGAAACGAACTGACCTCCAAAACGGTGGTAGGAACTGAGAAACAAACTGACCTCCAAAACGGTGGTAGGAACTGAGAAACGAACTGACCTCCAAAACGGTGGTGGGAATTGAGAAACGAACTGACCTCCAAAAACGGTGGTAGGAACTAAGAAACAAACTGACCTCCAAAACGGTGGTAGGAACTGAGAAACGAACTGACCTCCAAAACGGTGGTAGGAACTGAGAAACGAACTGACCTTCAAAACGGTGGAAGGAACTGAGAAACGAGTTGACCTCCAAAACGGTGGTAGGAACTGAGAAACGAGTTGACCTCCAAAACGGTGGTAGGAACTGAGAAACGAACTGACCTCCAAAACGGTGGTAGGAACTGAGAAACGAACTGATCTCCAAAACGGTATTAGGAACTGAGAAACGAACTGACCTCCAAAACGGTGGTAGGAACTGAGAAACGAACTGATCTCCAAAACGGTGGTAGGAACTGAGAAACGAACTGATCTCCAAAACGGTGGTAGGAACTGAGAAGCAAACTGACCTCCAAAACGGTGGTAGGAACTGAGAAACGAACTGACCTCCAAAACGGTGGTAGGAACTGAGAAACGAACTGATCTCCAAAACGGTGGTAGGAACTGAGAAACGAACTGATCTCCAAAACGGTGGTAGGAACTGAGAAGCAAACTGACCTCCAAAACGGTGGTAGGAACTGAGAAACGAACTGACCTCCAAAACGGTGGTAGGAACTGAGAAACGAACTGACCTCCAAAACGGTGGTAGGAACTGAGAAACGAACTGACCTCCAAAACGGTGGTAGGAACTGAAAAACGAACTGACCTCCAAAACGGTGGTAGGAACTGAGAAACGAACTGACATCCAAAACGGTGGTAGGAACTGAGAAACGAACTGACCTCCACAACGGTGGTAGGAACTGAAAAACGAACTGACCTCCAAAACGGTGGTAGGAACTGAGAAACGAACTGACCTCCAAAACGGTGGTAGGAACTGAGAAACGAACTGACCTCCAAAACGGTGGAAGGAACTGAGAAACGAGTTGACCTCCAAAACGGTGGTAGGAACTGAGAAACGAGTTGACCTCCAAAACGGTGGTAGGAACTGAGAAACGAACTGACCTCCAAAACGGTGGTAGGAACTGAGAAACGAACTGATCTCCAAAACGGTATTAGGAACTGAGAAACGAACTGACCTCCAAAACGGTGGTAGGAACTGAGAAACGAACTGATCTCCAAAACGGTGGTAGGAACTGAGAAACGAACTGATCTCCAAAACGGTGGTAGGAACTGAGAAGCAAACTGACCTCCAAAACGGTGGTAGGAACTGAGAAACGAACTGACCTCCAAAACGGTGGTAGGAACTGAGAAACGAACTGACCTCCAAAACGGTGGTAGGAACTGAAAAACGAACTGACCTCCAAAACGGTGGTAGGAACTGAGAAACGAACTGACATCCAAAACGGTGGTAGGAACTGAGAAACGAACTGACCTCCAAAACGGTGGTAGGAACTGAAAAACGAACTGACCTCCAAAACAGTGGTAGGAACTGAGAAACAAACTGACCTCCACAACGGTGGTAGGAACTGAGAAACGAACTGACCTCCAAAACGGTGGTAGGAACTGAGAAACAAACTGACCTCCAAAACGGTGGTAGGAACTGAAAAACGAACTGACCTCCAAAACGGTGGTAGGAACTGAGAAACGAACTGATCTCCAAAACGGTGGTAGGAACTGAGAAACGAACTGACCTCCAAAACGGTGGTAGGAACTGAAAAACGAACTGACCTCCAAAACGGTGGTAGGAACTGAGAAACGAACTGACCTCCAAAACGGTGGTAGGAACTGAGAAACGAACTGACCTCCAAAACGGTGGTAGGAACTGAAAAACGATCTGACCTCCAAAACTGTGGTAGGAACTGATTACATATATTTATAGATTTAAATTCGACTACCATATATGATCGCTGGCATAAAACATTTGTTTACAAAGAAACAGTTATTCTGGTACGATGATGTGGGTTTTTTTAATTTCATTTTATCTACATTGCATTGGTGGAATAAATGTGAAATTACGTACGATAAACGTAGTATAGTGATATTGTACGACTAATAGTCAATGAAAATAACATTGAAAAAACGATAACAAAAAGGGCGAGGAGAAGGGGCTCATTTTTGAACAAAACCACCATCACATTAAGAATTTATAGTTTAATCTATCACTATAACTATAACCCTGACAGAGGTCAAATCGTCCGTAAAATCTATATATCTATATATATATATATCCTTGGACTTCGACCGTCTTTTTTACTTACCAGTGATAGCAAAGCAATGATTGGTGCCAACACAAGAGCAGTAGGAATGACGTCACCGTTCACGATATCCAATACATTCATTCCAATGTTACTCAGAGTTAGAACAGCTATCAATATTGCTATGACCTGTGAAAGACAAAATGCTTCAAATTTGTATCATAATAATAAAATGAAAGATTGGACTAAAAATATGTATGACCAAGTGGGGTGATAATTTAATCAGGTCCTCAATAAAATGAATGTGCAACGCTCTCATAAATACTTTATTAATTAACATCAGAATAAAGGCAATGATAGATCTTATAATTGCTGGCGACTGCCAATATGTTTCTCTCAGCTCAACTTGTTCCGCATCGATATAGAGCAGTATGACCAATGAGAGTAAAGATGGATTACACAAAGCCCTAGATATATTTGAGTCATACTGTGAGATCTGGAAATTACAAGTCAATGTTAATAAAACTAAAGTTATGATTTTCTGTAAAAAAAAGTTTTCGACATAATTTTGGTTTTTCATTACAAGGACAGGTCCTTGAAATTGTAGAAACATATTCATACATCGGTGTTATATTTAAATATAATGGTACATTTTTAGAAAGAAAGAAAAAACTTGTAGAACAAACAGAAAAGGCGCTGTATTGTGATTTGAAAATAAACAGGGCATAGAAAAAATGCACTTGCAATATTGTAAAAGAATTCTAAACTTAAGAAGCAGTACACCAAATTTCATGGTCTACGGTGAAATTGGTCGTTTTCCTGTTGAAATTATTATTAAGTTGAGAATGGCTACATTTTGGAATAAAATGTTATGTAATAATAATAAACTTTCCAGTATCATGTATAGACTTATGTTCAAACTTCATCAAAGTAATCCCATACATTTTAAATGGATTACATACGTCAAATCAATCTTTGATGAGTGTGGACTTAGTTTCATTTGGAATAGAAATGTATTAAAGTCTGTTCTAAAACAAAAGTTGTTAGACCAGTATATTCAGCATTGGTTTCAACAGATTAATAGTTCTTCACGAGGTGAATTTTATGGTATTTTCAAAACCGAATTTAAGCTAGAACCTTATCTTATTAGGTTACACCCATCTGATAGAATATATATGTGTAAACTGAGATGCTCGAATTTGAAACTTCCTATCGAAACTGGTAGATGGGCAAATATTCTGAAACAAAACAGGAAATGTCATTTATTAAACTAATAATTAAAAAAAAAAATAGTACTTACCCTGCATACTTTAAAATATGTAATCCCACACAAATAAATAAAAACTTAACAACACTCTACAAATTACATAATTGTATATACTGCCACGTGTAGTATAAATGTTTACATTCTTGCCACGAACTGCACGTGACGTTGTTTGAGTCAAGCTACCCTATTTGTATATTGTTGTAAATTTCTAATTGCAATTGTCTATTTCAATGTATTGAGTTTATATGTATTTATGTTGTAAATGTCTAACTACTATGTATTTGTTTGATGTTTTGACCCCTTGTACACTGTATAGTGTCTGGGGATAACAAAGTATTTGTTGTTGTTGTTGTTGTTGTTGTTGTTATAAACTTGTTAGAAAAGAAGCTTTACCTGTAGATATCCAATTATTACTTTTTGATTCCATGATTGAGCCAATTTTAATTTATGGTTCCGAAGCATGGGGATATGAAAATTTGAAATTTATTGAACAAATCCCCCTGAAATATTGTAAAAGAGTACTTCAGGTTAGAAATATCACTCCTAATTTTATGGTTCTGGGAGAACTTGGAAGATTTCCTATTGAGGTTAAAGTTAAACTCAGAATGATATCCTTTTGGAGTAGGCTTATTCAAAGTGAATCAAAATTAAGTAGCATTTTATATAAATTAATGTTGTCCTTGAATGAACAAAATCAGCACACTTTCAAATGGATTAAATGCATGGAGTCTATATTTAATGAAGTTGGACTGGGATATAATTTTCAAAATCAGGTTGGATACTTCGACAAGAATATGATTAAACAAATTTTAAGGGATCAGTTTATACAAAAATGGCACAGTGACATAAATAATTCGTCTCGTGGACAATTTTACTCAGGATTTAAAAATGATTTTTGTCTTGAAAACTATTTATTAAGGCTCAGTGAATATAATAGAAAATGGATAACTAAATTCCGAACATCAAATTTACGTTTACCAATCGAAACAGGACGTTGGTATAATATCCCAAGGGAAGACAGAAAATGTAATTTTTGTGGGAATAGGATTGGGGATGAATTTCATATTCTGTTCTTATGTGAAAATGAAATTGTTGTAATATTAAGAAACAAATATATACCGAATAATTATAGAATCCATCCATCTTATTTTAAACTTGTAGGTCTACTCTCAATTTGTAGCTCTCAATTATATTAAAAAAAAGTATCTATGTTTATAAGAAAAATTGCAGCTTTATTATGAATTTGTATATTATATGTATAAAGAATATTTGTCATAACTTTTATGAAGCATGTTTGTATTAACTATTCTGTTTGTCATTTGTTTATTCCGTCATGTTAATTAACATTATTTTGTTATATTTGACCTTGATATGTGTCTTCTCAATAAACTGTTCAAACTGGCCAAAGGTGAGTAGAATTCAGAGTACTCACATTAGAAAGTTAAAATCAGAGTACTCACATTAGAAAGTTAAAATCAGAGTACTCACATTAGAAAGTTAAAATTAGAGTACTCACATTAGAAAGTTAAAATTAGAGTACTCATATTAGAAAGTTAACATTAGAGTACTCATATTAGAAAGTTAAAATTAGAGTACTCACATTAGAAAGTTAAAATTAGAGTACTCATATTAGAAAGTTAACATTAGAGTACTCATATTAGAAAGTTAAAATTAGAGTACTCATATTAGAAAGTTAAAATTAGAGTACTCATATTAGAAAGTTAACATTAGAGTACTCATATTAGAAAGTTAAAATTAGAGTACTCACATTAGAAAGTTAAAATTAGAGTACTCACATTAGAAAGTTAAAATTAGAGTACTCACATTAGAAAGTTAAAATTAGAGTACTCATATTAGAAAGTTAAAATTAGAGTACTCATATTAGAAAGTTAAAATTAGAGTACTCATATTAGAAAGTTAAAATTAGAGTACTCATATTAGAAAGTTAAAATCAGAGTACTCACATTAGAAAGTTAAAATTAGAGTACTCACATTAGAAAGTTAAAATTAGAGTACTCATATTAGAAAGTTAACATTAGAGTACTCATATTAGAAAGTTAAAATTAGAGTACTCATATTAGAAAGTTAACATTAGAGTACTCATATTAGAAAGTTAAAATTAGAGTACTCACATTAGAAAGTTAAAATTAGAGTACTCACATTAGAAAGTTAAAATTAGAGTACTCACATTAGAAAGTTAAAATTAGAGTACTCATATTAGAAAGTTAAAATTAGAGTACTCATATTAGAAAGTTAAAATTAGAGTACTCATATTAGAAAGTTAAAATTAGAGTACTCATATTAGAAAGTTAAAATCAGAGTACTCACATTAGAAAGTTAAAATCAATCAAGCGTATAATAAAGGTTAGAACTGGACATGTAAACATCAAGTTAATTACTAACTTTAATACATATATAGCAAGATGTGAATTATTATTATCATTATTAATTTGTTAAAAATATTGTTAATGAACTTGTCCACATACTGATATCTAATGAATATACGTTATGTCAACATCAAGTTTAAGCCAATTTCAGCTATATCATGGCGAGTACATGTTTTATTAATTGATTAATGTTGATGATGATGATGTCTGTTTTGTACAAGAATGGAGTGGATTTGTATAGTACCAGATCACCGAAACAACACTTCACAGTTAAGTAGATATGTCACATTATAAAGATTCGAAGCATTCTCGTCTTTGCTCTTAATGTTTTATGCTGTGTGCTTTGAGGAGACAGAGCAATCAACAATTGTAAAGACTTTGGTTTTACCTGACTGCTGATCGATCCCGTGGATTTTGCAGCACGTCAACCAATGCACTACAGAGTCGATAGGGCTTCTACGTGATTGGTTGATTTTTGGTTGATTAACGCCCAGAGTCAAATATGTAATGCATGTATTCAGGACGAGAACAATAAAACAAAATATACATAAATGTGAAAGAAACAACCGGAGCAAAGACTTTTGATTGGAACTGGGAAAGTATGGACAGTTGGATAGGGACGAATAATTTAGCCTTTATAACGCTAAACTACTCTTTTTCTAAATCTACGAAAGAGGTTTTCACGTGCATGGAGCGTGGCACTCTCCAAACATGGTACCCACTAATGACAGGACTTTCCATTTTATGACCTTAAAACCCCTCAATCAGATGGTAAACCATAACTCCACCTAGGGACGTGCTGTACATCTTTGTAGGTTGTCCCCTGGGAACCGTCAACAGTACATATCTACATAATATTAATATTTCTGTTTTTAAATGAGGGGCTGAAGACGTAAACACAATAGATATACACAAGTTAAACAATTATTAAGAGGGTGTCGTGGGATTCCATTAACCAGTTGAAGACCTTCTCATTTTTGTGTTTGTCCCAATTCAGGGCCTTGATGACTTCCAACGCCATATGCCGTTGTCTTTTCTTCTTTTTTTTCAATGGGGTCGACATGAGAGGTGGTTGTTCGTTTTGTTAAGATTTCTTTTCATGATCATTGACCTTGTAAGAGTTAAATATCAAACAATACATCAGCAAATACACACTTACAGACATTTAAAAAATCTTTCATATTGTATTGGATTGTTTTTATGTAATAGTTAATGATACGTAAAAAATCTCTATACATTTTCATTTAACAAACTGTATGAATGATCAATTTTGTAATAATAATATGTTATTGATTTCTGAGCATGTACATATGTTATTGCTATTCAAGTATATTGTAAGCAGTTTTTGGTGAATACAAATTAAAGAATATATAATATACACAGTTCCTTGTCCTCAGGTCTAGAGACTGTTTTATAAAAGAACACAAGCTTTGTACATATCGACTATTTGTCAGATTTGGGATTTGCGCTATTGTTTGTTCTTCCATAAGTGGGTGTCTACAATGACCTATGAAGTGTTGTCCATATTTTTTGCTTCCTGTATTTTATTTGGTGCTTGTGATCAATGACCTATGAAGTGTTGTCCATGTTTTTTGCTTCCTGTATTTTATTTGGTGCTTGTGATCAATGACCTATGAAGTGTTGTCCATGTTTTTTGCTTCCTGTATTTTATTTGGTGCTTGTGATCAATGACCTATGAAGTGTTGTCCATATTTTTGGCTTCCTGTATTTTATTTGGTGCTTGTGATCAATGACCTATGAAGTGTTGTCCATGTTTTTTGCTTCCTGTATTTTATTTGGTGCTTGTGATCAATGACCTATGAAGTGTTGTCCATGTTTTTTGCTTCCTGTATTTTATTCGGTGCTTGTGATCAATGACCTATGAAGTGTTGTCCATATTTTTTGCTTCCTGTATTCTATTTGGTGCTTGTGATCAATGACCTATGAAGTGTTGTCCATGTTTTTTGCTTCCTGTATTTTATTTGGTGCTTGTGATCAATGACCTATGAAGTGTTGGCCATGTTTTTTGCTTCCTGTATTTTATTCGGTGCTTGTGATCAATGACCTATGAAGTGTTGTCCATGTTTTTTGCTTCCTGTATTTTATTTGGTGCTTGTGATCAATGACCTATGAAGTGTTGTCCATGTTTTTTTGTTTCCTGTATTTTATTTGGTGCTTGTGATCAATGACCTATGAAGTGTTGTCCATATTTTTGGCTTCCTGTATTTTATTTGGTGCTTGTGATCAATGACCTATGAAGTGTTGTCCATGTTTTTTGCTTCCTGTATTTTATTTGGTGCTTGTGATCAATGACCTATGAAGTGTTGTCCATGTTTTTTGCTTCCTGTATTTTATTCGGTGCTTGTGATCAATGACCTATGAAGTGTTGTCCATATTTTTTGCTTCCTGTATTCTATTTGGTGCTTGTGATCAATGACCTATGAAGTGTTGTCCATGTTTTTTGCTTCCTGTATTTTATTTGGTGCTTGTGATCAATGACCTATGAAGTGCTGTCCATGTTTTTTGCTTCCTGTATTTTATTTGGTGCTTGTGATCAATGACCTATGAAGTGTTGTCCATGTTTTTTGCTTCCTGTATTTTATTTGGTGCTTGTGATCAATGACCTATGAAGTGTTGTCCATGTTTTTTGCTTCCTGTATTTTATTTGGTGCTTGTGATCAATGACCTATGAAGTGTTGTCCATGTTTTTTGCTTCCTGTATTTTATTTGGTGCTTGTGATCAATGACCTATGAAGTGTTGTCCATGTTTTTGGCTTCCTGTATTTTATTTGGTGCTTGTGATCAATGACCTATGAAGTGTTGTCCATGTTTTTGGCTTCCTGTATTTTATTTGGTGCTTGTGATCAATGACCTATGAAGTGTTGTCCATGTTTTTTGCTTCCTGTATTTTATTTGGTGCTTGTGATCAATGACCTATGAAGTGTTGTCCATGTTTTTTGCTTCCTGTATTTTATTCGGTGCTTGTGATCAATGACCTATGAAGTGTTGTCCATGTTTTTTGCTTCCTGTATTTTATTCGGTGCTTGTGATCAATGACCTATGAAGTGTTGTCCATGTTTTTTGCTTCCTGTATTTTATTTGGTGCTTGTGATCAATGACCTATGAAGTGTTGTCCATGTTTTTTTGCTTCCTGTATTTTATTTGGTGCTTGTGATCAATGACCTATGAAGTGTTGTCCATGTTTTTTGCTTCCTGTATTTTATTTGGTGCTTGTGATCAATGACCTATGAAGTGTTGTCCATGTTTTTTGCTTCCTGTATTTTATTTGGTGCTTGTGATCAATGAACTATGAAGTGCTGTCCATGTTTTTTGCTTCCTGTATTTTATTTGGTGCTTGTGATCAATGACCTATGAAGTGTTGTCCATGTTTTTTGCTTCCTGTATTTTATTCGGTGCTTGTGATCAATGACCTATGAAGTGTTGTCCATGTTTTTTGCTTCCTGTATTTTATTTGGTGCTTGTGATCAATGACCTATGAAGTGTTGTCCATGTTTTTTGCTTCCTGTATTTTATTTGGTGCTTGTGATCAATGACCTATGAAGTGTTGTCCATGTTTTTTGCTTCCTGTATTTTATTTGGTGCTTGTGATCAATGACCTATGAAGTGTTGTCCATGTTTTTTGCTTCCTGTATTTTATTTGGTGCTTGTGATCAATGACCTATGAAGTGTTGTCCATGTTTTTTGCTTCCTGTATTTTATTTGGTGCTTGTGATCAATGACCTATGAAGTGTTGTCCATGTTTTTTGCTTCCTGTATTTTATTTGGTGCTTGTGATCAATGACCTATGAAGTGTTGTCCATGTTTTTTGCTTCCTGTATTTTATTTGGTGCTTGTGATCAATGACCTATGAAGTGTTGTCCATGTTTTTTGCTTCCTGTATTTTATTTGGTGCTTGTGATCAATGACCTATGAAGTGTTGTCCATGTTTTTTGCTTCCTGTATTTTATTTGGTGCTTGTGATCAATGACCTATGAAGTGTTGTCCATGTTTTTTGCTTCCTGTATTTTATTTGGTACTTGTGATCAATGACCTATGAAGTGTTGTCCATGTTTTTTGCTTCCTGTATTTTATTTGGTGCTTGTGATCAATGACCTATAAAGTGTTGTCCATGTTTTTTGCTTCCTGTATTTTATTTGGTGCTTGTGATCAATGACCTATGAAGTGTTGTCCATGTTTTTTGCTTCCTGTATTTTATTTGGTGCTTGTGATCAATGACCTATGAAGTGTTGTCCATGTTTTTTGCTTCCTGTATTTTATTTGGTGCTTGTGATCAATGACCTATGAAGTGTTGTCCATGTTTTTTGCTTCCTGTATTTTATTTGGTGCTTGTGATCAATGACCTATGAAGTGTTGTCCATGTTTTTTGCTTCCTGTATTTTATTTGGTGCTTGTGATCAATGACCTATGAAGTGTTGTCCATGTTTTTTGCTTCCTGTATTTTATTTGGTGCTTGTGATCAATGACCTATGAAGTGTTGTCCATGTTTTTTGCTTCCTGTATTTTATTTGGTGCTTGTGATCAATGACCTATGAAGTGTTGTCCATGTTTTTTGCTTCCTGTATTTTATTTGGTGCTTGTGATCAATGACCTATGAAGTGTTGTCCATGTTTTTTGCTTCCTGTATTTTATTTGGTGCTTGTGATCAATGACCTATGAAGTGTTGTCCATGTTTTTTGCTTCCTGTATTTTATTTGGTGCTTGTGATCAATGACCTATGAAGTGTTGTCCATGTTTTTTGCTTCCTGTATTTTATTTGGTACTTGTGATCAATGACCTATGAAGTGTTGTCCATGTTTTTTGCTTCCTGTATTTTATTTGGTGCTTGTGATCAATGACCTATGAAGTGTTGTCCATGTTTTTTGCTTCCTGTATTTTATTTGGTGCTTGTGATCAATGACCTATGAAGTGTTGTCCATGTTTTTTGCTTCCTGTATTTTATTTGGTGCTTGTGATCAATGACCTATGAAGTGTTGTCCATGTTTTTTGCTTCCTGTATTTTATTTGGTGCTTGTGATCAATGACCTATGAAGTGTTGTCCATGTTTTTTGCTTCCTGTATTTTATTTGGTGCTTGTGATCAATGACCTATGAAGTGTTGTCCATGTTTTTTGCTTCCTGTATTTTATTTGGTGCTTGTGATCAATGACCTATGAAGTGTTGTCCATGTTTTTTGCTTCCTGTATTTTATTTGGTGCTTGTGATCAATGACCTATGAAGTGTTGTCCATGTTTTTTGCTTCCTGTATTTTATTTGGTGCTTGTGATCAATGACCTATGAAGTGTTGTCCATGTTTTTTGCTTCCTGTATTTTATTTGGTGCTTGTGATCAATGACCTATGAAGTGTTGTCCATGTTTTTTGCTTCCTGTATTTTATTTGGTGCTTGTGATCAATGACCTATGAAGTGTTGTCCATGTTTTTTGCTTCCTGTATTTTATTTGGTGCTTGTGATCAATGACCTATGAAGTGTTGTCCATGTTTTTTGCTTCCTGTATTTTATTTGGTGCTTGTGATCAATGACCTATGAAGTGTTGTCCATGTTTTTTGCTTCCTGTATTTTATTTGGTGCTTGTGATCAATGACCTATGAAGTGTTGTCCATGTTTTTTGCTTCCTGTATTTTATTTGGTGCTTGTGATCAATGACCTATGAAGTGTTGTCCATGTTTTTTGCTTCCTGTATTTTATTTGGTGCTTGTGATCAATGACCTATGAAGTGTTGTCCATGTTTTTTGCTTCCTGTATTTTATTTGGTGCTTGTGATCAATGACCTATGAAGTGTTGTCCATGTTTTTTGCTTCCTGTATTTTATTTGGTGCTTGTGATCAATGACCTATGAAGTGTTGTCCATGTTTTTTGCTTCCTGTATTTTATTTGGTGCTTGTGATCAATGACCTATGAAGTGTTGTCCATGTTTTTTGCTTCCTGTATTTTATTTGGTGCTTGTGATCAATGACCTATGAAGTGTTGTCCATGTTTTTTGCTTCCTGTATTTTATTTGGTGCTTGTGATCAATGACCTATGAAGTGTTGTCCATGTTTTTTGCTTCCTGTATTTTATTTGGTGCTTGTGATCAATGACCTATGAAGTGTTGTCCATGTTTTTTGCTTCCTGTATTTTATTTGGTGCTTGTGATCAATGACCTATGAAGTGTTGTCCATGTTTTTTGCTTCCTGTATTTTATTTGGTGCTTGTGATCAATGACCTATGAAGTGTTGTCCATGTTTTTTGCTTCCTGTATTTTATTTGGTGCTTGTGATCAATGACCTATGAAGTGTTGTCCATGTTTTTTGCTTCCTGTATTTTATTTGGTGCTTGTGATCAATGACCTATGAAGTGTTGTCCATGTTTTTTGCTTCCTGTATTTTATTTGGTGCTTGTGATCAATGACCTATGAAGTGTTGTCCATGTTTTTTGCTTCCTGTATTTTATTTGGTGCTTGTGATCAATGACCTATGAAGTGTTGTCCATGTTTTTTGCTTCCTGTATTTTATTTGGTGCTTGTGATCAATGACCTATGAAGTGTTGTCCATGTTTTTTGCTTCCTGTATTTTATTTGGTGCTTGTGATCAATGACCTATGAAGTGTTGTCCATGTTTTTTGCTTCCTGTATTTTATTTGGTGCTTGTGATCAATGACCTATGAAGTGTTGTCCATGTTTTTTGCTTCCTGTATTTTATTTGGTGCTTGTGATCAATGACCTATGAAGTGTTGTCCATGTTTTTTGCTTCCTGTATTTTATTTGGTGCTTGTGATCAATGACCTATGAAGTGTTGTCCATGTTTTTTGGCTTCCTGTATTTTATTTGGTGCTTGTGATCAATGACCTATGAAGTGTTGTCCATGTTTTTTGCTTCCTGTATTTTATTTGGTGCTTGTGATCAATGACCTATGAAGTGTTGTCCATGTTTTTTGCTTCCTGTATTTTATTTGGTGCTTGTGATCAATGACCTATGAAGTGTTGTCCATGTTTTTGCTTCCTGTATTTTATTTGGTGCTTGTGATCAATGACCTATGAAGTGTTGTCCATGTTTTTTGCTTCCTGTATTTTATTTGGTGCTTGTGATCAATGACCTATGAAGTGTTGTCCATGTTTTTTGCTTCCTGTATTTTATTTGGTGCTTGTGATCAATGACCTATGAAGTGTTGTCCATGTTTTTTGCTTCCTGTATTTTATTTGGTGCTTGTGATCAATGACCTATGAAGTGTTGTCCATGTTTTTTGCTTCCTGTATTTTATTTGGTGCTTGTGATCAATGACCTATGAAGTGTTGTCCATGTTTTTTGCTTCCTGTATTTTATTTGGTGCTTGTGATCAATGACCTATGAAGTGTTGTCCATGTTTTTTGCTTCCTGTATTTTATTTGGTGCTTGTGATCAATGACCTATGAAGTGTTGTCCATGTTTTTTGCTTCCTGTATTTTATTTGGTGCTTGTGATCAATGACCTATGAAGTGTTGTCCATGTTTTTTGCTTCCTGTATTTTATTTGGTGCTTGTGATCAATGACCTATGAAGTGTTGTCCATGTTTTTTGCTTCCTGTATTTTATTTGGTGCTTGTGATCAATGACCTATGAAGTGTTGTCCATGTTTTTTGCTTCCTGTATTTTATTTGGTGCTTGTGATCAATGACCTATGAAGTGTTGTCCATGTTTTTTGCTTCCTGTATTTTATTTGGTGCTTGTGATCAATGACCTATGAAGTGTTGTCCATGTTTTTTGCTTCCTGTATTTTATTTGGTGCTTGTGATCAATGACCTATGAAGTGTTGTCCATGTTTTTGGCTTCCTGTATTTTATTTGGTGCTTGTGATCAATGACCTATGAAGTGTTGTCCATGTTTTTTGGCTTCCTGTATTTTATTTGGTGCTTGTGATCAATGACCTATGAAGTGTTGTCCATGTTTTTTGCTTCCTGTATTTTATTTGGTGCTTGTGATCAATGACCTATGAAGTGTTGTCCATGTTTTTTGCTTCCTGTATTTTATTTGGTGCTTGTGATCAATGACCTATGAAGTGTTGTCCATGTTTTTTGCTTCCTGTATTTTATTTGGTGCTTGTGATCAATGACCTATGAAGTGTTGTCCATGTTTTTTGCTTCCTGTATTTTATTTGGTGCTTGTGATCAATGACCTATGAAGTGTTGTCCATGTTTTTTGGCTTCCTGTATTTTATTTGGTGCTTGTGATCAATGACCTATGAAGTGTTGTCCATGTTTTTTGGCTTCCTGTATTTTATTTGGTGCTTGTGATCAATGACCTATGAAGTGTTGTCCATGTTTTTTGCTTCCTGTATTTTATTTGGTGCTTGTGATCAATGACCTATGAAGTGTTGTCCATGTTTTTTGCTTCCTGTATTTTATTTGGTGCTTGTGATCAATGACCTATGAAGTGTTGTCCATGTTTTTTGCTTCCTGTATTTTATTTGGTGCTTGTGATCAATGACCTATGAAGTGTTGTCCATGTTTTTTGCTTCCTGTATTTTATTTGGTGCTTGTGATCAATGACCTATGAAGTGTTGTCCATGTTTTTTGCTTCCTGTATTTTATTCGGTGCTTGTGATCAATGACCTATGAAGTGTTGTCCATGTTTTTTGCTTCCTGTATTTTATTTGGTGCTTGTGATCAATGACCTATGAAGTGTTGTCCATGTTTTTTGCTTCCTGTATTTTATTTGGTGCTTGTGATCAATGACCTATGAAGTGTTGTCCATGTTTTTTGCTTCCTGTATTTTATTTGGTGCTTGTGATCAATGACCTATGAAGTGTTGTCCATGTTTTTTGCTTCCTGTATTTTATTTGGTGCTTGTGATCAATGACCTATGAAGTGTTGTGTCCATGTTTTTTGCTTCCTGTATTTTATTTGGTGCTTGTGATCAATGACCTATGAAGTGTTGTCCATGTTTTTTGCTTCCTGTATTTTATTCGGTGTTTGTGATCAATGACCTATGAAGTGTTGTCCATGTTTTTGGCTTCCTGTATTTTATTCGGTGTTTGTGATCAATGACCTATGAAGTGTTGTCCATGTTTTTGGCTTCCTGTATTTTATTCGGTGTTTGTGATCAATGACCTATGAAGTGTTGTCCATGTTTTTGGCTTCCTGTATTTTAGTTGGTGTTTGTGATCAATGACCTATGAAGTGTTGTCCATGTTTTTGGCTTCCTGTATTTTATTCGGTGTTTGTGATCAATGACCTATGAAGTGTTGTCCATGTTTTTTGCTTCCTGTATTTTATTTGGTGCTTGTGATCAATGACCTATGAAGTGTTGTCCATGTTTTTTGCTTCCTGTATTTTATTCGGTGTTTGTGATCAATGACCTATGAAGTGTTGTCCATGTTTTTGGCTTCCTGTATTTTATTCGGTGTTTGTGATCAATGACCTATGAAGTGTTGTCCATGTTTTTGGCTTCCTGTATTTTATTCGGTGTTTGTGATCAATGACCTATGAAGTGTTGGCCATGTTTTTGGCTTCCTGTATTTTATTCGGTGTTTGTGATCAATGACCTATGAAGTGTTGGCCATGTTTTTGGCTTCCTGTATTTTATTCGGTGCTTGTGATCAATGACCTATGAAGTGTTGTCCATGTTTTTGGCTTCCTGTATTTTATTCGGTGTTTGTGATCAATGACCTATGAAGTGTTGGCCATGTTTTTGGCTTCCTGTATTTTATTCGGTGCTTGTGATCAATGACCTATGAAGTGTTGTCCATGTTTTTTTGCTTCCTGTATTTTATTTGGTGTTTGTGATCAATGACCTATGAAGTGTTGTCCATGTTTTTTGCTTCCTGTATTTTATTTGGTGCTTGTGATCAATGACCTATGAAGTGTTGTCCATGTTTTTTGCTTCCTGTATTTTATTTGGTGCTTGTGATCAATGACCTATGAAGTGTTGTCCATGTTTTTTGCTTCCTGTATTTTATTTGGTGTTTGTGATCAATGACCTATGAAGTGTTGTCCATGTTTTTGGCTTCCTGTATTTTATTCGGTGTTTGTGATCAATGACCTATGAAGTGTTGTCCATGTTTTTGGCTTCCTGTATTTTATTCGGTGTTTGTGATCAATGACCTATGAAGTGTTGTCCATGTTTTTTGCTTCCTGTATTTTATTTGGTGCTTGTGATCAATGACCTATGAAGTGTTGTCCATGTTTTTTGCTTCCTGTATTTTATTTGGTGCTTGTGATCAATGACCTATGAAGTGTTGTCCATGTTTTTTGCTTCCTGTATTTTATTTGGTGTTTGTGATCAATGACCTATGAAGTGTTGTCCATGTTTTTGGCTTCCTGTATTTTATTCGGTGTTTGTGATCAATGACCTATGAAGTGTTGTCCATGTTTTTGGCTTCCTGTATTTTATTCGGTGTTTGTGATCAATGACCTATGAAGTGTTGTCCATGTTTTTGGCTTCCTGTATTTTATTTGGTGTTTGTGATCAATGACCTATGAAGTGTTGTCCATGTTTTTTGCTTCCTGTATTTTATTTGGTGCTTGTGATCAATGACCTATGAAGTGTTGTCCATGTTTTTTGCTTCCTGTATTTTATTCGGTGTTTGTGATCAATGACCTATGAAGTGTTGTCCATGTTTTTGGCTTCCTGTATTTTATTCGGTGTTTGTGATCAATGACCTATGAAGTGTTGTCCATGTTTTTGGCTTCCTGTATTTTATTCGGTGTTTGTGATCAATGACCTATGAAGTGTTGTCCATGTTTTTGGCTTCCTGTATTTTAGTTGGTGTTTGTGATCAATGACCTATGAAGTGTTGTCCATGTTTTTGGCTTCCTGTATTTTATTCGGTGTTTGTGATCAATGACCTATGAAGTGTTGTCCATGTTTTTGGCTTCCTGTATTTTATTCGGTGTTTGTGATCAATGACCTATGAAGTGTTGTCCATGTTTTTGGCTTCCTGTATTTTATTCGGTGTTTGTGATCAATGACCTATGAAGTGTTGGCCATGTTTTTGGCTTCCTGTATTTTATTCGGTGTTTGTGATCAATGACCTATGAAGTGTTGGCCATGTTTTTGGCTTCCTGTATTTTATTCGGTGTTTGTGATCAATGACCTATGAAGTGTTGTCCATGTTTTTGGCTTCCTGTATTTTATTCGGTGTTTGTGATCAATGACCTATGAAGTGTTGTCCATGTTTTTTGCTTCCTGTATTTTATTTGGTGTTTGTGATCAATGACCTATGAAGTGTTGTCCATGTTTTTGGCTTCCTGTATTTTATTCGGTGTTTGTGATCAATGACCTATGAAGTGTTGTCCATGTTTTTTGCTTCCTGTATTTTATTTGGTGTTTGTGATCAATGACCTATGAAGTGTTGTCCATGTTTTTGGCTTCCTGTATTTTATTCGGTGTTTGTGATCAATGACCTATGAAGTGTTGTCCATGTTTTTGGCTTCCTGTATTTTATTCGGTGTTTGTGATCAATGACCTATGAAGTGTTGTCCATGTTTTTGGCTTCCTGTATTTTATTCGGTGTTTGTGATCAATGACCTATGAAGTGTTGTCCATGTTTTTGGCTTCCTGTATTTTATTCGGTGTTTGTGATCAATGACCTATGAAGTGTTGTCCATGTTTTTTGCTTCCTGTATTTTATTTGGTGCTTGTGATCAATGACCTATGAAGTGTTGTCCATGTTTTTTGCTTCCTGTATTTTATTCGGTGTTTGTGATCAATGACCTATGAAGTGTTGTCCATGTTTTTGGCTTCCTGTATTTTATTCGGTGTTTGTGATCAATGACCTATGAAGTGTTGTCCATGTTTTTGGCTTCCTGTATTTTATTCGGTGTTTGTGATCAATGACCTATGAAGTGTTGTCCATGTTTTTGGCTTCCTGTATTTTAGTTGGTGTTTGTGATCAATGACCTATGAAGTGTTGTCCATGTTTTTGGCTTCCTGTATTTTATTCGGTGTTTGTGATCAATGACCTATGAAGTGTTGTCCATGTTTTTGGCTTCCTGTATTTTATTCGGTGTTTGTGATCAATGACCTATGAAGTGTTGTCCATGTTTTTGGCTTCCTGTATTTTATTCGGTGTTTGTGATCAATGACCTATGAAGTGTTGGCCATGTTTTTGGCTTCCTGTATTTTATTTGGTGTTTGTGATCAATGACCTATGAAGTGTTGGCCATGTTTTTGGCTTCCTGTATTTTATTCGGTGTTTGTGATCAATGACCTATGAAGTGTTGTCCATGTTTTTGGCTTCCTGTATTTTATTCGGTGTTTGTGATCAATGACCTATGAAGTGTTGTCCATGTTTTTTGCTTCCTGTATTTTATTTGGTGTTTGTGATCAATGACCTATGAAGTGTTGTCCATGTTTTTGGCTTCCTGTATTTTATTCGGTGTTTGTGATCAATGACCTATGAAGTGTTGTCCATGTTTTTTGCTTCCTGTATTTTATTTGGTGTTTGTGATCAATGACCTATGAAGTGTTGTCCATGTTTTTGGCTTCCTGTATTTTATTCGGTGTTTGTGATCAATGACCTATGAAGTGTTGTCCATGTTTTTGGCTTCCTGTATTTTATTCGGTGTTTGTGATCAATGACCTATGAAGTGTTGTCCATGTTTTTGGCTTCCTGTATTTTATTCGGTGTTTGTGATCAATGACCTATGAAGTGTTGTCCATGTTTTTGGCTTCCTGTATTTTATTTGGTGTTTGTGATCAATGACCTATGAAGTGTTGTCCATGTTTTTTGCTTCCTGTATTTTATTTGGTGCTTGTGATCAATGACCTATGAAGTGTTGTCCATGTTTTTTGCTTCCTGTATTTTATTCGGTGTTTGTGATCAATGACCTATGAAGTGTTGTCCATGTTTTTGGCTTCCTGTATTTTATTCGGTGTTTGTGATCAATGACCTATGAAGTGTTGTCCATGTTTTTGGCTTCCTGTATTTTATTCGGTGTTTGTGATCAATGACCTATGAAGTGTTGTCCATGTTTTTGGCTTCCTGTATTTTATTCGGTGTTTGTGATCAATGACCTATGAAGTGTTGTCCATGTTTTTGGCTTCCTGTATTTTAGTTGGTGTTTGTGATCAATGACCTATGAAGTGTTGTCCATGTTTTTTGCTTCCTGTATTTTATTCGGTGTTTGTGATCAATGACCTATGAAGTGTTGTCCATGTTTTTGGCTTCCTGTATTTTATTCGGTGCTTGTGATCAATGACCTATGAAGTGTTGTCCATGTTTTTTGCTTCCTGTATTTTATTTGGTGCTTGTGATCAATGACCTATGAAGTGTTGGCCATGTTTTTGGCTTCCTGTATTTTATTCGGTGTTTGTGATCAATGACCTATGAAGTGTTGTCCATGTTTTTGGCTTCCTGTATTTTATTCGGTGTTTGTGATCAATGACCTATGAAGTGTTGTCCATGTTTTTGGCTTCCTGTATTTTATTTGTTTGTGATCAATGACCTATGAAGTGTTGTCCATGTTTTTGGCTTCCTGTATTTTAGTTGGTGTTTGTGATCAATGACCTATGAAGTGTTGTCCATGTTTTTTGCTTCCTGTATTTTATTCGGTGTTTGTGATCAATGACCTATGAAGTGTTGTCCATGTTTTTTGGCTTCCTGTATTTTATTCGGTGTTTGTGATCAATGACCTATGAAGTGTTGTCCATGTTTTTTGCTTCCTGTATTTTATTTGGTGCTTGTGATCAATGACCTATGAAGTGTTGGCCATGTTTTTGGCTTCCTGTATTTTATTCGGTGTTTGTGATCAATGACCTATGAAGTGTTGTCCATGTTTTTGGCTTCCTGTATTTTATTCGGTGTTTGTGATCAATGACCTATGAAGTGTTGTCCATGTTTTTGGCTTCCTGTATTTTATTTGTTTGTGATCAATGACCTATGAAGTGTTGTCCATGTTTTTGGCTTCCTGTATTTTAGTTGGTGTTTGTGATCAATGACCTATGAAGTGTTGTCCATGTTTTTTGCTTCCTGTATTTTATTCGGTGTTTGTGATCAATGACCTATGAAGTGTTGTCCATGTTTTTTGGCTTCCTGTATTTTATTCGGTGTTTGTGATCAATGACCTATGAAGTGTTGTCCATGTTTTTTGCTTCCTGTATTTTATTTGGTGCTTGTGATCAATGACCTATGAAGTGTTGGCCATGTTTTTGGCTTCCTGTATTTTATTCGGTGTTTGTGATCAATGACCTATGAAGTGTTGTCCATGTTTTTGGCTTCCTGTATTTTATTCGGTGTTTGTGATCAATGACCTATGAAGTGTTGTCCATGTTTTTGGCTTCCTGTATTTTATTTGTTTGTGATCAATGACCTATGAAGTGTTGTCCATGTTTTTGGCTTCCTGTATTTTATTTGTTTGTGATATATTAAATGTTACATATGTATCATAGTAAAACAATCACAAAACAAATGTACTTAAGTAAGTTGTGAGCACCTGGATTCACCCCGTGTTTTTGGTGGGGGTTCGTTTTGTTCATAATTTCAATATCTTTCTTGGTTTTTTAAATGTGTGTCCTCTTCCTGTGTCTTGTGTACTCAATGTTGTCTATCTCTCTAGATTGTCCATTCTTGATTGCCCCTTCTGGTTACTCTAATGTTTAGTTCTATTACATATGTAGTTATACCTACCGTCTGAAATGTTTGAAGCGATGCATGTCTGGTTTCATTCTTTATCACAAACACGCGCAATGGTACTGCAAGTAACAGGAGGGCGCATGGAGTCCATGGAATAGCGGACTTCTCTATACATTCTTGAAAAAGTGGGTCCGACGTATTCCAAGATAATATGAGATCCTACAACAACACAAAATAATTTTAATTGACTTTTTTCGTGGGGAGAAAATTAGCAAATATGTGCAGCATGTAGGTCACTGCTTGCAAAAATATTAAGATCATGCCGAATACAAACTGAACAACTAATGGTTTTATCTCGGAATGTTTTACATTGAGATGACGAAATTTAGTCTAATTAAAGAAACCGCATCGGTTGTGTAATGGTTAGTGTGTTAACCACGGGTGCGATATATTGTGGGTTCGACCCCCTGTCGGGCTATAAAATTAGAATTTGATGCTTCTCCGCTAAGGACGTTGGATTTGGGAGTAAGAGGAACGACTGGTTTACTCGCAATCAGGATAATGTGTCCGAATGGAGTGACAATGTAGTGTTGTTTCACTGTAATAATCAAGCTAAGCGTGGTGGTCCAGTACACAGCGTATATCACCATCATTTTATTAAATGTAGCTTGTTCTATTTATAGCTGAACAATTGCTCACATGGCGATAAACAACATTCGTTCACTCATTTATTAAAGCTTTATATATTTATACAAAATCTTAGAACGATATAACAGAAATAGTGTTGAAAGTGGCGTTAAACACCACAACCCTAATCCTAACTTGTGGATTTTTCATGCATTTTAGACGAACACACTTTCGTTCTCGCGTATATTAGTTTCATATTCTATATATCACTAACATTTAATATTTATTAAAATGACCACTACCATCGATTCAAGGTTATATTTATTTACACCAGTTACTATTGGTTACAACCGGCAAAAAGCTCCACGGTATGATAAAACAATGAATACGTATATGTAAAATATTCTTACAGAAATTTTACTGTCAAACTTTTTTTCAATTTTGTTTGTATTTCTTGCATTTCATTAGTTTGCCCCATATTATCATAAGAGTATAAATAGATCGATACCTTTATATACATGTAAATAGAATCTAATTACTTGTATTTACTTACTTAGTTCGAATCGATTGTTTTGTTGTTGATTTTTTTTTAATTGATTTAATATATGGAATGTAATAAGCTACAATTCCAAGTTATGACTTTTACTATGCTATAATCAATTATCAAATTAATATACATGCACTAATTAAAATATCTGACCTGGCACTGCTCGAAGCCTTCCATGTTTGATGAATATCTCAAAGCTTACATGTCGTCCTTTAAAAACCAAAATGACCAGGTCAGGTTATATACTAAAAGGTAAGCAGAGTATTACGTTTAAAGGTTCTTTACCTTTTTTTCTTTGCTAATATTTATTCATTTGTGTAAGAGATCATTTAAAAGTGTAATAATGCATTATTTTACTTGTTTAAGGCGTCCTAATGTTTGAACTCTTAAAATGCTATACGGTTCAATAATTTCCATTAGCAGACGACAACGAATCGGTTTAAACAAACGGTCGTTTCTTTTCCTTGAATCATACAAGACTAGATTAATTTCCAATACGATTGTTCACACGACAACCAAAATTCGTCATTAAATATTATTTCCATATAACCATAACTTTGTAATCATTTTAACTGCAAAGAAATATTAAAAAAGCAAAATAGCCACCCTCTACCCCCCCCAGAACCCAATGGTTATTAATATTCCATTTTAGAAAAGAAAGCTTTCACAGTGATAGTCAACAATTCCACCAATATTAACCAAACGAATCATCGCACCTCAATTCAAATTTTTAAATATAAAAAATGAGGTTGAAAAATCGATGTCTTAGCTTGGACAGGCATAAAATGTGGGAAAGGGGGGGGGGGGGGGGGGTTTTAACCGTCATTATATTGCTAGTATATAAATAATTTTATCATCGTTCAGTCTCATATCAATGAATGATAGCCTTATGCTAGTGATCAGTGCTTATTACCACTGCAGTTGTAGGTTATTGTCTGTATTATTGTGTTGAACACCTGAGTTCACCCCCAGATTTTAGTGGGGTTCGTGTTAGTCGATCTTTATTTTTATATGCATGTTTTATAGATCGTTGTTTGTCCTTTTGTACTTTTTCTTTTGGCCATTGTGTTGACTGTCCTTCTCCAATTTACAGATTCTGGTTACCCCTTTGGTATCTTCAAACCCTTCTTGCTTTTATTTAATTTCCTGATAAGACCCGAGATTCTGTTCAATTAAAACTGACCACTGGATTATGCTTTAAATACCCATTAAACTTCAAAACGATAAACAACAATCTTCAAGACCGGTTGATATAATGGTCATTGCCTTCAGTTAAGTTATGGCTTCATATATTTGTAGGAATTTGTTTTGAGAACTAAAGATGCGAGTACAAGACGCATTGTTTGGGTTGGTTTTTTTTCCGGGGGGGATGGGGGGTCAACCATGGTCTAGTTGTTAGGGGGAACAGTCTATATATTGTCATAAAAGGAAAAACTGTTCCAGTGGGAATTGATCTAGAATACTGATGGCGAGGTGTACTCGATACAACTTTATGCAATAATACTTGTCATCTATTTAAGGCAAGTCTGTGTTTTTCCACTGGTACTCCTGTTTCATTCACTAATACAACTGACCACAACGATATTATTGAAACTTTGTATTATCATCGTAATCTTAATTCTCATTCATCCATTTTTTCTTGGGAAATTTATAATTCATTAATTTGCTCTTTGCTCTTTTGTCGCCATTTACCATTCTGCTGTGCATTTCTGCATACTGATTCTGTACGCATCAGGGAGCAAATAACAGACATTTAAACATATCTATATCATATCAGCAACTCCTTACAATGGTGAACCAACTTTGAAATCGGCAATCTTTGCGATGAAGCAACTGGTATATGGAGTTGACGAAAACTTACGTATATATATATATATATCTGTTTTTTTAATCTCAGTTTGCTATTTAAGATCAATTCAATGTAAGATATTAGGAAAAGGGCGAACATTATATTTGATCCCAATCGTATACATTTTTTTCAAAATAATACCCTATTTAGCAGTACAGAAATTGAGCTACATGAACCCCACTAAAGACTAAGATGGTGAACTCAGGTGTTCCGGAAGGGTAGTATTTCCGGTTCTACTAGTGGAACCCCTCGTATTACTCATGTTAAAATCCGATGATTTGTAATAAATGAGGGAAGAAGTACAGTGTCGGGAACGGTCCTACCACAAATGCAACAAATCTTTGGTTATCTGTGACAAAGGCATTCCGTAACGGAATTTTCAACGGTATTTTTTTAGAATTTGTCTGAAAAGGGGGTCACTGTCTCTCGTCAGAAATTCTAAATAAGTACATACCATTATTTACTTTCAGATCAAGTGTATTGTGTATTGTGTATTGTGTATAGTGACCTTTATAGATTTGTTATCTGTTTACATGTGTATTGTGTCTGTCCCATATCGTTAACTATTTAAATGTCCTGATTTGTCTAATTCTAAACTTAAATAAATCCTTAATATTTTATTTAAATTTCCAAATATTACACCCACGTAATTGAGTATTTAAATACTCGAATATTTCATAATAAGTTAATAGTATACACACATTGACAAACACTCACTTTTTAAATATTTAATTTAAGTAGAAAAAAAAGAAAACTTTCCCCATTTTCTTTAAAAACTAGATAGTATTTGGCAATTACAATATATTATTAATAGTTATTGAAATAGAATAGAATATTTAATTATGGCGATAGATTCCAAACGTATGGAAGTGTATACCTCTGTTGGTGGACTATTAGTCCCTGGTAGTATCATCCGTCTAATAGTCAGTGTTTCACCACTGACATGGCTTATTTCTATATATTTTTTTATTGAAATTTACAGTTCCTAAATAATGTAATCATTACCACAACTTAGGTATCTTCCCTTAGACATACATGTAGGTGGCAGTAGCCTATCTCTCTTAGACATACATGTAGGTGGCAGTAGCCTATCTCCCTTAGACATACATGTAGGTGGCAGTAGCCTATCTCCCTTAGACATACATGTAGGTGGCAGTAGCCTATCTCCCTTAGACATACATGTAGGTGGCAGTAGCCTATCTCCCTTAGACATACATGTAGGTGGCAGTAGCCTATCTCCCTCAGACATACATGTAGGTGGCAGTAGCCTATCTCCCTTAGACATACATGTAGGTGGCAGTAGCCTATCTCCCTTAGACATACATGTAGGTGGCAGTAGCCTATCTCCCTTAGACATACATGTAGGTGGCAGTAGCCTATCTCCCTCAGACATACATGTAGGTGGCAGTAGCCTATCTCCCTTAGACATACATGTAGGTGGCAGTAGCCTATCTCCCTCAGACATACATGTAAGTGGCAGTAGCCTATCTCCCTTAGACATACATGTAGGTGGCAGTAGCCTATCTCCCTTAGACATAGGTGGCAGTAGCCTATCTCCCTTAGACATATATGTAGGTGGCAGTAGCCTATCTCCCTTAGACATACATGTAGGTGGCAGTAGCCGATTGTTGGCTATCCTGTTTAGGTCCTTTGGTTTTATTGCTCCTAAACACTTTTAAAATTACTTGGCTTTTCAATCTTTCGGTTTTGAGCGTACCTGATCAAGATTATTCCAGAAACGCGATTTTGTTTGTCCTAAAAGTAATGGACTGTAACCAACCAATTCTACCATCTTTAGCTAGTGACCGACCCTACTATTGTAGTTTCTATATGTATGCTGTAGTTGAAGTTCATGTTGTGATAGTGTGTGGTCTTTCTTGAGTTGAAGCGAATCAGTGCAAAGTTTATTGTTGTTTATATATCTACTGCCGCTGAAGATCCAATTGTCAAGAGGAAGATTTGATTCCATTAACCGATATAACACCGCCACATTGTTGTACCCGTCTCAAGGACATAGAATCCCATCTGTATATGTCCTGTCCTTTTTTGTGTGCAATGTTCAAAGTGGAGCGAGAGGTAGTAGTTTATTTTGTTGATATTAGTGGAATTTTTTATCATCATCGTTTTAAACTTTCTTTTCAGAAATAGGTGCCACGTTATAGCTGAAATACTGCTAAAAATGGTTTTAAACACCAATCAATCAATCAATATTATTTTCTAAAACTTATGGTTTTACTGAAATTCTGATGATGTGATATGTGACAGAAATATTCTACTTTGTGGTATAGAAATAAGAATTTTAGGAGAAAAATTACAAAAAAATACCACAAAAACCCAAATAGATACATTTGTATTTAGAAAAACGATAGATTGAATGAAATATACATCTATTTTCACGGTGAAATCTCACGTTACTTTAATTGTTGTTAAAATATCATTGAAAGATACAAAAAGTATATCATATTTGGCAGTTGTAATACATTGTATATGTATTTCATAACATTTTTTAAAGGATTTTTTAAAATGTTATATAAGCTTATCCGGCGCGGATCCATGATTATTAAAACTAGAGGCTCAGTGAGCTGAGCATCTGTCGCTCACCTGTCATTTTGTTTTGAGGAATCTTTATGCAGAACCTTTTATTTGTGCTTTTAAATTTCAGCCAATCAGAAACATGAATTGTTTATGGTGATCATTGTTTGTCCTCTCGAGATGATATGAGAACATCTTATAGAAGGTATTTCATAATACATAATAGATGCTTCCTGTAAAAGTTTGCTTTATTAGGCCAAGCGGTTTCAGAAGAGAATATGTTTTGAATTGACCAACCAGAAACAAGAATTTCCTATGAGGCCATGTTTGTAAACGGATCGAGGCGAAATGAGCAATCTTCATAGAGGATCTGTCATAGATGCTTCCTACCAAGTTTCGGTTCATTTGTATTTTTAATTGACCAACCAGATACAAGAATTGCAATTCGTCTTCGTGTTTGTAAACGGATCAGGACGAAATGGGCAATTTTTATAGATGGCCTTCCATAGATGCTACTTACCAAATTTCGGTTCATTTGTCTAAGCGGTTTCAGAGGAGAATATTATTTTTAATTAACCAACCAGAAACAATAATTGCCTATGACGGCCATGCTTGTTAATGAATCAGGACGAAATGAATAATCTAAATAAAAGACCTTCCATAGATGCTACCTAACAAGTTACGATTCATTTGACTAAACATTTTCAGAGGAGAAATATTTTTTAATTGACCAAGCAGATACAAACTTGCCTTTGGCGGCCATGTTAACGGATCGGGACGAAATAGTCAATTTTCAGAGATGCTTCCTACAATTATCAGTTCATTTGGCCAAGCGGTTTCAGTGAAGATTCAAATGCGAAAAGTTAACATACGACAGACGACGGACGCCAATTGATGACAAAAGCTCACATGGCATTTCAGAATGGAGCGGGTCTTATCAACAAAGAGGTATCCATAGATTTACCCAAAAACACCCAAAACTAAAAACACCCAAAACTACACAGAAACACCCAAAACTACCACAAAACACCTGAAATATACTTTTCTAAAATAGAAAAATGTTAATCATATTACTTTTTTATTGTTTTTGGTCAAATTTTTATTGGAAAAATGTTTAAAATCGATTTATGACGGTTATTCAGCGTAAAATAGATAATAAAAAGCTTTGAATTGAAATACTCAAAAGTTCGGGTTCTATTATTTTGATGCAGCATATGACAGAACAATTTCTTAATTATTTTTAAGCAAATGATAATATTGACAAAAATTACAAATTCATCTTTTTAATTTTACTTTATTGATGTGGATAACTACGACATGCATTGTATATTCAAACAGTTTAAATCACGTGACTTCCAGGTAAATTCTTTTTATCGTAACCCATTTAAGAAAGCAAATAATAATCCGATTATCAATTATTGATTATTTTTCTTTTTTGTAGTTCAGTGGCAAATTAAAAAAGAAAAGCTAGAAAGCAAAAAAAAAAAAAATAATAAAAAAAAATAATAATAATTAAAAAATAGAGTATATTGGAGTATACACCTAAATGTGTTTGTGTATTAAATCTTAGATGTCGTTTACACTCTTTTGTTCTTGCTTGTAGTTTGCTGACAGTATATCGAAAATAAAACAAGATAACACGTAATGCAACAAACATGAACAACACCACTCCAAAAGCTAGTCAACATTTATTCAAGGTTAACATACACTAATGCCAAGATACAAACAAAGATAGCAGGGTGTATAAAGTATGCCGTTAGAAACAACCAACTACATAATTGTAAGATGAAAATGACAAAGGGGTGAGAAAGAAATAATTATCGTCTACGGGAAGACACGTAAGATGAAGAACGACAATACAAGCGTTGTTCCTTTTCTATTTTGCTATGTTAAACCCTGTATTGATTAGGACTTTTGTCTCATGAATGTACATTTACCTATATCTTTCCAGTTAATCTTGTGAATTCACGAGGCAAACAATTGAAGTAAATAAATAAATCATTACAATAATATAAATTTATTTGTGTTTACTTTATAACAATACAATAATTGATAATAAATTCGAAAGTTTTTTTCTTAAGCAAATTTGTTTTGGCAAGATTTTGGCATTTTTTGGTCTCTTCGTCTGCTGTGGTTTTTTCGCCACACATTTAGCTTTATTTGGGATTTAATAGTTGCATGTCGCTGACTTCACCTCGTTGTTAGACTGTTTCTTACATCGTAAAAACTTATAAAAGTAATTGTCACGATTTTCTTTACACTTTGCCCTGAATACCGCTTCTTTGATGTAAAATTTCTTATACTGACTGCAAAGTCTGTAGTTGCCTGTGCCATATAACGCTCTACGTAGATCTATGAGGTGGAGTTTGATCACATCAGAAATCTTGTTGATTAAATCTAGAGTACTTTGAGGAGTCCAGTTGGTGTCTATTTTTAATATATTGTTCATTGACTCGGCGTTGTTGTTTGTCCAACCACGGTCTGTTTTAGCCAGATTTTGAACATTTGAACATTTAGTAGCAACTTCGGTTTCAAAGTTCTGTCGTAGTACTTGCAGAAACTGGGGTACATGTTGAGGTAACTTAAAAGAAAATCTGAGCGCTTCTCAAATTCAAAAGTGTCGTTTGCGTCCAGTACACCAGCGTTACCAAATATTTTTTCGACTACATTATGTCTCTCTGAATTGTTGATGCCAATCTTATTTTTCAAGTACTCGGACACATTATCTTTCAAATGTTTAGTGCATAGAGACCTCTCTGCCTCTGGAAAACACATCTGTATAGACTTTTTTAACGCTTTCTCATCATCACTGCCAATCTCCATTGCCTGCGGGATGCGAATATCAATATGGTCGATTGTACTTGCCAATCTGGCATTTACATGCGATAAAAAAATAAATAAAATAAAAAAAATAAAAGCTATCAAGGTTAAATGTTCTGTCTATTCCCACTCTTGGGGATTCAACCGTCTAAAGGAAATGCTGAAAGTCAACCATTTGCTCTTCACCATACAATATTATTACAATGCAAAAACGAGATAATGTTATAAAATAACCCCAAATATTCACTTAAAATACGAAACACAGTCGTCAAATGTAACTAAAATACGTAACACAGTCCGCAAATGTAACTAAAAACACGTTAATCGTAAGTTCTCAGTTTTTTCACTAATACATGTACATGTTGTACATCTGTATATAAATATATATCAGTCGAAATAGTGTAGACCTACTATTCACGTATTTTAATGATAGTTGACTACTATTAAACATATTTAGTAAAAACAGGAAATATTAAATCAAGCAGATCTGTTCAGATAATTAAATCAAATCTTCAACCCCAAAACAATACTAAACCCATTTATTATTATATTGGTACTCGACTGGGGCAAATTTTACACGCTAGGTTGCGTATGCAATGCAGCTCTCTCAATCATCACTTATTTCGTAAAAATATTGTAAATTCCCCATTCTGTCAATGTGGGGCAACAGAAACCACGGTCCATTTTCTGCTACATTGTCCCTGTCACAATGTAACAAGACTGAGATATATTCACACCATTAATTTATCAATTAACTTAAATACGAATTTATTATTGTTTGGATCTACAGACTTAACGAATACCCTAAATACAGATATATTCTTAAACGTGCAGAAGTTCATCATAAGTAGTAAACGATTCACCTCTTAACCATATTGACACAACTTAAACATGTTAAAATAAAAAAAAGCACTTGCACCTTTGCACTTCATTGTTTGTTTCTTTTTATTATTTTTTCTTACTAAAGCACACCAAATAACATTGACAACAACTGATTAACACTTGATTAATTCTCAATACACTTCTACCTTTCGATACTAATTAAACCTTGAACACCAAATAACAACAGGGATACGGATTAATATATGTATAACCACTTGTTTCCGAATCCTATTGATTAATTTAAATGTCTATATAATCTATATGTGGATTATGATAATGTGTAATATTGAATTAATTAATAAAATATGTTTATACTAAAACAGGAGTGGATTCAGAGACTCTTTTGACGGGGGCTCAGTTATGAAGCAGTTCAGGTGAAAGGAGTGCTATTGAGGTGGGAACATATTTATAGTATAATAACTAATATACATGTACAATGTATTAGAAACATATAAATATACATTATAAACATTTGAAATAGTATTGTTATTATTGTTATACTACACAAACATGCATATGTACCTAGGTTGATTATTCAATTAAAATGTCTAGTAGAATAATACTTATCGGTTGCCTCCTTGCAAAATCTGCAACAATCTTTTGTGTGTTCACTGGTATGTCTCTGTGGATGTACATTAACCCAAAGGAGTAAGTCTACCTTGACCCATGGTAGAACGCTAGTATGTCTTTAGAAGTCGAAGAGTACTGATACTTCTTTCACATTCACAACTAGTGACGCGGAATACAGCCGAAATGTGCAAAATCGTTCAGACGTTAATGAAGAATAGTTTGTCAAATTCCTTACGGGTGGCAGTTATGGTGCTAGGTCTGTCCTCTGGTCCATTAAGGCCAAACAAGTAAGTCTACCTTGACCCATGGTAGAACGCTAGTATGTCTTTAGAAGTCGAAGAGTACTGATACTTATTTAACATTCACAATTAGTGACGGGGAACACAGCCGAAATGTGCAAAATAGTTGAGACGTTACTGAAGAATAGTTTGTCACATTCCTAAAAAGTGGCAGATATGGTGCTAGGTCTGTCCTCCGTTTCTCTAGATTGCCAAAGGGAATACCACTGGGCCAATTCTTCATGCAAAGTATCTTAAAAAAAGAGAAATCTTCTGTCTTTGGTGATATTGTCATTACAGATGGAAGCATCTGAAGTCCCAAAGCGGCTCTGGTAGTTTAGTAAACTGCTCAAGTTTCTGAACAATAGCAGGCAAAAAATCTATTATTTTTCTAATATATTTTCATTATTTTATATGTATTTATATTTTCATTTAGGGTTTAAAATATGCTGTATTCGAAACGGCAACTCGTGTAATTTTTTATTTACAAAAATACAGCAACATTTACATTTAATTTCATTCGTAAAAATAAATGATATTTAAATAAGAATTTCCTTCATAGAACCTCAATATACAGGTGTTGGTGGTTATACCTATATGTAATTATGTATAGGGGAATGTCCAAGTAACTCTCCACTCCTTAAAAATAATGGAGCCGAGGCCCATTGTTTTTAAGGAATGGAGAGATACGAGGACATTCTCCCACTTAAAATCCACCCATTGTACTTTATTAATTTTATTAATTATTAATCTTGTAACAAAAAAAAGTCTGTGTATAGTATCTAAAGAACAAAGAGAACTATAACTCTCCATTCCTTAAAAATAATGGAGAGTTTTGACAATAGATTTACATAACAGGTGGATTTTAAATCACTAAAGTGTAATGTTTATATAACGGTTTAAGACAATACCTGATTAATTGGTATATTGACAATACATTTATAAAAACTTCAAAGAAACTTAAAAATTTGATTTAGCATAATTACTTATAATTACCTCTTTGAAGATTAAATCAATACAAAGAAATGAATTTTGTTTTACTTACATCACACAGATCGAAATAATTGGATTAAGAGTCACATCGTTCAACAGCCTTGAAAAACGTATTTTAATATAAATGCTCGACTTACAAAAAATGTATTTGAGGGGGGGTTGACACTCCCAAAGCCACCCCCCCCCACATTTTTTTTTAATACGCCACTGAAAAAATGAAATGCTTAAAATCTAAATAGATCACGTTAAGTTGGCATTTAAACTATTATTTATTTATTTATTTATTTATTTATTTATTTATTTATTTATTTATTTATTTATTTATTTATTTATTTATTTATTTATTTATTTATTTATTTATTTATTTATTTATTTATTTATTTATTTATTTATTTATTTATTTATTTATTTATTTATTTATTTATTTATTTATTTATTTATTTATTTATTTATTTATTTATTTATTTATTTATTTATTTATTTATTTATTTATTTATTTATTTATTTATTTATTTATTTATTTATTTATTACTATTGATGGTGCAATATACATTATATTTATTTTAAGAACAAGGTAGGAAATGGTCAAATATGAATATGTCAATGGATTATAATCTCCCGGTAAGTTTGTAACTAATATTTTTCTTTCGCGGGTGTAAAATGTTGCCGGAAATTATCCCTAAACATAATTTAGCAATGTGTATGCTATACCACACCCCCTCCCACGGAAAAAATATCCCAAATGCTTAAAAATAAAAGCTACGAATACATCTCCGAAGTAAGAATTTGAAAATATCCTATATCTCTAAAGAGGCTAAAAATGAATATGCATCAGCTAATATATTTTGAATGTTCATGATAAATATTTCTAAAGTAGCGATCATTTATTTCTTACGAGGGATTGGGTAGTGGCTTTGATTTTTTCTGGAAAAAAAGGAGAAAAACCCAACTTTTATAGAAATTAAATAAATTGACCAGAAAGAAGCAATGAATACATAATACAATGTATGACCCGACAGTTTCCTTGAGAACTTGGTAAAATTTGAAGAAAAATTACCGACTAGTTTATTATGTTCAAAAAATAAATAATCTGATATTTGATCAGGTCGGGGAGAAAAGTAGTTGAAAAACCGGGGTTAGGGTTACCTATACCACCGGGTGGTGCAGGTACGCCATAACCACGTGACCACATATGTGACGTAATCACGATGAAGTTGTAGGTCTTGACGATTAGGTTTCAAATTTCATAGTTTTGGGCCCGGGGATGGGCGGGGTCATCAAGTGCAAAATTCAGAGTTATGATAAGGTAGGCATGTCTTATATCAAATGAAATGTCTTGACGAGTAGGTGTTACATTTCATATTTTTGGGACCCGGGGGGGGGTCATCAAGTACACAAATACAAAGCTATGATAAGGTAGGCATGTCGTATATTAAAAGAAAGCTCTTGACGAGTACGTTTAAGAATTCATGTTTTCGAACCCATCCGAGAGGTGGGGCGGGGTCATCTAGTGCATAAATCCAAAGTTCTTAGAAGGTATGAATGTCGTATATCATATGAAAGGTCTTGACGAGTAGGTTTCAATTTTCATATTTTAGGGTACCGAGGTGGGGCGGGATCATCAAGTACGAACATTTAAAGTTATGATAAGGTAGGCATGTTGTATATTAAAAGAGAAGCCGACTAATAGAAATCCCCAACTTAATTATAACAGCTGCAAGTATAATGGGAACCACTCAATTGATTGCAGATTTGAATCAATCAGCAGTGCAACATACACCTAACATAATCTGTATGTGTGCAAGAAAATTATATTAATATTGATATGGAAATAAACTAGGTAGAACTGTTTTAGATACCTAAAACTTATGTCTCCCCTTAATGCGGCCATCTGTACAACAATAAGTTACACATTATGAGTTGAATGATACTATTTTAAAAACAATTATTTGACCTTAAGGTCAAGGGTCAAGGTCCCACGAAGGTCATTACGGTACGCGACACACCACCTTATGGTCATGCACCCACATACCAATTGTCATTGACCTATCTCGAACGAAAAAAATGTTATGGCCCGGACAAGAAAATACTATTTAAAAAACAATTATTTGACCTTGAGGTCAAAGGTCAAGGTCCAATGAAGGTCATTACGGTACGCGACACACCGCCTTATGGTCATGCACCCACATACCAAATATCATTGACCTATCTCGAAAGACAAAAAAGTTATGGTCCGGACAAGCTTCGCTGAGAAGTGCAAAAGGACAAACAACGATCTACAAAACATACATATAAAGCTTAAGATCGAGTAACGCGAACCCCACTAAAAACCGGAGGTGAATGCAGGTGCTCCCGTAGGGTAAGCAGTTTCTGCTCCAGTAGTGACACCCGTCGTGTTAATCTTTACAAACCCGGTGATAAGTCCACCGGGAAGTGTTTACGACAAGTGGAACATATCCGTGGTCATTTGTGACACAGATATTCCATAACGGTCAACCAAGTCATGGTGATGACCGTAAAACTTTCGAAGTGATGACTTCAACTTAACCAAGAGGAACTCTTGGTTCAGTAGCTTCCTTGTTCGCAGCAACCCTCTATCAAGGCAATACTGATGGGAACCACAAGACTGACCGGCACCATATAGCTGAAATATGTTGAAAATGGCGTTAAACACCATTCCCTTAAACAACCACCCACCCACCCCCTATTTGTTTTCATATCACCGAATAACAGGATATGTTTCTATGGACTGCTTGATTTATAATTTAATTATTGAATTTGTCATTTTTCAAAATTGACGGTTTTAATGATCTCTATTTTATGTGATAAAGGTATGATTGTTGGATTGATTTGATTTGAAGACGATTTAATGTTTGAAACGAAGTACGGATTGGGTTCAGGTATAATATACAATGATATTATGGATTGTGTCCTGGGTATAAAACACAAGGATAGTTTACCATGTAAGTACAATACTCGTGACAAATGGCAACACACAGAACATCACTTCATTGTAGGGTTTAGTCTGTTGGTTTTATGGTGTTTAACGCCTCTTCCAACGTATTTCAGTTATATCGTGGTGGTCAGTTTTATTGGTGGAGGAAACCGGAGTGCCCAAAGAAAACCACCGATCTGCCGCAAGTCACTGACAAACTTTATCACATAATGTTGTACAACCCGCCATGAACGGGATTCGAACTCACAACATTAGTGGTGATATACACCGATTGTATTGATAATTGTACATCCAACTACCATACGACCACGACGATCCCCTCATTGTACAATGACCGCTCATGAAATGTTGATCGCCGATGTTCAATTTGTTTATATATTTAAATAGATTCAGTAACCGCCTCACTTTTTGCGTAGTTATATACCGCATTCACTAATTGTCAATAAAATCACAACTTTTATTACCTGAAATGGTCACAGAACGGATATTTTTCACACATTTGTCCAACAAAAAGCAATTATTAGCTCACATCATCCCGGGAATGGACTAAGTATAGTTAATGTGTGTGTCAATTTCTCGAGAGAATCGGACGCCACCTGAACTCTCCGTTGCTTTTGGTATATTTAATTCTATATTTAGTTCTGAAAGACTGAGCCTCTTTCTAGGCTTTCACGCTTGCGCTTGGTATTGAGGTGCGAACTCGTTAAGTGTTGCGAGTTCCAAAAACCGCAATATACAAATAGAAATAGTGTATAGAATGACCAATTAAAAGAAGAGTTTGAAGATACCAAAAGGGTAATCAGAATCCGTATATCGAGGAACAGACAACACAATGGCCAAAAGAAAAAGTACAAAAGGACAAACAACGATCTACAAAACATACATACAAAAATAAAGATCAAGTAATACGAACCCCACTGAAAACCGGAGGTGAACTCAGGTGCTCCGAAAGGGTAAGCAGTTCCTGTTCCACTAGTGGCATTCGTCGTGTTATTTTAGTTACAAACCCGATTATAACTCATGAATGAGCAAAGTACCAGGAAGTGCTTACGACAAATGGAACATATCCGTGACACAGATATTCCATAGCGGTCAAACAAGTCATGGTGGCGACCGTAAAACTTTCGAAGTGATGACTTCAACTTACCTAAGAGGAACCCTTGGTTCAGTAGCTTCCTTGTTAGCAGCAACCGTCTATCAAGGAAATCCTGATAGGAACCTCAAGCTCTGGAATATCGTATCAACTATATACTCCATATGCAGGTGCTGCTGGAAAGTTCCCAATGGAAAAATTGAAATCATATGTGGTAAAGTTTCGTTCTTAACCGCCCCTCACTGTCAATTTCGAGGTGTAGGTCAAGGTATGAAGCATACCCTATCTGTATCTGTGGTATCCTTTATTTCAAGCTCAATGGGATAAATGCGATCAACGAACTCGCCAAACCTAGAATTATTTAGTGAAAGGACATTATCTATGTAACGGAACGTGAAATTAAAGGATCGGGCAAGCTTATTTTCGTTTTTCTTGAGAAGCCCCTGTATGAAGTATGCCTCATGCGAATAAAGGAACAAGTGGGCGAGAAGACGAGCACATTTTGTACCCATAAGCATGCCGACTGTCTGTTGAAAAACAGGTTCACCAAACATAACAAATATGTTGTCAATCAAAACCTCGAGCATGTTGGTGATATCAGTTTCAGAGAACTTTTTGGTAGAATCAGATTGGTTTTATTTACAAAATAAGATATGTCCCTTCCTAGCACAAGATATTCGTATCTACGTTGGCCATTCTTTTTTATGAAACACAGTTTTGGATCAACTCCTTTAAAATGTCCTTCAGCTTAGAGTGAGGAATAGTTGTGTAGAGGGTAGAGAAGTCAAATGTTTTAATGCTATTGCAGGAGGACATGGGCCTAGATTGTATTTACTCTAACAGATCTTTAAAGTTCTTCAGAATCCACATCTGATTCACACCACCCCTCGAGTAGCTAGTGTCGCAGTAACTCTGAAGCCCGGTTTTGACCGCCGATAGAATACATGTTAATAGTTTAGAAAGAGGTTTCGTGGAGCAGTTGGCAGACCCAGCAAAATAACGCTGTTTCAAAGGACACCTGTGTAATTTAGGAATCCAGTAGAGTGATGGTAGATCCAGTTCTTCATCTTTGGTTGAAATTCCAAAGGAAAATAAAACAGACCTATGATTGTCCAAGATTTCCTCTTTCGTAAGTGTCGTCGGAGTATATGTAGGGGTGCCAAGTGAATTGTCAATACTTAATTCCTTTATCAAGCAGTCTATATAAAATGTGATTTACACACAAAAACAATATTGTTAGGGGCCTTGTCAGCTGAGACAATAACATATTTGTCATGGAGGAGAGACAGGTTGTTAGCAACATTTGGGTCTTTAAAGATTGATGAGAGCGAGTGCTCATAGACCCACTGAGTTTTTTAATTCTAATTTGTATAAACGACCTCACACTCTTCACCAATTCGGAACGAGTATACAAGTCCTCCATTTCACGTTTTGTCCATTGTCTGGCATAATCCTTGACGAAATCCATAAGAATTTTAAAGTTATGTGTCCAGTTTATGGATTTAGGCTCACGATATTTAGGATTTGTGGTGAACACATCTTGTAGAGAGGTGTTGTTGATAATTTTAAGGTCACCAGTTATAGCAATGTCGGCCATATTAATATGAATGGGGAACTTGCACAGGTGCAATCAGGAGTCTTAGATTTGAAATCGTCAATATTGAGATCATGCAACATGTGTCTGCAGTTAAATATTTTCGTTGCTATAGGTATGGTATATGCAAACGAGATTATAGGTACTCACTGATCTTTAAAATATAGTGGATTTTTAGATTTGACGGATTTGTGATGAAGGATATTGCCATCAAGACCTTTGTTGGCAAACGACAGTTTCAGAAAGGAACATCTGTTTATTTCATCTTTCTTAATGTCAACAGGTTTGAGAAGTCTGTGACCGGCAATATCCAAGACGATTGCTGTAAGTTTGTATTCATTTGAATTCGGATTTGTAACATGGTTTACCAAACATGAGTTGTAGAAGGCATGCAGTTTTGAAAGGGGTAGTGAAAATAGTTTCGAGCGAATGTGTTGCATAGTCAACGGTTTCTGCATAAAAGGATCCATAGTAAATTTGATTTTTTTTTCTTTATTCGAACAACCGAGTTGTTTGTCATGTCTTGTGCCACATATCAGAAAAGGGAACAATAATTTAACATTTGTGATGATATAAAAATGGCTGATAACTCTATTCGCAGAAAGGCAAAGAAAACAAACCGCATGTAAAAACGTCATGAAGTCAGACCTGACAACAAATTTTCAATACTTTTATTTCCTAAATAAAATCTGTACTATGCGACTAGTCCTGCATCTTTTGCCATTCCATAGAATACACTATGATTGTCATTTAATAAGCTTGCTGGAGTATCAAACTCACTAATGTTACCAGTTTCTAAAACCAAGATTCTGTAAATATAAAACACATCTTATATGAAATTCAACTCGTCCTCAAAATATGTCTTGGATCACAATGTGTTGATTACTCTACTTAATTATTTTTTTTATTTGGCCGTATACACCATTTTCTGCTGTTATAATGATAAATGAATACCCTTTAATCTCTTCATTGTAGGGTTTGATCTGTTGGTTTTATGGTGTTTAACACCACTTTCAACAATATTTCAGCTATATTGTGGCAGTCAGTTTTATGATCTTTTATTGGTGGAGGAAAACTTAGTACCCGGAGAAAACAACCGACCTGCCTCAAGTCACTCACAAACTTTATCAGATAATGTTGGATCGATTACACCTCACATGGGTGGCAATCGAACTCACAACATTAGTGGTGATGGGCACTGATTGCTTAGGTAGTTGTAAATCCAAATACCATATGATCACAACTACAATGGACCCGAAAACAAAAAAATAATGGTGTAAAGCTAACATTCTAAAGCCTTTTAGTTTGTAATAGTTAATAAGATAGATTGATTCATTTCAAGGAAAGAATGAATATTTATTAGGACATTTGTGATTGGTCAGTGCAGATAACTGCGTTGTCAAAGAATTTAGTAGTTTAGATATACGATGAAGGACGTTGTAATGTAACTCTGAATTGTGTTATTATCAGACAGCTGTTTGTACAGTGATGGTCAACACTTCCACCAATATCAACAAAGTGAACAATCGTCTCTCACCTAAAGAAAGTTTGAACAGTGATGGTCAACACTTCCACCAATATAAACAAAGTGAACAATCACCTCTCACCTAAAGAAAGTTTGAACAGTGATGGTCAACACTTCCAGCAATATAAACAAAGTGAACAATCGCCTCTCACCTAAAGAAAGTTTGAACAGTGATGGTCAACACTTCCACCAATATAAACAAAGTGAACAATCGCCTCTCACCTAAAGAAAGTTTGAACAGTGATGGTCAACACTTCCACCAATATAAACAAAGTGAACAATCGCCTCTCACCTAAAGAAAGTTTGAACAGTGATGGTCAACACTTCCACCAATATAAACAAAGTGAACAATCGTCTCTCACCTAAAGAAAGTTTGAACAGTGATGGTCAACACTTCCACCAATATAAACAAAGTGAACAATCGCCTCTCACCTAAAGAAAGTTTGAACAGTGATGGTCAACACTTCCACCAATATAAACAAAGTGAACAATCGCCTCTCACCTAAAGAAAGTTTGAACAGTGATGGTCAACACTTCCACCAATATCAACAAAGTGAACAATCACCTCTCACCTAAAGAAAGTTTGAACAGTGATGGTCAACACTTCCACCAATATAAACAAAGTGAACAATCGCCTCTCACCTAAAGAAAGTTTGAACAGTGATGGTCAACACTTCCACCAATATAAACAAAGTGAACAATCGCCTCTCACCTAAAGAAAGTTTGAACAGTGATGGTCAACACTTCCACCAATATAAACAAAGTAAACAATCGTCTCTCACCTAAAGAAAGTTTGAACAGTGATGGTCAACACTTCCACCAATATAAACAAAGTGAACAATCGTCTCTCACCTAAAGAAAGTTTGAACAGTGATGGTCAACACTTCCACCAATATCAACAAAGTGAACAATCGCCTCTCACCTAAAGAAAGTTTGAACAGTGATGGTCAACACTTCCACCAATATAAACAAAGTGAACAATCGTCTCTCACCTAAAGAAAGTTTGAACAGTGATGGTCAACACTTCCACCAATATAAACAAAGTGAACAATCGTCTCTCACCTAAAGAAAGTTTGAACAGTGATGGTCAACACTTCCACCAATATAAACAAAGTGAACAATCGCCTCTCACCTAAAGAAAGTTTGAACAGTGATGGTCAACACTTCCACCAATATAAACAAAGTAAACAATCGTCTCTCACCTAAAGAAAGTTTGAACAGTGATGGTCAACACTTCCACCAATATAAACAAAGTGAACAATCGCCTCTCACCTAAAGAAAGTTTGAACAGTGATGGTCAACACTTCCACCAATATAAACAAAGTGAACAATCGTCTCTCACCTAAAGAAAGTTTGAACAGTGATGGTCAACACTTCCAGCAATATAAACAAAGTGAACAATCGCCTCTCACCTAAAGAAAGTTTGAACAGTGATGGTCAACACTTCCAGCAATATAAACAAAGTGAACAATCGCCTCTCACCTAAAGAAAGTTTGAACAGTGATGGTCAACACTTCCACCAATATAAACAAAGTGAACAATCGCCTCTCACCTAAAGAAAGTTTGAACAGTGATGGTCAACACTTCCACCAATATAAACAAAGTGAACAATCGTCTCTCACCTAAAGAAAGTTTGAACAGTGATGGTCAACACTTCCACCAATATAAACAAAGTGAACAATCGCCTCTCACCTAAAGAAAGTTTGAACAGTGATGGTCAACACTTCCACCAATATAAACAAAGTGAACAATCGCCTCTCACCTAAAGAAAGTTTGAACAGTGATGGTCAACACTTCCACCAATATAAACAAAGTGAACAATCGTCTCTCACCTAAAGAAAGTTTGAACAGTGATGGTCAACACTTCCACCAATATAAACAAAGTGAACAATCGTCTCTCACCTAAAGAAAGTTTGAACAGTGATGGTCAACACTTCCACCAATATAAACAAAGTGAACAATCGCCTCTCACCTAAAGAAAGTTTGAACAGTGATGGTCAACACTTCCACCAATATAAACAAAGTGAACAATCGTCTCTCACCTAAAGAAAGTTTGAACAGTGATGGTCAACACTTCCAGCAATATAAACAAAGTGAACAATCGCCTCTCACCTAAAGAAAGTTTGAACAGTGATGGTCAACACTTCCACCAATATAAACAAAGTGAACAATCGCCTCTCACTTAAAGAAAGTTTGAACAGTGATGGTCAACACTTCCACCAATATCAACAAAGTGAACAATCGTCTCTCACCTAAAGAAAGTTTGAACAGTGATGGTCAACACTTCCACCAATATAAACAAAGTGAACAATCGCCTCTCACCTAAAGAAAGTTTGAACAGTGATGGTCAACACTTCCACCAATATAAACAAAGTGAACAATCGCCTCTCACCTAAAGAATGTTTGAACAGTGATGGTCAACACTTCCAGCAATATAAACAAAGTGAACAATCGCCTCTCACCTAAAGAAAGTTTGAACAGTGATGGTCAACACTTCCACCAATATCAACAAAGTGAACAATCGCCTCTCACCTAAAGAAAGTTTGAACAGTGATGGTCAACACTTCCACCAATATAAACAAAGTGAACAATCGCCTCTCACCTAAAGAAAGTTTGAACAGTGATGGTCAACACTTCCACCAATATAAACAAAGTGAACAATCGCCTCTCACCTAAAGAAAGTTTGAACAGTGATGGTCAACACTTCCACCAATATAAACAAAGTGAACAATCGCCTCTCACCTAAAGAAAGTTTGAACAGTGATGGTCAACACTTCCACCAATATCAACAAAGTGAACAATCGTCTCTCACCTAAAGAAAGTTTGAACAGTGATGGTCAACACTTCCACCAATATCAACAAAGTGAACAATCACCTCTAATCTCAAGTCATTAAAAAGACCATGGCGTTGGTAATCCATGTCCTGGAATTATATGCTTAGAAGGTGACGTGGAGTATCAGACCAAAAGATCTTACTTTAAGGAGACAATGTGTATACAGAAACAACAGAAGTAAATACTGATAGTTTCGATAACAGGAATGTCAGGGAAAATATCAGATAAATACTGACAGCTCTGATTACAGAACCGCTGAGGAAAATCTTGAAAAAAGACTGATAGCTCTGATAACAGGAACGCCAGGGAAAATATCAGATAAATACTGAGAGTTCTGATAACAGAACCGCTGAGGAAAATCTTGAATAAAGACTGATAGCTCTGATAACAGGAACGCCAGGGAAAATATCAGATAAATACTGACAGTTCTGATAACAGAACCGCTGAGGAAAATCTTGAATAAATACTGATAGCTCTGATAACAGGAACGCCAGGGAAAATATCAGATAAATACTGACAGCTCTGATAACAGAACCTCTGAGGAAAATCTTGAATAAATACTGATAGCTCCGATAACAGGAACGCCAGGGAAAATATCAGATAAATACTGACAGTTCTGATAACAGAACCGCTGAGGAAAATCTTGAATAAATACTGATAGCTCCGATAACAGGAACGCCAGGGAAAATATCAGATAAATACTGACAGCTCTGATAACAGAACCGCTGAGGAAAATCTTGAATAAATACTGATAGCTCCGATAACAGGAACGCCGGGGAAAATATCAGATACATACTGACAGCTCTAATAACAGGAATGCCAGGGAAAATAACAGATAAATACTGATAGCTCCGATAACAGGAATGCCAGGGAAAATCTTGAATAAATACTGATAGCTCTGATAACAGGAATGCCAGGGAAAATATCAGATAAATACTGACAGCTCTGATAACAGAACCGCTGAGGAAAATCTTGAATAAATACTGATAGCTCCGATAACAGGAATGCCAGGGAAAATATTAGATAAATACTGACAGCTCTGATAACAGAACCGCTGAGGAAAATATTGAATAAATACTGATAGCTCCGATAACAGGAACGCCAGGGAAAATATCAGATAAATACTGACAGCTCTAATAACAGGAATGCCAGGGAAAATATCAGATAAATACTGATAGCTCCGATAACAGGAACGCCAGGGAAAATATCAGATAAATACTGACAGCTCTGATAACAGAACCGCCGAGGAAAATCTTGAATAAATACTGATAGCTCCGATAACAGGAATGCCAGGGAAAATATCAGATAAATACTGATAGCTCCGATAACAGGAATGCCAGGGAAAATATCAGATAAATACTGATAGCTCTGATAACAGGAATGCCAGGGAAAATATCAGATAAATACTGATAGCTCTGATAACAGGAAAGCCACGGAAAATATCAGATAAATACTGATAGCTCCGATAACAGGAAAGCCGGCAAAAATCTTGAATAAATACTGACAGCTCTGATAACAGGAATGCCAGGGAAAATATCAGATAAATACTGATAGCTCCGATAACAGGAATGCCAGGGAAAATCTTGAATAAATACTGATAGCTCTGATAACAGGAATGCCAGGGAAAATATCAGATAAATACTGATAGCTCTGAAAACAGGAATGCCAGGGAAAATATCAGATAAATACTGATAGCTCCGATAACAGGAAAGCCAGGGAAAATATCAGATAAATACTGATAGCTCCGATAACAGGAAAGCCGGCAAAAATCTTGAATAAATACTGGCAGCTCTGATAACAGGAAAGCCAGGGAAAATATCAGATAAATACTGATAGCTCCGATAACAGGAAAGCCAGCAAAAATCTTGAATAAATACTGACAGCTCTGATAACAAGAATGCCAGGGAAAATATCAGATAAATACTGATAGCTCCGATAACAGGAATGCCGGGGAAAATATCAGATAAATACTGACAGCTCTGATAACAGAACCGCCGAGGAAAATCTTGAATAAATACTGACAGCTCTGATAACAGGAATGCCAGGGAAAATATCAGATAAATACTGATAGCTCCGATTACAGGAATGCCAGGGAAAATATCAGATAAATACTGATAGCTCCGATAACAGGAATGGCAAGGAAAATATCAGATAAATACTGATAGCTCCGATAACAGAACCGCCGGGGGAAAATCTTGAATAAATACTGATAGCTCCGATAACAGGAATGCCAGGGAAAATATCAGATAAATACTGACAGCTCTGATAACAGAACCGCCGAGGAAAATCTTGAATAAATACTGACAGCTCTGATAACAGGAATGCCAGGGAAAATATCAGATAAATACTGACAGTTCTGATAACAGGAATGCCAGGGAAAATATCAGATAAATACTGATAGCTCCGATAACAGGAATGCCAGGGAAAATCTTGAATAAATACTGATAGCTCTGATAACAGGAATGCCAGGGAAAATATCAGATAAATACTGATAGCTCTGAAAACAGGAATGCCAGGGAAAATATCAGATAAATACTGATAGCTCCGATAACAGGAAAGCCACGGAAAATATCAGATAAATACTGATAGCTCCGATAACAGGAAAGCCAGCAAAAATCTTGAATAAATACTGGCAGCTCTGATAACAGGAAAGCCAGGGAAAATATCAGATAAATACTGATAGCTCCGATAACAGGAAAGCCAGCAAAAATCTGGAATAAATACTGACAGCTCTGATAACAAGAATGCCAGGGAAAATATCAGATAAATACTGATAGCTCCGATAACAGGAATGCCAGGGAAAATATCAGATAAATACTGACAGCTCTGATAACAGAACCGCCGAGGAAAATCTTGAATAAATACTGACAGCTCTGATAACAGGAATGCCAGGGAAAATATCAGATAAATACTGATAGCTCCGATAACAGGAATGCCAGGGAAACTATCAGATAAATACTGATAGTTCCGATAACAGGAATGCCAAGGAAAATATCAGATAAATACTGATAGCTCCGATAACAGGAATGCCAGGGAAAATATCAGATAAATACTGATAGCTCCGATAACAGAACCGCCGGGGGGAAATCTTGAATAAATACTGACAGCTCTGATAACAGGAATGCCAGGGAAAATATCAGATAAATACTGACAGTTCTGATAACAGGAATGCCAGGGAAAATATCAGATAAATACTGATAGCTTCGATAACAGGAATGCCAGGGAAAATCTTGAATAAATACTGACAGCTCTGATAACAGGAATGCCAGGGAAAATATCAGATAAATACTGATAGCTCCGATAACAGGAATGCCAGGGAAAATCTTGAATAAATACTGATAGCTCTGATAACAGGAATGCCAGGGAAAATATCAGATAAATACTGATAGCTCTGAAAACAGGAATGCCAGGGAAAATATCAGATAAATACTGACAGCTCTGATAACAGAACCGCCGAGGAAAATCTTGAATAAATACTGACAGCTCTGATAACAGGAATGCCAGGGAAAATATCAGATAAATACTGATAGCTCCGATAACAGGAATTCCAGGGAAACTATCAGATAAATACTGATAGCTCCGATAACAGGAATGCCAAGGAAAATATCAGATAAATACTGATAGCTCCGATAACAGGAATGCCAGGGAAAATATCAGATAAATACTGATAGCTCCGATAACAGAACCGCCGGGGAAAATCTTGAATAAATACTGATAGCTCCGATAACAAGAATGCCAGGGAAAATATCAGATAAATACTGATAGCTCCGATAACAGGAATGCCAGGGAAAATATCAGATAAATACTGACAGCTCTGATAACAGAACCGCCGAGGAAAATCTTGAATAAATACTGACAGCTCTGATAACAGGAATGCCAGGGAAAATATCAGATAAATACTGAAAGTTCTGATAACAGGAATGCCATGGAAAATATCAGATAAATACTGATAGCTCCGATAACAGGAATGCCAAGGAAAATATCAGATAAATACTGACAGCTCTGATAACAGAACCGCCGAGGAAAATCTTGAATAAATACTGATAGCTCCGATAACAGGAATGCCAGGGAAAATATCAGATAAATACTGATAGCTCCGATAACAGGAATGCCAGGGAAAATCTTGAATAAATACTGATAGCTCTGATAACAGGAATGCCAGGGAAAATATCAGATAAATACTGATAGCTCTGAAAACAGTAATGCCAGGGAAAATATCAGATAAATACTGATAGCTTCGATAACAGGAATGCCAGGGAAAATATCAGATAAATACTGATAGCTTCGATAACAGGAAAGCCGGCAAAAATCTTGAATACATACTGACAGCTCTGATAACAGGAAAGCCAGGAAAAATATCAGATAAATACTGATAGCTTCGATAACAGGAAAGCCGGCAAAAATCTTGAATAAATACTGACAGCTCTGATAACAAGAATGCCAGGGAAAATATCAGATAAATACTGATAGCTCCGATATCAGGAATGCCAGGAAAAATATCAGATAAATACTGACAGCTCTGATAACAGAACCGCAGAGGAAAATCTTGAATAAATACTGACAGCTCTGATAACAGGAATACCAGGGAAAATATCAGATAAATACTGATAGCTCCGATAACAGGAATGGCAAGGAAAATATCAGATAAATACTGATAGCTCCGATAACAGAAATGCCAGGGAAAATATCAGATAAATACTGATAGCTCCGATAACAGAACCGCCGGGGGAAAATCTTGAATAAATACTGACAGCTCTGATAACAGGAATGCCAGGGAAAATATCAGATAAATACTGACAGTTCTGATAACAGGAATGCCAGGGAAAATATCAGATAAATACTGATAGCTTCGATAACAGGAATGCCAGGGAAAATCTTGAATAAATACTGACAGCTCTGATAACAGGAATGCCAGGGAAAATATCAGATAAATACTGATAGCTCCGATAACAGGAATGCCAGGGAAAATCTTGAATAAATACTGATAGCTCTGATAACAGGAATGCCAGGGAAAATATCAGATAAATACTGATAGCTCTGAAAACAGGAATGCCAGGGAAAATATCAGATAAATACTGACAGCTCTGATAACAGAACCGCCGAGGAAAATCTTGAATAAATACTGACAGCTCTGATAACAGGAATGCCAGGGAAAATATCAGATAAATACTGATAGCTCCGATAACAGGAATTCCAGGGAAACTATCAGATAAATACTGATAGCTCCGATAACAGGAATGCCAAGGAAAATATCAGATAAATACTGATAGCTCCGATAACAGGAATGCCAGGGAAAATATCAGATAAATACTGATAGCTCCGATAACAGAACCGCCGGGGAAAATCTTGAATAAATACTGATAGCTCCGATAACAAGAATGCCAGGGAAAATATCAGATAAATACTGATAGCTCCGATAACAGGAATGCCAGGGAAAATATCAGATAAATACTGACAGCTCTGATAACAGAACCGCCGAGGAAAATCTTGAATAAATACTGACAGCTCTGATAACAGGAATGCCAGGGAAAATATCAGATAAATACTGAAAGTTCTGATAACAGGAATGCCATGGAAAATATCAGATAAATACTGATAGCTCCGATAACAGGAATGCCAAGGAAAATATCAGATAAATACTGACAGCTCTGATAACAGAACCGCCGAGGAAAATCTTGAATAAATACTGATAGCTCCGATAACAGGAATGCCAGGGAAAATATCAGATAAATACTGATAGCTCCGATAACAGGAATGCCAGGGAAAATCTTGAATAAATACTGATAGCTCTGATAACAGGAATGCCAGGGAAAATATCAGATAAATACTGATAGCTCTGAAAACAGTAATGCCAGGGAAAATATCAGATAAATACTGATAGCTTCGATAACAGGAATGCCAGGGAAAATATCAGATAAATACTGATAGCTTCGATAACAGGAAAGCCGGCAAAAATCTTGAATACATACTGACAGCTCTGATAACAGGAAAGCCAGGAAAAATATCAGATAAATACTGATAGCTTCGATAACAGGAAAGCCGGCAAAAATCTTGAATAAATACTGACAGCTCTGATAACAAGAATGCCAGGGAAAATATCAGATAAATACTGATAGCTCCGATATCAGGAATGCCAGGAAAAATATCAGATAAATACTGACAGCTCTGATAACAGAACCGCAGAGGAAAATCTTGAATAAATACTGACAGCTCTGATAACAGGAATACCAGGGAAAATATCAGATAAATACTGATAGCTCCGATAACAGGAATGGCAAGGAAAATATCAGATAAATACTGATAGCTCCGATAACAGAAATGCCAGGGAAAATATCAGATAAATACTGATAGCTCCGATAACAGAACCGCCGGGGGAAAATCTTGAATAAATACTGATAGCTCCGATAACAAGAATGCCAGGGAAAATATCAGATAAATACTGATAGCTCCGATAACAGGAATGCCAGGGAAAATATCAGATAAATACTGACAGCTCTGATAACAGAACCGCCGAGGAAAATCTTGAATAAATACTGATAGCTCTGATAACAGGAATGCCAGGGAAAATATCAGATAAATACTGATAGCTCTGATAACAGGAAAGCCAGGGAAAATATCAGATAAATACTGATAGCTTCGATAACAGGAAAGCCGGCAAAAATCTTGAATAAATACTGCCAGCTCTGATAACAAGAATGCCAGGGAAAATATCAGATAAATACTGATAGCTCCGATATCAGGAATGCCAGGGAAAATATCAGATAAATACTGACAGCTCTGATAACAGAACCGCCGAGGAAAATCTTGAATAAATACTGACAGCTCTGATAACAGGAATGCCAGGGAAAATATCAGATAAATACTGACAGTTCTGATAACGGGAATGCCAGGGAAAATATCAGATAAATACTGATAGCTCCGATAACAGGAATGCCAGGGAAAATATCAGATAAATACTGATAGCTCTGATAACAGGAATGCCAAGGAAAATATCAGATAAATACTGATAGCTCCGATAACAGGAATGCCAGGGAAAATATCAGATAAATACTGATAGCTCCGATAACAGAACCGCCGGGGGAAAATCGTGAATAAATACTGATAGCTCCGATAACAAGAATGCCAGGGTAAATATCAGATAAATACTGATAGCTCCAATAACAGGAATGCCAGGGAAAATATCAGATAAATACTGACAGCTCTGATAACAGAACCGCAGAGGAAAATCTTGAATAAATACTGACAGCTCTGATAACAGGAATGCCAGGGAAAATATCAGATAAATACTGACAGTTCTGATAACGGGAATGCCAGGGAAAATATCAGATAAATACTGATAGCTCCGATAACAGGAATGCCAGGGAAAATATCAGATAAATACTGATAGCTCTGATAACAGGAATGCCAAGGAAAATATCAGATAAATACTGATAGCTCCGATAACAGGAATGCCAGGGAAAATATCAGATAAATACTGATAGCTCCGATAACAGAACCGCCGGGGGAAAATCTTGAATAAATACTGATAGCTCCGATAACAAGAATGCCAGGGAAAATATCAGATAAATACTGATAGCTCCGATAACAGGAATGCCAGGGAAAATATCAGATAAATACTGACAGCTCTGATAACAGAACCGCCGAGGAAAATCTTGAATAAATACTGATAGCTCTGATAACAGGAATGCCAGGGAAAATATCAGATAAATACTGATAGCTCTGATAACAGGAAAGCCAGGGAAAATATCAGATAAATACTGATAGCTTCGATAACAGGAAAGCCGGCAAAAATCTTGAATAAATACTGCCAGCTCTGATAACAAGAATGCCAGGGAAAATATCAGATAAATACTGATAGCTCCGATATCAGGAATGCCAGGGAAAATATCAGATAAATACTGACAGCTCTGATAACAGAACCGCCGAGGAAAATCTTGAATAAATACTGACAGCTCTGATAACAGGAATGCCAGGGAAAATATCAGATAAATACTGACAGTTCTGATAACGGGAATGCCAGGGAAAATATCAGATAAATACTGATAGCTCCGATAACAGGAATGCCAGGGTAAATATCAGATAAATACTGATAGCTCCAATAACAGGAATGCCAGGGAAAATATCAGATAAATACTGACAGCTCTGATAACAGAACCGCAGAGGAAAATCTTGAATAAATACTGACAGCTCTGATAACAGGAATGCCAGGGAAAATATCAGATAAATACTGACAGTTCTGATAACAGGAATGCCAGGGAAAATATCAGATAAATACTGATAGCTCCGATAACAGGAATGCCAGGGAAAATATCAGATAAATACTGACAGTTCCGATAATAGGAATACCAGGGAAAATATCAGATAAATACTGATAGCTCCGATAACAGGAATGCCAGGGAAAATATCAGATAAATACTGATAGCTCCGATAACAGAACCGCCGGGGGAAAATCTTAAATAAATACTGATAGCTCCGATAACAGGAACTCTGGGGAAAATCTCAGATAAATACTGACTAAAGAAATATTCAGCGTGTTGTGTGTTTTTCATTGGCTTGTCTTCGTTCTGTGTCTTGTGCCAATACTGCCTATGTCTCTGGATTTTGCATTCTTGATTGCACCTTTTGTTTTATCTTACGCTTATTTACGTAAAATGCTGTACAGCTTACCTGTCGTAGTCCATTATTGTGTTTAGTCGGTGGGCTATTGTTAAAATGGTACAGTCAGAAAATTCAACTCTGATTGTATTCTGTATGAGTTCATCAGTTTCTAGATCTACAGCAGCTGTAGCCTCGTCTAATACTAAGATCTTTGTTTTCCGTAACAAAGCCCTGGCTAGACACACTAACTGTCTTTGACCAACACTGCAAAGAAAAGAAATATTATAATGTCTAACAGAACATCAAGATGGAATACATGATAATTATATAGAAAGGTATATTTGTATTTGATATAGTAAGGACAATTTCAAAAATATTTTTATGCAAAAATGTACTGAATACAATTCAAGCTTAATATGTTATCTAGTGAAATTCATATATACCCTTTCATTATGTGGTTTAGGCCCCATCCGCTGAACATTTTAATAAACAAACAAAAGAGTATTGATCTTAAAAACAGTGTTAATGGTGTGAATATTGTTGAGTTATTGCTGTTTATCGTCACTTTTGGGATTTTATTTAGCTGTTTAGGTCTGCCATCATTATTCCAGAGAGAAATGTGAGACAGGTCCACTTATAACGAAGTTGGTTATATTGTACAGATTAGTTACCCATGTCAATCCTCTTGAGTATATATCAGGTCTGGTTATATTGTACAGATTAGTTACCCATGTTAATCCCCTTGAGTATATATCAGGTCTGGTTATATTGTACAGATTAGTTACCCATGTCAATCCCCTTGAGTATATATCATGTCTGGTTATATTGAAGCTTGGTTATAATAAAAAATATGTCATGTATATACTGTCAGTATAAGTGAACTAAACTTTATAGCATAGTGCTGACCTTTGAATATCCGACTTAAAAATAAATCTGAACATTTAAGCTTGGTCTTGAGGAGTGAACCGAGTTTATTGTGTTATGATTTGTGGTCAGAAGTCATATATACTCAGGTTTAATCAGCATAGTGCCTTATGATGATATACAAATATGTCAGATGATATCATCATAAATCATATAGTGACTTTTCCTTTCGTAATTTATTCGTCTATGTAATAATAAATATTCTTATCTACAGACGAACATCGCTGGTGGACATGTCAGATCACTAGGACACAAACTCCAGGCTCTAAATTAGCATATCTTTGATCTTACCCATAGTGATGCATCCCCAGCAAAGAAACAACAACTCAATTTCTAGTCTAGGATTTATCTGACCACAGACTGGCCCAATGACATTCTGGTAGCTAACAATTATTGACAAAACAAGACTAAGCCTTATGGTCATAAAACTTCCGAGCACGAGTTTGTGCTCAAATTATAAGCTCACTTCCTCCATTATATCTTATGGTTTTACTTCACATACTATTTTAATATAAAATCAAACCTCAGATTTTCGCCGCCTTCTGAACACTGAAAGTCGAGTTCTCCGGTAATTCCTTGCACAAATGTTTTCAAATGTGCATGCTCCAAAGCTTTCCATACATCTTCGTTTGAGTATTCCTCAAATGGATCTAAATTCATTCTCATTGTTCCAGAAAATAGAACAGGATCCTATCACAATACAATTCATGCAAATAAATACATTTGTCACATTAAATACTTTAAAACACAATGGTAATTTTCCACCTCAAATGTTTTAATTTAGAAGTATGTTCTATACTTCCACTAATATTTCTACATTTAAATAAAGCAAGTATTACGGTCGCTACCATGACGTGGTTAACAGTTACGGAATATCTGTATCACAAATGACCACAGATATGTTCCACGTGTCGTAAGCACTTCCCGGTCCTGGTGTAACACGACGGACACCACTATTGGTGCAGGAACTGCTTTCCCTTCCGGAGCACCTGAGTTCACCCCTGTTTTATAGTGAGGTTCGTGTTACTCGATCTTTAGTTTTATATGTATGTTTTGTAGATTGTTGTTTGCCCTTGTATACTTTTTCTTTTGGCCATTGTGTTGTCTGTCCTTCTTCAATTGTCGGACTCTGATTAAGAAGTAACATTCTATTTACATAATACATGTGTTTCTTTTATTGAATTGACACCCATTAACCAGTTGCATTTCGTCATTGAAAATGATAAATATTTCTACAGTATTTTACTTACAAAGCAAGCTGTGCAGTAGAGAATAACTTATTTAAGTCCACCGAGATATTCAAATAAAAGGGGGTTATGGTGTTCAACGCCACTTTCAACAATATCTCAGTTATATCGTCGTGGTCAGTTTTATTGGTAAAGGACACCATAGTACCCAAAGAAATCCACCGACCTGCCGCAAGTAACTAACACACTTTATCACATAATGTTGTATCAAGCTAAATTAAAGATCTGTGTACAAACCAAATAACAATATAGTACAAACAGAAAAGACAAGAACTCTAACAATACACCGGAAGTAAGACTGAAAAGGTGAGAACATCCTGTCATAATTACCAGCCCCGTTATTAAGTCCTGGTTAAAAAAAGGTTGAGCAGGTTCATCTTAGAAACATGTATGACATATGCAAAGTCAAGTATTAATAGATAAATGACAATAAAGATATACCTGTGGTATAATAGTGATCTTTGACCTCAAGTCTTGTAGACCTATCGTCGATATATCAATACCATCAATAACAATACTTCCTTGTGCCTTTTCTATTATTCTAAACAGACCCATCGTTAACGATGACTTCCCAGCTCCTGTCCGTCCAACTATTCCAATCTGGAACCAGATGAATAGCGAAAATATGGAAATGACATTTATATAACAAAATTTCAATACAGATTATTTCTAATTTAAAAAAAATATATATATTACTCTAGATTGATACAAATTGTATTTTAATGTATATTGAAATTTTGTAAGGTTGTGATTTCCGGATCCTTTTGAATACTATTGAATAAAGGGATATTTATCTATATATATCATTTAATGTAAAGCGATTGGTTTTGTAAGTATAAAGAATTCATTGTGCTAAACAATGTCACCAGTAGTCAAGTTGAACTACGAACGCGTCCAAATTAAGTTTTGTAATTCCTATTTCAGATCAATTACGATACATGATTTCTCGAGTGCGTTTTAATATATCATCTTAACATAGCATTTAAACACTGTTGACCTGGAATGTTTGTTGGTCATTTCATTAGATATTCAAATTTCCACACTTGAAAGATATTTAGAAATATGGGAAGAAGATTGTACCTTTTCACCTGGATGTATTTTACAGGTAATCCCCTTCAAGACCAGTTCTAGTCCCTCTCTGTAGCGAACACCGTAATCTTTGATCTCCACACAACCTTCAATAGGCCAGTTTTTATCCGGTTTCTTGTCTTCTATTATCCAAGCAGCCTTTTAATTAAGATATACACAATTCATACATTCATTCAAACATTATATTCTGTCCACTTTCACCACTGCTATAATTCCCAGCGTATTCATTCAAACATTATATTCTGTCCACTTTCACCACTGCTATAATTCCCAGCGTATTCATTCAAACATTATATTCTGTCCACTTTCACCACTGCTATAGTTCCCAGCGTCAGATTTTAAGGATGCTTAGAAGGAAATTATTCAGTGCTGTTAAATATCCAGTGACAAGTCAAATTCAGCAATAAATATGTTCACACGATAAATATGTTGACACGGCGGATATATTAGTAGATATATAGGGTGCTGAACCAACGATTATAAAATTATTTTTTGTTACTTCTACGTTAAGCACGCAATATTAATAAGGAAGATATTTGTTGGAAAAAAGTCAGCATATTATGTCCATACTGAGCGATACGTCTACCTCTGGACAGATGCTTCAGTGAGCTGGAATTGTTGCTTAGTGCCAAGAAAGTCAATAGTTCAGCTATATCATGGCGAGAATAAGTAACATTTCAATGACTAAATGATCATGCCCACTTTGCACTAGACCAACATGCTAATTTTGATATTTAGTGCAAGCTCACAGAAACAATAGTGTGCTAATAGACATGTCACTTCACTCGAACACATAACTCTGATTTCAACGGAAAAGCAACAAATGCCAATATTATATTATCTGGTTTGATCCGACTCTTAGCTACTGGTACTCGTGATCTACTGCACTCGAGACAAGGATACTAGCCATTACACCATCAATGAGATTTCAACCTAGCCATTACACCTTTATGTATGCTATTCATCTAACAGTCAGTCAGGTTTTCAATATGAAACATATACAGCATACTAAACAATGAATGCGAAGCGCAGCCGAGTCTTCAGAGGAACGATAATCTTAGCTTGTAAATGGTAAACATTACATCAGATTGTGTACTTTAAATTTCATAATATGCATCATGACGACAAGAGACTAATTACAGTGTATTTAATAGAATTTTAATTTTGTCTTGTCAACCACAAATTAACTTTCCAATTTACTTTCAAAATCAAATGGCAACACTCATCTTTTTACTTATGACTTTTACCTCCGTTGGCTTCTCTGAATATTCTCTTATTCTTTCCACAGATATTATATTAGTTTCCAAATCTGAGGACTCCCTAACTAACCATTGTAGACATCCTGTTACCTAAAATATGGAAAATGAAGATGGTTAAATAGAAATATACACAAATTATATATATATACTGTATCATAAAAAAGGACTGTGTCCGGTGCAGCATGATACGACCACAGCATTTTATCAAGGGCACTCTTCCTGTACTAGTTTTGTTGCAATAGGGTTTTACTCAAAAACCAAAACTGAAAGAGTAAATCTGCTGGAATACTACCTAAAGTCTTTGCCAAATTCAATTAAATGAAAAAATTGAATTATAGAAGTTGTGTCCAAAATACAATACAATGATAATACTTTTGTAGACAAATAATTTAAATCTGTGTTTAAATCAATAGGATTTGTGTGATATTGCATTTTTTTTATCTTCTTTCCATGTCTTGTGCCCAATGTTGCCTGTGTCTCTAGATTCTTAATTCTAGATTGCACCTAGACTTCGGCCTAACATTTATTTATCTAGCAACAAGAGTGATACAAAGATAGCATAGTTGATTTCTAATCTGATGTTGTATTAACGTCACCTTATTAAATCTTCTATAAACATGCTATCGTTGATATTTTTGCTAGAAACGGACTTCTCATCTCATCTCATATCTTAGGCTTCACATTTGATGTGATATTGTTATCATAAATCAATTCTCGCAAAAACCAATAAGTGGTAGTATATATCTATCATTGCTATTGTTACAAAATTGTACAACAGATTTACTGAAGAATGTAAACAAGACACAAATGGTTACTTACATTCAAGGCATAAACAATAGACAACCCTACAAGTCCTGGTGATAAGTTATCTTTGTCATAGACAGCAAATAAACAAGCGAACAATACTATAAAGCTACCTAAGACGTCTAGTCTGATATGTAACCATCTACAAAATATAGAAATTTCAATACTAGTAATTATTATACTGATAGAGCAGGAACTACTTACCCTTCCGGATCACCTGATTTAACATCAGTTTTTTGTTAGGGATTTGTGTGGCTCAATCTATAGTTTTCTGTGCAGAGCTTTGTAGTATAATTGTCTGTCTTCATATATTTACGGTTTCTGGTTACCCATTGGTATCATCAAAATCTTGTTATCTTGACATTTGTAAAGACTCGTTATAAAACGATACATAAAACGACATCTAACCTGGGTAAACTCTGTAATATTACCTTACCTTTGACCTATAACTGTGAGGTCATTCTATAGAATCAATGACATTCAATATAATAATAAAATTACATACTGACCACCATGTTATAACTACCATATTATTGAAAATAGTATTATGTTGGTTTTTTGTTTTTTTATGGTTTTTACACCACTTTCAACAATATTTCAGTTATATCATGGTGGTCAGATTTATTGGTGGAGGAAACCGGAGGACCTGGAGAAAATCACCGACCTGTCGCAAGTCACTGACAAACTTTATCACATAATGTTGTACACCTCTCCCTGATCGAGATTTCAACTCACAACGTTAGTGGTGATTGCATAGGTAGTTGTAAATCTAACTACCTTACAATCACAGTCACGACGGCTCCTGAAAAAATATTAAACACCCATAAACTAGACAAAGCATTAACACTGATCTTTTATATCTCACCGTCTGGCTGCGACTTTCAATAGATGAATAGTGTTCACCTCATCACATCGATCAGCTGATTCACCAATGAATCTTTTCTGTTGTTGGTAAGCTCTTATAGTTAAACATCCAGAAATGGTCTCTCCAAAGTGGGAGTAAATAGGAGATCTTGCAGCAGATTCTAGTCGTCGTAACTGTCGTGATGTTGATGCAAACATTCGCTTCAAAAGATAATATTTTCTGTATGCAAATAATATAAGTTAAAGTGAGAAAAAGCAAATTTCCTACACTTAAAAGAAGATTTACATTGTTTAATATATATTAGACTTAGTGTTACTGGTGTGTAGCTTAATATGGAAGAGAAATCCCGACATCTAAAACAAACTGACCTATGACTCCCCTTTGTTAGTATTTGTCTTCGGTGAGGTGTGAATCATAGTACCAGATGTATTAGCTTATGTAAGGTAGCAATTTGGCATTAGAAAATAGTCGAAATTGAACCAAATAGATCAAAATTAATAGCCATAATTCATCCACAATATCCACTGATAGTCCTTCCTAGTTTTGAAGGAGGGTACGAACAACTGAGTTAGTCAAGAAAACAGCTGAGTTAGTCAACAAAACAACTGAGTTAGTCAACAAAACAACTGAGTTAGTCAACAAAACATAGTTAATCACGAAAACAACTGAGTTAGTCAAGAAAACAGTTAAGTTAGTCAGCAAAACAACTGAGTTAGTCAACAAAACAGCTGCGTTAGTCAACAAAACAACTGAGTTAGTCAACAAAACTTAGTTAGTCACGAAAACAACTGAGTTAGTCAAGAAAACAGTTGAGTTAGTCAGCAAAACAACTGACTTAGTCGACAAAACAACTGAGTTAGTCAACAAAACAACTGAGTTAGTCAACAAAACAACTGAGTTAGTCAACAAAACAGCTGAGTTAATCAACAAAACAGCTGTGTTAGTCAGCAAAACAACTGAGTTAGTCAACAAAACAGCTGAGTTAGTCAGCAAAACAACTGACTTGGTCAACAAAACAACTGAGTTAGTCAACAAAACAACTGAGTTAGTCAACAAAACAACTGAATTAGTCAACAAAACAACTGAGTTAGTCAACAAAACAGCTGAATTAGTCAACAAAACAGCTGTGTTAGTCAACAAAACAACTAAGTTAGTCAAGAAAACAACTGACTTAGTCAAGAAAACAACTGAGTTAGTCAAGAAAACAACTGCGTTAGTCAACAAGACAGCTGAGTTAGTCAAGAAAACAACTACATTAGTCAACAAAACAGCTGAGTTAGTCAAGAAAACAACTGAGTTAGTCAACAAAACAGCTGAGTTAGTCAACAAAACAACTGCGTTAGTCAACAAACAACTGAGCTAGTCAACAAAACTTAGTTAATCACGAAAACCACTGAGTTAGCCAACAAAACAACTGACTTAGTCAAGAAAACAACTGAGTTAGTCAAGAAAACAGCTGAGTTAGTCAAGAAAACAACTGAATTAGTCAACAAAACAACTGAGTTAGTCAACAAAACAACTGAGCTAGTCAACAAAACTTAGTTAATCACGAAAACAACTGAGTTAGTCAAGAAAACAGTTGAGTTAGTCAGCAAAACAACTGAGTTAGTCAAGAAAACAACTGAGTTAGTCAAGAAAACAACTGAGTTAGTCAACAAAACAACTGCGTTAGTCAACAAACAACTGAGCTAGTCAACAAAACTTAGTTAATCACAAAAACAACTGAGTTAGTCAACAAAGCAACTGCCTTAGTCAAGAAAACAACTGAGTTAGTCAAGAAAACAGCTGAGTTAGTCAAGAAAACAACTGAATTAGTCAACAAAACAACTGAGTTAGTCAACAAAACAACTGAGCTAGTCAACAAAACTTAGTTAATCACGAAAACAACTGAGTTAGTCAAGAAAACAGTTGAGTTAGTCAACAAAACAACTGAGTTAGTCAACAAAACAACTGAGCTAGTCAACAAAACTTAGTTAATCACGAAAACAACTGAGTTAGTCAAGAAAACAGTTGAGTTAGTCAGCAAAACACCTGACTTAGTCAACAAAACAACTGAGTTAGTCAACAAAACAACTGAGTTAGTCAACAAAACAGCTGAGTTAGTCAACAAAACAGCTGTGTTAGTCAACAAAACAACTGAGTTAGTCAACAAAACAACTGAGCTAGTCAACAAAACTTAGTTAATCACGAAAACAACTGAGTTAGTCAAGAAAACAGTTGAGTTAGTCAGCAAAACAACTGAGTTAGTCAACAAAACAGCTGAGTTAGTCAGCAAAACAACTGAGTTAGTCAACAAAACAGCTGAGTTAGTCAACAAAACAACTGAGCTGGTCAACAAAACTTAGTTAATCACGAAAACAACTGAGTTAGTCAAGAAAACAGTTGAGTTAGTCAGCAAAACAACTGAGTTAGTCAACAAAACAGTTGAGTTAGTCAACAAAACAGTTGAGTTAGTCAACAAAACAGCTGTGTTAGTCAACAAAACAACTGAGTTAGTCAACAAAACAACTGAGTTAGTCAACAAAACAACTGAGTTAGTCAACAAAACAACTGAGTTAGTCAAGAAAACAACTGCGTTAGTCAACAAAACAGCTGAGTTAGTCAAGAAAACAACTAAATTAGTCAACAAAACAGCTGAGTTAGTCAACAAACAACTGAGTTAGTCAAGAAAACAACTGAGTTAGTCAAGAAAACAGCTGAGTTAGTCAAGAAAACAACTGAATTAGTCAACAAAACAGCTGAGTTAGTCAACAAATAACTGAGTTAGTCAACAAAACAGCTGAGTTAGTCAACAAAACAGCTGTCAGAGTCAGTCAACAAAACAACTGAGTTAGTCAACAAAACAGCTGAGTTAGTCAACAAAACAACTGAGTTAGTCAACAAACAACTGAGTTAGTCAACAAAACAACTGGGTTAGTCAACAAAACAACTGAGTTAGTCAACAAAACAACTGAGTTAGTCAACAAAACAACTGAGTTAGTCAACAAAGCAACTTAGTCAACAAAACAACTGAGTTTGTCAACAAAACAACTTAGTCAACAAAACAACTGAGTTAGTAAAGTAAACAACTGAGTTAGTCAAGTAAACAACTGAGTTAGTCAACAAAACAACTGAGTTAGTCAACAAAATAACTGAGTTAGTCAACAAAGCAACTTAATCAACAAAACAACTGAGTTAGTCAACAAACAACATATTTAGTCAACAAAACAACTTAGTTAGTCAACAAAGCAACTTAGTTAGTCAACAAAGCAACTTAGTTAGTCAACAAAACAACTGAGCTAGCCAACAAAACAACTGAGTTAGTCAACAAAGCAACTTAGTCAACAAAACAACTGAGTTAGTCAACAAAGAACTTATTTAGTCAACAAAGCAACTTAGTTAGTCAACAAAACAACTGAGTTAGTCAACAAAACAACTGAGTTAGTCAACAAAGCAACTTAGTTAGTCAACAAAGCAACTTAGTTAGTCAACAAAACAACTGAGTTAGTCAACAAAGCAACTTAGTTAGTCAACAAAACAACTTAGTTAGTCAACAAAGCAACTTAGTTAGTCAACAAAACAACTGAGTTAGTCAACAAAACAACTGAGTTAGTCAAGTAACCAACTGAGTTAGTCAACAAAACAACTGAGTTAGTCAAGTAAACAACTGAGTTATTCAAGTAAACAACTTAGTTAGTCAAGTAAACAACTTAGTTAGTCAAGTAAACAACTGAGTTAGTCAAGTAAACAACTGAGTTAGTCAAGTAAACAACTGAGTTAGTCAACAAAACAACTGAGTTAGTCAACAAAACAATTGAGTTAGTCAAGTAAACAACTGAGTTAATCAACAAAACAACTGAGTTAGTCAAGTAAACAACTGAGTTAGTCAAGTAAACAACTGAGTTAGTCCAGTAAATAACTTAGTTAGTCAACAAAACAACTGAGTTAGTCAACAAAACAACTGAGTTAGTCAACAAAACAACATATCTGAGTTTGCTATATTCTTACCAATCTTGTTTTTACAATAATTTATCAGAAACTGTTGAAATATCAATTTGACAAAGTTTAAAATAATTTACCTGGAAATAGAAGTATACCAATGTCAGTAGCACCATAACAACACCAGACATCGGCGTTGCAGAACAAACCGTCATTATGCAAATTATGAAACAGAATAAGCTAATTATTGTATCTTTAAACTCATAAATCAGCCTGTTGTCTATGGCGTCGATATCTTTGGAGAAGCGATTGACAATTCTTCCTACTGGTGTTGTATCAAAGAAACTCATGGGTGATTTCAGTATATTACGTAATAGTCCCAAGTGTAGTTGTTTTGCTGCTTTAATAAAGCCACACACAAGAAGGCTCTCCGTCATAAAGATAAGAATAGCTGAAAAATAACATAAATATTTGATAATTATAAATATTTCATACTAATTATGATGATATTTTTTGCCAACGTCAATTTGATGGGATATATATTTCCACTCATGCCAATAGAAGTGAAATATGGTGCGTCCACAGTAATCATATTCGTTAAGCTATATTGATCGATTTACTTTATGTATACGACCACAAACTAAATAGAAAGTCTCTGATTGGTCATTTGCAAAATGCATAAAAAAATAATGACATCAAGTAAATATATTAATTTCAATCCATATATATCTAACAATTTCGCATAGATGTTTAGGAGGTGATAAACCATTTTCATGCATCTTTTCCTCATTCAACCCAAGGAATTACAACATCAACGAATTGCATAAAAAGAAGTAAATTTCATCTAGAGCTAATAAGACCATTCTTAGTTTCACAACCTTTCAAAGCCCTCAACTCAATAAATTTCTCAGAATCGATTATTACGATATCAAAAATTAACATTACGAATCCTGCTAATTTGTTATTAAAACCAGGTTCTCCTCCCTAAGTTATAGGTAACTGTAGCCAATTTTGTCTATCCTGTTTAGGCCCTTTGGTTGTATTGCTCCCAAATATTTAAAAATTATTTGGCTATCCAGCCTTTTGACTCTGAGAGTAGCTGATGAATGTTATTCTAGAAAGGTGTTGTGTGCACACATTTGATATATACATTTTTATTATGGTTTCTATATCTAAACACGTTATTGTCAATACAACTGAAAACAAGCAACATAAACGTTATTGTCAATACAACTGAAAACAAGCAACATAAACGTTATTGTCAATACAACTGAAAACAAGCAACATAAACGTTATTGTCAATACAACTGAAAACAAGCAACATAAACGTTATTGTCAATACAACTGAAAACAAGCAACATAAACGTTATTGTCAATACAACTGAAAACAAGCAACATAAACGTTATTGTCAATACAACTGAAAACAAGCAACATAAACGTTATTGTCAATATAACTGAAAACAAGCAACATAAACGCTATTGTCAATACAACTGAAAACAAGCAACATAAACGTTATTGTCAATACAACTGAAAACAAGCAACATAAACGTTATTGTCAATACAACTGAAAACAAGCAACATAAACGTTATTGTCAATACAACTGAAAACAAGCAACATAAACGTTATTGTCAATACAACTGAAAACAAGCAACATAAACGTTATTGTCAATATAACTGAAAAAAAGCAACATAAACCCTATTGTCAATACAACTGAAAACAAGCAACATAAACGCTATTGTCAATACAACTGAAAACAAGCAACATAAACGTTATTGTCAATACAACTGAAAACAAGCAACATAAACATTATTGTCAATACAACTGAAAACAAGCAACATAAACGTTATTGTCAATACAACTGAAAACAAGCAAAATAAACGTTATTGTCAATACAACTGAAAACAAGCAACATAAACGTTATTGTCAATATAACTGAAAACAAGCAACATAAACGTTATTGTCAATACAACTGAAAACAAGCAACATAAACATTATTGTCAATACAACTGAAAACAGGCAACATAAACGTTATTGTCAATACAACTGAAAACAAGCAACATAAACGTTATTGTCAATACAACTGAAAACAAGCAACATAAACGTTATTGTCAATACAACCGAAAACAAGCAACATAAACGTTATTGTCAATACAACTGAAAACAAGCAACATAAACGTTATTGTCAATACAACTGAAAACAAGCAACATAAACGTTATTGTCAATACAACTGAAAACAAGCAACATAAACGTTATTGTCAATACAACTGAAAACAAGCAACATAAACGTTATTGTCAATATAACTGAAAACAAGCAACATAAATGCTATTGTCAATACAACTGAAAACAAGCAACATAAACATTATTGTCAATACAACTGAAAACAAGCAACATGAACGTTATTGTCAATACAACTGAAAACAAGCAAAATAAACGTTATTGTCAATACAACTGAAAACAAGCAACATAAACGTTATTGTCAATATAACTGAAAACAAGCAACATAAACGCTATTGTCAATACAACTGAAAACAAGCAACATAAACGTTATTGTCAATACAACTGAAAACAGGCAACATAAATGTTATTGTCAATACAACTGAAAACAAGCAACATAAACGTTATTGTCAATACAACTGAAAACAAGCAACATAAACGTTATTGTCAATACAACCGAAAACAAGCAACATAAACGTTATTGTCAATACAACTGAAAACAAGCAACATAAACGTTATTGTCAATACAACTGAAAACAAGCAACATAAACGTTATTGTCAATACAACTGAAAACAAGCAACATAAACGTTATTGTCAATACAACTGAAAACATGCAACATAAACGTTATTGTCAATATAACTGAAAACAAGCAACATAAATGCTATTGTCAATACAACTGAAAACAAGCAACATAAACGTTATTGTCAATACAACTGAAAACAAGCAACATAAACGTTATTGTCAATATAACTGAAAACAAGCAACATAAACATTATTGTCAATACAACTGAAAACAAGCAACATGAACGTTATTGTCAATACAACTGAAAACAAGCAAAATAAACGTTATTGTCAATACAACTGAAAACAAGCAACATAAACGTTATTGTCAATACAACTGAAAACAAGCAACATAAACGTTATTGTCAATACAACTGAAAACAAGCAACATAAACGTTATTGTCAATACAACTGAAAACAAGCAACATAAACGTTATTGTCAATACAACTGAAAACAAGCAACATAAACGCTATTGTCAATACAACTGAAAACAAGCAAAATAAACGTTATTGTCAATACAACTGAAAACAAGCAACATAAACGTTATTGTCAATATAACTGAAAACAAGCAACATAAACGCTATTGTCAATATAACTGAAAACAAGCAACATAAACGTTATTGTCAATACAACTGAAAACAAGCAACATAAACGTTATTGTCAATACAACTGAAAACAAGCAACATAAACGTTATTGTCAATACAACTGAAAACAAGCAACATAAACGTTATTGTCAATACAACTGAAAACAAGCAACATAAACGTTATTGTCAATACAACCGAAAACAAGCAACATAAACGTTATTGTCAATACAACTGAAAACAAGCAACATAAACGTTATTGTCAATACAACTGAAAACAAGCAACATAAACGCTATTGTCAATACAACTGAAAACAAGCAACATAAACGTTATTGTCAATACAACTGAAAACAAGCAACATAAACGTTATTGTCAATATAACTGAAAACAAGCAACATAAACGTTATTGTCAATATAACTGAAAACAAGCAACATAAACGTTATTGTCAATACAACTGAAAACAAGCAACATAAACGTTATTGTCAATACAACTGAAAACAAGCAACATAAACGTTATTGTCAATACAACTGAAAACAAGCAACATAAACGTTATTGTCAATACAACCGAAAACAAGCAACATAAACGTTATTGTCAATACAACTGAAAACAAGCAACATAAACGTTATTGTCAATACAACCGAAAACAAGCAACATAAACGTTATTGTCAATACAACTGAAAACAAGCAACATAAACGTTATTGTCAATACAACTGAAAACAAGCAACATAAACGTTATTGTCAATACAACTGAAAACAAGCAACATAAACGTTATTGTCAATACAACTGAAAACAAGCAACATAAACGTTATTGTCAATACAACCGAAAACAAGCAACATAAACGTTATTGTCAATACAACTGAAAACAAGCAACATAAACGTTATTGTCAATACAACTGAAAACAAGCAACATAAACGTTATTGTCAATACAACTGAAAACAAGCAACATAAACGTTATTGTCAATACAACTGAAAACAAGCAACATAAACGTTATTGTTAATGCAACTGAAAACAAGCAACATAAACGAAAATAGAACCAATCGGTTGAAAATAACATTTTAAAAATATATAATAAGAAGATTAAATCAAACATAAAATATCTTATTTATTGAACACGAAGCGTTTCTAAAATTGTTTTCCTTTATTGGAATATTTTCATGTTTATGTACGTATGCGGTAGTATTCGTTAATTATTTCTTCTACTTATAAGGAGAAACATCCAATCAAATACGTTGTGAGGGGGACCAAGAATCGCATGGTCATTAAAACTCTGACAAATTAGGATGTAATGTACAGTATATGATATACCTCTCACAAGTCCTATTGCACCATACACCACTAGTCTCATATTATGTCCTTTATCCACTGTTCCATTTACTGAAGCTGTATGATCATTGGTCCATTGACTAATCCAAACATCAAGATATACTTCTGAACATTCGTGGAGCATATTGATTATCAGTATAAAAACAAAAAACTTTAAGCCAACAGCTCTAGCATACACCATCAACACACTCAGTTTTATCTGCATTTTAAAAGAAGGAAGTTGTTACCCTATTTACAAACAGTTGCTCAATAATATCAAAACATGTCTTTTTCTAATTTGAACCCATTAACTAGTTTGACTCCGCCATTTTTATTGAATTGCATGTATCAAGCAAGGAACATGAAATGTGTGTTAGGTGTATTGATTTTGTCTCTGTTTCTATGAAGCTTTACGACAAAAAATATTATTTCAATTTTCCCATTGTGAACTTTCCATTTATATGTAGCAACATTCCAGCAGCACATGCATATGGAATATATATTTCTCAGTTGATCCGATATTTCAAATCTTGTGGTTGATATCATGATTTCCTTGATAGAGGGTTACTGCCAACAAGGAGGCTACTGAACCAAGGGTTTTAAGTGGTTCAATTGGAAAGTTTTACGGTCGCCACCATGATTTGGTTACAGAGTATCTGTGTCACAAATGACCACGGCTATGTTCCCTTTGTCGTAATTACAATCATGTCCTTTCTTTATTCATTACTAGGTTTGTAACAATGGTAGAACGTCGAATGCCTAATGTGCAGCAGGAATTGCTTACCCTGAAGAGCATCTGCGTTCATCACCAGTTTTGATGGTGTTGGTGTTCGTTTTGCTCGATCTTTGGTTTTGTGTGTAATCTTTTGTAGATCATTTCTTTTGGCAATTGTATTGTCCCTCCTTCTTCAATTTACGGCTTCTGATTACACCTTTAAGCTTTTCTTATTACCGGGTTTGTAACAAGAGTAATAAGACGGATGTCATTGGCGGAGAAGAACTGCTACCTTCCGAAACATCTGAGCTCTGAGTCCGTGTTCCTCGATCTTTATTTTTCAGTGTAATATTTTGTAGATCATTGGTTTTCTTTTCGCCATTTTTCTTGTGGTCATTATATTGTCAGTCCTCCGATTTACGGGTTTTTATTACACCTTTGGTATCTTCAAATTTTATTTCTCCCTATAGTGTGGTTTTTTGTTTTGTTTTCCAGTTTGTGACAGTTCCCTGGTTTGAAATGACAGCCCGTTGAAACAACGTTCAGTTGGATTTGCATCTACGTATGTAAGAAGAGTCAGAAGATACCAAAGGGGTAATCAGCATTCCTAAATCGGAAAAGGACAGACAACACAATGTCCAAAGAAAAAGGGCAAAAGGATAAACAACACAATGGCCAAAGAAAAAGGGCAAAAGGACAGACAACACAATGGCCAAAGAAAAAGGGCAAAAGGACAGACAACACAATGGCCAAAGAAAAAGGACAAAAGGACAGACAACATAATGGCCAAAGAAAAAGGACAAAAGGACAGACAACACAATGACCAAAGAAAAAGGGCAAAAGGACAGACAACACGATGACCAAAGAAAAAGGACAAAAGAACAGACAACACGATGGCCAAAGAAAAAGGACAAAAGGACAGACAACACAATGGCCAAAGAAAAAGGGCAAAAGGACAAACAACACAATGGCCAAAGAAAAAGGACAAAAGGACAGACAACACAATAACCAAAGAAAAAGGGCAAAAGGGCAAACAACACAATGGCCAAAGAAAAAGGGCAAAAGGACAAACAACACAATGGCCAAAGAAAAAGGGCAAAAGGACAAACAACACAATGGCCAAAGAAAAAGGGCAAAAGGGCAAACAACACAATGGCCAAAGAAAAAGGGCAAAAGGACAAACAACGATCTACAAAACACTATACAGAAAACTAAAGATCGAGCAACACGAACCCCACTAAAAACCGGGGTGAGCTCAGGTGCTCCGGTTGGGAGAGCAGTTCCTGTTCCACTAGTGGCACCCATTGCATTACTCTAGTTACAAACCCAGTGATCAGTCATGATTAAGGAAACATTCCTATCCGTCCCCCATGTGTTCTTGCAAAATACAAACAACAGCAAAAATAAAACATACTGATCCTTCCTCCATGTGCTCCTCTTCTATCAATTTATATTGTTTTACATTTTCTTGCTCGTTGTCATGGATACATGATGATGTCTGACGAGATAGCTGCTCAAATTCCATTATGCTTGAATCAGTGTCTGACATATCAGACAGCTGTCTGTAATGTGAAGTAGAATTTATAAAGCAGGTTCACTATATGTTAGTGAGTGAGTGTTGTTTTATGCCAACTCAGCAATTTTTCAGCTACATCATGGCGAGAACAACTTAATTTTCAACGAAATGATGATGAGGTCCGCTTTGTACTAGAACAATACGCTTAGCTCAGTGAAACAATATTCCATGGATAGACATGTCGCCCAACTCGAACACATTATTCTGATTCCGAGCCAACCAGTCTTTGCTCTTTCTACTTAATGCTGCTTGCTTAACGGAGAAGCAACAAATACTAAGTTGATAGTCTTTGATTTGACTCGACGGGGGTTCGAACCCATACAATCTACCACACTCTAGGCGAGCACGCTAACCATTACGCCATCGATGGGTTAATATTTTAATGAAGACATTAATTTTGATACATAATTTTGCATTAAATTTTCACAGCACTTTATTCACGTTTGACAAAACATCTCAAAGTATGATATATTTGTATCGTATCACTTGTCGATATCACTTATTTGTTAAAAGTATGACAAAGTGCGCTTATGTGTGATCAGTAAACAGGTTTTTAAGACCACCATAGCTAGATCTATGAACACATCGTTTTCCCTTTTCTAATGCAATGAGTATCGTTTAACATACTGATCATAAGTAACCTGAGTTACTTCCAATTCAATTCAAAGCTTTATTTAGAGTCGATATAAATCATACATATAACACAAGCTCTAATGAGCTTTTAAAATCGACTATTTCTCATGTGTTCCTTCTACATATACAGAACATATTTGTTCACTAATGACAATTTTGGTATGAATAATATTATTTTAATGGTGGTTTCTTGTGTAATCTGGCTGTGTTATTGTTATTAATATTCACACATTAATTATATACATACCGGTTTAACAATCTGTTGCTATTAATGCCATGAAAGACATCATCATTCCTGTCGAAATTTGTTTCTAGATGACGATCTATTACTGAGAAATGGTCGCCATGTTCATCATTACCATGGTGATCGATATCAGACGTTTTCCGTGAAGAAGTTTCTGTATATAATTGTGAAGACTGTCTTGAAGTATTCCGTTTTGACTGATCTAATATGTAGCCTGGTGAATTCATATGAGGTGAACTATTATCTAATTGTTCAGATAATTCAGATTCAGTTCTTTTCTGTTTTGCTATTTCAGATAGTTGCCTGTTGAAACAAGAATAGCTTGAAGATATCAAAGCGGTAATCATAATCCCTAAATCGAAAATCGAAGGACGAACAGACAACACAATGGCCAAAAGAAGAAGGACGAACAGACAACACAATGGCCAAAAGAAGAAGGACGAACAGACAACACAGTGGCCAAAAGAAGAAGGACGAACAGACAACAAAATGGCCAAAAGAAGAAAGAGAAAAGGACGAACAGACAACACAATGGCCAAAAGAAGAAGGACGAACAGACAACAAAATGGCCAAAAGAAGAAGGACGAAAAGACAACACAATGGCCAAAAGAAGAAAGACAAAAGGACAAACAGACAACAAAATGGCCAAAAGAAGAAGGACGAACAGACAACACAATGGCCAAAAGAAGAAGGACGAACAGACAACAAAATGGCCAAAAGAAGAAGGACGAACAGACAACACAATGGCCAAAAGAAGAAAGACAAAAGGACAAACAGACAACAAAATGGCCAAAAGAAGAAGGACGAACAGACAACACAATGGCCAAAAGAAGAAGGACGAACAGACAACACAATGGCCAAAAGAAGAAGGACGAACAGACAACACAATGGCCAAAAGAAGAAAGACGAACAGACAACACAATGGCCAAAAGAAGAAGGACGAACAGACAACAAAATGGCCAAAAGAAGAAAGACAAAAGGACGAACAGACAACAAAATGGCCAAAAGAAGAAGGACGAACAGACAACACAATGGCCAAAAGAAGAAGGACGAACAGACAACAAAATGGCCAAAAGAAGAAAGACAAAAGGATGAACAGACAACACAATGGCCAAAAGAAGAAGGACGAACAGACAACACAATGGCCAAAAGAAGAAGGACGAACAGACAACAAAATGGCCAAAAGAAGGACGAACAGACAACAAAATGGCCAAAAGAAGAAAGACAAAAGGACGAACAGACAACACAATGGCCAAAAGAAGAAGGACGAACAGACAACAAAATGGCCAAAAGAAGAAGGACGAACAGACAACAAAATGGCCAAAAGAAGAAAGACAAAAGGACGAACAGACAACAAAATGACCAAAAGAAGAAGGACGAACAGACAACACAATGGCCAAAAGAAGAAGGACGAACAGACAACACAATGGCCAAAAGAAGAAGGACGAACAGACAACACAGTGGCCAAAAGAAGAAGGACGAACAGACAACAAAATGGCCAAAAGAAGAAAGACAAAAGGACGAACAGACAACACAATGGCCAAAAGAAGAAAGACAAAAGGACAAACAGACAACAAAATGGCCAAAAGAAGAAGGACGAACAGACAACACAATGGCCAAAAGAAGAAGGACGAACAGACAACAAAATGGCCAAAAGAAGAAGGACGAACAGACAACACAATGGCCAAAAGAAGAAGGACGAACAGACAACAAAATGGCCAAAAGAAGAAGGACGAACAGACAACACAATGGCCAAAAGAAGAAGGACGAACAGACAACAAAATGGCCAAAAGAAGAAAGACAAAAGGACGAACAGACAACAAAATGGCCAAAAGAAGAAAGACAAAAGGACAAACAGACAACAAAATGGCCAAAAGAAGAAGGACGAACAGACAACACAATGGCCAAAAGAAGAAGGACAAACAGACAACACAATGGCCAAAAGAAGAAGGACGAACAGACAACACAATGGCCAAAAGAAGAAGGACGAACAGACAACACAATGGCCAAAAGAAGAAGGACGAAAAGACAACACAATGGCCAAAAGAAGAAAGACAAAAGGACAAACAGACAACAAAATGGCCAAAAGAAGAAGGACGAATAGACAACACAATGGCCAAAAGAAGAAAGACGAACAGACAACACAATGGCCAAAAGAAGAAGGACAAACAGACAACACAATGGCCAAAAGAAGAAGGACAAACAGACAACACAATGGCCAAAAGAAGAAGAACGAACAGACAACAAAATGGCCAAAAGAAGAAAGACAAAAGGACAAACAGACAACAAAATGGCCAAAAGAAGAAGGACGAACAGACAACACAATGGCCAAAAGAAGAAGGACAAACAGACAACACAATGGCCAAAAGAAGAAGGACGAACAGACAACACAATGGCCAAAAGAAGAAAGACGAACAGACAACACAATGGCCAAAAGAAGAAGGACAAACAGACAACACAATGGCCAAAAGAAGAAGGACAAACAGACAACACAATGGCCAAAAGAAGAAGGACGAACAGACAACACAATGGCCAAAAGAAGAAAGACGAACAGACAACACAATGGCCAAAAGAAGAAGGACAAACAGACAACACAATGGCCAAAAGAAGAAGGACGAACAGACAACACAATGGCCAAAAGAAGAAGGACGAACAGACAACACAATGGCCAAAAGAAGAAGGACGAACAGACAACACAATGGCCAAAAGAAGAAAGACAAAAGGACGAACAGACAACACAATGGCCAAAAGAAGAAGGACAAAAGGACAAACAGACAACAAATTGGCCAAAAGAAGAAGGACGAACAGACAACACAATGGCCAAAAGAAGAAGGTCGAACAGACAACAAAATGGCCAAAAGAAGAAGGACAAAAGAACAAACAGACAACAAAATGGCCAAAAGAAGAAAGACAAAAGGACAAACAGACAACAAAATGGCCAAAAGAAGAAGGACGAACAGACAACACAATGGCCAAAAGAAGAAGGTCGAACAGACAACAAAATGGCCAAAAGAAGAAGGACGAACAGACAACAAAATGGCCAAAAGAAGAAAGACAAAAGGACGAACAGACAACACAATGGCCAAAAGAAGGACAAAAGGACAAACAAACAACAAAATGGCCAAAAGAAGAAAGACAAAAGGACGAACAGACAACAAAATGGCCAAAAGAAGAAGGACGAACAGACAACACAATGGCCAAAAGAAGAAGGACGAACAGACAACAAAATGGCCAAAAGAAGAAAGACAAAAGGACGAACAGACAACACAATGGCCAAAAGAAGAAAGACAAAAGGACAAACAGACAACAAAATGGCCAAAAGAAGAAGGACGAACAGACAACACAATGGCTAAAAGAAGAAGGACGAACAGACAACAAAATGGCCAAAAGAAGAAAGACAAAAGGACGAACAGACAACAAAATGGCCAAAAGAAGAAAGACAAAAGGACGAACAGACAACAAAATGGCCAAAAGAAGAAAGACAAAAGGACAAACAGACAACAAAATGGCCAAAAGAAGAAGGACGAACAGACAACACAATGGCCAAAAGAAGAAGGACAAACAGACAACACAATGGCCAAAAGAAGAAGGACGAACAGACAACACAATGGCCAAAAGAAGAAGGACGAACAGACAACACAATGGCCAAAAGAAGAAAGACAAAAGGACAAACAGACAACAAAATGGCCAAAAGAAGAAGGACGAACAGACAACACAATGGCCAAAAGAAGAAAGACAAAAGGACAAACAGACAACAAAATGGCCAAAAGAAGAAGGACGAACAGACAACACAATGGCCAAAAGAAGAAGTACAAACAGACAACACAATGGCCAAAAGAATAAGGATGAACAGACAACACAATGGCCAAAAGAAGAAAGACGAACAGACAACACAATGGCCAAAAGAAGAAGGACGAACAGACAACACAATGGCCAAAAGAAGAAGGACGAACAGACAACAAAATGGCCAAAAGAAGAAAGACAAAAGGACGAACAGACAACAAAATGGCCAAAAGAAGAAAGACAACAGGACAAACAGACAACACAATGGCCAAAAGAAGAAGGACAAAAGGACAAACAGACAACAAAATGGCCAAAAGAAGAAAGACAAAAGGACAAACAGACAACAAAATGGCCAAAAGAAGAAGGACGAACAGACAACACAATGGCCAAAAGAAGAAGGTCGAACAGACAACAAAATGGCCAAAAGAAGAAAGACAAAAGGACGAACAGACAGCACAATGGCCAAAAGAAGAAGGACAAAAGGACAAACAAACAACAAAATGGCCAAAAGAAGAAGGACGAACAGACAACACAATGGCCAAAAGAAGGACGAACAGACAACAAAATGGCCAAAAGAAGAAAGACAAAAGGACGAACAGACAACAAAATGGCCAAAAGAAGAAAGACAAAAGGATGAACAGACAACACAATGGCCAAAAGAAGGACAAAAGGACAAACAAACAACAAAATGGCCAAAAGAAGAAGGACGAACAGACAACACAATGGCCAAAAGAAGAAAGACAAAAGGACGAACAGACAACACAATGGCCAAAAGAAGAAGGACGAACAGACAACACAATGGCCAAAAGAAGAAGGACGAACAGACAACAAAATGGCCAAAAGAAGAAAGACAAAAGGACGAACAGACAACAAAATGGCCAAAAGAAGAAGGACAAAAGGACAAACAGACAACAAAATGGCCAAAAGAAGAAAGACAAAAGGACAAACAGACAACAAAATGGCCAAAAGAAGAAAGACAAAAGGACAAACAGACAACAAAATGGCCAAAAGAAGAAGGACAAAAGGAAAAACAGACAACAAAATGGCCAAAAGAAGAAAGACAAAAGGACAAACAGACAACAAAATGGCCAAAAGAAGAAGGACGAACAGACAACAAAATGGCCAAAAGAAGAAAGACAAAAGGACAAACAGACAACAAAATGGCCAAAAGAAGAAGGACGAACAGACAACAAAATGGCCAAAAGAAGAAAGACAAAAGGACGAACAGACAACAAAATGGCCAAAAGAAGAAAGACGAACAGACAACAAAATGGCCAAAAGAAGAAGGATGAACAGACAACAAAATGGCCAAAAGAAGAAAGACAAAAGGACGAACAGACAACACAATGGCCAAAAGAAGAAAGACGAACAGACAACAAAATGGCCAAAAGAAGAAGGACGAACAGACAACAAAATGGCCAAAAGAAGAAGGACAAAAGGACAAACAGACAACAAAATGGCCAAAAGAAGAAGGTCGAACAGACAACACAATGGCCAAAAGAAGAAGGACGAACAGACAACAAAATGGCCAAAAGAAGAAAGACAAAAGGACAAACAGAGATCAACATATTTCTGAAGCAAGACATTCATATCCTAAATTAACATTACTTTATTTAATTATTATCATTGGGTTGTATTCAAAATATCTGAAAATTCTACCCAACACAGTTAAGAGTTGGCAGCATTTTGGGATACAGTGCATTAGATAAGGGAACGACCATTTAACTCGAAGGGGGGGTTATGGTTTTTTTCTAAAAAAATATTCTGATTCCCAATGTTGCTGAAAAAAATATTCTGATTTTGGTGGAGGAAAAAAAAAATAATCTGATTCAAAGTTTTTGTCATATATAACCTAATGTTAAATTCTGGAAAAAAAATTTGCGCTTCGTGTGACAAAAAATTTAAATATTCTATCTCTTGTGTTGTCCGAAAAAACATTTCTGAACGAAACAAAAAACCATAACCCCCCCCCCCCCCCTTCAAGTTAAATGGTCGGTCTCTAAGCAGTATAGTTGTCACTTCTTCTGACAGTAATATTTATTTTTTGTGCCTGTAAAATCATCCTATGCAATGCATAATTTAAAATGCTAATTAATAAAAATGCACTTGTTGTTACTATCGCTACATGTTTAAACACTTAAAAAGTTTTATATCTGCCTCAAGTCTCACCTTACTTGATAAAACATCAGTGTTAATGAATCTACATCTTTATATAGTGGGTCAGGCCGAGGGGTTTAATGGTTGTCATTATGATATTGGAATAGTTGTACAAAAGGTGAGGAATTCAAATTCTGCTGAGGAACAAATAATAATACAAAAAGTTGATCAGCTAAAATATTACTATAAAATTGTTTGACATTTCAGACGTATTTATGACATTCATTACAACCCAGTGTTCTTCAGTGGCGGATGTAAACTCGACCTTTAACCATATATCCAGGTGAACTTTAAACTAACCAACAAAAACGCTGATGACAAAAGTTGGTTTTATTAGGTAAGAGCTCCGAAGATACTAGAGATCACCTAGACGAAAGGTTAACTCGATTTGTTAACATGTGGATGGGGCGTAGTGATGTAAAGTGTAATTATACAGTGTGTATCTTCTTTTAAGAAGAGTTTGAAGATACCAAAGGGGTAAGGCAACAACCATTTTCTTATCTGCAAGGGGGGGGGGCCTTGGATTTTTTTGAAAAAAATATGTTAATGCCTTACCTGACCGAAAAAAAAATTAGATTTTGCATTGTAGCTGAACAAAAATTTATGCTGTCACCGGCTAGAATTTTTTTTTATGGAAAAATGTATTTCTGTTCCACATGATAGGAAAACATTTTGCTTTCCTTTACATGAGAAAAAAATGTTGCTTTCCTCTTCATGAGAAAAAAATATTTTTACTGAGGAAGGTTCTGATAAATGTTTTTACGAGCGCAATGGTAATCCAAGCCCCCCCCCAGATAAGAAAATGGTTGTGGCCTAATTAGAATCTGTATATCGAAGAACAGAGAACACAATGGCCAAAAGAAAAAGCACATAAGGACAAACAACGATCTACAAAACATACACATAAAACTAAAGATCGAGTAACACGAACCCCACTAAAAACCGGGGCGAAACTAATATAGCATAAGCCAATCCCTATAATGTACTTATATAGACCTACACATAATATTCATACCTTTTTAAAATTCCTGAACTGCCATAGTCAATCAATTGAGATGCCACTTCCTCTGTCATTTCAAGTGCTAACAAAAATTAAAACAAAATATTTGATAACATTTTAATTGTACGATTCAAATGAAACCGGGATAGTATTTTAAATTCATTGTGCTTTCAAATATGCGCTCAACTTGAATACAAGCATACCAGAGCAACAAAAATGTAATTTTCTAATAAGAAATGTGATGCTGCTAATATAAACAGCAAAATCACAGCTGCAAATTTAGTTTCCCCACTTTCCCTAAGTAATTCTTACACATCTCCGATTTCCATCCCTTTCCATTCTCTTTCAAAAATAATCCAACAAACTCACAATATGATACTTTTGTGATATAATGTTTTGAGAACCAATATTGCATTATGTATATATTTATGTAGTATTATATATTTATGTAGTATTATATATTTATGTAGTATTATATATTTATGTAGTATTATATATTTATGCAGTATTATATATTTCTATTAATTCAACTTTTATTTGATGTATTTCGTGATTTGTAACTTGTTGGAATTTGAAAAAAAAATGAAAAAAAATGTGATGCTTCTGGGAAGAACATCATGATAATTGAAAATTTGTACAATACACATTAAGTTAAATCAGATAATGAAGAACCGTTTTGTCTCTCTGGATTGTGATTTTTACCATTAATTTATATTTCTACTTTTTAGTCTGGTTTGGTTTTTTAATGTGTTTAATGCCACATTCAACAATATTTCAGTTATATTGTGGCGGTCAATTTTATTGGTGGAGGAAACCGGAGGACCCGGAGAAAACCACCGATCTGTCGCAAGTCACTGACAAACTTTATCACATAATGTTGCACACCTCGCCCTGATCGAAATTCGAACTCACAACATCAGTGGTGATAGGCACTGATTGCATAGGTAGTTGTAAATCCAACTACCATACGATCACGATCACAACGGCCCCTATTTTTATTTTGCCTTCATTTATAATGTTGATCTGATAACTGTCAACTGGTAACAAACCTTCCTTTTCTTCTTCAGTGTCTCCACAAGTTAATTCTTCTACCATATAGGTCTTTAAAAACTCTGCAAAATCACCATTATGCCCAATGAGCTCCTTAAATGATCCTACTTCTCCGACTTGTCCGTCCACCAATGTAATAATCATATCCATCTTTGGTAGAAAACTAATACCATGTGTTACTAACACTCTAGTCTGAAAGTAATGATGTCAGTGTGTGTTTATTAAATTCTTACTATTATCTATCACTGCATATTGCCGAAAGTTTTGTTGGTTTATGGTCCCCATGGTATCACGATCAGGGGCGGATCCAGGATTTGTGGTTAGGGGGGCGTGAGTAGGCGAGGGCTCTGGGGACCGCTTAAGGTCCCCAGCAGGTCCTAGGCAGAGCCCTGGTAGGGGGCCCAGGGGGGCTAAACCCCCCGGAAGCTCTGGGGGTTTGAGGAATTACAGACATCTATTTGAACGACAATTTTGAACCAACCACACCATTTTTATCAGACCAAAAAAACTTTACTTTGAGTCTTAATTTTGTCGGATAATTGTTAACAGTATGTTTTTGTCAGATTATAAGAACCTAAAATAAAACTGTTCTTTAACAACCGTGATGCGAATTGTTCAACTCATGACTGATCGATCACGATATTTTAACCTTTCAAAGAACTATTGGTTTAGTTTTAACGCATTCCTCATTTCACTAATTGGTCTGTACTTTCGGTGCTTGTCCTTTCGGGTGGTTCTAGTTAATACTGCTAGTCCGGATGGAGCTTTTCTTTTCGTCGTTTGATTCATTCATTGAAAACGTATGATTCGACCGTTCTTGTTTAAAGACAAACAAAAGCGGAAATTGTCAATACTTAAACTTGTTGTTGATTTCTGATAAGCTAATGTAATTCATGCAGCATTAATGTTAACATATTCGCCTTTGTTTGTCCATAAACAAGAACGAATCATACGTTTTCAATGAATGAACCAACGGCGAAACGAAAAGCTTCATCCGGACGAACAGTATACTGATCATTTATCAATGGGTAGAGCATTTTAGAATGATATCCCAAATTTACTCCTAATATCATTACTATTCATTTTGACTTACAGGTCACGAGTTAACCATTCATGAAAAAGTTGTTTGTTGAACTGCTTAATTAACGTTGCATAACATATGCTTTGCGAATTTTAGGAGGGGCGCACGCCCTGCACGCCCCCCTCTAAATCTGCCTCTGACGATGGCCCCTTCATTGTCTAAAGCATTGTAATCATGGAGTAAATTGATATACTGTAAATGTATAATTATTATTTGTGCTATACCTATTGTCGTGGATTTCGTGGATAGAATCAAACCATGAAATTAAGAATTCAATGAACATTTGACACCATATACAGACTATAGCAGTGGATCCACGAACTTACATATCCACGAAAATACACTTATTCCTCAAACCACGAACATTTGTATCAACGAATTTAAATGTATTCATATGATCTTTGTACTTCAGAAGATCCCAATTATATGTGAGTACATGTGGTATTATTAAATTAAGGAACATCTGTTTAGGGACAAAGGCCAATAACTCTAGAAATGTGAACATTCTATAAAAGGTCATTGTTGTCTATTGATATGTGTTAGTGACAATATCTTCTCCGATTTATTCATCTATATTACCACAGACGGACACGTGATTGCTATATTCACAACATTTTTATGTTTAACTCCGTTCTACAATTTCCTTATTTCTTGCTTGGTTCGCCTACCTTATCTTTCAGTAATCCATTAGGACCTATTATCTCTTCAAATATGTGTTTTCCAACATGTGAATCTACTGCACTCAGTGGATCGTCAAGGAGATAGACGTCTGTGTCTTGATATACAGCACGCGCTAAGCTTACTCTTTGCTTCTGTCCACCACTCAAATTGATTCCCTGATAGAAAAAAACCCAGAATGGCATAAACTTTAAAAGCTGTACAAGTAATTAAGATGATTATCAACAAGTCTGTAAATATATATGTATTAGAAATAGAATTCACATATTAATTATCTTTTCATCTCAATTTAAAATTTCTAAAGGTATAGCATGAGTTTATACATTTTCGCCATTAATATATTATATAAAGTTGGCAAGACAGCATTTGTTCTAGGGGTTGTCGTCGCCGCATTCGTATGGTTGTTTAAATTATATCTACATGTTTAAGAAGAGTTTGAAGATACCAAAGGGGTAATCAGAATCCGTAAATTGAAGAAGAACAGACAACACAATGGCAAAAAGAAAATGTACAAACAATGATCTACATACCATACACATAAAACTAACGAACCCCACTAAAAATCGGGGGTGAATTATGTGTTCCGGAAGGGTAAGCAGTTCCTGCTCCACTAATAACACCCGTCCTGTTAATATAGTTACAAACCCGGTGATAAGTCATGAATGAGGAAAGTACCAGGAAGTGTTTACAACAAGTGGAACATATCCATGGTCATTTGTGACAGATATTCTATAACGTTCAACCAAGTCTTTTGAAGTAATGACTTCAACTTAACCATGAGAAACACTTGGTTTAGTAGCTTCCTTGTTAGCAGCAACCCTCTATCAAGGAAATCCTGATAGGAACCACAATCTCTGGAATATCGTTTCAACTGAGAGATATATACTCCATATGCACGTGCTGCTGGAATGTTGCTACATATAAACGGAATGTTCACAATAGGAAAATTGAAATCATCTCTTTTGTCGTAAAGTTTCTTTCTTAACCACCTGTCACTGCTTATTTCAAGGTGTAGATCAAGGTATGAAGCAGACCTATCTGTATCTGTGTGATCAGTGCATATCATTACTAAAGTTGTGAATTGGATTTCCATTTGTGGCGCGTGGATCTCAATTCCCCTTTAAGTGATGAAGTTTGCCAGTGACTTGCGGTCATAACATATGGGGTACAAGTTTCGTACTCAAACTCAAAAACGAGCAAATCAGAACACTGCATCAAATCAATCCTTCCTTCTGAATGGTATTTTTTGGCGTACCAGAACGAAAATGTACTGTAAAGTTTTATGACTGTAGGTTTGTTTGCTCAGGTTTCATCCACACATATAACTTGACTGTCACTGTAATCTTGTAGAAAGTAGCTTAATCACTCATCACTATAATTATTTGATAACCATTTGATTCGCACCATGAAAACATTATTTCACTTTCTAACCTATTCTGAAAACGATGCAAATTCAATATTCTGAAAACGATGCAAATTCAAGTTTAAATATCAATATTCCAGTAGGAATTGCTTAAATCATTTTAAGAAAATACATTTTTTGTTTTATTTTAAAATATTTAGATTATATTAGCCTAAATGTATTCACCTTTTCACCAATTTCTGTTTGATCCCCACCAGACAGCATATCTAAATCTTTCCGAAGAGCAGTTGCATCAATTGTGGTTTCATATTTCTTTAAATTCAACTCTTCTCCGAACAATATATTATTTTGCAAGGTGGTATTCATGATCCATGCTTGCTGAGCTACATATGCAACGGATCCCTAGAAAATATCAGAGCACTTATTCTAAATAAGAATGAACAAATAATTTTCAGATCATTGATGTAACAATCACTTTCACTGTCAAGGTGGCTGTATGTTAGTACATGACAATAATACATCATATGTGTATAATATAATTATTCTTGGTGTTTCTTGGTAACATATATGATCTTGATCTAATTATATTTACCTTAATATTGACTTTACTGGCATCAGACTCCATTTCACCAAGCATTGCAGATAACAGTGATGACTTTCCTGAACCAACAGAACCTACCACTGCTACTAGTGATCCCTCTGGTATCTTTAAGTTGATACTAAATGTAACAAATGGTATTGATGGAATTGATGACCATCACTGTTTAAACTTATATATATGACATATACTCGATCTTTAATTTTATGTGTATGCTTTGTAGATCGCTGTTTGGCCATTGTGTTGTCTGTTCTTCTTTTGGCCATTGTGTTGTCTGTTCTTCTTTTGGCCATTGTATTGTCTGTTCTTCTTTTGGCCATTGTGTTGTCTGTCCTGCTTCGATATACGGATTCTGATCACTCATTTGGTATGGTATCTTCAAACTCTTTATATGTCAGTTTGTATTCTTTTGTCCAAAGTTACAAACTACATTATAAATATGTGGTTTGGTGAAATAGGTAATAACATAATAGGTACAAATCATGTTACATTCACAAGTACATTGATTGATCCCAGGGCTTGTGGTTTATATCATGATGTTCTTGATATAGGGTCACTGTTAACAAGGAATCTACTGGTTAAGTTGAAGACATCATGTCAGACGTTTTGTGTTAACCACCATGTATTGGTTAACCGTTACGGAATATCTGTATTATCTATGTACATTATGAGGCATTGTGATTGGTTGCAGGTGGAAAGATAGGGGTAAGTCAAAGTCACCTTTGTTTAAGTTTCGTCCAAAAGTAGTTCTGAACTTGATTCAAAGATGCTTTATTTTGAAAGATTGCAATATCGAACAGAGAAACTAGTTCCTTATTACATACATGTGGTACAAGGTTCTGTGGATCCACCATTATAACATGTATAAACACCCCCAATACATTAAAAATTCATTAGCAACAAATAAAGCAAAGCATCCCTCCCCTTAAACAAAACATAAATAAATAAAATAGTTTTCCATATTTTACATTAGAAAAGACACTATTTTAGAGAAAAATTTATCAATATTTCCATTAATATGTTTCTTTAGGTTACAAATTTAATATTATATAACATATTGATTTATATTACTTTTTTAATGTCGGCTCCTCAGCAATATCCCAACTAAAATTACCATCATCAATTCTCAAGCTGTAATCTAAAAATAGAAACAAATGGGATGATGAACAAGACACAACAACAGTCATAAATTTACTCATTCCATCTATTGCCCACAAGAATAAATTTACTCATTTCAAATAATGTGGAGCACCTGAGTTCACCTCCGGTTTTTAGTGGGGTTCGTGTTACTCGATCTTTAGTTTTATGTGTATATTTTGTATCGTTGTTTGTCCTTTTGTACTTTTTCTTTTGACCCTTTTAATATCTTCAAACTTTTCTTGCACACAAGAATAAATTTACTTTCTATGCTGATCAACATAACATATTCTCAATTTGTTGCGGACTCCTTTCTGATGCACACTTCTGAATCGCTGTTTTCTTAAGGGGTATTTCTGGATGGTATTTCTGGACTCGAATTTCCGTGACATCTTATTTTATTTCCGATTTGTTCTTTTCCTTTGCTATACATAGGTGTTTGAACTATTGGTGGTTTTGATCCAGATCACTAATCAAGTTACATCAAAACCTAGCAAGGATTATTGTGATCCAGATCACCAATCAAGCTACACCAAAATCTAGCATGGATTATTGTGATCTGGATCACCATTCAAGCTACACCAAAATCTAGCATGGATTATTGTGATCTAGATCACCCATCAAGTTATACCAAAATCTAGCATGGATTGTTGTGATCCGGATCACCCATCAAGTTACACCAAAATCTAGCATGGCTTATTGTGATCTAGATCACCCATCAAGTTATACCAAAATCTAGCATGGATTGTTGTGATCCAGATCACCCATCAAGTTACACCAAAATCTAGCATGGCTTATTGTGATCTGGATCACCCATCAAGTTACACCAAAATATAGCATGGATTATTGTGATCCGGATTCTCCATCAAGTTACACCAAATTCTAGCATGGATTGTTGTGATCCGGATCACCCATCAAGTTACACCAACATCTAGCATGGATTGTTGTGATCTGGATCACCCATCAAGTTACACCAAATTCTAGCATGGATTGTTGTGATCCGGATCACCCACTGAGTTACACCAAAATCTAGCATGGCTTATTGTTATCCAGATCACCCATCAAGTTACACCAAAATCTAGCATGGATTGTTGTGATCCGGATCACCCACTGAGTTACACCAAAATCTAGCATGGCTTATTGTGATCCGGATCACCCATCAAGTTACACCAAAATCTAGCATGGCTTATTGTGATCTGGATCACCCATCAAGTTACATCAAAATCTAGCATGGCTTATTGTGATCCGAATCGGCTATCAGGTTACACCAAGATGTAGTATGGCTAGTGTTTTTGACATTTACTTTTGTAGTTAAAATACTTCAGGGGACTCGTGGTTGTTGATGGAGATGGTTCACGATAGATGTTCCACCCTCCTCACTGGATTTAGTACTGCGTTGACTACTATTATACCTATTTTGTTCCAGTATTGTTATAAATGCTGTTATGGTGACAGCCGGAACCTTTGAACCGTAATGAAAGCGGGAGGTTTGGCGCCGTAAAATCTGATTCAACCCACCATTTCTTTGAAAACGCCTGTACCAAGTCAGTGTCATTACGGTTTTCCCAGTTTTCTGGTTGTTGACTGATTTTGTCTGTCTATATACTTATGAGTTTTGACTTTCCCTTTGGAAGATTGTTCGGAGTTCGGTAATTTTGTTATTACCCTTATTTATTGTGATCCGGATCACTCATCAAGTTACACCAAAATCTAGCATGGATTGTTGTGATCCGGATCACCCACTGAGTTGCACCAAAATCTAGCATGGCTTATTGTGATCCGGATCACCCATCAAGTTACACCAAAATCTAGCATGGATTGTTGTGATCTGGATAACCCATCAAGTTACACCAAAATCTAGCATGGATTATTGTGATCCGGATTCTCCATCAAGCTCCACCAAAATCTAGCATGGCTTATTGTGATCCAGATCACCCATCAAGTTACACCAAAATCTAGCATGGCTTATTGTGATCCGGATCACCCATCAAGTTACACCAAAATCTAGCATGGCTTATTGTGATCTGGATCACCCATCAAGTTACACCAAAATCTAGCATGGCTTTTTGTGATCCGAATCGGCAATCAAGTTATACCAAAATCTAGCATGGATTGTTGTGATCCGGATCACCCACTGCGTTACACCAAAATCTAGCATGGCTTATTGTGATCTGGATCACCCATCAAGTTACACCAAAATCTAGCATGGCTTATTGTGATCTAGATCACCCTACGAGTTACACAAAAATCTAGCATGGCTTATTGTGATTCAGATCACCCATCAAGTTACACCAAAATCTAGCATGGATTATTGTGATCCAGATTCTCCATCAAGTTACACCAAAATCTAGCATGGATTGTTGTGATCCGGATCACCCATCAAGTTACACCAAAATCTAGCATGGCTTATTGTGATCTGGATCACCCATCAAGTTACACCAAAATCTAGCATGGCTTTTTGTGATCCGAATCGGCAATCAAGTTATACCAAAATCTAGCATGGATTGTTGTGATCCGGATCACCCACTGCGTTACACCAAAATCTAGCATGGCTTATTGTGATCTGGATCACCCATCAAGTTACACCAAAATCTAGCATGGCTTATTGTGATCTAGATCACCCTACGAGTTACACAAAAATCTAGCATGGCTTATTGTGATCTGGATCACACATCAAGTTACACCAAAATCTAGCATGGATTATTGTGATCCAGATTCTCCATCAAGTTACACCAAAATCTAGCATGGATTGTTGTGATCCGGATCACCCATCAAGTTACACCAAAATCTAGCATGGCTTATTGTGATCTGGATCACCCATCAAGTTACACCAAAATCTAGCATGGATTGTTGTGATCCGGATCACCCATCAAGTTACACCAAAATCTAGCATGGCTTATTGTGATCTGGATCACCCATCAAGTTACACCAAAATCTAGCATGGCTTATTGTGATCTAGATCACCCATCAAGTTACACCAAAATCTAGCATGGCTTATTGTGATCTAGATCACCCATCAAGTTACACCAAAATCTAGCATGGCTTATTGTGATCTAGATCACCCATCAAGTTACACCAAAATCTAGCATGGTTTATTGTGATCCGGATTCTCCATCAAGTTACACCAAAATCTAGCATGGCTTATTGTGATCTAGATCACCCATCAAGTTACACCAAAATCTAGCATGGCTTATTGTGATCTAGATCACCCATCAAGTTACACCAAAATCTAGCATGGCTTATTGTGATCTAGATCACCCATCAAGTTACACCAAAATCTAGCATGGTTTATTGTGATCCAGATTCTCCATCAAGTTACACCAAAATCTAGCATGGATTATTGTGATCTAGATCACCCATCAAGTTACACCAAAATCTAGCATGGATTATTGTGATCCGGATTCTCCATCAAGTTACACCAAAATCTAGCATGGCTTATTGTGATCTGGATCACCCATCAAGTTACACCAAAATCTAGCATGGTTTATTGTGATCCAGATCACCCATCAAGTTACACCAAAATCTAGCATGGTTTATTGTGATCTGGATCACCCACTGAGTTACACCAAAATCTAGCATGGCTTATTGTGATCCAGATCACCCATCAAGTTACACCAAAATCTAGCATGGATTATTGTGATCTGGATCACCCATCAAGTTACACCAAAATATAGCATGGATTGTTGTGATCCGGATCACCCATCAAGTTACACCAAAATCTAGCATGGCTTATTGTGATCTAGATCACCCATCAAGTTACAACAAAATCTAGCATGGATTATTGTGATCTAGATCACCCATCAAGTTACACCAAAATCTAGCATGGATTATTGTGATCTGGATCACCCATCAAGTTACACCAAAATCTAGCATGGATTATTGTGATCTGGATCACCCATCAAGTTACACCAAAATATAGCATGGATTGTTGTGATCCGGATCACCCATCAAGTTATACCAAAATCTAGCATGGCTTATTGTGATCTAGATCACCCATCAAGTTACAACAAAATCTAGCATGGATTATTGTGATCTAGATCACCCATCAAGTTACAACAAAATCTAGCATGGATTATTGTGATCCAGATCACCCATCAAGTTACACCAAAATCTAGCATGGATTATTGTGATCTGGATCACCCATCAAGTTACACCAAAATATAGCATGGCTTATTGTGATCCAGATCACCCATCAAGTTACACCAAAATCTAGCATGGATTGTTGTGATCCTGATCACCCATCAAGTTACACCAAAATCTAGCATGGATTATTGTGATCCAGATTCTCCATCAAGTTACACCAAAATCTAGCATGGCTTATTGTGATCTAGATCACCCATCAAGTTACACCAAAATCTAGCATGGATTATTGTGATCCGGATTCTCCATCAAGTTACACAAAAATCTAGCATGGCTTATTGTGATTCAGATCACCCATCAAGTTACACCAAAATCTAGCATGGATTATTGTGATCTGGATCACACATCAAGTTACACCAAAATCTAGCATGGATTATTGTGATCCGGATCACCCATCAAGTTACACCAAAATCTAGCATGGCTTATTGTGATCTGGATCACCCATCAAGTTACACCAAAATATAGCATGGCTTATTGTGATCTAGATCACCCATCAAGTTACACCAAAATCTAGCATGGATTGTTGTGATCCGGATCACCCATCAAGTTACACCAAAATCTAGCATGGCTTATTGTGATCTGGATCATCCATCAAGTTATACCAAAATCTAGCATGGCTTATTGTGATCTAGATCACCCATCAAGTTACACCAAAATCTAGCATGGCTTATTGTGATCTAGATCACCCATCAAGTTACACCAAAATCTAGCATGGTTTATTGTGATCCGGATTCTCCATCAAGTTACACCAAAATCTAGCATGGCTTATTGTGATCTAGATCACCCATCAAGTTACACCAAAATCTAGCATGGATTATTGTGATCTAGATCACCCATCAAGTTACACCAAAATCTAGCATGGATTATTGTGATCTAGATCACCCATCAAGTTACACCAAAATCTAGCATGGATTATTGTGATCCGGATTCTCCATCAAGTTACACCAAAATCTAGCATGGCTTATTGTGATCTGGATAACCCATCAAGTTACACCAAAATCTAGCATGGATTATTGTGATCTAGATCACCCATCAAGTTACACCAAAATCTAGCATGGATTATTGTGATCTGGATCACCCATCAAGTTATACCAAAATCTAGCATGGATTATTGTGATCCGGATTCTCCATCAAGTTACACCAAAATCTAGCATGGCTTATTGTGATCTGGATCACCCATCAAGTTACACCAAAATCTAGCATGGATTATTGTGATCTAGATCACCCATCAAGTTACACCAAAATCTAGCATGGTTTATTGTGATCCGGATTCTCCATCAAGTTACACCAAAATCTAGCATGGCTTATTGTGATCTAGATCACCCATCAAGTTACACCAAAATCTAGCATGGATTATTGTGATCTAGATCACCCATCAAGTTACACCAAAATCTAGCATGGATTATTGTGATCTAGATCACCCATCAAGTTACACCAAAATCTAGCATGGATTATTGTGATCCGGATTCTCCATCAAGTTACACCAAAATCTAGCATGGCTTATTGTGATCTGGATAACCCATCAAGTTACACCAAAATCTAGCATGGATTATTGTGATCTAGATCACCCATCAAGTTACACCAAAATCTAGCATGGATTATTGTGATCTAGATCACCCATCAAGTTACACCAAAATCTAGCATGGATTGTTGTGATCTGGATCACCCATCAAGTTACACCAAAATCTAGCATGGCTTATTGTGATCTAGATCACCCATCAAGTTACACCAAAATCTAGCATGGCTTATTGTGATCCGGATCACCCATCAAGTTACACCAAAATCTAGCATGGCTTATTGTGATCTAGATCACCCATCAAGTTACAACAAAATCTAGCATGGCTTATTGTGATCTAGATCACCCTACGAGTTACACTAAAATATAGCATGACTTGGATAATCTAAGTTACTTTTCTAAACTTACTAGATTCTGTATCTCTGGTAATGTTGTCATCTAATTCATCTGTGTTCAGAAAACTCTGAATTCTTTTTAAGGAAACACTAGCCTATGAAATAAAATAATATGTGTAGCGATACGAGAATATACATTTTTATTTTTGGGCCGTCGTGGCATTGATCGTATGACAACTACCTATGTAGTCAGTGCCTAGATCACCACTGATATTGTGAGTTGGAATCTCGATCAGGGCGAGATGTACAACATTATGTGATAAAGTTTGTCAATGACTTCCGACAGATCAGTGGTTTTCTCCAGGTCCTCTGGTTTCCTCCACCAATAAAACAGCCTGCCACAATATAACTGAAATATTGCTGAAAGTGGTATTAAACACCATCAAACAAACAAACAAAAATGTATATGTAAATAGATATTTTCTATTCTCCATATAAGCATTATGCACATTTAGTCATTTCTAATTCAATACACATGTTGATTAATTCTGTCGTGATTGTTTCAGGCAATGTAACATGGCACTAGTTTAAGAATTTCATCTGTTTTATCCTTTGTTTCATCAGAGACAGAGAAAAATATTCTAAGGTCCAGCAATTGTGAAATCATAGTACAAAGAAATTTAAAAAGGAGACTCATTTTTTCCTTGAAAACATTTTATAAACAAATTATAATCCAATAATATATTTTATTTGTTCACTCTCGATGGTTAAATTATCATATCGTTTTAATTAATAACATTAGACTTTATAATGAGAAACAGAAAGACAATTTAAACATTTTTATTTTAATTACCTGTAAAAACCCGTGTATAACGTGTGGTAATACGTTTAGTGACCAGTGAAGCATGTGGAACAACGATAAAGCCACAAATGCCTTTTCTGCAGTCAGAACATTTTTGGAATCCATCAACACAAAAGCACCAAATGTAAACAATGATATCTGTAATTAATGGGAAAAAACTGCATGTGTGTCCAAAACATATTCACTTGACACCTTTAAAAGATAACATTTTCCCTATAATATTTTCCGATGTCCTTGTGTACTATCAAATATAAACATGTTGGTTGAAGCTCTCTTTTACAGAAATAATATTAAACATATGACAACTTCTGTGTCATTGACTTGCGGAAGGTCGGTGGTTTTCATCGGGTACTCTGGTTTCCTCCATCAATAAAACTGACAGCAGCGATATAAATGAAATATTCTTGAAAGTGGCACTAAACACCATTACACTAACCCTGTGTCATGACGAAGAATACATATTTAATGTGTAAAGTTCAAGATTAGGATAGAGCGTTCTTTACAACAACGCTATTCAACCAGTTGTTATAAGATATATGAAGGTTGTTATTTTACTCACAGGTCGTAGACACCCCCCATGAAGGCATCATTGTAATATAAACTAGTAGGTGGTAGACACCCCCCATGAAGGTATCATTGTAATATAAACTAGTAGGTGGTAGACACCCCCCATGAAGGCATCATTGTAATATACACTAGTAGGTGGTAGACACCCCCCATGAAGGCATCATTGTAATATAAACTAGTAGGTGGTAGACACCCCCATGAAGGCATCATTGTAATATACACTAGTAGGTCGTAGACACCCCCCATGAAGGCATCATTGTAATATACACTAGTAGGTCGTAGACACCCCCATGAAGGCATCACTGTAATATACACTAGTAGGTCGTAGACACCCCCCATGAAGGCATCATTGTAATATACACTAGTAGGTCGTAGACACCCCCCATGAAGGCATCATTGTGATATACACTAGTAGGTGGTAGACACCCCCATGAAGGCATCATTGTAATATAAACTAGTAAGTGGTAGACACCCCCATGAAGGCATCATTGTAATATACACTAGTAGGTGGTAGACACCCCCATGAAGGCATCATTGTAATATACACTAGTAGGTCATAGACACCCCCCATGAAGGCATCATTGTAATATACACTAGTAGGTGATAGACACCCCCCATGAAGGCATCATTGTAATATACACTAGTAGGTGGTAGACACCCCCCATGAAGGCATCATTGTAATATACACTAGTAGGTGGTAGACACCCCCCATGAAGGCATCATTGTAATATACACTAGTAGGTGGTAGACACCCCCCATGAAGGCAGCATTGTAATATACACTAGTAGGTGGTAGACACCCCCCATGAAGGCATCATTGTAATATACACTAGTAGGTGGTAGACACCCCCATGAAGGCATCATTGTAATATACACTAGTAGGTGGTAGACACCCCCATGGAGGCATCATTGTAATATACACTAGTAGGTGGTAGACACCCCCCATGAAGGCATCATTGTAATATACACTAGTAGGTGGTAGACACCCCCATGAAGGCATCATTGTAATATACACTAGTAGGTGGTAGACACCCCCATGGAGGCATCATTGTAATATACACTAGTAGGTGGTAGACACCCCCGATGAAGGTATCATTGTAATATACACTAGTAGGTGGTAGACACCCCCATGAAGGCATCATTGTAATATACACTAGTAGGTGGTAGACACCCCCATGAAGACATCCTTGTAATATACACTAGTAGGTGGTAGACAGCCCCCATGAAGGCATCATTGTAATATACACTAGTAGGTGGTAGACACCCCCATGAAGGCATCATTGTAATATACACTAGTAGGTGGTAGACACCCCATTGAAGGCATCATTGTAATATACACTAGTAGGTGGTAGACACCCCCCATGAAGGCATCATTGTAATATACACTAGTAGGTGGTAGACACCCCCCATGAAGGCATCATTGTAATATAAACTAGTAGGTGGTAGACACCCTCATCAAGGCATCACTGCGATATAAACTAGTAGGTGGTAGACACCCCCATGAAGGCATCATTGCAAAATAAACTAGTAGGTGGTAGACACCCCCATCAAGGCATCATTGCAATATAAACTAGTAGGTGATAGACACCCCCATGAAGGCATCATTGTAATATAAACTAGTAGGTGGTAGACACCCCCATAAAGGATTCATTGCAATATAAACTAGTAGGTGGTAGACACCCCCATCAAGGCATCGTTGTAATATAAACTAGTAGGTGGTAGACACCCCAATCAATGCATCATTGCAATATAAACTAGTAGGTGATAGACATCCCCATCAAGGCATCGTTGCAATATAAACTAGTAGGTGGTAGACACCCCCATCAAGGCATCATTGCAATATAAACTAGTAGGTGGTAGACACCCCATCAATGCATCATTGTAATATAAACTAGTAGGTGGTAGACACCCCCATCAAGGCATCATTGCAATATAAACTAGTAGGTGGTAGACACCCCCCATGAAGGCATCATTGTAATATACACTAGTAGGTGGTAGACACCCCCCATGAAGGCATCATTGTAATATACACTAGTAGGTGGTAGACACCCCCATGAAGGCATCATTGTAATATACACTAGTAGGTGGTAGAAACCCCCATGGAGGCATCATTGTAATATACACTAGTAGGTGGTAGACACCCCCCATGAAGGCATCATTGTAATATACACTAGTAGGTGGTAAACACCCCCATGAAGGCATCATTGTAATATACACTAGTAGGTGGTAGACACCCCATGGAGGCATCATTGTAATATACACTAGTAGGTGGTAGACACCCCCGATGAAGGTATCATTGTAATATACACTAGTAGGTGGTAGACACCCCCATGAAGGCATCATTGCAATATACACTAGTAGGTGGTAGACACCCCCATGAAGACATCCTTGTAATATACACTAGTAGGTGGTAGACAGCCCCCATGAAGGCATCATTGTAATATACACTAGTAGGTGGTAGACACCCCCATGAAGGCATCATTGTAATATACACTAGTAGGTGGTAGACACCCCATTGAAGGCATCATTGTAATATACACTAGTAGGTGGTAGACACCCCCCATGAAGGCATCATTGTAATATACACTAGTAGGTGGTAGACACCCCCTATGAAGGCATCATTGTAATATAAACTAGTAGGTGGTAGACACCCTCATCAAGGCATCATTGCAATATAAACTAGTAGGTGGTAGACACCCCCATCAAGGCATCATTGTAATATACACTAATAGGTGGTAGACACCCCCATGAAGGCATCATTGCAAAATAAACTAGTAGGTGGTAGACACCCCCATCAAGGCATCATTGCAATATAAACTAGTAGGTGATAGACACCCCCATGAAGGCATCTTTGTAATATAAACTAGTAGGTGGTAGACACCCCCATCAAGGCATCATTGCAATATAAACTAGTAGGTGGTAGACACCCCAATCAAGGCATCGTTGTAATATAAACTAGTAGGTGGTAGACACCCCCATCAATGCATCATTGCAATATAAACTAGTAGGTGATAGACATCCCCATCAAGGCATCGTTGCAATATAAACTAGTAGGTGGTAGACACCCCCATCAAGGCATCATTGCAATATAAACTAGTAGGTGGTAGACACCCCATCAATGCATCATTGCAATATAAACTAGTAGGTGGTAGACACCCCCATCAAGGCATCATTGCAATATAAACTAGTAGTTGGTAGACACCCCCATCAAGGCATCATTGCAATATAAATTAGTAGGTGGTAGACACCACCATCAAGGCATCATTGCAATATAAACTAGTAGGTGGTAGACACCCCCATCAATGCATCGTTGCAATATAAACTAGTAGGTGGTAGACACCCCCATGAAGGCATCATTGCAATATAAACTAGTAGGTGGTAGACACCCCCATCAAGGCATCATTGCAATATAAACTAGTAGGTGGTAGACACCCCCACCAAGGCATCGTTGTAATATAAACTAGTTGGTGGTAGACACCCCCATCAAGGCATCGTTGCCATATAAACTAGTAGGTGGTAGACACCCCCATCAAGGCATCATTGCAATATACACTAGTAGGTGGTAGACACCCCCATCAAGGCATCATTGCAATATAAACTAGTAGGTGGTAGACACCCCCATCAAGGAATCATTGCAATATAAACTAGTAGGTGGTAGACACCCCCATCAATGCATCATTGCAATATAAACTAGTAGGTGGTAGACACCCCCATCAATGCATCATTGCAATATAAACTAGTAGGTGGTAGACACCCCCATCAAGGCATTGTTGCAATATAAACTAGTAGGTGGTAGACACCCCCATCAAGGCATCATTGCAATATAAACTAGTAGGTGGTAGACACCCCCATCAAGGCATCATTGCAATATACACTAGTAGGTGGTAGACACCCCATTGAAGGCATCGTTGCAATATAAACTAGTAGGTGGTAGACACCCCCATCAAGGCATCATTGCAATATAAACTAGTAGGTGGTAGACATCCCCATCAAGGCATCATTGCAATATAAACTAGTAGGTGGTAGACACCCCCATCAAGGCATCATTGCAATATAAACTAGTAGGTGGTAGACACCCCCATCAAGGCATCGTTGCAATATAAACTAGTAGGTGGTAGACATCCCCATCAAGGCATCATTGCAATATAAACTAGTAGGTGGTAGACACCTCCCATGAAGGCATCATTGTAATATACACTAGTAGGTGGTAGACACCCCCATCAAGGCATCGTTGTAATATACACTAGTAGGTGGTAGACACCCCAATGAAGGCATCATTGCAGTATAAACTAGTAGGTGGTAGACACCCCCATCAAGTCATCGTTGCAATATAAATTAGTAGGTGGTAGACACCCCCATCAAGGCATCATTGCAATATAAACTGGTAGGTGGTAGACACCCTCATGAAGGCATCACTGCAATATAAACTAGTAGGTGGTAGACACCCTCATGAAGGCATCGTTGCAATATAAACTAGTATGTGGTAGACACCCCCATGAAGGCATCATTGCAATATAAATTAGTAGGTGGTAGACATCCCCCATGAAGGCATCATTGCAATATAAACTAGTTTGTGGTAGACACCCTCATGAAGGCATCATTGCAATATAAACTAGTAGGTGGTAGACACCCCCATCAAGGCATCGTTGCAATATAAACTAGTAGGTGGTAGACACCCCCATCAAGGCATCGTTGCAATATAAACTAGTAGGTGGTAGACACCCCCATCAAGGCATCATTGCAATATAAACTAGTAGGTGGTAGACACCCCCATTAAGGCATCATTGCAATATAAACTAGTAGGTGGTAGACACCCCCATCAAGGCATCATTGCTATATAAACTAGTTTAACCCCGCCATGACAAACCAGAAAGGTGAGGCCCATGACATTTAGTAGGTATCGGAAGATTCTTAACAACTGATATAACCTTACATTCATTATTTTGATTATCTCAAGTGAATATTGAAAACATTTCCTAAAATGCTTCTTTCTGAATATTATAGTATGTAGATAGATGGTCCATAAATATGAGACAGCCTTTTCAATAAGTTTATGTTTACATGACAACTAATGAAAACACTATTTTTTTTTCTTTGTTAAGATTCCATTCTAAATGACCAAGCATGTTTGAGCCACTAGTAATGAAAATTAATATCTACCATAAAGGGTGACACTGCCCATATAAGATGAAGCCATGTTTGGATATGCTCCCTTTTTCTCATCACCTCTAGTTCTTGGTTACGAATATCTAAGATCCTTTTTTCGAATGATTCTTCCCAAGCATACATTTTTAAAACCTTAAAATAAAAGACACAGCATTATTCCTTGGTCATCAATCAAATATTATTTTCTATTTAGTTTCTCTGTTCTCAAGATCAACCATAAAACTGACAAACTTATTGTTATACCTCACTGTATATGAATGATTTCTATTGGATCATTTATAGTCACATGACCGTAGACAATTATTGATGTCCACCTCATAAGAAGGAGGTAATTGTATAATACATAATTAACAAACAGTGGTAGAATGTAACCAAATCTACTACAAAAATTACATGAGGTTGGTCAAATGGTATCCATTTAAAGTGTAAACCAATGAAAAACACTTTTCTCTACCCAGTTTGCATTTAGATGAAAGATCAATAGGATTGTGCTAATAATTTCCATTCAGGAAGCTGACAGTATCTTTGTGTTTTTAATATACTAAAGTAAAAAACAATCTCATGATTGACCAATTTAATGCAGCGGTTGTCCTTGTAGTACACAAACAAACAATTGTCGGGAAAACAAATATTCGATTAACATAAAGTTTTTCATGACGTCAACATGACATTAAGACTTACCTTTATTCCATTCAGAACTTCATTCATAGTTTTGATTCTTAAGTCTGTCAAGTCCGTGATTTGGAGCTGCATTAGATTATACAATATTACATTAATTTGATGATTTTCTGTACTAGTATTTATACGTAGTGAAGGAAACAATTCATCATAAATGTGTTTGTTTGGTTATGGCACTGGGAGGTCAAATTGGGTACGGTGATTCCACTGAAAACTATCACCATTCATATATTCCCTAAACATGACAACCATACCAATTCATATATACAAGCACGAAAACTACTACATGTGTATACAATGTACAATCTACAAAATGAAACAATTTACGACCGAATCATATTTGAAAGCTGAAAAAGTCGGCACATTGACCCATTCCAGTGGCACGTTTGTATATTCAAAAAAAGTCGGCACATTGACCCATTCCAGTGGCACGTTTGTATATTCAAAAAAAGTCGGCACATTGACCCATTCCAGTGGCACGTTTGTATATACAATTACATAGGGAGTGATCCCCCGTGTGTATGGGTGTTTAATGCCACTTTTGACAATATTTCAGTTATATCACTGTGGTCAGTTATATGGGTGGAGGAAACGTGGATATCCAGAGAAGAATAGATATATCACAAGTCACATGCAAACTTAACATAACGTTGTACTGAGTACACTGATATGAGATTATGATCGAATCACCGCTCTTCTGCATGCATACTAGCCATTACATAGAGATCCAAAATTTATATATTATTTTAAAAAAAATTATAGTGTTGGCTTACAAATAGTTTCTTGGATTATATATTTTGAATCGAAGAAATATTTGTGAAAAAAAAACGTAATTATCAATCGACTCACATCTAAACCCCAGTTTTTAGTGGGTTCATGTTCCTCAATTCTTAATTTAATTTTCTGTGTAAAGTTTTGTGGACTATTGTCTGTCTCTTAGTCCACTATTGTCTGTCCGTTTTCTTTTGGGCATTATATAAATCTGACTAAACTTTTCACTTTTCTGGGTTTTTTCTAGACTTACATGTAAAGCTCTTGATTTCTTCATCATAACAATATTAAATGGAATCAAGAATATCACTACAATACTACCAACAAACACTGATGGACCTGAAATTTAATAATCAAACAATTTAACATCTTTCTGGTTCTATTTACTAACAGTAAAATTAGACTGTTATTTTGTCGGAAGTGTTTGTTAAATGTATGGTTGAAATGTTGAAGAATACATGTATACATTAGGTAAAAGGTACATCAGATAATTTGTTACATAGAAACATAAGGAAACACAATATCAAAGGAAGGCTAATGTTGTTTCCTGACTTGGTGCCAAATGTGGAGCAGGATCCAGAGAATCTGATATCATCCACGGTATTTGTAGGGTTCTTGTTGCTCTTTACTTACCATTCCAGAGAATCTGAGTTCATCCACGGTATTTGTAGGGTTCTTGTTGCTCTTTACTTACCATTCCAGAGAATCTGAGTTCATCCACGGTATTTGTAGGGTTCTTGTTGCTCTTTACTTACCATTCCAGAGAATCTGAGTTCATCCACGGTATTTGTAGGGTTCTTGTTGATCTTTACTTACCATTCCAGAGAATCTGAGTTCATCCACGGTATTTGTAGGGTTCTTGTTGCTCTTTACTTACCATTCCAGAGAATCTGAGTTCATCCACGGTATTTGTAGGGTTCTTGTTGCTCTTTACTTACCATTCCAGAGAATCTGAGTTCATCCACGGTATTTGTAGGGTTCTTGTTGCTCTTTACTTACCATTCCAGAGAATCTGAGTTCATCCACGGTATTTGTAGGGTTCTTGTTGCTCTTTACTAACCATTCCAGAGAATCTGAGTTCATCCACGGTATTTGTAGGGTTCTTGTTGCTCTTTACTTACCATTCCAGAGAATCTGAGTTCATCCACGGTATTTGTAGGGCTCTTGTTGCTCTTTACTTACCATTCCAGAGAATCTGGGTTCATCCACGGTATTTGTAGGGTTCTTGTTGCTCTTTACTTACCATTCCAGAGAATCTGAGTTCATCCACGGTATTTGTAGGGTTCTTGTTGATCTTTACTTACCATTCCAGAGAATCTGAGTTCATCCACGGTATTTGTAGGGTTTTTGTTGCTCTTTACTTACCATTCCAGAGAATCTGAGTTCATCCACGGTATTTGTAGGGTTCTTGTTGCTCTTTACTTACCATTCCAGAGAATCTGAGTTCATCCACGGTATTTGTAGGGTTCTTGTTGCTCTTTACTTACCATTCCAGAGAATCTGAGTTCATCCACGGTATTTGTAGGGTTCTTGTTGCTCTTTACTAACCATTCCAGAGAATCTGAGTTCATCCACGGTATTTGTAGGGTTCTTGTTGCTCTTTACTTACCATTCCAGAGAATCTGAGTTCATCCACGATATTTGTAGGGTTCTTGTTGCTCTTTACTTACCATTCCAGAGAATCTGAGTTCATCCACGGTATTTGTAGGGCTCTTGTTGCTCTTTACTTACCATTCCAGAGAATCTGGGTTCATCCACGGTATTTGTAGGGTTCTTGTTGCTCTTTACTTACCATTCCAGAGAATCTGAGTTCATCCACGTATTTGTAGGGTTCTTGTTGATCTTTACTTACCATTCCAGAGAATCTGAGTTCATCCACGGTATTTGTAGGGTTTTTGTTGCTCTTTACTTACCATTCCAGAGAATCTGAGTTCATCCACGGTATTTGTAGGGTTCTTGTTGCTCTTTACTTACCATTCCAGAGAATCTGAGTTCATCCACGGTATTTGTAGGGTTCTTGTTGCTCTTTACTTACCATTCCAGAGAATCTGAGTTCATCCACGGTATTTGTAGGGTTCTTGTTGCTCTTTACTTACCATTCCAGAGAATCTGAGTTCATCCACGGTATTTGTAGGGTTCTTGTTGCTCTTTACTTACCATTCCAGAGAATCTGAGTTCATCCACGGTATTTGTAGGGTTCTTGTTGCTCTTTACTTACCATTCCAGAGAATCTGAGTTCATCCACGGTATTTGTAGGGCTCTTGTTGCTCTTTACTTACCATTCCAGAGAATCTGAGTTCATCCACGGTATTTGTAGGGTTCTTGTTGCTCTTTACTTACCATTCCAGAGAATCTGAGTTCATCCACGGTATTTGTAGGGCTCTTGTTGCTCTTTACTTACCATTCCAGAGAATCTGAGTTCATCCACGGTATTTGTAGGGTTCTTGTTGCTCTTTACTTACCATTCCAGAGAATCTGAGTTCATCCACGGTATTTGTAGGGTTCTTGTTGCTCTTTACTTACCATTCCAGAGAATCTGAGTTCATCCACGGTATTTGTAGGGTTCTTGTTGCTCTTTACTTACCATTCCAGAGAATCTGAGTTCATCCACGGTATTTGTAGGGTTCTTGTTGCTCTTTACTTACCATTCCAGAGAATCTGAGTTCATCCACGGTATTTGTAGGGTTCTTGTTGCTCTTTACTTACCATTCCAGAGAATCTGAGTTCATCCACGGTATTTGTAGGGCTCTTGTTGCTCTTTACTTACCATTCCAGAGAATCTGGGTTCATCCACGGTATTTGTAGGGTTCTTGTTGCTCTTTACTTACCATTCCAGAGAATCTGAGTTCATCCACGGTATTTGTAGGGTTCTTGTTGATCTTTACTTACCATTCCAGAGAATCTGAGTTCATCCACGGTATTTGTAGGGTTTTTGTTGCTCTTTACTTACCATTCCAGAGAATCTGAGTTCATCCACGGTATTTGTAGGGTTCTTGTTGCTCTTTACTTACCATTCCAGAGAATCTGAGTTCATCCACGGTATTTGTAGGGTTCTTGTTGCTCTTTACTTACCATTCCAGAGAATCTGAGTTCATCCACGGTATTTGTAGGGTTCTTGTTGCTCTTTACTAACCATTCCAGAGAATCTGAGTTCATCCACGGTATTTGTAGGGTTCTTGTTGCTCTTTACTTACCATTCCAGAGAATCTGAGTTCATCCACGATATTTGTAGGGTTCTTGTTGCTCTTTACTTACCATTCCAGAGAATCTGAGTTCATCCACGGTATTTGTAGGGCTCTTGTTGCTCTTTACTTACCATTCCAGAGAATCTGGGTTCATCCACGGTATTTGTAGGGTTCTTGTTGCTCTTTACTTACCATTCCAGAGAATCTGAGTTCATCCACGTATTTGTAGGGTTCTTGTTGATCTTTACTTACCATTCCAGAGAATCTGAGTTCATCCACGGTATTTGTAGGGTTTTTGTTGCTCTTTACTTACCATTCCAGAGAATCTGAGTTCATCCACGGTATTTGTAGGGTTCTTGTTGCTCTTTACTTACCATTCCAGAGAATCTGAGTTCATCCACGGTATTTGTAGGGTTCTTGTTGCTCTTTACTTACCATTCCAGAGAATCTGAGTTCATCCACGGTATTTGTAGGGTTCTTGTTGCTCTTTACTTACCATTCCAGAGAATCTGAGTTCATCCACGGTATTTGTAGGGTTCTTGTTGCTCTTTACTTACCATTCCAGAGAATCTGAGTTCATCCACGGTATTTGTAGGGTTCTTGTTGCTCTTTACTTACCATTCCAGAGAATCTGAGTTCATCCACGGTATTTGTAGGGTTCTTGTTGCTCTTTACTTACCATTCCAGAGAATCTGAGTTCATCCACGGTATTTGTAGGGCTCTTGTTGCTCTTTACTTACCATTCCAGAGAATCTGAGTTCATCCACGGTATTTGTAGGGTTCTTGTTGCTCTTTACTTACCATTCCAGAGAATCTGAGTTCATCCACGGTATTTGTAGGGCTCTTGTTGCTCTTTACTTACCATTCCAGAGAATCTGAGTTCATCCACGGTATTTGTAGGGTTCTTGTTGCTCTTTACTTACCATTCCAGAGAATCTGAGTTCATCCACGGTATTTGTAGGGCTCTTGTTGCTCTTTACTTACCATTCCAGAGAATCTGAGTTCATCCACGGTATTTGTAGGGTTCTTGTTGCTCTTTACTTACCATTCCAGAGAATCTGAGTTCATCCACGGTATTTGTAGGGCTCTTGTTGCTCTTTACTTACCATTCCAGAGAATCTGAGTTCATCCACGGTATTTGTAGGGTTCTTGTTGCTCTTTACTTACCATTCCAGAGAATCTGAGTTCATCCACGGTATTTGTAGGGTTCTTGTTGCTCTTTACTTACCATTCCAGAGAATCTGAGTTCATCCACGGTATTTGTAGGGTTCTTGTTGCTCTTTACTTACCATTCCAGAGAATCTGAGTTCATCCACGGTATTTGTAGGGTTCTTGTTGCTCTTTACTTACCATTCCAGAGAATCTGAGTTCATCCACGGTATTTGTAGGGTTCTTGTTGCTCTTTACTAACCATTCCAGAGAATCTGAGTTCATCCACGGTATTTGTAGGGTTCTTGTTGCTCTTTACTTACCATTCCAGAGAATCTGAGTTCATCCACGGTATTTGTAGGGCTCTTGTTGCTCTTTACTTACCATTCCAGAGAATCTGGGTTCATCCACGGTATTTGTAGGGTTCTTGTTGCTCTTTACTTACCATTCCAGATAATCTGAGTTCATCCACGGTATTTGTAGGGTTCTTGTTGCTCTTTACTTACCATTCCAGAGAATCTGAGTTCATCCACGGTATTTGTAGGGTTCTTGTTGCTCTTTACTTACCATTCCAGAGAATCTGAGTTCATCCACGGTATTTGTAGGGTTCTTGTTGCTCTTTACTTACAATTCCAGAGAATCTGAGTTCATCCACGGTATTTGTAGGGTTCTTGTTGATCTTTACTTACCATTCCAGAGAATCTGAGTTCATCCACGGTATTTGTAGGGTTCTTGTTGCTCTTTACTTACCATTTCAGAGAATCTGAGTTCATCCACGGTATTTGTAGGGTTCTTGTTGCTCTTTACTTACCATTCCAGAGAATCTGAGTTCATCCACGGTATTTGTAGGGTTCTTGTTGCTCTTTACTTACCATTCCAGAGAATCTGAATTCATCCACGGTATTTGTAGGGTTCTTGTTGCTCTTTACTAACCATTCCAGAGAATCTGAGTTCATCCACGGTATTTGTAGGGTTCTTGTTGCTCTTTACTTACCATTCCAGAGAATCTGAGTTCATCCACGATATTTGTAGGGTTCTTGTTGCTCTTTACTTACCATTCCAGAGAATCTGAGTTCATCCACGGTATTTGTAGGGTTTTTGTTGCTCTTTACTTACCATTCCAGAGAATCTGAGTTCATCCACGGTATTTGTAGGGTTCTTGTTGCTCTTTACTTACCATTCCAGAGAATCTGAGTTCATCCACGGTATTTGTAGGGTTCTTGTTGCTCTTTACTTACCATTCCAGAGAATCTGAGTTCATCCACGGTATTTGTAGGGTTCTTGTTGCTCTTTACTTACCATTCCAGAGAATCTGAGTTCATCCACGGTATTTGTAGGGTTCTTGTTGCTCTTTACTTACCATTCCAGAGAATCTGAGTTCATCCACGGTATTTGTAGGGTTCTTGTTGCTCTTTACTTACCATTCCAGAGAATCTGAGTTCATCCACGGTATTTGTAGGGTTCTTGTTGCTCTTTACTTACCATTCCAGAGAATCTGAGTTCATCCACGGTATTTGTAGGGTTCTTGTTGCTCTTTACTTACCATTCCAGAGAATCTGAGTTCATCCACGGTACTTGTAGGGTTCTTGTTGCTCTTTACTTACCATTCCAGAGAATCTGAGTTCATCCACGGTATTTGTAGGGTTCTTGTTGCTCTTTACTTACCATTCCAGAGAATCTGAGTTCATCCACGGTATTTGTAGGGTTCTTGTTGTTCTTTACTTACCATTCCAGAGAATCTGAGTTCATCCACGGTATTTGTAGGGTTCTTGTTGCTCTTTACTTACCATTCCAGAGAATCTGAGTTCATCCACGGTATTTGTAGGGTTCTTGTTGCTCTTTACTTACCATTCCAGAGAATCTGAGTTAATCCACGGTAGTTGTAGGGTTCTTGTTGCTCTTTACGTACCATTCCAGAGAATCTGAGTTCATCCACGGTATTTGTAGGGTTCTTGTTGCTCTTTACTTACCATTCCAGAGAATCTGAGTTCATCCACGGTATTTGTAGGGTTCTTGTTGCTCTTTACTAACCATTCCAGAGAATCTGAGTTCATCCACGGTATTTGTAGGGTTCTTGTTGCTCTTTACTTACCATTCCAGAGAATCTGAGTTCATCCACGGTATTTGTAGGGTTCTTGTTGATCTTTACTTACCATTCCAGAGAATCTGAGTTCATCCACGGTATTTGTAGGGTTTTTGTTGCTCTTTACTTACCATTCCAGAGAATCTGAGTTCATCCACGGTATTTGTAGGGTTCTTGTTGCTCTTTACTTACCATTCCAGAGAATCTGAGTTCATCCACGGTATTTGTAGGGTTCTTGTTGCTCTTTACTTACCATTCCAGAGAATCTGAGTTCATCCACGGTATTTGTAGGGTTCTTGTTGCTCTTTACTTACCATTCCAGAGAATCTGAGTTCATCCACGGTATTTGTAGGGTTCTTGTTGCTCTTTACTTACCATTCCAGAGAATCTGAGTTCATCCACGGTATGTGTAGGGTTCTTGTTGCTCTTTACTTACCATTCCAGAGAATCTGAGTTCATCCACGGTATTTGTAGGGTTCTTGTTGCTCTTTACTTACCATTCCAGAGAATCTGAGTTCATCCACGGTATTTGTAGGGCTCTTGTTGCTCTTTACTTACCATTCCAGAGAATCTGAGTTCATCCACGGTATTTGTAGGGTTCTTGTTGCTCTTTACTTACCATTCCAGAGAATCTGAGTTCATCCACGGTATCTGTAGGGTTCTTGTTGCTCTTTACTTACCATTCCAGAGAATCTGAGTTCATCCACGGTATTTGTAGGGTTCTTGTTGCTCTTTACTTACCATTCCAGAGAATCTGAGTTCATCCACGGTATTTGTAGGGCTCTTGTTGCTCTTTACTTACCATTCCAGAGAATCTGAGTTCATCCACGGTATTTGTAGGGTTCTTGTTGCTCTTTACTTACCATTCCAGAGAATCTGAGTTCATCCACGGTATTTGTAGGGCTCTTGTTGCTCTTTACTTACCATTCCAGAGAATCTGAGTTCATCCACGGTATTTGTAGGGTTCTTGTTGCTCTTTACTTACCATTCCAGAGAATCTGAGTTCATCCACGGTATTTGTAGGGTTCTTGTTGCTCTTTACTTACCATTCCAGAGAATCTGAGTTCATCCACGGTATTTGTAGGGTTCTTGTTGCTCTTTACTTACCATTCCAGAGAATCTGAGTTCATCCACGGTATTTGTAGGGTTCTTGTTGCTCTTTACTTACCATTCCAGAGAATCTGAGTTCATCCACGGTACTTGTAGGGTTCTTGTTGCTCTTTACTTACCATTCCAGAGAATCTGAGTTCATCCACGGTATTTGTAGGGTTCTTGTTGCTCTTTACTTACCATTCCAGAGAATCTGAGTTCATCCACGGTATTTGTAGGGTTCTTGTTGTTCTTTACTTACCATTCCAGAGAATCTGAGTTCATCCACGGTATTTGTAGGGTTCTTGTTGCTCTTTACTTACCATTCCAGAGAATCTGAGTTCATCCACGGTATTTGTAGGGTTCTTGTTGCTCTTTACTTACCATTCCAGAGAATCTGAGTTCATCCACGGTATTTGTAGGGTTCTTGTTGCTCTTTACGTACCATTCCAGAGAATCTGAGTTCATCCACGGTATTTGTAGGGTTCTTGTTGCTCTTTACTTACCATTCCATAGAATCTGAGTTCATCCACGGTATTTGTAGGGCTCTTGTTGCTCTTTACTTACCATTCCAGAGAATCTGAGTTCATCCACGGTATTTGTAGGGTTCTTGTTGCTCTTTACTTACCATTCCAGAGAATCTGAGTTCATCCACGGTATTTGTAGGGTTCTTGTTGCTCTTTACTTACCATTCCAGAGAATCTGAGTTCATCCACGGTATTTGTAGGGTTCTTGTTGCTCTTCACTTACCATTCCAGAGAATCTGAGTTCATCCACGGTATTTGTAGGGTTCTTGTTGCTCTTTACTTACCATTCCAGAGAATCTGAGTTCATCCACGGTATTTGTAGGGTTCTTGTTGCTCTTTACTTACCATTCCAGAGAATCTGAGTTCATCCACGGTATTTGTAGGGCTCTTGTTGCTCTTTACTTACCATTCCAGAGAATCTGAGTTCATCCACGGTATTTGTAGGGTTCTTGTTGCTCTTTACTTACCATTCCAGAGAATCTGAGTTCATCCACGGTATTTGTAGGGTTCTTGTTGCTCTTTACTTACCATTCCAGAGAATCTGAGTTCATCCACGGTATTTTTAGGGTTCTTGTTGCTCTTTACTTACCATTCCAGAGAATCTGAGTTCATCCACGGTATTTGTAGGGTTCTTGTTGCTCTTTACTTACCATTCCAGAGAATCTGAGTTCATCCACGGTATTTGTAGGGTTCTTGTTGCTCTTTACTTACCATTCCAGAGAATCTGAGTTCATCCACGGTATTTGTAGGGCTCTTGTTGCTCTTTACTTACCATTCCAGAGAATCTGAGTTCATCCACGGTATTTGTAGGGTTCTTGTTGCTCTTTACTTACCATTCCAGAGAATCTGAGTTCATCCACGGTATTTGTAGGGTTCTTGTTGCTCTTTACTTACCATTCCAGAGAATCTGAGTTCATCCACGGTATTTGTAGGGTTCTTGTTGCTCTTTACTTACCATTCCAGAGAATCTGAGTTCATCCACGGTATTTGTAGGGTTCTTGTTGCTCTTTACTTACCATTCCAGAGAATCTGAGTTCATCCACGGTATTTGTAGGGCTCTTGTTGCTCTTTACTTACCATTCCAGAGAATCTGAGTTCATCCACGGTATTTGTAGGGTTCTTGTTGCTCTTTACTTACCATTCCAGAGAATCTGAGTTCATCCACGGTATTTGTAGGGCTCTTGTTGCTCTTTACTTACCATTCCAGAGAATCTGAGTTCATCCACGGTATTTGTAGGGTTCTTGTTGCTCTTTACTTACCATTCCAGAGAATCTGAGTTCATCCACGGTATTTGTAGGGTTCTTGTTGCTCTTTACTTACCATTCCAGAGAATCTGAGTTCATCCACGGTATTTGTAGGGTTCTTGTTGCTCTTTACTTACCATTCCAGAGAATCTGAGTTCATCCACGGTATTTGTAGGGTTCTTGTTGCTCTTTACTTACCATTCCAGAGAATCTGAGTTCATCCACGGTACTTGTAGGGTTCTTGTTGCTCTTTACTTACCATTCCAGAGAATCTGAGTTCATCCACGGTATTTGTAGGGTTCTTGTTGTTCTTTACTTACCATTCCAGAGAATCTGAGTTCATCCACGGTATTTGTAGGGTTCTTGTTGCTCTTTACTTACCATTCCAGAGAATCTGAGTTCATCCACGGTATTTGTAGGGTTCTTGTTGCTCTTTACTTACCATTCCAGAGAATCTGAGTTCATCCACGGTATTTGTAGGGTTCTTGTTGCTCTTTACGTACCATTCCAGAGAATCTGAGTTCATCCACGGTATTTGTAGGGTTCTTGTTGCTCTTTACTTACCATTCCATAGAATCTGAGTTCATCCACGGTATTTGTAGGGCTCTTGTTGCTCTTTACTTACCATTCCAGAGAATCTGAGTTCATCCACGGTATTTGTAGGGTTCTTGTTGCTCTTTACTTACCATTCCAGAGAATCTGAGTTCATCCACGGTATTTGTAGGGTTCTTGTTGCTCTTTACTTACCATTCCAGAGAATCTGAGTTCATCCACGGTATTTGTAGGGTTCTTGTTGCTCTTCACTTACCATTCCAGAGAATCTGAGTTCATCCACGGTATTTGTAGGGTTCTTGTTGCTCTTTACTTACCATTCCAGAGAATCTGAGTTCATCCACGGTATTTGTAGGGCTCTTGTTGCTCTTTACTTACCATTCCAGAGAATCTGAGTTCATCCACGGTATTTGTAGGGCTCTTGTTGCTCTTTACTTACCATTCCAGAGAATCTGAGTTCATCCACGGTATTTGTAGGGTTCTTGTTGCTCTTTACTTACCATTCCAGAGAATCTGAGTTCATCCACGGTATTTGTAGGGTTCTTGTTGATCTTTACTTACCATTCCAGAGAATCTGAGTTCATCCACGGTATTTGTAGGGTTCTTGTTGCTCTTTACTTACCATTCCAGAGAATCTGAGTTCATCCACGGTATTTGTAGGGTTCTTGTTGCTCTTTACTTACCATTCCAGAGAATCTGAGTTCATCCACGGTATTTGTAGGGTTCTTGTTGCTCTTTACTTACCATTCCAGAGAATCTGAGTTCATCCACGGTATTTGTAGGGTTCTTGTTGCTCTTTACTTACCATTCCAGAGAATCTGAGTTCATCCACGGTACTTGTAGGGTTCTTGTTGCTCTTTACTTACCATTCCAGAGAATCTGAGTTCATCCACGGTATTTGTAGGGTTCTTGTTGCTCTTTACTTACCATTCCAGAGAATCTGAGTTCATCCACGGTATTTGTAGGGTTCTTGTTGTTCTTTACTTACCATTCCAGAGAATCTGAGTTCATCCACGGTATTTGTAGGGTTCTTGTTGCTCTTTACTTACCATTCCAGAGAATCTGAGTTCATCCACGGTATTTGTAGGGTTCTTGTTGCTCTTTACTTACCATTCCAGAGAATCTGAGTTCATCCACGGTATTTGTAGGGTTCTTGTTGCTCTTTACTTACCATTCCAGAGAATCTGAGTTCATCCACGGTACTTGTAGGGTTCTTGTTGCTCTTTACTTACCATTCCAGAGAATCTGAGTTCATCCACGGTATTTGTAGGGTTCTTGTTGCTCTTTACTTACCATTCCAGAGAATCTGAGTTCATCCACGGTATTTGTAGGGTTCTTGTTGTTCTTTACTTACCATTCCAGAGAATCTGAGTTCATCCACGGTATTTGTAGGGCTCTTGTTGCTCTTTACTTACCATTCCAGAGAATCTGAGTTCATCCACGGTATTTGTAGGGTTCTTGTTGCTCTTTACTTACCATTCCAGAGAATCTGAGTTCATCCACGGTATTTGTAGGGCTCTTGTTGCTCTTTACTTACCATTCCAGAGAATCTGAGTTCATCCACGGTATTTGTAGGGTTCTTGTTGCTCTTTACTTACCATTCCAGAGAATCTGAGTTCATCCACGGTATTTGTAGGGTTCTTGTTGCTCTTTACTTACCATTCCAGAGAATCTGAGTTCATCCACGGTATTTGTAGGGTTCTTGTTGCTCTTTACTTACCATTCCAGAGAATCTGAGTTCATCCACGGTACTTGTAGGGTTCTTGTTGCTCTTTACTTACCATTCCAGAGAATCTGAGTTCATCCACGGTATTTGTAGGGTTCTTGTTGTTCTTTACTTACCATTCCAGAGAATCTGAGTTCATCCACGGTATTTGTAGGGTTCTTGTTGCTCTTTACTTACCATTCCAGAGAATCTGAGTTCATCCACGGTATTTGTAGGGTTCTTGTTGCTCTTTACTTACCATTCCAGAGAATCTGAGTTCATCCACGGTATTTGTAGGGTTCTTGTTGCTCTTTACGTACCATTCCAGAGAATCTGAGTTCATCCACGGTATTTGTAGGGTTCTTGTTGCTCTTTACTTACCATTCCATAGAATCTGAGTTCATCCACGGTATTTGTAGGGCTCTTGTTGCTCTTTACTTACCATTCCAGAGAATCTGAGTTCATCCACGGTATTTGTAGGGTTCTTGTTGCTCTTTACTTACCATTCCAGAGAATCTGAGTTCATCCACGGTATTTGTAGGGTTCTTGTTGCTCTTTACTTACCATTCCAGAGAATCTGAGTTCATCCACGGTATTTGTAGGGTTCTTGTTGCTCTTCACTTACCATTCCAGAGAATCTGAGTTCATCCACGGTATTTGTAGGGTTCTTGTTGCTCTTTACTTACCATTCCAGAGAATCTGAGTTCATCCACGGTATTTGTAGGGCTCTTGTTGCTCTTTACTTACCATTCCAGAGAATCTGAGTTCATCCACGGTATTTGTAGGGCTCTTGTTGCTCTTTACTTACCATTCCAGAGAATCTGAGTTCATCCACGGTATTTGTAGGGTTCTTGTTGCTCTTTACTTACCATTCCAGAGAATCTGAGTTCATCCACGGTATTTGTAGGGTTCTTGTTGATCTTTACTTACCATTCCAGAGAATCTGAGTTCATCCACGGTATTTGTAGGGTTCTTGTTGCTCTTTACTTACCATTCCAGAGAATCTGAGTTCATCCACGGTATTTGTAGGGTTCTTGTTGTTCTTTACTTACCATTCCAGAGAATCTGAGTTCATCCACGGTATTTGTAGGGTTCTTGTTGCTCTTTACTTACCATTCCAGAGAATCTGAGTTCATCCACGGTATTTGTAGGGTTCTTGTTGCTCTTTACTTACCATTCCAGAGAATCTGAGTTCATCCACGGTACTTGTAGGGTTCTTGTTGCTCTTTACTTACCATTCCAGAGAATCTGAGTTCATCCACGGTATTTGTAGGGTTCTTGTTGCTCTTTACTTACCATTCCAGAGAATCTGAGTTCATCCACGGTATTTGTAGGGTTCTTGTTGTTCTTGACTTACCATTCCAGAGAATCTGAGTTCATCCACGGTATTTGTAGGGTTCTTGTTGCTCTTTACTTACCATTCCAGAGAATCTGAGTTCATCCACGGTATTTGTAGGGTTCTTGTTGCTCTTTACTTACCATTCCAGAGAATCTGAGTTCATCCACGGTATTTGTAGGGTTCTTGTTGCTCTTTACTTACCATTCCAGAGAATCTGAGTTCATCCACGGTATTTGTAGGGTTCTTGTTGCTCTTTACTAACCATTCCAGAGAATCTGAGTTCATCCACGGTATTTGTAGGGTTCTTGTTGATCTTTACTTACCATTCCAGAGAATCTGAGTTCATCCACGGTATTTGTAGGGTTCTTGTTGCTCTTTACTTACCATTCCAGAGAATCTGAGTTCATCCACGGTATTTGTAGGGTTCTTGTTGCTCTTTACTTACCATTCCAGAGAATCTGAGTTCATCCACGGTATTTGTAGGGTTCTTGTTGCTCTTTACTTACCATTCCAGAGAATCTGAGTTCATCCACGGTATTTGTAGGGTTCTTGTTGCTCTTTACTTACCATTCCAGAGAATCTGAGTTCATCCACGGTACTTGTAGGGTTCTTGTTGCTCTTTACTTACCATTCCAGAGAATCTGAGTTCATCCACGGTATTTGTAGGGTTCTTGTTGCTCTTTACTTACCATTCCAGAGAATCTGAGTTCATCCACGGTATTTGTAGGGTTCTTGTTGTTCTTTACTTACCATTCCAGAGAATCTGAGTTCATCCACGGTATTTGTAGGGTTCTTGTTGCTCTTTACTTACCATTCCAGAGAATCTGAGTTCATCCACGGTATTTGTAGGGTTCTTGTTGCTCTTTACTTACCATTCCAGAGAATCTGAGTTCATCCACGGTATTTGTAGGGTTCTTGTTGCTCTTTACTTACCATTCCAGAGAATCTGAGTTCATCCACGGTACTTGTAGGGTTCTTGTTGCTCTTTACTTACCATTCCAGAGAATCTGAGTTCATCCACGGTATTTGTAGGGTTCTTGTTGCTCTTTACTTACCATTCCAGAGAATCTGAGTTCATCCACGGTATTTGTAGGGTTCTTGTTGTTCTTTACTTACCATTCCAGAGAATCTGAGTTCATCCACGGTATTTGTAGGGCTCTTGTTGCTCTTTACTTACCATTCCAGAGAATCTGAGTTCATCCACGGTATTTGTAGGGTTCTTGTTGCTCTTTACTTACCATTCCAGAGAATCTGAGTTCATCCACGGTATTTGTAGGGCTCTTGTTGCTCTTTACTTACCATTCCAGAGAATCTGAGTTCATCCACGGTATTTGTAGGGCTCTTGTTGCTCTTTACTTACCATTCCAGAGAATCTGAGTTCATCCACGGTATTTGTAGGGTTCTTGTTGCTCTTTACTTACCATTCCAGAGAATCTGAGTTCATCCACGGTATTTGTAGGGTTCTTGTTGCTCTTTACTTACCATTCCAGAGAATCTGAGTTCATCCACGGTACTTGTAGGGTTCTTGTTGCTCTTTACTTACCATTCCAGAGAATCTGAGTTCATCCACGGTATTTGTAGGGTTCTTGTTGTTCTTTACTTACCATTCCAGAGAATCTGAGTTCATCCACGGTATTTGTAGGGTTCTTGTTGCTCTTTACTTACCATTCCAGAGAATCTGAGTTCATCCACGGTATTTGTAGGGTTCTTGTTGCTCTTTACTTACCATTCCAGAGAATCTGAGTTCATCCACGGTATTTGTAGGGTTCTTGTTGCTCTTTACGTACCATTCCAGAGAATCTGAGTTCATCCACGGTATTTGTAGGGTTCTTGTTGCTCTTTACTTACCATTCCATAGAATCTGAGTTCATCCACGGTATTTGTAGGGCTCTTGTTGCTCTTTACTTACCATTCCAGAGAATCTGAGTTCATCCACGGTATTTGTAGGGTTCTTGTTGCTCTTTACTTACCATTCCAGAGAATCTGAGTTCATCCACGGTATTTGTAGGGTTCTTGTTGCTCTTTACTTACCATTCCAGAGAATCTGAGTTCATCCACGGTATTTGTAGGGTTCTTGTTGCTCTTCACTTACCATTCCAGAGAATCTGAGTTCATCCACGGTATTTGTAGGGTTCTTGTTGCTCTTTACTTACCATTCCAGAGAATCTGAGTTCATCCACGGTATTTGTAGGGCTCTTGTTGCTCTTTACTTACCATTCCAGAGAATCTGAGTTCATCCACGGTATTTGTAGGGCTCTTGTTGCTCTTTACTTACCATTCCAGAGAATCTGAGTTCATCCACGGTATTTGTAGGGTTCTTGTTGCTCTTTACTTACCATTCCAGAGAATCTGAGTTCATCCACGGTATTTGTAGGGTTCTTGTTGATCTTTACTTACCATTCCAGAGAATCTGAGTTCATCCACGGTATTTGTAGGGTTCTTGTTGCTCTTTACTTACCATTCCAGAGAATCTGAGTTCATCCACGGTATTTGTAGGGTTCTTGTTGTTCTTTACTTACCATTCCAGAGAATCTGAGTTCATCCACGGTATTTGTAGGGTTCTTGTTGCTCTTTACTTACCATTCCAGAGAATCTGAGTTCATCCACGGTATTTGTAGGGTTCTTGTTGCTCTTTACTTACCATTCCAGAGAATCTGAGTTCATCCACGGTATTTGTAGGGTTCTTGTTGCTCTTTACTTACCATTCCAGAGAATCTGAGTTCATCCACGGTACTTGTAGGGTTCTTGTTGCTCTTTACTTACCATTCCAGAGAATCTGAGTTCATCCACGGTATTTGTAGGGTTCTTGTTGCTCTTTACTTACCATTCCAGAGAATCTGAGTTCATCCACGGTATTTGTAGGGTTCTTGTTGTTCTTTACTTACCATTCCAGAGAATCTGAGTTCATCCACGGTATTTGTAGGGTTCTTGTTGCTCTTTACTTACCATTCCAGAGAATCTGAGTTCATCCACGGTATTTGTAGGGTTCTTGTTGCTCTTTACTTACCATTCCAGAGAATCTGAGTTCATCCACGGTATTTGTAGGGTTCTTGTTGCTCTTTACTTACCATTCCAGAGAATCTGAGTTCATCCACGGTATTTGTAGGGTTCTTGTTGCTCTTTACTTACCATTCCAGAGAATCTGAGTTCATCCACGGTATTTGTAGGGTTCTTGTTGCTCTTTACTAACCATTCCAGAGAATCTGAGTTCATCCACGGTATTTGTAGGGTTCTTGTTGCTCTTTACTTACCATTCCAGAGAATCTGAGTTCATCCACGGTATTTGTAGGGTTCTTGTTGCTCTTTACGTACCATTCCAGAGAATCTGAGTTCATCCACGGTATTTGTAGGGTTCTTTTTGCTCTTTACGTACCATTCCAGAGAATCTGAGTTCATCCACGGTATTTGTAGGGTTCTTGTTGCTCTTTACTTACCATTCCAGAGAATCTGAGTTCATCCACGGTATTTGTAGGGTTCTTGTTGATCTTTACTTACCATTCCAGAGAATCTGAGTTCATCCACGGTATTTGTAGGGTTCTTGTTGCTCTTTACTTACCATTCCAGAGAATCTGAGTTCATCCACGGTATTTGTAGGGTTCTTGTTGCTCTTTACTTACCATTCCAGAGAATCTGAGTTCATCCACGGTATTTGTAGGGTTCTTGTTGATCTTTAGTTTTCTGTGTAATGCTTTGTAGATCATTGTTTGTCCTTTTACCCTTTTTCTTCAGGTCATTGTATTGTCTGTCCTTCAATTTACGGTTTCTGATTACCCTTTTGGTATCTTTAAACATTTCTTGGGTATTCTGCACTCAGAGTTAGAGACTCTTTATGCAGCCAGAAATATCAATATTCAGAATACGAATGTTTCCACATCTATGAAACTAAGACATATGATTAATACCAATATACTGATGTTTTCGATGTTGAACCCTGTTCTGGTCTGTAAGTTTCCTGGTTTTTGTGAGCAGAGTAATCTTAAGCAGGACTACATCTTCCATGTTGAGTTGTATCATGTTGAACCCTGTTCTGGTCTGTAAGTTTCCTGGTTTTTGTGAGCAGAGTAATCTTAAGCAGGACTACATCTTCCATGTTGAGTTGTATCATGTTGAACCCTGTTCTGGTCTGTAAATTTCCTAGTTTTTGTGAGCAGAGTAATCTGAAGCAGGACTACATTTTCCATGTTGAGTTGTATCATGTTGAACCTGTTCTGGTCTGTAAGTTTCCTAGTTTTTGTGAGCAGAGTAATCTTAAGCAGGACTACATCTTCCATGTTGAGTTGTATCATGTTGAACCCTGTTCTGGTCTGTAAGTTTCCTAGTTTTTGTGAGCAGAGTAATCTTAAGCAGGACTACATCTTCCATGTTGAGTTGTATCATGTTGAACCCTGTTCTGGTCTGTAAGTTTCCTAGATTTTGTGAGCAGAGTAATCTTAAGCAGGACTACATCTTCCATGTTGAGTTATAGCATGCGACACCATTTCTATTGGCTATGAAATATTTGAATATCATTGTAGCTGGTTACTTCAATGTTTCAATTTCAATTAAAAAAAACGTCAGTGATTGTCACACAAATTTGAGCTTCACATACATTAAAGAATCAATAAAAAAATATGTATGCGTTTTGGTGTAACAGGTTTTTGCATATAATAACTACATGCATCATGTATAAGAATAGTATACGAAAGAACCTTTGTAAATTGGTACAACTTGTGTCCAATCCTTTTGTGAAAATGTTTAGCAATAAAATATGTTAAATCTAATATATCATACCTAAATTCTGCCACAACAGGTAAAATGATACAGAAAATATGAGAGGTACTGCCCAGACATCATTGATGCTCCACATACATTCAGATATTTTCCCTGTGTCAACAGACATCAGATTAATAACCTCTCCAACAGTTGTAGATTTCCTTGCAGAACTAGATAGTCGTAGGGTCTACAGCGGAAACACTTTTTTTTAATTATAATTGAATAAAATAACGACAAATACACAGAAAGGGATCGATACCACGTACACTGGTATTGAATTGTACCATAAAGATTCCGTAAGCATTGTATATTATACCATTATACTATAAAGATTCCGTATATATTATACCATTGTACTATAAAGATTCCGTATATATTATGCCATTGTACTATAAAGATTCCGTATATATTATACCATTGTACTATAAAGATTCCGTATATATTATACCATTGTACTATAAAGATTCCGTATATATTATGCCATTGCACTATAAAGATTCCGTATATATTATACCATTGTACTATAAAGATTCCGTGTATATTATACCATTGTACTATAAAGATTTCGTATATATTATACCATTATACTATAAAGATTCCGTATATATTATGCCATTGTACTATAAAGATTTCGTATACATTATACCATTATACTATAAAGATTCCGTATATATTATACCATTGTACTATAAAGATTTCGTATACATTATACCATTATACTATAAAGATTCCGTATATATTATACCATTGTACTATAAAGATTCCGTATATATTATACCATTGTACTATAAAGATTCCGTATATATTATGCCATTGTAATATAAAGATTCTGTATATATTATACCATTGTACTATAAAGATTCCGTATATATATACCATTATACTATAAAGATTCCTTATATATTATGCCATTGTACTATAAAGATTCCGTATATATTATACCATTGCACTATAAAGATTTCGTATACATTATACCATTGTACTATAAAGATTCCGTATATATTATGCCATTGTACTATAAAGATTCCGTATATAGTATACCATTGTACTATAAAGATTTCGTATACATTATACCATTGTACTATAAAGACTCCGTATATATTATACCATTGTACTATAAAGATTCCGTATATATATACAATTGTACTATAAAGAGTCCGTATATATTATACCATTGTACTATAAAGATTCCGTATATATTATACCATTGCACTATAAAGATTCCGTATATATTATACCATTGTACTATAAAGATTCCGTATATATTATACCATTTGCATATTTCCGACTTTGGTTCTAAAAGTATACCCTTGACAGGAGTAATATCCGTTTAATGTGTACAAAGGGTCCCCTTCATGCATGCGGTTCGACGAAGATAGCATTATATTTTCCCATAATCTATTCAAAATTTTAATGTTGTAAAAACTTGTGAATTTTATTATTTCCTATGAAATTATCGTTTGATTTTTTACAAGGTTCAAACATCTACAAATTATGAGAAATAGATGCTCAACTTTGTTGTCCTTCCTATTGCTCTAGCTAGACCGGGAACCATTTTGCACGTCGTAAGGGAAATAACTCGCATAAAAGGGTATAAAAGCATATAATTTTGGAATCAAATCGGAGTGTGCAAAAAAAATATTTATTCTTTGGTGCAGCCCTCGACATTATCGTGCAGTATTTGTGATCACAGCTACCTGGGATTACATCTATCTATGCCACCAGCTACTATCACCTCTAATGTGTGTGGGTTTGATTCCCATCCATATCGATACCTTGGGATTACATCTATCTATGCCACCAGCTACTATCACCTCTAATGTGTGTGGATTTGATTCCCATCCATATCGATACCTTGGGATTACATCTATCTATGCCACCAGCTACTATCACCTCTAATGTGTGTGGATTTGATTCCCATCCATATCGATACCTTGGAATTACATCTATCTATGCCACCGGCTACTATCACCTCTAATGGGTGTGGGCTTGATTCCCATCCATATCGATACCTTGGGATTACATCTATCTATTCCACCAGCTACTATCACCTCTAATGTGTGTGGGCTTGATTCCCATCCATATCGATACATTGGGGTTACATCTATCTATGCCACCAGCCATTATCACCTCTAATGTGTGTGGGTTTGATTCCCATCCATATCGATACATTGGGATTACATCTACCTATGCCACCAGCTACTATCACCTCTAATGTGTGTGGGTTTGATTCCCATCCATATCGATACATTGGGATTACGTCTATCTATGTCACCAGCTACTATCACCTTTATTGTGTGTGGGCTTGATTCCCATCCATATCGATACCTTGGGATTACATCTATCTATGCCACTAGCTACCATCACCTCTAATGTGTGTGGGCTTGATTCCCATCCATATTGATACCTTGGGATTACATCTATCTATGCCACCATCTACCATCACCTCTAATGTGTGTGGGCTTGATTCCCATCCATATTGATACCTTGGGATTACATCTATCTATGCCACCATCTACCATCACCTCTAATGTGTGTGGGCTTGATTCCCATCCATATCGATACATTGGGATTACATCTATCTATGCCACCAGCTACTATCACCTCTAATGTGTGTGGGTTTGATTCCCATCCATATCGATACCTTGGGATTACATCTATCTATGCCACCAGCTACTATCACCTCTAATGTGTGTGGGCTTGATTCCCATCCATATCGATACCTTGGGATTACATCTATCTATGCCAGCAGCTACTATCACCTCTAATGTGTGTGGGCTTGATTCCCATCCATATCGATACCTTGGGATTACATCTATCTATGCCACCAGCCATTATCACCTCTAATGTGTGTAGGTTTGATTCCCATCCATATCGATACATTGGGATTACATCTATCTATGCCACCAGCTACTATCACCTCTAATGTGTGTGGGCTTGATTCCCATCCATATCGATACCTTAGGATTACATCTATCTATGCCACCGGCTACTATCACCTCTAATGGGTGTGGGCTTGATTCCCATCCATATCGATACCTTGGGATTACATCTATCTATTCCACCAGCTACTATCACCTCTAATGTGTGTGGGCTTGATTCCCATCCATATCGATACATTGGGATTACATCTATCTATGCCACCAGCCATTATCACCTCTAATGTGTGTGGGTTTGATTCCCATCCATATCGATACATTGGGATTACATCTACCTATGCCACCAGCTACTATCACCTCTAATGTGTGTGGGTTTGATTCCCATCCATATCGATACATTGGGATTACATCTATCTATGTCACCAGCTACTATCACCTTTATTGTGTGTGGGCTTGATTCCCATCCATATCGATACCTTAGGATTACATCTATCTATGCCACCAGCTACTATCATCTCTAATGTGTGTGGGTTTGATTCACATCCATATCGATACATTGGGATTACATCTATCTATGCCACCAGCTACTATCACCTCTAATGTGTGTGGGCTTGATTCCCATCCATATCGATACCTTGGGATTACATCTATCTATTCCACCAGCTACCATCACCTCTAATGTGTGTGGGCTTGATTCCAAATCATATTGATACCTTGGGATTATATCTATCTATGCCACCAGCCATTATCACCTTTAATGTGTGTGGGTTTGATTCCCATCCATATCGATACATTGGGACATCTATCTATGCCACCAGCTACTATCACCTCTAATGTGTGTGGGCTTGATTCCCATCCATATCGATACCTTGGGGTTACATCTATCTATGCCACCAGCTACTATCACCTCTAATGTGTGTGGGCTTGATTCCCATCCATATCGATACCTTGGGATTACATCTATCTATGCCACCAGCTACTATCATCTCTAATGTGTGTGGGTTTGATTCACATCCATATTGATACATTGGGATTAAATCTATCTATGCCACCAGCTACTATCACCTCTAATGTGTGTGGGCTTGATTCCCATCCATATCGATACCTTGGGATTACATCTATCTATGCCACCAGCTACCATCACCTCTAATGTGTGTGGGCTTGATACCAAACCATATTGATACCTTGGGATTATATCTATCTATGCCACCAGCCATTATCACCTTTAATGTGTGTGGGTTTGATTCCCATCCATATCGATACATTGGGACATCTAGCTATGCCACCAGCTACTATCACCTCTAATGTGTGTGGGCTTGATTCCCATCCATATCGATACCTTGGGGTTACATCCATCTATGCCACCAGCTACTATCACCTCTAATGTATGTGGGCTTGATTCCCATCCATATCGATACCTTGGGATTACATCTATCTATTCCACCAGCTACTATCACCTCTAATGTGTGTGGGCTTGATTCCCATCCATATCGATACCTTGGGATTACATCTATCTATGCCACCAGCTACCATCACCTCTAATGTGTGTGGGCTTGATTCCAATCCATATTGATACCTTGGGATTATATCTATCTATGCCACCAGCCATTATCACCTCTATTGTGTGTGGGTTTGATTCCCATCCATATCGATACATTGGGACATCTATCTATGCCACCATCTACTATCACCTCTAATGTGTGTGGGCTTGATTCCCATCCATATCGATACATTGGGATTACATCTATCTATGCCACCAGCTACTATCACCTCTAATGTGTGTGGGCTTGATTCCCATCCATATCGATACCTTGGGATTACATCTATCTATCCCACCAGCTACTATCACCTCTAATGTGTGTGGATTTGATTCCCATCCATATCGATACCTTGGGATTACATCTATCTATGCCACCAGTTATTATCACCTCTAATGTGTGTGGGCTTGATTCCAATCCATATCAATACCTTGGGGTTCTATCTATCTATGCCACCAGCTACTATCACCTCTAATGTGTGTGGGCTTGATTCCCATCCATATCGATACCTTGGGATTACATCTATCTATGCCACCAGCTACCATCACCTCTAATGTGTGTGGGCTTGATTCCAAACCATATTGATACCTTGGGATTATATCTATCTATGCCACCGGCTACTATCACCTCTAATGTGTGTGGGCTTGATTCCAATCCATATTGATACCTTGGGATTATATCTATCTATGCCACCAGCCATTATCACCTCTATTGTGTGTGGGTTTGATTCCCATCCATATCGATACATTGGGACATCTATCTATGCCACCATCTACCATCACCTCTAATGTGTGTGGGCTTGATTCCCATCCATATCGATACCTTGGGATTACATCTATCTATGCCACCAGTTACCATCACCTATAATGTGTGTGGGCTTGATTCCAATCCATATTGATACCTTGGGATTACATCTATCTATGCCACCAGCTACTATCACCTCTAATGTGTGTGGGCTTGATTCCCATCCATATCGATACCTTTGGATTACATCTATCTATGCCACCAGCTACTATCACCTCTAATGTGTGTGGGCTTGATTCCCATCCATATCGATACATTGGGATTACATCTATCTATGCCACCAGCTACTATCACCTCTAATGTGTGTGGGCTTGATTCCCATCCATATCGATACCTTGGGATTACATCTATCTATTCCACCAGCTACTATCACCTCTAATGTGTGTGGATTTGATTCCCATCCATATCGATACCTTGGGATTACATCTATCTATGCCACCAGCTATTATCACCTCTAATGTGTGTGGGCTTGATTCCCATCCATATCAATACCTTGGGGTTATATCTATCTATGCCACCAGCTACTATCACCTCTAATGTGTGTGGGCTTGATTCCCATCCATATCGATACCTTGGGATTACATCTATCTATGCCACCAGCTACTATCACCTCTAATGTGTGTGGACTTGATTCCCATCCATATCGATGTGTACTTGATACAACTTTATGTGATAGTACTTGTTAATGGTCATTCTGTTGTCTGTCCTTTGATTTACGGATTCTGATTTTGGTATTTTCAAACTCTTCTTAATGCCACTCTCCTCACCTTGGTGGATTCCTGTACTACATCATGACGCATGTCACAGAATCAAACGATGTTTGGCGATTGAGCGATATGTGACAGATCAGCGATTTTTTTGTGTACTTCGGTTACATTCAACAATAAAAATGCCTACCTTTATAAAACTTAAATAATATTTTAATTGCATTAAAACCCAACAAACTCATTACTCAGGATGATTCAGAGTACAATATTATTTTTATATAGCCAACATCATATGTTTCTACCTTTTTGTATATAGCTGCAGTGAGTGCTAACCAATTTCGTCTTCCAGCAATATGCGTTCTTTGTATATGATGATTACAGCTCAGCGATTTAAATATGGAGACTGCAAACATCAGTACAGCATACATATACCCCGTCCATGTATCTCCTGATTTATCTCTTGTTATCTCTATCAGCCATCTTTAACGAAGATAGTAATACAAATTGTAAATATACCACAGTCAGAACATAATTCAATATGTGTGACGTAAACACAATTGATATAGAAACTGAAAATATCAAACTCTAAGAACAATCTAAAAATTTATTTGACAAAATGACAAGATATTACATACCATTATACCAAACAAATGCTATGACTTCTGCTGTATCAATTTAATTAATATTAGATGTCTGTTAGATATCGTGTTTTGTGAGAAAAAACCCCATCCGACTAATACCAACGTTTAATTATGTTGCCATGGTACAGGCAGCGTGTTAAAGACGTTTAGAACTGGCCTAGTTTAATGAAGATACAAATATTTTATAAAATATGTTCTATACCATATATCTTGTCAATAGTTCACGGTTCTAATACTGAATGTATCTATACCATGTATCTTGTCAATAGTTCACGGTTCTAATACTGAATGTACAAATCAAAAAGGTGAAAGCAGCATATTCCAATACTTAAATAATTGATTCTGCACATGCAAAAACAAAATGAAATCACATCTATGCGTTTTGTCATGGTCTATTTCCCAATTGCAATGTATATGTTTATGTTTATTTTAAGTTTAAGTAAGGGTAATCTCATTAGTGGCCTCTCTCTCTCTCTCTCTCTCTCTCTCTCTCTCTCTCTCCATGTAATTTTTCCTACTGTTATTAGAGTTCAGAATTATTTTGTCAACGTCTCTCTAACTTACAAGTAAAATAGTACCTTAAAACAAATGTACAGGTGAATTCTGACATATGATACATGAATTTGTAACCAGCTGATATAAGTATGATTGGTGCATATGCTTTACAGATGCAGAAAAGAAGACTAGCGCGTCCTACTGTGGTATCATGTTTCTTTTCTGTTTTTGACGACTGCTTGTTTCTGGAATATAGAGAATATGTTTTGTTTCAAAATATCTATAGCCTGCATTATCTAAAAATTGAATGCAATATTTTGTAGTTGTATTAGAGTGTGAAAGCATTGACGAAGTACGTTTTGTATAAAGTGTGGTAGAACTTCATATATTAAAAATGTTCGGTTTTCAGAGGAATCCAGTTTTCAGAGGGGCCAGTTTTGGGGAGTTCCACTGTATAACCATATAAACATGCAACAATTACATTCAATACTTATAATTTACATTTTTACATTATTACAATAATTTACATTTTTACATTATTACAATAATTTACATTTTTACATTATTAAATACAATTAAAATTATTATTATATGTTTTAATATTCCACAATTTCATCTGTTATTATTATGTGTAGTTATAAGTTTGTATGCTGTTCAAAAATAGGGCATGGCAGTGGGCGTGGTTGACTGGTTCTACAACTTCATTGACGGATGAAGTTTCAATTTCGATGTCGTGCAACCTTTTGACCAATCACATGGGGCTATCTAAAACGAAATGAACACATAATGTAAGTATTTACTTGTAATGACAAAAACGTCATAAAGTCCTTATCTTGTTGAAAAATTATGAGTTTGGAGGTTGTGTATCTTCTTAAGTAAAAGTACATGTGATCTGACAGTAGTTCAAAAGTTCAAAAGAGTGTGGCATTTATGCTATTCCTGAGGGATCGTCGTTTCCCTGATGGTATTGTAGATAGATATACCAGTGTCTACCAATCATTGTTTAAGGTGGTTGTTCCGATTCCCGGCAGTAGGGAGGTGTATTCGATACGACCCCTGTTAAATAAAATACCCAATACACATACAATATGCTATACATACAACAGTGTGTGGTGAGTTCGATTTACTCAGTCATTAGTATTACCTATTAGCTCGGTCCACTTCTTCTTGCCAGTATTTTTCAAAATGAGGAATGATAGATGAAGATGAGTTTTCCTTTAGTAACGGCCACAGATCTTTCCGTACAAATGTACGTTGATGTCCCTTCTTAAGCAAACTGTAATTGTACAAAATATTCCTTGTAAATTTCCTTTAAAACTATAAATCTAAATTAACTTTAATGAAATAAAAACAGTTTCTTGTCAGTATCTTTTTTTTTGTGTGAATCACGTTATGAATTTTCACATTAAATAAGACTTCGTTGCAATTTTACCTGTATTTCTATGTTTGTAAGAATCTCACACAAATTGTTATCTTAAAACACTTAGTTTTTTTTTATATATATAACCGTCGCCATGACATATATAACACATTGGTTTATAAAGTATATCTGCTAGTTACCTGACAACACCCACCCCCTCACCATTCTTAATATCTCTGGTAGTTACCTGACAACACCCAGTCACCCATCCCCTCACCATTCTTAATATCTCTGGTAGTTACCTGACAACACCCAGTCACCCACCCCCTCACCATTCTTAATATCTCTGGTAGTTACCTGACAACACCCAGTCACCCATCCCCTCACCATTCTTAATATATCCCTTAGTTACCTGACAACACCCAGTCACCCACCCCCTCACCATTCTTAGTATATCCCCTAGTTACCAGACAACACCACCCGCCCCCCTCACCATTCGTAAGCCTTGTAACTCGACTGTTTCGTTGTACTTACAGTGTCATCCAATTGTAAGTAAGTAATGATAAAAATGATGCCGTACTTTCTGGTGATGTTACCTACAAATAATACAAAACAATGAGCCATAGACAAAAATACACAGTCAAAGATAACACAAGACAATGAACCATAGACAAAAATACACAAATACACAGTCAACAATAATACATCACATTCAACCATAGACAAAAATACACAATCAAAAAAAGCATATTACATTGAACCACATACAAAAATGCACAATCAAAAATAGCACATTACTTTAAAAAAAAATACACAATAAAAAAATACACAACATATTTAACCATAGACAAAAAAAAACCGCAATCAAAAAATACACATTACATTGAACTATAGAGAAAAATGCCCAATCAAAAATAACCATAGACAAAATACACAATCAAATTTAAGTATCGGTATTTGGATATGTCCCAAACTCCGATGTTTTTGTGGTTAGAGATTTTTTCTATCTTAATTTTATATATTTTGTATTTACCGTTACATGTGATGATAATATTCCATGTGACACATGTCATAATTCGTGCATGGTGCTGTTCACAATGCAAGCTCTAGGAGGGTATGACAACACATTTCATAGGATTCCCATGTCGTATGATGTTTATGTCGTTTAACAGTAGCACAACTGGTGTCACTACTGGAGTAGCCCTACCCTTCCCGACCATCATATTCGACCCCCATATTTTAGAAGATGCTCGTGTTGATCGTCTTTGGTTTTTGTGTGTAGTATTTAGACGACCATTGTTTGTCTTTTGTTCCCTTTTAGGCATTGTGTTGTCTGGCCTTCGAATTGCATGGTCTGATATATCTTAACTTGTCTACTCCGTACAATTTCTATTTTTGGTCATAAGTACATTTTATTTTGTTTCACAGTATATGACTTGATTAACCGTTACGGAGCATCTGTGTCACAAATGGCAAGTATCACTGGCGTTAAACTGATCGTGGTAACTGCAGTTACGACGATCACAACATGGAGGAGGTAGACTAGGTAAGATAGTTTTCTGCTAATTTCTCCATTCTAACGTGTTGTTGTCAAGAATTACTCAGCCGCAGGGTTGATCTGTACGATTTTGTTGTATGTGTGTGTTCTTGATACCATATATGGTCTCGTTACCAAGAAAATAGCCGTAGGAAATTTAAGGAAGATAATCGTAACTCCATAAATTATGATATATAAAAATAGAGTATCTTCTTTTGGAGTTACGATTATCTTCCTTAAATTTCCGACGGCTATTTTCTTGGTAACGAGACCATATATGGTATCAAGAACACACACATACAACAAAATCGTACAGATCAACATTGCAGCTGAGTAATTCTTGACAACAACACGTTAGAATGGAGAAATTAGCAGAAAACGATCTTACCTAGCAAAATATAAAACTAGAGGCTCAGGTGAGCCTGTATCGCTCACCTGTCATAAATAAGTCCTCTTAAGAATGTCTGCATGCTGAATACATCTAAGTTACTATTCAAATCCCATACTGCCATAGGGTTCTATGTTAAAACTATGTCTGCTCATGGCAGCCATCTTGGATGGAGGTCGTGGTCACCGGACACAATTTTGAAAGTATACTACCCAAGGACCATCCATGCCATGTTTGCTTTAAATTGGCTGACTGGTTTCAGAAGAGAAGACTTTTAAACAATTTTCCCATAGGGTCCTATGTTAAAACTATGTCTGCTGACGGCGGCCATTTTGAACCGAGATCGGGATCACTGAACACAATTTTGGAAGTTGACCACCTAAGGACCATCGATGACATGTTTGCTATATTGGCTTACTAGTTTCAGAGGAGAAGATTTTAAAATATTTTTTCCCATAGGGTCCTATGTTAAAACTACAGTATGTCTGCTGAAGGTGGCCATCTTGGATGGAGGTCAGGGTCACTGGACACAATTTTGAAAATTGACCACTTAAGGACCATCCATGCCATGTTTGCTTTAAATTGGCTTACTGGTTTCAGAGAAGAAGATTTTTAAATATATTTCCCATAGGGCCCTATGTTAAAACTATGTTCGCTGATGGTTGCCATCTTGGATGGAGGTCGGGGTCACAGGACATAATTTTGAAAGTTGACCACCTAAGGACCATTCATCCCATGTTTGCTTTAAACTGACTTACTGGTTTCAGAGGAGAAGACTTTTAAACATTTTTTCCATAGGGTCCTATGTTAAAATTAAGTCGAGTCATGGCGGCCATCTTGAATTTCCGATCAGCAAACGATTCACAAGTTTAGTACAGGACCACCCAATGATCATTCCTGCAAAGCCACAATTCAATTGGCTTAGTGGTTTCTAACAAGAAGATTTTTAAAATTTCGACCAATCAGAACACATTATAGGCCCTGGCAGCCATGTTGGATTTCCGATCAGCACCAAAAACACAAATCTTGTATATGACCATCCAATGAACATTTCTGCCAAGTTTGGTTCAAATCTGTTTTGTGGTTTCAGAAAAAAAGATGAAAATGTGAAATTCCCATAGGGTCCTATGTTAAACTAAGTCGAGTCATGGCGGCCATCTTGAATTTCCGATCGGCAAACGATTCACAAATTTAGTACAGGACCACCCAATGATCATTCCTGCAAAGTCACAATTCAATTGGCTTAGTGGTTTCTAACAAGAAGATTTTTAAAATTTCGACCAATCAGAACACATTATAGGCCCTGGCAGCCATGTTGGATTTCTGATCAGCACCAAAAACACAAATCTTGTATATGACCATCCAATGAACATTTCTGCCAAGTTTGGTTCAAATCTGTTTTGTGGTTTCAGAAAAAAAGATGAAAATGTGAAATTCCCATAGGGTCCTATGTTAAACTAAGTCGAGTCATGGCGGCCATCTTGAATTTCCGATCGGCAAACGATTCACAAATTTAGTACAGGACCACCCAATGATCATTCCTGCAAAGTCACAATTCAATTGACTTAGTGGTTTCTAACAAGAAGATTTTTAAAATTTCGACCAATCAGAACACATTATGGGCCCTGGCAGCCATGTTGGATTCCCGATCAGCGCCAAAAACAAAAATCTTGTATATGACCATCCAATGAACATTTCTGCCAAGTTTGATTCAAATCTGTTTTTGGTTTCAGAAAAAAAGATGAAAATGTGAAATTCCCATAGGGTCCAATGTTAAACTAACTCGAGTCATGGCGGCCATCTTGAATTTCCGATCGGCAAACGATTCACAAATTTAGTACAGGACCACCCAATGATCATTCCTGCAAAGTCACAATTCAATTGGCTTAGTGGTTTCTAACAAGAAGATTTTTAAAATTTCGACCAATCAGAACACATTATGGGCCCTGGCAGCCATGTTGGATTTCCGATCAGCGCCAAAAACAAAAATCTTGTATATGACCATCCAATGAACATTTCTGCCAAGTTTGATTCAAATCTGTTTTTGGTTTCAGAAAAAAAGATGAAAATGTGAAATTCCCATAGGGTCCAATGTTAAACTAACTCGAGTCATGGCGGCCATCTTGAATTTCCGATCGGCAAACGATTCACAAATTTAGTACAGGACCACCCAATGATCATTCCTGCAAAGTCACAATTCAATTGGCTTAGTGGTTTCTAACAAGAAGATTTTAAAAATTTCAACCAATCAGAACACATTATGGGCCCTGGCAGCCATGTTGGATTTCCGATCAGCGCCAAAAACAAAAATCTTGTATATGACCATCCAATGAACATTTCTGCCAAGTTTGATTCAAATCTGTTTTGTGTTTTCAGAAAAAAAGATGAAAATGTGAAATTCCCATAGGGTCCTATGTTAAACTAAGTCGAGTCATGGCGGCCATCTTGAATTTCCGATCGGCAAACGATTCACAAGTTTAGTACAGGACCACCCAATGATCATTCCTGCAAAGTCACAATTCAATTGGCTTAGTGGTTTCTAACAAGAAGATTTTTAAAATTTCGACCAATCAGAACACATTATAGGCCCTGGCAGCCATGTTGGATTTCCGATCAGCACCAAAAACACAAATCTTGTATATGACCATCCAATGAACATTTCTGCCAAGTTTGGTTCAAATCTGTTTTGTGGTTTCAGAAAAAAAGATGAAAATGTGAAATTCCCATAGGGTCCTATGTTAAACTAAGTCGAGTCATGGCGGCCATCTTGAATTTCCGATCGGCAAACGATTCACAATTTTAGTACAGAACCACCCAATGATCATTCCTGCAAAGTCACAATTCAATTGACTTAGTGGTTTCTGACAAGAAGATTTTTAAAATTTCAGCCAATGAGAACACATTATGGACCCTGGCAGCCATGTTGGATTTCAAATCAGCACCAAAAACACAAATCTGGTAGAGGACCATCCAGTGAACATTTCTGGCAAGTTTGGCTGATTTCTGTTCAGTGGTTTCAGAGAAGAAGATTTAAATGTGAAAAGCTAACGGACGGACGACGGACGCTTACCCATGACAAAAGCTCACCTGGCCATAGGCCAGGTGAGCTAAAAAGCCGTCGGACGGCAGAGGAATCTCGGTCCCACGGCTCTACCAAAAAAAAAAAAAAAAAGCCATCGAACAGCAGAGGAATCTCGGACTAACCTATTTCTACCTCCGCCATGTTGTGATCGTCGTAACTGCAGTTACGACGATCAGTTTACCGCCAGTGAAGTATATGTTCCGATTGTCGTAATCACATTTCGGTTCTTTCTTCATTCATTACTTATCACCGGGTTAGTAATAAGAGTAACACGACGGGTGCAACATGTGGAACAGGAAACTGTTTTCCAGTCCGGAGCAGCGGAATTTAATCCCGGTTTTTAGTGGGGTTTGTATTTTTTTGCTTAACACCACTTTCAACAGTATTTCAGTTATATCGTGGCGGTCAGTTTTATTGGTGGAGGAAACCGGAGGACCCGGAGAAAACCACCGACCTGTCACTGACAAACTTTATCACATAATGTTGTACACCTCGCCCTGATCGAGATTCGAACTCACAACATCATTGGTGATATGCACTGATTGCATAGGTAGTTGTAAATCCAACTACCATATAATCACAGCCACCACCGCCCACTTTTTAGTGGGGTTCGTGTTACTCGATCTTTAGTTTTCTGTATAATGTTTTCTAGATTGTGGTTTGGTTTTTTTGTCCTTTTTCCTTTGGCCATTTGTGTTGTCTGTCCTTCTCTTTTTCCTTTGGCCATTGTGTTGTCTGTTCTTCTGTCTTTTTCCTCTGGCCATTGTGTTGTCTGTCCTTCGATTTACGGCTTCTGATTACCCCTTTGTATTTTCAAACTATTCACGGAACTTGAATGAATAAGCAAAATGAAATTTGAATGAATTAATTACAAATATTTTACCTCATCAATTTCAGCTGTAGAATCTTCGTCGGTACCACTATAAACAATTGTTGTTTCTATTATACTTATTATCACCATTAAAATGTACAATGACAATGTCAGTATCTGTAGCGAATCTGTAATGTCGATCTGAATAGAAAAAAAATGTAAATGATGTCAAAAATGCAAAATAGTGGCATTGACAGAAAATAACACAGCTAATTAAATGTAAAATAGACATTAAAAAGGAGACATACATATTTTTCCAAGATACTGAAATCAAACAAAAATATCTATATTAATGTAACGAAGACGTTTTTCAAGATAGTCGGCATTCCTATGGGAACCGATTGTGCTCCTCTTCTCGCCGACTTGTTACTCTATTGATATAAAGAATACTTCATAGAGGGGCTTCTCAAGAAAAACTAAAAACTGACTCAGTCTATTAGTTACACCCCCCGCTATATAGATGATGGCCCTTCACTGGATAATTCAAAGCTTAGTGACTATGCTGATCCAATGTATCCCACTGAACTTGAAATCTGATGCTCAATTACATGGCACAGTTAGAATTTGGAGGACTGATGTTTCAGACACGCTCTTCATTGCAGACTGTCAACTATTTTTCTGTTACATTAAAAGTTTATTAAGATCTAATTCGCGGCCAACCGTTTAATAACTCCTTTCTCTGAATTAAATTGTTGCAATTTGATTTAAAACTTACTTCAAAGATGCTCTTTCTATCTGCATTGTAGAAATACAATCTAGCTAGTATTCCTAATACCACACATAACCAAGCTAGAGATAGATATCTTTGGTTTGTCGGCGTATCTTTCCGTTTTTGAGATTCAAACAGCTCTAACCCCTAAACAAATAAGTGAAAATAAAACAATGAAGAAAAAAAACAACATTTCAAATATTCTTTTATATATTAACATTTGTACATTTACCTTTGCTCAAATACCTTTGTTAACTCAAGTTGCGAGTCGAAATCGGTTAAGCACCTTTCATCTTTAAATTAAGGGAAAGGGAGGTTAAATATTGAATACAGGGTAATCCTTAAGCATTTTTTGAGCGATATTTTGTTTATCTATCAATTTCACTTTTAAAATTGAGCGGACGTATATTCGTGTATTAGGGGTATCAATTTTTCCTCTTTCTGCTGTTTTGATATTTGATTTTGGAATTGTTCCGACAGAGTGGTATTATTTTTTTTTTTCGTTAAAATTTATTTCATAACTAAGTGGGCCATGATCTTATGTTAGTTGGATTTACATCCACCTATGCAATCGATGTATATCACCATTTCTTCGATTCCCGCGCATGGCGAGGTGTACTCGATACAACTCCATGTGATCAAATTTATCAATGACGTCCAGAAGGTCGCTTGTATTCTCCTGTTATCCACAAAAATAAAACTGACCTCCATGATATAACTGAAATATTGTTGAAAGTGGTGTTCTGCACCCACAACACCGATGTCTAATGTATAAGGATAATGGCCTAAACATTGTAAACCACATTGAGCACAGGACGACTCCTAAAACTAACGGAAGCGTAGCTATAATCAGACAGCCCGTTAGTCCGATAGTCCGATATTTCGATAGTCTGACAGAGATGCGCTTGTTTTTCACTTTCACCGTTCAAATAAGAACACCAACAAAGTAAAAATTCGCGGGAATACATAAGAAAGATCTAAAGCTTTAGTTCTTGAATATTTGTTTGAATTTGCACTAAACTTCTTTAATTCAATGATAATTTCAAATTGACGACCATACGATTTTCGAGAGGGTATTATTTTTGGATCATTTTTGGAAAATTTTCAGTTATAACCACATAAGAATCTTTCAACGCCAGTTTTTAATATATGCATCGGTAAACCACACAAGAATCTTGCAATGCCAGTTTGACGACGGATCTCGCTTTCACAGTGCACAAAACTTGCCTAAGCGAACATTTCTTACAAAGAACAGATCTATTTTATTTTCATAGAATAGCTATTAAATAGGTACTTAATCTGTCGGACTACTGGACCGCCGGGCTATCGGGATGTCGGCTTATAAGTCTGACCCCCAACTAACTAGTAGAGGCTTTAGGTTTAGTTTAATAATAAATATTGTGCCTTTTGGATATGATACACCGGATAATAAATATTCTAACGATTCTAAACAATTAAAAAATAATTAATTTTCATTACCATTGTAAATAGAATAATTATTGGCCAGAGTGAGGCTGCATTGGGTAGGATGCCGTGTCTCATAATGTCATATATAGACCGTCCGATGAAACAGGAAGTCATGGCTATTGTCAACATGGTTATGATCTGAAAATAATGTCACAGGAGAATTATTGGTAAGATACACAAAGACACGTACATTTTCATTAAAAAATAATTGCTTTGTTTCATCGAAATACTTGTAAGTTGACAATTTACATGGCTCTTGTTTTTTATAGTTTCAAAATATTCATTATTTTTTGCCGTCATTTTAATTTTACGATCTGCCAAAATTTATCGGCGGAATTGTTCCACTTGTCGCAACACTTCACGGTCATTTTCTCATTCATGACTTATTATCGGGTTTGTAACTAGATTAACACGAAGGATGGCACTAGTGGAGCAGGAACTGCTTTCCCTTCCGGAGCACCTGAGTTCACCCCCGGTTTTAGTGGGGTTTGTGTTACTCGATCGTTAGTTTTATATGTATGTTTTGTAGATCGTTGTTTGTCCTTTTGTACTTTTTTCTTTTGGTCATTGTGTTGTCTGTTCTTCGATATACGGATTCTGATTACCCCTTTGGTATCTTCAAACTCTTCTTGGATCAATGCAAAAAATAATAACCGCTGCCCAATCTCTTAAATTGAAAAAGTATGCAATAACAATCCGTCATTTGGGAACGTAGTAACTTAATGACTGTTCTTGTTTACATTCGCCTCTCATTCTCAACTATTTAGGTTACATTAATAGTTTTAAACCATTTTTTGACGATAACGGTTTCATTCGGGTTGTCTCTATTATCAAAAAACAGTTTTATCTTGGATACTCTTTGATCGGTCTTACTACGCTTGGAAAATTATAAAAATTACTTACAAATTTGAAATAATTTAAAAATGTATGTGTCATCCTTTGTCGGAAATGAAATACACGTAATGGTGTTCCTAATACAAAGAGAACAGCTGGCGTCCATTGAGTAATTGATTCCTCCAAATGAGTGTGTAGTGTCGTGTCTGTCGTGTTCCATGATGATACAGTGTCCTATTGAAAATACAAATATATAAGTAACACATTAATTAATTGATAACATCTTTGGTCTTTTGTATTAAATATACTCACATTATAGCTCAAATATGTATTAGGTCACCCCGAGTATCGTCGGTAACCCACGACTTATCACACATCGATACTCTCCACTCATCGCCTATGGAAACTGTTGTTTCGGTTTTGTTCCGTGACTGATCTACATGTACATGTATTTTTAACATGAGGGGTCCCGTGCTGGAGTTAACTATATTAACACGACGGGTGCCACTAGTGGAGCTGGAACTGCTTACCCATCCGGAGCACCTGAGTTCACCCCCGTTTTTCATTGGGGTTCGTGTTACTCGATCTATAGTTTCATGTGTATGTTTTGTAGATCGTTGTTTGTCCTTTTGTACTTATTCTTTTGGCCATTGTGTTGTCTGTTCTTCTTCGATATATACGGATTCTGATTACCCCTTCAAATGGTATCTTCAAACTCTTCTTATCTACTCTCGGCTAATCAAGTACACACAAAACACTGCGGTTTTACAGAAAACAGCATTGGAGTAATTTGGACCCGGCACCTTCCAAGGCCGAATCCTGCTGCTGAATAATACCACTCACGTGATATTAAATCATACGTTACATTGGTGTCTCCTCGTGTGTAGGTGTAGATGAGCCATTAACAGCCCATATTTCGCAAGATCAAATAGACTTTTGTACGAAAAAAAATTTCAAATAGATCGAACATTTTATTTTTAGAGGTGGGATAGAACAATGTGTCTTATCTCCACGCCCAGATTACTTTCTGGTCAATTTATTTAGTTTCTATAAAAGTTGGCGACAGCATATAACAAAAAACATCATAGCCTCTACCCATCCCACAGGTGCCTGTGACACAACCCCCCTTCAAAGATAAATGATCGAAATATTTATCATGAGCATTCAAAATCTATTAGCTGATGCAAGGATTTATATAGTAGAAATAAAACCTTGGCTGATGTATATTAATTTTTAGCCTTTTTTTTTAGAGGTTTTATGAATATGGGATATAAGCACGTTTCTTTTCCAGATATATTGATAACTTTTATTTTTGAGGATTTGGGATATTTGTTTTTTTTCTTTGGAGGAATCGTAGGTACCCGATTTGTGGACCCCCCCCCTTTTTTTTTAAATTGTTTAATTCATCACTTTTGTGGACGTTTTCATTATAAACAGTGTTGAACAACTTCGAACATTACCAAAAACTCAATCCGATATCGATATAAGCCCATTTCTAAAAACACAAAAACCCTCGATAGCTAAAAACACAATATCATGAATATAGAGGATCGAGGGTTTTTGTGTCTTTAGAAATGGGCTTATATCGATATCGGATTGAGTTTTTGGTAATGTTCGAAGTTGTTCAACACTGTTTATAATGAAAACGTCCCACAAAAGTGATGAATTAAAAAAAATAATAATATAAGGGGGATCCACAAATCGGGTACCTATGGTTAAATTATGTTTAGGAATAATCTCCGGCAACATTAATATTTTACACCCGCGAAAAAAAAAAAATCTGTATAGACTTACCGGGAGATTATAGTCCATAGACATATTATTCATATTTGACTATTTACGACCTTGTTCTTAAAATAAATGTAAGGTATATTGCACCATCATTAGTAATATGGTCAATCCTTATACAGATAAGGTGGCTATAAAATCTATAAATAAATACGTTAACGGGAATTTCCCGAAGTTTACATGCCAACTTAACGTGATCTAAATATATTTTTGCATTTTATTTTTAGTAACTAAATATGTTAAATAGTAGTCAAATATCATTAAAATACGTGAATGGTACATGTAGGTCTACATTATGTCGACTGATATATATTTACAATTGATGTGTACACACATACATGCCAACCCTCGAGAGACTAAAAGCGGTAGGAGGTCTATAGTTTGCCTCCCCTCCCCCCCCCCCCCCCCCCCCCCCCCCCCCCCCCCCCATAAAATGGTCCATTCTGTTGCATTTTGGATATAAAATCTGTTCAGTCAAATCTTTAAATATAGTATGAAAAAAAACAGGAAAAAATGGAAATTAATGGATTATGGCCCTTAGTTTGCCAAGGCTTACTGAGACACTACTCCAATATAAAACTTAATTTAGATAGAAATTCGGTAAGCAATGTCGTCAAAATTTGAGTTATTGTATAATCAATTGAGTGAAGATCAAATTAATCAAATCATTCAAGGATTGCGAGGTGAGCAACCGATAAATAATGGCATTGAAGTTGACGAACAACTTGTAAACAATGAAAAAATGGCGTCGTACTCCCAAGTTGTGTCCGGGAACAACCGTCAAGATAAAAATCAAGATACAGATGATACAAATGAACACAATAATCAATTCCCAAAACAAGGCTATACACAATCTCATTATAGAGAAAGTGAAAATGTGAAACCGATCTTTCTTAAAGATGAAGATGTGTTTGGGTCTCGCAAGCCTGAACGGTCGTTATGGTTAACAAATGTCGAAATTTATAAGGCCATAGGCGATAAAGTGCAAGCCCAATGTATAAAGGGGATTCAGCGTGTGCGCGAGATGTGGAGAATCTACATGGATAATGAGGAGGACAGACAGTCACTGTTGGTTCAAGGAATAAATCTGCGTGGCAGGCAGATCCCCTTGCACCTACAAAATCCTCACAATCCCTCTAGATATCAACCAGATACAATTAGAATAAAGATCAAAAATGTTCCCCTATCTGCCGATGATGGACAGATTGAACGAGCTTTAGCTATGGAAGGATGTGAAATCCAAGGAATATTTAGAGATAGGCTGAAAGTGGATGGAAAACTAACCAACTGTGAGACTGGTGATAGGTTGGTGATCAGTAAACTATTAAGCAAACCTATACCAAGAATGTTGAAAATAGGTAAATACATAGCAAGAGTATTTCATCCTGGGCAACCAGAGTTCCAAAACAGAAATTATACTCAAGACAGTGAAAAAACTTGTCATAAATGTTTAACTCCAGGACACTTTATATATGACTGTCCTAATGATTGGGTGTGTAGAAAGTGTCATGAAAGTGGGCATAAAAATGATGGATTGTTCTAAGGATTTCAATGAAGAAAATAGTGAACCAGAACAACATCATGCAGGAACAGATGATAGGCAAGATGATGAAACAAAGCAAGATGATTCCAAAGGTAGAAAAACAAATAAACAATCACATGTAGATGTTGATGTGACAATTACAAATAAAAACAAGTCAACAAAAGCTTCCACCAAAGAAGCTTCTTCCACTAAAGGTAACATAAACAAACCAGAACCAGCAAAAGATTCACCTAGAAAGGTCAGGACAACAAACAATAAAAACACTGAAAAATCAGAAAAGGGTCAACACTCAATACAAACTTTTCTGAAAACACCAGGCAACACAAACAAACAGAATGTGAGAAATCATACCCCACCAACACCTACAGAGAGAGTCTATGACAGAAATAGTGATAGTAATGGACCAAAGAAAGCCAAAACTGCAGATGGAAAGTCAAATTAATTCTTTGTAACTGTAATATTTATGTTGACAATTGTCTTTACAAAAAAAAAAAATATATATATATATATATATATATATTGATATATACAAAAAAAAATGCATTATTATAAATGTCCTAAGCTCAATAATAGAGTAAAATTAATGTTGATGAATAAAAAACTAAATAATTACCTATTCATGCTATTCCTTGTAAACAAGTTATACCATGTATACATCTTAATATTTATTGTTATTCTTTTTTATCTTATGTTACGAAAACATTTAAAAAAATCAAAAAATAAAACAATTTTTCAGCTCAAACATAGAGTAAAATTATTTGTGAACGTAGTAGATGATAAACAAACTGATAGTACGTCAGAAAATATATGTATGAATATAGATATGAGTATAAATGATGATGAGTGTATAATATTGTATACATGTACAAAATCGATGTGTAATATATTATCAATTTGTCATAATTCAGTGTCAAGTTTAATGTTGATGAGACAGTATAATAATAATTCAGTTTATAAACATGTGAAAGCCTCTATGATTTTTAATGTAAACAAATATCCGTGTTAAAATTCTCCATTCAAATATGGAAAAATTTCTCAGCTGATTACTGTTTACATATATCATAAACACGAACGACCTTGGTTTTTCCCCAGACTATTAATAGTAACGACCTTGATTAAGTCTATCAAAATATGTCAACAGACCGATGAGATTTACGCCAATCGATATAATTATGATTACAATAATAATTACTTGTGTTTGTATACAACAGGTACAATTAAAAACAAATGTGCACTGCTGAGAAATGTTTGTGAACAAGAGAAACTATTGGTTAACATGAAAATACAGTACCAGCTTAAATACAGAAAAATGTTTAAAAATATATACATGTACTTACCTGTACAGGCTCAGTCAAATCCGAAACTTTCATATTTTGAACACGTGCGCAATTTTTCAGATATATTCCAAAGTATAAATAACATAACTATGGTCGTTATTGGAATCTATACTCTTACACACATTATATCCCATCACCATGTTGAACTTAAAAGTACGTTATGTATATTATATCACACGTGCACACTTTCAAACAGACAACTACACGCAATAGTCGTGTTGGTCAGCTGGCACGAAACTGATAAATTTGAAGAAGTTATGGTCAATACTATTGATGAACATGCTCCTATGAAAAAAAGGAAATCAATATCACAGCCAGCCCCTTTTATGAATAAAACCCTGAGAAGTGCTGTTTATAAAAAACGGATGACACATAATGAATTTTTAAAAGATAAAAGTAACAAAAATTGGGAGGCATATCGAAAGCAAAGAAATTTAGTAACAAAATTAAAAAAGCAATCAATTAGAACATATTTCTATGAAAGATGTGTTGGCGGACCAAAATCTACTGACTTTTATCCAACAATTAAACCATTTTTAACTAATAAGGGTAGTAATATAACTAAAGATATTATCTTAGAAGACAATAATAAGATCATAAATGACCAACTTCAAGTAGCAAATAATTTTAATAATTTTTTCATAAATGTGGCAAAGGATATTGGTAATGATAATAATTTATCTGCCGAAGAACATCTAAGTATTAAAATTATAAAAGAAAATAAGAAAGAAATTCCTAAATTAATATTTCATGAAATTGAAAATGATTTTGTATCAAAGCAAATAAATAAAGCAAATTCAAAAAAAGCAACCGGACGTGATGGCATTTCGGCAAAACTTCTAAAATTTGCAAAACCAGCTATTGTTCAACCAATTACAAATTTAATAAATAAATCAATAAATAATTCCATTTTTCCAGAAAAATTAAAAGAAGCCCAAGTTGTACCACTATTCAAGAAAAATAACTCTTTAGATAAATGCAATTATAGACCTGTAAGTATCTTACCTACTATTTCAAAATTTTATGAAAGAGCAATATATGAGCAGACTGTGACCTTCTTTGACAAGGTGTTTCATCCTTCTCTGTCAGCATTCCGATCGGGTTATGGTTGCCAAACAGCTCTTCTAAAAATAATAGAAGATTGGAAAAAGGCCCTGGATGAAAATAAATTTGTAGCGGCCATCCTCATGGATTTGTCAAAAGCTTTTGACTGCCTTCCCCATAAACTGTTAATAAATAAACTAGATGCATACGGAGTAAGTGAATCTGCATTGAAACTGATAAAAAATTATCTCTCTAACAGAAAACAGTGTGTCAAAATCGGCAATATAACGAGCGAATGGGAAGACATATATAAAGGTGTACCTCAAGGTTCTATTTTAGGCCCTGTACTTTTTAATATATTTATAAATGATATATTTTATTTTATACAAGAAAGTTCCCTCTATAATTATGCAGATGATAACACTTTGTCATATGAAGGCCACAATCTGGATCAATTAATCACAGTACTTGAAAGAGACAGCCTAACTTTAATAGACTGGTTTACTGAAAACCAAATGAAAGCAAATCCAGACAAATTTCAAGCGATAGCAATTGGAAAAAAAACTAAAAATGAAAATATCTCTTTTAATCTTAATGGTAATATAATAAAATGCGAAGATGAGGTAAAACTTTTGGGAGTCACAATAGATTTTGAACTAAATTTTAATACTCATATAGCAAATATCTGTAAAAAAGCCTCAAGACAACTGAACATTTTAAAAAGAATTGGTAAATACTTAACAAAACTTGGTAGACTTACAATATACTACTCTTATATTTTCTCGAACTTTAATTATTGCCCTGTAACATGGCACTTTTCCAGTGAACAAAATACAAATAAAATGGAAAAAATACAATTTAGAGCTCTGAAATTTATCTATGATGATACTGACAGCACATATGAAGAACTTTTAACAAAATCCAAATTACCCACTTTAAAAATCAGGCGAATTAGAACTATAGCCATTGAAACATTCAAAATTGTCAATAAAACCAGTCCTTTGTACTTACATGATTTAATTACAATTAAACAAAGTAAATATTCTTTCAGATACCAAAATACTGCTAGTATACCATCGACCAGAACAACTAGGTATGGTATTAAAACTTTTAAATATTTTGCTGCCAAAACATGGAATGAGCTACCAAACCACTTTAGACTGGAAAATTCTTTTAAACAATTCAAAAACTTGATTAATTCATGGAATGGTAGCTCATGCCACTGTAATGCTTGTAGATAGCTTTAAAGCATAATTTTATTTATTTATTTGTTTTGCTTATCTGTGATGCTTTTGAAATCTGTGCTTTGTCTTTAATTATAGTTACTTTTTAGGCTGCTTATTTTAATTTATTTACTTAGTGCTTGAAATTTTAAATTAATTAGTTTAAATTATATTTTAATATAGATGTTTTAATTTTTGCTAGTATTTTTATGTACCTTGTATGTATGCATGTATGTTGTTTTTGTTATATGCATAGTCGATTTTAAAAGCTCTGTAGAGCTTGTGTTTTTATGTATGTTGTGATATGTATCGACTCTAAATAAAACTTTATTTATTATTTATTATTAAACTGTCGAAGGTCAAGATTCATGTACATGTAAACTATTAAAACCCTTTAACGGTATAAAACATGTCAAAATTACGGGTTATAAAACATTGATGAAAATATATGTAGATAAACTATGTAAATATTCGAAAAAGTATTGTCATGTATTGTTGAACATTCGATGTATTTTTTTAATGATGGTGTTAAATTATAGTTATGTATACTATTTATATTACGATTGATGTGACTCATAAACAATATGATTTCTAAAAATATGATAAATTTGTGTAGTTTGAATGTTAATGGTATTCACGGGAGAAAACAAAACAAATTTCGCTATTTATTGTAGTAACGGTACATCCGCAAGTAGGGGGATAGGTATAGTTATCAATAAATCATTGAATTACGAAATTATGAATAAGTTTACGGACGAAGATGGTAGAATGATACTTATAAACATACAAATTGAAAACACCGTGTTTTCAATGGTAGGTATATATGCACCTAACTGCAGAACATTGAGAAATGTGTTTTTTAAAAATGTAAGTAGATTCTTAAAGGAACATGGGACTGGAATACCAATAGTTGGGGGTGATTTTAACGAAACTCTTATGCCAATTGATAGGAAAAGTAAATGTAAAAATGGTACATTTATACAACCAGTAGCAAGTTTAAAAACGTTTATAAAAACAAATAATTTAACAGATATTTGGAGAAAATTTAATCAAGATAAACAACAATTTACTTGGCGACGGAAGGATAAAACACAGGCCAGTCGTATAGATATGATATTTATTGGGACAGATTTTTGTTCTCTTATAGAAACATGTAAAATTAAACCTGTAACCATACAATCTACTGATCACCAAAGTGTATATATAAATTTTATACCAGGGGTTTCAGAAAAGGGTAGGGGTTATTGGAAAATCAATAATTCAATACTACAGGAAGTAGAGTACCAACTATTGATTAATAATCTGATTTATAAATATATTTACGATAAGGTAAACAATAACGTAGATTGTCGGCTTTTATGGGACGTTCTCAAAATAGAAATTAGAGAAGCAACTATTATATATTGTAAAAGTAAATCAAAATTTAATCGAGAAGCTAGAAGATCTTTAGAAAAAGAACTACAAGATTTATCATCACATCGGGACTCTTTAGATATCACAGACGAAAGTTTAGATAAACGAATTAATGATATTGAGAAAGAACTAGAACAAATTTATAACCAAAAGGCAAAAGGGGCGCAAATTAGGTCGAGAGAAAAATGGGTAGAATTGGGTGAAAAAAATAATTCATACTTTTTGGGTTTAGAAAAGCAAAGACAGGTAAAAAAAATCTATAAGTAAGTTACTAGATGAAAACAATAAAGTTATTAAAGAACAAGGGGAAATACTTAATACAATTAAGGACTACTATGAAAAACTTTATACGTCGAAAAAAACAGATGAAATTTCATCAAAAGAATATATTTTTGATACAAAATTAGATAAAATTTTAAACGACAAAGAAAAATTAGATTGTGATGGGGAGGTAACTGATACCGAATGTTCTGAGGCTATAGGAAACATGAAATTGAATAAATCTCCAGGGTTAGATGGGTTAACCGTAGAATTTTACAGAGCATTTTGGGGAAATTAAAAATTGTTCTTACGGATATCTATAATAAGAGTTACAATGAAGCTTTAATGTCTTATTCACAACGGTCAAGTATTTTATCGTTACTATTTAAAAAGGGGGATCCTTTATGTCTTGATAACTATCGTCCGATTTCTCTTTTGAATATAGATCTTAAACTGATTTCACATGTTTTAGCACAACGTTTGAAAACAGTTTTACCAAAAATAATTAACGTAGATCAAACAGGGTATGTAAAAAATAGATTTATTGGTTTTAATCTTAGACAAATACAGGATATCATAGACTATGCAGATATATATAAAATAGAAGGGGCTATAATTTTCGTTGACTTTACAAAGGCTTTTGATTCTTTGGAATGGAATTTCATGCTAAATACTCTTAAGCATTTTGGATTCAATGAATCTTTCATTAACTGGGTAAAAACTTTATATACAGATATACAAACGTGTGTAATGAACAATGGGTGGGTCTCAGAAATGTTTAAGAATACAAGAGGAATTCGTCAAGGGTGTCCTTTATCAGCTTTGTTGTTTGTCTTGTCGGTGGAAATCATGGCTTCAAGACTTAGAAACAATAAAGATATTAAGGGATTTCAAATAAAAATAGACGAAAAAACTCATAGCATTAAGATATCGCAACTCGTTGATGACACAACTTTATTTTGTACGTCTAAAGAAGAAATATATATAGCATTTAATGAAATAGAAACTTTCGGGTCTTTTTCTGGATTATTAATGAACAAAAATAAAACTGGGGGAATTTGGGTAGGAAAACTTAAGCACAGTAAAGATAAAATAGAGGGCATTAAATGGTATGAAAAACCTATTAAAACATTGGGTGTATATTTTGGTAACAATAAAGAAGACTGTGAAAAATTAAACTGGGAAAATAAGATAGATAAAATGAATACTTTATTCTTTTCTTGGGGAAAACGAAATTTAACTATTCTTGGGAAAATTATGATTATTAAAGCGTTAGTCATACCTATATTTACTTTTGTTGCTAGTGCATGTGTCGTGCCAGACAAATATAGAAAAGAAATTGAAAGTAAATGTTTCAAATTCATATGGGATGGTAAACCAGACAAAGTTAAAAGAAACACTATGATAGGTAATTTTGAAATGGGGGGTTTAAATATGATAGACATAGGAAGTTACTTTGCATCACTGAGAGCATCATGGGTAAGTAGATTTGTTAGTGGAGAAATGGACAATTGGAAATTGATACCATATAAATACTTTAGACAATTTGGTAAGAATTGGTTGATATTTTCAATGAATATCGAATACAAAAAAATTTAAGATTATTTAAGATATATTCCTGATTTTTATAAAGAAATATTGCAAACCTGGATAAAAATGGGTGGGGGTCAAATAAAAACGCTAACACATTTTGCAGAGATTAGAAAACAGCTTATATGGGGAAATAAATTTATAATGTTTAAAAATAAAAGTTTAATGTTTGATAATTGGATAAATAGTGATTTAATTTATATCAATGATATTTTAAATGAAAACGGGGAAATAAGTCAGAATTTAATTTTAGATAAATTAAAATACAAAAATAATTGGATATCTGAATTTATCTGCCTAAAAAAAGCGATACCTAATGAATGGTATCATACATTACAGGCTCAAAACTCTATTAAAAGTGTTGTAAATTTTCAAAAAGATAAGTTTATAGTAAATGGAAAATGTAAAGATCCGTCACAACTGTCCAACAAATATTTTTATAACGAATATATTAATGTAAACTTTTTGAAACCAATAGGTATAAATACATGGTTAAGGTACTTGTCTATAAATGAAAAACCAAACATGAGTCAGCTTTACTCTTTCATTTTTCATTATTTAGAAGAAAATAAGCTAAAAATATTCAGATGGAAACTATTGCAATATATAATTCCTACAAAGAAACTATTAATGAAATGGAGAATTGCTATTAATAGCCAATGTAATTTCTGTGGTCAAGATGAAGACTATCTACATTACTTTATGTATTGTCCGTATCTGAAAGAATTTTGGGTGAAAATACAACAAATATTGAAAAAATCTAATATAGAAAATTTTGTCACATTAAAACATATTTTTTTGGGTATAAGATATTTGATAAAGATTATTTTGATTTCAACTATTTTTTAACAATTTTAGGATTTTCTATATACAAAGCATATTATGTATCTGAACAAAAGACCAAACAAGTAAACATATATTCTTTATTTGTGAGAGAATATATTACGAGAATAAGCCAGGTGCAAAAACTCCAAAATAGTAAAGTGTTAGCAAAAATAAGGGAAAATATTGAAATTTAAATATTTATGCATTGTATATATGTATATGTATATGTATGCATGCATACGTATGTGTGTATATGCATAGATGTATGTGTGTAGATGTAGGTGCGTATGTATAGGTATATTTAATTAAAGTCTGATACTCATCAGTTATATTATATTATTTGAAAGTATTTTAATTATATAAGAAAATATTAATATGAAATACTTCATAAGTAGCTTGGGCTTTTGAAGTAAGAATGTAACAAGCATTTTGAATAAAAATATATTGTTGTTAAAAAAAAAAAAAAAAAATGGAAATTAGCATTTTACATATATACAAGTCAAACCTCGATCCCTCGAACTCGAATGGGTCGAATACCATGGATGGTTCGAACTTATTTGAAAGTCCCGCCAATTTTCCATATATTTGATACCTCGAACAGTCGAACTTAATAAATGGTCCCATCAATAATAAAATCACGAGTTTTACCATATCAAACTCGAACATCGCAATTTAATTGACAGATGTACGTTGAATGTGCTTACATACAAATGTACATATATATATATGATTAATCAATCTACTAGCTTGATAAATACACTTCAATATAAAATAGCGAGGTTATGTTACTTAAAATCATTTAATCCACGTCATCTTTTGTGTGTGTTACAATAAGATATCATCAATTATGAGTGTCTATTGTCGAGTATGTTTTACTATTAAAGCGGAAAAAACATTTCCTGGTTTATTGTTGAAAACAAGGAAGATTTACTAATATATTTGAGACTTAAATAACTTATTTTTCACAATTTTTTCACATTCACAGCTAAGTTGATAAAAAAACATGCTAATATTCACATATGAAATTGTAAAGATGCCCTTTCTTCAACCTGGAAACCGAGAACCTCATATGCGCTTTCCCCCTCCTAGAAACCCGGACAACCACTATCAATAGGATAGGCAAGCAAGAGAAGCGACTGATGAAAATGCCCCAAGGTCTAAAAAACAGAAACTTAATTTTCAAAGTCAAAGTCAAAACTGTTATTACTTGAATTTATACAGTTAATTACAACACATGATATACAGTATGTATTTTTATAGAGACAAAAACTGACAAATATGACATTTTAAATATCCCAGATCGTTTTGTTGTATATAGAAATAATCTTAAAAATCATATTAAATTTAAGTATTTAATAATGACCTTTTATTGGGATGTGTATACATCCCACCTGAAAACTCTCTAGATTCGTCAATAAATGCATTTTTAAATATTGAAAATGAATTAGTAAATTTTATAGAAAAAGACATGAAATGTGCACTTGTTGGAGATTTTAATGCTAAAACAGCTGCTTTAGAAGATTTTTCAGAACCAGATGAAACTTTTTTGAATGTTATGGATGTAAATGTAGAAGATGGCCTATTTAGATATCATATTGCTATGACTACCAAGTTTTACTTGATAATAATATTTCCTTAGAAAGATATACTCAGTGTGAATGCAGACCAAATAATTTTGGACGAAAACTTTTAGAAATGTGTAAGTCTGCTTTGGCTATATTTGAAAAATATTGTCATCATTGGAAATTGAAGGTTAACTTGCAAAAGACTAAAGTAATAATATTTTGTAAAATAAAATAAAAAAATCAACCTATTTTTAAGCTATGTGGAGAGAATTTACAAATTGAAGACTCTTATTCATATCTAGGTGTTATATTTAATTATAACGGCTCTTTTGTGAAAGCAAGAGCTAAATTGATGGATCAAGCTCGCAAAGCTTTATATTGTTTGTATTGAAAATTGAGAAATATATCGATTCCAATAGATTTATAATTTAAATTGTTTGATACACTTATACTTCAAATACTTACTTATGGCTGTGAAGTATGGGGTTATGAGAACACTAAGCAACTAGAAAAACGTCACCTTCAGTTCTGTAGAAATATTTTAGGTGTTAGAACCACTACTCCAAATTTTATGACATACGGAGAACTTGGTAGAACACCTATAGATATATTATGTTTAAAATTAAGGATTATAAATTTTTGGAATAGACTTATTTCAAACGAGAAGAAACTTAGTTGCATTTTATATAAGATTATGTTTAATTTGAGTATTATTGATGATGTTCAATTTAAGTGGCTAAAATTTATCAAATCAATTTTTGAGAAAACTGGGCTTAATTATCTATGGAACCGGCAACAACAGCCAGTTCATTCAGTGCAACTAAAATTTATTGTTAAGCAAAATCTGACTGATCAATATATTCAAAACTGGTTTAACCAAATTGAGAACTCTTCTTGGGGAGAATTTTATGGCATATTTAAAAATGAATTTAATTTAGAGAAATACTTATTGAAATTATTACCACATGAGAGAAACATGATAACAAAGTTTAGATGCAATAACATTAAACTTCCAATAGAAACTGGAAGATGGCCGAATACTCCCAGAGAAGAACGTATTTGTCATCTGTGTAATGTTGGTTTAGGTACTGAATTTCATTTTTTATTTGAATGTACCTCTGCTGATGTACAAAGGCTTAGATGTAAATTTATTCCAATTTATTATACTAGATATGCAAACATGCACAAAATGAAAGGCCTGTTATCTTTGTGTAATGTTAAGGTTCTGAAAAAATTGTCATTATTTATATCTAAATTGCAAAATGTTTTGTAATTATATTCTGAGGCTGTATTATTTTAGGTTAGTTATATCCGTCATTATGTAAAATATTTTGTATAATATTCCTCTTGTTACACTTGTATATGTGTCCGAGTGAATAAAGAACTTGAACTTGAAAGGCCAGTTTTACTGTGCATCAGTTATCAATGGTAATGAAACTGTCCCGGGTCAGAACAAGATTTTTTTCTATCTAAAATTACGGGACCTCGGTGGCTCGAACTTCCGATAGCTCGAACATATTTTGACAGTACCTTCGAGTTCGAGCGAGCGAAGTTCTACTGTATATATATGTTTAGGAGTCATAAGTTCAAAATGTAGTGCTTCAAAACTTTATTTTAAATACAGTTTCTGATTGGCTAAATGATAAAGAATTGACCAATGGAAGTTTCCGGTACAAATTTAAGAGGGGAACGATTACGGAAAGGGCCTAAATAATTTGGATTTGTACACATTTATACGTCGTAGAAATCTACAAGAATAATCAACATGTGAACAATTCACGATAAAAAAAAATTACATTTTTTTTTAAATCGGTAGGAAAACATCTAAAATCGGTAGGCGGTAGAAGACTTAAAAATTCGGTAGACTACCGCGTAAATCGGTAGAGTTGGCATGTATATTAATGATGACATATTTCCTCCAACTAGTTCTCCTGCTCTAAACACGAGGTGACACATCCGAATGAATAACAATGATAATAATAGATATAATAATTAACTAATTTTTTATTTTTTTATTTATATATATATACATGTAGTATGTGATAAGAATTTAATATTATATATAATTATTTACTATATAATTGTGAGAAAATGCAATTAACAGATGGGGTGTGTCAGAAGCACCGTCCCTTGGTGTTTTTAGCAGGTTTACTGCTTGTTAAGGAATATGCAACATATGTAAAGTTTCACACTGGATCTGAGATATAGGGGACAAACCAGAACATGATCCACTAAATAATAATAATTATATTTATATTTTTAGAAATATAAAAACCCTAAACTATGTCCTTTTTCTTTTGTGTGTATGTCTCATTTATCAATCATGAATGTTTGTATTGTTAATGATGCCTCATGTGAGCCCTATGATTAGGCAATAAAATATATTCTATTCTATTCTATTCACATATGTATTTAGTAAAAAAAACTGAGAACTTTCGATTAACGTATTTTTAGTTACATTTGACTTTGTTACGTATTTTAAGTGAATATTTGGGGTTAGTAATCTAAGACTAAGACTGTTTATTGGAAATATCAAGTATATATACAATGATGTCTTCCACACAATGAAAAGATATTAAATCCAATTGGAAATATCTATAATGTATATAAACATAAATGGACAGAATATCTCGTCAGAGTTAACTACAAAGAATAGTCACTAAATTAATATAATCAAATAAAAAATACAATAAAATAGGGGATCCATTCCTGAATGAGAGAATAAACAATTCGAAAAAATTAAAGGTTATGACGAAAAATAGCCTGTATACCACTTTGTAGATAAGACCCGCCCCCCAACCGGAAGGCCATATGAGCTTTTACTCTCACTTTGCGTCCTTCATCTGTCTTATGCACAGGTATAGTCTGTTTGGTGACTCTGAAAATAGGGAAAACAATTCCTAAGAAATCAACGGGTAATCAGATTTATTTTTTAATTATATTTATATTAAGGACTGATTAATACATATTATAGGTGAATTTTTCAAAAAAATTCATTAAAGAATAAAAAAGTTTGCCATAGGACTTAATTGTAAAATTCTGTCATTTTGTCATGTAACAAACATGGGAGTAAGTACTACTGAAATGAACAGCAACATGTGGTCAGTATTGACAAACAGCAAGTCAGCTGATTTTATCATTAGCATGTTATATCAGATGTTGACATCCTGACCATACCAAATATGGACAATATTCAAATTAGATTCACACCTGTTCAGGTAAAAATCAATAATGATGATACATTATTACATAACTGATTGTGGAGCATTTAAAATACATGCAAACTACCCATTCCCTTTATGTGTATAGAGGTTAATAAAAGAGAACAAAATTACCTGAAAATGTTGTATATTCTGACCAGTACATATCAGTAGTTTCAACCTCACTGTCATGATTTGATTTTGATATTTGATTTTTGGTGTTTTAACGCCACTTTCAACAATATTTCAGCTATATCATGGCGACCAGTTTTTGTGGTGGAGGAAGCCGGAGCAACCCGGAGAAAACCACCGACCATGGGCAAGCAACTGGTAAACTTTATCACTTGCGGTTGCGAGTCGAGTGCACCCTTTTGTAATTTACAAATTTAAAAAACCATTGAGCCACCCGGGCCCCCCAATGTCATGAAAAAAATGTTTATCTAATTTGCCTACAAGAAATTAACGTTGTATATGAATTGTTTAATTTTTGGAATAAAACAAGTATCAAATAAGAATATTATTTAATTTATATATTTATATAAATTATACTTTCACGAAATTAGCATTTATTTTATTTTGGTATCATTTTTTAAGTGTTAATTTAAAATTTGTTATAAATCAGCATGCGTGAATAACAATGGACATTTCCATATAAGGGTCTCATGTGACCAGCAGTTATTAATTGTTTACAAACAAATATCATATGGTCAAATTGTTTATCATTTATTCAAAACATCTTGAATCTTTAACTTAATATGACATTCCCATGTGACTGAAATTAGCATAACAACAGACAGGAAAGAACAGGTAATGCTGTTCATTATAATGGCAGCCTCCTTTACTTACAATCTGATAAAATTAGTATTGGGCCCTATGGAGATTTTTTTTATTATTTGAATTATTTCTTTGACAATTTTTTCTCAGATATGTATTAAATAATGCGTGCCTAAAATGTTAAAAAGAGCAATAGAAAGCAAATCCCTGATTTTTAAATAATTGTTTTCCCTATTTTCAGAGTCACCAAACAGACTATACCCGATTTGTGGGACCCACCCCTTTTTTTTAATTTTTTTAATTCATCACTTTTGTGGGACGTTTTCATTATAAACAGTGTTGAACTACTTCAAACATTACCAAAAACTCAATCCGAGATCGATATAAGTCCATTTCTAAAAACACATTGTTTTAGCTATCGAGGGTTTTTGTGTTTTTAGAAATGGGCTTATATCGATCTCGGATTGAGTTTTTGGTAATGTTTGAAGTTGTTCAACACTGTTTATAATAAAAACGTCCCACAAAAGTGATGAATTAAAAAAAAATTAAGAAAAGGGGGGTCCACAAATCGGGTACCCATGGTTAAATTATGTTTGGGAATAATTTCCGGCAGCATTAATATTTTACACCCGCGAAAAAAAAAAATTCTGTATAGACTTACCGGGAGATTAGAGTCCATAGACAGGGGCGTAGCTGGAAGTAAAACTATGTGCAATCAAAGAACTTCGGCTAGGGGTCTGGGGGCTGCCTAAGGCCCCCATCGGGTCCAGTAGCCCTTTCCACAAAAATTCTTACGATAAAAAATTGTCGTAAGTGTAAAACTAAGATTAAAAAGAGTTTCACAAAAATACTTACGATAATCTTAAGTGTAAAAATAGTCCTAACTTTACGTGTAAAACTACCCTGTCCTAAGTGTAAAATTTTGATCGTAAGAGAAATTTTAGTCTTATCTTTTATCGTAAGTGAAAAAAATAGAAAAAAAGATGGACGATGTATTGGCGCTTCGACTTGAAAATAAGAGAGCAATTTATCGTTAGCGCATTTTCTCTGACCGTATGACAAACCTATTTACACATATTGATAAATGTTTATTGAAATGAATATGGTTTAATACAAACAGACGCTACAAATGTCATTGTTGTTTACTCCTTTCTGGCGTGACTAATAACAGAGTCTGTCTATAACGATGCATTCCGTACATTTACCTCTTCAATACAGCAGTGTATCGTTTACATGACCAAAAAATCAGGATAATTCTCATTAATTTTAGATTTCAAATTGGGAACGATCGACAATCGGAAAGACTACATGTACTTGCAAACTTGGGGAGAATTTTTTTTTTCATTTTTTTTTTTGGATAAAAACAGAATACGGGATTTTCTTCTAGATATCTACTTCGCTTACAAAAGTTTTGTATGAACAGCCGCTTTAGGACTGGAATTTTCTGGATCCAATGATATAGTTTTGATGTTGCCTTTATATTAGTAATATAATTTATTAATTTCTGGCAACTTCGATGATCATCGAACACTCTGGCAATACATAAACTTGTGTACATTCTTCTGTTATATTAATATTAATATATAACAGGGATAGTTATTCGTCTTCATGATTGATAGATGATAAACACATCTTTATTTGGGCCGTTATCTCAGAAAAATCGGGATACATTTTCATCAGTAAAAGAACAAGCGTTTGATTTTATGTGGGATGGGATTAATTGGAAAAAAGGGGTAAATATTTTGCTGACAAATAACCGATAAAATGAATTATATGAATAGGGTTTTTTTCACACTCCAGATGCACTCCCTTAAAAAAATACTTCTACCAAAAGTAACCACGCGTGGATGATGACGCACAACTCCAAATAATGATAATTATTATAGATCATTTTAATTTACATGCATTAGAAATGTTCCTCTATACGAAAATCATACCCGTTCATATTTTGTGCAGTTATTGGTGACCGATTCATATACATTTTTTTGTATTAGATAAAAATTCAATATAAACATACAAACACATCATAGCATAAAAATTGCTTATAAATTAGTGCCGGGGATATTTTTTAGAATAATTTTATTTAAAAAAAATGCTTTGTTGTGCTATGGAAATGAAACTAGGTTGCTAAGGAAGATGGTTTATGGTGTTTAACGCCCCTTTCAACAATATATCGGTCAGTTTTATTGGTGGAGAAAACTGGAGTACTCGGAGAAAACCACTGACCTGTCGCAAATCACTGACAAACTTATCACATAATATTGCATCGAGTACACCTAAGGAAATTTTTTTTTATCGTAAGTGTAATTTTAGTCGTAAGATTAAAATTTGTCGTAAGATAATCTTTGTGAAAAGGACTTAGGAATTGTCGTAAGATAATCTTAAGTGAAAAAGTTAGGACTATAGTTACGAATTTTTGTGAAACCCTACATAAAACAAAATCATGTTTTCTGTACCAAAATTTTGAAATATGTTTGCTATGTCTGAAGCCATTCAACATACAACAAAGTAATGTAATATTATATAAATAACACATAGCTGAGAGGGTGGTAGAGCAGATTGTTACCCCGAGAAATTCATTGTCAACCGAGGCGAAGCCGACAATGAAATTTCTAGGGGGTAACAATCTGCTCTACCACCCTCTCAGCTATGTGTTATTTGTTTTGTTATACTGAATGTTCTTTTCTCCTTGTTTCATTATTTTTTATGATTTTGATGGCCTGAATTTCAATTGCTGTTGTCTTTAAATGTGTTAAACTGTGATATTGATGATGTGTAATAAATAAGATTACATACATTTTTTGTATTTGTTAATATTTTTCTGCCATTTTGGTGTATGCTTTATACAGATGGGTGTTCTTAAATGAAAAGTGAGCAATTTTGACAGCTATGCCATGCCTCAGTCCAGTTTGATATTTTTGACATAAGATAAACTCTGCCATGTGATAGACTAAATTATCACACTCTGCCATGTGATAGACTAAATTGGCACACGCTCCTTAACCATAAGAAGACAGGAAATTTACATAAAATATAATAAAATAATTTGGCATACTAGTAGATAATATAACTAATGGCTTCCTCTAGGAAAACGCCGACTTTGTGTGAAAGGAACACCAGAAAGCTGTGAGGAACGAATTTAATACGCCCCTTCTCCCGGGATGTAAAGGACACACTCCTTACACGTAATAGACAACTTACTGCAGATTCTGATAACAAGTTTATTAGGAGTGTTGTTGTTGGCCTGTCACAAGGCAAAATAATATCTACCATCTCATCTTTTTCTAGTGGCAATCAAAACAATCATACATAGACCCATGGCCGCGACACACATTTTACCTACATGATTTATCATATGATTGTAAACTTGTTCTCATCATAAATATATATGAAATACTTGATGGTAAAACAATTATCTATCGACAACCACTTTCCAAGGGATTTCTTATTTCAAGGCTTGTTATCAGTTTATCAAAAATAAAAAATTCTCACAGGTTCCTAGCTACAATCGTTACACATTAAACATTTTGCTTCACACCATTTCCCTAAATATTTCCATATTATGAAAAAGCAATATTGGACTTGTCTCCACCCGCACACTGACAATATTGTTATTTAATAGTCGGTAAAAATGTACTGAAGTATATCATCACATTGTTTGCCGTTTAGAATTAAGTACGGTTAAAAAAAGTGTTTGAAAAATTTGAAAATGAATACTATTATTCAATTAAATCTATCTATTAGTTCTTTAAGGTTAATACCATTTTTTCTCTGATAGTTCTGGTTTACACGTCCGAACATGTGCTATTGTATTATTTTAATACCAAATATTACATATATGAATACTAAATACTTTATTTTATTATAGTGTCACATACCAATATAAAACATTTCATACATCTGTACATGTTTAAAACAATTAAAAACGTACACAATAAAATTGTATCAATTATAATATTAGTACCCAGCCACATATGGCTTATATGAGACACTGTCAATATATACACCACATACCTAAGATATTTATGATTTATTAAAATACATGTTATTGCAAACAATACTTTCTTCTATAAAACATATTATATAAAGTTTTTGCTAAAAAAAAAGGTTGGATTTCTTCATTTGACATGATAAAAAGGAATTTATCTTCTAAAATGAGATTTTCAAAATTTTCCAATAAAATACAAGCATTTTCTGTTAAAGCATATCGTAAATCTGAATAAAAATCACAATCTAATAAAAAATTAATTTCATCTTCAACAGAATTTGTGTTACAAAATATACATTTCCGTTCATTTAATGGAATTTTTGGCCTGGTGTATCGACCTGTCTCTACTGCTAATGGTAAACAGCCACTTCTAAAATTTGATAAAATACGTCTATGTTGTCTATTTAAAACATTTACATATGAACTAACAATTAAAAATCTTTTAAATTTTCTATAAGTACGTAGCTTATTACCATTTGGTTCGTTTCTATCATCAAAACAAGTTATTTACCCATTCTGTATTGTTAATATTACAAAGTTTAGCTTTTATATTATGCAATTTATGTCTATTGAAATAAGGACTATTTATTATATCCATAATATATAGGTTATTAGCCTTTTCAATACATTTTTTGTCCCATGACCTAGATATGTTCATACTCCACATGTGGATTTTATAAGTTAATCTTGTATCACATGTGATGCGCAGTCGTAAGAAACGACGAAATGTTTCTATTGATTGAATTGACTTGAAACTACAATATCCCATATCTCCTTGACTGGTAACATTTGACGCAACAGCCGAGAAGTATTATTAGTTAGTTCTATTTGCTTCTCCCCTTAGAGATTCACAGTATATTATAAATGAAATTTATTCCTACGGATAGGGATTAATATAAGTTCTTGTAACTTGTTTCCCAATCCTATGAATTACTTCTTATTATGTAATGTATATAGCTGAATATTGTAATGTTATATTGAATTAATTAATAAAATATATTTAAACTAACAGCCGAGAAACATTCTACATGCCTTGTTTTGCACAGTCTATACCTCCCTCCAGTTCGTATGACCCCATAAACCAGTGCCATAATAAAGTACAGGCTCAACTAAAGATTTGTAGTGTATTATAAACATCACAAGTGTGGACACAGAAATGTGCTGTCCAAAAGGCAAGTATGGATGTCAATATTTCATATTATTAACTGAAAAAAAAAAATTCATGGACACAGGAGTCCTGGATTTTTTTAATAAAAAACTAATCCTGGATTATTATTTTTGCTTAAAGTGCGGTCCTGTGTTTTTATTTCAAATTTTCATCATAGCCCCCCTCCCCCTCCCAAGGGATATACAATTGTATCATTAATAATAAATTAATAAATAATAAATTCAGATTTTCTATTTAAAATAAATCTCATTTACAAAACCACTGATATTTGTTCAATTTTTAACGCTGATTTAAGCTTTAGTCGAAACAATTTTTATTTTTCTCTTTAAACTGTCGAAACAACATTTATTTAACTGTAAAATTCACAAATAAAATTCACACCCCCCTTTTTCCCTTTTTTCTTGTTTAAATCAATGATCAACAATATTCCAGAATCAAACAAATGAATAAATATAACATAGATTGCTTTTACATGCATCTTTTTACCATGCGGAGTCAGTGTGTTTTAAATCGGTCATCCAATCAGGCGCTCATTATTCTTGTCCAAGATAAAAATACATCGCTAAAATTACCTGTGGATGTTTCTCCACTTCAACTCGTAAATTTACATGGAAATCGGAGATATTTCGTCATAAAACTTCACACATGGTTTTGTCTATCATATTTCTTGAAGACAAACATAAAATTGTATTGCATTTATCAATATTTTATGAGTATCAACAGTTTTTTCAACACCGTATCTGTTTCTCGATACAGCCGCAGCTTCAACTCGTAAATTTACATAGAAATCGGAGATATTTCGTCATAAAACTTCACACATGGTTTTGTCTATCATATTTCTTGAAGACAAACATAAAATTTTATTGCATTTATCAATATTTTATGAGTATCAACAGTTTTTTCAACACCGTATCTGTTTCTCGATACAGCTGCAACTTCTACTCGTAAATTTACATAGAAATCAGAGATATTTCGTCATAAAACTTCACACAGGGTTTTGTCTATCATATTTCTTGAAGACAAACATAAGATTTTATTGCATTTATAAATTTTTTATGAGTATCAACAGTTTGTTCAACACCGTATCTGTTTCTCGAGACAGCCACCCGATTACAGTGACCGTGACCCACATTAGTACGTTCTACCAGTTTTTTCTTAATAATGTTGTTTAATAAGTCATTCCACCGCATGAAATAAATTTTGCGTATAAAGCTGACAGTGCTCTACTTGCAGATTTAGTAACCAGCTGTTATATTTTGAATGTATTTATATTGATTTTAATTTTAATGCAATATGTAAATGATGAACTTTGAATATGTACTTTTAGACACAACTTCTGCTACCCCGGTAGAGGTTGCTCCCGTTGTAAAGGAGTAGCTTTCTAAATAAAAAATATATATATTAAACAAGCAAAGATTTCAATTACTAACTTTTTTAATCACAATACACATTATGTTGTGACAACTAGAAAGTTGTATCTGACGTGAGCGAATAAATGAATATAACTGATTTAATAGAAAGTTTCATGTGTCTTACACTAAAAATCAATCAATCAATCAAACCATGTGTATTACTACACGTATGGAGTTAACTGGATGGTACTATCGTGATCAGGACGTAACTAAACCATGTGTCTTACTTCACGTATGGAGTTAACTGGATGGTACTGTCGTGATCAGGACGTAACTAAACCATGTGTCTTACTACACGTATAGAGTTAACTGGATGGTACTGTCGTGATAAGGACGCAACTAAACCATGTGTCTTACTACACGTATGGAGTTAACTGGATGGTACTATCGTGATCAGGACGTAACTACACCATGTGTCTTACTTCACGTATGGAGTTAACTCGATGGTACTGTCGTGATCAGGACGTAGCTAAACCATATATCTTACTACACGTATGGAGTTAACTGGATGGTACTGTCGTGATCAGGACGTAACTAAACCACGTGTCTTACTTCACGTATGGAGTTAACTGGATGGTACTGTCGTGATCAGGACGTAACTAAACCATATGTCTTACTACACGTATGGAGTTAACTGGATGGTACTATCGTGATCAGGACGTAACTAAACCGTGTGTCTTACTACACGTATGGAGTTAACTGGATGGTACTGTCGTGATCAGGACGTAACTACACCATGTGTCTTACTACACGTATGGAGTTAACTGGATGGTACTGTCGTGATCAGGACGTAACTACACCATGTGTCTTACTACACGTATGAGTTAACTGGATGGTACTGTCGTGATCAGGACGTAACTACACCATGTGTCTTGCTACACGTATGGAGTTAACTGGATGGTACTGTCGTGATCAGGACGTAACTACACCACGTGTCTTACTTCACGTATGGAGTTAACTGGATGGTACTGTCGTGATCAGGACGTAACTAAACCATGTGTCTTACTACACGTATGGAGTTAACTGGATGGTACTGTCGTGATCAGGACGTAGCTACACCATGTGTCTTACTTCACGTATGGAGTTAACTGGATGGTACTGTCGTGATCAGGACGTAACTAAACCATGTGTCTTACTACACGTATGGAGTTAACTGGATGGTACTGCCGTGATCAGGACGTAACTAAACCATGTGTCTTACTACACGTATGGAGTTAACTGGATGGTACTATCGTGATCAGGACGTAACTAAACCATGTGTCTTACTACACGTATGGAGTAAACTGGATGGTACTGTCGTGATCAGGACGTAACTAAACCATGTGTCTTACTACACGTATGGAGTTAACTGGATGGTACTATCATGATCAGGACGTAACTAAATCATGTGTCTTACTACACGTATGGAGTTAACTGGATGGTACTGTCGTGATCAGGACGTAACTAAACCATGTGTCTTATTACACGTATGGAGTTAACTGGATGGTACTATCGTGATCAGGACGTAACTAAGACATGTCATACTACACGTATGGAGTTAACTGGATGGTACTGTCGTGATCAGGACGTAACTAAACCATGTTTCTTAATACACGTATGGAGTTAACTGGATGGTACTGTCGTGATCAGGACGTAACTAAGCCATGTGTCTTACTACACGTATGGAGTTAACTGAATGGTACTATCGTGATCAGGACGTAACTAAACCATGTGTCTTACTACACGTATGGGGTTAACTGGATGGTACTGTCGTGATCAGGACGTAACTAAACCATGTGTCTTACTACACGTATTGAGTTAACTGGATGGTATTGTCTGATCAGGACGTAGCTAAACCATGTGTCTTACTTCACGTATGGAGTTAACTGGATGGTACTATCGTGATCAGGACGTAACTAATCCATGTGTCTTACTACACGTATGGAGATAACTGGACGGTACTGTCGTGATCAGGACGTAACTAATCCATGTGTCTTACTACACGTATGGAGATAACTGGACGGTACTGTCGTGATCAGGACGTAACTAAACCATGTGTCTTACTACACGTATGGAGTTAACTGGATGGTACTGCCGTGATCAGGACGTAGCTACACCATGTGTCTTACTTCACGTATGAAGCTAACTGGATGGTACTGTCGTGATCAGGACGTAACTAAACCATGTGTCTTACTACACGTATGGAGTTAACTGGATGGTACTGCCGTGATCAGGACGTAACTAAACCATGTGTCTTACTACACGTATGGAGTTAACTGGATGGTACTGTCGTGATCAGGACGTAACTAAACCATGTGTCTTACTACACGTATGGAGTAAACTGGATGGTACTGTCGTGATCAGGACGTAACTAAACCATGTGTCTTACTACACGTATGGAGTTAACTGGATGGTACTATCATGATCAGGACGTAACTAAATCATGTGTCTTACTACACGTATGGAGTTAACTGGATGGTACTGTCGTGATCAGGACGTAACTAAACCATGTGTCTTATTACACGTATGGAGTTAACTGGATGGTACTATCGTGATCAGGACGTAACTAAGACATGTGTCATACTACACGTATGGAGTTAACTGGATGGTACTGTCGTGATCAGGACGTAACTAAACCATGTGTCTTAATACACGTATGGAGTTAACTGGATGGTACTGTCGTGATCAGTACGTAACTAAACCATGTGTCTTACTACACGTATGGGGTTAACTGGATGGTACTGTCGTGATCAGGACGTAACTAAACCATGTGTCTGACTACACGTATGGAGTTAACTGGATGGTACTGTCTGATCAGGACGTAGCTAAACCATGTGTCTTACTTCACGTATGGAGTTAACTGGATGGTACTGTCGTGATCAGGACGTAACTAAACCATATGTCTTACTACACGTATGGAGTTAACTGGATGGTACTCTCGTGATCAGGACGTAACAAATCCATGTGTCTTACTACACGTATGGAGTTAACTGGATGGTACTGTCGTGATCAGGACGTAACTACACCACGTGTCTTACTTCACGTATGGAGTAAACTGGATGGTACTGTCGTGATCAGGACGTAACTAAACCATGTGTCTTACTACACGTATGGAGTTAACTGGATGGTACTATCATCATCAGGACGTAACTAAATCATGTGTCTTACTACACGTATGGAGTTAACTGGATGGTACTGTCGTGATCAGGACGTAACTAAACCATGTGTCTTATTACACGTATGGAGTAAACTGGATGGTACTGTCGTGATCAGGACGTAACTAAACCATGTGTCTTACTACACGTATGGAGTTAACTGGATGGTACTATCATGATCAGGACGTAACTAAATCATGTGTCTTACTACACGTATGGAGTTAACTGGATGGTACTGTCGTGATCAGGACGTAACTAAACCATGTGTCTTATTACACGTATGGAGTTAACTGGATGGTACTATCGTGATCAGGACGTAACTAAGACATGTGTCTTACTACACGTATGGAGTTAACTGGATGGTACTGTCGTGATCAGGACGTAACTAAACCATGTGTCTTAATACACGTATGGAGTTAACTGGATGGTACTGTCGTGATCAGTACGTAACTAAACCATGTGTCTTACTACACGTATGGGGTTAACTGGATGGTACTGTCGTGATCAGGACGTAACTAAACCATGTGTCTTACTACACGTATGGAGTTAACTGGATGGTACTGTCTGATCAGGACGTAGCTAAACCATGTGTCTTACTTCACGTATGGAGTTAACTGGATGGTACTGTCGTGATCAGGACGTAACTAAACCATATGTCTTACTACACGTATGGAGTAAACTGGATGGTACTATCGTGATCAGGACGTAACAAATCCATGTGTCTTACTACACGTATGGAGATAACTGGACGGTACTGTCGTGATCAGGACGTAACTAAACCATGTGTCTTACTACACGTATGGAGTTAACTGGATGGTACTGTCATGATCAGGACGTAACTACACCATGTGCCTTACTACACGTATGGAGTTAACTGGATGGTACTGTCCTGATCAGGACGTAACTACACCATGTGTCTTACTACACGTATGGAGTTAACTGGATGGTACTGTCGTGATCAGGACGTAACTACACCATGTGTCTTACTACATGTATGGAGTTAACTGGATGGTACTGTCGTGATCAGGAGGTAACTAAACCATGTGTCTTACTTCACGTATGGAGTTAACTGGATGGTACTATCGTGATCAGGACGTAACTACACCATGTGTCTTACTACACGTATGGAGTTAACTGGATGGTACTGTCGCGATCAGGACGTAACTACACCACGTGTCTTACTTCACGTATGGAGTTAACTGGATGGTACTGTCGTGATCAGGACGTAACTAAACCATGTGTCTTACTTCACGTATGGAGTTAACTGGATGGTACTGCCGTGATCAGGACGTAGCTAAACCATGTGTCTTACTACACGTATGGAGTTAACTGGATGGTATGGTCGTGATCAGGACGTAACTAAACCATGTGTCTTACTACACGTATGGAGTTAACTGGATGGTACTGTCGTGATCAGGACGTAACTAAACCATGTGTCTTACTTCACGTATGGAGCTAACTGGATGGTACTGTCGTGATCAGGACGTAACTAAACCATGTGTCTTACTACAACTATGGAGTTAATTGGATGGTACTGTCGTGATCAGGACGTAACTATACCATGTGTCTTACTCCACGTATGGAGTTAACTGGATGGTACTATCGTGATCAAGACGTAACTAAACCATGTGTCTTACTACACGTATGGAGTTAACTGGATGGTACTGTCGTGATCAGGACGTAACTAAACCATGTGTCTTACTTCACGTATGGAGATAACTAGATGGTACTATCGTGATCAGGACGTAACTAAACCATGTGTCTTACTACACGTATGGAGTTAACTGGATGGTACTATCGTGATCAGGACGTAACTAAACCATGTGTCTTACTACACGTATGGAGTTAACTGGATAGTACTGTCGTGATCAGGACGTAACTAAACCATGTGTCTTACTACACGTATGGAGTTAACTGGATGGTACTATCGTGATCAGGACGTAACAAAACCATGTGTCTTACTACACGTATGGAGTTAACTGGATGGTACTGTCGTAATCAGGACGTAACTAAACCATGTGTCTTACTACACGTATGGAGTTAACTGGATGGTACTATCGTGATCAGGACGTAACTAAACCATGTTTCTTCCGTTTTGATGCGTTTTCTATGTAAGACAAGCCATAAAGACAGCTGCGCGTGACCTTGTCTTACATGGCATTGTCAGCCAATCCAATCGGCCGAGTATAATCAATGAAGTCCGCTTCTACGACTGCTGTAGTAATATAAATTGTCGTCTTAGTAGATCTAAAAAAGCTACAAATATCAATATCACCTGAATTTTAACTGATTTTCCCTAATAGATTTAATGCGGTTTTAAATAAGTGTGTATTTACTGCATTGCACGTGGCGTTGTAATATTTTGTGTAGTAAACATGACATTGACATGCCAATGAATGAATGAAATGGACATGCTTTGTTTTTAAGTTGAAACGGAAGAAACAGGTACTTGCACTCGTCCTTATTGAAGATCTGGGATTTCTTCCACTCGTGAGAGAAATTCAGCGTCTTTCCACTCGTTCCGTTACAATGAACTCGTGAAAAGACGGCATTTCTCACACTCGTGGAAGAAATCCCAGATCTTCAATAGGGACAAGTGTAAGAACCTAATAGTCTTACTACACGTATGGAGTTAACTGGATGGTACTATCGTGATCAGGAGGTAACTAAACCATGTGTCTTACTACACGTATGGAGTTAACTGGATGGTACTATCGTGATCAGGAGGTAACTAAACCATGTGTCTTACTACACGTATGGAGTTAACTGGATGGTACTATCGTAATCAGGAGGTAACTAAACCATGTGTCTTACTACACGTATGGAGTTAACTGGATGGTACTATCGTGATCAGGACGTAACTAAACCACGTGTCTTACTACACGTATGGAGTTAACTGAATGGTACTATCGTGATCAGGAGGTAACTAAACCATGTGTCTTACTACACGTATGGAGTTAACTGGATGGTACTATCGTGATCAGAAGGTAACTAAACCATGTGTCTTACTACACGTATGGAGTTAACTGGATGGTACTATCGTGATCAGGACGTAACTAAACCATGTGTCTTACTACACGTATGGAGTTAACTGGATGGTACTATCGTGATCAGGAGGTAACTAAACCATGTGTCTTACTACACGTATGGAGTTAACTGGATGGTACTGTCGTGATCAGGAGGTAACTAAACCATGTGTCTTACTTCACGTATGGAGTTAACTGGATGGTACTATCGTGATCAGGAGGTAACTAAACCATGTGTCTTACTACACGTATGGAGTTAACTGGATGGTACTATCATGATCAGGACGTAACTAAACCATGTGTCTTACTTCACGTATGGAGTTAACTGGATGGTACTGTCGTGATCAGGAGGTAACTAAACCATGTGTCTTACTACACGTATGGAGTTAACTGGATGGTACTATCGTGATCAGGAGGTAACTAAACCATGTGTCTTACTACACGTATGGAGTTAACTGGATGGTACTATCGTGATCAGGACGTAATTAAACCATGTGTCTTACTTCACGTATGGAGTTAACTGGATGGTACTGTCGTGATCAGGACGTAACTAAACCATGTGTCTTACTTCACGTATGGAGTTAACTGGATGGTACTGTCGTGATCAGGACGTAATTAAACCATATGTCTTACTACACGTATGGAGTTAACTGGATGGTACTGTCGTGATCAGGACGTAACTAAACCATGTGTCTTACTACACGTATGGAGTTAACTGGATGGTACTGTCGTGATCAGGACGTAACTAAACCATTTGTCTTACTACACGTATGGAGTTAACTGGATGGTACTATCGTGACCAGGAGGTAACTAAACCATGTGTCTTACTACACGTATGGAGTTAACTGGATGGTACTATCGTGATCAGGAGGTAACTAAACCATGTGTCTTACTACACGTATGGAGTTAACTGGATGGTACTGTCGTGATCAGGAGGTAACTAAACCATGTGTCTTACTACACGTATGGAGTTAACTGGATGGTACTATCGTGATCAGGACGTAACTAAACCATGTGTCTTACTACACGTATGGAGTTAACTGGATGGTACTATCGTGATCAGAAGGTAACTAAACCATGCCATTTAAACAACTTTTAAGTCTTTAATACAGACATAAATAGTACCAGTGGGGGAGTTGATTTTGTTAGCAGGAATATATATTCCGCACCTTTTTTTACACTATGAATACGAAGTGCGTATTTATCATAAAAACATTTCTGGTGTATTCTGTGTAATTGCATCTTTGTTGCCAATACACTAAGCATTCATTGTCCCTACTATTGTACTGTCCATGCTTATGTTGTCATCCATTTTTGTGATAGTATGTGGTCTTCATCGAGTGGAAGCGAATCTGTGTAGGTTTTTGTTATCGTTTGTTTATATATGTATTGGAGATCCAGTTATCAAGAAGGGAGGATTGGGATCCCAGTAACAGGTTTAAACCCGCCACATGTTTGTGCCTACACCAAGCCAGAACCTGGATTTCCAACGTCATATCAGTGTTCAGTGTGTTCAATTTAACTGAAGGGTGATTGTTCGTTTTGTTGGTATTGGTACTTAAACTTTCTTTTCACAATTAAAGTATAAATAATATTGTTCTGTAATGTGCATGAATTAAAAAAAAAACAAAGTAAACAAATGGAATCCTATAAATGGTTGATTAATTGCTGTTTAGGTACATTTCGATGACTTAATGATGATATCCTCTTTGTACTAGACCAACACGCTTACCTGGACTTTTATAGTGTTGACACACCAAAACTAGTCTGTATATGTCACTCCATTCGGACACATTATTCTGATTTCGAGCCCACCAGCCTTTGCTCTTACTTCTTATTGATGCAAGTTTAGAGAAGAAGCAAAAAACACCAATTTTATAGTCATTTGGATTGATCTGACCAGGGCTCGAACTCCCAATCAACTCCACTTGAGGCGATCATGTTAACCTCTATGAATGTAAACAGTATAATATCATGGTTAGTTATACTGAATCTCAATGGATCAGTGTTAAATATTCAGAATGTTTTTTAATTGCATTATTTTTTGTATACACAACTCACTATATATGAACATATAGTAACAAGACAGGTGTCACATCTAGAGCAGGAACTGCTTATCCTTCCGGAGCATCGGAATATTTCCCCGATTTGTAGTGGGTTTCATTTGTCTTAATCTTTAGTTTTCTGTGTAATGTTTTGTGTATCATTGTTTGTCCTTTTGTCCTTTTTCTTTTGGCCATTATAATGTCCGTCCTTCAATTAACGGTTTCTAATTACCCCTTTTAGTATCTTCAAACATTTCTTCAGCAAATAAGGAGCCATCATGGTCGCGTTGTATAGTAGTTGGATTTACTATCTGTGCAATCAGTGCTTATCATCACTTAAGTTTTGAGTTCGAATCCCGCTCGTGGCGAGGTGTACTCAATACAACATTATGTGATCAAGTTTCCTAAAGACTTGCAACAGGTCGATAGTTTTCTCCGGTTTCACCGATCAATAAAACTGTCTGCCACAATATAACTGAAATATTATTGAAAGTGGCATTAAACACAATAACCTTAACCCTTAAGCACATAAATACATGTTAATGCATTTCAATTGAAATTATAATAAAGCAATATAGAAAACATATATGTTTTATATCAAATGTTAATGCTGTGTACAAACATTGGGAACATTAGGTGAAATATAAAGCAAGTTAACCTTTACAATCAAATATTAATACAATATAAAAGTCTTTATCATATATCATATATCAAAACTGAGGAAACTTTGCATTAAAAACTAGAGATAAAACCCTATGAGGAGAAAAACTCTAGAAAAGCATTAGTTTCCATAATTCAATTACACATATACCCATAATAAGTAACCATGGATATTAAAAACCAGTGGTTCACAGTATCCAATAATCATGCAATCGCTCGCCTGGTTTTCATTTTCAGATTTCAAAATATTACACAAAAATTCGAAACATATAAATCCAAATAAGTTAAAACTCAAACTCTTTCTGATTTCTCCATTTAGTATAATTTGAATCAATTGTTTCTGAGGAGAAGACTTTGGTATGATTTTAAAAATCAAAATAAGCCTAAGTTGTACAATCTGTATATTAAATTAGAGTCCCCCCAACGGAAAATCTGGAATATATGTGTCACAAATTTGAGCTCATTGTGACTTAAAATGCGGTAGTGAAGGATAATGGAAAAAAATTAAGGACACACAACGGATGACAAGTGATTGCAAAATTGAAATTGTTACTAGATTTGACACAGATAATTTCTTCATACAATCTTTTAAGAAACAATAACAAGTTTAATTGTAATACAAAATCCTATTACAATACAAACAAAAACGTGTTCTTAAAATATCTAGCAACAAAAACAATTGAGAGCCAAAAATTACCCTCTATTATATTACACAACATACTGGTGGACACGTACTGTGAAAAGGGCTGTTAACATAAATTACTGATGGGCACATTATGCTTAAAACTGTGAGAGGGGCTGCTAACATAAACTACTGATGGACACTTTATTATTAAAACCGTGAGATAAACTACTGATGGATACCTTATGTTCAAAACTGTGAGAGGGGCTGATAACATAAACTACTGATGTACACTTTATTTTTAAACCAGTAAGAGGGGCTGTTACCATAAACTATTGATGGACACCTTATGCCTAAAACTGAGAGGGGCTCTTAATATCAACTACTGATGGACACCGTATGTTTAAAACTGTGAGAGGGGTTGTTAACATAAACTATTGATGGACACCTTATATTTAAAACTGTGAGAGGGGCTCTTAATATCAACTACTGATGGACACCTTATGCCTAAAACTGTGACAGGGGATGTTAATATAAACTACCGATGGACACCTTATGTTCAAAACTGTGAGAGGGGCTGTTAACATAAACTACTGATGTATACTTTATGCTTAATTCTGTGAGAGGGGCTGTTACCATAATCTACTGATTGTCACCTTATATTCAAAACTGTGAGAGTGGCTGTTAACATAAACTAATGCTGGATACCTTATGCTTAAAAATGAGAAAGGGGCTGTTAACATAAAATACAGATGGACACCTTATGTTTAAAAATGTGAGAGGGGTTGTTAACATAAACTGCTGATGGACACCTTATGCTTCACAACTGTGAGAGAGGTCGTTAACATAATTTACTGATGGACACCTTATGTTCAAAACTATGAGAGGGGCTGTTAACATAAACTACTGATGTACACTTTATTTTTAAAACTGTGCGAGGAGCTGTTAACATAATCTACTGATTGTCACCTTAAGTTCAAAACTGTGAGAGGGGTTGTTAACATAAACTACTGATGTACACTTTATTTTTAAAACCGTGAAAGGGGCTGTCAACATAAACTACTGATGGATACATTATGCTTACTGAGAGGGGCTGTTAACATAAACTATTGATGGACACATTATGCTTAAAACTGAAAGGGGCTGTTAACATCAACTATTAAATCTGTGAGAGGGGCTGTTAACATAAACTATTAAAACTGTGAGAGGGGCTGTTAACATAAACTATTGATGGACACCTTATGCATAAAACTGTGAGCAGGGCTGTTAAAATAAACTACTGATGGACACCTTATGCTTAAAACTGAGAGGGGCTCTTAATATCAACTACCGATGGACATCTTATGTTCAAAACTATGAGAGGGGATGTTAACACAAACTAATGATGGACACCTTATGCTTAGAACTGTGAGACGGGCTACTAACACAAACTAATGATGGACACCTTTTGCTTAAAACCGTGAGAGAGGCTGTCGACATAAACTACTGATGGATACCTTATGCTTACTGAGAGGGGCTGTTGGCATAAACTATTGATGGCCACATTATGTTTAAAACTGAAAGGGGCTGTTAACATCAACTATTGATGGACACCTTATGCATAAAACTGAGAGAGGGGCTGTTAACATCAACTACTGATGGACACATTATGCTTAAAACTGTGAGAGGGGTTGTTAACATCAACTATTGATGGATACCTTATGTTTAAAACTGTGAGCAGGGCTGTTAAAATAAACTACTGATGGACACCTTATGCTTAAAACTGAGAGGGGCTCTTAATATCAACTACCGATGGACATCTTATGTTCAAAACTATGAGAGGGGATGTTAACACAAACTAATGATGGACACCTTATGCTTAGAACTGTGAGACGGGCTACTAACACAAACTAATGATGGACACCTTTTGCTTAAAACCGTGAGAGAGGCTGTCGACATAAACTACTGATGGATACCTTATGCTTACTGAGAGGGGCTGTTGGCATAAACTATTGATGGCCACATTATGTTTAAAACTGAAAGGGGCTGTTAACATCAACTATTGATGGACACCTTATGCATAAAACTGAGAGAGGGGCTGTTAACATCAACTACTGATGGACACATTATGCTTAAAACTGTGAGAGGGGTTGTTAACATCAACTATTGATGGATACCTTATGTTTAAAACTGTGAGCAGGGCTGTTAAAATAAACTACTGATGGACACCTTATGCTTAAAACTGAGAGGGGCTCTTAATATCAACTACCGATGGACATCTTATGTTCAAAACTATGAGAGGGGATGTTAACACAAACTAATGATGGACACCTTATGCTTAGAACTGTGAGACGGGCTACTAACACAAACTAATGATGGACACCTTTTGCTTAAAACCGTGAGAGAGGCTGTCGACATAAACTACTGATGGATACCTTATGCTTACTGAGAGGGGCTGTTGGCATAAACTATTGATGGCCACATTATGTTTAAAACTGAAAGGGGCTGTTAACATCAACTAGTGATGGACACCTTATGCATAAAACTGAGAGAGGGGCTGTTAACATCAACTACTGATGGACACCTTATGCTTACAACTGTGAGAGGGGTTGTTAACATCAACTATTGATGGATACCTTATGTTTAAACCTGTGAGCAGGGCTGTTAAAATAAACTACTAATGGACACCTTATGCTTAAAACTGAGAGGGGCTCTTAATATCAACTACCATGGACATCTTATGTTCAAAACTGTGAGAGGGGATGTTAACACAAACTAATGATGGACACCTTATGCTTAAAACTGTGAGAGGGGCTGCTAACACAAACTAATGATGGACACCTTATGCTTAAAATTGTGAGCAGGGCTGTTAACATAAACTACTGATGGACACCTTATGCTTAAAACTGAGAGGGGCTCTTAATATCAACTACCGATGGACATCTCATGTTCAAAACTGTGAGAGGGGATGTTAACACAAACTAATGATGGACACCTTATGCTTAAAACTGTGAGAGGGGCTGCTAACACAAACTAATGATGGACACCTTATGCTTAAAACCGTGAGAGGGGCTGTCGACATAAACTACTGATGGATACCTTATGCTTACTGAGAGGGGCTGTTAACATAAACTATTGATGGACACATTATGCTTAAAACTGAAAGGGGCTGTTAACATCAACTATTGATGGACACCTTATGATTAAAACTGAGAGAGGGGCTGTTAACATCAACTACTGATGGACACTTTATCCTTAAAACTGTGAGAGGGGTTGTTAACATCAACTATTGATGGATACCTTATGTTTAAAACTGTGAGCAGGGCTGTTAAAATAAACTACTGATGGACACCTTATGCTTAAAACTGAGAGGGGCTCTTAATATCAACTACCGATGGACATCTTATGTTAAAAACTGTGAGAGGGGATGTTAACACAAACTATTGATGGACACCTTATGCTTAAAACTGTGAGAGGGGCTGCTAACACAAACTAATGATGGACACCTTATGCTTAAAACTGTGAGTGGGGATATTAACATAAACTACTGGTGAACACCTTATGCATACAACTGTGAAAGGGGCCGCTAACATAAACTGCTGATGGACACCTTATGCTTAAAACTGTGAGAGGGGCTGCTAACACAAACTAATGATGGACAGCTTATGCTTAAAACTGTGAGAGGGGATATTAACATAAACTACTGGTGAACATCTTATGCATAAAATTGTGAAAGGGGCCGCTAACATAAACTACTGATGGACAATTTATGCATAAAACTGTGAGAGGGGCTGTTGACATAAACTATTGATGGACACCTTATGCATAAAACTGAGAAAGAGGCTGTAAACATAAACTACTGATGGACACCTTATGCTTAAAACTGTGAGTGGGGCTGTTAACATAAACTACTGTTGGATACCTTTTGTTTAAAACTGAAAGAGGCTGTAAACATAAACTACTGATGGACACCTTATGCTTAAAATTGTGAGAGGGGCTGCTAACATAAACTTCTGATGGACACTTTATTCTTAAAACCGTAAGAGGGGCTGTCAACATAAACTACTGATGGATACCTTCTGTTCAAAACTGTGAGAGGGGCTGATAACATAAACTACTGATGTACACTTTATTTTTAAATCCGTGAGAGGGGCTGTTAACAAACTATTGATGGACACCTTATGCTTAAAACTGAGAGGGGCTCTTAATATCAACTACCGATGGACATCTTATGTTCAAAACTGTAAGAGGGGATGTTAACATAAACTACTGATGGACACCTTATATTCAAAACTGTGAGAGGGGCTGTTAACATAAACTACCGCTGGATATCTTATGCTTAAAACTGAGAAAGTGGCTGTTAACATAAACTACAGATGGACACCTTATGCTTAAAACTGTGAGAGGGGCTGTTAACATAAACTACTGATGGACATCTTATGTTTAAAAATGTAAGAGGGGTTGTTACCATACACTACTGATGGTCACCTTATGCTTCACAACTGTGAGAGGGGTTGTTAACATAATCTACTGATTGTCACCTTATGTTCAAAACTGTGAAAGGGGCTGCTAACATAAACTACTGATGTACACTTTGTACACTTTATGTTTAAAACCGTGAGAGGGGCTGTCAACATAAACTACTGATGGATACCTTATGTTTACTGAGAGGGGCTGTCAACATAAACTATTGATGGACACCTTATGCCTAAAACTGAGAGAGGCTGTTAACATAAACTATTAAAACTGTGAGAGGGTCTGTTAACATCAACTATTCATGGACACCTTATGCCTAAAACTGAGAGGGTCTGTTAACATCAAATATTGATGGACACCTTATGCTTAAAACTGTGAGAAGGGCTGCTAAAATAAACTACTGATCGACACCGTGTGATATAAACTGTGAGAGGGGCTGCTAACACAAACTAATGATGGACACCTTATGCATAAAACTGTGAAAGGGGTCGCTAACATAAAATACTGATGGACACCTTATGTTTAAAACTGTGAGAGGGGTTGTTAACAGAAACTATTGATGGACACTTTATGCATAAAACTGTGAAAGGGGCTGCTAAAATAAACTACTGATGGACACCTTATGCTTAAAACTGTGAGAGGGGCTGTAAACATAGACTACTGATAGATACCTTATGTTTAAAACTGTGAAAGGGGCTGTTAACATAACCTACTGATGGACACCTTATGCATACAACTGGGAAAGGGGCTGTTAACATATGATGGACACCTTCTGTTTCAAACTATCAGAGGGGACGTTAACATAAACTACTGATTGTCACCCTATGTTCAAAACTGTGAGAGGGGATGCTAACATAAACTACTGGTGGATACCATATGCTTAAAACTGTGAGAGGGCATGTTAACATAAACTACTGATGTATATATTATGCATAAAACTGTGGGAGGGGCTGCTAACATAAACTACTGATGGACACCTTATGATTAAAACCGCTAGAGATGCTGTTAACATAAACTATTGATGGACAACTTATGTTAAATCTGCGAGAGGGTCTGTTCAAATAAACTACTGATGGACACCTTATGCATAAAACTGTGAAAGGTGCTGTTAACATAAACTACTGATAAACACCTTACCCTTAAAACTGTGAGAGGGGCCGTTAACATATACCACTGGTGGATACATTAAATGTAAAACTGTGAGAGGGGCCATTAACATAAATTACTGATGGTCATTTTATGTTTAAAACTGTGAGAGGGATAGTTGACATAAGCTACTGATGGACACTTTATGGTTAAAACTATGAGAGGGGTTGTTAACATAAATTACTGATGGACACCTTACATTTAAACTGTGAGAGGGACTGTTAACATTACTAGTCGATATTTGATGCTTAAAACTGTGAGAGTGGCTGTTAGTATAAACTACCGATGGACACCATATGCTTAAAACTGTAAGAGTGGCTGTTAACATAAACTACTCGTGGATACCTTATGCTTTAAACTGTGAGAGTGGCTGTTAGCATAAACTACTGATGAACACGTTATCTTTAAAGCTGTGAGAAGGGCTCTTAACATAAACTACTGGTGGAAATCTTATGCTTACAACTGTGAGAGGGGCCGTTAACATAAACTACTGATGGACAATGTATGCATAAAACTGTGCAAGGGGCTGTTAACCTAAAATACTAATGGCCGCCTTATGCTTAAAAATGTGAGAGCAGCTGTTAACATAAACTACTGATGGACACCTTATGTTTAAAACTGTGAGAGGGGCCTTTAACATAATCTACTGATTGTCACCTTATGCTCAAAACTGTGAGAGGGGATGTTAACATAAACTATTGATGGACACCTTATGCATAAAACTGGGAAAGGGGCTGTTAACATAAACTACTGATGGACACCTTATGTTTAAAACTGTGAAAGGGGCTGTTAACATAAACTCCTGATGGACACATTATGCATAAAACTGGGAAAGGGGCTGCTAACATAAACTAATGATGGACACCTTATGCTTAAAACTGTGAAAGGGCTGTTAAAATAAACTACTGATGGACACCTTATGCTTAAAACTGTGAAAGGGACTATTAACAAACAAAGGTATACCACTGGTGGATACCTTATGCTTAAAATGGTGAGAGGAGCTGTTAAAATAAACTACTGGTGGACATCTTATGTATAAAACTGTGAGAGGGGCTGCTAACATAAACTACTGCTGGATGCCTTATGCTTAAAACTGTGACAGCGGCCATTAACATAAACTACTGATGGACACCTTATGTATAAAACTGTGAAAGGGACTGTTAACAAAAATTACTGATGGACACCTTATATTTAAAACTGTAAGAAGGGTTGTTAACATCATTTACTGATGGACAACTTATGATTAAAACTATGAGAGGGTAATTAACATAAACTACTGATAGACACCTTATGTTTACAATTGTGAGAGGAGCTGTTAGCATAAGCTACTGACGGGCACCTTATGCTTAAAACGGTAAGAGTGGTTGTTAACATAAACTACTGGTGGATACCTTATGCTTAAAACTGTAAGAGTGGCTGTTAGCATAAACTACTGATGAACACCTATGTTTAAAACTGTGAGAGGGGCTGCTAACATAACCTACTGATGGACAATTTATCTTTAAAGCTGTGAGAAGGGCTCTTAACATAAACTACTGGTGGAAACCTTATGCTTACAACTGTGAGAGGGGCCGCTAACATAAACTACTGATGGACACTGTATGCATACAACTGTGCAAGGGGCTGTTAACCTAAAATACTAATGGACACCGTATGCTTAAAACTGTGAGAGCGGCTGTTAACATAAAGTACTGATGGACACCTTATGCTTAAAACTGTGAGAGGGGCCGTTAACATAATCTACTGATTGTCACCTTATGTTCAAAACTGTGAGAGGGGATGTTAACATAAACTATTGATGGACACCTTATGCATAAAACTGGGAAAAGGGCTGTTAACATAAACTACTGATGGACACCTTATGCTTAAAACTGTGAAAGGGACTTTAGTTAACAAACAAATGTATACCACTGGTGGATACCTTATGCTTAAAACGGTGAGAGGGGCTGTTAAAATAAAGTACTGATGGACATCTTATGTATAAAATTGTGAGAGGGGCTGCTAACATAAATTACTGCTGGATGCATTATGCTTAAAACTGTAACAGCGGCCATTATCATAAACTACTGATGGACACCTTATGTATAAAACTGTGAAAGGGGCTGTTAACAAAAACTACTGATGGACACCTTATATTTAAAACTGTGAGAAGGGTTGTTAACATAATTTACTGATGGACAACTTATGTTTAAAACTATGAGAGGGCAATTAACATAAACTACTGATGGACACCTTATGCTTACAACTGTGAGATGAGCTGTTAGCATAAACTACTGATGGGTACCATTTGCTTACAGCTGTGAGAGGGGCTGCTAACGTAAACTATTGATGGACACCTTATTTGTATAAATGTGAGATGAGATGTAAGCATAAACTATTTGTGGATACATATTGCTTAAAACTGTGAGAGGGGCTGTTAACATAAACTACTGGTGGAAACCTTATGCTTAAAACTGTGAGAGTGGCTGTTAGCATACACTACTGATGAACACCTATGTTTAACACTGTGAGAGGGGCTGCTAACATAAACTACTGATGGACACTTTATCTTTAAAGCTGTGAGAAGGGCTCTTAACATAAACTACTGGTGGAAACCTTATGCTTACAACTGTGAGAGGGGCCGCTAACATAAATTACTGATGGACACTGTATGCATAAAGCTGTGCAAGGGGCTGTTAACCTAAAATACTAATGGACACCGTATTCTTAAAACTGTGAGAGCGGCTGTTAACATAAAGTACTGATGGACATCTTATGCTTAAAACTGTGAGAGGGGTCGTTAACATAATCTACTGATTGTTACCTTATGTTCAAAACTGTGAGAGGGGATGTTAATATAAACTATTGATGGACACCTTATGCATAAAACTGTGAAAGGGGCTGTTAACATAAACTACTGATGGACACCTTATGCTTAAAACTGTGAAAGGGTCTGTTAACATAAACTACTGATGGACACCTTATGCTTAAAACTGTGAATGGGACTGTTAACAAACAAATGTATACCACTGGTGGATACCTTATGCTTAAAACGGTGAGAGGGGCTGTTAAAATAAAGTACTGATGGACATCTTATGTATAAAACTGTGAGAGGGGCTGCTAACATAAACTACTGCTGGATGCTTTATGCTTAAAACTGTAACAGTGGCCATTAACATAAACTACTGATGGACACCTTATGTATAAAACTGTGAAAGGGACTGTTAACAAAAACTACTGATGGACACCTTATATTTAAAACTGTAAGAAGGGTTGTTAACATAATTTACTGATGGACAACTTATGTTTAAAACTATGAGAGGGCAATTAACATAAACTACTGATGGACACCTTATGCTTACAACTGTGAGATGAGCTGTTAGCATAAACTACTGATGGCTACCTTATGCTTATAACTGTGAGAGGGGCTGCTAACGTAAACTATTGATGGACACCTTATTTTTATAAATGTGAGATGAGATGTGAGCATAAACTATTTGTGGATAGATATTGCTTAAAACTGTGAGAGGGGCTGTTAACATAAACTACTGGTGGAAACCTTATGCTTAAAACTGTGAGAGGGTCTATTAACATAAACTACTGGTGGAAACCTTATGCTTAAAACTGTGAGAGGGAATGTTAACATAAACTACTGGTGGAACCTTATGCTTAAAACTGTGAGAGGGGCTGTTAACATAAACCACTGGTGGACACCTTATATGAAAACTGTGAGAATGGTTGTTAACATAAACTACTGATTGTCATCTTATGTTTAAAACTGTGAGAGGGATAGTTAACATAAACTACTGATGGACACCTTATGGTTAAAACTATGAGAGGAGTTGTTAACATAAACTACTGATGGACACCTTATATTTAAACTGTGAGAGGGACTGCTAACATTACTTGTGGATATTTGATGTTTAAAACTGTGAGATTTGCTCTTAACATACACTACTGGTGGATACCTTATGCTTGAAACTGTGAGAGTGGCTGTTAACATAAACTACTGATGAACACCTATGTTTAAAACTGTGAGAGGGGCTGCTAACATAAACTACAGATGGACACCTTATGCTTAAAACTGTAAGAGGGGCTGTTAACATAAACTACTGGTGGACACATCATGCTTAAATCTGTGAGAGGGGCTGTTAACATAAACCACTGATGTACACCTTATGTTTAAAACTTTAGGGGGAGCTGCTATCTATCATAAACTACTGGTTGATACCTTATGGCTAAAACTGTGAGAGGGGCTGTTAACATAAACTACGGGTGGACACTTTATGCTTAAAACTGTGAGAGGAGCTGTTTACATAAACTACTGGTGAACACCTTATACATAAAACTGTGAGAGGAGCTGATTACATAAACTGCTGATGGACACCTTATGCTTAAAACTGTGAGAGGGACTGTTAACATTTTTTTTAATTTTTGGTGTTTTAATGCCACTTTCAGCAATATCATGGCGACTATGTATCTTCTTATGAAAATGTAACTAAAATGAAAATTTCAACAACAAAAATAGAAAAATAGTCTTGAATGTCTCTGTGAATTGAGGTGCACAATGTTAATATGTATAAATATGGTCTGTAAAGTTTCTGGGAAAACACAAAATAGGTATACTCTGCAGAAGATGACTAAGATTCAAAATATGGAAACATTAGTGAAAAATTCTTAAAAACTTCTGTAATATACCATGAATAACTTCTACATGTATATAATATTATTTGTTTACTTAAAGAAGTTGGACAGGTGTCAAATGAACAATAGTTGATTACACTAAATAAGAACCTCTTTTCCCTTCTCACAATTTACCATGCAATCGTATGCATCCTGGCAAAAATGGACACACGTTTGTGCATAAAATCTTAACATTCACAACTGTATATTAATCTTTAAGATTATCAATTTGTTTTAATCAACCATTCTATTTCTGCATAATTCTACTAAAAGGTCACGTGATTACATACTGATCCAATAAAATGTTAGTTTAAACATATTTCATTGTCCAAAAACTTGACAATATGATCAGATACAAGTATTACAACCTATAATATCTTCTCCTTTATATAAACAATATATATATAGAGTTGAATAAATATACGAAAACCTACAATATTTATTAATAACAAAGACATGAATGTATGAGTGAAACAAGATTTGATATTTGCCAAATGACAGATCGAACTCATCTTTACTAACATTGGACCATATAGAACACACCTAGAGTAAAGAATAATTTAATAACTTTTGACTGAATCATTAACGCTGTAAAGGTAGGGTCTGTTAGAATTCAGTTACAAAACATATAATTCTGAAGTTATGTATTAAATATAATATTGTAACGTCTAATCCTACATTACAAATATTTATTGTATTTCATATAAATATTCTAAATAGCACATCATGGAGATGAATTTCATTATCTATTCTTAGGTCAAAATGAGGTTATCCAAATACGAGAGAAAAAAGTATATCCCACAGTATTTTGTTAAAAATTCATCATTAATAAAACTGAATGTTGTCATTATGCAACAAAAAAGTATTGAATAACTATCAATTTTTCTGATAAATATTGTGAAACTATTATATATCACTAATATTTTCTTCATTATATTTCCATATGATATATAATATTATATATAGTACATGTATATTCACAACTGCTACATTTAATTATATGTCTTGCACATTTTGAAAGTCATCATCTAATTGTTTTCTCATGTTACAGTTTATTATATCCTAGGTAAAATACAATCTTGAAATCTTGTTCAAAATTTAGACAAATTATTTCTGAATAGAGAACTAATTAATTAGACATGTTAATAAATAAAGAAAAGGTTGTATTTCTAATATAAAAACTTGTACAATTACTCTAATGAACCAACATCGTGATAATTAAAAACAACCAACCACAAATCAATTAACATTAAAGCATGACAACTTTTAATATAACATGTTACTATTCATCATAAGTTCAACACAGACATACAAAATAAACATAACCACAATATTAGAACACAAAGTCATACAACAAAGAGCCTGGTAATCAGTTTTCATATCAATGAACAAATTTTGTGGTAAGAACAATCTCAACCAAAATACACTATGAACCATACATGTATTATTTGTGATTTTGTAAACAGTTAGCTATAGTGTGTTAACATTTAACTGGTATACTGTGTCAAGAGAAATATAGAGCTCAGTGATATTAGATGTGTTGAGCTATACTGTTAATATAGGAGGAAGGTTATGCTGTGAGCGGGGATAAGTACACCTCAGTGAAATTATATCTAGTGTTGAGCTGTACTGTTTTAATATAGGAGGAGGGTTATTTAATGAGTGAGAAAAGTACACCTCAGTGAAATTATATCTAGTGTTGAGCTATACTGTTAATATAGGAGGAGGGTTATGCTGTGAGTGGGAAAAGTACACCTCAGTGAAATTATATCTAGTGTTGAGCTATACCATTTTAATATAGGAGGAGGGTTATTTAGTGAGTGGGAAAAGTACACCTCAGTGAAATTATATCTAGTGTTGAGCTATACTGTTTTAACATAGGAGGAGGGTTATGTAGTGAGTGGGAAAAGTACACCTCAGTGACATTATATCTAGTGTTGAGATATACTGTTTTAATATAGGAGGAGGGTTATGTTGTGAGTGGGAGAAGTACACCTTAGTGAAATTATATCTAGTGTTGAGCTATACTGTTTTAATATAGGAGGAGGGTTATTTAGTGAGTGGGAAAAGTACACCTCAGTGAAATTATATCTAGTGTTGAGCTATACTGTTTTAATATAGGAGGAAGGTTATTTAGTGAGTGGGAAAAGTACACCTCAGTGAAATTATATCTAGTGTTGAGCTATACCGTTTTAATATAGGAGGAGGGTTATGTTGTGAGTGGGAGAAGTACACCTCAGTGAAATTATATCTAGTGTTGAGCTATACTGTTTTAATATAGGAGGAGGGTTATTTAGTGAGTGGGAAAAGTACATCTCAGTGAAATTATATCTAGTGTTGAGCTATACTGTTTTAATATTGGAGGAGGGTTATGCTGTGAGTGGGAAAAGTACACCTCAGTGAAATTATATCTAGTGTTGAGCTATACTGTTTTAATATAGGAGAAGGGTTATTTAGTGAGTGAGAAAAGTACACCTCAGTGAAATTATATCTAGTGTTGAGCTATACTGTTAATATAGGAGGAGGGTTATGCTGTGAGTGGGAAAAGTACACCTCAGTGAAATTATATCTAGTGTTGAGCTATACTGTTTTAATATAGGAGGAGGGTTATTTAGTGAGTGGGAAAAGTACACCTCAGTGAAATTATATCTAGTGTTGAGCTGTACTGTTTTAATATAGGAGGAGGGTTATTTAGTGAGTGGGAAAAGTACACCTCAGTGAAATTATATCTAGTGTTGAGCTGTACTGTTTTAATATAGGAGGAGGGTTATTTAGTGAGTGGGAAAAGTACACCTCAGTGAAATTATACCTAGTGTTGAGCTATACCGTTTTAATATAGGAGAAGGGTTATTTAGTAAGTGGGAAAAGTACACCTCAGTGAAATTATATCTAGTGTTGAGCTATACTGTTAATATAGGAGGAGGGTTATTTAGTGAGTGGGAAAAGTACACCTCAGTGAAATTATATCTAGTGTTGAGCTATACTGTTTTAATATAGGAGGAGGGTTATGCTGTGAGTGGGAAAAGTACACCTCAGTGAAATTATATCTAGTGTTGAGCTATACTGTTAATATAGGAGGAGGGTTATTTAGTGAGTGGGAAAAGTACACCTCAGTGAAATTATATCTAGTGTTGAGCTATACTGTTTTAATATAGGAGGAGGGTTATGCTGTGAGTGGGAAAAGTACACCTCAGTGAAATTATATCTAGTGTTGAGCTATACCGTTTTAATATAGGAGAAGGGTTATTTAGTGAGTGAGAAAAGTACACCTCAGTGAAATTATATATAGTGTTGAGCTATACTGTTTTAATATAGGAGGAGGGTTATGCTGTGAGTGGGAAAAGTACACCTCAGTGAAATTATATCTAGTGTTGAGCTATACCGTTTTAATATAGGGGAAGGGTTATTTAGTGAGTGGGAAAAGTACATCTCAGTGAAATTATATTTAGTGTTGAGCTATACTGTTTTAATATAGGAGGAGGGTTATGCTGTGAGTGGGAAAAGTACACCTCAGTGAAATTATATCTAGTGTTGAGCTATACTGTTTTAATATAGGAGGAGGGTTATGCTGTGAGTGGGAAAAGTACACCTCAGTGAAATTATATCTAGTGTTGAGCTATACTGTTTTAATATAGGAGGAGGGTTATTTGGTGAGTGGGAAAAGTACACCTCAGTGAAATTATACCTAGTGTTGAGCTATACCGTTTTAATATAGGAGAAGGGTTATTTAGTGCATGTGCATGTGCATTTGATGCATAATAAGGCGAGATATAGTATATAGAAAACCATAACAATCCATATATGATTCATTTCTTTTCAAAGTAGACATTCTTACCACATTACCTGTTCATAAGGACATCTGATAGTAGTGAACACACAGCAGCCAGTATATATTTTTACTATAATTAATACATATCAACTTCATCATTACATTTGTTTTTACAAAATTAAGAAGCAATCAATTAATTCAACCCAAATGAGACAAACATTTTATAGATTTAAAAAGTAGAAATGTGATCTTCAAAGTTAAAAAAAAGAAGGTTCATAAATAGTTTTGTTATTTTGTACTCCTAGTAAAAATTGAGAAATTGTTGTAGAAATTATGCTTGCCTTTAATTAAAACATTTCATGTGTGTCAAATTTCTCATTCAAATATTGAACTTCATTTTTAACTAGAATAAGTCTCAAAGGTTAAATATTTTTACCAAATATAGACCAGAGTAATAAAATATCAAACAGAACTGATACATTCAAAAAAATAGTTCTTAAACCAAGTGAAGATAACTATGTACATCATGTGATTTTCCCCCATTACATCTGTTGTAGTAGAGGTAGCTCTGTTCATCCTGTGTTTTACCATTACATTTGTCCAAGTGGAGGTAGCTCTGTTCATCCTATGTTTTACCATTACATCTGTCCAAGTGGAGGTAGCTCTGTTCAACCTGTGTTTTACCATTACATCTGTCCAAGGGGAGATAACGCTGTTCATCCAATAAATTTATACCATTACATCTGTCCGTTCTAGATATTACATTTGCCCTGTAATATACATGTAATTGTTATCATAAAATTGATGCATTTTCTTTAAATTTCAATGCTATTTTACATCAATAACAACAACTGATCCCTCGAGTCTTCAATTGTTTATATGGTCTACAATCATACATACAGTCCTTGGGACAGTAATCATAACTATTTGACTGATTAATTGCTGACTGATTGGTGATGGCTAAGTAAACAATTGCAGAGTTGGCCTTAAACAACAATCACTCACTCTTAAATTTTAACACAAAACGTAATAAATTTATATGACCGTTTATATTTTTAACATAATTTTAATTAAAGAAATGTAAATATATACTATATGATTTGCTTTGCACGAATGGATTTCTCATAGCAATATCACGTCGGAGGCGAAACCCGAGATGTGAGATACGATGAGAAGTCAATTTCAAGCAAAACATACCAACGATAATATGTTTATAGAGGAATTGACAATGTGACGTCAGTGACATCATTAAAACCTCACATTAAAAAATAGAGATATTATGTTGATATCATGTTGATATTATGTTAATATCATGTTGATATCATGTTGATATTATGTTGATATTATGTTAATATCATGCTAGTTGCTTGATAATAGATATCATACTGTGTCAAAATTGTAACTATATAACCATAAACTATATAAAGGCCACTCAGGGGAACATACAACTATGAGCAGTTGCCCTTTACATACAGGTTAAAATTATATGCTCTATTCATTAATGGGAAAAATGAGACGGCCCTTTACAGGAAGTGATTTGTTATATAGAGGTGCCCTTGAAGGCATGTTTGACGGTATTTTATTCTAATTTGTTAACTACAGTAAATGAACAAAAAAGTTATAATCATATGCAAAATGTTTTGACCATTTCGGTTTGGAAATTGTACTTATTAGTAAAGGAAACTAGAGTACCCAGAGAAAACCATTGACCTATTGGAAGTCACTGACAAACGTTATCAGATAATGTTGCATCAAGTACACCTTGCCATGGACGGGGTTCGAACTCACAACTTTTGTGGTGATAGGCACTGATGGCACACGACCACGACGGATCCCCCTAAAAAAATGTATATATGAATTTTTTTTAACATACATCTGAAACAAAGGAAACCATAACATATTTGGGTTCTAGATGTCCTTCTTGTGAATTCTGGGATTAAAGGCAGCAAAAAGAAGCAAAAAATGATAAACTATATATTTTGAAAAAAAATCCACTGTTTTATGTTATTTTAGACATGTCAACTCTATGATAATGCTATATTATATATTCATCAGAAAGTATTTTTGCTCCTCAATTGTATAGGTAATATCTATAAAAGGAATTTTTTTTTCTAATATCAACAATAAATACATTCTATTTAAAGATGAAATGAGAAATCTAAACAAATTCTTGTAAATTTCAGGTATATTGGTATTTGAATACTTGTAAATTTCATGTATACTGGTATTTCAATATTTGTAAGATTTTCAATATTCATAATCTGCATTATCCACATTTGGGGAATAAGTTCAGATAATTTAATTTACAGATTGTTGACGATTTAAAAAAAAACCCATTGAATATTTTACTCATCTTAGATATTATATATGTATATATATATGTGGTCGAGTGGTCTAGGGCGCTGGACATAAGGCTAAGCAAATGGTGCTGCAGTGTATCAATGGTGTGGGTTCAAATCCCGTCGAGGGAAGAACAAAAATTTGACAGCTCTAAAATCTAATTCTAACACTGTTTGGTTTAATTTTCAGACGTATATATATATATATGGTCTATTTGAAACAAGATGTGCACAGTAATACTGATTTCCCCTAAAAAAATAATAAAATTATTCTTGTAAGGTTTTAAATGTTCATTTTCTACTTTATTCACAATAGGGGTAAAAGTTTAGAAACTTTAATTTACAGATGGTTGAAGCTTTTTATTTCTATACTAACAATACTGTATGACTCAACACTATATCTAATTTCTTGATAAATAAAATGTTTCAATACAGGATTTTATTCAGATTAAATATATGCATGTTTTTTTTTCAAAAATAAAATGCTTTAATCTCCTAGATATGGAATATATTTTAGTAAATTGAGTGAACAGAATGTCATTTCTATTTTGACTATTTTTTTAAATGTTAAACATTTTTTTTCTTTTTTCTTTTGGTCATTGTATTGTCTGTCTTTTGATTTCCGACTTATGATTATCTTTTTGGTTTCTTCAAACTTTTCTTGTGTCTGTTTCATACCTTGTTTGTTTTTATGTACACTCAAAGGTGAGAGGTTATTGTTGATATTGTTATCATTACTGTTCAAATCAAGAGTTGGGGGGGGGGGGGGGGGGGGGTCCCATTAACCGATTTAACCTCACTGCATGTTTGTGCCTGTCCCAAGCCAGGACCTGGATTAACAACATCATATGTTATGGTCTATTTAGTGTTCAGTGAGTTAAGATGAGAGGTGATTGTTCATTTAAACTATCTTTTCATAAAATCCTTTCCATTTAAATTCTAGATTATACAACAAATTACCTTTCTTGATGTATTTTGTTCTAGTGTAGGGTCTGTTGGTTACTCTCTTATCTAAGATCTGTTTGTAAATCTATGGTGCCAGTCTGTTGATTAGCCTCTGATCTAAGATCTGTTTGTAGCTCTCTGGTGCCAGGCTGTTGGTTAGCCTCTGATCTAAGATCTGTTTGTAACTCTGGTGCCAGGCTGTTGGTTAGCCTCTGATCTAAGATCTGTTGTCAACTCTCCTGTGACAGTCTGTTGATTAACCTCTGATCTAAGAGCTGCTGTCAACTCTCTTGTGCCAGTCTGTTGATTAGCCTATGATCTAAGATCTGTTTGTAACTCTCTGGTGTCAGGCTGTTGGTTAGCCTCTGATCTAAGATCTGTTGTCAACTCTCCTGTGACAGTCTGTTGATTAACCTCTGATCTAAGAGCTGCTGTCAACTCTCTTGTGCCAGTCTGTTGATTAGCCTCTGATCTAAGAACTGTTTGTGTAATTCTCTTGTGCCAGTCTATTGGTTAGCCTCTGATCTAAGATCTGTTTGTAACTCTCTGGTACCTGTCTGTTGGTTATCCTCTGATCTGAGATCTGTTGTTAACTCTCTGGTGCCTGTCTGTTGGTTATCCTCTGATCTGAGATCTGTTGTTAACTATCTGGTGTCAGTCTGTTGGTTAACCTCTGATCTAATATATGCTGGTAACTCTCTTGTGCCAGTCTGTTGGTTAGCCTATGATCTACGATATATTGGTAACTCTCTTGTGTCGGTCTGCTGATTAGCCTTTGATCTAATATATGTTGTCAACTCTCTTGTGACAGTCTGCTGATTAGCCTTTGATCTAATATATGTTGTCAACTCTCTTCTGTCAGTCTGTTGATTAGCCTGTGATCTAAGATATGTTTGTAACTCTTTGGTGCAAGTGTGTTGATTACTCTCTGATCTAAGATATGTTGTCAACTCTCTTGTGCCAGTGTTGATAAGCCTCTGATCTAAGATATGCTCGTAACTCTCTGGTGTCAGTCTGTTGGTTAGTCTCTGATCTAAGATCTGTTGTTAAATCTCTTGTGCCAGTCTGTTGGTTTAGCCTCTGATCTAAGATCTGTTGTCAACTCTCTTGTGCCAGTCTGTTGATTACTCTCTGATGTAAGATATGTTGTCAACTCTCTTGTGCCAGTCTGTTGGTTAGCCTCTGATCTAAGATCTGTTGTCAAATCTCTTGTGTCAGTCTGTTGGTTAGTCTCTGATCTAAGATCTGTTGTTAAATCTCTTGTGCCAGTCTGTTGGTTTAGCCTCTGATCTAAGATCTGTTGTCAACTCTCTTGTGCCAGTCTGTTGATTACTCTCTGATGTAAGATATGTTGTCAACTCTCTTGTGCCAGTCTGTTGGTTAGCCTCTGATCTAAGATCTGTTGTCAAATCTCTTGTGTCAGTCTGTTGGTTTAGCTCTGATCTAAGATGTGTTGTTAACTCTCTTGTGCCAGTTTGTTGATTAGCCTTTGATCTAAGATCTGTTTGTAACTCTCTGGTGCCAGTCTGTTGGTTAGCCTCTGATCTAAGATCTGTTGTTAATTCTCTAGAGCCAGTCTGTTGGTTAGCCTCTGATCTAAGATATGTTGGGTACTTTCTTGTGCCAGTCTGGCAATTAGCCTCTGATCTAAGATATGTTGTCAACTCTCTTGTGCCAGTGTTTATAAGTCTCTGATCTAAGATATGTTTGTAACTCTCTTGTACCAGTCTGTTGGTTAGCCTCTGATCTAAGATATGTTGTCAAATCTCTTGTGTCAGTCTGTTGGTCTAGCCTCTGATCTAAGATTTGTTTGTAACTCACTGGTGCCAGTCTGTTGGTTAGCCTCTGATCTAAGATCTGTTGTTAACTCTCTGGTGCCAGTCTATTGGTTAGCCTCTGATCTAAGATCTGTTAACTCTCTGGTGCCAGTCTGTTGGTTAGCCTATGATCTAAGATCTGTTGTTAACTCTCTGGTGCCAGTCTGTTGGTTAGCCTCTCATCTAAGATCTGTTGTTAACTCTCTGGTGCCAGTCTGTTGGTTAGCCTCTGAACTAAGATCTGTTGTTAACTGTCTTGTGCCAGTCTGTTGGTTAGCCTCTGAACTAAGATCTGTTGTTAACTCTCTGGTGCCAGTCTGTTGGTTAACCTCTGAACTAAGATCTGTTGTTAACTCTCTTGTGCCAATCTGTTGGTTAGCCTCTGAACTAAGATCTGTTGTTAACTCTCTTGAGCCAGTCTGTTGGTTAGCCTTTGAACTAAGATCTGCTGTTAACTCTCTTGTGCCGGTTTGTTGATTAGCCTCTGATCTAAGATCTGTTTGTAATTCACTGGTGCCAGTCTGTTGGTTAGCCTCTCATCTAAGATCTGTTGTTAACTCTCTGGTGCCAGTCTATTGGTTAGCCTCTGATCTAAGATCTGTTATCTCTCTGGTGCCAGTCTGTTGGTTAGCCTCTGAACTAAGATCTGTTGTTAACTGTCTTGCGCCAGTCTGTTGGTTAGCCTCTGAACTAAGATCTGTTGTTAACTCTCTGGTGCCAGTCTGTTGGTTAACCTCTGAACTAAGATCTGTTGTTAACTCTCTTGTGCCAATCTGTTGGTTAGCCTCTGAACTAAGATCTGTTGTTAATTGTCTTGTGCCAGTCTGTTGGTTAGCCTTTGAACTAAGATCTGCTGTTACCTCTCTTGTGCCAGTCTATTGGTTAGCCTCTGATCTAAGATCTGTTGTTAACTCTCTGGTGCCAGTCTGTTGGTTAGCCTCTGAACTAAGATCTGTTGTTAACTCTCTTGTGCCAGTCTATTGGTTAGCCTCTGATCTAAGATATGTTGTTAACTCTCTGGTGCCAGTCTGTCGGTTAGCCTCTGAACTAAGATCTGTTAACTCTCTGGTGCCAGTCTGTTGGTTAGCCTCTGATCTAAGATCTGTTGTTAACCCTCTGGTGCCAGTCTGTTGGTTAGCCTCTGATCTAAGATATGTTGTTAACTCTCTTGTGCCAATCTGTTGGTTAGCGTCTGATCTAAGATCTGTTGTTAACTCTCTGGTGCCAGTCTATTGGTTAGCCTCTGATCTAAGATCTGTTAACTCTCTGGTGCCAGTCTGTTGGTTAGCCTATGATCTAAGATCTGTTGTTAACTCTCTGGTGCCAGTCTGTTGGTTAGCCTCTCATCTAAGATCTGTTGTTAACTCTCTGGTGCCAGTCTGTTGGTTAGCCTCTGAACTAAGATCTGTTGTTAACTCTCTTGTGCCAGTCTATTGGTTAGCCTCTGATCTAAGATCTGTTGTTAACTCTCTGGTGCCAGTCTGTTGGTTAACCTCTGAACTAAGATCTGTTGTTAACTCTCTTGTGCCAGTCTATTGGTTAGCCTCTGATCTAAGATATGTTGTTAACTCTCTGGTGCCAGTCTGTTGGTTAGCTTCTGAACTAAGATCTGTTGTTAACTCTCTGGTGCCAGTCTGTTGGTTAGCCTCTGAACTAAGATATATTGTTAACTGTCTTGTACCAGTCTGTTGGTTAGCCTTTGAACTAAGATCTGTTGTTAACTCTCTTGTGTCAGTCTATTGGTTAGCCTCTGATCTAAGACCTGTTGTTAACTCTCTTGTGCCAGTATGTTGGTTAGCCTTTGAACTAAGATCTGTTCATAACTGTCTTGTGCCAGTCTGTTGGTTAACCTTTGAACTAAGATCTGTTGTTAACTCTCTGGTGCCAGTATGTTGGTTAGCCTCTGAACTAAGATATGTTAACTCTCTGGTGCCAGTCTGTTGGTTAACCTCTGAACTAAGATCTGTTGTTAACTCTCTTGTGCCAGTCTGTTGGTTAGCCTCTGAACTGATATCTGTTGTTAACTCTCTGGTGCCAGTCTATTGGTTAGCCTCTGATATAAGTTCTGTGGTTAACTCTCTGGTGCCAGTCTGTTGGTTAGCCTCTGAACTAAGATATGTTGTTAACTCTCTTGTGCCAGTCTATTGGTTAGCCTCTGATCTAAGATATGTTGTTAAAACTCTCTGGTGCTAGTCTGTTGGTTAGCCTCTGATTTAAGATCTGTTGTTAACTCTCTGGTGCCAGTCTGTTGGTTAGCCTCTGAATTAAGATCTGTTGTTAACTCTCTTGTGCCAATCTGTTGGTTAGCCTCTGAACTAAGACATGTTGTTAACTCTCTGGTGCCAGTCTGTTGGTTAGCCTCTGATTTAAGATCTGTTGTTAACTCTCTGGTGCCAGTCTGTTGGTTAGCCTCTGATCTAAGATCTGTTGTTAACTCTCTTGTGCCAGTCTGTTGGTTAGCCTCTGAACTGAGATCTATTGTTAACTCTCTTGTGCCAGTCTGTTGGTTAGCATCTGATCTAAGATCCGTTGTTAACTCTCTTGTGCCAGTCTGTTGGTTAGCCTCTGATCTAAAATCTGTTGTTAACTCTCTGGTGCCAGTCTGTTGGTTAGCATCTGATCTAAGATCCGTTGTTAACTCTCTTGTGCCAGTCTGTTGGTTAGCATCTGATCTAAGATCCGTTGTTAACTCTCTTGTGCCAGTCTGTTGGTTAGCCTCTGATCTAAGATCTGTTGTTAACTCTCTTGTGCCAGTCTAATTTCCTCTAATGTGCTCTTTAAAGTTCAATTAAATTCTCAATAAAAACAACCTGCGTGGCCCATTGATTCACTTTCTTAAAAAGTATATGTATGTTTTCTGTCTGTTGATTGCTAGTTGGTCCTGGTCTACTTCTTGTGTGGGCCACTTGTCTTTTATGGTATCTATGGTGGTAGAAGTCTGGTCTTTCTTAGCTGTTGTTGCTGAAAAATAATGAAAAAGTAATGGATACAAATAAATACAGTAAACAAGCATACAAAATTTCAAAATGATTGATTATGAAGTTTTCGAGATATGCTTGACCAAAGTTTTGATCAGTCATTTTTTGCAGTAATTTTGTAGACAAAAGACATTTACTGCCATATTATGACACTGTAATATTATTTTCAATAAACAATTAAAGCTGTATTTCTAAATATACCTACTAACTATTATCATTTCATATGAGAATATAGAAAATTAATATGTTTTACTTTAAAGAAATATTCTAAAAATTACTATGAAAAAGGGATTAAAGCCACAATAGTTGTATAAGAATGGGCAGCATTTTAAATGAATAATCTTTACTATAAAATCACATAGAAGACTATTTTCCATATTATTCCTTTAAAGGCCTATATGCAATATCCGCAATACAAAAAAATGAAACCAATAAGAGATATATAATAGCAGTTATTGTTTTTAAAACTTTCAGAAAAATTTGCTTTTCACCAAGACAAAAATGGTCAAGTCTTAAGTGTCCAAAACCAATTTCTTTAAAATCATAAACTTAGATTAAAATATTGTAAAAATCTAGTAAATTATGATTATTTCAAAATAAAAAGATGAAAAAAATATCATTTTGGAGTCAGAATATACCATAAATTCATTTTTATTATTGCTCAAAATTATCAAAATTATAAAAAAAATTCAAAATTTGATAATTTTGCATAATTATATTATCTAATTACAGTTTCAAAGAATATTGACAATACCTTAATTTTAGATTAGTTGTTCTTTACATACAGTTTTATATATGTACAGCAAATCTATAAATTTAATGATTAATTTTTCAAAAAATCATGTATCATCAGTACATCATTCACAAATGATAATCAATGATGAGAGCAAAAGTTGTCCCATTTGTTTATACGAAGTATTTTAATTAAGATAAATATAAATTATAATTAGTCTTCAACAAGCAATTAACAAAATATTACACTATCTGTAACTTGAATTATATTACGACATGAAATTATCAAAAAAGGGAGGTAATTCATCTTTTAAATTTTTTCACCATTTTACTTTTAGTTTTTAAATGACAATATCAAATCATCTGACCAATGCCTAAATATTAGATATGCCATATTGTATACTTTCACATATGAGGTATTAAAATTATTCATCTGGTTATAAATTATTTGTTTGATATCCATTTATCATAAATGTTCAGTTTTGGTTCAATCAGTTTTATAGTTTTAAGAAAAGCACTTTACAAATGCGTTGATTGATTCATTATTAATTACTAAGGGTCCCCTCCCTCATGCATAGGTTACTGTAGCCAACTTTGGCTACCCTGTTTAGGCCCTTTGGTTTTATTGCTCCCAAAACATTAAATTATTTGGTTTTTGAATCTTTTGATTTTGAGCGTACTTGGTGGGGGTTGTTCTGGAGATGTGTTGTGCACACTAAATTTGCTATCTATATTTTAATTATGTCCAACGAGCAGAATTTCACATATTATTAGGATGAGAACAAGCTCAGCAATATATAAAACCTTCACGCATATAGAAATGAAGGAAGGGATTGATCAACAACTTTTAACTGCCACTGGAAAGGTAGGACAAACAATTTAGTCTATTGTGCCTGCTACTATGTGGTCACCTCTATTAAGCAGACACTTGTATTAAAAGGTCACCTTTTTTCTTGTCCTGTCATAGAAAAAGTCATAAGAATTGAACTTCTTTTAAGAGGTCACCTGTCTTATAAGGTGACTTTTTCCTTGTCTCAAAGGTGGCCTCTTAATACAGGTTTGACTGTATTTACTCTTTACTTGAATTCTAAAAAAGAGGTCTTTAACATGCAGGAAGTGTGGTATTCCACAAACACACTACCCACTATGAGCCAGTCAGTCAGGCTTTTCGTATTATGATTTGACACCCCCTTTTTTTTTGCACATACCTGGTTTGATTCTAAAATAATATGTTTTAATACTTTTTCATACAAACTATTTTAATTTCCCTTATGACTGTCAAAATGGTACGAGGTCTAGTTAATGCCATTGTCCCCCTGGTGAGTGACAACAAATAATCGCTCCAAGGGGCAGTGGAGTGGGGAGGGGGGTGTATGGTGAAAGCTAGCAAAGGCAATGGAAAGGACTTTCAGTATAATTTGTAAATAGTTGAACCTTGTATCAGAATTTGAGGCTAGTTTTATAGCAACTAGAAAATTCAGAAGTTGTTACATAATTTTTTTTACAAATCGTTGGATAAATAACTGGTACATATAATTTTCACTGAATTTTGCATGAAAGGGGACATGTTCGCCAGCTTTAAACACCTGTTGAATGTATAATTTTAGAATCAAACTCAGAAAAGCTTAAATGGTCTATTTGTGCTCAGTCAAATCTAGTTTAAAAAAATCATTTTATTTATTTTCACATATGGTCCTATGTTAAATTATGTCATGCAGTGGCAGCCATCTTGAAATTTTGACAAATAGGAAAAATTATGACACTCTAAGGGGCTATCCAATGATTATTGCTGTACAGGTTTGGGTCAATCAAGAGCTTAGTTTTTTAAATTTATTAATTTTCATGTAGGGCACTATGTCAATCATGGTGGCCATCTTTGATTTCAGATCTATGCAAAAAAATATTAATTTTGTTGAGGACTATCCAAGGACGGTTTCATCCAAGTGTTATTCCACATTATCTTGTTTTTCTATGTGAGTTATCGTTTTTGCAGGAGGATATTTTTGACTTCCACTATTATAAGTTTACTTTTCACTATAGGTTTATGAACATAATAAACAAATGTAAATACTTTAAAAAAAAAATCACTATATAAATGTAATATCAACCATGTTTTGTAAGGTAAAATAAAATCACTTTTGTGTATGGGTGCAATTCCTATTGCAGAAAAGACAGGTAATGGTGTCGGTGAGGTAGTGATTTGCTATATAGCAAATAATTTCTTAAAATCAAATATAAATTAAAAACAATTAGAATAATTTTTCGACAAAATAATTTAAATGAATACGGCATGCTAGGCACTCACTGATACTGAAATTCTTTTTTGTTTTGTTTGGTTTTTGCTTGTGTCTTTAATTATAAAAATTTATTTAAAAAACAAACATCAGAGGTAAGAGCAAGTAATAATTGTTAAACTCTTACTTCAATGAAAAAAATGTTTTCTTGTTTAAAAAAAAGAATAATTTACTTGTAAATGTTTATACTTAGGAAGGAGTGTTCCAGGTAACATGCATGTTGGCACATTGCCTATGAATCACCTGAAAGACACAAACAATATAATATGCATGGACGAAAACAACAAAATGCATTTGGCTGGACAGATATTAGTGTACATGTCTCATTTATTTGTTTTTACTTCTATTTGAATGCCATGTTACCTCATTCTGACCACCAAGATATATTAATTGAAATATTGTTGAAAGTGGCATTAAACACCATAAACCAACCAACCTCTTTCTGAACCCCAAAATAATCAACTTGACCACATTTTTACAGGGTTTTTGTATACATATATTAATGTATACATAATTTAAATAAATAAAATAAAAAAGATTTAATCTGATTTAGCTGTATTAACTGTGTTTATGTGATGGCAAATTATAAAATCTACTCAGTATATACTAAATGAATGTAGTCAGTTTGGAAGACCGATTTTTTTTTGATTGTCCAAAAGAAAAGGAAACCGTTGTTCTTATCCTGTTTGAAATCCAACATCCACTTTACCATTGGTTAGCAGGGGACTTGGACAGAGGGTAGTGTGGTACACAAGACTTATTGAATTAATCTATACCCATACCTAATCTGTTTTTACTGCAAAGAAATGTCCAAACGTCCAAATGTCATGTTTTTCTGTGCACAAATGTAATGCACCAATGCATGTTATGACTTTGGTATGTGTCTCTGTTTCAAGTGATTCATAGACGCAGGTGAAATCTAAGTTATATTTTTAAACCGACGACCACTTATTTTTTCCATTGAGGTAAACAAATTTGAATATTATATAACTTTTATTGAGTTAATTTTTTCTTTATATAAGAAATATAAAAAATACGGGACCCATGTGGCTCAATGAGTTAGGTCGTTGGATCTAACAACTCATACAAGCCTATCACCAATACGGCGTGGGTTCGCGCCCAGCTTTGTAAATTACAAAAAAGGGTGCACTCGACTCGCAGCCACAAGTGATAAAGTTTACCAGTTGCTTGCCCATGGTCGGTGGTTCTCTCTGGCTTCCTCCACCACTAAAATCGGTCGCCATGATATAGCTGAAATATTGTTGAATGTGGCGTTAAAACACCAAAAATAAAAAAAATAAGTCTAATTATATAAAAAATAATAGTTAAGAACCTCAGCACTCGATTAAAGTACATCTGAAATGGTGAGTGTCTTACAGATGTATTCATTTAAATTATCCTACATATAAAAGCCAGGTTTTTTTTCTAGAAACATTTATCCTACTGTTTTTTATTTCAATTTCAGTTCAAGAAATTGTTTGCTATAACTAATGGATTATCCTCTCTTACTTCGTTATCTTAAACGTGATGCCCCCTTTTTTCACCCTTTTCCTGCAAAGAAATTGCATGATCAATATGTTTAATTCAAAGTATAAAATATTGATATATATATATAGTTAACACAGATAAAAATTCCATCTTTCTTAAGGGGGCATTATCTGCCAAAATCGTAAATTTTTGTTACCCATAAAAACTATCAGATATGATTGATACCTTAATAAAACGTGTTTCAGTAACTTATAAATGTTATGAAATGTACGCGCATTGGAGAAAAAAGGTGCAACTGCTCGTGTTTTGAGATCGATCAAGAAATGGACGCCATCTTATTAATTATCGGCATTGTTTACGGAGTTTGCCGAATCGTCATTAAATCAGTACAACAATGCACTTATTTCTTATTTTCGGTGAATCTGCTTTTAGTCGGCGTTAATTACGGACAAAGAACCATGCAAGTTTGCAGTTAATAAGCGACAAAATACAAATTATTTGTTTTTACCTCTCACTAGTAAGGTCAGTTGCATATGGAGAAAGCGAGGTCAAATTATTTGCTTGCAAAGAAATAACAAATTGATGGTAATTTTCGTTCTCAAAAGGTGAAAAGAGGTACGATAAGCTGTTTAATGTGAAACATTCACCCTTATTTCATCATTTTAAAGCTATCTACCAATTTCCAAAACATATAATTATTTTGGTCAAAATCGTAGCTAATGACTCTTTAAGACTCCAAGTTTATGTGTAAAAAATCTGTACTAGTTAATGGGAGGTAGCTCTAATTTCAATTTTTTTCCGGTCATACAAATTGGCATTAATTCAAGGATAATTTAGTGACTATTTTTTAAATTTCAGAACTGATTAACATTTACATAGGACAGTTTGCATAAAAATAGAGGAAATGTGGAATTACATGTTATACGAGCACAGGCAAGCCTATCCACAGTGTGAGGGTCTATTATTGTGGGATTTAGACAATGAAGAAAATGGTTGGGATAGTAGATTGATTGATTGATTGATTTTTGGTGTTTAATGCCACTTTCAGCAATATTTCAGCTATAGCATGGCGACCAGTTTTAGTGGTGGAAGAAGCCGGAGTACCGTGAGAGAACCACCGACCATGGGCAAGCAACTGTTAAACTTTATCACTTGTGGTTGCGAGTCGAGTACACCCTTTTTGTAATTTACAAAGCTGGGTGCGAACCCATGCCATATTGGTGATAGTCTTGTATGAGTTGTTAGGTAATCCAACTACCTAACTCAATGAGCCACCCGGGCCCTTGGGATAGTAAAAAAAAATTAAAAAGCACCAAATGTAGGTACATATCTCAATAAATGTATACTCTATAAAAAGAGCTAGAGAAAAGAAGACATAAACCATAAAAAATAAATACCTCAGTTCATGTCAAAATGAGTTCTTCACCAATAGAATACAGAAGTTTCACGAAAATACTTCTTTGCTGCAATATTCCTGCTCTTAGTGCATCAAGTCTACAAAAAAAAAGAAGAAATAAAGTTATGTGTGAAACACAGAACATTAATGAAAAGACTATGAAAGGAAGAAGAAAGTAATTGCTTGACATTAATAAGCATAGAGACAAAAACTATCTACATAGTGTCAGTGTTCAATTGTATGGAATATATAATAGTCGACTGTATGTTGGAATTGGTCATACACCATTTCAGCCTGCAACTCAAGACAATTATACTGAAAATGAATAACAGTGGAACCTGTCTAATCCGACACACCAAGGGACCAGAGAAATGTGTCGGATTGTACAGGGTGTTGGAAAACTCAGGTTTTCTTTTTAGTTAACAGACATTTGCCCAAATTTAACAAGAGAAGAAATTGTGTATGATTGATTATGTAGGACGATTTAGATAATTGGAACTACAATGTAAAGGGATTGTGTGTACAATGTAGATGAAAATACATTTAATATTTAATTGATACACAATTAATATATTTAAAACAATTTCATAATCTGATCAGATAATTTTTGGTTGTAGCCATACCCTTTACAAAGAAAGTGAAAACAGTTATCTGAAAAATTTTAATTATTATATTCTTGGTAAACTTACTTTAACCCTTATTAATGAGTCTCTAACCAATAAATTCAAATCATAATTTATTTGTGTACACAAGCTTAGAACAATTTCATAATATATCAGATAATGGTTGTAGCCATGTTCTTTACAAAGAAAGTGACAACAGTTAACTGTAAATTTTGATTATTACATATATATTCTTTGTAAACTTACTTTTAACCATTACTAATGAGCCTCTAATTACCTGCCAATCAATTAGTTAAAACTCAGATGTCAGATCGCACAGGTTCCACTGTATATCCAAAATATAAGCTAAACACAAACTTTATTGGAAATTGACCCGACTCAGGCAGGCTACATGACGAATGTACCGATGAATACATATCCCAATGGTCAATAGGGGATGATACTTTTGTACTCACCAGAAGCTTGCTTTTATTCCCATTTCTAAAGCTCATACAAATAAATATTATATTGTCAGACAATGTACATATATTATATATATACACCCATCTTAACCAAACCCTGAATAAACCGGAATCCTGTATAAACCTAACCTAATTAAGTAAGCTGTTTTACAATAAATCACCTTTATTAATGTATTTTGCTCAGCTGTTGTGTCTGTTGATAATCTCTGGTCTGGGGCTGCTGGTTCCTCTCTGATGTAGTGTCTGTTGGTTTCCTCTTTTGATTTCTTATGGTTTGGTGGTCGTCTCATCTGATGGAAGCCCTCTGAGTAGGGTCTGTCTGTATCCTCCTCTGTTGGATGTGTTGGCCCCTTCTGATGGAAGCCCTCTGGGTAGGGTCTGTCTGCATCCTCCTCTGTTGGATGTGTTGGTTCTTTCTGATGGAAGCCCTCTGGGTAGGATCTGTCTGTATCCTCATTTGGATGTGTTGGTCCTCTCTGGTGGTAACCCTCTAATATAAAACATACCTGGATTACATCATTGATTTGTTGATTGTCCTTTAATTTGGAAGAGTTTTTATCATGAGCAGTGTAAATAAAATGAGTTATCTCCCTTTTTGAATAGAAGCTGCAGCCTATAAAACTAGCTTAGCGCAGTCATTTTTTATTGAAGTGCCTGTAACAAATCTAGTAGAGTGAACAGTCAAGCATAACAGTGTGCAACAGTCCTTGCAATAGCTACTGTAACTGTTTGATTGTTGACAGATTTGTGATGGATCCAAAATTGATGGACGATAACTTAATTGACCGATTGCATCAGCCATTGATAAAAACTATTCCTCATTACCTTGACAAACTTCGGTCAATCGACCAGTCCATTAATGATATGCAACATATAATGGAATCATATATATATATATTAATAATTTTAACACGAAATGTAACAAATTTATATATATATTAATAATTTTAACACGAAATGTAACAAATTATGTTTTTGTTTGTTTGTTTTGATGGTGTTTCAGTTTTATCGTGGCAGTCAGTTTTACTGGTGGAGGAAACCGGAGGACCCAGAGAAAACTACCGAACTGTCGCAAGTCACTGACAAACTTTATCACATAATGTTGTACACCTTGCCCTGATCAAGATTCGAACTCACAACATCAGTGGTGATAGGCACTGACTTGCATAGGTAGTTGTAAATCCCACTACCATACGATCTAACAAATTTCTTTTTAACATAATTTTCATTACCCCTTTGGTATCTACAAACTCTTTTTTTTATAAAGAGCAAACTGGTAATAATTACTTCTTAATTAACATTTTTGTTAATTTTCTTAAATTCTTCAGTGTTTACACAAACATCATTTGTATCAAATTATAATTCATTGGGACTTGTATCAGAACAGAACCTTAAAGTTACATTAATAAATGAAAAATTACTTAAAAAAGAATTTGCCATAGCATCCACATTTTTAAGAGGTAAATATAAAATGAGGAATGTTTGTAGAAGATTTCACATACATCATTTGTACTAGGTATTAAACAAATAATTTGTACCTGTAATTCTGAAAGTAGATTGAGGGGAGATTTATTTCTATAAATACAGCCAATCAGTAACAAGAATCTCAAATAAAAAAGTAGATATCTAATTTAGTGTGCACGACACCTTTCTAGAATATCTTACAGAGGACATGCTTTTGGCCAGTCAGATTAAATAAGAGATTTTGGAGTGGATCACACAATTATTATTTGTTCTTGTGCTTTCAGAGAAAATAATTTCTTTTGTCCAGGCTGGCTTTCATGCTTATTCTAGTTTGTTCCTCTTCTATGTAAACAACTTCATGTTGTATACATGATTGAATGATAAATATAAGTGATTTCTGGTTTTATTTTCTGTGATTAAAGTCGGAAACAGACTGAATTGTTTCTTCAGTAAATATGTAGATATATAGATGTAGATACTGTGACTGAGAAATGCTGAATGTAGTGTTTGATAGTCTCTTATGATCAGTTACATCCATATCTTTTCTTACTCAAGTTATTTCTTTATTCAAATAATTCTTATGAAAATTAGAGTTGTCTTTCTTTGTTAAAAAAATATCTCAGGGGGAGGGCAGGGGAACTCACATCAGATATTGATATGAATGAATTTGTTTATGTTTATTCTATACAAAATGAGGAATTTTTACAGAGGATCTCCCATTCAACAAATTATTTGTACTTTTATTTGTAGCTTCAGCTAAACAGAATAGACTAGCTAATATAAAAGTATCTCAAAAAAGAATTCTCACTTACCACTGACATCTCCATGCAACTCTTTTGATCTTCTCCACCCTGCCCCTCCCCCAGTAACCCAAATGCAGCTCCTGGCATTTAGGTCGATCTCCCTTGTAAAACTACACCTGCATGGTAGTTCAACTAAGGGGATCACGACACCCCATATATAGGACCCCAGTGTAGCTGCAGACACCTGTTCCTTCCCCACTGCCCCCTAGTCAAGGTACACAGAGCATAGTACCCAAGGGACATGGCCGCCAAATGCAACTCCCGACATTTGGTTATGCCTAAATGCACTCGGACCTGGACATTTAAGCATAGGGGGGACGTTCATAGGTGTGAACCCCAAACACACCAGGCTTAACTTTCTATGCTTTAGTTTGTCCAAGTCCAAATAGTTCCACCTACCTGTTCATGAGAAATTAGTAATTGTCAATTCATGGCGTCTTCTGAATAGAGGTGGTTGCATCAAAACACGTTTCAACTGTTCCTTTGTTACATGTCCTCCAAAGAGGTCATTGTGTTTGAACATGTCCTCTAAAAAGAGGTGGTTGTTTTAAAAGAGGTCATTCCATTAGAACATGTCCTCTGGCGAGAGGTGTTTGCATCACAGCAAGTTGAATCATTCTCTTGATCGAAGCAATTATCAGATCTTGTTGTGTGACCTTTCAGTGCAAATAATTTGTGTGCCTATTACCACCCAGGATATACAATTTCTATCAGCTTTTCTTGTGTTTTTCTTTGCACTTTTGGTGTGGTTTATTGTTGTTGTGTACTAATATTGTCAACCATTACCGTTTTATACCCCCGATAGGAAATCCAGATAGGAACCACAAGCTCTGGAATATCGAATCAACTGAGAGATATATATCCAGGCACTGCTGGAATGTTGCTACATATAAATGGAAAGTTCACACTGGGAAAATTGAAATCATGTCTTTTGTCGTAGTTTCTTTAACTGCCCCTCACTCAATTTTGAGTCATAGGTCAAGTTATGAAGCAGACCTATCTGTATCTGTGGTATCCTTTATTTCAACCTCAATGGGATAAGTGTGATCAACAAATCACCAAACCTAGAATTATTTAGTGAAAGGACATCATCTATATAGTGAAACGTGAAATTAAAGGATCTGGCTATCTTCTTTTTGATTTTCATGAGAAGCCCCTGTAACCCTACCTAATTGTGCTCATCACAAACCAGGTTATGCAATTTCCATCAGTCTCTCTTGTGTATTTTGCACATTTCAAGTATGCCAGTAGTGTTGTGTGCTGTTGTGGTTATTTGTTATATAATCAAATAATTAAAATAAAAAAAAGACATCACCAATTATATTTTATTTTCAATAATCCATACATTATATACATATTATTGTTGCCATCTACTGGAAGTTGAAAAAATGTAGGCATTTCCCATACAAAGGCAATTTACATCTTTGTTACAACATACTCAAAGAGAACAATAAGTCCCTCCAATCTGGTTCTATCGACCTCTAATATGGTCGTGGTCATAAGCTAGCTAGCAAAGCTTTAAGGAATTCCCATTTAATTCCTCCTACATTTCTTGTGTTTTCCTATATGGAGATTTGCATATCAATAGAGCATTTTTGAAAGAGTTATTTCCCTTTTTGACATAAAAAATTACATAAAAAAGATTTGAAATGTAGGAGGAATTAAATGGGAATTCCTTAAAACTTTGCTAGCTATTACTATCAGAAAATAATGTTAACTTCAAGCTATCAGAGGAAATGACGAGTTCATTAATAACAAGGTTCAACTGTATAAAAATTAACACATTGATCAAGACAAAAATATTGTGCATGTGAAAAAATTCTTTGTGTAACAATCAATTACAAAAATCTAGATAACAGGTTTTACTTGTAACAACATACAAGTATTACAAAGCGATACTAACATAAAAAAATTGTTATCAAAATGGCCACAAATCTGCCATCTTGTTTTTTTTTTAAAGAAAAAAATGCACTTCCTACTAAAATATCACCTTATGATCTCAAACCACATCCCATTTACAGGGTAGGGGTCGTCGTGGTCATATGGTAGTTGGATTTACTACTATATATGCAATCTGTGGCCATCACCACTAACGTTGCGAGTTCTAACCCCGTTCATGACGAGGTGTACTCGATAAAGTTTGTCAGTGACTTGCGACAGGTCGGTGGTTTTCTCCACCAACAGAACTGACCGCCATGATATAACTGAAATATTGTTGAAAGGGACATTCAACACCATAAAACCAAACCATCCATTTACAGATGGCCAAATACAGAAAATCTTAATAAAATGTCATCAAAATGGCCACCATGCAGCCATATTGACTTTTCAAGAAAATATATTGTATGCATCAGCCCTTCATTAAACACTACTTCACTACAAATTATAAGCTCATGATCTCAAACCATCTTCAAGGTAAAGGTGGATCATATCAAAACATCAATATGGTTGCCGTTCAACCATCTTGAAGTGCTCATGCATCAGCACTTTATTCATGACCTATTTCACTACAAAATATAAGCTCTCGATTTCAACCAACTTACAGTAATGGGAAGTAATATACAAAAATGTTAATAAAAGGCTGCTGCTCAGCCACTGATCTTTTCAACAACAACAAAATTGTCAGGCATCACCCTTTCATATTGCACTACTTAACTACAAAAGATCAGCTTCTAATTTCAATTAGTTATAACTAAACAATGCCCAATCAAAATTATATGTTTGTTGCATCTTTATTTATTTCTTTTGAGATACACCAACATCTAACAACATTCTGTGTAAGGTCATGTCAGGTAATCCGTCTTTCACCTTTCAATCATATACAACAATTAAATCTATCAACAAACAAGACAACCCTTCTCAGTGACTGAGTGTGTTGTTGGTTTTAATACATAAAGATTTGGTACACTGATTGCTGATTGGTTGGCTTAAAATGTGACACCTAACATGACCCATTATTGGATGTTATTAGATATATATAGCTCAAAATAAATTCTGAAAAGAAACCATCTATTTTTAATTGTACTACACCAGTCAATCATGAATAACTTCATTGAATGGTCACGTTTAACTTTTTTACTTCTACAACTGAACGTTGATTATATAAGCTATAAACATTTATTTACAAAAGGACTAAACATAAAACTGGATTAGTGTTGATATAAAGAAACTGCCCTGGCCAACACAAAAATACAATTCTACAGAAAAATCAAAAGCATGATTAAGAGGAATGAAATTAGAAGTGTTCCCACATATCACACTATGATGTCCGATGCAATTACAGAAGTACAATATGGGGCTGTCGAGGTCGCAATTGTATGGTAGTTGGATTTACAACTACATATGCAATCAGTGTCTATCACCACTATAGTTGTGAGTTTGAATTCACTCATGGTGATGTGAACTCGATACAATATGATGTGATAAATTTTGTCAGTGACTTGCGAGAGGTCGGTGGTTTTCTCCAGATCCTCCAGTTTCCTCCACCAATAAAACTGAATGACATGATATAACTGAAATATTATTGAAAGTGGCATTAAACACCATAAACCCTAACCCCTCCAAAAAATAATTTAAAAAAATAATAATTTCATGATTTTTATATGTAATGCATCCTGGAAGCTTCATGCCTTTTAAAAAAAATAATACCTCAGGATAAAGGGGAATAACTAATACATATTCTGACATACAATAAAAAAAAATACATATTTGTAACAAATAAAGATATTGACCAATTAAAGAAATGTTATAAATTGGTCCCTTTACAAAATAAACTTATATCTATCTGTCTGCATCAATGGATTTAAACAACATTCAATCAATCATAAGTCAAAATAAGTCTAAATACAAATATCATTAATCAACTTAGATTTTGTTGCATTGAAATTCCTTCTGATTACAGAGAATTCTTCTATTCTATCTGGCATTTTTCCAGGCAACAAAAAGTTATCTTCCACACTTTAGACAGTAAATGATATTGGCAATCTTCCAGACTTTAGGCAGTAAATGATATTAACAATCTTCCAGACTTTAGGCAGCAAATGATATTGGCAATCTTTCAGACTTTAGGCAGTAAATGATATTAACAATCTTCCAGACTTTAGGCAGTAAATGATATTGACAATCTTCCAGACTTTAGGCAGTAAATGATATTGGCAATCTTTCAGACTTTAGGCAGTAAATGATATTAACAATCTTCCAGACTTTAGGCAGTAAATGATATTGGCAATCTTCCAGACATTAGGCAGTAAATGAAATTGGCAATCTTCAAGACTTTAAGGATATCTGTTATCTCTATAATACAAAACAAAAGCATATTTATAATTATTTATACAACATCATTTTATGTACATTAAATTATCAAAAATCCAATTATCAAAGGGGGGATGGAGAGATGGAGATCCTATTAACCAGTTTAACACCTCCACATATTTGTGCCTGTCCCAAGGCATGTCCTTTCTACTTTCTTTTTTGTGTTGTTCATTGATTTTAGGCAAGAGGTAGTTGTTTCCTTTGTTGATATTGGTGGAAATAATGACCTTCAATACACAATATCAGTATGTCAGTTCATATAATAGATATTCTAATATGACGTCCTTCAAACGCTTTGGGTCCAAATCTGTGGTAAAATATGCGTATATTGGTATATCAACTGATCGGCAATGTCATAATTTGTTTTGGCAATTATATAAAAATAAATACTGTATTTGTCCTATTAGAATAGAAATAATTCATGGGGGCTTGAATATATATTGATTTTACCATGGGTTGGACCTTTATGCCGATATTTTACCCTTCGCTATCGCTCAGGGTAAAATATTTGGCATAAAGGGCCAACCTGTGGTAAAATCAGTATATATTCAAGCCCCCATGAATTATTTCTTAAATATATAATGCCATGGCTTAATCAGTGTTGGATACTGTTCATTTCCATTTTTTTCTTCTGTTGGTCCCTACATTTCATCCATTGTATCACTTAAATAATAACGTGTGTAACCCTGCTACAATTGTGCCTGTCCTAAGGCAGGACTTGGATTTCCATCGGAATATGTGGTAGTGGTGAGAGGTATATATGTCTTTGTTTTGTTGATATAGGTGGAATTTGTGATGACCAGTATACAATAATTCTTTTCATTAAATGTATAATACGCAACAATGAAAAATATTTATCTACCTGTCATAAAGTTTCTCTAAACAGCTTGATGTTGGAGGCAGTATATGTCTGTCATCTCATGTCTGTTGTCACATAATATAAGAACTTCATACAGCTGAAAAGAAATAAAATATATTAGTTTGGCTCTGTAAACCTTTAATTTATAAATATTTGCTTCATTTATTTGTATCCTGTAGTGTTTATATAGTATACAAGATGACACCATAAAGTCATTTTATTTCCGATTTGCTTTCAAAGCTTGACAGAGGTGAAGATATTGCTGTTTCCATTTCTTATTTTGCATATTTGTCATAGGATGCTATTATGTATTTATAATAAAGCACATTGGTGATGTAATTGTTAGTGTGCTTGCCTCGATCGTGGGTTAGCGCCCATAAATTGGTATTTGTTGCTTCTCCATTAAACATGTAGCACAAGGGAGAAAGAGGCTCTGAATCAAGATCATATGTCTGAGTGACGAGACATGTCTACCGACAGAATATAGAGCTAGCAATATAAAAATCCATCTAAGCGAGTTGGCCTAGCATAAAGCCGACATCATTATCATTTCATCAAATGCAGCTTGTTATCGCCATGATATAGCTGAAATATTGCTCATTTAGCTTTCATTCTTTTTATTTAAAATACTGACATATTTTTATCTTCGTGGATTGTGTTTGTCTTTCAAGGTTTGACAAGATATTTAAGGTATTTCACTTCTTTGCTACTCCCAAGCTGTTTGTTACCGTCATTCAACTCAACATTATACCATTTTGGGTCATTGTTTTTACTTTGGAATTTGCCAAACCGCGGTTTTGAACTATGAGAAATATGTAACCCAAACTCTAAAGACTAGAACAACATTATCAATCTCAATATATTAACAATTTAATTTATCTATTTACCTCAATCTTGAACAATATGTCCATATCAATATATGACTGTAGCAAAGCTTGAATAACTGAAAACCTTGAATAACTGAAAAATAAATTTCAATTTATAATAGTTAAAAAATAAACACTTCTTAGTAATACTAAAAAGTTATATTGTGTAAATATTTAACATAAATATTATACTAAAAATGGTCACTGTACAAAAATATGTAATGTAGGTATTCCCAGAATTTTGATGGGTGCTAGTTTCATCAATTTGTAAGTGTAGATTCATTTTGCTTTGGTCTAGAAAGTGTCAAATTGCTGTTTAATGCAAATCTATAATGCTAAATGAGAGCTATTTTTTGTGTGTCGCTTCTTTTACTGGTGAATTGATGATTTACCCACTTTCAAAAGATATGCACAAAATAGTTTGCTCTCTCCGAAAGTTTCAGCGGTATTGTGGGTGTTTTTTTCCTTCATTTTTTTTTATTGAAATATAAAGTTATGAAATATAAATTACAATTAAATTTTCTACATTTTTACATTCTAATCACAAATTGATTGCTGTGCAACCGATTCAATAAAAGGTTAAGTATACAGATATTTGAGATATAAAGTTATTTACCTTCTATATACACAAGGGCTGCCATCAGAAATATCTCATAATGTACACAACTGCAATCAGTGATTTACATCTGCTGTCAAAGATGTTCATAATTTACACAATTCCCTCCAACTAGTGAATAGTATCTGCTGTTGTTAGACATATACTGTTCATACCCTACTAATGTACAAATGTCACTCCAATCAGTGATCTAGTTACACCTGTTGTTCTCAAAGTCATCTTCAATGGTTCATATCCTTGATAAATTTATATTAGCATCTTGCCCAGTCCATATCCTTGAAGAATGTATATCCTGTCACAAATGTATATATCTCTCCAAACATTCATTGCTCTCAAATTTAAAGCAATTAATTTTCTTGCTGAATTTAAGTCCTGTCAAAAATGTATATATCTATCTAATCAATGATCATGATCTGTTACCAATTTTTGAGACATGTTCCACCATTAATATCAAAAGTATCTGTATTATATCTCTTCAAATAAGTGTCATATCCATAGAACTAGATTTTAAATTGTTAATTTATCTGACTGAACCTGTCCAAGTCTGTCATTTGTTACAAATATGGTTTTCAAAAAATCATAAATATATTTAAAAAAAAATTTTAATTCACAAGTATCATAACATATCATAACAAAATAACATTCTGATAAACATGTGATATAAAATAAGTTTTTAATAGACTAATAATTTAGAAAATAAATAGAAAAATCAAACCCTTCCCCAACATAATACAAGTTACTTTGAATTGTGTTTACAGTTTTTTTTTTTAATTACAGAATCCAATGTAACATAACTAAACATCTGATATGATAACACGTTAATTATTTAGATTAAATATCAAATAATTAAGGTGCTCCTTCCTCCGGCATAGATTACCCCTTTGGTATTTTCATTTTTTTTAGATAACTACGATTTTATAAATACAAAGTGAGAAAGCTTACCATTTACTTACATATACAACATGGAATTATCAATTGCAGACTACTTGATTGAGGTACAATTTTGTATCCCTTTTTATGCGAGGAAGTTAATTCCTGAGCAGAATATTTCACTGTTATGGTTGAGGTACAAATTTGTACCCCAATACAGTATGTGGAAGTTTATAATTCATGTAAAGAATGGTTCACTCATGATTGAGGTATAATTTTGAAAATAGTTCCGAGAGAAAAATTCAGTTCTGTTACTGAAATTTCAGAGTAATTACTGAGGTACAATTTTGTACCTATTGTTATCTTTTAGTCATAGGTAGCTTACAATTACAATACAAAACATGCCATTGTAATAGCTGAGGTAGTTTCTACTCAGATCAGTGTCTGGAAGTTTACAATTCTCGAACAATATTTCCCCGTTAATCAGTGTCTGGAAGTTTACAATTCTCTTAATATTTCCCACAATGGGGAAATATTGTTCGAGCATTGTAAACTTCCAGACACAGGCAGAGGTACAATTTTGTACCCTGTTGTGTTTGAAAAAGTTTGTAATTCCTTTAAATAACCAGAGGCTCAGGTGAGCCTGTATCACTCACCTGACATAAATAAGCCCTCTTAAGAATGTCTGCATGCCGAATACATCTAAGTTTTACCATTCAAATCCCATAGGGTTCTATGTTAAAACTATGTCTCCTCATGGCAGCCATCTTGGATGGAGGTCGTGGTCACCGGACACAATTTTGAAAGTATACTACCCTAGCACCATCCATGCCATGTTTGCTTTAAATTGGCCGACTGGTTTCAGAGGAGAAGACCTTTAAACAATTTTCCCATAGGTCCTATGTTAAAACTATGCCCGCTGACGGTGGCCATTTTGGACCGAGATCGGGGTCACTGAACACAATTTTGGCAGTTGACCACCTAAGGACCATCCATGCCATGTTTGCTATATTGGCTTATTGGTTTCAGAGGAGAAGATTTTAAAACATTTTTTCCCCATACGGTCCTATGTTAAAACTATGTCTGCTGATGGTGGCCATCTTGGATGGAGGTCTGGGTCACTGGATATAATTTTGGCAGTTGACCACCTAAGGACCATTCATGCCATGTTTGTTTTAAATTGACTCATTGGTTTCAGAGGAGAAGACTTTTAAACATTTTTTCTATAGGGTCAAGTCGAGTCATGGTGGCCATCTTGAATCTCCGGTCGGCAAACGATTCACATTCCTGCAAAGTCACAATTCAATTGGCTTAGTGGTTTCTGACAAGAAGATTTTCAAGGTTTCAACCAATCAGAACACGTTATTGGCCCTGGCAGCCATGTTGAATTTCAGATCTACACCAAAAACACAAATCTGGTAGAGGACCATCCAATGAACATGTATGGCAAGTTTGGTTGAAATCTGTTCAGCAGTTTCAGAGAAGTATAGTTAAATGTGAAAAGCTAACGGACGGACGATGGACACTTATCCATGACAAAAGCTCACATGTCCTATGGCCAGGTGAGCTAACTAGAACTGTGATACCCCCCGCTTGCAATACTATGATGTTCAAACTTTGGAATACAGGTATATCAGCAAGTTGCCTATGAAAAATGAACGGATATGGAGTTATGTCAAGGAGACAACATCCCATCTCCAAAATAAACTAACCAAGAACATACATCTAGGGGTCACCACAAGTACACGACCCCCCCTTTTCGTGAAAGTATAAATTGAATTATCTCCCTTTCTAAATTTTAGACAGCAACGGTATTCCTTCATGCACATCTGCAGGTTGTGTATTACAACTGTGTAAAGTTTCATAAAAATTCAATAAGCAGTTTAGTAGGAGTTGCGCTTAAAATGTACATGTTCCCCCCCCCCCCTTTTCGTGAAAGTATAAGTTGAATTATCTCCCCTTTTAAATTTTGGACAGCAACCATATTCCTTCATGCACATCTGCAGGTAGTGTACTACGAATGTGTAAAGTTTCATAAAAATCCAATGAGCGGTTTAGCAGGAGTTGTGCTTACAAGGTACACGACCCCCCTTTTCGTGAAAGTATAAGTTGAATTATCTCTCCTTCTAAATTTTGGACAGCAACCATATTCCTTCATGCACATCTGCAGGTAGTGTACTACAAATGTGTAAAGTTTCATAAAAATCCAATAAGCGGTTTAGAAGGAGTTGCACTTACAAGGTACACGACCTCCCTTTTCGTGAAAGTATAAGTTGAATTATCTCCCCTTTTAAATTTTAGACAGCAACGGTATTCCTTCATGCACATCTGCAGGTTGTGTACTACAACTGTGTAAAGTTTCATAAAAATTCAATAAGCAGTTTAGTAGGAGTTGCGCATACAAGGTACATGCCCCCCCCCCCCCTTTTCATGAAAATATATAAGTTGAATTATCTCCCCTTTTAAATTTTGGACAGCAACCATATTCCTTCATGCACATCTGCAGGTAGTGTACTACAAATGTGTAAAGTTTCATAAAAATTCAATAAGCAGTTTAGCAGGAGTTGTGCTTACAAGGTACACGACCCCCCTTTTCGTGAAAGTATAAGTTGAATTATCTCTCCTTCTAAATTTTGGACAGCAACCATATTCCTTCATGCACATCTGCAGGTAGTGTACTACAAATGTGTAAAGTTTCATAAAAATCCAATAAGCGGTTTAGGAGGAGTTGCACTTACAAGGTACACAACCCCCCTTTTCTTGAAAGTATTTGTAAGTTGAATTATCTCCCCTTTTAAATTTTGGACAGCAACCATATTCCTTCATGCACATCTACAGGTAGTGTACTACAAATGTGTAAAGTTTCATAAAAATTCAATAAGTGGTTTAGGAGGAGTTGTGCTTACAATGGTACACGACCTCCCTTTTCGTGAAAGTATAAGTTGAATTATCTCCCCTTCTAAATTTTAGACAGCAACAGTATTCCTTCATGCATATCTGCAGGTTGTGTACTACAAATGTGTAAAGTATCATAAAAATCCAATGAGCGGTTTAGCAGGAGTTGTGCTTACAAGGTACACGACCCCCTTTTCGTGAAAGTATAAGTTGAATTATCTCCCCTTTTAAATTTTGGACAGCAACCATATTCCTTCATGCACATCTGCAGGTAGTGTACTACAAATGTGTAAAGTTTCATAAAAATCCAATGAGCGGTTTAGCAGGAGTTGTGCTTACAAGGTACACGACCCCCCTTTTCGTGAAAGTATAAGTTGAACTATCTCCCCTTTTAAATTTTGGACAGCAACCATATTCCTTCATGCACATCTGCAGGTAGTGTACTACAAATGTGTAAAGTTTCATAAAAATCCAATAAGTGGTTTAGGAGGAGTTGCGCTTACACGACCCCCCTTTTCATGAAAGTATAAGTTGAATTATCTCCCCTTCTAAATTTTGGACAGCAACCATATTCCTTCATGCACATCTACAGGTAGTGTACTACAACTGTGTAAAGTTTCATAAAAATCCAATAAGCGGTTTAGGAGGAGTTGTGCTTACAAGGTACACAACCCCCTTTTCTTGAAAGTATAAGTTGAATTATCTCTCCTTTTAAATTTTGGACAGCAACCATATTCCTTCATGCACATCTGCAGGTAGTGAACTACAAATGTGTAAAGTTTCATAAAAATTCAATAAGTGGTTTAGGAGGAGTTGTGCTTACAATGGTACACGACCTCCCTTTTCGTGAAAGTATAAGTTGAATTATCTCCCCTTCTAAATTTTAGACAGCAACGGTATTCCTTCATGCACATCTGCAGGTTGTGTACTACAAATGTGTAAAGTTTCATAAAAATTCAATAAGCAGTTCAGTAGGAGTTGTGCTTACAAGGTACATGCCCCCCCTTTTCGTGAAAGTATAAGTTGAATTATCTCCCCTTTTAAATTTTGGACAGCAACCATATTCCTTCATGCACATCTGCAGGTAGTGTACTACAAATGTGTAAAGTTTCATAAAAATCCAATGAGCGGTTTAGCAGGAGTTGTGCTTACAAGGTACACGACACCCCCCTTTTCGTGAAAGTATAAGTTGAATTATCTCCCCTTTTAAATTTTGGACAGCAACCATATTCCTTCATGCACATCTGCAGGTAGTGTACTACAAATGTGTAAAGTTTCATAAAAATCCAATAAGTGGTTTAGGAGGAGTTGCGCTTACACGACCCCCCTTTTCATGAAAGTAAAAGTTGAATTATCTCCCCTTCTAAATTTTAGACAGCAACGGTATTCCTTCATGCACATCTGCAGGTTGTGTACTACAACTGTGTAAAGTTTCATAAAAATCCAATAAGCGGTTTAGGAGGAGTTGCGCTTACAAGGTACATGGACAGACGGACGGACAGGGCGATTCCTATATACCCCCCAAACTTTGTTTGCGGGGGGTATAATAATCCACTGCTATAGATCTGTAAGAGGTACAATTGTGTACCCTGTTCTGTTTTAGAAAGTTTGCAATTACTTTAAATAATAGTTCACGGTTCTAAATCTTAAAGATGAATTTGCGGTAGACACTACAGACAAAATTTGTGGGCAGAGCTTATCATCAAAAATCCCCATTGATATGAACAGCATAATTTTGAAACTGTATGTCACATGACCAACCTGACCTAATGACTGATGAAGAATATTGTTTTTAACAAGACTGAAAGTTTCATAGGGAGGAACACTTGTGACCATCATGCCTGTCAAATGTTTTGCTCCAAAAGTAACTGTGAAACTATGCATCATTTAATACAGTGTAATTTAGAAAAAAACAAGATGAACTGTGAGCTAATGCTCACTTATGATACCCCCGCTCTTCGGCAAACAGGAAATGGGAATCTGACGGGTCAAAAAACGCTTCCACGATATGGGGTACCTATATAAAGCTTGTGACCAAATATCAGATTTCTGCCATCAATAGTTGCTGAGAAAAATACTACTAAAAATGGACCAGTTCTGTATGAGAACATTATCCACAAGTCTATTACAGACAACTTTTCAGTGAATAAGGTACTATTTTGTAACCTGTGCTGTAGAAATGCTTACTCTTACCTCTTCTCTGATGGTAGTGTAACAATTTCATACTATGTTCATATCTATGTCTGTCCTACTTCTGTGTAAAAAGGAGAGGCAATTTTGTCAAGTTACTATACCTACCATTTACTAACCCTCATGATTGAGGTATAAGGTTGTGTAGGGTTAAGTTACCGTTGTAGGTTTGACTCACTTTTACTGTATATAAATATTTGTCAACAGCACAGGTTACTTTACCAACCATTTATATGGACATACTCTCATTGAGGTATGAGGTTGTGTCCAGTTACCTGTTTAGGTCTGCATTTCTACCTATGTGTAACAATTCCATCATTCTTTTCTTGTTTTTGACTTCTCAGTAGATTTGTAACACAAGTAAAGCAACTTGCTAAATGTGCAGCAGGAACTACTTACCTTTGTTGGGATTCTGAGTTGACCCCTCTTGATTTAGTAGGGTTTGTGACTGTGTTGTCATTAACCTGTAGATTCCAAATACATTTCTTGCCCTCTACATCTGCATGTTTCAGAAGTTCGACCAATTCAGCAGGGAAGTCTATTTTTGATTGATTGATTGGTGTTTATCGCCAACATTAGACTTGGTTGACTGTGTAATACACTATCTGTGTCATAAATTACCATAGATATGTTCCACTTGTCGTAAACACTTCCCGGTCCTTCTTTCATGACTTATCACCATTTTTGTAACTAGATTAAAACGACGGACACCACTAGTGGAGGAGGAACTGCTTACCCTTCCAGAAAACCAAGTTCACCCCAAGTTTTAAGTGGGGTTCGTGTTACTCGATCTTAATTTTTATGTGTATCAGGCCTTAAAGTGAGATTTTAATTTTGGTGGACAGCTGGCCACCAACTCCAAAAATCTGGTGGCCAAACTCAAATTTTAGTGGCCAAAGAAAAGAAAAATTGGTAGCCAAAATACATGGTAAAAAAGTAAAAACAAATATTTCGAGATCTTTTGACCGGGTCATATTCGTACACGTCAGGCCCTTTATGCTTTTGGTTCTTACTGTGGATTTTAAGGGTTTCTTTAAAGTCTTACAAAGCTTTAATTAAAGAAATCGGAATTTCAGGCCATACTTGGAATAATTATCTTACAAAATTTACAAGTCATTAGGCCATTCTCACACACGAGCCAGGCAAAATTGGAAAGCCATGAATCCTGCAACAATCTTTTGACATTTTTTTCCGCCGTGACGTCTGCTTTTGGTTTCACTCTTACAGTTACAAGCCTTACTCGCCGGACTGGAATGTACCATTTCAACACCATTAATGGGCGACGATTTTGATTGCTTACTTGCTCCTGTCACAGTGTCATTATTATCGCCCTTTCTCTTTACACAGCTTGAAATTTCAACTGCTGAAACATTTTCACATGTTTACGTATGCACACAGCACATTAATACAGATCAATATCGATTTTATACTTTAAATTACTTCGATTTCACTTTACTTTCAAGCGCAAAAATGACGATCTCAAAAATCGAATCAATGACGGAAAATTATCCAGAATTTCCGGTCGCCAACCTGAATTAACCAGATTTAAATTTTGGTCGCCAAAAAACCCCCGAAATTTGGTAGCCCAGGCGACCATTTTAGGTAGACATAATTGAGCCCTATATATATTTTGTATAGATCATTGTTTGTCCTTTTCTACATTTTCTTTTGGTCATTGTGTTGTCTGTTCTTCGATATACGAATTCTGATTGCACCATTGGCATTGGTATCTTCAGCTATATCATGACGTGAACAAATTTTATTATTAACTTCGACACCAACAAGCCATTTAGAAATAAAACATACCTGTCTATAAAACAATCTGATTATATGCACAAATAAAAGAAACATTAAACAAATAAAACCATATATATCATATATACTAGTGGAAAAAAGAAACTGTGCATTACTAAAAAAATCAATTAAAGATCAATATCAAAATAAAATTTAATAATTGTGTAGAGTATAATGTCGAATAATGCATTTTTCACCAAAAAATTCAGACCAATAACATTTAACGTCAATTGAATTCATTTGGTAAACGTCTTAAACAACACAAGATTCTTTAGACATCAACAAAGTCAGTAGCGTGTGTGTCCACCATTTGCATCAATGATCTAACCAAGTTGTTGAAAAATGCTTGTGGGATATTGTTCCAAATGCAGATCAATGCCAGACCCATTTCTGCTAACGTCACTGGCTGATTTGGCAGATGGCGTAACCGTTGTTCCATTTCATCCCAAACATGCTCAATGGGTGAAAGATCGGATGAAACTGCTGGCCATGGTAACAAATCAACATTTTGCTATGTCAGATAGTCATGCACTACTCACGCAACATGTGGTAGAGCGTTGCTCTGCTGAAATGTGACGTTGTTGGCCTGAGCTTGGATGAACGGAATGACAAAAGGCTGAACAATTTCATCCCGATTGTTTGTATACCTGTCAGTTTTCCAGCGACAACAACCAATGGTGTTCTGCCATGTGCTGTTATGCATCCCCACACCATAACACTGCCTCCAAATGATTGACGTTGAATGACGCAAGTGTCTGCATATCGTTCTCCTACACAGCGGTAAACATGAGAACGGCCAACACTGCTGTCTAGGTGAAATAGGGATTCATCTGTAAACAGGATGTTGGCCCAATCCTATATTCTGAATCTGAAATAACGTCTACACCAGGGTTTCAGCTGGGTTGTATTATACTAAGGTCAAATGACCGAACTCATAAATTCCTCAGGCCTTTTGTCCTGAAAGGCACTTATTCAATAGGTCAATTGTGTCCTAATTTGCCTAAAACTTATAGGTCATTTAATGATATATTAAGGTGTGGTTTGATTCATTTAATGCAGCTGGAGCTTAATTTAATATTCATTTGTTTCAAACTTGCATACTTATTATGATATTTGGAATTGACAACCAGACAGGTTTTCAGAGGTCACCATCTCTTTCCAAAAAAAAAGTTAAGCTTAAGTGAAAATATATAGAAATTAAAATCAAATTCCCCAATGAGGAATGAGTCAAAGACTTAAGAGAAAGCTACGCTAAATAGGTTACAAAAAAGTCTACGTTGAAATAAACATTTTGTAGATTTTTTTTTTACATTTAAATTCACAGAGAAATAACAATTTTAGCGGATCTTTTCAACCATTTGTCTTAATCAGGAAAAAGCTTGTAATATTGGTCCATTTCAAAGGTTTCAATATTTCCCAAAAACCTAAATCAAGTCCTCTATCGTATTTTACACAAAAGACAAGTTTAAATTTAGCGCCAAATTGATATCCGATAATTTCTACGTGTCCGGTCCGGAGTGATTCTTGTTCTCATATTTCAAATATTGATATTTTCGTTCATTAAAGCGTTTCTGAGATTGCGACTTTAATTTTGTCAATGTCCTTGAACTTCATCAAAGCATGGAAAAACGATAAATGATACAATAAAAGAGTTTTGATCAGGCGTTTCACTTTAGTTTTAATCAAAATAAATTATGGATAAATTGGAGAATACTCGATCACGTGTACGATGCATACGTAGCATGTGTCAGTCTTTTTGGCCACTTATTTTGAAACAAACGGTCATTTTGACAGCAATGTCAAATTATTTCCTGTCATATATGCAAATTATCGGCCAATGACAGACGCCAAACGGAAACCCTGCTACACCACGTCAGCCTAGCTGCACGGTGTCTAGGCAGCATAATTGGACGGATTGCGGACGTCTTGGCCTGATGTTATGTTCACAAAGTCTATTGCGGACTGTTCTAGAGTTGATCGGTCGTAATCCGGGGATGCTTTTTGCAGTGAGACTTGATGTCTGGAATCGATTTCGCAGATGCACCAGCCTTATGTGGTTATTTAGACGACGTGACGTTACACGTGGACGACCTGAACGTCTGCGGTCTCTAGTGTTGCCAGATTGTCTAAATCGTCTTCATAATGACAGTATAGCGAAAACGCTATGAGCACCACTCAACTGCTAGGGGCCGCTTCACCCATATATTAGGGGTATGAGTCATGCTCTTTGTTGAAGACCCTATTGTAACTGTCAAATGTAGAACAGCAATAACAGAGCTCTTCCTTTACTTTAATTTGTGTCTGAAGTGTAAAGTGGACTAGCTTCATGTCCATTTACATTCATATCCTTTCTTACTAATATGTATCCTAGAAGGGAGACATGAAATATTCACAAATTGAGAAGCCATGACAAAGATATATTTTAAAAAAGTACAATATTTGTAGTAGTATCATGATATCTGCGAAACAAATTGTGCACAATATATACTGCATAAGATGGACCGAGCCGTGATCAAAACGAATTGGATGTTTATTGACAATACACTAATTCTAGATTTTAGTATATCACCCAAAAAAAGGACCCAAGCAAACAACCAACATGCCTAGATTGGCTCATTTTATGAGAATGTCTGGTTACAGAGATTGGATGAGATACATGAAGGGTGCGAGATGTTCAGGGTTGTGATATGTGGTGTCTTTGGATTTATGAAGAGATCACAAAGAAAACAGTCAGAGAGAACAACAAGAATAGTCAGGACAAATACTCAACATGGCTCTCCAATACATAGTACAAGGAAAGTGTATGTCCCTGATACCTAGGAAGTAGCCCTCCCCTCACCAAAATACAATACCACAACAAAAGAAGATTTCACATTTTAATATTCTATTACAGAAACTATTGTTAGAGTGAGTGAGCGAGTGATTGCTTAATGCCAAATGAGCAAGCTACATTCAATGAGAATACAATGATGTCTGCTTTGTACTAGACCAACATGCTTAGTTGAATTTGTATGCTAGAACAAAATACAGTCCGTGGGTAGACTGTATGTTGCTTCACTCTGACACATCATCCTGATTCCGAACGAACCAGACTTTGCTCTTTCTCCTAAAATGCTATTTACTTAGCGGAGAAGTAACAAATACCACTTGTTTGTGGTCTTTGGTTTGAGGCAATCTTTGTTTGAACCCACAATCTACTTCACTCAAGGCAAACACACCATTATTGTAATAAAAAAGGGGAAATGGAAAATTTTGAATACATCTGCCAAAAAAAAAAAAAAGTCAAAATGATAAATTAAACAAAAAATCAAATTTGATAGTCATTGAGTATGACATTAAGGAAAACGAGAAATTTCATTGGTTCATTAATTTTGAATAGTCATCCAAATTTCTCGGTCAATCATTTCAGCTACTCTTGTGCATTAAAGAAGAATATTGGGAAGTTAAACTATTTACTTAAAAATAAGTCCATTTTTCAAAATGTTTTAACACCACCCACCCCCCTCCCTAAAAAGAAGCCAAAAGTGCTTTGGACAAAAACAACCCATTATTCCTCTCTCTATTGTTAGTAAAGTGATTGCAGGATAAGGTGATTAGGTAAGAATAGCCGAGATCATTGAACTAATTAATTTATCTATTAACCAAAGGCCACCTGAACAATGAAAAATCTCTACTTCAGTCATAATCATTAAACTATAATAAATCACATTGCAGATGAAAAACCAAATAATATATTTGTGCGGAGACTGAAAGATGAAGAACAACAACCAAAACATGTTTCCACAGAAACTGAACCGCACAGGTGGTGTAATGGATAGATTGGTTGTCTTAGGTGTAGTAGATGGTACATTCAATCCCTGGTTGTGTCAAAATAAAGACTATAAAAATAAAAATTTGTATTTGATGCTTCTTCCATAAGCATGCAGAACCACAGGATAAAGAGAAAAGATTGATGGATATGTCTAGCACTATAAAATTTCAACTAAGTGTGTTCAAATGGTCTAGTACAAAGTGGAAATCATCTCATCAAATACAACTTGTTCTTGCCATGATATCGCTGGAAAATAATCACTCGCTCTAGAAAACTTTCGTCATGATATAGCTGAAATATTGCTCATTTGGCATTGATAATAATCACCCACTCAACAAAAACTGGAGAATTGCTGGCAAATAATCACTTACTGTTCAAAATTTGTGCCATGATAGAGCTGGAAAAATGAAACTACGCGTTGTCGTGCTGCGATACCCCCACTCGCTCTACATAAAGTTGATGTGTAGTAAAGTATTAGATTATAGTGGAACTTAATATGGTGTAGAGGCATAAAGGAGTGTAAAGAGTGTTGGAATCCTCCTAGGGCAGTTGTCGCAAAAATCAACCATCCTTGAAATCGGTATAATATGCGCATGCTCAGATCATGGCCAACCAAGATACCAAATATGAATAAAATGCGACAAAAGACAAATGATTAATTGCGTACACAAGATGTGCGAACGGACATATGGTCAAACAAACATGAAAAGGGCTTTAACTCTTACAAAAATCAACCATCCGTGAAATCGGTAATATATGAGCATGCTCAGATCATGGCCAACCAAGATACCAAATATGAATAAAATGCGACAAAAGACAAATGACTAGTTGCATACACAAGATGTGCGGACGGACGTATGGTCAAACAAACATGAAAAGGGCTATAACTCTCGCAAAAATCAACCATCTGTGAAATCGGTATAATATGCGCCTGCTCAGATCATGGCCAACCAAGATACCAAATATGAATAAAATCCAACAAAAGACAAATGACTAGTTGCATACACAAGATGTGTGGACGGACGTATGGTCAAACAAACATGAAAAGGGCTATAACTCTCGCAAAAATCAACCATCCGTGAAATCGGCATAATATGCGCATGCTGAGATCATGGCCAATCAAGATACCAAATATGAATAAAATGAGACAAATGACTAGTTGCGTACACAAGATGTGCGAACGGACATGTGGTCAAACAAACATGAAAAGGGCTATAACTCTCGCAAAAATCAACCATCCGTGAAATCTGTATAATATGCACATGCTCAGATCATGGCCAACCAAGATACCAAATATGAATAAAATCCAACAAAAGACAAATGACTAGTTACGTACACAAGGTTTAGGGACGGACGAACAGACGGACGGACGGACAGACAAGGGTATTCCAGTATACCCACCACTCTGCGAGTGGGGGTATCAAAATCATGCACTCTCTAAACCTTGCCATGATATAGCTGTAAAATAATCACTAATTCTACAAAACTTGTGGGGCCGTCTTGGCCGTGATCGTATGGTAGTTTGATTTACTACCTATGCAATCAGTGCCTATCGCAACTGATGCAAGTTTGAATCTTGATCAGGATGAGGTGTACAACATTATGTGATAAAGTTTGTCAGTGACTTGCGACAGGTCGGTCGTTTCCTACCCCAATAAATCCGACTGCCACAATATCACTGAAATATTGTTGAAAGTGGTATGATATAGCTGGGAAATTGCTGAAATGTAGAGAGTTTCCAAAATAGAAAAATGAAATGCGAGGTTTGATTCGTTGCGATTGTTGGTTAGGGGGAAAGTTCTTCCTGAACATCACAGACAAACACCTTCCCCATAGGCTGTATTGAAGGGTCCATTAAGGTATCGCCTCACAACCATTCTTGTTCTCTCTGACTGTCTCCTTTGTGATCTCTGCATAAATCCAAAAACACCACATTATTTCACAACCCTGAACATCTCGTATCCTTCATGTATCTCATCCAATCTCTAACCAGACATTCTCATAAAATGAGTCAATCTAGGCTCCATAGGTTGTTTGCTTGGGTCCTATTTTTTTCGGGTGATATACTAAGATCTAGAATTAGTGTATTGCCAACAAAATCCAGTAACATCCAATTCTTTTTTATCACAGCCCAGTCCATCTTATGCAGTATTTATTGTGCACAATTTGTTTCACAGATATCATGATACTATTACAAATATTGTACTTCTTTAAATATATCTTTGTCATGGCTTCTCAATTTGTGAATATTTCATGTCTCCCTTCTAGGATACATATTAGTAAGAAAGGATATGAATGTAAATGGACATGAAGCTAGTCCACTTTACACTTAAGACACAAATTAAAGTAAAGGAAGAGCTCTTTTATTGCTGTTCTACATTTGACAGTCACAATAGGGTCTTCAATAATAAACATAATTCTTATCCTAAAATGAGCAAGAAACAGTATCTAGCCTGCAGTCAAGAGGTACTTTATATTTCTACTGATGTTGTAGGGTGTTTGAATTAAGAATTTCATCAGCTCATAGATTTTTTTATTTTTTTTTTTTTTTTATTTTTTAGTCAGATTAAAATCAAATGATATATCGGATTTTAATTCAAGTGAACTTGGTATGATACCATGAAATCCTTAATTAAAACACCCTACAACATAGGATACGTGTGACAAAAGGCCCACTCCCCTTTTGGAGGAGTTGTACCCCACAGGGGAGAAACTAGATCCTATTTCTATACCCCGGGATACTATCGGGGTTATGTTATTGAAATTTATGTTAATATCAGCAATTAAAACACCTTTATTGCTCGATCCAACATTATGGGATAAAGTTTGTCTGAGACTTGCGGCAGGTCAGTGGTTTTCTCGGCTTACTCCTCCAATAAAACAGATCGTCATAGTATAACTGAAATATTGTTAAAAGTGGTAATTCCCCCCTGTTTTGACCCACTCCTTTTAAAAAAAAGCAAATGAACAATAAATAATTAAAACCCATATATAATATGGATAATCTTTGAAACTTTTGAAGCTCTTGTGTACCTTTAATCAACAATGCAAGATTTGTAGGAAACCATTCGATGAACATTCATACTATGTTCGGTTTAACGTTTGTCCGATAGCAGTGAAAACTGACATCGGACAAATAGATCTTGTATTACGGTTGTCCGATGGGACAAGTGAAAAAATCAGAGATTCCCAAACATGCCAGTACGATGGACATATCTATTTCCACTGGTATAAAATACTGGGTTTGTATTAAAGAGCCCCGTTTCATCTCCAATTTGTCCATAATTTATTTTGATTAAAACTAAAGTGAAACGCCAGATAAAAACTCTTTTATTGATATCATTTATCGTTCCTCCATGCTTTGATGAAGTTCAAGGACATTGACTAAATTAAAGTCGCAATCTCAGAAACGCTTTAATGAACAGAAATATCAATATTTGAAATATAAGAACAAGAATCACTCCGGAACGGACACGTAAAAATTATCGGATATCAATTTGGCACCAAATTTAAACTCGTCTTTTGTGCAAAATACCATAGAGGACTTGATTTAGGCTTTTGGGAAATATTGAAACCTTTGAATTGGACAAATATTACAAGCTTTTTCCTGATCTGGTTGAAAAGATCCACTAAAATTTTTATTTCTCTGAATTTAAATAAAATACTTTGCTTTATTAATATCACAGGCACTTGTTTCTGGTAAAAAAAATATACCTAGATACTGGTATATATAGTATCTAGGTATATTTTTTTCTACCAGAAAAAGGGATTTATATAACACAAATATGAGTTATTACAATTTGTGTGGTATTGGATCACAACACAGTAATATTTCAAAAGGAAAAGGGGGGGGGGGGGGGGGAGGGCATATAAAAATCACTGGTATGCAAGACTCCAATCAAGGTAGACAGAAATAAAAATGTGACATTGAATATATGTCCTTCAGGTAGTTATGAATAAAAAAAAACCCAGAACAAATCAGTTCAGGCAGCTTTAACTATTTACTAAATTTGGGCAGGGTAATGTCAGAGGGGTCGCGAAACAATGTTTCGATTAATCGCAATTGACTTCTCCCAGAAGTCTCCCCACTTCTCTCTGTTGTCTCCCACTTCTCCCTGTGAGCTCTCTGAAAGAAAAGTCACTTCTCCCTCTAATTTGAAAGTAGTGGGAGCCCTGGATAATTATTCTCTAGTTTTTGTAATTTTTATTAATTTTTTCGGACAACTAAAAGATTGAGTCGGACAAGTACTATTTTTAGTTAGTTGTCCGAAGGGACAAGTTGAAAAATATGTTAATGTAGAGGCCTGCCCCCCTTTTTTAAATGAACAATAAATAATTAAAATCCATATATAATATGGAAACACCCTCTTTATAACAACACAAGTTTTGTAGGAAACCAATCAATGAACATTCATACCATGTTCGATTTCAATTTGCCAAGTGGTTTCATTATTTCCTTGAGGTCAAAGGTCAAGGTCCCACAAAGGTCATTACGGTACGTGACACACCGTCTTATGGTCATGCACCCACATACCAAATATCATTGACCTATCTCGAAAGACAAAAATGTTATGGTCCAGACAAGAAAATACTATTTAAAAAACAATTATTTGACCTTTAGGTCAAATGTCAAGGTCCCAAGTAGGTCATTATGGTACAAGACACACCGCCTTATGGTCATGCACCCACATACCAAATATCATTGACCTATCTCGAAAGACAAAAAATGGTATGCCCCAGACAAGAAAATACTATTTAAAAAACAATTATTTGACCTTCAGGTCAAAGGTCATGGTACCACGAAGGTCATTATGGTACACGACAAACCGCCTTATGGTCATGCACCCACATATCAAATATCATTGACCTATCTGGAAAGACAAAAAAGTTATGGTCCGGAAAAGCTTCGCTGAGAAGAAGCAGAAGAAAAAATCAGACTAAAATAATATATATCTCCCTTCGTTCGAAACGGAGACATAATTAAAATCCATATATAATATGAAAACACCCTCTTTTGAAACAACAACACAAGTTTTGTAGGAAACCATTCAATGAACATTCATGCCATGCTCAGTTTCAATTTGCCAAGTGGTTTCAGAGGAGAAGATTAAAATCTAAAAGTGTACAGACAACGGATGCCAAGGGAGAGCAATATGTCACACAACATTTATATTCTTCATTAAGAGTTGTCATACACCTAGATGACAGCTCATAAATTTTTATTTGATTTTTTTAGTCAAGATTAAAATCAAATGATATATTGAGTTTTAATCCGAGTGAACTAGGTATGATACCATGAAATCCTTAATTCAGAGATGGCACGGTCTATTCTTAGACCATTGATGTATTTTTTAATTCTATGATTAGTACTCCAAAAAAAGTTTGGTTCCATTTATCCCAGTGGTTTCAAAGAGGTTTAATTGTGAAAGTTTACAGAGGACAACGGATGCCAAGTTGTAGCAATACTTCACATGACCATTACTACCTTCATCGGAGTTATGTACCTGATTTGAGTCACACAACTAGATGACTTTTTTTTTGGGGGGGGGGGGGGGGGGTGCAGTTGTACCACTCAGTGGAGAAACTAGATCTTATTTCTAATTCTATACTCTGTGGTTTACTTGGGGGTGTTATCTTTAAATTTATATACACAGTTGTATGTATGTAAATACCAGCGATTAAAACACCTTTATTGCTCGATACATTATGGATAAAGTTTGTCAGACTTGCGGCAGGTCGGTGGTTTTCTCAGTATACTCCACCAATAAAACAAGATAGCCATGATATAACTGAAATATAGTTAAAAATGACGTTAAACACCATAACTCCCTCAATTTGACCTCCCTTTTTTTAAATGAACAATAAATAATTAAAATCCATATATAATATGGAAACACCCTCTTTGAAACCTTTGAAACAACAACACAAGTTTTGTAGGAAATCATTCAATGAACATTCATACCATGTTCGGTTTCAATTTGCCAAATAGTTTCAGAGGAGAAGATTAAAATCTAAAAGTTTACAGACAATGGATGCCAAGTGACAGTAATACGTCACATGACCTTTATATTCTTGATCAGAGTTGTCACACACCTAGTTGACTCTCTTTTCGGGGGGGTTGTACCCCTCAGCCAAGAAGCTAGATCCTATTTCTATACCCCGGGGGGAATGGGGGATGTTCTTTAAATTTATATACACAGTTGTACGTATGTAAATATCAGCAATTAAAACACCTTTATTGCTCGATACAACATTATTGATCAAGTTTGTCAGACTTGCGGCAGGTCGATGGTTTTCTTGGTATACTCCACCAATAAAACAAGATAGCCATGATATAACTGAAATATTGTAAAAAGTGGCATTAAACACCATAACTCCACCAATTTGACCCCCCTTTTTTAAAATGAACAATAAATAACTAGGAAGAACTGTTTTAGATACCTAAAACGTATGTCTCCCCTTAATGCGGCCATCTGTACAACAACCTATCTCGAAAGACAAAAATGTTATGGTCCAGACAAGAAAATACTATTTAAAAAACCATTATTTGACCTTGAAGTCAAAAGTCAAGGTCACAGGAGGGTCATTATGGTACGTGACACACCGCCTTATGGTCATGCGCCCACATACCAAATATCATTGACCTATCTCGAAAGAAACAATTATTTGACCTTGAGGTCAAAGGTCAAGGTCCAACAAAGGTCATTATGGTATGCGACACACCGCCCTATGGTCATGCACATACACACCAAATATCATTGACCTATCTCAAAAGACAAAAATGTTATGGCCCAGACAACAAAATACTATTAAAAAAAACATTATTTGACCTTGAGGTCAAAGGTCAAGGTCCCACAAAGGTCATTACGGTACGCGACACACCGTCTTATGGTCATGCACCCACATACCAAATATCATTGACCTATCTCGAAAGACAAAAAATGTTATGGCCCGAACAAGAAAATACTATTTAAAAAACAATTATTTGACTTTCAGGTCAAAGGTCAAGGTCCAACAAAGGTCATTATGGTATGCAACACACCACCTTATGGACATGCACCCACATACCAAATATCATTGACCTATCTCGAAAGACAAAAAAGTTATGGTCCGGACAAGCTTCGCTGAGAAGCAGAAGCGGAAGAAGAAAATCAGACTAAAACAATATATATCTCCCTTCGTTCGAAGGTGAGACATAATCAAAATCCATATATAATATGGAAACACCCTCTTTTGAAACAACAACACAAGTTTTGTAGGAAACCATTCAATGAACATTCATACCATGCTTGGTTTCAATTTGCCAAGTGGTTTCAGAGGAGAAGATTAAAATCTAAAAGTGTACAGACATCGGATGCCAAGGGAGAGCAATATGTCACACAACATTTATATTCTTCATTCAGAGTTGTCATACACCTGGATGACCCTCCCTTTGGGGAGAGTAACTCTCTTCCACCCCCCCATTCCCTGAAAAAGTCATTCAGTTGTGTGATACAAATCAGGTACACAAATCTGATGAAGGTTGTAACGGTCATGTGAGGTATTGCTGCAACTTGGCATCCGTTGTCCTCTGTAAACTTTCACAATTAAGCCTCTCTGAAACCACTGGGCTAAATGGAACCAAACTTTTTTTTGGAGAACTAATCATAATATTAAAAAATACATCAATGGCCTAAGAATAGAAGTGCCATCTTTTTACTTCACCTTTAATGTAGACAAATTTCCGCTATCTTTTACTGTTTCCGAGATACTCTTGACTGGAAGGGACCAACAAATGCCAATTTCAAAACTTTAACACATTTTAATTTTTAGATAAAAAAATTTGGTTTTGAACATAAAATTAACATTGTTCTATTGTAATATTGAAATGTATCATATTCCAGCAAATATAAATTTAAGATAAATTTTATCCAAAATTTAACAAAATGTGATTATCTAGCCTGCAGTCAAGAGGTACTTTTTCATTTTCATTGTTCTTTGTATCTCAAATGAATTTTTGATATAAGTTATAGGGTGGTTGTGTTTGAATTAAGAATTTCATCAGCTCATAGATTTTTTTTTTTTTTTTTGGATTTTTTTACAGTCAGATTAAAATCAAATGATATATTGGGTTTTAATCCGAGTGAACTAGGTATGATACCATGAAATCCTTAATTCAGAGATGGCACTGTCTATTCTTAGACCAATGATGTATTTTTTAATTCTATGATTAGTACTCCAAAAAAAGTTTGGTTCCATTTATCCCAGTGGTTTCAAAGAGGTTTAATTGTGAAAGTTTACAGAGGACAACGGATGTCAAGTTGTAGCAATACTTCACATGACCATTACTACCTTCATCGGAGTTGTGTACCTGATTTGAGTCACACAACTAGATGACTTTTTTTTGGGGGGGGGGGGGGGGGGGGTGCAGTTGTACCGCTCAGTGGAGAAACTAGATCTTATTTCTAATTCTATACTCTGTGGTTTACTTGGGGGTGTTATCTTTAAATTTATATACACAGTTGTATGTATGTAAATACCAGCAATTAAAACACCTTTATTGCTCGATACATTATGGATAAAGTTTGTCAGACTTGCGGCAGGTCGGTGGTTTTCTCAGTATACTCCACCAATAAAACAAGATAGCCATGATATAACTGAAATATAGTTAAAAATGACGTTAAACACCATAACTCCCTCAATTTGACCTCCCTTTTTTTAAATGAACAATAAATAATTAAAATCCATATATAATATGGAAACACCCTCTTTGAAACCTTTGAAACAACAACACAAGTTTTGTAGGAAATCATTCAATGAACATTCATACCATGTTCGGTTTCAATTTGCCAAATAGTTTCAGAGGAGAAGATTAAAATCTAAAAGTTTACAGACAATGGATGCCAAGTGACAGTAATACGTCACATGACCTTTATATTCTTGATCAGAGTTGTCACACACCTAGTTGACTCTCTTTTCGGGGGGGTTGTACCCCTCAGCCAAGAAGCTAGATCCTATTTCTATACCCCGGGGTTCCCTCGGGGGAATGGGGGATGTTCTTTAAATTTATATACACAGTTGTACGTATGTAAATATCAGCAATTAAAACACCTTTATTGCTCGATACAACATTATTGATCAAGTTTGTCAGACTTGCGGCAGGTCGATGGTTTTCTTGGTATACTCCACCAATAAAACAAGATAGCCATGATATAACTGAAATATTGTAAAAAGTGGCATTAAACACCATAACTCCACCAATTTGACCCCCCTTTTTTAAAATGAACAATAAATAACTAGGAAGAACTGTTTTAGATACCTAAAACGTATGTCTCCCCTTAATGCGGCCATCTGTACAACAACCTATCTCGAAAGACAAAAATGTTATGGTCCAGACAAGAAAATACTATTTAAAAAACCATTATTTGACCTTGAAGTCAAAAGTCAAGGTCACAGGAGGGTCATTATGGTACGTGACACACCGCCTTATGGTCATGCGCCCACATACCAAATATCATTGACCTATCTCGAAAGAAACAATTATTTGACCTTGAGGTCAAAGGTCAAGGTCCAACAAAGGTCATTATGGTATGCGACACACCGCCCTATGGTCATGCACATACACACCAAATATCATTGACCTATCTCAAAAGACAAAAATGTTATGGCCCGGACAACAAAATACTATTAAAAAAAACATTATTTGACCTTGAGGTCAAAGGTCAAGGTCCCACAAAGGTCATTACAGTACGCGACACACCGTCTTATGGTCATGCACCCACATACCAAATATCATTGACCTATCTCGAAAGACAAAAAATGTTATGGCCCGAACAAGAAAATACTATTTAAAAAACAATTATTTGACTTTCAGGTCAAAGGTCAAGGTCCAACAAAGGTCATTATGGTATGCAACACACCACCTTATGGACATGCACCCACATACCAAATATCATTGACCTATCTCGAAAGACAAAAAAGTTATGGTCCGGACAAGCTTCGCTGAGAAGCAGAAGCGGAAGAAGAAAATCAGACTAAAACAATATATATCTCCCTTCGTTCGAAGGTGAGACATAATTAAAATCCATATATAATATGGAAACACCCTCTTTTGAAACAACAACACAAGTTTTGTAGGAAACCATTCAATGAACATTCATACCATGCTTGGTTTCAATTTGCCAAGTGGTTTCAGAGGAGAAGATTAAAATCTAAAAGTGTACAGACATCGGATGCCAAGGGAGAGCAATATGTCACACAACATTTATATTCTTCATTCAGAGTTGTCATACACCTGGATGACCCTCCCTTTGGGGAGAGTAACTCTGTTCCACCCCCCCATTCCCTGAAAAAGTCATTCAGTTGTGTGATACAAATCAGGTACACAAATCTGATGAAGGTTGTAACGGTCATGTGAGGTATTGCTGCAACTTGGCATCCGTTGTCCTCTGTAAACTTTCACAATTAAGCCTCTCTGAAACCACTGGGCTAAATGGAACCAAACTTTTTTTTGGAGAACTAATCATAATATTAAAAAATACATCAATGGCCTAAGAATAGAAGTGCCATCTTTTTACTTCACCTTTAATGTAGACAAATTTCCGCTATCTTTTACTGTTTCCGAGATACTCTTGACTGGAAGGGACCAACAAATGCCAATTTCAAAACTTTAACACATTTTAATTTTTAGATAAAAAAATTTGGTTTTGAACATAAAATTAACATTGTTCTATTGTAATATTGAAATGTATCATATTCCAGCAAATATAAATTTAAGATAAATTTTATCCAAAATTTAACAAAATGTGATTATCTAGCCTGCAGTTCAAGAGGTACTTTTTCATTTTCATTGTTCTTTGTATCTCAAATGAATTTTTGATATAAGTTATAGGGTGGTTGTGTTTGAATTAAGAATTTCATCAGCTCATAGATTTTTTTTTTTTTTTTTGGATTTTTTTACAGTCAGATTAAAATCAAATGATATATTGGGTTTTAATCCGAGTGAACTAGGTATGATACCATGAAATCCTTAATTCAGAGATGGCACTGTCTATTCTTAGACCAATGATGTATTTTTTAATTCTATGATTAGTACTCAAAAAAAAGTTTGGTTCCATTTATCCCAGTGGTTTCAAAGAGGTTTAATTGTGAACGTTTACAGAGGACAACGGATGCCAAGTTGTAGCAATACTTCACATGACCATTACTACATTCATCGGAGTTGTGTACCTGATTTGTGTCACACAACTAGATGACTCTTTTTTTTGGGGGGGGGGGGGGGGGGGGGGGGTGCAGTTGTACCGCTCAGTGGAGAAACTAGATCTTATTTCTAATTCTATACTCTGTGGTTTACTTGGGGGTGTTATCTTTAAATTTATATACACAGTTGTATGTATGTAAATACCAGCAATTAAAACACCTTTATTGCTCGATACATTATGGATAAAGTTTGTCAGACTTGCGGCAGGTCGGTGGTTTTCTCAGTATACTCCACCAATAAAACAAGATAGCCATGATATAACTGAAATATAGTTAAAAATGGCGTTAAACACCATAACTCCCTCAATTTGACCTCCCTTTTTTTAAATGAACAATAAATAATTAAAATCCATATATAATATGGAAACACCCTCTTTGAAACCTTTGAAACAACAACACAAGTTTTGTAGGAAATCATTCAATGAACATTCATACCATGTTCGGTTTCAATTTGCCAAATAGTTTCAGAGGAGAAGATTAAAATCTAAAAGTTTACAGACAATGGATGCCAAGTGACAGTAATACATCACATGACCTTTATATTCTTGATCAGAGTTGTCACACACCTAGTTGACTCTCTTTTCGGGGGGGTTGTACCCCTCAGCCAAGAAGCTAGATCCTATTTCTATACCCCGGGGTTCCCTCGGGGGAATGGGGGATGTTCTTTAAATTTATATACACAGTTGTACGTATGTAAATATCAGCAATTAAAACACCTTTATTGCTCGATACAACATTATTGATCAAGTTTGTCAGACTTGCGGCAGGTCGATGGTTTTCTTGGTATACTCCACCAATAAAACAAGATAGCCATGATATAACTGAAATATTGTAAAAAGTGGCATTAAACACCATAACTCCACCAATTTGACCCCCCTTTTTTAAAATGAACAATAAATAACTAGGAAGAACTGTTTTAGATACCTAAAACGTATGTCTCCCCTTAATGCGGCCATCTGTACAACAACCTATCTCGAAAGACAAAAATGTTATGGTCCAGACAAGAAAATACTATTTAAAAAACCATTATTTGACCTTGAAGTCAAAAGTCAAGGTCACAGGAGGGTCATTATGGTACGTGACACACCGCCTTATGGTCATGCGCCCACATACCAAATATCATTGACCTATCTCGAAAGAAACAATTATTTGACCTTGAGGTCAAAGGTCAAGGTCCAACAAAGGTCATTATGGTATGCGACACACCGCCCTATGGTCATGCACATACACACCAAATATCATTGACCTATCTCAAAAGACAAAAATGTTATGGCCCGGACAACAAAATACTATTAAAAAAACATTATTTGACCTTGAGGTCAAAGGTCAAGGTCCCACAAAGGTCATTACGGTACGCGACACACCGTCTTATGGTCATGCACCCACATACCAAATATCATTGACCTATCTCGAAAGACAAAAAATGTTATGGCCCGAACAAGAAAATACTATTTAAAAAACAATTATTTGACTTTCAGGTCAAAGGTCAAGGTCCAACAAAGGTCATTATGGTATGCAACACACCACCTTATGGACATGCACCCACATACCAAATATCATTGACCTATCTCGAAAGACAAAAAAGTTATGGTCCGGACAAGCTTCGCTGAGAAGCAGAAGCGGAAGAAGAAAATCAGACTAAAACAATATATATCTCCCTTCGTTCGAAGGTGAGACATAATTAAAATCCATATATAATATGGAAACACCCTCTTTTGAAACAACAACACAAGTTTTGTAGGAAACCATTCAATGAACATTCATACCATGCTTGGTTTCAATTTGCCAAGTGGTTTCAGAGGAGAAGATTAAAATCTAAAAGTGTACAGACATCGGATGCCAAGGGAGAGCAATATGTCACACAACATTTATATTCTTCATTCAGAGTTGTCATACACCTGGATGACCCTCCCTTTGGGGAGAGTAACTCTCTTCCACCCCCCCATTCCCTGAAAAAGTCATTCAGTTGTGTGATACAAATCAGGTACACAAATCTGATGAAGGTTGTAACGGTCATGTGAGGTATTGCTGCAACTTGGCATCCGTTGTCCTCTGTAAACTTTCACAATTAAGCCTCTCTGAAACCACTGGGCTAAATGGAACCAAACTTTTTTTTGGAGAACTAATCATAATATTAAAAAATACATCAATGGCCTAAGAATAGAAGTGCCATCTTTTTACTTCACCTTTAATGTAGACAAATTTCCGCTATCTTTTACTGTTTCCGAGATACTCTTGACTGGAAGGGACCAACAAATGCCAATTTCAAAACTTTAACACATTTTAATTTTTAGATAAAAAAATTTGGTTTTGAACATAAAATTAACATTGTTCTATTGTAATATTGAAATGTATCATATTCCAGCAAATATAAATTTAAGATAAATTTTATCCAAAATTTAACAAAATGTGATTATCTAGCCTGCAGTCAAGAGGTACTTTTTCATTTTCATTGTTCTTTGTATCTCAAATGAATTTTTGATATAAGTTATAGGGTGGTTGTGTTTGAATTAAGAATTTCATCAGCTCATAGATTTTTTTATTTTTTTTTTAATTTTTTTACAGTCAGATTAAAATCAAATGATATATTGGGTTTTAATCCGAGTGAACTAGGTATGATACCATGAAATCCTTAATTCAGAGATGGCACTGTCTATTCTTAGACCAATGATGTATTTTTTAATTCTATGATTAGTACTCCAAAAAAAGTTTGGTTCCATTTATCCCAGTGGTTTCAAAGAGGTTTAATTGTGAACGTTTACAGAGGACAACGGATGCCAAGTTGTAGCAATACTTCACATGACCATTACTACATTCATCGGAGTTGTGTACCTGATTTGTGTCACACAACTAGATGACTCTTTTTTTTTGGGGGGGGGGGTGCAGTTGTACCGCTCAGTGGAGAAACTAGATCTTATTTCTAATTCTATACTCTGTGGTTTACTTGGGGGTGTTATCTTTAAATTTATATACACAGTTGTATGTATGTAAATACCAGCAATTAAAACACCTTTATTGCTCGATACATTATGGATAAAGTTTGTCAGACTTGCGGCAGGTCGGTGGTTTTCTCAGTATACTCCACCAATAAAACAAGATAGCCATGATATAACTGAAATATAGTTAAAAATGGCGTTAAACACCATAACTCCCTCAATTTGACCTCCCTTTTTTTAAATGAACAATAAATAATTAAAATCCATATATAATATGGAAACACCCTCTTTGAAACCTTTGAAACAACAACACAAGTTTTGTAGGAAATCATTCAATGAACATTCATACCATGTTCGGTTTCAATTTGCCAAATAGTTTCAGAGGAGAAGATTAAAATCTAAAAGTTTACAGACAATGGATGCCAAGTGACAGTAATACGTCACATGACCTTTATATTCTTGATCAGAGTTGTCACACACCTAGTTGAATCTCTTTTCGGGGGGGTTGTACCCCTCAGCCAAGAAGCTAGATCCTATTTCTATACCCTGGGGTTCCCTCGGGGGAATGGGGGATGTTCTTTAAATTTATATACACAGTTGTACGTATGTAAATATCAGCAATTAAAACACCTTTATTGCTCGATACAACATTATTGATCAAGTTTGTCAGACTTGCGGCAGGTCGATGGTTTTCTTGGTATACTCCACCAATAAAACAAGATAGCCATGATATAACTGAAATATTGTAAAAAGTGGCATTAAACACCATAACTCCACCAATTTGACCCCCCTTTTTTAAAATGAACAATAAATAACTAGGAAGAACTGTTTTAGATACCTAAAACGTATGTCTCCCCTTAATGCGGCCATCTGTACAACAACCTATCTCGAAAGACAAAAATGTTATGGTCCAGACAAGAAAATACTATTTAAAAAACCATTATTTGACCTTGAAGTCAAAAGTCAAGGTCACAGGAGGGTCATTATGGTACGTGACACACCGCCTTATGGTCATGCGCCCACATACCAAATATCATTGACCTATCTCGAAAGAAACAATTATTTGACCTTGAGGTCAAAGGTCAAGGTCCAACAAAGGTCATTATGGTATGCGACACATCGCCCTATGGTCATGCACATACACACCAAATATCATTGACCTATCTCAAAAGACAAAAATGTTATGGCCCAGACAACAAAATACTATTAAAAAAAACATTATTTGACCTTGAGGTCAAAGGTCAAGGTCCCACAAAGGTCATTACGGTACGCGACACACCGTCTTATGGTCATGCACCCACATACCAAATATCATTGACCTATCTCGAAAGACAAAAAATGTTATGGCCCGAACAAGAAAATACTATTTAAAAAACAATTATTTGACTTTCAGGTCAAAGGTCAAGGTCCAACAAAGGTCATTATGGTATGCAACACACCACCTTATGGACATGCACCCACATACCAAATATCATTGACCTATCTCGAAAGACAAAAAAGTTATGGTCCGGACAAGCTTCGCTGAGAAGCAGAAGCGGAAGAAGAAAATCAGACTAAAACAATATATATCTCCCTTCGTTCGAAGGTGAGACATAATTAAAATCCATATATAATATGGAAACACCCTCTTTTGAAACAACAACACAAGTTTTGTAGGAAACCATTCAATGAACATTCATACCATGCTTGGTTTCAATTTGCCAAGTGGTTTCAGAGGAGAAGATTAAAATCTAAAAGTGTACAGACAACGGATGCCAAGGGAGAGCAATATGTCACACAACATTTATATTCTTCATTCAGAGTTGTCATACACCTGGATGACCCTCCCTTTGGGGAGAGTAACTCTCTTCCACCCCCCCCATTCCCTGAAAAAGTCATTCAGTTGTGTGATACAAATCAGGTACACAAATCTGATGAAGGTTGTAACGGTCATGTGAGGTATTGCTGCAACTTGGCATCCGTTGTCCTCTGTAAACTTTCACAATTAAGCCTCTCTGAAACCACTGGGCTAAATGGAACCAAACTTTTTTTTGGAGAACTAATCATAATATTAAAAAATACATCAATGGCCTAAGAATAGAAGTGCCATCTTTTTACTTCACCTTTAATGTAGACAAATTTCCGCTATCTTTTACTGTTTCCGAGATACTCTTGACTGGAAGGGACCAACAAATGCCAATTTCAAAACTTTAACACATTTTAATTTTTAGATAAAAAAATTTGGTTTTGAACATAAAATTAACATTGTTCTATTGTAATATTGAAATGTATCATATTCCAGCAAATATAAATTTAAGATAAATTTTATCCAAAATTTAACAAAATGTGATTATCTAGCCTGCAGTCAAGAGGTACTTTTTCATTTTCATTGTTCTTTGTATCTCAAATGAATTTTTGATATAAGTTATAGGGTGGTTGTGTTTGAATTAAGAATTTCATCAGCTCATAGATTTTTTTTTTTTTTTTTGGATTTTTTTACAGTCAGATTAAAATCAAATGATATATTGGGTTTTAATCCGAGTGAACTAGGTATGATACCATGAAATCCTTAATTCAGAGATGGCACTGTCTATTCTTAGACCAATGATGTATTTTTTAATTCTATGATTAGTACTCCAAAAAAAGTTTGGTTCCATTTATCCCAGTGGTTTCAAAGAGGTTTAATTGTGAAAGTTTACAGAGGACAACGGATGCCAAGTTGTAGCAATACTTCACATGACCATTACTACCTTCATCGGAGTTGTGTACCTGATTTGAGTCACACAACTAGATGACTTTTTTTGGGGGGGGGGGGGGGGTGCAGTTGTACCGCTCAGTGGAGAAACTAGATCTTATTTCTAATTCTATACTCTGGTTTACTTGGGGGTGTTATCTTTAAATTTATATACACAGTTGTATGTATGTAAATACCAGCAATTAAAACACCTTTATTGCTCGATACATTATGGATAAAGTTTGTCAGACTTGCGGCAGGTCGGTGGTTTTCTCAGTATACTCCACCAATAAAACAAGATAGCCATGATATAACTGAAATATAGTTAAAAATGACGTTAAACACCATAACTCCCTCAATTTGACCTCCCTTTTTTTAAATGAACAATAAATAATTAAAATCCATATATAATATGGAAACACCCTCTTTGAAAGCTTTGAAACAACAACACAAGTTTTGTAGGAAATCATTCAATGAACATTCATACCATGTTCGGTTTCAATTTGCCAAATAGTTTCAGAGGAGAAGATTAAAATCTAAAAGTTTACAGACAATGGATGCCAAGTGACAGTAATACGTCACATGACCTTTATATTCTTGATCAGAGTTGTCACACACCTAGTTGAATCTCTTTTCGGGGGGGTTGTACCCCTCAGCCAAGAAGCTAGATCCTATTTCTATACCCTGGGGTTCCCTCGGGGGAATGGGGGATGTTCTTTAAATTTATATACACAGTTGTACGTATGTAAATATCAGCAATTAAAACACCTTTATTGCTCGATACAACATTATTGATCAAGTTTGTCAGACTTGCGGCAGGTCGATGGTTTTCTTGGTATACTCCACCAATAAAACAAGATAGCCATGATATAACTGAAATATTGTAAAAAGTGGCATTAAACACCATAACTCCACCAATTTGACCCCCCTTTTTTAAAATGAACAATAAATAACTAGGAAGAACTGTTTTAGATACCTAAAACGTATGTCTCCCCTTAATGCGGCCATCTGTACAACAACCTATCTCGAAAGACAAAAATGTTATGGTCCAGACAAGAAAATACTATTTAAAAAACCATTATTTGACCTTGAAGTCAAAAGTCAAGGTCACAGGAGGGTCATTATGGTACGTGACACACCGCCTTATGGTCATGCGCCCACATACCAAATATCATTGACCTATCTCGAAAGAAACAATTATTTGACCTTGAGGTCAAAGGTCAAGGTCCAACAAAGGTCATTATGGTATGCGACACACCGCCCTATGGTCATGCACATACACACCAAATATCATTGACCTATCTCAAAAGACAAAAATGTTATGGCCCAGACAACAAAATACTATTAAAAAAAACATTATTTGACCTTGAGGTCAAAGGTCAAGGTCCCACAAAGGTCATTACGGTACGCGACACACCGTCTTATGGTCATGCACCCACATACCAAATATCATTGACCTATCTCGAAAGACAAAAAATGTTATGGCCCGAACAAGAAAATACTATTTAAAAAACAATTATTTGACTTTCAGGTCAAAGGTCAAGGTCCAACAAAGGTCATTATGGTATGCAACACACCACCTTATGGACATGCACCCACATACCAAATATCATTGACCTATCTCGAAAGACAAAAAAGTTATGGTCCGGACAAGCTTCGCTGAGAAGCAGAAGCGGAAGAAGAAAATCAGACTAAAACAATATATATCTCCCTTCGTTCGAAGGTGAGACATAATCAAAATCCATATATAATATGGAAACACCCTCTTTTGAAACAACAACACAAGTTTTGTAGGAAACCATTCAATGAACATTCATACCATGCTTGGTTTCAATTTGCCAAGTGGTTTCAGAGGAGAAGATTAAAATCTAAAAGTGTACAGACATCGGATGCCAAGGGAGAGCAATATGTCACACAACATTTATATTCTTCATTCAGAGTTGTCATACACCTGGATGACCCTCCCTTTGGGGAGAGTAACTCTCTTCCACCCCCCCATTCCCTGAAAAAGTCATTCAGTTGTGTGATACAAATCAGGTACACAAATCTGATGAAGGTTGTAACGGTCATGTGAGGTATTGCTGCAACTTGGCATCCGTTGTCCTCTGTAAACTTTCACAATTAAGCCTCTCTGAAACCACTGGGCTAAATGGAACCAAACTTTTTTTTGGAGAACTAATCATAATATTAAAAAATACATCAATGGCCTAAGAATAGAAGTGCCATCTTTTTACTTCACCTTTAATGTAGACAAATTTCCGCTATCTTTTACTGTTTCCGAGATACTCTTGACTGGAAGGGACCAACAAATGCCAATTTCAAAACTTTAACACATTTTAATTTTTAGATAAAAAAATTTGGTTTTGAACATAAAATTAACATTGTTCTATTGTAATATTGAAATGTATCATATTCCAGCAAATATAAATTTAAGATAAATTTTATCCAAAATTTAACAAAATGTGATTATCTAGCCTGCAGTCAAGAGGTACTTTTTCATTTTCATTGTTCTTTGTATCTCAAATGAATTTTTGATATAAGTTATAGGGTGGTTGTGTTTGAATTAAGAATTTCATCAGCTCATAGATTTTTTTATTTTTTTTTTTATTTTTTTACAGTCAGATTAAAATCAAATGATATATTGGGTTTTAATCCGAGTGAACTAGGTATGATACCATGAAATCCTTAATTCAGAGATGGCACTGTCTATTCTTAGACCAATGATGTATTTTTTAATTCTATGATTAGTACTCAAAAAAAAGTTTGGTTCCATTTATCCCAGTGGTTTCAAAGAGGTTTAATTGTGAACGTTTACAGAGGACAACGGATGCCAAGTTGTAGCAATACTTCACATGACCATTACTACATTCATCGGAGTTGTGTACCTGATTTGTGTCACACAACTAGATGACTCTTTTTTTTTGGGGGGGGGGGGGGGTGCAGTTGTACCGCTCAGTGGAGAAACTAGATCTTATTTCTAATTCTATACTCTGTGGTTTACTTGGGGGTGTTATCTTTAAATTTATATACACAGTTGTATGTATGTAAATACCAGCAATTAAAACACCTTTATTGCTCGATACATTATGGATAAAGTTTGTCAGACTTGCGGCAGGTCGGTGGTTTTCTCAGTATACTCCACCAATAAAACAAGATAGCCATGATATAACTGAAATATAGTTAAAAATGGCGTTAAACACCATAACTCCCTCAATTTGACCTCCCTTTTTTTAAATGAACAATAAATAATTAAAATCCATATATAATATGGAAACACCCTCTTTGAAACCTTTGAAACAACAACACAAGTTTTGTAGGAAATCATTCAATGAACATTCATACCATGTTCGGTTTCAATTTGCCAAATAGTTTCAGAGGAGAAGATTAAAATCTAAAAGTTTACAGACAATGGATGCCAAGTGACAGTAATACATCACATGACCTTTATATTCTTGATCAGAGTTGTCACACACCTAGTTGACTCTCTTTTCGGGGGGGTTGTACCCCTCAGCCAAGAAGCTAGATCCTATTTCTATACCCCGGGGTTCCCTCGGGGGAATGGGGGATGTTCTTTAAATTTATATACACAGTTGTACGTATGTAAATATCAGCAATTAAAACACCTTTATTGCTCGATACAACATTATTGATCAAGTTTGTCAGACTTGCGGCAGGTCGATGGTTTTCTTGGTATACTCCACCAATAAAACAAGATAGCCATGATATAACTGAAATATTGTAAAAAGTGGCATTAAACACCATAACTCCACCAATTTGACCCCCCTTTTTTAAAATGAACAATAAATAACTAGGAAGAACTGTTTTAGATACCTAAAACGTATGTCTCCCCTTAATGCGGCCATCTGTACAACAACCTATCTCGAAAGACAAAAATGTTATGGTCCAGACAAGAAAATACTATTTAAAAAACCATTATTTGACCTTGAAGTCAAAAGTCAAGGTCACAGGAGGGTCATTATGGTACGTGACACACCGCCTTATGGTCATGCGCCCACATACCAAATATCATTGACCTATCTCGAAAGAAACAATTATTTGACCTTGAGGTCAAAGGTCAAGGTCCAACAAAGGTCATTATGGTATGCGACACACCACCCTATGGTCATGCACATACACACCAAATATCATTGACCTATCTCAAAAGACAAAAATGTTATGGCCCAGACAACAAAATACTATTAAAAAAAACATTATTTGACCTTGAGGTCAAAGGTCAAGGTCCCACAAAGGTCATTACGGTACGCGACACACCGTCTTATGGTCATGCACCCACATACCAAATATCATTGACCTATCTCGAAAGACAAAAAATGTTATGGCCCGAACAAGAAAATACTATTTAAAAAACAATTATTTGACTTTCAGGTCAAAGGTCAAGGTCCAACAAAGGTCATTATGGTATGCAACACACCACCTTATGGACATGCACCCACATACCAAATATCATTGACCTATCTCGAAAGACAAAAAAGTTATGGTCCGGACAAGCTTCGCTGAGAAGCAGAAGCGGAAGAAGAAAATCAGACTAAAACAATATATATCTCCCTTCGTTCGAAGGTGAGACATAATTAAAATCCATATATAATATGGAAACACCCTCTTTTGAAACAACAACACAAGTTTTGTAGGAAACCATTCAATGAACATTCATACCATGCTTGGTTTCAATTTGCCAAGTGGTTTCAGAGGAGAAGATTAAAATCTAAAAGTGTACAGACATCGGATGCCAAGGGAGAGCAATATGTCACACAACATTTATATTCTTCATTCAGAGTTGTCATACACCTGGATGACCCTCCCTTTGGGGAGAGTAACTCTCTTCCACCCCCCCATTCCCTGAAAAAGTCATTCAGTTGTGTGATACAAATCAGGTACACAAATCTGATGAAGGTTGTAACGGTCATGTGAGGTATTGCTGCAACTTGGCATCCGTTGTCCTCTGTAAACTTTCACAATTAAGCCTCTCTGAAACCACTGGGCTAAATGGAACCAAACTTTTTTTTGGAGAACTAATCATAATATTAAAAAATACATCAATGGCCTAAGAATAGAAGTGCCATCTTTTTACTTCACCTTTAATGTAGACAAATTTCCGCTATCTTTTACTGTTTCCGAGATACTCTTGACTGGAAGGGACCAACAAATGCCAATTTCAAAACTTTAACACATTTTAATTTTTAGATAAAAAAAATTTGGTTTTGAACATAAAATTAACATTGTTCTATTGTAATATTGAAATGTATCATATTCCAGCAAATATAAATTTAAGATAAATTTTATCCAAAATTTAACAAAATGTGATTATCTAGCCTGCAGTCAAGAGGTACTTTTTCATTTTCATTGTTCTTTGTATCTCAAATGAATTTTTGATATAAGTTATAGGGTGGTTGTGTTTGAATTAAGAATTTCATCAGCTCATAGATTTTTTTTTTTTTTGTTGATTTTTTTACAGTCAGATTAAAATCAAATGATATATTGGGTTTTAATCCGAGTGAACTAGGTATGATACCATGAAATCCTTAATTCAGAGATGGCACTGTCTATTCTTAGACCAATGATGTATTTTTTAATTCTATGATTAGTACTCCAAAAAAAGTTTGGTTCCATTTATCCCAGTGGTTTCAAAGAGGTTTAATTGTGAACGTTTACAGAGGACAACGGATGCCAAGTTGTAGCAATACTTCACATGACCATTACTACATTCATCGGAGTTGTGTACCTGATTTGTGTCACACAACTAGATGACTCTTTTTTTTTGGGGGGGGGGGGGGGGTGCAGTTGTACCGCTCAGTGGAGAAACTAGATCTTATTTCTAATTCTATACTCTGTGGTTTACTTGGGGGTGTTATCTTTAAATTTATATACACAGTTGTATGTATGTAAATACCAGCAATTAAAACACCTTTATTGCTCGATACATTATGGATAAAGTTTGTCAGACTTGCGGCAGGTCGGTGGTTTTCTCAGTATACTCCACCAATAAAACAAGATAGCCATGATATAACTGAAATATAGTTAAAAATGGCGTTAAACACCATAACTCCCTCAATTTGACCTCCCTTTTTTTAAATGAACAATAAATAATTAAAATCCATATATAATATGGAAACACCCTCTTTGAAACCTTTGAAACAACAACACAAGTTTTGTAGGAAATCATTCAATGAACATTCATACCATGTTCGGTTTCAATTTGCCAAATAGTTTCAGAGGAGAAGATTAAAATCTAAAAGTTTACAGACAATGGATGCCAAGTGACAGTAATACATCACATGACCTTTATATTCTTGATCAGAGTTGTCACACACCTAGTTGACTCTCTTTTCGGGGGGGTTGTACCCCTCAGCCAAGAAGCTAGATCCTATTTCTATACCCCGGGGTTCCCTCGGGGGAATGGGGGATGTTCTTTAAATTTATATACACAGTTGTACGTATGTAAATATCAGCAATTAAAACACCTTTATTGCTCGATACAACATTATTGATCAAGTTTGTCAGACTTGCGGCAGGTCGATGGTTTTCTTGGTATACTCCACCAATAAAACAAGATAGCCATGATATAACTGAAATATTGTAAAAAGTGGCATTAAACACCATAACTCCACCAATTTGACCCCCCTTTTTTAAAATGAACAATAAATAACTAGGAAGAACTGTTTTAGATACCTAAAACGTATGTCTCCCCTTAATGCGGCCATCTGTACAACAACCTATCTCGAAAGACAAAAATGTTATGGTCCAGACAAGAAAATACTATTTAAAAAACCATTATTTGACCTTGAAGTCAAAAGTCAAGGTCACAGGAGGGTCATTATGGTACGTGACACACCGCCTTATGGTCATGCGCCCACATACCAAATATCATTGACCTATCTCGAAAGAAACAATTATTTGACCTTGAGGTCAAAGGTCAAGGTCCAACAAAGGTCATTATGGTATGCGACACACCGCCCTATGGTCATGCACCCACATACCAAATATCATTGACCTATCTCAAAAGACAAAAATGTTATGGCCCGGACAACAAAATACTATTAAAAAAAACATTATTTGACCTTGAGGTCAAAGGTCAAGGTCCCACAAAGGTCATTACGGTACGCGACACACCGTCTTATGGTCATGCACCCATACCAAATATCATTGACCTATCTCAAAAGAAACAATTATTTGACCCTAAGGTCAAAGTGCAATAAAGGTTATTATGGTATGCGACACCGCCTTATGGTCATGCACATACATGCCAAATATCATTGACCTATCTCGAAAGAAACAATTATTTGACCTTGAGGCCAAAGGTCAAGGTCCAAACAAACGTCATTATGGTACGCGACACACCTCTTATGGTCATGCACCCACATACCAAATATCATTGACCTATCTCGAAAGACAAAAAATGTTATGGCCCGAACAAGAAAATACTATTTAAAAAACAATTATTTGACTTTCAGGTCAAAGGTCAAGGTCCAACAAAGGTCATTATGGTATGCAACACACCACCTTATGGACATGCACCCACATACCAAATATCATTGACCTATCTCGAAAGACAAAAAAGTTATGGTCCGGACAAGCTTCGCTGAGAAGCAGAAGCGGAAGAAGAAAATCAGACTAAAACAATATATATCTCCCTTCGTTCGAAGGTGAGACATAATTAAAATCCATATATAATATGGAAACACCCTCTTTTGAAACAACAACACAAGTTTTGTAGGAAACCATTCAATGAACATTCATACCATGCTTGGTTTCAATTTGCCAAGTGGTTTCAGAGGAGAAGATTAAAATCTAAAAGTGTACAGACAACGGATGCCAAGGGAGAGCAATATGTCACACAACATTTATATTCTTCATTCAGAGTTGTCATACACCTGGATGACCCTCCCTTTGGGGAGAGTAACTCTCTTCCACCCCCCCATTCCCTGAAAAAGTCATTCAGTTGTGTGATACAAATCAGGTACACAAATCTGATGAAGGTTGTAACGGTCATGTGAGGTATTGCTGCAACTTGGCATCCGTTGTCCTCTGTAAACTTTCACAATTAAGCCTCTCTGAAACCACTGGGCTAAATGGAACCAAACTTTTTTTTGGAGAACTAATCATAATATTAAAAAATACATCAATGGCCTAAGAATAGAAGTGCCATCTTTTTACTTCACCTTTAATGTAGACAAATTTCCGCTATCTTTTACTGTTTCCGAGATACTCTTGACTGGAAGGGACCAACAAATGCCAATTTCAAAACTTTAACACATTTTAATTTTTAGATAAAAAAATTTGGTTTTGAACATAAAATTAACATTGTTCTATTGTAATATTGAAATGTATCATATTCCAGCAAATATAAATTTAAGATAAATTTTATCCAAAATTTAACAAAATGTGATTATCTAGCCTGCAGTCAAGAGGTACTTTTTCATTTTCATTGTTCTTTGTATCTCAAATGAATTTTTGATATAAGTTATAGGGTGGTTGTGTTTGAATTAAGAATTTCATCAGCTCATAGATTTTTTTATTTTTTTTTTTATTTTTTTACAGTCAGATTAAAATCAAATGATATATTGGGTTTTAATCCGAGTGAACTAGGTATGATACCATGAAATCCTTAATTCAGAGATGGCACTGTCTATTCTTAGACCAATGATGTATTTTTTAATTCTATGATTAGTACTCCAAAAAAAGTTTGGTTCCATTTATCCCAGTGGTTTCAAAGAGGTTTAATTGTGAACGTTTACAGAGGACAACGGATGCCAAGTTGTAGCAATACTTCACATGACCATTACTACATTCATCGGAGTTGTGTACCTGATTTGTGTCACACAACTAGATGACTCTTTTTTTTTGGGGGGGGGGGGGGGGGTGCAGTTGTACCGCTCAGTGGAGAAACTAGATCTTATTTCTAATTCTATACTCTGTGGTTTACTTGGGGGTGTTATCTTTAAATTTATATACACAGTTGTATGTATGTAAATACCAGCAATTAAAACACCTTTATTGCTCGATACATTATGGATAAAGTTTGTCAGACTTGCGGCAGGTCGGTGGTTTTCTCAGTATACTCCACCAATAAAACAAGATAGCCATGATATAACTGAAATATAGTTAAAAATGGCGTTAAACACCATAACTCCCTCAATTTGACCTCCCTTTTTTTAAATGAACAATAAATAATTAAAATCCATATATAATATGGAAACACCCTCTTTGAAACCTTTGAAACAACAACACAAGTTTTGTAGGAAATCATTCAATGAACATTCATACCATGTTCGGTTTCAATTTGCCAAATAGTTTCAGAGGAGAAGATTAAAATCTAAATGTTTACAGACAATGGATGCCAAGTGACAGTAATACGTCACATGACCTTTATATTCTTGATCAGAGTTGTCACACACCTAGTTGACTCTCTTTTCGGGGGGGTTGTACCCCTCAGCCAAGAAGCTAGATCCTATTTCTATACCCCGGGGTTCCCTCGGGGGGAATGGGGGATGTTCTTTAAATTTATATACACAGTTGTATGTATGTAAATATCAGCAATTAAAACACCTTTATTGCTCGATACAACATTATTGATCAAGTTTGTCAGACTTGCGGCAGGTCGATGGTTTTCTTGGTATACTTCACCAATAAAACAAGATAGCCATGATATAACTGATATATTGTTAAAAGTGGCATTAAACACCATAACTCCACCAATTTGACCCCCCTTTTTTAAAATGAACAATAAATAACTAGGAAGAACTGTTTTAGATACCTAAAACGTATGTCTCCCCTTAATGCGGCCATCTGTACAACAACCTATCTCGAAAGACAAAAATGTTATGGTCCAAACAAGAAAATACTATTTAAACTAGAGGCTCAGGTGAGCCTGTATCGCTCACCTGTCATAAATAAGTCCTCTTAAGAATGTCTGCATGCTGAATACATCTAAGTTACTATTCAAATCCCATACTGCCATAGGGTTCTATGTTAAAACTATGTCTGCTCATGGCAGCCATCTTGGATGGAGGTCGTGGTCACCGGACACAATTTTGAAAGTATACTATCCAAGGACCATCCATGCCATGTTTGCTTTAAATTGGCTGACTGGTTTCAGAAGAGAAGACTTTTAAACAATTTTCCCATAGGGTCCTATGTTAAAACTGTCTGCTGACAGCGGCCATTTTGAACCGAGATCGGGATCACTAAACACAATTTTGGAAGTTGACCACCTAAGGACCATCGATGACATGTTTGCTATATTGGCTTACTAGTTTCAGAGGAGAAGATTTTAAAACATTTTTTCCCATAGGGTCCTATGTTAAAACTACAGTATGTCTGCTGAAGGTGGCCATCTTGGATGGAGGTCAGGGTCACTGGACACAATTTTGAAAATTGACCACTTAAGGACCATCCATGCCATGTTTGCTTTAAATTGGCTTACTGGTTTCAGAGAAGAAGATTTTTAAATATATTTCCCATAGGGTCCTATGTTAAAACTATGTTCGCTGATGGTTGCCATCTTGGATGGAGGTCTGGGTCACAGGACATAATTTTGAAAGTTGACCACCTAAGGACCATTCATCCCATGTTTGCTTTAAACTGACTTACTGGTTTCAGAGGAGAAGACTTTTAAACATTTTTTCCATAGGGTCCTATGTTAAAATTAAGTCGAGTCATGGTGGCCATCTTGAATTTCCGATCAGCAAACGATTCACAAGTTTAGTACAGGACCACCCAATGATCATTCCTGCAAAGTCACAATTCAATTGGCTTAGTGGTTTCTAACAAGAAGATTTTTAAAATTTTGACCAATCAGAACACATTATGCGCCCTGGCAACCATGTTGGATTTCCGATCAGCACCAAAAACAAAAATCTTGTATATGACCATCCAATGAACATTTCTGCCAAGTTTGGTTCATATCTGTTTTGTGGTTTCAGAAAAAGAGATGAAAATGTGAAATTCCCATAGGGTCCTATGTTAAACTAAGTCGAGTCATGGTGGCCATCTTGAATTTCCGATCGGCAAACGATTCACAATTTTAGTACAGGACCACCCAATGATCATTCCTGCAAAGTCACAATTCAATTGACTTGGTGGTTTCTGACAAGAAGATTTTTAAAATTTCAGCCAATGAGAACACATTATGGACCCTGGCAGCCATGTTGGATTTCAAATCAGCACCAAAAACACAAATCTGGTAGAGGACCACCCAGTGAACATTTCTGGCAAGTTTGGCTGATTTCTGTTCAGCGGTTTCAGAGAAGAAGATTTAAATGTGAAAAGCTAACGGACGGACGGACGCTTACCCATGACAAAAGCTCACATGGCCTATGACCAGGTGAGCTAAAAACCATTATTTGACCTTGAAGTCAAAGTCACAGGAAGGTCATTATGGTACGTGACACACCGCCTTATGGTCATGCGCCCACATACCAAATATCATTGACCTATCTCGAAAGAAACAATTATTTGACCTTGAGGTCAAAGGTCAAGGTCCAACGAAGGTAATTACGGTACGCGACACACCGTCTTATGGTCATGCACCCACATACCAAATATCATTGACCTATCTCGAAAGACAAAAAATGTTATGGCCAGGACAAGAAAATACTATTTAAAAACAATTATTTGACCTTCATGTCAAAGGTCAAGGTCCAACGAAGGTCATTATGGTATGCGACACACCGCCTTATGGACATGCACCCACATACCAAATATCATTGACCTATCTCCAAAGAAACAATTATTTGACCCTAAGGTCAAAGGTCAAGGTCCAATAAAGGTTATTATGGTATGCGACACACCGCCTTATGGTCATGCACCCACATACCAAATATCATTGACCTATCTCGAAAGACAAAAAATGTTATGGCCCGAACAAGAAAATACTATTTAAAAAACAATTATTTGACTTTCAGGTCAAAGGTCAAGGTCCAACAAAGGTCATTATGGTATGCAACACACCACCTTATGGACATGCACCCACATACCAAATATCATTGACCTATCTCGAAAGACAAAAAAGTTATGGTCCGGACAAGCTTCGCTGAGAAGCAGAAGCGGAAGAAGAAAATCAGACTAAAACAATATATATCTCCCTTCGTTCGAAGGTGAGACATAATTAAAATCCATATATAATATGGAAACACCCTCTTTTGAAACAACAACACAAGTTTTGTAGGAAACCATTCAATGAACATTCATACCATGCTTGGTTTCAATTTGCCAAGTGGTTTCAGAGGAGAAGATTAAAATCTAAAAGTGTACAGACATCGGATGCCAAGGGAGAGCAATATGTCACACAACATTTATATTCTTCATTCAGAGTTGTCATACACCTGGATGACCCTCCCTTTGGGGAGAGTAACTCTCTTCCACCCCCCCATTCCCTGAAAAAGTCATTCAGTTGTGTGATACAAATCAGGTACACAAATCTGATGAAGGTTGTAACGGTCATGTGAGGTATTGCTGCAACTTGGCATCCGTTGTCCTCTGTAAACTTTCACAATTAAGCCTCTCTGAAACCACTGGGCTAAATGGAACCAAACTTTTTTTTGGAGAACTAATCATAATATTAAAAAATACATCAATGGCCTAAGAATAGAAGTGCCATCTTTTTACTTCACCTTTAATGTAGACAAATTTCCGCTATCTTTTACTGTTTCCGAGATACTCTTGACTGGAAGGGACCAACAAATGCCAATTTCAAAACTTTAACACATTTTAATTTTTAGATAAAAAAAATTTGGTTTTGAACATAAAATTAACATTGTTCTATTGTAATATTGAAATGTATCATATTCCAGCAAATATAAATTTAAGATAAATTTTATCCAAAATTTAACAAAATGTGATTATCTAGCCTGCAGTCAAGAGGTACTTTTTCATTTTCATTGTTCTTTGTATCTCAAATGAATTTTTGATATAAGTTATAGGGTGGTTGTGTTTGAATTAAGAATTTCATCAGCTCATAGATTTTTTTTTTTTTTGTTGATTTTTTTACAGTCAGATTAAAATCAAATGATATATTGGGTTTTAATCCGAGTGAACTAGGTATGATACCATGAAATCCTTAATTCAGAGATGGCACTGTCTATTCTTAGACCAATGATGTATTTTTTAATTCTATGATTAGTACTCCAAAAAAAGTTTGGTTCCATTTATCCCAGTGGTTTCAAAGAGGTTTAATTGTGAACGTTTACAGAGGACAACGGATGCCAAGTTGTAGCAATACTTCACATGACCATTACTACATTCATCGGAGTTGTGTACCTGATTTGTGTCACACAACTAGATGACTCTTTTTTTTTGGGGGGGGGGGGGGGGTGCAGTTGTACCGCTCAGTGGAGAAACTAGATCTTATTTCTAATTCTATACTCTGTGGTTTACTTGGGGGTGTTATCTTTAAATTTATATACACAGTTGTATGTATGTAAATACCAGCAATTAAAACACCTTTATTGCTCGATACATTATGGATAAAGTTTGTCAGACTTGCGGCAGGTCGGTGGTTTTCTCAGTATACTCCACCAATAAAACAAGATAGCCATGATATAACTGAAATATAGTTAAAAATGGCGTTAAACACCATAACTCCCTCAATTTGACCTCCCTTTTTTTAAATGAACAATAAATAATTAAAATCCATATATAATATGGAAACACCCTCTTTGAAACCTTTGAAACAACAACACAAGTTTTGTAGGAAATCATTCAATGAACATTCATACCATGTTCGGTTTCAATTTGCCAAATAGTTTCAGAGGAGAAGATTAAAATCTAAAAGTTTACAGACAATGGATGCCAAGTGACAGTAATACATCACATGACCTTTATATTCTTGATCAGAGTTGTCACACACCTAGTTGACTCTCTTTTCGGGGGGGTTGTACCCCTCAGCCAAGAAGCTAGATCCTATTTCTATACCCCGGGGTTCCCTCGGGGGAATGGGGGATGTTCTTTAAATTTATATACACAGTTGTACGTATGTAAATATCAGCAATTAAAACACCTTTATTGCTCGATACAACATTATTGATCAAGTTTGTCAGACTTGCGGCAGGTCGATGGTTTTCTTGGTATACTCCACCAATAAAACAAGATAGCCATGATATAACTGAAATATTGTAAAAAGTGGCATTAAACACCATAACTCCACCAATTTGACCCCCCTTTTTTAAAATGAACAATAAATAACTAGGAAGAACTGTTTTAGATACCTAAAACGTATGTCTCCCCTTAATGCGGCCATCTGTACAACAACCTATCTCGAAAGACAAAAATGTTATGGTCCAGACAAGAAAATACTATTTAAAAAACCATTATTTGACCTTGAAGTCAAAAGTCAAGGTCACAGGAGGGTCATTATGGTACGTGACACACCGCCTTATGGTCATGCGCCCACATACCAAATATCATTGACCTATCTCGAAAGAAACAATTATTTGACCTTGAGGTCAAAGGTCAAGGTCCAACAAAGGTCATTATGGTATGCGACACACCGCCCTATGGTCATGCACCCACATACCAAATATCATTGACCTATCTCAAAAGACAAAAATGTTATGGCCCGGACAACAAAATACTATTAAAAAAAACATTATTTGACCTTGAGGTCAAAGGTCAAGGTCCCACAAAGGTCATTACGGTACGCGACACACCGTCTTATGGTCATGCACCCATACCAAATATCATTGACCTATCTCAAAAGAAACAATTATTTGACCCTAAGGTCAAAGTGCAATAAAGGTTATTATGGTATGCGACACCGCCTTATGGTCATGCACATACATGCCAAATATCATTGACCTATCTCGAAAGAAACAATTATTTGACCTTGAGGCCAAAGGTCAAGGTCCAAACAAACGTCATTATGGTACGCGACACACCTCTTATGGTCATGCACCCACATACCAAATATCATTGACCTATCTCGAAAGACAAAAAATGTTATGGCCCGAACAAGAAAATACTATTTAAAAAACAATTATTTGACTTTCAGGTCAAAGGTCAAGGTCCAACAAAGGTCATTATGGTATGCAACACACCACCTTATGGACATGCACCCACATACCAAATATCATTGACCTATCTCGAAAGACAAAAAAGTTATGGTCCGGACAAGCTTCGCTGAGAAGCAGAAGCGGAAGAAGAAAATCAGACTAAAACAATATATATCTCCCTTCGTTCGAAGGTGAGACATAATTAAAATCCATATATAATATGGAAACACCCTCTTTTGAAACAACAACACAAGTTTTGTAGGAAACCATTCAATGAACATTCATACCATGCTTGGTTTCAATTTGCCAAGTGGTTTCAGAGGAGAAGATTAAAATCTAAAAGTGTACAGACAACGGATGCCAAGGGAGAGCAATATGTCACACAACATTTATATTCTTCATTCAGAGTTGTCATACACCTGGATGACCCTCCCTTTGGGGAGAGTAACTCTCTTCCACCCCCCCATTCCCTGAAAAAGTCATTCAGTTGTGTGATACAAATCAGGTACACAAATCTGATGAAGGTTGTAACGGTCATGTGAGGTATTGCTGCAACTTGGCATCCGTTGTCCTCTGTAAACTTTCACAATTAAGCCTCTCTGAAACCACTGGGCTAAATGGAACCAAACTTTTTTTTGGAGAACTAATCATAATATTAAAAAATACATCAATGGCCTAAGAATAGAAGTGCCATCTTTTTACTTCACCTTTAATGTAGACAAATTTCCGCTATCTTTTACTGTTTCCGAGATACTCTTGACTGGAAGGGACCAACAAATGCCAATTTCAAAACTTTAACACATTTTAATTTTTAGATAAAAAAATTTGGTTTTGAACATAAAATTAACATTGTTCTATTGTAATATTGAAATGTATCATATTCCAGCAAATATAAATTTAAGATAAATTTTATCCAAAATTTAACAAAATGTGATTATCTAGCCTGCAGTCAAGAGGTACTTTTTCATTTTCATTGTTCTTTGTATCTCAAATGAATTTTTGATATAAGTTATAGGGTGGTTGTGTTTGAATTAAGAATTTCATCAGCTCATAGATTTTTTTATTTTTTTTTTTATTTTTTTACAGTCAGATTAAAATCAAATGATATATTGGGTTTTAATCCGAGTGAACTAGGTATGATACCATGAAATCCTTAATTCAGAGATGGCACTGTCTATTCTTAGACCAATGATGTATTTTTTAATTCTATGATTAGTACTCCAAAAAAAGTTTGGTTCCATTTATCCCAGTGGTTTCAAAGAGGTTTAATTGTGAACGTTTACAGAGGACAACGGATGCCAAGTTGTAGCAATACTTCACATGACCATTACTACATTCATCGGAGTTGTGTACCTGATTTGTGTCACACAACTAGACGACTCTTTTTTTTTTGGGGGGGGGGGGGGGGGTGCAGTTGTACCGCTCAGTGGAGAAACTAGATCTTATTTCTAATTCTATACTCTGTGGTTTACTTGGGGGTGTTATCTTTAAATTTATATACACAGTTGTATGTATGTAAATACCAGCAATTAAAACACCTTTATTGCTCGATACATTATGGATAAAGTTTGTCAGACTTGCGGCAGGTCGGTGGTTTTCTCAGTATACTCCACCAATAAAACAAGATAGCCATGATATAACTGAAATATAGTTAAAAATGGCGTTAAACACCATAACTCCCTCAATTTGACCTCCCTTTTTTTAAATGAACAATAAATAATTAAAATCCATATATAATATGGAAACACCCTCTTTGAAACCTTTGAAACAACAACACAAGTTTTGTAGGAAATCATTCAATGAACATTCATACCATGTTCGGTTTCAATTTGCCAAATAGTTTCAGAGGAGAAGATTAAAATCTAAATGTTTACAGACAATGGATGCCAAGTGACAGTAATACGTCACATGACCTTTATATTCTTGATCAGAGTTGTCACACACCTAGTTGACTCTCTTTTCGGGGGGGTTGTACCCCTCAGCCAAGAAGCTAGATCCTATTTCTATACCCCGGGGTTCCCTCGGGGGGAATGGGGGATGTTCTTTAAATTTATATACACAGTTGTATGTATGTAAATATCAGCAATTAAAACACCTTTATTGCTCGATACAACATTATTGATCAAGTTTGTCAGACTTGCGGCAGGTCGATGGTTTTCTTGGTATACTTCACCAATAAAACAAGATAGCCATGATATAACTGATATATTGTTAAAAGTGGCATTAAACACCATAACTCCACCAATTTGACCCCCCTTTTTTAAAATGAACAATAAATAACTAGGAAGAACTGTTTTAGATACCTAAAACGTATGTCTCCCCTTAATGCGGCCATCTGTACAACAACCTATCTCGAAAGACAAAAATGTTATGGTCCAAACAAGAAAATACTATTTAAACTAGAGGCTCAGGTGAGCCTGTATCGCTCACCTGTCATAAATAAGTCCTCTTAAGAATGTCTGCATGCTGAATACATCTAAGTTACTATTCAAATCCCATACTGCCATAGGGTTCTATGTTAAAACTATGTCTGCTCATGGCAGCCATCTTGGATGGAGGTCGTGGTCACCGGACACAATTTTGAAAGTATACTATCCAAGGACCATCCATGCCATGTTTGCTTTAAATTGGCTGACTGGTTTCAGAAGAGAAGACTTTTAAACAATTTTCCCATAGGGTCCTATGTTAAAACTATGTCTGCTGACAGCGGCCATTTTGAACCGAGATCGGGATCACTGAACACAATTTTGGAAGTTGACCACCTAAGGACCATCGATGACATGTTTGCTATATTGGCTTACTAGTTTCAGAGGAGAAGATTTTAAAACATTTTTTCCCATAGGGTCCTATGTTAAAACTACAGTATGTCTGCTGAAGGTGGCCATCTTGGATGGAGGTCAGGGTCACTGGACACAATTTTGAAAATTGACCACTTAAGGACCATCCATGCCATGTTTGCTTTAAATTGGCTTACTGGTTTCAGAGAAGAAGATTTTTAAATATATTTCCCATAGGGTCCTATGTTAAAACTATGTTCGCTGATGGTTGCCATCTTGGATGGAGGTCTGGGTCACAGGACATAATTTTGAAAGTTGACCACCTAAGGACCATTCATCCCATGTTTGCTTTAAACTGACTTACTGGTTTCAGAGGAGAAGACTTTTAAACATTTTTTCCATAGGGTCCTATGTTAAAATTAAGTCGAGTCATGGTGGCCATCTTGAATTTCCGATCAGCAAACGATTCACAAGTTTAGTACAGGACCACCCAATGATCATTCCTGCAAAGTCACAATTCAATTGGCTTAGTGGTTTCTAACAAGAAGATTTTTAAAATTTTGACCAATCAGAACACATTATGGGCCCTGGCAACCATGTTGGATTTCCGATCAGCACCAAAAACAAAAATCTTGTATATGACCATCCAATGAACATTTCTGCCAAGTTTGGTTCATATCTGTTTTGTGGTTTCAGAAAAAGAGATGAAAATGTGAAATTCCCATAGGGTCCTATGTTAAACTAAGTCGAGTCATGGTGGCCATCTTGAATTTCCGATCGGCAAACGATTCACAATTTTAGTACAGGACCACCCAATGATCATTCCTGCAAAGTCACAATTCAATTGACTTGGTGGTTTCTGACAAGAAGATTTTTAAAATTTCAGCCAATGAGAACACATTATGGACCCTGGCAGCCATGTTGGATTTCAAATCAGCACCAAAAACACAAATCTGGTAGAGGACCACCCAGTGAACATTTCTGGCAAGTTTGGCTGATTTCTGTTCAGCGGTTTCAGAGAAGAAGATTTAAATGTGAAAAGCTAACGGACGGACGGACGCTTACCCATGACAAAAGCTCACATGGCCTATGACCAGGTGAGCTAAAAACCATTATTTGACCTTGAAGTCAAAGTCACAGGAAGGTCATTATGGTACGTGACACACCGCCTTATGGTCATGCGCCCACATACCAAATATCATTGACCTATCTCGAAAGAAACAATTATTTGACCTTGAGGTCAAAGGTCAAGGTCCAACGAAGGTAATTACGGTACGCGACACACCGTCTTATGGTCATGCACCCACATACCAAATATCATTGACCTATCTCGAAAGACAAAAAATGTTATGGCCAGGACAAGAAAATACTATTTAAAAACAATTATTTGACCTTCATGTCAAAGGTCAAGGTCCAACGAAGGTCATTATGGTATGCGACACACCGCCTTATGGACATGCACCCACATACCAAATATCATTGACCTATCTCCAAAGAAACAATTATTTGACCCTAAGGTCAAAGGTCAAGGTCCAATAAAGGTTATTATGGTATGCGACACACCGCCTTATGGTCATGCACCCACATACCAAATATCATTGACCTATCTCGAAAGAAACAATTATTTGACCTTGAGGTCAAAGGTCAAGGTCCAACAAAGGTCATTATGGTATGCAACACACCACCTTATGGACATGCACCCACATACCAAATATCATTGACCTATCTCGAAAGACAAAAAAGTTATGGTCCGGACAAGCTTCGCTGAGAAGCAGAAGTGGAAGAAAAAAATCAGACTAAAACAATATATATCTCCCTTCGTTCGAAGGGGAGACATAATTAAAATCCATATATAATATGGAAACACCCTCTTTTGAAACAACAACACAAGTTTTGTAGGAAACCATTCAATGAACATTCATACCATGCTTGGTTTCAATTTGCCAAATAGTTTCAGAGGAGAAGATTAAAATCTAAAAGTGTACAGACATCGGATGCCAAGGGAGAGCAATATGTCACACAACATTTATATTCTTCATTCAGAGTTGTCATACACCTAGATGACCCTCCCTTTGGGGAGAGTAACTATTGTTAAAAGTGGCATTAAACACCATAACTCCCCCAATTTTTTTCTTAAAAAATATAAAATTGGAAATGAAAGAACCGACGTATCCTCCCGCACTTGCATAATATTTAGTTTTATATCAGCATGGCCACAGGTTTTTTCATCTGGGGGTACATGTACCCTTTTACCATCATTTTTGGGGGTACATCCAAATTTTTGGGGGTGCAATGTACCCTCTAACTCTTCATTTGGAGGTACAAAGAAAAAGCCACGCAAGGTCGTGCACCATGCTGTTTTTTGTAAATATTACGGGTTTTAACAGTAACAGTTCTTCTGATTGGACAATCAAAAAATAAGGAGCCAATAGAATTGGACGATCTATAAATCATATCATCTCACTTAAAATATGCAAGGAATGCTCTGATTGGATAGTATTGCCGAAATTAACTACTCAGAACAACTCTATTATACGTACTTTGAAGTGAATTGTAAACAAAACGTAATTTTTATACAGTGCTCGCAACGGGTTCTTTACGTGCACGTAAGTAGGGTTCTTTCAATTATACGTGCATGATTTTTATTCTATGTGAAACACGTGCTGCAGTACGTGAATGGGCATGCTGTTATATATTTATAGAAAGCAGCCTTGCAGTCTTAATGTATAACATACTTTATTGAAGGATGGAGTATATTGCAGCATGATCTGAATAATATACAGGAAGTGCTCCACTTTGAACACTGTAAACCTCTGATGTAAATATAGATTTTCCCCCAAAACCCTTACTTCAAATATTTCTATGTTAGAACCCATCCAAGATAATGATAATTACAGGCCACACGCACAAAATTATTCAAATCTATTCATGTTTACTGAAGTTATCGCATAAACAAGACACAATTCTCAATATTGGTGATTTTTCAACCAAAAACTAAGATTTCCCCTCAAAACCCTTGCATCAAATATTTCCATGTTAGAACCCATCCAAGATAATGATAATTACAAATCACATGCAAAACATTATTCAAATCTATCCATGTTTACTCAAGTTATCGCGTAAACAAGAAAGTGTGACGGACGGACAGACAGACGGCCGCTATTACTATATCCCTATCGCGGGGAGATAAATATCCTAGTAGAGCAACAATTTGGACAGCCATAACAAAGACCAGTCCAAAGGACAACATTCTATTTGGAATTGGGAAAAGCTCCAATGGATTTGTTAAAAAAAAAAAAAATTCTAAACAAGTGATATATCTATAAAAATGAAGTGAACTTACAGGCAACTGTACTGTCAAATCTAACTTGTTACTGATTCAGATATCTTGGATTCACTGTGACTGATCAAGAGCTCCTGCAAAAAAGAACAATATTTAAACAAAGTCTTACATTGTGGAAAAGTAATGGACATGCTTAACAACTTTTACAAGGAACCATGACCTAGATAAGCCTTACAAAGTAACTGGAACAAGACAAAAGTAAAGCTTACAAGGAACGTGGCTAAAAACAAACTTTAATGGAACTAGGATAAAAACAATTGTGGGAATTTTCCATGCATCTTTGGCTAAAATGTAATAAGGCCCAGACTTTTTGAAATTCGTCGGACAGAGCGGGCAGAAAATCACAAGGAACGGCAATACTGACAAGTATGCCGGTCCGGTCGTCCGACAAAATTGTTTGTTTTGCACTGGAAATCGGAAATGCAACTGGTATGCCGGAACGATCACGGTCAACTCGGAATTAGATTCTGCTTCAAATGACATTTAGTTCTTAAACATGCAACTGTTTCCATGGTAATTCTATTAATCATTGTATTTTTATAGTCTAAACTGGCTGTGATGCATCAACACAACCATTTCGTGTGTTTATATTTGAAAACATGGCAGATCAGGTTTTTATCGTTCCCATCACCGATTCCGTTTCAATTTCAGAATTTTGTAAATTCCGGTCCTGTACAATTTCAGTAGGTTCTGCAGAAAATTATTGGGTGAATTTTTTTCCCAAAAGTTTGAAGGCCATATAAGCTTGTCTTACTAATCTCATGCTTACAAATAGTTATTTGCTTAATATGTGGCCCTTTTCTTTTTACAACTACTCTCAAAAATGTTTCCATATATACTAGACAACCCTGATTTTCATTGACAACTCATTTTCATCAAAATGGTAGATCAAGTTCCATTGTAGTAAAGGGCATCTAATCCATTAAAAGAGATGTAGGGTTAAGGTTATGGTGTTTAATGCCACTTTCAACACTATTTCAGTTATATTGTGGGGCTACCAGAAGCTCCCTGCACACCCTATTGGACCCTTTTTCTGTCAAGAATGATAATAGTTACATAATAACGCTATGCATTTTTTAAACACCTTTGGGTTTAGGCTGTTTCAATTCGTTTTGCTTCACACCAGTTGCTCCCCTTTATTATAGTTTATGTCATGACGTTGCATCTGTGGAAACGTACTCTTAATAGGTAAACAAAAAAAAAGTGTTTCTGCAGATCTAATGCACTTATTCCATGTTCATATTGTGACAGTAAGATAAACGTATATCCGGAATCCTACTAGTACAAATTGGAATTCTGATTTGTACTGGATTTAAACCAGTATAAATCAGAATTCCAATATCTACTAGGACAAATCAGGATATCCAGATTTGTACTAGGAGGATCCTGGATCCTACTAAACTTTCAGTAGGATTCAGAATATTACTGAATTTAAAGCTTAGTACGATTCTGGATATTACTGAATAGAAAAACATAAAAATATGTAAAATTTGTGAAATATAAAATAAGTCTTGTGTGATAATTTAATTACAAATAGTGAGAAAAATACATTTTAATACAATTTTGGATTAAGTTTCCTATTTATTACAACATTTGGTCAAAGTTTGTTTGTGGCATTTGCTTAAGCAAGGTATCTTAGATTTGCAGCATGAACATCGCATTGTATTACATTTTTCAGCACAGCTACATGTAGATACCAGATTAGCAGTTTCATTTACTGTCCGGTTTTTCTGGCCTCATGGTGACTTCAAGATGAAGAACAACAATAAAAGCGTTGTTCCTTTGCTATTATACTATTTTTAACCCTGTATTGTTTGGGACTTTGTCTCATGTACATTTACCCCATATCCTTTCATTTTATTCTTACAAAAATAACTCATTTTATCATAGATGTTTATAATATTTTATGTTGTGGTGGACTCTTGTCTCACAAACATTTTTTCCATATCTCTTTGTTTTTCTTTTAAAAAGTTGTAAATGCCAATAAATTGTAAAATGCAAAAGACAAGTTGACATGTGTTTAATATATAAAGGATTATAAAACTGTTTACATACCAGTTAAGCTTTCAATAGTCTTCCTGAAATTGTTTTTGGCCCAGTGTTTAAATTTTGCCCCCTCTTCTGTTTTATGTCCCTTCTCTTTGTCAAGGCAGTTTAGAATAGCTTCATATCTAAGTCCAGAGAGAACAAACATTTCTTTGTCATAATGCTTTGGAAGATTCTCTTCATATTCCAAAAGTTTCATATAAAATAATTCCTTGTGGTCTTCCATTTCACTTTCACTTGCAATGAATTTAGAAATGATTACAATTCATGAGGCAAGGTAAAAAGTTATGACTGTCCTGTCAGGAAAGCCTTTAGGGGGGATTAAGCATTAATTAAAGATTAGTGATTATTGATCATACAAGTATATTTATTTAGCTTTTACTGATTTTACCTAAGGGACATAAAACAGAAGATTTGTATTAAAAAAGTGTTCATATTTATTTTTTCATGTTTCTCCTTTTTTCAATTTTTTATTTCAGTAGGATCCTAGTACAAATCTGGATATCCTGATTTGTCCTAGTAGATACTGGAATTCTGATTTATACTGGTTTCAATCCAGTACAAATCAGAATTCCAATTTGTACTAGTAGGATTCTGGATCTTACTGGATTCCAATTTGTACTGTAACATATATATTATATTTCAGAACTAGATTTCTTTTAATATTAGAAATTCAATATTTTTCGCTATTTCTTCTGTTCCAGCTTCACTTGCCACACCCAGAAGGAAATATAACCTTTGAAATTCCTCCGCACGAGTTATATTGCCCGGTGACGATTTCCGGGTTAATTTTAATAACAGCACATGTACTTTTAATGTGTATTATCAGAACTGTTAGATTACTTAAAATTTCTTGCTGTTTGTCTCATTTAGTATGTCAACTTACACTTATTAATATTTTTTTAGTTTTGATTAATTATTTTAATATTAAAATATAATATAACAAATATTCGATGTGACTGTGGTCAATATACAAGAACATTTTCCCTCTGTACCTTGAATTGCATGGATATGTTATATTGCCCTCCCCCCGTTGGCATCAGGCTATATAACACATCCCTGCAATTCAAGGTACCTCGGGAAAATATTATACAATTATTGACTTTTAATGAGGTTTACTCATGACTATACGGACCTGATCAATGATTGATTGACCGAGGCCAACGGCCGAGGTTAATCAATCATTGACCAGGTCCGTATAGTCATGAGTAGACTGAAAATAAGTCAATAACTGCTTTATTAAATAATAAGGAATTTTTCAAACTTTTCAACAGTATATTCAACAAAATAGGCTACAATTGTTTTATCATTTCTCAAGATTATTTAAATATCAAAATGTTGAAATATGATGAAAATTTTGAAATCTTATGAAATTTTTGAAATTTTATAAATTTTGAAATTTATAAAATTTATAACATTTTTATGAAATTTTTTGAAAATTTTTAACTTTAAAAAAAAAATTGACCTTTTTTGCAATTTGATTGGCCGACTGAAAATGAAATCTCATCTCTGGTTGGACAACGTTGAAACACCGAATAGACAATAGACAAAAATAGATACAGGCCCGAATATACCTCACGCGAGGTGTACTCACTGCATGCGAGGTATACTCACTGCACACAAGGTATACTCACTCTGAGGTAGAGTTGAGAAAATGCTGTTTAGGCCAATCAGCGAAAAGTAAAATTCCTTATCATTTAATAATCTTGTATATTGACCACAATCACATGGAATATTTGTATAATATTTGATTACTATCCAGTTTGTGAATATATCAAAATTTTGAATACATCGATTGTGATATATGAGTTATTGAGCTTGTCGGTCTTGCCTTAAGCATCACCACTTCAATGCCCATATTTGGAAATCGCCATCACCAATAACCTTACTTATTGACAAATGCGAGCTGGAAAAAAACACATGGAGAATCAAAATAAGATCTTTAAGCCTAGAATAGAGATGCCAGTAATTTCCGCCATTTTGTTTTCCGGTAATGAAAATGTCCAAAATTGACATTCAAAAATGTAATATTTACTTTTTAATCCCTTTATTGTTGTCTCCAACTGTTATTATTAAATTGCTTTTAATCTATATTTCCCTTTAATATATTTATTTGCTGTGGTAAGAACAAATATTGATTAAAAATATATTAGAACGGAACCGGCGTTTAATATTAAAGTTTTTGCAGCTGTGGTACGTTTTTTTTTTTTATTAGGATACCCTCTTTGCGACAAAAATAGAATATATTTATGACGTCGTACAATCATATTTTCAATATCCAATGAAAGCTTATATTTCCATGAATGTCAATGTTATCGACAAATTTGTATTTCCGGTCAAATTTCATGTAAAAAATTTAATGGAAAACTTTATAATCGTCTTATTCAGAGGTAATGGAAAATATTGAAAAGTATTCGTCATATTCAATAACTTCAATCATCGATGATTAGATACGGTTGTTTCGAATCATTTCCATTCCGTCAAAATTTTGTTATTTTCGTCCGCCAGATCACGTGATTTTGATGGAATGTTTAGCACTAGACTTCCGGTGTCAATGTACACAACAAAAACTTCAATCGATATGTGCCGTTTTAACGTTCGATCTTCAGCTTAAAAAAAATCTTAACATTTTCTGTAAAAGACAGATATCAATTAAATTATTTTATTTGTATCAAAGACTTCAATGCAGAGACAATTACTTCTTTAAAATTAAATTTGTTTTCTTTCTTAACTTGCTGCTGTCAGCATCATGAAAGGAAAACGATCTGCCTTTATATATTTCTGATATCAGACAGATACTGGGTACTGAACATCAGTATTTATTCAGCTGTTTCCATATTACAATTACTTATAATCTACCGCATCTACAACTATGAAATGCTGACGTTGTCACAATAATAGCGTAAACACCGGAAGTCGTCTGCCAAGCGTTTCAGACGTCAAGACACGAAAAAGATGGAACGTGGTCGGAATTGACATGATTCAAAACAACCGTATTGGCCAAGTATGGACAGAAACAACGATAGGAAAAAGGAGATTGAACCAAGTTCAACAACGCCATAGCCATGTGTCAATTTCATCGATGCATGACAATGTCAACAACTTGAACAAGATGGAAACTATTACCGATAACAATACCGGTGAGCTATCATATTGAAAATATAATCATTAATGGATAGTTAGTATATCAAACATTGAACAAAACAACAAATAAAGCTATCGATAGGCACTGCAAGGGTTAAACAATCTTGGACCACCTCACTAACCCAGGGCTAGTATACTCCCAAATATTACTAGCCCAAATCTATGAACCACTAATCCTGGTCAATACCACGATTTCATGAATCCAACTTGCAGACTTGAACCCTTGTACAATATGTACAATGTATATTAGTTTAACTATCTTTCTTTTCAGATCTGGTATTGCGTTTTATTTTCACTTATTTTCCCCAGTCCAGGTCACTGTAAGGCCAAAAAAAAAATATGTGTGTTTACGGTCAAATGTCAAAAAAATCTAGGGTCGGTTGACATTAATTTTTTTTTTTTTTTACTATCGGCAAAACCGGAAATAGTCGTTCTTCCCGGTTCCGGAATCCAATATTTCATTTTCAAAATTTCCGGTAAGCCGTCATTTGTTGAAGCTGTTTTATGACGAGTTACGCAGTTTTTCTACCTTTTTTTGCTCTCAATAAAACATTACTGCTGATTAAACAACATATAACATATATGAATATAAGTAGAAACGCGAATATTGACAAGTTTGTCAATATCCGATATATTTTTTTAATAGCCCGTCAGGCATACAGCTGATTATTTCAGTTAGCCCAAATGTGGAAATTACTAGCCCCGGGCGTCGTATTAGTGGATTTTTTAACCCCTGAGCAGGGGAGGATGCCAGTTCATGTTTTTATCGATGGACCTGCCAAACACTATCTCCATTCTTTCTCTCTTTATTTTTATTTATCTTCTTTCGGTTTGGGATATAATGGGAAGGGGGTACGAATAAACCCATAAAATCTGGGGGAAATGCTGCCAAAATTATTTGTGTGGGGGGGTTATGAATAAACTAGATGCTGTGTCGCTCACCTTTCATTCTGTTTTGAGGAAACTTAATACAGAACCTTCCATAGGTGCTTCCCACCGAATTTCGGTTCATTTGGCCAAGCAATTTCAGAGGAGAAGAATTTTAAAAATCAGCCAATCAGAAACAAGAGTAACCTGTGGCAGCCATGGTTGTTAACGGATCGGGTCGAAATGTGCAATCTTGTCAGAGGACCTTCCATAGATGCTTCCTACCAAGATTTGGTTCCATTGGGCAAGAGGTTTCAGAGGAAAAGATTTAAAACCAAAGGCTCAGTGGGCCGAGCCTGTGTCACTCACCTTTCATTCTGCTTCGAGGAAACTTAATACAGAGCCTCCCATAGGTGTTTCCCACCAAGTTTTGGTCATTTGGCTAAGAAGTTACAGAGAAGAAGATATTTAGAAGTCAACCAATCAGAAACAAGAATGGCCTGTGGCGGCCATGTTTATTAACAGATCGGAACTAAATGAGCAATCTTTATAGATGATTTTCCAGGATGCTTCCTACCAAGTTTCGATTCATTTGGCAAAGTGGTTTCAGAGAAGATTTTTTTAGAAATCAACCAATCAGAAACAAGAATTGCCTTTGGCGGCCATGTTTGTTAACGGATCGGAACTAAATGAGGAATTTTATAAAGGACCTTCCAATGATGCTTCCTACCAAGTTTCGATCCATTTGGCTCAGCGGTTCAGGCCTCTACAATAACTTTTTTTCAAACTTGTCCCTTTAGGCAAGTAACTTTTTAGATTGACTTGTCCAAATTAAAACATCACTTGTCCAAAAATTTTGACCCAAAGATAGAAAAAAATGAAAGTTTTAGTTATTTGGTAGAAACAAGACATCTAGGCTTTTCATGAAATTCTCGAAAATGTTCTAAAAGTACTCGGAACTTTGTTTTTTTCATAAATATGAATCAAAAGACAATAAAATAATTAGTACCCTGGTATTTTAAACAAAATTTGAAAGCATGATCTATAGATTCAGTGACCACCCAGGACTGAGGTATTCCGGAATTTACTCATTAAGCAATTTGTTATATATATATATACAGTCAAACTTGTCTATAGCAACCATTGAAGGGAATTCTGAAAAAGGTCGTATAAGACAGGGAGTCTTTATATAGAGGTTATGATATTTGCTCCCAAAATCCCGAGAGAGGAAACCACCTACTTCGGGTATATTATCCGCATCAACTTTTAAACCCGTTCGTGTGTAGGACAAATGCATGGAAAGGGTACAATGAAATAAAAAAAATGTGTTAAAATTATCTTTAAATATTTCCATCTTTTGTGGGTGAAATTTAGAGAGAAACAAAAGAATAATTATATTAAATCAAGTATATCCTTGATTAAATGAACAACTTTTTTTTACTTTTTTTCAACAGCTATTTCTTAATTGTTATCGTAATTACAATTAAACTTTATGATCAGAAGAATGAAATTTACTGACAAAATGTTTTCAACTTAAATCACTCGCCGATAGCTATAAATAGCCTAATCACACAATCAGTCTGTGTTTACTTTGATCTGTTACTGCACATAAAAACGAATGTTGACAGAAATATATGCTGGGAACCAGTACTTCATAATTCAATAATTTTCAAAAACACGATGTTTATTTATAAAAGTGAAAGATTAAAATGTTTTTTTCTAAAGTAAACAATTTTAAATATTTGATATAAATAAGAAATAAACCGTCCAAAAAAAAAACAACAAACAAAACAGCAATAATAAATCATCATGTGTACAACTTACCTGTAAAAAAAAATGGCGGTTCACATATAACGCTAATCGTGACTTCCTTTAATATGAAAAATCTAATTATTATTAACTAGTAACAGGTAGGGACTTTGTAAACATGTACTTTTAGGAGTAAGATGTCAGTAGATCATGCAAATATCGACTAGAGGGATAGTCAACCTATGTCTACCATGCGTAGTATCGAGGAAATATAACCAGTATCTAATTTGCATGTACCTAATTTGCATATACATTATCGGCAATGAAAAAAACAGATTTTGGAACTATTTAATATGAAATTAAGTAAAACTATTGACCAAACTCGCATTTGCAAGAAAAGTTACGATGATCCTTTAGGGTATTTCTGTATGGTTTTTTTTTTTACTTGTCCCGACGGACAAGTGACCAACAAATTTCACTTGTCCAACGGACGTTTCCCCTTGTCCAGGACAATCGGACAAACGTTATTGTCGAGGCCTGCGGTTTCAGAGGAGACGATTTTTTAGAAATCAACCAATCAGAAACAAGAATTGCCTGTGGCGGCCATGTATGTAAACGGATCGGAACTAAATGAGCAATCTCTATAGAGGACTTTCCAAGGATGATTCCTACCAAGTTTTAATTCATTTGGCCAAGCGGTTACAGAGAAGAAGATTTTTTAGAAATCAACCAATCAGAAACAAGAATTGTCTGTGGCGGCCATGTTTGGTAACGGATCGGCACGAAATAAGCAATCTTTAGAGAGGACCCGCCATAGATGCTTCCTGCTAAGTTTTGGTTCATTTGGCCAAGTGGTTTCAGAGAAGATTTTTTTTAATCGGCCAATCAGAAACATGAATTACCTATGCCAGCCATGTTTCTGAACGGATCGGAACTAAATGAGCAATTGTTATAGAGGACCTTCCAAGGATGCTTCCTACCAAGTTTCGGTTCATTTGGCAAAGCAGCTTCAGAGGAAAAGATTTTTTAGAAATCAACCAATCAGAAACAAGAATTGTCTGTGGTGGGCATGTTTGTTACTGGATCGGGACGAAATTAGCAATCCTTATAGAGGACACGATATAGATGCTTCCTACCAAGTTTCGATTTATTTGGCCCAGCGGTTTCAGAGGAGAAGATTTAAAAAAATCGGCCAATCAGAAACAAGACTTGCCTATAGCGGCCATATTTGTTAATGGATCAGGACAAAATGAGCAATCTTTAGAGAGGACCTTCCATAGATGCTTCCTACCAAGTTTCACTTCATTTGACTTGGGGGTATCAGAGGAGAAGATTAAAATGGGAAAAGTTAACGGACGACGGACGCCAAGTGATGGCAAAAGCTCACACTGCCCTTTGGCAAGGCAGAGATCACCCTAGCTTTTGAAGATGATGGGCCAAAAGAAATGGGCCATTAGGCCGGAGTATGGGTGCCCCCCGGCCCGAAAACCATTTTCAGCAATTTAAGCAATTCTGAACAATTCTAGAGGCAATAACCTTGTAATTTGCACTAGCTGCATGCCTATAGTGAATGATGATGTTTTAAAATTATCACAACCAGCTGTCATAGTATTGTTTGCTCCAATGCTTATGCATTTACTGCAGTACATTTTGTTTTTATCTTTGTCGTATGTTAACCATGTGTATAAACTGGCCCAACGGGACTGAAACTTTCCTTGTTCCTTGTTTTCGCTGGCTTCGTGCGATATGTCATCATCGACCTCAATAGGCTCATTCGCCTCTGTGGTTGTACTTGTGTCCGTTTCATCTTCTGACCAAGGATTTTCCTTCTCTGACGTCTTGAAAATTTTTATTTTCGGTTGAATTTTTTCAGATCTTGAGAGGCATTTTGTTGTCATTCGACAGTTTTCCTTATAATCGAGACCCGAGTATGAAAAACACTGAGTGTATCGGATGATTATACGACTGGTTTACTTTTTCGCCTGATTACGTTCGCGGGATGAAACAAAAATCAAGAACCAGTCGAAACAAAATAATTATTGTATGCAGATCCAGGTTACCGGCGCACGATGTACAATTGTATGGGCCATACGTGACGGTAATGCGCCCTACTGGCACACACATCACTTTTTAATGGGCCATATAAAATTTTAGCGTGACTATGGCATGGCCCAAAGTGATCTCTGCAAGGTGAGCTAAAAATCGGCCAATCTGAAACAAAAATTGCCCGAGGCGGCCATGTTTGTTAATGGATCAAAACAAAATGAGCAATCTCTAAGAGGACTTTCCATAGATGCTTCCTACCAAGTTCATTTCTTTTGGCCAAGCGGTTTCAGATGAAAAGTTTTTTTAGAAATCGAACAATTGGTAAAAGAAATTGCCTATGGCGGCCATGTTTGTTAACGGATCAAAGCGGAATGAGCAAACCCTATAGAGGACCTTCCATAGATGCTTCCTACCAAGTTTCAATCCATATGGCCAAGCTGTCGCAGAGGAGATTTTTTTAAATCGGCCAATCAGAAACAATAATTACCTATGGTGGCCATGTTTGTTAATGGATTAGAACAAAATGTGCAATCTTTATAGAGGACCTTCCATAGACGCTTCCTACTAAGTTTTAGTTCATTTGACCATGCGGAGGAGACGATTTTTAGATATCGATCAATAAGAAACAAGAATTTCCTGTGGCAGCCATATTTGTAAATGCATCGGGACGAAATGAACAATCTTTATAGAGGACCTCCAATAGATGCTTCCTACCAAGTTTTTATTCATCTAGCTCAGCGGTTTTAGAAAAGATTTTTTTAGAAATCAACCAATCAGAAACAAGAATCGCCTGTGGTGGCCATGTTTGTTAATGGTTCAAAACAAAATGTGCAATCTTTATAGAGGACCTTCTATAGATGCTTCCTACCAAGTTTTGGATCATTTGGCCAAGCGGTTTCAGAGGAGAAGATTTTTAGATATTGACCAATCAGAAACAAGAATTGTCTGTGGCGGCCATGCTTGTAAATGGATCGGGACGAAATGAGCAATCTTTATAGAGGACCTGCCATAGATGCTTCCTACCAAGTCTCGATTCATCTGGCTCAGTGGTTTTAGAGAAGATTTTTTAGAAATGAACTAATCAGAAACAAGAATTGCCTGTGGCGGCCATGTTTGTTAAGAATGGTTAAACCTCTGCATTTTATCTCGTCTTAATCTCCATTGTTGATCATGACTGTATAGTAGTTCTCATAGCACTTTTCTCAGACAAAAAATCATACGGAAAATATCCTGTTTTTAATTCAACTTTCACTCTATATATACTAGAACTTCACGAAACTTTTTAGTTAAGGCACTGATTGTAGTCACACGAGTCTGTGACCATCATTTCATCAACAGAAATTCATGCTAACTCGCACAAAACTTCAGCATTTTCCATTTCATGCATATATAAACAATTGGTTGCAATATGCATCAAATATTGTCATGTTTTACATATTGATCCATTTACATTCATGACTCCCCCCCCCCCTTTTTTTTTCATTGCATGCAATCTTAGAAACAACCTTAACACACCTGTGGAGATTCTCCCAAGGATCTCATTTTAAAAAACCATCAAAATAAGATGAACAAGATTGCTATGCCATAGCCAATGTCCCCCGTCTATTTACATAGATCTGTGTATAAATTACTTTCATTAGTTCCTATGACTGAAATGGACTAATCTTTAAAGAAGCTGTGTCGTCAATAATCAGTGTTCTAGCAAGTCTTGATATGGGTTCTATATTAGAAATCATTTGTTTTTTTAATTGTGCTAGCTATTGTATATAAATATTTAAAAACAGCAGGTGCTCATCTCCATACACTATTTTTATGCCCTTAAAATTTAATTGGATTCTAGAAAAATTAAGCGTAAATAACTTGCCATTTTCAAATCACTTTTGTCACCATCACATTCCTCATGTGTAAAAAAAAAACCTACATAACAATTTTCGTTGAAATTGGAGCATTTTGGTGGCCATCTTAAAAATGGCTGCCAAAATGACCGCCATTTTGAAATCGCATTGGTCACGATCACATTCCTCTAAAAATCCCTAAATATCAATTTTCTTTGTAATTGGAGCATTGGAGCACTTCGAAATTTTTTATGTGTTTTGGCGACCATACATGTATTGAAAATAGCTGCCAAAATGGCAACCATTTTTAAATTGTATTTGTCACTATCACATTCCTCAGATCGAAAATCTTCTAAATATCGAACTTTGCCCAATTTCGAACTTAAACTAGAGATTCCTAATATAATGCTTGTGTGTAAGTTTGAAATCAATTGGTCAACAAATAAAAATCTTAGAGCACTTACAACATATCTAGGACGGACGCCTGACATTTCCATATCCCCCGCTCCGCTTTGCGGGGAACAAAAATAAGCTCTCGTGTACAAGTAACAGAAACATCCATTTTTGTCCCACAGGGACTCTGTTGAAAACAGGTAGGATTATGGATTACAATACTCCAAATCAATGCCAACCTTTAATTTGTGCCAAGGATCATTGTGTTTAAAAATCAGAAGAATCAACAACTTAAGTTATTGCATGGAAACCATTTTTTTTTCTCAAAATGAATAAACATACAGGGGAGATCATTTTACAGGCTTAGTAAAAGTTACAATCAGAAACAACAATTCAGACCTCGACATTAACATTTGTCCGATACCAGTGAAAACTGACGTCGGACAAATAGATCTTGTATTACGGTTGTCCGACGGGACAAGTGAAAAAATCAGATTCCCAAACGTGCCGGTACGACGGACAAATCTATTCCCACTGGTATAAAATACTGGGTTTGTTGTATAAAAAGAGCCCTGTTTGATCTCCAATTTGTCCATAATTTATTTTGATTAAAACTAAAGTGATACGCCAGATCAAAACTCTTTTATTGTATTTATTGTTCCTCCATGCTTTGATGAAGTTCAAGGACATTGACAAAATTAATGTCGCAATCTCGGAAATGCTTTAATGAACGGAAATATCAATATTTGAAATATAAGAACATGAATCACTCCGGAACGGACACGTAAAAATTATCGGATATCAATTTGGCGCAAAATACGATAGAGGACTTGATTTAGGCTTTTGGGAAATATTGAAACCTTTGAAATGGACAAATATTACAAGCTTTTTCCTGATCTGGTTGAAAAGATCCACTAAAATTTTTATTTCTCTGTGAATTTAAATAAAATACTTTGCTTTATTTATATCTCAGGCACTTGTTTCTGGTAAAAAAAATATACCTAGATACTGGTATATATAGTATCTAGGTATATTTTTTTACCAGAAACAACGATTTATACAACACAATTATGAGATATTACAATTTGTGTGGTATTGGATCACAACACAGTAATATTTCAAAAGGAAAAGGGGGGGGGGAGGGGGGTACATATACAAATCACTGGTATGCAAGACTCCAATAGTCGTCAAGGTAAACAGAAATAAAAATGTGACATTGAATATATGTCCTTAAGGCGAATAAAAAAAACCCAGAACAAATCAGTTCAGGCAGCTTTAACTATTTACTAAATTTGGGCAGGGTAACGTCAGAGAGGGTCGCGAAACAATGTTTTGATTAATCGCAATTGACTTCTCCCAGAAGTCTCCCCACTTCTCTTTGTTGTATCCCACTTCTCCCTGCGAGCTCTCTGAAAGAGAAGTCACTTCTACCTCTAATTTGAAAGTAGTGGGAGCCCTGGATAATTATTCTCTAGTTTTTGTAATTTTTATTAATTTTTTCGGACAACTAAAAGATTGAGTCGGACAAGTACTTTTTTTAGTTAGTTGTCCGAAGGGACAAGTTGAAAAATATGTTAATGTAGAGGCCTGCAATTGCCTAAGGTGTTCATATTTGATCAAAATGAAATGCAGAATTTTTGTAATGGACCTTCCAAACATCTTTCCTGTACATTGTCACAGTACTTAACCCATAATTTTCAGCACTTGAGTTACGGTTTACCCACACATTTTCTACTTTCTGTTGCTCTTGCATTGAACGGGAACCAGTTTGTCCTCTGTGTAAGGGAAATAACTCAAATAATAAAATGCTAAAAGTGTATAATTTTAGAATCAAGTCGGGAATTGGCAAATGGTATATTGCAAAGATTTAAGTTTTGGAAAAATATATTTTTGACTATTCCTCAAAGCAGCAAATCTCAGAAAAAGAATATTGACCAATAGTTGGAATAAAACAATAAACAAGGAACATACAACTTGAGCCCAGGAACATGTTTTACACTCTCGGGGCACCGGAGTTCACCCCCGTTTTTTTAGTAGTGGAGTTCATGTATGCTCAATCTTTAGTTTTCAGAGTAAGTGTTTTGTAGATCATTGTTTGTCCTTTTGTCCTTTTTCTTTTAGCCATTGTAATGCCTGTCCTTCTTTGATTTACAAATTCTGATTACCCATTCGGTAACTTCAAACTTTCATTACAAATTCAAAACAGATCATAATTTTACCTACCCTGTTTACTTGTTATTTAATATCATCTTCTATTCCATCGATCGTCTCTATTAAAGCTGAAAGGATAAAAATAAGTTTGAACATCTGGTAAGTTTGATAAACGATATAAATTAGTTTGAACATCTGGTAAGTTTGATAAACAGATGAAAATAAGTTTGAACATTGGGTAACTTTGATCATTTATACTGTCTTCACCTCATTTCGTGATATACCTAGGTATTTTCTTTTTGTGCTTTGCGTACCTCCGTTTATGCAGTCGCCGGTCAGAGGATGCAGGTCACATTCCATTGACGACACGCTTTGTTTACATCACCTACTTTTTGGAAATGCTTGCATTTCAGGTAAGCTTTTGTCATTTTATTATAAATAATAATAAATCTCAACTTCTCCTTCAGCCTTATATACCATCTCATTTGATAAATCTTAAAAACCAACTTAGATATCGTTTATTGAACATGTGAAAACTTTTGTGTTCGTCTGTTATCCAGCTTCCTAGATACCAATGACAATAAAGTTGCACTTCCAGTTGTGCACAGGAAAAAATTATGGAAAGCCAGATTAAAAATTATGAGAATTTTGTTGTTTTTCGATAATACGAGTTAAAACTATATGGCATGAGTAAATGACATTAGAAAAAAAAATCAAGTGTTGCTTTTTGGAATTATACCATCATATGTTTCTTCCAACTCTTCAAATGTGAAACGTAAATTTAAAATGAAAATTGCCAAAAAGTGCATAAAATTTCACCCCAAACAATTTTTTTTTAAAAACAAGTGTGGACACAAAAATGTGCTGTCCAAAAGGCAAGTGTGGATTTTTTTCATAAAAAACTAATCCTGGATTATTATTTTTACTTAATGTCCTGTCCTGTGTTTTTATTTCAAATTTTCATCATAGCCCCCCTCCCCCGGGATATAAAACTGTATCATTAATAATAAATTAATAAATAATAAATTCAGATTTTCTATTTAAAATAAATCTCATTTACAAAACCACTGAGGCCAAAATAAAAATATAGTTTGTTTGCCCAAACGCGACCGACCCAAAAAAATCACACAGAGTCAAATTTTTTTTTTATTTCCGGATTTTCAACGTGTCCGTGGGTTCCGTATAAAATATTAGTCTTACAGGTTAAATCACTTTCGCGCTTACAACAACACTACAAAATCCTTGCCGGGAAGCGCTTTAGTGATACTGATGAGATTTTTTTCGATATCTTCAGCATTTATCATTATATATTGAAACCATGTGAAATCGGAAATGGCAGACAGTTATTTTACACTGTCTTCGTCTGTTGTAGTCAAAACTGACAATAAAGTGAAACCGATTGTGTCAAACAGACTACAGATTTAACAACAAAAAAACATGGAATGACGTCGAAGAAGAGGTGACAGACCCCAAAGAAGTGGACTTGAAAAAGACGGATCAAATTTTAGTGAGTTTCGGACAGAGCTGGACAAACATTTGAGCCCGACATGGAAGAATCTGGTGCTCCAAAAAAAAAAGAAAAAAAAAGAATTTGTCTACCTACCTACCCATACCCAAAAGTCATGGGTCGGGTTTGGGCAAACTGAAATATTTTTAAGGATGGCCTGATATTTGTTCAATTTTTAACGCTGATTTAAGCTTTAGTCGCAACAAATTTTTATTTTTCTCTTTTAAACTGTCAAAACATAACATTTATTTAACTGTAAAATTCACAACCCCCCCCTTTTTCCCTTTTTTCTTGCTTAAATCAATGATCAACAACATTCCAGAATCAAACAAATGAATAAATATAACATAGATTTCTTTTACATGCATCTTTTTACCATGCAAAGTCAGTGTGTTTTAAATCGGTCATCCAATCAGGACGCTCATTATTCTTGTCCAAGATAAAAATACCAGAGTTTTTGAAATTCGTCGAACCGATCGGACCAAGGGGGCAGAAAATCGTGAGGTCCGCCAATAACGTTGGTAATGCCAGTCCCCATGTCAGCCAAACATTTTTGAATGATGCGTTTACTTTTTTAACGGAAGTCGGAAACGCAGGTCGTATTGTAAATACCGGAACAAGTTCGGTCAACTCGGAATTCGTAACCGCATCGAATACGTGATATTTTATCTGTTTTTGGTCAATATTATTGGTAACTGTCATGAAAATAAATATATTTGAATATATTGTGATGCGTAAGATGATCTTTTCGAGTGAAAAGCCCCCAAAAAAATAATAAAATAAAAAAACACGACGTCCCTGATTTGTATCGTTCCCTTCACCGAATCTGTTTCTATTTAGAATTTTGTTTACAGTTATGTGTCGATCATAAAAATGTGGTTGTTCCTGAAGCATTACAACAGAGCTCAACCGGGCAAACGTAAAACGGCCAGTGCCACCCCAACTGGAGATTGAGAGAGCCTAATGACTTTTAGAATATTGTTATTGTAATCTCAATAAAATTTAAAAAAATTATGTTTTAAATCTGGTAAATTTTTCAAAGTTTGAGGGTATCCCTAGCTGGATTTGGCTACTCTTTTTTGGTGCATGGCTTCAACTTTTTGGTTTATTCTGGATGGTGACTGGTCTTCCTATTTCTAGGCATCTACCAGTACTAATGAAGTTAAATACAGAAAGTGCTCTGCTAGACTAAAATAATAATAACAGTATGACATTGCTTGGCTTTAAAACAATTTTACATAAAAAATGTAGGTCTGGCAAAAATTCAGAGGGTCCAGCAGAAAATTCCTGGGTGCTGGAACTATGTCCAGCAAAATGAAAACAAATGTCAAAAAGTCTGAAATACATCGCTAAAATTACCTGTGGGCGTTTCCCCACTTCAACTCGTAAATTTACATAGAAATCAGATATTTTGTCATAAAACTTCACACATGGTTTTGTCTATCATATTTCTTGAAGACAAACATAAGATTTTATTGCATTTATCAATATTTTATGAGTATCAACAGTTTTTTCAACACTATCTGTTTCTCGATACAGCCGCCCGATTACAGTGACCTGTGACCCAGATTAGCACGTTCCACCAGTTTTTTTCATAATAATGTTGTTTAATCAATTGGTTTTTTTTACATTTTATGCAATCATGTTTTTTCCATCTGTTACAGTCTTCGAAATTAAGCTGTAGTCCGAAGCCTGTGGCGTGTAAAATTGTACACGGGCGTATACAATGAGTAGTTCCACAAGTCCGACGGGCCTGTGAAAAAAAAGTCATAGTTTCAAAAGTTGATTTCATAAGATATTGTGTGTAGATATTTAGTTTATTGTTCTCCGTTTTCAGTTGCTGCCGAGTCAATGCAAAAAATGGGTAGGCAAACAAGGTCGCAAACAAGTCCTTTCAAGAATTTCCGATATTCGAAATAGATTTAGGTTTGTCTGTTTTCTGCAATTTGATTGGTTGATATTTTTACCATCATATAGGTTTTAAAAAGGACGAGAAGCAGGGCTCATGTTAGAGGGCGAAGTAGTTGCCTTGTGAAGGTTGACTTCGATTTCTCATTGGTCAAAAGCGAAGTTCAAGTAGCCTTGTAATTTTGAAGAGTCACCCTATGTTGCCCGCGTATTTTTGCCACGTGCCATTTATGAAAATATCGACATCGTGTTTATGGAATTCTATGAAAGTGACTTTCTTGAAAAGTAATCCATTTCGGTTTAAAGAAACTTTAATTTCGTTCAATATCAAATAAAAAAGACACCAGGAGAAAGGGGGCGCACACTGTGCTACGGGAAATGTTGAGCGAAGCTAACAAACAAACTTTTGATTAATTTTTTTCTCACTCCTGTGATATAAAGTGTTCTCATATATAATATGTTCATATTTGAGAAGGTTGGTCATTAAAAATTCGTTGAAATGCACGGAGACACTTCAGATTTTTTTCGATCCGCTTCCAAATCCGATCGGAATTTTTTATTAATTGCGATCTATTTATAGAACTGTTGCTGATAGACCTGTGTCTACGTTAATACTTCTGCAGTTACAAAATAGACTTTGAACTACAGTAGTTTTGTTCCATTGTTGCACTCCGATTTGAGGTCTGACAAATAATAATTACAATCTTTACTTGCTTCAGTTTATGACTGTCAGTGTCAATACGTTCGTGCTATATTTGCATTAGTGTAAACATATTTTATTAATCAATACATATGAATATAGTACAGCAATTTAAATACAACAATAGTAATGACTATGAATTAATTAAGAGGATCCGAAAACAAGTTATTAAACTTATATAAATCCGTATCCCAAGTTTAATTAAATCTACTTTTAATAATCTCAGAAGTTAGATTACGTTGTAAGGATCAGTGAAATGATAATTGTATTTACACCATAGGGGATGAATTGTGCAGAAAAATGAAAGGAGTTGGTGAATTGTGCAGGAAAAATGAAAGGGGTTGGTGAATTGTGAATTACGGGGTAAATCGTTTACTACTTAAAATGAACTTTTGTACTGACAAGAAGATTTCTGTGTTCTGGTTAATTGTTAACTCATTAGATCCTACCAATAGAAGTTCAGTGGACAATGGAATAGGAAGGTTAAGGGCAAATATGTGGCGTTGTCTAGGTATGTTATAGTGAGGACAGTTAAGATAATGAGTAGGAGTCTCTATAGCACCACATGTACAGTGCGGTGAATTTACAATATTTTTCCGAAATAGATCGGAATTAAGAGCACTACACCCCATACGTATTCTAGCGTATATTTGCATTCCCTAGCTATCTATATATAGTTGGACCGTTGAGCAAATTGGCATATACATATTTCTTCTGCTGAAGGCTACACAAATATGACTTTTTGCATTTTTTGTGGTATTAATTCAAAGCATAGTGATATTCAAAAAAAAGGGGGGTACATATTAAAAATTATCACCAAATTATACATTGTATGTCACACACAAGGATGATACCACAAGTTTTTGTTATAAGAATCTTATAACAATATTGGTTGTGATGAGGAGGAGGTGGACAGTGATGATATGGAATATACTGAGGATGCTATTGACAATATGATTTTAGAATTTTCAGGAGATAAATATTAACATGAATCCAAAATAAATTATAAGTGTCTTTTTGGTTTTTTTTATACTTGCATTCTGGTCTTACCTAATGCATAATTGACATGTCCACATAATATTTGGTACATCATCATGTTTTGAGTTTTAGTGGTTTTAATTAATGGTCATTAATGTAGTTTTCAAATTCGGGCCTGTAGAATTGATGGTGGGCCTGTAAATAATTGAACTTACAGGAACGGTGGGCTTGTAAGGTAAAAAGTTAAGCGTGAAGACTGCTGTTAAAGTGTGCTATATATACAGAATTAAAATAATAAAAGTTTCTTTTATTTGGTTCAAATATATCTGATATAAATAACCCACCACAGCAGTCAAGCATATTAGCCCCAATGGCTCTCCACAACAGGGAATTCCCAGTACATCGAAACGAGGTTAAGGTAAAAAAAAAAAAGGTGCCATCGGAGAACTGTCAACAATCGATAACTTGAACACAAGGTAAACACTCCTGTTTTAAAAGGATATTATTATTTTTTATTAGATCATAGCATAATATGTTTGTATAAATACAGATTCATTCAAACAATAGGTATCGGATATTATACAAGGTGTGTTTCCGTAAGACCATCGGTATGAGGTAAACCCAGTATACTTTTAATTCCAATCAGTTTGTAAACTTAAAGGATCAATAGTTACAAATTTATAAGATTATTACATGAATATTGTCCTTAGTAGAATATTACTTTGCATGATTTTACAAGTGAAATTAATATTCTACGAGGGGCAGCATTCAGTAAGTAAACGCTGCATCAATCCATGGTAGACTTTTATCCATCTGAAAATTTTAATGCATGAAATCTTCTTTCTGTCTGACATTTTGTTTGCAAGTTACTATTTCACGTGCACTTGCCTCGTTTTGCAAATATCCTTATTTAGATCCATTGCAGTAAACATCGTAGTAAAAGTTTTCCATATTTGGCATTCAGATCCATATATGGATAGGCTCCGCCCATCACGAGAGTCTACGTAAGGTGTCATGGCAGACAAGAAACAATTTTCGAATATATGAAATCGATCGTGAAGGTAGAAATAGGTATTGCAACACTTGTTTCATATCACCATTACTTAAAAATTGTAGGGAATAATAAGTTATGACCACATATGCAAAAAGAAAGTTGAAATATTCACGGAACGAAAATTTTAATTTACTCCATTACGTTAAATGGGGCCGAATCGTAACCCTCGCTGGAGCAAAAGCGGACTGAGTGTTACGTTATCGTATCTAGAAAAACGTATGAGGGTACCCTAATGACCCATATTTTTTTTTCTAGTGAAAATAATACCACCTTTTTTCTATTCTTTTTTTGAATTCTGAATGTTAGCATGTATATAATGCTTTTGGTATGTTGTTTTTGAATACTTACTAAAAAGAAAAGGTAAAGAAAAAGTTGGGTTAGTTTTTTCATAAAATAATTTGTTTTCCAAAAAATAAAAGGCGCCTACCAACCTATGAAAATAAACCCATATCTTAGTTTTAGAAAAGCAGTTAACTTCAAATCTTTATTTTTTCAATTATTAAGATGTTGTACAAAGAATTAAAGTGAAAAAATATTGATAAATATGATATTTAGGAAAATCATGCCAGTTGCTATTGATAGAAACATGTCCGTCATGTGCCTATGGGGGCGATACCCGATTCAGGGTGATCCGCAAAATTTTAAAATGTACTGCCTTAGTGTCTGGCTAGATACGATAACGTAACCCTCATTCCGCTTGTGCTCCAGTTAGGATTACGAATCGGTCCCATTCAACGTATGGGAGCAAATTAAAATTTTCGTTAAGTGAATATTTCAACTTTCTTTTTGCATATCTGGTCATAACTTATTATTCCCTACAATTTTTAAGTAATGGCGATACGAAATAAGTGTTACAATACCTGTTTCTACCTTCACGATCGATTTAGTATTCGAAAATTGTTTCTTGTCCGCCATGGCACCTTACGTATACTCTCGTGATGGTCGGAGCCTATCCATATATGGATCTGAATGCCAAATATAAAAACTTATTACGATGTTAAATACTACGATTGATCCAAATAAGGATATCTCCAAAACGAGGCAAGTGCACGTGAATTAGTAGTCCGAGATTCCTCTGTCGTTTAACGGCATTGATAAAGTTGCTTGTAGCCGCTTCAACGGCTACAAGCAACTTTATCAATGCCGTTAAACGACAGAGGAATCTCGGACTAGTGAAATAGCAACTTGTAAACAAAATGACGGACAGAAAGAAGATTTCATTCATTCAAATTTTCAGATAGATATAAGTCTACCATGGATTGATGCAGCGTTTACTTAATACCTCAAGCTTTACCTAAATATATTTATCTTTCACCCCCGTTAATTTTTCCAACCACTTTAGTGCCTGAAATGGACGGTCGCCCAGTCGCCAAATGCGACTAATATCTTATTCGGGCGACCGAAAGCTGCTCCAAATTAGGTAGTCACTGGCCCAACAAAAAACGTTTGGGCGATTGCCTATTAGACCGTTAAAAATTGTTGTTTTTCCGAAACCCGACATAAACTGTAACGGTAGATAACTCTTCTGTTCTAGTCGAAAACAGTTTGTTACGAGCACAGCGATTGGTCCAAATACATTTTTGTAGCCAATGAATACCAGGCGCGTAGCTCCCTATACGCCAACACGCAGTTGCGTGCACATCGGCGTGCTGAAAAAAAAATAAAATAAATAAGGAATAATAAAATTTTTAAAAAAAGTGGAAAACAAAGTCATACACGAACCAAAACAAAACGGCGTGAAAATCCGAAGTCGTACAAACGTTGGGTCGACCACTTCCCATCTGTGTACAGACTTTCCCATGCGTAAACGAGTCATTTTGACTAGTTAAATACTTTCATCCATTCAAATGATCATAATTTGAATGGATGAAAGTATTTAGCTAGTCAAAATGACTCGTTTACGCATGGGAAAGTCTGTACACAGATGGGAAGTGGTCAACCCAACGTTTGTACGACTTCGGATTTTCACGCCGTTTTGTTTTGGTTCGTGTATGATACCTCAGCAGTTCGGAGGCCTACACTAACAATTGGGGTCTCTTTGGAAAGGAAAATTACTTGACTTTCGACTGGTGGAAACATTTTTTGAAAATATTAAGGCGTTCCGAAGTTACGATCAATTTAACACGACGACTTAAAAAAATGGAAGCAAGTGAGTTCGCCCCCTTGTAGTATTATATAGTTTTTTTTGTTTTGTTTTTTTCGGACGCACCTAGCCCCTGTGCTTCTATAGATACCATCTTGTGTATATCATGTTGACAATGCCGGTAACAAGTACTACTGCAGAGCGATCGTTCAGTGTACTACGTCGGTTGAAGACATATGTACGAACAACAATGATTAACGATAGGTTGTCATCGCTAGCATTAATGCATATCCATCGCGATTTCAGTGTGGATTTAGTCAAAGTTATGGAGAAGTTCGTGTCTGCTAAGACACGAAGAACAGATTTTGGGCAATTCTAAGTAAATTCTGTCTAACAAAATCATGAAATCAATGTGTTGCTTATGTATTCAATTTACCCATGAAAACACCTCAGAACGCACCATTTTGCATCTAGTCAAAAAATTTGTTTGGTTGCTTGCACTGCAAAAAAGGCTAGCTACCCCCTGAATACACAGCTAATGTAATTTACTGTTCTCCCCAATTATGTATTTTTAATCAATACACGTTTCCTACACGTTTTCATGTAATACACAAGTATTCACTAAATATTAGAAAAGAAACATGTTTTTTGTTTCTTTATGATTTAATTATTAAAATTGTTAAAAATCACGGACGAAGTGGAAAGTTGTGAACAATAAAGAGAATTCTGTCAACTTATAATGTTTGCGATCTGGTATCCACGACCACGGTTCGGAAATTTATTCATTCAATCTGCTGCAAAATGTACATCATACAACATGTACGAATTTCATTTTACAGAAATCGGAAACCTTTTTGTGTCAATCCTTAGGTAATCATTGAAAAACTTTTCCCCAACAACGGAGAGAAAATCGTTGACAGTAATGTCAAACTACGGAAACGATCTGGCCTGTCACTTCTTTTAAACTTTTCATAGTTCATGTGTACACTGCTACATTTTAATGACAATTGGGAGTGGTTTTCTTTTCTGCAACAAGAACTTTTGTTTACAAATTAAAAAAAACAGGAAAAGTTTAATATATAACAGAAAATGACAGCACCGTTTGTTATTTCAACAAACTGGTGAGATACTTGTTTGGAATGAATAACCAACTGACGTTACCCCGAACTGAGAGGTTATTTTATCTTTAATGTGATCATGGCATTGATCTCCCCTTACACAAACCAGCCTTCTATTGTCCCCATCCGATGGACTAGCATCGTTTCTTAAGACCACCCTTGCCAATGGCGTCAAGGTTGTCAAAAAGATTATAACAAGTAAATTCAGGTTTCATTAGATAGCAATATATGCATTGGGGTGTTTTCGGCTTGGCAAATATTTCTCAAATAAAATTCAGCTTGTATCGTCTTTTGAAGTCAAACAAACGATTAAAGCATTGATCTATGATTAAAGAAATTAAATTTGGTAATTAAAGCTATCTAATTCAGGGGCGGATTCAGGGGGGGGGGGGGGGGGGTAGGCGCGCCCCCCCTAAAATTGGAAAAAATATAATTTTTTTGGCGTAAAATCGTGATTTTTCACACGAAATACCTCAAAATTTTCGCGCCTCCCTCGGCAATTGAAAAAAATATGATTTTTTGGCGTAAAATCGTGATTTTTCACACGAAATACCCCAAATATTTTCGCGCCTCCCTCCGCTCGGCGCAATTTTTTTAAGTGCGCCCCCCTAACTTGAAATCCTGGATCCGCCCCTGTAATTAACACATTTATATATTCAAAACAAATGAAAATAATCATCCCGTTAAGTTTATCTGTGATTTATTGATAAAGGGACTTAGTTATCAAAACAAAAGTTATTTACAAATATTAATGAATTGCCTCTATGATGTCCATTTAATTAAAGATGATTAAAAAAACACACATAAAAATTTGTATAAACAACGTCTACATGTAAAAAAAAAATTAAATTTTTTTTTAAATTCAATTAAATTATTTTTATTATTTAGTACCGAAATAAATAACGTCTACATGTAAAAAAAAATTAAAAAAGTTTTTAAATTCAATCAAATTATTTTTATTATTCAGTACCGAAATTTCCAGTACCGAGATGTCCAGTACCGAGTACCGAGATGTCTCGTATGTTCAGTACCGAGATGTCCCGATACCGAATATTCTGATTCCTAATGTTGCTGAAAAAAATATTCTGATTTTGGTGGAGGAAAAAAAAATAATCTGATTAGAGTTTTTGTAATATAACCTAATGTTAAATTCTGGAAAAAAAATTCGCCCTTTGCGCGACAAAAAAATAAATATTCTAACTCTTGTGTTGTCCGATAAAAAAAATCGGAACGAAACAAAAAACCATAACCCCCCCCCCCCCCCCCCCCTTCAAGTTAAATGATCGGTCCCTTACAACAGAATTAGGACAAAAAACCGCCCGGTGTGAATCACTCCGGGCACCGCTCCCATACGTTGAATGGGACCGATTCGTAACCCTCGCTGGGAGCAAAAGCGGACTGAGGGTTACGTTATCGTATCTAGTGTCTGGCGAATTCTCTATTTTAAAAAAAAAAAATGTTCGAAAGCTTTATTTAAAGACGATACATAGCAATACAAATAACACAAGCTCTATTGAGCTTTTAAATCGTCTATCAAACAAACATAAAATAGTAATAGAAAACATGCATGATGATGACAGTGGTCAGTACATATAATACAGCAAGGCACACATAACACAGGTGCTCGTAGACAGGACCCCATATGGTACCCTATGTCGTGATACCGCCCACCAATTTATTTTCGTTTATTTTCTTATTTCTGACATATTTCGCTTGGAAAATATATGGGAATACTGACAAACAGGAAATATGTCAGAAATAAGAAAATAAACGAAAATAAATTGGTGGGCGTTACCACGACACGACCTGTGACATATAAGGCATACATGATACAATCATAAGACATTACAACATTAAATGCTATAGCACATATACCGTACATCATGCATACTTACTAATAAATAAAATTTAGAATGTGTTTATTCAGTACTTACAAACTAGATGTGTTCTGCCAGTCGATTTACTCATGGATCAAATAATTCTCACATGTGCGGCCATCATCGATTTTCCTGGCGCGAAACATTTTAAATACACGTCACTGGTGTGAAACTCAAATCAAATCAACAGAGCTTTTTTTTTGTTTTGTTTTTGTCACAGGCAATTCTACCATGTATCCATTTAGATAGGGAAATAATTGCTGTGATGGTACTAGCCAAAGGAATCAACAAGTTTTAACTGAAAATATATTTAATATCCAACATTCAACACTAGGAAAAATACAATATTCATTCACATATAATAACAAATGACGACATGAATAAACAACTATGATATGACTATGACGAATTCTACGATATACTGACTCATTATATTAAACTTATAACTGAATTTTAATATAATAACTTTTAAATAAATAAATTAAAGCATTAAATCTAACTGAATCATTTATAACTTTATAACACAAATGTAAATACCTGAAAATATATGCGACGCTATTAGTTGTCCGCCTATTAAGAAGTCCTGGAAGTTAATGAAAAATATATAAAAAAATCGCGGTGCGTATTTATACTTGGGTCTGCTCGATTAGTTTTTTTTAATTTTCGTGACAAGCATGCAAGTTAGTGTTGGAAGTGTTAGTATAATTAGTCGTCAGTCACAGTCATACGTCATGATGAATATGATAAAACAATGAATGAATAAACGAAACAAATAACATAACATCTATACTTTTTTTTAATAGAAAAACTATTACGGTGACATTTTTTTTTTTTTTTTTCGTTTTTTTTTTTCTTTGGCAGTAGCAGAGCTATGGGGGGTTGTCCGCCCGGGTGGCACTTGTGGACCTGTTGCATAAGCCTGTATAGACTGCATTGAAAAACGCCGGGATCACTACATAGGTTGAAGGATGTTTTCATCTTTGACTTTGGAGTTACTTTAAACATATTTTAAGATATATAGAATCTAACACCGGCAAAAGTGCAAGACAAGGAAATCTCCGACACCCGAGGGTAAGATTGCAATCGTTCGCTGACGAGGCTCGATTGAAATCTTATCCGAGGGTGTCGGAGATGTCCCGGTGTTTGATTTTTAATTCTCACTTTTATCAGTAGTTGTGTATTGTTTGACAGCTATGTACTTTTAGCAATGTGAGTTATTTCCCCTTCATGTCAATCAAAAAAGTAATTCCGTATTTTTGTGTATTGCGTGAAGGTTATTATGTAATAATATGGCCGATTGTTAGGATTTGTGTGTTTATAAAAGATTGAAAACTTATATACAGTGAATTGTTTATTTTAAAAAGGAAAAGCATGGAGAATTCGGGGGGCAGTTGACATAAACTGTAAAGCATGCATTTGCCGGTAAAACGCACGTGATTTTCTTGTCTTGTACTAACTGCAAGATAAGAAAATCTCACATCGGTAAAAATAGGAACTGGTCTGTCTCAAAAGTGAGAAATAATAGTCTCCTATGTTAAAGTCAGGGGGACGCACCCGGCGCGCGTCCCCACTTAAAATTGGAAAAAATATGATTTTTTGGCGTAAAATCGTGATTTTTCACACGAAATACCCCAAAAATTTTCGCGCCTCCCTCCGCTCGGCGCAATTTTGTTAAGTGCGCCCCCCCCGTAATCCCGGATCCGCCCCTGAAAGTGTCCCCCCGGACAATATTTTATAGAGACTGCGATATGTTGTTGAGGTAGCCGAGTTATATGGCTTACCATATCCGTACGACTTATTTGATACTCCACCTGGTAAATATCAATGGAAACAGCTAGTAAATAAAGCTGTATATATCTATCATTCCAACAGATTAAGTCCTCAAACAGAAGAAGCGCAAGCAAAATCATCGTTAACATATATTTATTTCAACTACTCAAAAGATGGGAAAGTACATAATATCTAGAAATCCTGTGGTTCTGAACCATATGCTGTGTCATTAGCCGCTCTGAATGCCAAGATAGCCACTGGCACCATAATTCTGCAAAAACAAGTTTCAAGATTTTCCAACAATACGAAGACTCCAATATGTCAGATATGCAGTAAGGAGATAGAGGATATTTTACATTTTATAGTAAGATGCTCTGCATTACAGAAAGTACGTTCTCCATTCCTGACAGCAATCCAGAGTTCCGGATGGGTCGTTCATACACTCCAGGATGTGCAGCTTCTTCTTCTTCTTTCCTTCGTATAAACTTCCAATTATGGAACACCTCCGGTTATATGTCGGATTAATTAAAATCCAATCACAATATGAATATTTACATATGAATTTTATATAGTACACCTCCGTGTACAGTGTCTGTTGTATAGAACAGTAGTAGTATATGGGGACAGCTCAGTTAGCATTTGTGGTGGTGCTGTGTGGTGGTGCCGGAAGTGATCGCGTGCGCATGTGCGACACGGTTATCGTAGTCAGCATTTACAACTTGACGGTCGAATCGGAGAACATTACTTTGTGGACGGCACTGTTGAGCAGTTGTTTGGGATACTTGTTACCTAATCCCACCATCAAGTCCAAACATGTTTTATCTGACATTACCCAGTAACAGTTCCATGGACTATTTTCCGAACAACACCCTGGCCAGTTTCACTACACGATTACCGGAGATGTTAGATTTGGATGGATCCTGGGAGATAGGACTGGCAGAGATACAATATCCGAACAGTTGGTACAACGTACGCATAAACGAAGTATGGGTACTGTTCACGGATAGACACCACGAGCAACACGTATTGGTACTGCCCGAAGGTTATTATGCATCCCCGAAGAGAATCGTCAAAGCATTAGAAGCCATGAAACACCAGAAGGGAATGAAGAAGGGATTTAGCTTGGGTATGAGCGAAGTGGACCACAAAGCGACATTATGGGTTAGAGACTTATCGCAAGTGATCATCAGTCCATTGTTAAAGTCGTTCCTGGGATTCGACAAGCTGAATTTTCCACCCGGAGATTATAAAGCACCGTACGTGGCAGACATAACCAGGGGAGTAAATTCTCTGTACGTGTCTTGCCCCCTGGTCGAACCGAGGATGGTGGGAGATGCTCAAGTACCACTGTTGAGAATCGTACCGGTCGCAGGAAGAGACGGAGAAATGATGACTCGCACCTTCGACCACATACAGTACTGCCCTCTGGTACTAAGACGCTTTCAGACCGTTGAAATAGATATAAGGGACGACACCAGAGTCAAAATACCATTCGAGCGAGGATGCGTGGTGGTGACACTTCACTGCAGAAAGAGAAAGGAGTCGTATCTAGAATGAAGCAAAGAAACAATCCAGACGCTAGAGCGTATCATGAGTACTACTTGAATCAGGCAGGAAGGGATATCCCGTGTACGTTGGAACACGTTATCAGAGAGGACATGGACTAGGAAGTATTTTCGGAAGTCTGTTCAAATCGGCCGTTCCTTTATTAAAGAGAGGAGCCAAAACTTTGGGTCGCGAAGCTTTGAAAACAGGTCTGAACCTAGCATCGGACGTCATGGAAGGACAGAACGTCACACAAGCAGCCAAATCCAGATTGAAATCAACGGGACAAAACTTACTCCAGAAAGCTATGGACACCGTGGGACCTCCCGGTGAACGATCTATAAAACGAGCTGCAAAGCGGAAAAAGCCCAGACGTCGTCAGACGAAGCTACGGAACACATCGAAAGACATCTTCGGTTAAAAATGGCTCTAGTACACCAAAACTCTTGCGAATGTACGAAATCGGAATTGGATTTGTTTGGAGTACCACCGACTCAGACCAGTGTGGAACATGGCTATTGGGAGCAAAAAGGACTGACATCGACCCTAACGGACCAAGGTCCTTATGAATTTGCAGTCAGTGGAGCTGGAGACGATTACATCGACCTGTTCAACACTTACTTGTTTGTGGAAGCACAGATCGTGAATACCGATGGTTCTAACTTAGAACCCGATACGGACGTTGGACCCGTCGATTTGTGGATGCATTCACTGTTCAGTGACGTCAGCGTTAGCCTAAACGAAAAATTAGTTTCGCCACCGACCAGCATGTATCCTTACAGGGCGTACATAGAAACTCTTCTCAGTTACGGACCAGCGGCTAAAGAATCTCAGTTGACGGGCGTGATGTGGTACAAGGACACTCCGGGACAGCAGGACAAGAGAACGACGGATAACAAGGGATTCACGACAAGGAAAAAATTGATGGCCTTAAGCAAGTCGGTACAAATGATGGGAAAACTACATTTGGATCTGTTTTGTCAAGACAAATACTTACTCAACCACGTGGATCTGAAAATTAAACTGAGAAGAAGTCGGGACGCTTTTGCTCTCGTGGCAGACGCGGCCAATTATAAAATCAAGATCAAGGAAATGGCTCTGTATGTGAGAAAGGTACAACTGAGTCCCGCCGTTAGAATGGGTCACGTGAAAGCATTGGAAAATACCAGCTGTAAATACCCCGTCAGACGAGTAGAAGTAAAAGTGGACACGGTACCCACCGGCAACATGAATTACGTTCAGGACAATATGTGTTTGGGACAGCTGCCAAAGAGACTCGTCATTGCCTGTGTAGACAGCGATGCACTGAACGGCGCTATTGGGAAAAATCCGTTCGATTTCAAACACTACAAGATCAATTTTGTGGCACTCAACGTTGACGGACGACAGATTCCAACCAAACCGTTACAGCCCGACTTCGAAAACAATGGCTACATCCGAAGTTATATGGGACTCTACACCAGTACCGGAAAAATGGATCAAGACGAAGGAAATACCATTTCGAGAGAAGATTATGCCAAAGGAAACACCTTGTTTGGATTTGATCTCACACCCGACATGTCTGAAGTTGGAGCCTTTCAGCTCATAAAACAAGGCAACTTGAGAGTGGAGATTCATTTCGCAGAAGCCCTTACAACTACCATCAACGTGATCATGTATGCAGAATTTGACAACGTCATTGAAATTGATAGAAACAGACAAGTCTTGTTTGACTACAGTGCTTAGATGAACACCTTAGAGATCGACCACGTACTGAAAACACACCCAAGTACCAGCAACGTTTTCAAAGGAGTATACGCCAGAAACAGACTACCCAGAAGATTAAACATACCTTCGGCCTTGATAGGGAACACGGACCCGGACGATCGACCGGGAACACACTGGGTAGCCCTATACATCGATGCCAATTCTAGGGGAGAATATTACGACCCCACAGGAAGACCACCCTTTTTAAGGGCTTACGTGAACTTTATGAACACACATTGTACGAGTTGGACTTACAACACCATTAGAGTTCAAGAAGAAGGCTCCACTGTATGCGGACACCACTGTATATTTTATCTGATACACAGATGTGCCGGAAAATCCATGGGTGATGTTACGAGAACATTGAGACATCCGAGAGAAGCCACAGACATAGTCAAGACTTTTGTGCATCGTCTTATCAATAAAGCTTAGAAAATGTACTTGGCGTTTTGTTATAATGTAAAGCCCCGTATGATGAATAACATTTTATTTACGAAAAAACCAAACAAACAAAAGAACATAGAAAATGCAGTCATATTTTGCATACGCATACCACTGAGTCAATTAATCACGGCTGACTGCACAATTCAGGAGGGGAAAATGGTTTAACATAGGGGGTAATAGCGCTATAGTGACTCGATACAGATTGGATTCACAATTCCATTGTTCGTACCTAGAATCTAGAGGAGTTGCGGGAAATACCGGGAAAAACGCGGGAAATACGGGTAAAACGCGGGAAATTATCTCCCTTTCATTTCCGGTTTCCGGTTCACGACTTCCGGTTCCGGTGACGTCATTTCCGGTTATGCAACTTCCGATGACGTCATTTCCGGTGATGTAACTTCCGGTGACGTCACTGCTCCCCACTGCTCCCCCTCAAATGCTAACTGAGCTGTCCCCATATACTACTAACAGTTTTTTCTTAGTGTTTTTAAAAGCAGTAATATTTTAAACTTGTATAAGTGCGGAAATACTGTGATATTGACGGATTTTATAATTATACGAGGAACTCTATAGAAGAATTCGGTTCTCCTGACAAAGGAGGGAACTTCTGGATAGGTAATCAGGTAATCAGGTATGAAATCGTGTCCGTTGCTATGAAATTGTGGTTAGGGTTAGGGTTGGGGTTGTTAAAATGTCTGCTAGACACTATAACATATGTAAAAGTGTCCGGCGAACACTTTGAACTGGAGTACACAATTAAATGCTACACAATAATAAACAATGGGATAGGACACAAGTTTCACAACTTACACTGAAACGTCTTCTCCAATACATACAAGAATTAATACAACATGAACTTATATATACATACATATTTCACATACCCCCCCCCCCCCCCCCCTCCAATGTTAAGCGTCATGCAAATTGATTATCCAAGCTAAAGTCATTTAAGAAATAAATCATGGAAGCCAGAATGTGTTGGGAGTTTTAACATGGATTGGCGGATATTAGTATTTTATCCCGAGCCAGAAGCGAGGGATAAAATTTACTAATATCCGCCAATTCATGTTAAAACTCAAAACACATTCTGGCTTCCATGATTTATTTCGATTCTGATATGTCTTAGAGTACAAATACGGTAGTATATTTTGATTGGAAGACTGTCATTTATATTTACGCTTGCGGAAAATGTAGCACACAATTTATGCTGCCAATGGAAAAATCAGACACATTCACCGGCGCATGTGCTAATGAGATTATACCGAATGGATAACTCGCTCGTTTGTTAACAAAGCGAAAGGAGGTTATGTTAGAATCCCTTTTATCTTAATGACACGAACACACCGAACATTCCATTTGGATAGAACTTTCTAATGGATTTATATTTAAAGTTCGGTAAATGTTCTGGGTGTTGTTTTTGTTGTTGTTGTTAAAAACAGTTATTTATGATATGACGACTCGTGAGTGATTGTTGTTTAGCGCCAATTCAAAAAAATTTCAGCTATATCACGGCGAGAATAAGTTAATTTTCAATGAGATGATGATGAGGTCCGCTGAGTTAGATCTTTATAGTGCTAGCTCACTGAAACAACAGTCCATGGGTAGTCATGTCGCTCCACCCGGGCACATTATTCTCATTCCGAGCCAACCGGTATTTGCTCTTTCTTCTTAATGTTATGTGCTTAGCGAAGAAGCAACAAATACCAATCTTATAGTCTTTGGTTTGACCCGACCGGGGCTCGAACCCATGATCTAACACACTCGAGGGGAGCTTGCTAACCATTACGTGGCCGGTGCGGTTATATAAGGCCTGTTTTTTAATTCTTAACCATTAACCTGGTTTTAAACTTTTTTTATGGTCGAGTGTTTTTTTACGGTGTGGTTTTAACCATGCGGTTAAATGGTTAAGGAACATCTTAACCGGGATCGAAGCACGGTTGAATATGTTTGACCCTTGTTAATTACCAGTATATGTTTGTAATAGGAACATCTGTGTATTATAGACCCATCTCCAAGTTGTTTATTGACATTCTGCATTGTTGTATTTGTTTATAAAGAATTAAATTATTTTATTTTATTGTTTGTTGTGTTGTTTTTGTTTTGTTTGTGTGTTTAACAGTTGAATTGTTTTATTTGTTAATGAAGAATTCATTTTAATTTGTTAAAAAATAATCAATGAACTAGAAAATTTCTCTTAAATATTGTTCTTCAACCATTGCATTTTTTATCTATCTTAAACATGTTTATGGTTCATGATTTAAACATGTTTCAGGTTGTTTTCAACCATAAACAAGTTTGAGAATAAAAAAAACAAGCCTATAATATGACGACTCGTTAATCCAGTTGCATGAGACTGTCTCGAAACTAAATCATACGATCTTGATCAATAAAGTAAGACATATATCTATTATAACCCTGTTTCATGTTACAAATATGACTAATTTACACATATATATAACCATGACATAGAAAAGCGACAGGTGTCTTTAATGTAGTTTTGTATAGCCAGAAATATGCAACAAATTACATCACAGCTAAGTTTTTCATTTCAAAATAATAAGGGCCTGGTGGCTCAATGAGTTAGGTAGTTGGATTATCTAACGACTCATACAAGCCTATCACCAATACGGCATGGGTTCGAGTCCGACTTTGTAAATTACAAAAAAGGGTGCACTCGACTCGCAAACGCAAGTGATAAAGTTTACCAGTTGCTTGCGCATGGTCAGCGGTTCTCTCCGAGTACTCCGGCTTTTTCCACCACTAAAACTGGTCGCCATGATATAGTTGATATATTACTGAAAGTGGCGTTAAATACAATAAATCAATCAATCAATCAATCAAAATAATGATAAGTCAATATTTACCGGAATTCCAATCAAATTCAACTTATTTATTTCAAATAACATAATAATACGCATTACGAAAATCTGTAACAGTGTGAGAAGTAATGCTCTGGAGTGTCATTAACGTATCCACATAAACAATTAGAATTTACAATATAGAGGATATAGATGATATAGGGAGGGGCTCCGGGGTGCCAATTGATAAAATATTGTTGAATATGGCGTTAAACACCATAGCCCTTTTCACAAAAATTCTTACGATAAAAAATTGTCGTAAGTCTAAAACTAAGATTAAAAAGAGTTTCACAAAAATATTTACGATAATCTTAAGTGTAAAAATAGTCCTAACTTTACGTGTAAAACTACCCTGTCCTAAGTGTAAAATTTTGATCGTAAGAGAAATTTTGGTCTTATCTTTTATCGTAAGTGAAAAAAATAGAAAAAAAGATGGACGATGTAACGGCGCTTCGACTTGAAAATAAGAGAGCAAGACATCGTTAGCGCATTTTCTCTGACCGTATGACAAACCTATTTACACATATTGATAACTGTTTATTGAAATGAATATGGTTTAATACAAACAGACGCTACAAATGGCATTGTTGTTTATAGTCTGGTACTCGTGACCCCTCGGATTTTTTTGTTTGATATCGAGGTCAGGTAACGGCTGAATCCATGTTTTTAATGGCGGCCGCCATAGCGTACAGATATTCCCATCTCAGCAAAGGAAAATTTTGCGGCACATTATCGCTTATTTCTCAATTAATATACGATGACATAGCCAAAATGTTTCATCTGACAGCAGGAAATGGTTAATAAAGCATTAATTTCCTCCAAGTTCATGCAAAAAACAAATAAATAAACAGAATTTTTACCTTCTTCTTGCCTTCTTACAGTCCGGTTCCGTTCCGGAATTAGATATGAAAGAGTCCAAAAAAATGTTGCCGGGTCAGTTTGTACACAGTGACACTGTTTATAATGAAAACGTCCCACAAAAGTGATGAATTAAAAAAAAAAAAGAAAAAAAGGGGGGTCCACAAATCGGGTACCTGTGGTCTTATGGTAACTTATCACATTTGACTCTTCTCTGAAACCGTTTGGCCAAATGAACCGAAACTTGGTAGGAAGCATATAATTGCTCATTTCGTCCCGATCCGTTAACAAACAGGCCGCCAAAGGCAATTCTTGTATCTGGTTAGTCAATTAAAAAAATCCTCTCCTCTGAAATGAACCGAAACTTGGTAGGAAGCATCTATAACAGGTCCTCTATTAAGATTGCTCATTTCGTTCTGATTCGCTATACAAACATGGCCTCCGTAGGCAATTCTTGTCTTTGGGCTGTCAATTTAAAAAAAACTTCTCCTTTGACCCTTTGAAACCGCTTAGCCAAATGAACCGAAACTTGGTAGGAACCATTTGGCTGGTCCTCTATTAAGATTGCTCATTTCGTTCTGATTCGTTAACAACATGGCCGCCGTAGACAATTCTTCTTTTTGAGTGGTAAATTTTTTTTTTAAATCTTCTCTTCTGAAACCACTTGGCCAAGAAAAGCAAAATTTTACAGGAAGCATCTATGGAAGGTCATCCCGCTTGGACAAAAAAACATGGTCGCCATAGGCAATTCTTGTGTCTTATTCGTTGAAATTAAAAAAAAATGGTCCTCTGAAACTGGGAGGAGCAATTAATTGTTACTTTGTAGGAATGATGTATGGGAGATCCTGTACAAAATTTCCATATTACACGCCGATCATACACTAATATGGCCGCCATAGGTAGTTCTTGTTTGTGATTTGCCAATTTAAAAAAAAGTCTTCTCTAAAACATTTGGTAGGAAGGACATGCAGTGGCTTAATTAGCTAGAGAGTGTGCCTCTCGGGCCATCTCTTGCGTTTGCCGCCCAACGCAACCCCCCCCCCCCCGAAAAACATCCCCCAGCCATAATTGCAGGGACATATTTTTTTTTTGCATCTTTGAGGTTTTATTATTTTCTACATTGTATATAAAACTTAATTTTGAAAGGGGTCATTATTTGTCACCCAAATTTAGAATATTTTTAATCATAATTTAGAAATCGAATTAGGTAGATATAAAAAGTGTCCCGAAATTTTAGACTTGGTAATTTTTAGCAAATGTAGCAATATTGATGATGAATTTCATTTCTTTCTTTTTTTCATTGTGAAAGAAATACACATTATATACACAAAAGTTGTGTATGTACAACTGTTTGTATCATGTCCACAGGCGCATGGGGCATGGATTTCGTTTCCTCCTCCCCCCTTTTCTCTACTACCCCCCTTTTTTCAAAATGTTCATAATCATTCCTTTTTCAAAATTTTCATAATCATTCCTTTTTCTTCATTTGACAATATCAGTAGACGTCATACATCATAAATAATACGTATATTCTCAGGCGCGTAGCAACCCGTACGCAAAAACGCAGTTGCGCCGGGTACACATCGAAATTTTGACAAAAATGAAAACATGGTAAATCTAGGACATAAGGTAGAATAGAACTAAATTAATAAACTAAATCAAATTCAAACAAATATGTTAATAATTACTTAATGTACCTATACTTCAATTCAGGAAACTATTACGCTTATCATTTACGGAATCAGCATAGAACGGTGTGTGTTATATAAGTGCAATGCCGATCGATGGTCGTGCACGTATTTTAGGAATGGAGTTTGGGGTGGGGGATTTGTTGTTAAGGTATGATTTTTTTTTATTTTGCTTGAACAAACAAACTAATCGTATTTCTTTTTAAAGGAAAACCACAACGCACACCCAAAAACAAATAGCACATGGGATCGTTAACGTTATTGGAAGCATATTGATATTAGTTTACTTTTAGTAAACTTTTAAAATCTTCTGGTAACCTGGATACGTATCATATGGAACGAACCGGAATAAGAAAAAAAGTATTGGTTTAACGCGGATGGAATTTGCATTTTCCAGTCTGCACAGCCGGTGCACATCGACATCGTTTCGTATTGATTGAGATTACAGTTGATCATGTTTATACATTATCATACCATTGACAGAGAGTATACATTATTTCTATTCGAGAAATGTTCCTTTGAAATAAAAATTACGTAAAAATAGTGAAGACGCTAATATTTGTTCAGGGTAATCTCGAATTCTTCAAGGAGAGCAAAGGCTAAATGGTTTCTTGAACACACTTGGATGAAATATTCAAAAACTCAAGATAGTGTCTACTGTGCACCGTGTAGATTCTTTGGCCCATATGTTAATTGTATTTGATTTCAAATCAAGCTTAACCCACTACACATTTGACAAAATAAAATTTCTAAGTCGGCTACATATTTGTGTTATATATTGCTCTACTTAATATTTTATTTCTCAAAATTTATGTTCAAAAGTTGACTTGTTGCTCATGAAAATTGGGTTTCCGTGGGATAATTTTTAGTGCCAGGAAATTGCAAGAATGCAGGATTTTGCACCATTTACCCAAGAGCTTCTGGGGGGCCTTACGCGGCCCACAGACCCCCTGTCGTAAGGCCACCTCTGCGAGGTGGGGGAGGGTCACCTCCACCAGACTTTTAAACAGATTTGAGTACACTTCATTTTGGGGTAGCTACGCCCCTGATTCTGTGTCCACAGTTTTTCGACTGATACTGGACATAATATTTAAAAACCACATCCACAACAACATTGTAACGGTCGCTTGCCACTTGTCGCAACTTCGACTGATTCCATACCTTCATCATACCTCGTCCGTATTACGATAGCTCCCATTGGAACTACTTTCGGAAATCTTCAATGAAGGAGGTATTAAAATAATTTCACTTTCGAATATTCGTTCAATAATAGTATATTTTCATTCGTCGCAATGTCGGCTGATTCCATACCTTCATCAAAGACCAATATTTTTTCAAAACAAACTGATCTATTGTCGCCATTTTAGAACGTATTCGCGGTGCGCAATGTTTGATTGAAGTGATACGGTCTTCCGGCGAAGAAATGTGACGCGTAGACGCATATCAAACACCGTATTACAGCCGAGGTATTGAGGAAGCGAAGCGGACTCACCCGAGGTTTGCCGATTGGGTCGCTTGCATGTGATGCGTTCCCGAGTGCCTCTGACGTTTTCCTGTCAAAGAACGATAACTCTGGCGGGAAAACTCGCGAGGCTTCCGAAGGGATGGAATATGATATTTATTTCACGGAATATGATTTTTGTCCTGTGTGATGAATAATAAAACGTTTTGTATCACATAGGTTGTATCTATTAGCAAAATAGATGTATTTCTATAGAATACATACTTAATGTTAGATAAATCGCAATATTAGAAAAAAAAACTCTTTATCTTTGAAAATGTGGTGACCCAGTTATCTGAAATTGAAAAAATAATAATTCTGAACTAAACAGATTGGCAGATTCAAAGTCTAAGCTCCTTTTTAAAGCGTTCGATGGAACAGTGGACAGCGGACTCTCATACTTACAAACCAGGACTGGGTTGCACAAACCTCAATTAAATTTAAATCTCAATTAAACCTTAAGAAGTTAATTTAAGTGTAATTTAATTCCATGTACATTTCTAGTAATTTTTAAGTGTCAATTAAGTTTTAACTGACACTTAAATTTAAATAACGCTTGTGCAACCCAGTCCAGCTCCTTAAATGATTCGTCCCCCTCCCAGAGGGTGTTCCGGGGGTAGAATAGGCACCAGGTTTCTCCGACCTAGAGGCACTAGTCCTCTAAAAGGGGTCAACCCCGCGGGAACCCCGGGGTATAGAAATGGGACCGAGAGCTTCTTCGGCTTGAAGGGGCGTCCGTCGGTTGTGCGGGATGTATAAATTCACAACCAACCCGTCCTTCGGATGAGACGTAAATAAAACCGAGGTCCCGTGTTGAGAGATTGCCACCCTCTTCGCACGTTAAAGAACCCAGTGTAACAGCTCATTATGAGCATTATGCTCATGATGAGTGGTCCATAGGAGACCTGTTGCACTGGCAAAATTATCAATCCCTACCCATCACCTTTCCTTGTTTCGAGTCCCGTGGCGTTTAAGTTTTTAAATGTTCTCGTCCTGAATATAGCTGAAAAATTGCTCGCTTTATTTGCCTATAAATGTGAGAATATAAAATTTCGCAACAAATAGTTTACAGATTATAACGTCCATTCCATTATTTACACGTTGCCCGTCACCAAAATCTCGCTCTCGCATTTCTCGTTGTCACTGAAACGTTTTAATTTTGTATTGTTCCGCCATTTCCATAGTAGTTCATTATTCAAGCATGAGTTATGGTAGAGGACCCCCAAATATTGCAGGGATGATATCCCTGAAAGTTGATAATCTTACTTACAGAACAACTCCTGATGATCTCCGCCGAGCATTTGATAAATATGGCGATGTGGGGGACATTTATATTCCACGTGACAGATTCACTGGTGAAAGTAGAGGGTTTGCTTTTGTCAGATATGCGGATAAAAGAGACGCTGAAGACGCATTGGATGCAATGGATGGGGCAATAATGGATGGGCGTGAGCTAAGAGTACAAAAGGCACGATATGACAGACCGGAGGAATGGCGGGGTGCACCTCAAAGACGAAGTCGCCGGTACAATGGGTATATCAATTTCCCCCAAATTCTTGGCATTCTTTGTAGGGAGGGGGCGGATATTCGGAGGAATCTTAGACATCTCGTTACCTGGACATCTCGGTACTGGACAGTTCGGGACTTGATGAGACACAATTCGGTACTGACCACAATTGTTTGGTACTTATTAATTGTCAATATTTTTGTACTAGTAGTTCTTTAATATATGACGCAAAAGTAGATCGATATGTGTTTTTGATAATTCCAGTATAGATCGATCCCGGAGATCGTTGTTTTTGTATGTTGATTTTTATTTATATTTTCATTATTTTGACCTTTGCTTCAGATTATCTGATATCCCCAATGTATGAAAGTTCGTCACCCTAACGATTCTTCTATAATTTCTATTATAAACATTTGATTATATTTTGGTTTGGTCTGATGTCATTTATGCACCATAAAAACGTAAACAATGAAAATTAGGTCAAAACCATATCGGATATTTCTCAAATAAAATTCAGCTTGTATCGTCTTTTGAAGTCAAACAAAAGATTAAAGTATTGATCTATGATTAAAGAAATTAAATTTGGTAATTAAAGCTATCTAATTAAAACAGTTATGTAATCAAAACAGAAATGAAATAATCATCCCATTAAGTTTATCTGTGATTTATTGATAAAGGCCTAAAAGGGACTTGGTTATCAAAACAAAAGTTATTTACAAATATTAATGAATTGCCTCTATGATGTCCATTTAATTAAAGATGATTAAAAAAACACATAAAAATTTGTATAAACAACGTCTACATGTAAAAAATTTTTTTTAAAAGTTTTTAAATTCAATCAAATTATTTTTATTATTCAGTACCGAGTACCGAGATGTCGCATATGTTCAGTACCGAGATGTCCTGATACCATTCGGAGGGGGCTAGTAGCATTGCTATTTCTGCACTACTGTATTATAACAGCGTCTTAAACGTGAGTCCACAGCTAAGAACAAGAGACTCGAGTCCAGAATCAAAACATTATTTAATTAATGATTGTAATGGTTGATATACGTATTTTCATAACAATCCGATAATTTACATATTTTAATGCATTATTCATTAAGCATCATTACGGAAGCTTCGAAATTGAGAAACTAGAGAATTCTCATGCTTCCGATTATCAATGCAATATTCCATCGATTCACTGATGAAAATTAATCTGAATTTAAGGTCAGATCTTTCATCGAATAAGTACATTGATACTGTTCGGTTCAATAAATAATGTTCTACTAGCTTCCATATAGTAAGTTAATTACCTTTGATTATATACATGTATGCTTACATTCTTAAATGCGATAGATGTTTATTGATCTTAGCTCTGTCTTTACTACGAGAGAAGTATAAAAATGTAGAATAGAACCTGACGCGCAATTTCTGAATGAGCGTGTGCAAAGTTTAGCTCTGTTCGAAGTCGATTCTGTATTTCTATATACAGTAGATCTCTGGTCTTTGTTGACACTAAATCTAATCTCTATTTTGATTTTTGTAAAAATAGATATGACAGGTTTATTTTTAATGTTGAAAATATAATTCAAATTGTCCATTCAAATTGATAATATCCAGAGGGTACTTGCTGGCTTCTGATTCACCTCATTCGATAATAAAATCCCAGAATGTCTGGTTAAGAAGATACACAGCTAAAATATTTTGTGTCTCTCATTTTATCAACTCTGTAAAATAATCTAATAAATTTTTCTATTTTTTTTATTAAAAAAACATTTTAAACATAAACAGTTGACATAAATCTGTATTATGATATATGCTTTTAATTTGCAGGTCAAGATCTAGGTCACGTTCTAGATCCAGAAGGTATTCAAGATCAAGAAGACATTCTCGTTCACGTTCAAGACGTCGTTCCAATTCAAGATCAAGGAGACGATCCACTTCAAGATCCAGAAGAAGAAGCAAACGTAGTCGATCAAGAAGTATTACAAAGAGCTGTAGCCGCAGTTATAGTCGAAGTAGGAGCAGAAGTTACGACAGGAATAGAAATCGTCCTGATAGAAGCTTAAGTAGGTCAAGATCTGAGAGTAGGAGTGGCTCACGGTCAAGATCACCATCACCTGATGACGGAATACAAAATGAAAGTGACGAATGAACAGTCAAACATGCCACACTTTACTGTTTGATTAGACAATAGGGCAAAACCATGTGATGATTGTTGATTGGAAATTTCCTTTTATGGGAAAAAAAGGTTAATAATTTTAATGTATTTAAACTAATATTTTAAACTAGTTTTCACATGGTATGAAAAGATGTGAGACGAGTATTAATTAAGTATCAAATTTTAATTGTAACATTACACCTTTTTTTTTATTTGAAGAATCTATGTGTGTTGTCGGGTTATATTTTATACAAATCAAATTTTGCTATGTGAAATAGCACCTGGCTCAGCTGGCTACTGAAATTTTGAATATGTAATGAATAAAGTCATATGCTGGGCCCCAGTATTTTTGGCTGGGCTACTAAAATTGTAATTTTAAGGAGAAAACAAACTGCAGCAAAAGTGCTAAGTTTTGTTCCTGCATATTTGAGTTTAATAATAATATCTTCCTTTGTTTACTCAAGTTGTTTCCCACTCTTGAAGATATTTAATATATGCATGTACATGTACTTTATATCACTGTCCTCAAGACTATTTTCATGTACCTGTGTAGGAATATTAATTCCACATTTGTAATCGTGTAAGTTTAGAAGCTTAATTGTGTCATGTGGGTTACTGTAATCGTGGTAGTAAACCATTAATACTGTGTTAACCTAAATATCAAATTTAGTACCAAAGAGTCTTTGTACATGTTGTAAATTTAACTTGTCTAGTCTAAATAGAAACTTTAGATGCTTTTTGTACCATATTTTATGAACAATACACAATGTAGGTCAAGACTTATTTTTTACTTTAAAAAAAAATGTTAATCCAAACAACTAAAGGATATTACAGAAGAACTTGTACAACAATAGAAATAACTTTCTTCAACACTAATACATCCAAATTTTATCCTAATATCTTTTTACTCCATGAGTGTGTTCCTATTTCCGACAATCCATACAAATTAATATAATCCATCTTTCCCTATAGCAAACATCTGATATATTTTTATTGGCAAATTATTATTTTGATGTGTACCTAACAAATCTTCTTTTTTTTTTTTGCAAAACGGAAAAATAAATAAGTTAAATATTTGTACATACAATAATTTATTTTTTGATCATGTATATACACATTTTATATTCAAGCATACAGTTTCTATTTCCAATTACAAAATTTAATCTTGTTAATGTTTATCCTTGTAGAGGAGAAGGGTTTTTTTTATTTTGTTTAATACTACATTATTCAGATGATTTTTTTTATTGTAAAATGTTCTAATATTTTTTTTCTTAAATCTTATAATTGATTCAAATATCCACCAATTGACTGTTGTATGCTAATTTAATTACATATGTTGTTGGCTATAAATATTGCTTGAAATATAAACAAGTTACACATGTACATGATTGTTTCTCTTTATTCACATGTGCAGTTGTTGCTGTTAGCAGATATGAGCAGCAGCATCAGTGATCAGGTATCACCAAGCAGTCTTAGCAGTTGCTGTTCGGGGGTTTTGCAGTGCTGTCAAAATGAAAGGCTGATTTGCTGTGCAGTTAAATTTCGTAAAGTTGAATAAAGTTCAAATAGAAAATAACATGCATGAATTTAAAATCTTTGGCAGTACAAAAAAAGTATTGTTTTCAAGTTTAATTAGATGAAATGTTAACCGTTTAGTTTCAAAGTAAATCATGGGAAAACATCAAGACCATTATAAAGAACTAACATAACATTGATAACTTTTACCATGTCTACCTTAATATATTTTTCGATTGTTTTGAAAAATAAACAAATATTAAAGATTTCTCTGAGAAAAATAGATTAGCATTTATATTAACCTATCATATTTATAGTCTGTTTAGGCTTTTAAATTAATAATTAATTAGGTTAAAGTTCATAACTGAAAGAAAAATTCTGTTAAATCAAAATTTACTAGAAAGTTAAAACTCTGCAAGAAAAATTTATTTCTCAGATTATTGGATATATATTTAATTTAAAATTCCATGTATAAAATGATTTTTTTTTGGACCAATTTAAAAACATCTATTTTAACTCAGTATTCTATTTATTTTTTTGCATATACAGTTATTGCTGTTAGCAGATTTGAACAGCAGCTACAGTGACCAGGTCCTTGAGCAGTCATAGCAGTTGCTGTTTTGGGGGATTGCAGTGCAGTCAATTGCTGATGTTTTTGCTGAGCAGTTAAATTGTATGAAATTATGAACAGATATAGCATGTTTGGGAGGGGTATTTGTGAAAAATCCCGGTCGAGAGACAATAAAATTTCCTGAGCCGACCAACACGGAAAATTTAGTCACAAGACAGGTATTTTTCACAAATACTCTTCCCAAACATGATATGTCTGTTTATTTACACAGAATATCATTCAGTTGTTAAATAAATAGTGCAAATTTTCTTTTCTTTTCTGTCAATTTTCAGTTTTAAATGTTTGTTTCAGGAAAGTTTTACTTTATGCTATGTTATTTTATGACATTTCACTTCCACATCAGAACACTTCCGGTTTTCAAATTTGAAAAACATTTTACATTGTGTAGAATGATATAGAAGAAAGAGTCTGAATGATTTTGACGGGTCCAGGCTCACAAGGGTAAAAAACAAAACAAATACATTTTGGCAAATACCACAGCACAGAGGGTGAAAAAAGCTAATACCACGATTCCGAGGATTTTGACAAATACACATGTACCACTGCACAGACAATAAAAAAGACAAAAACGTTTTGGAAATATACCATGCTCAAAAGGGTATAAAATGCAAATATGTTTTGGTGAATATTGTTGCACAGAGGGTAAAAAATGCATATACATAACATTTTGGCAAATCCCATGGCACAGAGCGTAAAAAAAAGTGAAATTAACATGCAAATACCCCAGCGGTGGTAAAATGGTATGAAATTTGCTCGATATTGCATAAAAGTGAAATACATTACATTTTAAAGCTGCAGTCTTCAGATTATGTAATTCAGAGTTGTTTCCCTTGATTATCGTAGACAGTTTATAGGAAATGGCATTTCAGCTATATTCTTCAAGAGGGTTGTTCTAAATTTAGAATTTATAATTGCGAGTTCTTTTGACTGTTTCTTAGTTTTGTGACAATAGATGCATAAAGTAGACGTCTAAAATAATTTGTGTTTATAAATTATAATTTAAAACATACTAGTGCCAAGTTATTCAAGTGCTCTGATGTCAGTAATAAGGCAAACAAGTGCTCTGATGTCAGTAATAAGGCAAACAAGTGCTCTGATGTCAGTAATAAGGCAAACACAATTTTACTCTTGATTGCATTCTGTGAAGGATATTTCTTAAATTTTGCAGTTACTGGTAGAATTAGTTATGTTGTTCATGCATGCTAAAAAGATGCTTTATCTTAAAAAATAAAATAGCTGAGATACAAGGACAAAAGGGTTGATGTATGCCAAAATAAGTTCGAAGAGTCTCATAAAAATCTAGAAATTTTATGTGACACTTCATTAAACAAGAGCACCGCCCACGGGTGCTGGACGCTCGACTTTTTTGTATCTGATATTAAACTGCAAACAATTTATAAAGTTATACATACTTCTAACTTGTCAACAGATTGGGGTCAACACTTTCTACAAGTGTATTGAGTTTCAAGTTAATAGCTTTGATAGTTATTGAGAAATTTTAATTATACTAAAAAAATATCCCAAATTTCTATGTACTATGTCGTAGTGGTGTACCGATCATCGGAAACATCGACTAATCAGTCGGACGTCATCATACGATCCGATGATCGATTCTTAAACCTTGTGGTCGATTCTGATTCTATATAGTGTCTAAAATATATATGCTTAACTTTGTTCTTTGGTTGTTTTTTTTTCTGTCTCCATACTGACAAAAATATTGCAGTTTTATCCCAGCTGGTTTTTTTTTTGCCCTCATACTGACAAACATCTGGCAATTTTGTCCAAGCGTACTTTTGACACTCATTCAATACACATATTTGGACTAGTCTATTATTTATCTACTTCCCGGAATAGTACATTTTATATCAGGTGTTACACATATGGAAAACGATCTTTTGTTTTGTTCTAAGTTAATGTTTACAAATGGAAATATTGTAGTTTGTAAATATATTATTTGATTTTATTCAAATCTTTACTTTTGTCAAACACATATTTGGACTAGTCTAATATGAGACGGGCAACCTGTTTGAAGGACGAAGTCCTAAAATTTCAATATTATACGATGATCCGTACACGTTAGCCTCACCGCCACCGGACGCAATTACGAACAATTTCAATGATGTTGACCGTGGCATTTGATAATAATTTATAAATTTGACCAAATTGATGAAGCTGATTGCATGTTCATATTTCAGATTAAACACCAATATTCCTTTTGAATCATAGCCCATATATTATTCAATGCATTGTTACGGGTTTTAACTTGGAACAGATTTTCATGACCCCGTTCTAGTCACTCTGTGACCTAGATCCGTACACAATTTCGAACGACATCATAATAACCTTTCTAGTGTAAATTATTTAATGACAACTGTTAAAATTGAAAGAGCATTCATTCATTTACGTTCACATATCTATTTGTATATAATACACATGACATAAAAACCTTTCCTTTATTCATACCATAAATGTGTGCCAGTTTGCATTCGGAATTCCTTGGACTCTTCAATGAATAAGGTACATCACGGATTTTGACATTTTGGGATAGATCAAGGTAAGGAAAATGTATTATATTGACTGTTTTTGTTTTAATTTCAATGTGTTCTACATATGCATAGAACCAGGAGATCATATTCTTTCCAATTACAGGCATAAGATAACAAAATATGCGAACCTCAATGAATTTTAGCGATAGATTCCAAGTGCAATTGTCGATCGTTTTCTGTTTACAAATATGAAAACCCGTCGTCTGCAACATTCAACAACTGCGCATGAATAATTTTCTCCCAAAACACGTGTAATTTAGCGGGGTATCTATTTATAAAAGCATTTTTTTAATTCCTGTTTTGAAGGAACAATTAGGGGACATACTTTTTATTTCGTTCGTAATTGCGTCCGGTGAGGCTATTATCTTTTATTTTGAATGAATTGTGTAGCCGATTTGTTATGGTGTTCATTTTACCTACGCCGCTCTTCCATCGGTAATCTGACGAGTTCTGTCCCCTGGCTCGTACCTCGGCTAGATTGAGACAGATTGATTCAGTCTTCCATCGGGAGTTTCGTAGAAAGAGATTTTTTTATTAGAATTTTATTAAAAGTTTATTTCGATTTTGCATAGAGTAAATAATCAAAGAATTGGGAATTTTTCATTGAAATAGATTTCTTTTGCGTTTCTAAATTATCAATTGATCTATATTTTAAACTTCCGGTGAGCAGATTTTTAGCTATCAATATAGAAGGAAAAATCGGACAGCTTACCGTTAGAAGGACTTCGTCCTTTATTATTTATCTATCTATATCAGGTGTTACACTTATGGAAAACGATCTTTTGTTTTGTTCTATTTTAAAGTTAATGTTTACTAATGGAAAAATTATAGTTTATAAATTTATGATACAATTTTGTTCATATCTTTACTTTTGTCAATCATACTCTTGAAATAAAGGCTATTTGATTAATTATAGTCAGTAAATACATTTAGCAGGCAATTGTCACTGATGATCGATCATCGGTCGATGTTGATATATCGATCGTCGATCTTGAAAATGTTACCGATTCCCATCACTACTATGTTGACACAAGGGCAGATAACTCTGGATATACACATCACAGGGTCACCTGCCTTGTTGTAACGGGTTCTCCATTTGATAGTGAACATGTATGTTGAGTTTCATTGCAATACCTATCATAATTATTGAGAAATTGCATTTTAGCTCATTCTAAGTCAAAAAGGAGGAATAACTCAAATAAAATGCTAGATGGAGCTGTCTTCTCTTGTCAACAGATTGGGGTCAACACTTTCTACAAATATATTGAGTTTCAAGTTAATAGCTTTGATAATTATTGAAAAATTTTAATTATACTAAAAAAATATCCCTAATTTCTATGTACTATGTCGAAACAAGGGCAGATATCTCTGGATATACAAATCACAGGGTCATCTGCCTTGTTGTAATTGGTTCCTCTTTTGATAGTGAACAAGTATTCCAGGTTTCAAATGGATACCTTTGATAGTTTTTGAGAAATGGACTCTTGACAAAAAAAACTTAACCTAAAACTTAACTGACCCTGATGCTGACGCCGGAGTGACGACCATAGCTGAACTTTTTTTCTTCGAAAATTCGAGCTAAAAATCTCAGTTGTCTTTATGTGCGAGTCAAGATGAGGAGAGCAACACTAGTGACAGTATGTCTTTCGACTGTGTAGCAGTTTCTGTATTCTAGGTTTTGCAATGCTGTTCTGTGCAGTTAATTAAATATTTACAAAGATCAACATCGATGTGCTGTGCAGTTATAATATACAAAGATCAACATAGATTTAATACATGTCTGTATATTTCTGAACATTACATATAGTCTGCATAATAAACATTGTTTAATGTTCATCAACCTTAAATTTGAATAAAAAATCATCTGATTGACATGCCATTATTATTTACATCTAAGCCACACCAAATTAATATTTTGGAGTGTTAGTGTTGTGGTGTTTAATGCTACATTCAACAATATTTCAGTTATATCTTGGCAGTCAGTTGTATTGGTGGAGGAAACTGGAATACCTGGAGAAAACCACCAACCTGTCGCTAACAAACTTTATCGTATAATGTTGTATCGAGTACACCTCGCCTGGGCGGGATTCATATTTTGTTCTACAGACTGTGTCCATAATGAATGCATTATGGGGAAATACATACCAGCATTTGAAGGATAAAAATGTCTTGCCATGCCAAGCAAAATTTTGATTTAAAGAATTCATTCAACAAATCTATATATTCCATCTAATACAATGAAAATCAAAATACCATACCATTAGAACAGCAAGATCCAACTGAAAAATTGTAGAATCAGAGGCTCCCAGGAGCCTGTAATCGCTCACCTGGATCAAAGTAGATACGATAACGTAACCCTCAGTCCGCTTTTGCTCCCAGCGAGGGTTACGAATCGGTCCCATTCAACGTATGGGAGCAGCGCCGGGAGTGATTCACACCGGGTGGTTTTTTGTCCCAATTCCGTTGTAAGTGGTTGGAAAAATTAACGGGGGTGAAAGATAAATATATTTAGGTAAACCTTGAGGCACAGGCTACGAATACGACGGAAACGTATTCGTAGCCTGGGTTCTACAAGTACGACGGGCGGAAGTTGTGACTAAATGATCAACCGGTTTCCAGACATGGACACCTATTTTACGGAAATTAATCACGTATTGCTAGCACCTAGAGGCTACGAATACGACAGATTTTTGTTTTCTTAAATATATTGTTTTTAGACATTTATCATAGTTACTGTGATACTATAAAGATTACGATAGTATCATAACGACTTAAAAATTATAGAAACATGTATTTGCTGCTATACAGAACATGATTGAAGACATCCCTGCGAATTTAATATGAGGAACTGCAATCAAAGTGATGATCATTTGCTTATTTAAGGTATATTATATGTGATTTTACCTTGTGTTTGGGCGTTGACCGTTGGAAATGGAACTAAAATGTGTCCCTCCATGAATACAGGAATAATCCAACTCCTTATAAATTAAAAGACCTGCTGCACTTTCTGCAACTTCCATGTTTTTATATTTGGACCCCGTACCAAGCTTTCTTGAGCTACGCTTATAAAGTTGGACGTAGTTATCCTGCTGGAATTTTTTTAGGGCACACTCTAAATCTGTAAAAGATTTATACTTTGCTCCAACACGGAGTGCACTACCATCGTCGTCCAATTTGAAAATAATTAGTGTTGGGAAGTGTGAGTTGTATTCTGAGAAGTACTCGTACCAGTGAAATCCATGGGCTTAATCGTGTATTGTAAGACTAGTTTTTCAATGCATCAGATTTTATTGGAATAAAAATAAACTAGAAACAGAAAATTATATAAAAAATTCATAAATTTTCCTTTAATGAAATAAAAACAATAGAATTAAGAAAATCGAGAAATCCGCCGTATTCGTAGCCTCTAGATGCTAGCAATACGTGATTAATTTCCGTAAAATAGGTGTCCATGTCCGGAAACCGGTTGATCATTTAGTCACAACTTCCGCCCGTCGTACTTGTAGAACCCAGGCTACGAATACGTTTCCGTCGTATTCGTAGCCTGTGCCTTAAGTAAACGCTGCATCAAGCCATGGTAGACTTATATCCATCTGAAAATTTGAATGCATGAAATCTTCTTTCTGTCCGACATTTTGTTTACAAGTTGCTATTTCACGTGCACTTGCCTTGTTTTGGAGATATCCTTATTTTTTGATCAATCGTAGTAAAACATCATAGTAAAGTTTTTCCTATTTGGCATTCAGATCCATATATGGATAGACTCCGCCCATCACGAGAGTAGACGTAAGGTGCCATGGCGGACAAGAAACAATTTTCGAATAATAAAACGATCGTGAAGGTAGAAACAGGTATTGTAACACTTATTTCGTATCGCCATTACTTAAAAATTGTAGGGAATAATAAGTTATGACCAGATATGCAAAAAGAAAGTTGAAATGTTCACTTAACAAAAATTTTAATTTGCTCCCATACGTTGGATGGGACCGATTTGTAACCCTAACTGGAGCACAAGCGGAATGAGGGTTACGTTATCGTATCTAGGATCAAAGTTGCTTTCAATAACAATGCAACCGCACTGTGGTGGCCATCTTGGTGGGAGAGCACGACTGCCGGACACAATTTTAGAAGAGGACCATCCAATGACTATTCCATCAAAGTTTGGTTCTAATTGAGCTACTGGTTCCAGACAAGATGGTTTTTATGTGAATTTCCCATAGGGTCCTATGTTAAACTAAGTTCAGCTGTGCGGCCATCTTGGTAAGAGGGTGGAACCACCAGACACAATTTTGGAAGAGGACCATCCAATGACTATTTTATCCAAGTTTGTTTACAATTGAGCAACTGGTTCCAGACAAGAAGATTTTTATGTGAATTTCCCATATGGTCCTATGTTAAGCTAAGTTCGACTGTGGGGGCCATCTTGGTCGAAGGGCCGAACTGCCAGACACAGTTTTGGAAGAAAACCATCCAATGACTTTCATCAAAATTTAGTTCTTATTGAGCAAATGGTTTCAGACGAGAAGATTTTTATGGGAATTTCCCATAGGGTCCTATGTTAAGCTAAGTTCGGCTGTGGGGGCCATCTTGGTCGAAGGGCCGAACTGCCAGACACATTTTTGGAAGAGAACCATCCAATGACTATTTCATCAAAATTTAGTTCTTATTGAGCAAATGGTTTCAGACGAGAAGATTTTTATGAGAATTTCCCATAGGGACCTATGTTAAATTAAGTTCGGCTGTGGTGGCCATCTTGGTCGGAGGTCTGAAATGCCAGACACAATTTTGGAAGGGAACACCCAAGGATCATTTTAGCAAAGTTTGGTTGAGATTGGCTCAGTAGTTTCAGAGGAGAAGATTTTTTTAAAATTTCATTCCCCCCCCCCCCCCCCCACTTTTTTCTATTTTAGCTTGGTGGCCATCTTGGTTGGAAGTCGGGATCACCGGACACAATTTTGGAAGGGGGCCATCCAAGGACCATTCCACCAAAGTGTGGTTGCAATTGGCCCAGTGGTTTCTGAGGAGAAGATTTTTATGTGAATTTCCCAAAGGATCAGTGTTTATGACTTCTGCTTAGTTATTGAAGTTCGGATGTGGGGGCCATCTTGGTCGAAGGGCCGAACTGCCACACATTTTTGGAAGAGAACCATCCAATGACTATTTCATCAAAATTTAGTTCTTATTGAGCAAATGGTTTCGGACAAGAAGATTTTTATGGGAATTTCCCATAGGGTCCTATGTTAAATTAAGTTCGGCTGTGGTGGCCATCTTAGTCGAAGGTCTGAAATGCCGGACACAATTTTGGAACGGGACCACCCTAGAATAATTTCAGCAAAGTTTGGTTGAGATTGGCTCAGTAGTTTCAGAGAAGATTTTTTTTAAATCTCATCCCCCCTTTTTTTAAATTTGCATAATCGGTCAAAATCATTGTTTATACAGTTCAAATTTGGGTACATTCTGGCTTAAAATAGAGCAGTTTTGGCCATTTGAAGAAATTTCTAGTTTTAGTAATGGTGGCCATCTTGGATACAGGACGGTGCTGACAGGCACAATTTTGAAAGGGGACCACCTAAGGATCATTCAGACAAAGCTTGGTTGAAATTGGCCAAGTGGTGTCTAACAAGAAGATTTGTAAATGATGTTTTGCTTATTTATGCCTAATTTGCATAATCAGTGAAAATCGGCAAAAGTTCATAAAAATCCTGTAATATATGTTAAAAAGCTCATCATTATGCTTATATATTTCAAATTTGGGCACATTCTGGCTTAAAATAAAGCAGTTTTGGCCATTTGAAGAAATTTCTATTTTTAGTAATGGAGGGTGTGGCTATCGGACATAACTTTTAAAGGGAACCCCCTAAGGATGATTCAGGCCAAGTTTGGTTTAAATTGGACCAGTGGTTTCAGAGGAGAAGATTTTCTAAAAAGTTTACAGACGGACGCCAAGTGATGGCAATAGCTCACACAGGTGAGCTAACAAAGGCAAAATAGATACCACTAATACACATGACCGTCGGCTTGCTATCCTGGCTTGGTAACAAGTGCTTCAATAGAAAGTGGTGGAGTTGAGATAGATTTATCTAATGGTGCTTATTTCAGTTATTTCATGGCAGTCCGTTTTATTGGTGAAGGAACCTGCAGAAACCCACCGACCTGTCGTAAGTCGCCGACAAACTTTATCCCATAATGTTGTATTGTATCTAATTATGGGACAAAAACTCTCCACTTGGTGAATTATGGTTAGGTAAGTGAGTAAAATGCTTGATCTCCACATATAACTGGGTGAGCAGTTGAGAAGAACAGATTCCTAATCTTGAACTTTATACATACAATATGGTAAGGTAAAGTTTGACTTGCGACAAGTCAGTGGTTTTCACCGAGTACTATGGATTCTTCCACCAATAAAACTGACTACCACGATTTAACTGAAATATTGTTGAAAGTGGCATTAAACACCCTAAAATGATGCATGTACATACTACTAGCAAATTAAGAATTACAAACAACATAATACAGGACATTTACTAGCATTCTATCGACTTAATTAAGCAGAAGTCATAAACACTGTTGCGTAATTGCACTCCACTCAACTGCAAATCATACCAAGGGATATGCACCAGAACTTGTTTATCTATTAAAATACAGTCCACCTTGTATCTGATGCTGAAAAATGTGATGTACACAGATGTGCAACTAAGCTGAGAGTAATATAACATTATTCCCAGAGACAAGTTACAATGTTGTAATATATTTGTTCTTCCGACACAAAAATTGTGATATGTAGAAAAGGGGTAGTTGGATTTACAACTACCTGTGTAATCAGTGCCTATCGCCACTAAGTTTGAATCCCACTCATGGTGAGGTTTACTCGCTACAACTATGAAAAGTTCTGTCAGTGACTTGTGGCAGGTCGGTGGTTTTCTGTCAGTGACGTGGCAGGTCGGTGGTTTTCTGTCAGTAACTTGTGGCAGGTCGGTGGTTTTCTTCAGGTACTCTTGGTTTCCTCCACCAATAAAACTGACCACCATGATATAACTGAAATATTGTTGAAAGTGACATTTATCACCATCATCCCCCTTTGTATCTGATGCAGAAGAACATGATGGGATGTACGTAGGGGTGCAACTAATCTGGGAGTAATTTTAGTCTGTGTTGTAATATTTATTCTTCCGACTCACAAGTTATCACATGTTTAATATTAGTTCTGGAGAGCTGATGGCTTCAACCATCATTTAAATTAATACTGTGGAAGACAATGGTCAGCTTTCAACTGAAATCTAATTTCAAACAATTTTCTCCATCTGTGGTCAGCAACAGTAGACTTTTTCATCAAAATATTATCCACAGAAAAACTTTTTGAAAGACAAGAAGATTCGAAAAATCATTGGCTTAATAGTTAGGTACATGTACTTTGGGAAAATGGTGACTGAAAAGTTTTGGATGTAAGCTCGATCCAATTGGCAAACCTCATGTGAAACCTGTTGCTCTCCAATACCTTGGCCATACTACGGATTGTGATGCGTGTCTACACCTAACATTTCTTCACTGTGTTGTAAGGCAAACAAAACTAAAGTCCCCAAACTACATGGAAATGTTTAGAAAAGTTTGAAGATACCCGAGACATAAGATACAAAAGGATAATTGGAAGCTATAAACCAGAGAGAAAAAACACAATACAATGACCAAAAGAACTAGAGGCTCAGTGGGCTGAGCCTGTGTCGCTCACCTTTCATTCTGCTTTGAGGAAACTTAATACAGAACCTTCCATACATGTAGATGCTTCCTATCAAGTTTCGGTTCATATGGCTAAGCAGTTTCAAAGGAAAGATTTTTTAGAAATCGACCAATCAGAAACAAGAATTGCATGTGGTGGCCATATTTGCTAACCGATCGGGACGATATTGGCAATCTTCAAAGGACATTCCATAGATGCTTCCTACCAAGTTTCGGTGGAAGCCATGTTTGTTAACCGATCGGGACGAAATGCAATCTTTATAGAGGACATTCCATATATGATTCCTATCAAGTTTCGGTGGTAGCCATGTTTGTTAACCGATAGGGACGAAATGAGCAATCTTCATAGAGGACATTCAATAGATGCTTCCTACCAAGTTTCGGTTCATTTGGCCAAGCAGTTTCAGAGAAGAAGATTTAAAAAAATCGGCCAATCAGAAACAAGAATTGCCTGTGGTGGCCATAATTGGTAATGGATCATAACAAAATGTGCATTCTTTAGAGAGGACCTTCCATAGATGCTTCCTACCAAGTTTTAATTCACTTGGCTGAGGGTTTTCAGAAGAGAAGATTAAAATGTGAAAAGTAAACAGATGACAGACAACGGACACCAAGTGATGGCAAAAGCTCATATTGCCCTTGGCAAGGTTTGCTAAAAAGAATATTAAAATGTGAATACCTACTAACTTGTAATGTATAGAATAAACAAGTTGCACTATATCAGCATTTGTTAATTTCTAAGAGAGATAATATCAAGAGTTATCTTTCTTTTAACAGAGGAGAAGATTTTTAGAAACAGAAACAAGAATTGCCTGTGGCAACCATGTTTGTTAACGGATCGGGACGAAATGAGCAATCTTTATAGAGGAGAAGATTAAAATGTGAAAACAAACACCCTTAGTTAAATTTTTATAGTGCTAGCTCACGGAAACAACAGTCAGCGGATAGACATGTCATTCCACTCGACACATTATTCCCAGCCAACCAGTTGTTGATCTTTCTCCTTAATGCCACATGCTTGTTAGAGAAACAGTAACTACCAATTTTATAGTCTTCGGCTTAACCTGACTTAAATCTGAGTGTATACCCATTTTCATGATTTTAATACAGCAAAACATGTCTAACCGAACCCTGTATAAACCAAACTTTAAAAAGAGGAAATCTTTGTTAATTTATGGTTTCACTGTACATGACCCAGCCTATAAATCTGTACACCCATTCTCCTGCTTTAAATACATGACAGACCCAGCCTATAAATCTGTACACCCATTCTCCTGCTTTAAATACATGACAGACCCAGCCTATAAATCTGTACACCCATTCTCCTGCTTTAAATACATGACAGACCCAGCCTATAAATCTGTACACACATTCTCCTGCTTTAAATACATGAGAAATTCATTACTAATGTTGTTTATAAGCTACTTGGGATACACACCAACAAATACATATGTACTTTTCTTTTAATATTTATTTTTTGCTGAAGAATATACACAGAGACATGGATGTTTATGTTGCTAGTTCTATATATAAAACATGTACATGTAAAATATTTACAAAAAAATAATATGAGACCACAAATTAATTAAAACCTAGTGAAATAATAATCTTCATGAAACATGATCTCTTTTTCAATAAAAGATGCACAGGGGGTGGGGTGGTGTTGGGAATAGGATTAAAAAAAAGCTTAATAATTCTTTCATGTATAAAATTTGCCAAAAAATAAATTTTATGAAACTAATCCTTTAGTTTGTTTCTTTGTATCCATTTATTTTATTCTGATGGAAATGAAAACAAAACTTTCCTGACTAACAAATTAAGAGATTACAGCTCTTTCAATAAAAACAAGTTTCATTCCATACTAACAGAATATTTAAAACAACCCCCAATAAAAAAAAAGTAATCTGACCTTTTGGTCTTACCATGACCTTTAAAATGTACTAGATGATTGCTTAGTTACATTGTACATATGAATGAGAACTTACAATGATTACAGAATAACATTTCTTATCACTGGTGTAAACATTTTATTCAATATTGCAGCGAATCTGACCTTTCATGATAACCTCCCCTGAATTATGCTTTGACAAATAATAAATATTTACAATGCATCAAAAATAAATGTAAAAAAAACCACAGGCAATATTAATAGCAATATGAAAATGTCATGTTTGTATTGAAAACTAATGATAAAACAGTTCATGATTTAACAAGCCATGTGATAAAACAAGTCCATATTGTTATAGCTCTTATGACCTAGACCTTGACCTGGATCTGCTCCTGCTACGACTTCTTGAACTTTCTGAGCGGCTCCTTGACCGTGACCTGCTCCTACTCTTAGATCTTGACCTGTAAGTCAAACAAAACATTTTCATTTTAATTTCTTTTATGAAAGTTTTACACTGATCCATTATAAACATCTCACCATTATTTTAAATCAATGGTTAAATATTGAAACAAAAATCACCCCCTGTTCTAAATGTACATAAATTCTTTTTCAACTTTTTTTTTAAGTATAAGAATAAACATCACAAATTAGTTTAAATTTTACATCCATACATTTTTTGCAGCTTCGATGATTCTTAACATGGATTACTATACAAGGCTATTATATGGCTGTAAATCCTTCATGGAAATAATCACAAATTCCATATAATGGTGCTGGCTGGTAGATGTAAACCAAACGATATCACTGCTACAGAGGCCACAATTCTCAATATGCAACTAATAAATACTATACTGAATTTCTATACTGAAAACAAACCCAAAGACGTAATAATTCACAATTTCTAGAAACCAGAATATTTTGCTAACCAGACTTTACCAGTACTGAATGATAACATCATGGCAAAAATATTCATTGGTACAACATCCATTGATGATTCAAATTTTGGTGTACAGAAGTAAAAAAAATTGCATGGATTCCAGAGAATTTCCAATGGCAAATCTATTCAAAGGATTTTCAAAACTTGAAAATGAATGCTATATGCAACCTGCAATTGAATCAGATAATTAGTCCAACTTCTTCCTGTATAGCCTTTCATTTTAAACATTTGGAATGGTATATTCAAATTTAACAATTAAACCCGACATTTTAATTTAAAATACAACTAGCAAATAAGATATTGAACGATTTATATTGCAAATAACAACTTTAATCATCACAATCACGCATATGTTAAGACAAATACATATACACAGTCAGAACTAAAGATAGAAAGGAGCAAATTTTTTAATGAATATTTTTTCAAGCTAATTACCTGTCTTACCCTCTCTAAAACTAGTTTAATCTGACCAGAATTTTACTTGAATTCCTGCTCTCATTCTTATCTTAGCTGCTACTACTTATTTTGAACACTTGAGTAAATTTTGACTGCTGCAGCTCAAAAATTCTGGGCTCAATTTAATACGCAGGCTACACTGCACTTCTTGCTCGTATTACTAGACTGCACAGTATGCTTTAACCAGTAACAAGCTCGTATTACTAAACAGCACAGTATGCTTTTCCCATAACAGGAACTCGTGTTACTATACAGCACAGTATGCTTTTTCCCGTAACAGGAACTTGTTATGTTCAAAACTGCTTTTCCCCCAGAACAAAACAATAACAGGATTCTATCAGCTTTTTACTGATCATCTGGTACCTGATTACAGGTCCCAATTCCCTGGGTCCAAAAGAAAGAGAAAATGTTTAATAATTTTTCAGTCAAAAATTCAAAATTATACAAAATAAAAATTGTCTCTTTATTTCTTTTACATGTATATACTATGTACATGTATGTACAAATTTAATATTCATGACAGACGAAACAGTTGAATCTCAATAAAGCTGTATGTTTATTTTATCTCTGATACACAGAATGATTAATTTCAATACATGTACATCAGCCCTCAAGTAGGTTTTAACATCAGATGGCCAATTGGGCACCAGATTAAAATTTCAGTGGCCAGGCAATAATTTCATGTAGCCTCAGAAATTTGATATGTAAAAGCATAACCTAAATATCATCTACTTTTTCATAGTCTAGAAGTTAGTAACTTATGTTCAAATGTTTGAATGAAATATAGTTTTATTATTTTGTGTCACTTCCTGGAATTTTATTAATTAATGATATTTTTAATTACCTGTATGATCTCCTTCTACTACTTCCACTGCTGCCACCATATCGACCCCCACCATAACCTCCACCTCCTCGTCGACTGCCTCTTCTGTCGGTAGAAGGTCTGCCATATCGTGCCATTTGAACACGAAGTTCTCTCCCATCTAAAATAGCCCTGTCCATCGAATCAAGTGCATCTTCAGCATCTCTTTTGTCATAGTATCTGGTGTAATATAAATATAAACATTTAAGCAAAATAGCTTGGCATATTTTTCTAAACCTTTTCATGTGTTACCTATATTTACATGTACATTTGTATTGTAAATGTAAGAATAATAGAAAAATTCAGACACAAGGACATGACTTAATTAAATTAAAATTAGGCAAGACACAATTAACTGCATAGTTAAATCATTTTTTTTTTAAAGAAATAAAATTGTAAGCAGAAAAATATATTTATTTCTGGAATTTTTTTTTTAAACTCAGTTTTACATGAAATATTATATACCACTGGGAAATAATTTAGTGCAGAAAGACTTTTGACCCATTACTGTAACTGTATGTTCTGCCTATTTAAACGGCTTCTTCCATTAATCGAGGTTGAAATGGTTTGGTATGCATGGTTGATGGTAATTAATGCCACTTTAACAATATTTCAGTTATATGGTGGAGGTCAGTTTTATTGGTAGAGGAACCCAGAGTCCCCGGAGAATACCACCGACCTGTCGCAAGTCGCTGACAAACTCTATTACATACTATGTATTGAGTACACCTCACATGATACAGGGTTAACCGTTTGAACTCACAACTTTAGTGGCGATAGGCAACGATTGCACAGGTAATTGTAAATCCAACTACCATATGATCACGACCAGCACGGCCCCTTTTGATTCAAATGAGACAACTCACAACTGATTAAGCAAATTAAAAATTTGTCCTGATAAACAACCAACGCTAATGGAGAAAGCAAGCCGATTTGTACAGAAACAACTCACTGAAAGATTCATAAACTTTTTTTTTATTAGTAACATGCTTTACTCTTAAAATAAATGGGTTTCCCTAATCATACTAGAAATCTAGTTAAAATTCTTGAAGCTATCTACTTTCCAATTTCTGTGGTCACAGTGTAGAACCTAGACGGCTGCTATTCGCAAAAAAACACGTCCTTTGTTGTAATCTGAAAGTTTTACGGTTGCTATAGGTTTACAAAATGGTCAGACAGGATGGAGCCGACCGACAAAATCTCCAACAAATGTTTGTAAGTATATTGAAATAACGGCTTTACGGAACGTGTCAGACAATGGCATTGCTAAAATTTCCATCTGAAAGTATTTAAAGTTTCAGGTTAATCAGGGATTTTAAAGTGGGCTGGTACCCAGTACTTTTACCCGTCTGAGATCGTGTATAGTACAGGCAGAAATTACTGAACCCCCCCAAAATTAGCTGTGGTCAAAACCACAAGTACGATTGGAGTGTGGAATATTTTTCATAAAAATTTAATGATCACGTCAATTGCTGAATTTTCGCATTCAAATCGAACAACTGCGTTCAGCCACGACCAAGTTAACGGGATATTCCCTGTTTTAAAAATAACTTTACCTTAGAATCGTAAATAGCAGTTTGCGCATGCGGTAAATAGATATGTTTTCATCCTTGTTAGAACAAAGCTGACATCATTTCAAAATAAAAAATGACAGATTACAAATTATGTTCAAACACAAACTAGTGTAATCTTCAGTAATATAAGTATGATCATTTATGTATTATGAATATATGCCTACACAATATTTTGTGTGATTTTTTTTATCCATTTAAAACCCAGGGTCGAATCATTTTGGGGCATACTGTCTTGTTGCTTAACTCCGTCCATATTGTTTAACTTCTGGAATAAAAAAATAAAAACCTACATGGCTAATTTATTTACATATTTTGACGGGGCCCTACCACGGTTGTTCACAGAAATGAAAGTGTGCTGAAAAGCATTTTTAAAAGGGGGTACGAGGAGATAAGGGATAAAAAATTACTAGGAATCTTGAAAAAGGACCAGACATGGCTCAAATACGAATTACATTGTAATGTCAAAATGCCGGCTCCACTTTTCCCCCCAAAATAATATAACTTTTGTGATTCAAATGTTAATAAATGTCTTCCCGCAAATCGTTTTTGTTCGAACTCTTTTTTTTGCACTTAAGTCGTGAAAGTAACAATATATATTGTTTTTGTTTAATTATATTTGTATTGATCTATTTATTAAAATTATAAATTTTTATTAATGACGATTGCAAATTAAATTTATGTTTCATTAATTATGACACTTATAAGTTTTGATCCGTGTCAATGGTCTTTGATGAGTTTAATTACTGGTAATAAAGTAAAAAAACACACAAGCCAAGTATTGTGAAAAAGAAAAGGACAAAGCCAACAAAAGAATTTTGAGAAGTTTAAGCTTTGATAACAATGGCTTGGTCAAGCCTAGCTGCAGAACCGTAGCTCTTTATGGTCCTTTTGTTTTTTTTTAAGATATGGCAGACTATCCATGAATAATCTTGGCTGAAGTCTGTAAACTGAAATATTCAATAAAGAAATTGGAGAGGGGGGGAATCCATTACGCATGGTCTTGGTGAAATCTGAACTCTAAAGAGAAAGTTAATGGGTTTTTTCTTTCAAAAACACTTAATGTTTGCAGTCTCTGAAGTACATTTTTTGGTCCACAAAATGCTATATTTCAGGAGCTTCCGGGGGGCAATGCCCCCCCTGGACCCCTTACAGCCCTCAGGTGGGCCCCAGACCCCCTGTCTAATTTTTTAGGTACCTCCTGTTATAAAAAACTTTGAAACCCCTGGTTAATGCTGTCGTGTTGAATAATGTGGACCAGATGTTCCAGATCTAAACTTGTTCTGTCCCATTTTTTTACTTTTTAACGATGACCACGTCGTAGTGGATGTTGCTTGCGTTTTAGAAAACAAGTTTATAGCTTTACTGATATATGAAATCAATAATTAAAGTATTTATATGTATACGATAATGAAAAAATACAAACATACATGTAGGTGCATTTTCGATGTTGTTCAATGTTACGTATACTATACTATTGTCTTAAATTTTGGCACCGGTTAAAAACTGAAAATGAGGTACTCGTTACTAACAAAAACTTCCATACTTTTTTCAGCTAAAAAGAGAAAAATCAAGAGTTCTTTATGGCTTCATCGACCCAAAAGAGCCCCAAATTGTCAACAGTTAAAGAAAGTGAAGTCGTTGCAACGCCAGTACAAACAAAAAATGTCTTGATCAAACCAAATAGTACAGAACTGAAAAGGGTGCCATTAAATAAGAAACGAAAGATAAATGAAGTTAAAAATTCAGCACAGTACAACACAGAAGGTCAAATTTTATTATTCAGCACTGACATGGAAATAGATATCAGCAACCGGTGCTTTTGTCCAATAGTAACCGTAACCTAGATTTTTTTTAAAAATGTACCAATTTATAAGAAATTCTCAATACCAGCATAAATTTTATATCAACAAACGTTGTGTTTTAGCATAAAATCAATAGAAATAACAATTACCAGAGTTTGAATTGACGGAAATGACAAAATTCATTAATTCAAATATTAATTAACACCCTGTCCCGTCCGTCCAGATATAGATACATGGTTTTTCTGGCCATCTCCTACAGTTTTAGAGCTACAGCTTTAATATGTTGTAGGATGCTTATACACATAATGGAGGTGTGCATGTCCACAGGATTTTGATTTTCATCAAATATTCTCAAAATGACAGGTAGTTGGACTTTGTCATTTTGTTCGTCCGTCCAGATATACATGTAGATACATAGTTTGTCCGGCTATCTCCTCCTACAGTTTTAATATTTTTTAGGATGTTTATACACATAATGGAGGTGTGCATGTCCACAGGATTTTGATTTTCTTCAAATATTCTGAAAATGACAAAGTACAGGTAGTTGGACTTAAGTCATTTTTTTCATACTAGCTGCATAAAGGGAACATGGTTTGTCCGGCTAACTCCTCCTACAGTTTTAGAGCTACAGCTTTAATATTTTGCAGGATGTTTATACACATAATGGAGGTGTGCATGTCCACAGGATTTTGATTTTCATCAAATATTCTCAAAATGACAGGTAGTTGGGACGTCATTTTGTTCGTCCGCCCGGATATAAATACATGGTTTGTCCGGCTATCTCCTCCTACAGTTTTGGAGCTACAGCTTTAATATTTTGTAGGATGTTTATACACACAATGGAGGTGTGCATGTCCACAGGATGTTGATGGTCAGGCAGGGGCATCATTTGTGTCTTACACTTACAGACACACTTCATTTTTAAAAAATCACTCGCAACAAAACAACTTTGTCCATAATTATCAAGTGTGGGGCATACTTCGTTTCTAGTTTATTCAAACTTCGGACATTTTTTTCATTGTTTAGAAAAAAAATAACTTTTTTCAGGGTAAAAACAGATTTGAACATGTTAGATAAATATATGTAAAGTTCCGAGAAGATGTTTAAATGCATAGGCAGCGATTGTGTATTAGGAAAAAGATGCATAAACTGAACTATTTGCCAAGTTTTCTCTCGTTTTTTTCGAATAGTAACCGGAATTCTTTCGGATAGGAACTCCTGATGCTCTGAAATTTCTGTTAGCAGCAGTTCAGGTACTACACCGTGGTGGTTGTGTATCATGGCCCAGGGGGTACGATTGACACGATATCAGTTATCACAGACACTGGGCAATAGTCCAATATTAGATCGATGCTTGTAAATGTGATCGACCGACGATTTTCACATGGCATTATACAGCGATCTTATCTAATGACTGTGTTGTGTGTATACATACACTAAAGTCCAAGGTTTATTTTAAAGACTGATTAATACTATTACTAGAACAGAAGTCAGAAGTAGAATCTATCTATCTATCTATGGTGTTGACTTGAAAAAGGTCGTTGCAGACTTCCCGAAAACCGTCGGTCCTGACCGACAGAAATGCAGTAGGACCGACGATTTCAAAATATATATCGGACCAAATGTCCGGTAAAACATAGATATTTGAAAGGACCGGCGATTGAAATTCATTCCCTCCCAGTTTTCACTGCCAATGGCATTAAATTCCGTTTTCAGTTTTATTAAAATGTCAGACAGAGACTTGAAATTTGTTTATTTATTCTGTCAGACCGACACGTTCCTCTTTGTAATCGAAACTCCTATGCAAATGTACGTAAATGTAAACATCCTTTTAGTAGGAACCAGCACCTGCAAAACGTGGAACATTAAAACTGAAATATATTACTGAGCACAGAAATAAGTTGACTTCCACACTCCCCAAGTATCAAAGATTGTTTGTGTTTGATTAAATATGTGTTGCGATGCTTATATATTGAAGATGACAGCAGATTCATATTCTTAACTGAAATTAAAAATGTAGGTAAACCGGAAACTGACATTGATGTATAATATTCGGAACGTGATCGGACCATTAGATACGGATTGTTGGTTATATCTGCCTTATCTTTTTAGATAAAAATATGTATACAGAAAAATATTTAATTGAGTTGTTTAATGATCATGACTATAGGTAATCTTGCATTCAGTTCTGTATAAAAAAAAACAAAATTTGACAGGTTATATACAATATTACAAAAATATGGTGGGACAGACACAAAGCCCATGGGTAAGACAGAACCCCAGTTCCTGACTGACCCAATGTCAGACAGAAAAAAAAAGTTTTCGTCAACTCTGTAATACCGAATGTTTGGAATAATAGTTACCTCAGATTTTGTCCGAAAGGCATTGATCAGTGTTTAATTTTATTTTTAAATTACATAATTTTCAATGTTTTCACTCCTTTTATACATTTCCGGTTTCAATCAAACCCATTTGTGAAGATGATCACGACACGATTGGTTATTTGTATATATATTAGCCAATGACATGACGTCTTTCATACAACCATTTACCTATAGTACAAGGTTATCAAAACAACAAAACTCGAGACACACACTATAAAAGACATAACATATACAATTTTGAACAACACTGAAAACTGAAAATTGAATTACTTAATCAGGTGCCCAATTGCTAATACTAGGGTAAATCACTCTAAAAAGGCCAAACTAAACTTTATGCATGTGACAGTGAATTTTTGGGGACTTTTTTTCGGACCGGCAAAATATTTTTCGGACTGGCAAGATTTTCATGTCTGTCAGTCCAAATGACTGACAACTTCTCAGCAAGTTTCGGGAAGTCTGTCGTTGACCCATCACTCAATTATTTGTGACGTCCTCCAACATGACAAAATTATTAATATATACAGTAAAGCCCTAAAAGTGTGTGTATTTACAAGTGATTAAAATCAGGATAAAATCATCATCTTTTGTTCATGTTGTTCAGCCACCGTAGTAGAGCTTAGTGAGTCTGCTCTTAAATTCCTCACTGCTCTCTATGTCTAACAGTTCATCTGATAGTTGGTTCCAATCCCTGATGGTACGTGGGAAGAAACTGTATTTGTAAACATCTTTTTTTGGTCTAATTTGTATGTATCTCTTCGGATGATGGAATCTCGAAGTTCTCGTTGATTTAATGATGTAGGATGGTATTGGTATCGCTACTTTTTCATGGATGGCTTTATGTAAAAGTGTGATACGGGCTATTTTTCTCCTTGTTGAAAGTGGTTGTAATTCCAGTTGTTCAAGTAATGTTGTCACTGTACCAGGGTCTCTTGAGTAGTTGCTTTTGATGAAGCGTGCTGCTCGGCGTTGGACCATCTCAATCTGTAGAATATGTTTTTGGAGATGAGGGTCCCAAGCGCTGCTGGCATACTCAAGGTGAGGTCGGACAAGCGCAAGGTATGCTTGTTTCTTTACCTCCTCTGGTCATGATCCTACATTTCTACGTATGAAGCCTAGTGCTTTATTTCCTTTCGCTACAACTTTCTGAACTTGTTTGTCCCAAAGACATGGTGTTCGTGAGTTCAGCTCAGGAATGTAAGAATGGATAGAAGGGGCATTTTCTGAAGAAAGGGGGGGGGGGGGGTTATTCTGTCTATAGTAACAGCACCTTTAACAGATCATACAATGATTTCATTCATTACCTCACAAACGCAAATCCTCTGCTTTTGCGTGTAAAGCGATCTCTGGGAATGTAAATATCACCCACGTCTCCATATTTCTCAAATGCTCTTCTTAGATCTTCTGGTGTTGTCCTGAAAGTTAAATTGTCAACTTTCAGCGAAGACATTCGTTCAGTGTCGGGAGGAGGTCGAGAGAAACTCATGTTTAAGATTTAAGCTGATATTTTCGTTGCTTCAATGTCGCATGCAAAATAATGCAACCTCGCTTTCAAAGATCGTGGTCTACGCGAGGTTTGAATATTGAGAAACGCGGGAAAATTCCAAAGAGGAAAACAAACAAACAAAAAAATAGTTTATTGTCAATCACGACCCCGACGACGCCCACATGTGTTATTAATATTGTTAAAAATCATGTAAATTAATCTAATCATCGTATCTAAATTTGTACTGATTATACATAATTGGACAGTAAAATTCTTATTCTTATTCTTATACAGCTCCTTTGTGGGCGTCGTCGGGGTCGTGATTGACAATAAACTATGTGCTGTCGTGTACCTGAGAAGGAATGGTCATTTCAAGATGGCCAGTTTGTTCAAGGTAGGTCTTGTCGTTTGAATGAAATTTTGTCGTTTACTTAGCATTATAGCATCAATTGAATATATACGGAGACAGATAGAGGAATCGTTCACCTCATGCATAAAAGGGTTGATTCGAAAATTCACCGAAATTCACATACTGAACCACAGGCACTTAATAGTTTCATTAGAAAAATATATGCCCCCTCCTCTTCCTTACTTCAAGGTAAACATCTGCCCTTTACCCCTTCCCTACTTCTGTCTCCGTATATATTCAATTGATGCTATAATGCAAAGTAAACGACAAAATTTCATTCAAACGACAAGACCTACCTTGAACAAACTGGCCATCTTGAAATGACCATTCCTTCTCAGGTACACGACAGCACATAGTTTATTGTCAATCACGACAGTTCTCCAGAATTTAAAGCATATGTTATACAACGTTAATTGATCAGTTCAACAAACAACTTTTTCATGAATGGTTAACTCGTGACCTGAAAGTCAAAATGAATAGTAATGATATTAGGAGTAAATTTGCGATATCATTCTAAAAAGTTCTACCCATTGAAAAAGTCCGTCCGTATGAAGCTTTTCGTTTCGCCGTTGGTTCATTCATTGAAAACGTATGATTCGCTCTTGTTTATAGACAAACAAAGGCGAATATGTTAACATTAATGCTGCATGAAACGATTCTGAACATCTAATTTAGTTACGTTAGCTTATCAGAAATCAATAACAAGTTCATGTATTGACAATTTCCGCTTTTGTTTGTCTATAAACAAGAACGGTCGAATCATACGTTTTCAATGAATGCATCAAACGACGAAAAGAAAAGCTCCATCCGGACGGGCAGTATTAACTAGAACCACTCGAAAGTACAGACCAATTAGTGAAATGAGGAATGCGTTAAAACTAAACCAATAGTTCTTTGAAGGGTTAAAATATCGTGATCGATCAGTCATGAGTTGAACAATTCGCATCACGGTTGTTAAAGAAAAGTTTTACTTTAGGTTCTTATAATCTGACAAAAACATACTGTTAACAATTATCCGACAAAATTAAGACTCAAAGTCAAGTTTTTTTGGTCTGATAAAAATGGTGTGGTTGGTTCAAAATTGTTTTTCAAATAAATGTCTGTAATTCCTCAAACCCCCAGAGCTTCCGGAGGGCTTAGCCCCCCTGGACCCTCTACCGCTGGCCGGGATCTCAAGCGGTGCCCAAATCCCTCGCCTACTCACGCCCCCCTAACCACAAATCCTGGATCCGCCCCTGGTATGGTATGGTTTTGGTAACTCTACATGCTCTGCATGGCTGTCCTATGAAGGATGTACAGAAGAAGAAAAGGTAAAAAGGTAAAAGATAGGGTCAGAAAAGTTCCAAAAATTTATTGGAATGGGTTAAGTGGTATTTCTAATGCCCAGGATCGGATTTTATTAAAGAATAGGGAGGCCACCAGTTCTAAATTTTATAACTTAAATATTTCAATAGACTAAAACAACTTCCCTCTGATAGGTTACTTGGAGAGGTCTATGAGGTAGATAAATCTCTATTTATTGATGGACACAGATCTTGGCAAAAATTTGTTCACAACTCTCTACAAAATTTGAATTTAACTATATTAGATTTTGACATTAATAAAAATAAATCAGTTGTTAACTGACCAACATTCTAAGGTCATTTTAAATAAACTACAACATTTATCTACTCAAGAACATTATAATAAACTATTTTTCTTTGCAAATATCTATCCAAAAGATTTTATTTTACAAGATTATCTTTCATTAAAACTTCCAGTGAATATTACTAGAGAACTAACCAAATTAAGATTAAGTTCTCATAGCCTTTTAAATGAAAAAGGTAGATATTTTAGACCGAAAATAAAAAGAGAAAATAGATTATGCTCTCAATGCAATCAAATAGAAGATGAACAACACTTTCTTATTCATTGCACTAAATTTGCAAATGTTAGAAAACTTTTATTAAAAAAATTGAACATTAAACTGCAAGATCTGTGTCCAAGTGAATATATGAAAACAATAACTAAATTGTTAAATCCAAATAGTATTGATGACACTATGAATATATGTCACTACATGTATATCAAAGATTGTATGAATATCAGATAAGTTTATTTTTCTTTAATATGATATTTTGTCATTTAAAAATGTAATGTATTCATAATTATATATGTTTACTGATTTAATATCATGTTAATGTGGGGAGGACATCAATGTTTGATTGATTTGTCTTATTAATAAAAACTTGATACACATTATCAACTCCACATTTTCCTACCATTAAAAGTATGTATCAGGATCATGTGGGTGCACCGATCATGTGACTGATATTTTTATTTGAACAAGATGGCGGCAGAAGTTGATTTTCGTCTGTACAATATAGTGATTCTTGGTATAGCATTCATGTTGCTATTTACAGCTTTCCAAACAGCATCAATGGCTGAGGTATAAATAAGAACTTCTACTTCTACCTCTACCGAATAATGACCTATTTCAACAGTTTGAAGATTATGTCATTGAATTGCGATGCGAAAGAGGAAGAAGAATTTTGAAGAAAAGAAAATAAATAAATGCACAGTTATTTTAAATGTTATACCCTTACACTAATCTTCGCTGGAAATATTTTAAATTCCTCTGGTCACATGCATATCTGGGACCCTTCGTAAAGTTGCTGATTTATGGCACATAATCGGGAGGGAAATGTACCACATTATCGCCATCTTATGAAAAATGAGATCTAAATCAGTAGTAAAATTAAAGAAAATGGTCTTAAAGCAAAACCTTGTGGTGTTATCATTGTTCAGCTATCTTTAGTACACCCATTTGCTATTTTGTCCTTTCCAACGAGGCAAAAATGCAGAGAGGCCCATTGCCATTGTGACAAAAACGAAAATAATTTGATATAGAACCCAAAAATCAAAAATTAGCACTTGTGCTCATTTACAATACATGTGTTAAGTTATTGATAATATTTGGAATGTATGATTATGGAATATTCCTCAGATGTCACGGTAATGTCTTACCTTAAAAACGTCCATTTTTTATTTTTAGATTGATGTCCATTAGATACGATAACGTAGCCCTCAGTCCACTTTTGCTCCAGCGAGGGTTACGAATCGGTCCCATTCAACGTAATGGAGCAGGGCCCGGAGTGATTCACACCGGGCGTTTTTTTGTCCTAATTCCGTTGAAGTGGTTGGAAAAATTAACGGGGTGAAAGATAAATATATTTAGGTAAAGCTTGAGGTGTTAAGTAAATGCTGCATCAATCCATGGTAGACTTAAGTTTTAAGAGTAAAAGGTTTATTAACTCTATCATCAAGTTTTAAGTCAGTTGAAATAGTCGGAAAGGAAAACTACTTATGACGTTGCTTAAAGCTAACGTGCATTGTGAATTATTTGAAAGTAATGAGTTTTATTTGCATGTCATAGATGATTTAAAATGGAGTTTTTGGTCATTGTTTATACATAAATGAAAAGAGAATATTTCTATAATTTCCTTCATTCATACAAAACTGTATGATATTTGATCAAATCTATCATTGTTTATTAAAGAAGACATGATTTGGGTATGGGCATTCTTGCAATTGGTACAATGTAAGTTTCAATAATTACAAGGCACTGCAATGTTAATGTTAGTTTGTATGATCAGGTACTCTGGAATAGGACCCCCATTTTTGTAACAATTTACCCTCACTTGAAATATTTGAATTATTTGAGGTATATCTAGTATTGAACTATCACATGTATATCCAATATAGATTAATTAATAACATTGTCCATTTAGTATCTGCTGTAGTTTACTATAGGATTATAATTTGTAAACTCTGTAGTGTTACATGCACTTCCAAACTGATCATAAAGTAAGTCTGAAGCAAGCAATGTTAAGTTTGTGCGTGACAATTATATTGGAATGAAATATAAAATGATCTTCAATTTCAGGGAAAAATAAGTAGAAAAAAATAATAGTATAAAAGTATAGGCTATCTGAACATACTATGTCAGGGTCTTTTAGAATTGGACAATACCAATAGTAGTCTATCTGAAAAGATCCTGTGCCAAGGCCTTTTAAAATGGGGCAGTACCAGGTACTTTTATCCTTTTAAAATGGTAATTGGTACCTCCTAATTTCAAAGAGTGTTGTATAAGATATTTATTAAAAATATTTAAATTTTAATTAAAGTATTTTCCAATATACTGAAATATGCAGTACACTGGAAAAATATTGAAAGCCCTGTCTGCCCCTATTTTTCCAAAACTGGAAAATACCACAATTTCCTTTAACTCTAAAAGAGCAGTTGGGGTCATGATCCTATGGTAGTTTCCTAAGTTGGATTTACAACTACCTATGCAATCAGTGCCTATCACCACTGAAGTAGTGAGTTTGAATCCCGCTCATGGCGAGGTATACTCAATACAACATTATATGATAAAGTTTGTCAGTGACTTGCGACAGGTCGGTAGTTTTCTTCAGATACTCCAATACAACTGACCGCCACGATATAACTGAAATATTGTTGAAAGTGGCATTAAACACCCCAACCCAACCCCCATTAAATCTACAGGGGTGAGTACTGGTGACATAGGTGTACATGTATAGTACCATGTTATATTATCTACAGGGGTGAGTACTGGTGACATAGGTGTACATGTATAGTACCATGTTATATTATCTACAGGAGTGAGTACTGGTGACATAGGTGTACATGTATAGTACCATGTTATATTATCTACAGGAGTGAGTACTGGTGACATAGGTGTACATGTATAGTACCATGTTATTTTATCTACAGGGGTGAGTACTGGTGACATAGGTGTACATGTATAGTACCATGTTATATTATCTACAGGGGTGAGTACTGGTGACATAGGTGTACATGTATAGTACCATGTTATATTATCTACAGGGGTGAGTACTGGTGACATAGGTGTACATGTATAGTACCATGTTATATTATCTACAGGGGTGAGTACTGGTGACATAGGTGTACATGTATAGTACCATGTTATATTATCTACAGGAGTGAGTACTGGTGACATAGGTGTACATGTATAGTACCATGTTATATTATCTACAGGAGTGAGTACTGGTGACATAGATGTACATGTATAGTACCATGTTATTTTATCTACAGGGGTGAGTACTGGTGACATAGGTGTACATGTATAGTACCGTGTTATATTATCTACAGGGGTGAGTACTGGTGACATAGGTGTACATGTATAGTACCATGTTATATTATCTACAGGGGTGAGTACTGGTGACATAGGTGTACATGTATAGTACCATGTTATATTATCTACAGGAGTGAGTACTGGTGACATAGGTGTACATGTATAGTACCATGTTATATTATCTACAGGAGTGAGTACTGGTGACATATGTGTACATGTATAGTACCATGTTATTTTATCTACAGGGGTGAGTACTGGTGACATAGGTGTACATGTATAGTACCATGTTATATTATCTACAGGGGTGAGTACTGGTGACATAGGTGTACATGTATAGTACCATGTTATATTATCTACAGGGGTGAGTACTGGTGACATAGGTGTACATGTATAGTACCATGTTATTTTATCTACAGGGGTGAGTACTGGTGACATAGGTGTACATGTATAGTACCATGTTATATTATCTACAGGAGTGAGTACTGGTGACATAGGTGTACATGTATAGTACCATGTTATATTATCTATCTACAGGGGTGAGTACTGGTGACATAGATGTACATGTATAGTACCATGTTATATTATCTACAGGGGTGAGTACTGGTGACATAGGTGTACATGTATAGTACCATGTTATATTATCTACAGGGGGTGAGTACTGGTGACATAGGTGTACATGTATAGTACCATGTTATTTTATCTACAGGGGTGAGTACTGGTGACATAGGTGTACATGTATAGTACCATGTTATATTATCTACAGGGGTGAGTACTGGTGACATAGGTGTACATGTATAGTACCATGTTATATTATCTACAGGGGTGAGTACTGGTGACATAGGTGTACATGTATAGTACCATGTTATATTATCTACAGGGGTGAGTACTGGTGACATAGATGTACATGTATAGTACCATGTTATATTATCTACAGGGGTGAGTACTGGTGACATAGGTGTACATGTATAGTACCATGTTATATTATCTACAGGGGTGAGTACTGGTGACATAGATGTACATGTATAGTACCATGTTATATTATCTATACGGGTGAGTACTGGTGACATAGGTGTACATGTATAGTACCATGTTATTTTATCTACAGGAGTGAGTACTGGTGACATATGTGTACATGTATAGTACCATGTTATATTATCTACAGGAGTGCGTACTGGTGACATAGATGTACATGTATAGTACCATGTTATATTATCTACAGGGGTGAGTACTGGTGACATAGGTGTACATGTGTAGTACCATGTTATATTATCTACAGGGGTGAGTACTGGTGACATAGGTGTACATGTATAGTACCATGTTATATTATCTACAGGAGTGAGTACTGGTGACATAGATGTACATGTATAGTACCATGTTATTTTATCTACAGGGGTGAGTACTGGTGACATAGGTGTACATGTATAGTACCATGTTATATTATCTACAGGAGTGAGTACTGGTGACATAGATGTACATGTATAGTACCATGTTATATTATCTACAGGGGTGAGTACTGGTGACATAGATGTACATGTATAGTACCATGTTATATTATCTACAGGGGTGAGTACTGGTGACATAGGTGTACATGTATAGTACCATGTTATTTTATCTACAGGAGTGAGTACTGGTGACATAGGTGTACATGTATAGTACCATGTTATATTATCTACAGGAGTGAGTACTGGTGACATAGATGTACATGTATAGTACCATGTTATATTATCTACAGGGGTGAGTACTGGTGACATAGATGTACATGTATAGTACCATGTTATATTATCTACAGGAGTGAGTACTGGTGACATAGATGTACATGTATAGTACCATGTTATATTATCTACAGGGGTGAGTACTGGTGACATAGGTGTACATGTATAGTACCATGTTATATTATCTACAGGGGTGAGTACTGGTGACATAGATGTACATGTATAGTACCATGTTATATTATCTACAGGGGTGAGTACTGGTGACATAGATGTACATGTATAGTACCATGTTATATTATCTACAGGGGTGAGTACTGGTGACATAGGTGTACATGTATAGTACCATGTTATATTATCTACAGGGGTGAGTACTGGTGACATAGGTGTACATGTATAGTACCATGTTATATTATCTACAGGAGTGAGTACTGGTGACATAGGTGTACATGTATAGTACCATGTTATTTTATCTACAGGGGTGAGTACTGGTGACATAGGTGTACATGTATAGTACCATGTTATATTATCTACAGGAGTGAGTACTGGTGACATAGGTGTACATGTATAGTACCATGTTATATTATCTACAGGGGTGAGTACTGGTGACATAGATGTACATGTATAGTACCATGTTATCTCTTGTTTACTGTAAGTGTAATATATTGTTCTTCTTTTCAGCAAAGTGTATTATTAAGTGCTAGAAATGAACCAAATAGCAGTTTCAATGGCGATGGTTATACAAGGTAAATCATTTTAGCTAATATTCATTTTATGCAACATAACCTCCCATCGAGGATGCAAATGTTTAACTCTTGTAAAAAGAGACCGTATACATTTAAAATTTAACTTTTTTTGTTCTGATACAAAATACGTTTTTTTTATATTGTGAAGGACAATATAATAAGATGATAATTGAAGTCCATATAATCTTTGTCAAATGTTTTGTAACCAAAGCCTAGATGTTTATGGATATTTCATTTTTCTTAATAATGTATTTAGTTTATGCCAAAAAAAATTCTAGATATTTACATGAAAGAAAAAAATGACTTGATATAACAATTTTTTTATTTGGAATTATAAATTGGAGTAATTTCCAGCGAAATATTTTTAATTTATGTAATTTTTATTTTTTTAAAATTATTTTAAAAAGGTAACACAGTGAGTTAACTATAATATAATGGTAAAATAACCAATAAATAATAACATTCTAACATTATTTCTTTTTTTTTTTTTTTTTTTTTCAGTTTGAGTATTATATATAGTGTCTTTTCCTTGGCCAATTGGATAGCCCCGCCCATCGTAACACTTATAGGACCAAAGATTACTATGATAGTAGGTGCTGCCATCTATCTGTAAGTATATTGTATGAACTAAATTAAATGTTGTTTTTAAATGAATTAATTTTAGAGTCACATGTCATTTTATACGTGTTTTGATTAGTTTAAAAAGTTGAGGTTATTTTCCAATGTACGGAATCTGAAAATAGACGTCGTTCTCAAGGTGTCGCGTGCCGTTGTCTTCAGGTGATTTTCTTTAAATGAGGCACGGTTGGGGTTATTTAGATTTATTTCAGATTATTTGCCTCATTTTGAAAAAATAAATATATTTTTCAATATCATAGCAAAAAAAGTTTGAATTAATTTATAAGGATTGATCGAAATTATTTGTTCGGTTCATTCGAAATAACCTTGATCAGGTTGTACACACCCTTGCGTAACACGCTACACGGGTTACGCGGTGTATACAACCTGATTGAGGTTATTTCTTCATGAACCGAACACAAATTGTGATCAATCCTTAATTATCCTGTAGAAAAAGTACCCCCCAAGAGAACCCAGGGTTATAGGAATTGGTTGTAGGTAAGTCTCCAAAGGGGCATCCACTAGTTGGACTAGATAAATCAAATACACAACCTAGCATCAGGACGGGATGGGATGAGTGTCTTGTATAGAATATGACATGCCTATTAAGTCATGCAAGCAATCAACATGCTCTTTAAATTTCGTGTAATCATTTATGATATTAGAGACCAAAAGTTGCCAAAAAGGACTGAAAAAACCCTGTAAAAAACGACTTGTGTTAAATGTGTAATTAAATATAATATATTAATGAATATTATCAAGCAAGCTGATAGGTTAACTAAGATTAATAGTTTTTTTAAGAACAAAGTATATTAATTTTATTATCTGATATAACTCACTTCTGAAATCAATCTTGACTGTTTTTCAATAACATCCACAAGTTTGTGGTAATGAATAGATGATATGTTCATTTGAGAAAGTGCATGTTTATACAAAAATCAATTAGATTGATTGATTGATGGTTGATTAATGTTCAGCGACAAGAAAATTGTATGGATATTCAGGATGAGAATTAGTTCAATGTTAATATCTAAAAACTATCAAAATGAGTAAGTGATGGAACAGCAGGGAAAATAAAATATCACTGGCTTTGAAAAAGTATGGAAAGTTGGGTAGGGAGTAAAACAATGCTTTTTGTAGTGGTTACAATGCACCTGCATGAACTCTTTTCAAGATCTTACATGTGCAGGGGAGCATGCCACTCAAAACAAATACCCATAACCCAATTTGTTCCATGGCCAGTCTTCCTTATTATAACCCCCTCCCCCATTAAGATGACACCCCCTATCCGCCAAAGTGTCGACAGGTAAACTCAACTTGCGACAATAAAACCTACGATTTACAGTGGTAACTCTTCAAATACAATACAATTATTCCCTAAATTATTAGAAGTGACAAAGATGTAAATGGTTACAAAAAAAACTATGATTGCTTGTTGGTTAATTTCAAGTAAGCAGTAATTCAGCTATTTTAATGTCAATGTTTTAAGTAGGAAACCACCATTCATTACATGCATATAGATATAGCACAAAATTAAATTGTGGGATATTTTACTATTTTCATGATGTTTGATTTGTTCACTAGTTGAATGTACCTTTATACATCAAGGCTAAATATGTTTTCAGATTATTTATCCTGCAGTTTTTAAAGCCGATGACATGGGCATTGTATTTAGGGTCTGTTCTTGTTGGAATAGCAGCAGCAAGTAAGTATACATTATATTACATCACATGACCCACATTATTTTACATCATGTGACTAACATTATTCTACATCACGTGACACACTTTTTTTTCTACATCACGTGACCAGTCCGCAGTCGATTCAGAATGTATGCATAAGCAGTCCAAGATGGTTGTAGCAAAGTTGAAGGGGTCGTGATTCAACTGTATTTATATGTACATCAATACTCAATTTGAAATATATTAGCAATGTAACAGAAAAATCTGTTTGTAGAAAATATCAGTACAGTCATCATATTATCTAGAATTCATTAATACTCGCTGGAACCTTGTTATAATCTTTTTTATAATACCATGGCTACTAAATTGTGAAATTCAATGAACTGCAGATTTAGAAATTTTCACACCATCTTTTATTTCAAATTTGAGATTCATAAAAGTAATTGATGGATATGTAACGATATTACTATCTTACCGGTAAAACCTCCAGTCTTGAATAGGCAACTGCAAGTTAAGTTAGCCATTCATGTATAAAAGGCTATGTTCAATTGGTTATGATGAAGAAAACTTGCATTCCTGTATACATGCATATTTTCCTTTGGTTTTTTTCCAGTACTATGGACAGCACAAGGAAATTTTTTGACAATAAATTCAGACTCTGATACAGTAGCAAGGAACAGTGGAATATTCTGGGCTTTATTACAGTGCAGGTAAACATTGATAGTGATTTAAGACAAATGCTGAGTACTGGTGCTTGGGTACTGTTACACGTACCAAAAATGAGCCAGTACAAACTCCTGACCAAAAAAAAGAAAGATTGGTGTGATACTATATAGTACAAAACATAATCTTGGACAGTACAAACTCCTGACCAAAAAAAAGAAAGATTGGTGTGATACTATGTATTCTGAAAAGGTCTGAAAGTCTGAAAAAGGGAAAGTGCATATTTTTAGTTCACTTGACCTAAAGGAAAGTGTGAGTTTTTATCATCTTTTTGTGTCTGCCTTTGTAGTCTTTAAACTTTAACATTTCAATCTCTTCAGAAACCACTTAGCCAATATACCACTTGCCAATTCCCGACTTGATTCTAAAATTATACGCCTTTTCCACATGTTTGTAGTAGTTGTTTCCCTTTAAGGTGGACAAAAGTGTCAATTTCATGCAATATTCAACCAAAATGACATATATTTTTCTCATACTCTGTATAAAATTTAAATGTTGTAGCGACTTGTGAATTTTTTATTTGCTATAAAGTTAACTTCTATTATTTTACAAGGTTCAATTATCTATAAATTTTCAGAAAATTATACTCAAATTCTTAATCCTTTCCGTTGCTCTTGCATTGAACGGGAACCATTTTGTTTTCTGTAAGGGAAATAACTCAAATAATAAAATGTTAAAAGTGTATATTTTAGAATCAAGTCAGGAATTGGCAAATGGTATATTGAAACCAGACTTGATAGTTTGTCTCTAAAATGTTTTTTAATGTTTTTTTGTTCCCATTCGAAATCCAATGCACAGACACGAAGCCTCAAAAGTGCTAAAGAAATAAGGTTCTTCCGTTTTGATGCATTTTCTATGTAAGACAAGCCATAAAGACAGCTGCGCGTGACCTTGTCTTACATGGCATTGTCAGCCAATCAAATTGAGTCCGCTTCTACGACTGCTGTAGTAATATAAATTGTCTTCTTAGTAGATCTAAAAAAAGCTTCAAATATCAATTTAACCTGAATTTTAACTGATTTTCCCTAATAGATTTAATGCGGTTTTAAATAAGTGTGTATTTACTGCATTGCATGTGGCGTTGTAATATTTTGTGTAGTAAACATGACATTGACATGCGAATGAATGAATGAAATCGACATGCTTTGTTTTTAAGTTGAAACGGAAGAAACAGTTATTGCACTCGTCCTTATTGAAGATCTGGGATTTCTTCCACTCGTGAGAGAAATTCAGCGTCTTTCCACTCGTTCCGCTACGCTCCACTCGTGGAAAGACGGAATTTCTCACACTCGTGGAAGAAATCCCAGATCTTCAATAGGGACTTGTGTAAGAACCTATTAATCTTCTCTTTGTTTGTATTTGAAGCATTTATTTTTCAACCGTTTGCTGATTATTTTTGCCCTGCGATTAAATGTTGGGGCCATATTGTTTTTTCTCTGTCTGTTTGTCCTTTTGTCCATCCACATAAAAGTTTGACATGTATGGCAATCGTAAATAGTTTTGTTTTGCAAACTTAGCTTTGCATCTCAATGCTTACCCTTCTCATATTAAAATATAATAAAAATCCACATAACTTCCATGTAATAGTCTGCTCCTAGCTAGCTGTGAAGAACTAAATGTTGACAGCTATTAAAGATGTGTCACGATACTGTTGACTCAAAAGTTCAACGTTTGTAGTATATCTTGAAAAAATGCCATGATTAAATAATCCACAAGGAAATTGAAACTTTCCATTTAGTAACAATTCACTTTACATTTCATATTATTGTTAGGGAACATCTACCAATTCTTTCTCTTATTAGTTTATTGTTGGGGAACATCTACCAATCCTTTCTCTTATTAGTTTATTGTTGGGGAACATCTACCAATTCTTTCTCTTATTAGTTTATTGTTGGGGAACATCTACTAATTCTTTCTCTTATTAGTTTATTGTTGGGGAACATCTACCAATTCTTTCTCTTATTAGTTTATTGTTGGGGAACATCTACCAATTCTTTCTCTTATTAGTTTATTGTTGGGGAACATCTACCAATTCTTTCTCTTATTAGTTTATTGTTGGGGAACATCTACCAATTCTTTCTCTTATTAGTTTATTGTTGGGGAACATCTACCAATTCTTTCTCTTATTAGTTTATTGTTGGGGAACATCTACCAATTCTTTTTCTTATTAGTTTATTGTTGGGGAACATCTACCAATTCTTTCTCTTATTAGTTTATTGTTGGGGAACATCTACCAATTCTTTCTCTTATTAGTTTATTGTTGGGGAACATCTACCAATTCTTTCTCTTATTAGTTTATTGTTGGGGAACATCTACCAATTCTTTCTCTTATTAGTTTATTGTTGGGGAACATCTACCAATTCTTTTTCTTATTAGTTTATTGTTGGGGAACATCTACCAATTCTTTCTCTTATTAGTTTATTGTTGAGGAGCATCTACCAATTCTTTCTCTTATTAGTTTATTGTTGGGGAACATCTACCAATTCTTTCTCTTATTAGTTTATTGTTGGGGAACATCTACCAATTCTTTCTCTTATTAGCTTATTGTTGGGGAACATCTACCAATTCTTTCTCTTATTAGTTTATTGTTGGGGAACATCTACCAATTCTTTTTCTTATTAGTTTATTGTTGGGGAACATCTACCAATTCTTTCTCTTATTAGTTTATTGTTGGGGAACATCTACCAATTCTTTCTCTTATTAGTTTATTGTTGGGGAACATCTACCAATTCTTTCTCTTATTAGTTTATTGTTGGGGAACATCTACCAATTCTTTCTCTTATTAGTTTATTGTTGGGGAACATCTACCAATCCTTTCTCTTATTGGTTTATTGTTGGGGAACATCTACCAATTCTTTCTCTTATTAGTTTATTGTTGGGGAACATCTACCAATTCTTTCTCTTATTAGTTTATTGTTGGGGAACATCTACCAATCCTTTCTCTTATTGGTTTATTGTTGGGGAACATCTACCAATTCTTTTTCTTATTAGTTTATTGTTGGGGAACATCTACCAATTCTTTCTCTTATTAGTTTATTGTTGGGGAACATCTACCAATTCTTTCTCTTATTAGTTTATTGTTGGGGAACATCTACCAATTCTTTCTCTTATTAGTTTATTGTTGGGGAACATCTACCAATTCTTTCTCTTATTAGTTTATTGTTGGGGAACATCTACCAATTCTTTCTCTTATTAGTTTATTGTTGGGGAACATCTACCAATTCTTTCTCTTATTAGTTTATTGTTGGGGAACATCTACCAATTCTTTTTCTTATTAGTTTATTGTTGGGGAACATCTACCAATTCTTTCTCTTATTAGTTTATTGTTGGGGAACATCTACCAATTCTTTCTCTTATTAGTTTATTGTTGGGGAACATCTACCAATTCTTTCTCTTATTAGTTTATTGTTGAGGAGCATCTACCAATTCTTTCTCTTATTAGTTTATTGTTGGGGAACATCTACCAATTCTTTCTCTTATTAGTTTATTGTTGGGGAACATCTACCAATTCTTTCTCTTATTAGTTTATTGTTGGGGAACATCTACCAATTCATTCTCTTATTAGCTTATTGTTGGGGAACATCTACCAATTCTTTCTCTTATTAGTTTATTGTTGGGGAACATCTACTAATTCTTTCTCTTATTAGTTTATTGTTGGGGAACATCTACCAATTCTTTCTCTTATTAGTTTATTGTTGGGGAACATCTACCAATTCTTTCTCTTATTAGTTTATTGTTGGGGAACATCTACCAATTCTTTTTCTTATTAGTTTATTGTTGGGGAACATCTACCAATTCTTTCTCTTATTAGTTTATTGTTGGGGAACATCTACCAATTCTTTCTCTTATTAGTTTATTGTTGGGGAACATCTACCAATTCTTTCTCTTATTAGTTTATTGTTGGGGAACATCTACCAATTCTTTCTCTTATTAGTTTATTGTTGGGGAACATCTACCAATTCTTTTTCTTATTAGTTTATTGTTGGGGAACATCTACCAATTCTTTCTCTTATTAGTTTATTGTTGAGGAGCATCTACCAATTCTTTCTCTTATTAGTTTATTGTTGGGGAACATCTACCAATTCTTTCTCTTATTAGTTTATTGTTGGGGAACATCTACCAATTCTTTCTCTTATTAGCTTATTGTTGGGGAACATCTACCAATTCTTTCTCTTATTAGTTTATTGTTGGGGAACATCTACCAATTCTTTTTCTTATTAGTTTATTGTTGGGGAACATCTACCAATCCTTTCTCTTATTAGTTTATTGTTGGGGAACATCTACCAATCCTTTCTCTTATTAGTTTATTGTTGGGGAACATCTACCAATTCTTTCTCTTATTAGTTTATTGTTGGGGAACATCTACCAATTCTTTCTCTTATTAGTTTATTGTTGGGGAACATCTACCAATCCTTTCTCTTATTAGTTTATTGTTGGGGAACATCTACCAATTCTTTTTCTTATTAGTTTATTGTTGGGGAACATCTACTAATTCTTTCTCTTATTAGTTTATTGTTGAGGAACATCTACCAATTCTTTCTCTTATTAGTTTATTGTTGGGGAACATCTACCAATTCTTTCTCTTATTAGTTTATTGTTGGGGAGCATCTACCAATTCTTTCTCTTATTAGTTTATTGTTGGGGAACATCTACCAATCCTTTCTCTTATTAGTTTATTGTTGGGGAACATCTACCAATTCTTTTTCTTATTAGTTTATTGTTGGGGAACATCTACCTATTCTTTCTCTTATTAGTTTATTGTTGGGGAACATCTACCAATTCTTTCTCTTTTTAGTTTATTGTTGGGGAACATCTACCAATTCTTTTCTTATTAGTTTATTGTTGGGGAACATCTACCAATTCTTTCTCTTATTAGTTTATTGTTGGGGAACATCTACCAATTCTTTCTCTTATTAGTTTATTGTTGGGGAACATCTACCAATTCTTTCTCTTATTAGTTTATTGTTGGGGAACATCTACCAATTCTTTCTCTTATTAATTTATTGTTGGGGAACATCTACTAATTCTTTCTCTTATTAGTTTATTGTTGGGGAACATCTACTAATTCTTTCTCTTATTAGTTTATTGTTGGGGAACATCTACCAATTCTTTCTCTTATTAGTTTATTGTTGGGGAACATCTACCAATCCTTTCTCTTATTAGTTTATTGTTGGGGAACATCTACCAATCCTTTCTCTTATTAGTTTATTGTTGGGGAACATCTACCAATTCTTTCTCTTATTAGTTTATTGTTGGGGAACATCTACCAATCCTTTCTCTTATTAGTTTATTGTTGGGGAACATCTACCAATTCTTTCTCTTATTAGTTTATTGTTGGGGAACATCTACCAATTCTTTCTCTTATTAGTTTATTGTTGGGGAACATCTACCAATTCTTTCTCTTATTAGTTTATTGTTGGGGAACATCTACCAATCCTTTCTCTTATTAGTTTATTGTTGGGGAACATCTACCAATTCTTTCTCTTATTAGTTTATTGTTGGGGAACATCTACCAATTCTTTCTCTTATTAGTTTATTGTTGGGGAACATCTACCAATTCTTTCTCTTATTAGTTTATTGTTGGGAACATCTACCAATTCTTTCTCTTATTAGTTTATTGTTGGGGAACATCTACCAATTCTTTTTCTTATTAGTTTATTGTTGGGGAACATCTACCAATCCTTTCTCTTATTAGTTTATTGTTGGGGAACATCTACCAATTCTTTCTCTTATTAGTTTATTGTTGGGGAACATCTACCAATTCTTTTTCTTATTAGTTTATTGTTGGGGAACATCTACCAATTCTTTCTCTTATTAGTTTATTGTTGGGGAACATCTACCAATCCTTTCTCTTATTAGTTTATTGTTGGGGAACATCTACCAATTCTTTCTCTTATTAGTTTATTGTTGGGGAACATCTACCAATTCTTTCTCTTATTAGTTTATTGTTGGGGAACATCTACCAATCCTTTCTCTTATTAGTTTATTGTTGGGGAACATCTACCAATTCTTTTTCTTATTAGTTTATTGTTGGGGAACATCTACCAATCCTTTCTCTTGTTAGTTTATTGTTGGGGAACATCTACCAATCCTTTCTCTTATTGGTTTATTGTTGGGGAACATCTACCAATTCTTTTTCTTATTAGTTTATTGTTGGGGAACATCTACCAATTCTTTCTCTTATTAGTTTATTGTTGGGGAACATCTACCAATTCTTTCTCTTATTAGTTTATTGTTGGGGAACATCTACCAATTCTTTCTCTTATTAGTTTATTGTTGGGGAACATCTACCAATTCTTTCTCTTATTAGTTTATTGTTGGGGAACATCTACCAATTCTTTCTCTTATTAGTTTATTGTTGGGGAACATCTACCAATTCTTTCTCTTATTAGTTTATTGTTGGGGAACATCTACCAATTCTTTTTCTTATTAGTTTATTGTTGGGGAACATCTACCAATTCTTTCTCTTATTAGTTTATTGTTGGGGAACATCTACCAATTCTTTCTCTTATTAGTTTATTGTTGGGGAACATCTACCAATTCTTTCTCTTATTAGTTTATTGTTGAGGAGCATCTACCAATTCTTTCTCTTATTAGTTTATTGTTGGGGAACATCTACCAATTCTTTCTCTTATTAGTTTATTGTTGGGGAACATCTACCAATTCTTTCTCTTATTAGTTTATTGTTGGGGAACATCTACCAATTCATTCTCTTATTAGCTTATTGTTGGGGAACATCTACCAATTCTTTCTCTTATTAGTTTATTGTTGGGGAACATCTACTAATTCTTTCTCTTATTAGTTTATTGTTGGGGAACATCTACCAATTCTTTCTCTTATTAGTTTATTGTTGGGGAACATCTACCAATTCTTTCTCTTATTAGTTTATTGTTGGGGAACATCTACCAATTCTTTTTCTTATTAGTTTATTGTTGGGGAACATCTACCAATTCTTTCTCTTATTAGTTTATTGTTGGGGAACATCTACCAATTCTTTCTCTTATTAGTTTATTGTTGGGGAACATCTACCAATTCTTTCTCTTATTAGTTTATTGTTGGGGAACATCTACCAATTCTTTCTCTTATTAGTTTATTGTTGGGGAACATCTACCAATTCTTTTTCTTATTAGTTTATTGTTGGGGAACATCTACCAATTCTTTCTCTTATTAGTTTATTGTTGAGGAGCATCTACCAATTCTTTCTCTTATTAGTTTATTGTTGGGGAACATCTACCAATTCTTTCTCTTATTAGTTTATTGTTGGGGAACATCTACCAATTCTTTCTCTTATTAGTTTATTGTTGGGGAACATCTACCAATTCTTTCTCTTATTAGCTTATTGTTGGGGAACATCTACCAATTCTTTCTCTTATTAGTTTATTGTTGGGGAACATCTACTAATTCTTTCTCTTATTAGTTTATTGTTGGGGAACATCTACCAATTCTTTTTCTTATTAGTTTATTGTTGGGGAACATCTACCAATTCTTTCTCTTTTTAGTTTATTGTTGGGGAACATCTACCAATTCTTTCTCTTATTAGTTTATTGTTGGGGAACATCTACCAATCCTTTCTCTTATTAGTTTATTGTTGGATAACATCTACCAATCCTTTCTCTTATTAGTTTATTGTTGGGGAACATCTACCAATTCTTTCTCTTATTAGTTTATTGTTGGGGAACATCTACCAATCCTTTCTCTTATTGGTTTATTGTTGGGGAACATCTACCAATTCTTTTTCTTATTAGTTTATTGTTGGGGAACATCTACCAATTCTTTCTCTTATTAGTTTATTGTTGAGGAGCATCTACCAATTCTTTCTCTTATTAGTTTATTGTTGGGGAACATCTACCAATTCTTTCTCTTATTAGTTTATTGTTGGGGAACATCTACCAATTCTTTCTCTTATTAGTTTATTGTTGGGGAACATCTACCAATTCTTTCTCTTATTAGCTTATTGTTGGGGAACATCTACCAATTCTTTCTCTTATTAGTTTATTGTTGGGGAACATCTACTAATTCTTTCTCTTATTAGTTTATTGTTGGGGAACATCTACCAATTCTTTTTCTTATTAGTTTATTGTTGGGGAACATCTACCAATTCTTTCTCTTTTTAGTTTATTGTTGGGGAACATCTACCAATTCTTTCTCTTATTAGTTTATTGTTGGGGAACATCTACCAATCCTTTCTCTTATTAGTTTATTGTTGGATAACATCTACCAATCCTTTCTCTTATTAGTTTATTGTTGGGGAACATCTACCAATTCTTTCTCTTATTAGTTTATTGTTGGGGAACATCTACCAATCCTTTCTCTTATTGGTTTATTGTTGGGGAACATCTACCAATTCTTTCTCTTATTAGTTTATTGTTGGGGAACATCTACCAATTCTTTCTCTTATTAGTTTATTGTTGGGGAACATCTACCAATCCTTTCTCTTATTGGTTTATTGTTGGGGAACATCTACCAATTCTTTTTCTTATTAGTTTATTGTTGGGGAACATCTACCAATTCTTTCTCTTATTAGTTTATTGTTGGGGAACATCTACCAATTCTTTCTCTTATTAGTTTATTGTTGGGGAACATCTACCAATTCTTTCTCTTATTAGTTTATTGTTGGGGAACATCTACCAATTCTTTCTCTTATTAGTTTATTGTTGGGGAACATCTACCAATTCTTTCTCTTATTAGTTTATTGTTGGGGAACATCTACCAATTCTTTCTCTTATTAGTTTATTGTTGGGGAACATCTACCAATTCTTTTTCTTATTAGTTTATTGTTGGGGAACATCTACCAATTCTTTCTCTTATTAGTTTATTGTTGGGGAACATCTACCAATTCTTTCTCTTATTAGTTTATTGTTGGGGAACATCTACCAATTCTTTCTCTTATTAGTTTATTGTTGAGGAGCATCTACCAATTCTTTCTCTTATTAGTTTATTGTTGGGGAACATCTACCAATTCTTTCTCTTATTAGTTTATTGTTGGGGAACATCTACCAATTCTTTCTCTTATTAGTTTATTGTTGGGGAACATCTACCAATTCATTCTCTTATTAGCTTATTGTTGGGGAACATCTACCAATTCTTTCTCTTATTAGTTTATTGTTGGGGAACATCTACTAATTCTTTCTCTTATTAGTTTATTGTTGGGGAACATCTACCAATTCTTTCTCTTATTAGTTTATTGTTGGGGAACATCTACCAATTCTTTCTCTTTTTAGTTTATTGTTGGGGAACATCTACCAATTCTTTCTCTTATTAGTTTATTGTTGGGGAACATCTACCAATTCTTTCTCTTATTAGTTTATTGTTGGGGAACATCTACCAATTCTTTTTCTTATTAGTTTATTGTTGGGGAACATCTTCCAATTCTTTCTCTTATTAGTTTATTGTTGGGGAACATCTACCAATTCTTTCTCTTATTAGTTTATTGTTGGGGAACATCTACCAATTCTTTCTCTTATTAGTTTATTGTTGGGGAACATCTACCAATTCTTTCTCTTATTAGTTTATTGTTGGGGAACATCTACCAATCCTTTCTCTTATTAGTTTATTGTTGGGGAACATCTACCAATTCTTTCTCTTATTAGTTTATTGTTGGGGAACACAACCAATTTATTTTTCTTTTCAGTTTGTTGTTTGGAAACATTTACAGTTACATTGTGTTAAAAGGAAGTCCAACTATTTCATCAGGAAACAGAACTAAGTTATTCACTGCTTTAAGTGGAGCAGCAGGTCTAGGCACTCTCTGCTTTCTACTCCTGAGGAATAAGAGAGTTAGTGATGGAGATGACTTAGTTAACCTGCCTGTGACAGAATCAAGTTTGAATGTAGAGTAAGTATTTACAGATATAGAAGATGTTTGAATTATGCTCTATATTTTTTAATTGTGAAAAGCAAGAAGATAATGGAAAATTTGCCAGTAAGATCTACTAATTTAGAAAATGGGTAAAAAAGGTATGGAAATAGTTTTTATCTTCTCATGCTCAGTGGCAAAAGTCACTGATGGTGAGAATAAGGATTCTTACACAGAGGATAAAGTAGTTCTCAGTTTTCACGGGAAAAGATTTTTCTGTCTTACACAGTGAAATGATATACATTTCTAATAACAGTGTTTGTGTTGATTTGTTCATTTAAAAACAAACGTTTTCTTCACTATTGTTATATTTATTGTGATATGAAAGTCGAATTTTAAATATTATTACAATTTGAAGCGTTCGTGATTTGGTGTTTCTTTCACATTGCGTATTATTTCATTGATGGTTGTGATGCAGTCCTCTTCGAATATACACACTACACAGTACATGTAAATAAACACAAGTCAAATGTAGGTCAGGGAAATGTCGGTGAGAATAAAATTATATGGATTTACCTAGTCAAATTGTTCTATTAAAAGGTGACCTGCTTGTTCATTGCCAAATATATTCATTTCATGATATGTGACCGAATAACACACATCCTAACAGAATTTCATAGCAAAGAAAACAAAAATTTGGGGGGATGTCTGCGTAAGAAAAATAATCAAACACTGATGACAGGTGTTAGATTCTATTAATCCTACCTTTCGTCATGTCATGGTTGACTAAGTTTTGTATCAAGTGTTTCTTTCATTTTTTTTACTGAGACGTAAGCTTCTTTTATATGGCATATGTAGTATACAATATAAAGAGGTTTAGCTGTGAGCAGTTTGACAGTGTACTGTAAGCTAAAACACTTTAATAAGAGTATACAATGGATGCCACTAGTGAAGGAGGAACTGCTTACAGAACACGTGAGATAACTCCCCAGTTTTTAGTAGGGTTTTTGTTGCTCTATCTTTAGTTTTCAGTTTAGTGTTTTGTTGACCATTGTTTTGTCTTTTTGTCCTTTTTTTTATTTAATTAAGGGGGTACCATACACTACAGGGAGATAACTCTTTAAAATCAGTTGAACGTTTTGATCATATGATGTTTGTATGCAGATTTCAAGCATCTCGGTGATCAAAACCACAGAAAGAAAAGATGCTATGTGGCTAGTGAATTAATAGCTCTGAGTCTGTTGGTTGGAATTTGTTAAAATTTTGATATTTATTACAGTGGATATATTCAAACACACTGCCAAAAAAATAAGAAAATTAAACGAGCAGATAAAATTTTACCTGAAGTGTATGGTACCACCTTAAGTAAAGAAATAAATGAACTTTGTGAAAGACCAGGCTCAGATTATTTGAAAAAAATGACAGACTTAACAAAACAGGTCTGGATTTCTTGAGACAAGATAAATCCATTAAAATTTGAGTAATAACTCAGACTTAAGTAGTAATTATGATCTAAGTTTCTATCAGAGAAATTTCTAGGCTGGAGTACAGAAATAAGTTAATATCTTTATGTTTAAAGGAACATGTTCACATTTTATGCAATATGAGCTTCATTTATTATTTGTTGTTTTTACAGAAAGAAAGATAAAAAAGATGGACCAATTGATTCTATAAGTATGTATACTCATTTGCACTTTTTTTAGATTCAACCGTGAATTAAGGAAATCATTTGCCATAAGTTTGGAAAAGTTAGGTTATATGTGCTTTATGTTACTAACAACAATCTTTCAATTATAATGTGGCTGTCTGTTTTATCAATGGAGGAAACCTGACTGCACAGAGAAGTTCATTTACCTAGCATAAGTCGTTGACAAAATTTATCACATCAAGTTGATTCAAGAAAAGATTGGTTGGAGGGGAAATTGAATTAACAAGTTTAGTGGTGATACACAAGTACCATATGATTGTGACCATGACGACACCTTTATTCAGGAAGTTAACATCAGTATGATTTAACTTATGACTCATTGTGTGCTATTATATTTAACTTATGACTCATTGTGTGCTATTATATTTAACTTATGACTCATTGTGTGCTAGTATGGTAAAATATTCTGTATTCTGTTTATTAATGAAGGATAAGTTAACAAAAAGTACAAGATTTAGTATCACGGTATCAGATATACTGTATAGTGGCTAATTTGTTTAGGTTTAAAAATCTGTGAAAGTTCATTGGTTTGATCCCTGTTCATACTTCAGGTCAACCCAAAGACTGGAATTCAGTGACAAACTTAATATTGTTGCTACTTTCCTAACAAATTTTCATTATTGTCAATACTAAGATTTCTTGTAATTTTTGTATTCTGGTAATTCTTGTATTTATATGTAGATAAAGTATTTTATTTTGCAGAGTTGTTTATTTTATATATTAAAATAGCAAAATATATCAAATAATTTAATATTTCTACAGAAAGATCCTTTCAGTTATTAAAGACAAAAGAAATGTTACTTTTAAGTGTTGCCATAGCTTATACAGGTGAGTATAAATTAAAGTAATCAAAAAGAAATGTTACTTTTAAGTGTTGCCATAGCTTATACAGGTGAGTATAAATTAAAGTAATCAAAAAGAAATGTTACTTTTAAGTGTTGCCATAGCTTATACAGGTGAGTATAAATTAAAGTAATCAAAAAGAAATGTTACTTTTAAGTGTTGCCATAGCTTATATAAGTAATCAAAAAGAATTGTTACTTTTAAGTGTTGCCATAGCTTATACTGGTGAGTATAAATTAAAGTAATCAAAAAGAAATGTTACTTTTAAGTGTTGCCATAGCTTATACAGGTGAGTATAAATTAAAGTAATCAAAAAGAAATGTTACTTTTAAGTGTTGCCATAGCTTATACTGGTGAGTATAAATTAAAGTAATCAAAAAGAATTGTTACTTTTAAGTGTTGCCATAGCTTATACTGGTGAGTATAAATTAAAGTAATCAAAAAGAATTGTTACTTTTAAGTGTTGCCATAGCTTATACAGGTGAGTATAAATTAGAGTAACTAAAAGGGGAAACCCCCTTATCATTCTTGTTAAACTTTCTTTTCCTCAACTGACCTAAGACAGAGTAAACTAAGTGGTATGATTGACAAAGTGGTTAATGTTGCTGACTTTTGACAACAAACCCTAATAACACCAGTGAAGCACTGAAACCCACTTTAAGTGTAAGAAGGTGTCACCAATCAGTTTATTTTATTTCTCCAAACCCACCCCCCTTTTCTCATTAAATGTGGTAGTCACGATATAGTTGAAAAAAGCTGAAAGTGATGATAAATACCAATAATCTTTACCTATGTCAGAGCTCCAGATAAGCTGCATATTTGTGGTTTTTGCGCTATGAAAACGAGTAAAAACGCATGTATTATCAGATCAGAGTGTACACATTACACATACATATTGCTGTGTAAGCAAACTTTCCAAATTCGGAGCATACTTGTACAGTCGTGTACATAACAATACATTTTTGTCTTTGAGAAATTCCCCGTAATTACTCCCCTTTATACTTTTCGAAGGAGAGAGCGCATACATCCGAGGGGTACCGAATATTTGCCTTTCTAAGCATCGATGTCAAAAGAGATCTGATTGGATGTTTACGATAAATCATCCAATCGCGGTCAATATTACAAATAAATGCGGTTTACGTAATAAGTAAGAACTAAAACGAAAGTAAATTTGGGAACATGTTGTTCGTTGAAAATGAGCAAGAACATGAATAAGCGTGCTACTAAGCGCAAGAGCGCTACGGAAAATTATATACTTAAGTTCCTGACAGTTTCATCTGTGTCTAGTGACAGTATAGTTAAAGGAATCATTGATGACATTATCAAAACGGCTGTGAAAACTGCCGAAGTCGACGAGCAAAAAACTAAATATTTACAACATTTACAACAATCGTGTCAAATTAAACAGAGATATACATTTCACTTGCATCCTGCATTTATTGAATAACACTTGTGTCAAACATAATTTTAAAAGTGTACATGTAAGCAATCTTTTCTGAAGTAGAGAGTACAACAGTGCAAAGGAAATATGCAAATACCCATCATTTTCAAAAGTAGGGGGTAATTACCCTTTGGACTTGAAAATTATCTGGAGCTCTGTATGTCAATTGTGACGCATGATGTCTGTTTCCTACAATAATATGTTTCCTCCATTTGTAATTATTCTAATATGACCTGTCGGTTTCTTACAATAATATGTTTCCTCCATTTGTAATTATTCTAATATGACCTGTCTGTTTCTTACAATAATATGTTTCCTCCATTTGTAATTATTCTAATATGACCTGTCTGTTTCCTACAATAATATGTTCCCTCCATTTGTAATTATTCTAATATGACCTGTCTGTTTCTTACAATAATATGTTTCCTCCATTTGTAATTATTCTAATATGACCTGTCGGTTTCTTACAATAATATGTTTCCTCCATTTGTAATTATTCTAATATGACCTGTCGGTTTCTTACAATAATATGTTTCCTCCATTTGTAATTATTCTAATATGACCTGTCTGTTTCTTACAATAATATGTTCCCTCCATTTGTAATTATTCTAATATGACCTGTCGGTTTCTTACAATAATATGTTTCCTCCATTTGTAATTATTCTAATATGACCTGTCTGTTTCTTACAATAATATGTTTCCTCCATTTGTAATTATTCTAATATGACCTGTCTGTTTCTTACAATAATATGTTCCCTCCATTTGTAATTATTCTAATATGACCTGTCGGTTTCTTACAATAATATTATCCTCCATTTGTAATTATTCTAATATGACCTGTCTGTTTTTTTACAATAATATGTTCCCTCCATTTGTAATTATTCTAATATGACCTGTCTGTTTCCTACAATAATATGTTTCCTCCATTTGTAATTATTCTAATATGACCTGTCTGTTTCTTACAATAATATGTTTCCTCCATTTGTAATTATTCTAATATGACCTGTCGGTTTCTTACAATAATATGTTTCCTCCATTTGTAGTTATTCTAATATGACCTGTCTGTTTCTTACAATAATATGTTTCCTCCATTTGTAGTTATTCTAATATGACCTGTCGGTTTCTTACAATAATATGTTTCCTCCATTTGTAGTTATTCTAATATGGCTGCAATTGATTTAATATGATTCTTAATTTATATAAAGAGGATTGATGACAGCTGGTGGGTAGTTCTCCTCAACATACATACATACAATGTAGAAACATAACAATTGAAAGTTCAAAGTAATTTATTGAAAGAAAGTCCAAAATTGAACATCAATTTGCAAAGACAAGACAAAAGAGATGACTAATAATAAACATATACATGCATAAGTAATAAACTATCGAACTCACTGACATGACTGACAGCCAGGGGTATACATTTATCAAATGATTAAAGAGAGACAACTCAAATGATTATTATGATTATTACAAATGTTAAAATAAAAATGTAGATATTTAATTTAGTGCACACAATGTGTTTCTCAAATAATTTTGATCAGGTACACTCATAGTCAAAAGATTGGAAAGCTTAGTAATTTAAAAGCCTTTGGGAAGTTAACCAAAAGGCATTGATAGCCAAAACTTGGCTGAGATCTGTCAAAGACAATATATACCAGACAAGACAGCATTAATACAAACATTCATATCCACAAGCATACATTGAAATAACAAACAATAGTTTTGTATTGATGTTTTGTAAAGGGATTTAAATAGTGTATAGTATGCAATAATGTATAGTATGCAACCATTACATAATTGGTTATTCATGATATGGTTTAGATAAGTTTTACTATCTCACAAGACTTACTATATTCAACAGTTTCATGGTCATGTTTCACAGTCTTGCCAGAGGGTTAATATATAGGTCACTGGTATTTTTGTTTTTATAAACTTTTGAAAAATATATTGAAATATAAAACAGGATCCACCTACATGTCCTTCTACTCACGCTAAGATGAAACACTGAATTTTACGATCATATGATTTGTTATTTTGATTCTTTTTATTTTCAGGTATAGAGTTGACATTTTTCAGTGGAGTTTATGGAACATGTATATCAAACAACATGCATTTTGGAGATGATGCTAAAGGATTGATAGGAATATCTGGCATGTTTATTGGTGCAGGAGAAATTATAGGTAAGAGATATCAGGCATGTTTATTGGTGCAAGAGAAATTATAGGTAAGAGATATTAGGCATGTTTATTGGAGCAGGAGAAATTATAGGTAAGAGATATCAGGCATGTTTATTGGAGCAGGAGAAATTATAGGTAAGGGATATCAGGCATGTTTATTGGTGCAGGAGAAATTATAGGTAAGAGATATCAGGCATGTTTATTGGAGCAGGAGAAATTATTGGTAAGAGATATCAGGCATGTTTATTGGTGCAGGAGAAATTATTGGTAAGAGATATCAGGCATGTTTATTGGAACAGGAGAAATTATAGGTAAGGGATATCAGGCATGTTTATTGGTGCAAGAGAAATTATAGGTAAGAGATATCAGGCATGTTTATTGGAGCAGGAGAAATTATAGGTAAGAGATATCAGGCATGTTTATTGGAGCAGGAGAAATAATAGGTAAGGGATATCAGGCATGTTTATTGGTGCAGGAGAAATTATAGGTAAGGGATATAAGGCATGTTTATTGGTGCAGGAGAAATTATAGGTAAGAGATATCAGGCATGTTTATTGGTGCAGGAGAAATTATTGGTAAGAGATATCAGGCGTGTTTATTGGTGCAAGAGAAATTATAGGTAAGAGATATCAGGCATGTTTATTGGTGCAGGAGAAATTATAGGTAAGAGATATCAGGCATATTTATTGGTGCAAGAGAAATTATAGGTAAGAGATATCAGGCATGTTTATTGGTGCAGGAGAAATTATAGGTAAGAGATATCAGGCATATTTATTGGTGCAGGAGAAATTATAGATAAGTGATATCAGGAATGTTTATTGGTGCAGGAGAAATTATAGGTAAGAGATATCAGGCATGTTTATTGGTGCAGGAGAAATGGTAGGTAAGGGATAAAATAAGATCAAATCTTTTGAAGGTTCTCACTATCAATTACTGTAAATTATCTTGAATGTTTGATTTTCGAATTCTGGGATCTTGCCGAAATGTATTTTCGAATTCTGGGATCTTGCCGAAATGTATTTCTAAATTTGATATTTTCTGACAATATGCATATATTGTATATATCTATATGTATGCACTATTTATATACCGCATTGGTGGTGTAATGGTTAGCGTGCTCGCCTCGAGTGCGGTAGATTGTGGGTTCGAGCCACGGCCAGGTCACACTAAAGACTATTAAATTGGTATTTGTTGCTTCTCCGCTAAGCACACAGCATTAAGGAGAAAGAACAAAGACTGGTTGGCTCGGAATCAGAATAATGTGTCAGAGTGGGTCGACATGTCTATCCATAGAACATTGTTTCAGTGAGCTAGCACTATAAAAATCCAACTAATCGTGTTGGTCTAGAACAAAGCGGACCTCATTATCATCTCATTGAAAATTAACTTGTTCTCGCCATGATATAGCTGAAAAATTGCTGAATTGGCGTTAAACAACAATCACTCACTCACTACTATTTATTTTTCAGGTGGTGCTATGTTTGGACTATTTGGAAAGAGAACCAACAAATATGGCAGAGATCCTATCGTTCTTATAGGGTTTATATTTCATATGGCCAGCTATTATCTTATTTTTATAAATATACCCAGTGAGACACCACTAAGGGCTTCAGATGAAGCTACATACTTAGTTTCAAAGTAAGTGAATTTAGATTGTCATACTTTTGTCTTCATAGATGTTGCAGGACATGAGCTGTTATAACTGGTGCATTCATGGCTATGGGACTATGGGGTTGTTAGACATTAAATAATGATATATTATTAAACACCATATCAATCGATCTGACTTGAAGTGAGGATAATTTTTCTTAGTGGAGTGATATGTCTGCTTATGAACTATTCTTTCAGTGAACTAGCACTATAAAAATCCAATGAAGAACATTGGTCCAGTGCAAAGCAAACATCATCTTCATCTCATCAAAAAGATAATTGTTCTTATCATGATTTAGCTGAAAAATTACTAAATCACTCTATCAAATAATTTTTGAAAGATCAGTAATTTTCAATCTTTTGAACAACGATAGTCTGATGATGTAATGAAATAAACACTTTTCATTGGTCGTATCTCTTGTTGCCTGGGTTTTTTTAAATTGATAATAAAGGACGAAGTCCTTCTAACGGTAAGCTGTCCGATTTTTCCTTCTATATTGATAGCCAAAAATCTGCTCACCGGAAGTTTAAAAAATAGATCAATTGATAATTTAGAAACGCAAAAGAAATCTATTTCAATGAAAAATTCCCAATTCTTTGATTATTTACTCTATGCAAAACCGAAATAAACTTGAAATAAAATTCTAATAAAAAAATATGTTTCTACGAAACTCCCGATGGAAGAGCGGCGTAGCCATAACAAATCGGCTACACAATTCATTCAAAATAAAAGATAATAGCCTCACCAGACGCAATTACGAACGGACACAATTACGAACGAAATAAAAAGTATGCCCCCTAATTGTTCCTTCAAAACACGAATTAAAAAGATGCTTTTATAAATAGATACCCCGCTAAATTACACGTGTTTTGGGAGAAAATTATTCATGCGCAGTTGTTGAATGTTGCAGACGACGGGTTTTCATATTTGTTAACAGAAAACGATCGACAATTGCACTTGGAATCTATCGCTAAAATTCATTGAGGTACGCATATTTTGTTATCTTATGCCTGTAATTGGAAAGAATATGATCTCCTGGTTCTATGCATATGTAGAACACATTGAAATTAAAACAAAAACAGTCAATATAATACATTTTCCTTACCTTGATCTATCCCAAAATGTCAAAATCCGTGATGTACCTTATTCATTGAAGAGTCCAAGGAATTCCGAATGCAAACTGGCACACATTTATGGTATGAATAAAGGATAGGTTTTTATGTCATGTGTATTATAAACAAATAGATATGTGAATGTAAATGAATGAATGCTCTTTCAATTTTAACAGTTGTCATTAAATAATTTACACTAGAAAGGTTATTATGATGTCGTTCGAAATTGTGTCCGGATCTAGGTCACAGAGTGACTAGAACGGGGTCATGAAAATCTGTTCCAATTTAAAACCCGTAACAATGCATTGAATAATATATGGGCTATGATTCAAAAGGAATATTGGTGTTTAATCTGAAATATGAACATGCAATCAGCTTCATCAATTTGGTCAAATTTATTAAATTATTATCAAATGCCACGGTCAATATCATCGAAATTGTTCGTAATTGCGTCCGGTGAGGCTAACGTGTACGGATCATCGTATTATTGAAATTTTAGGACTTCGTCCTTGAAACAGGTTGCCTGTCTCATATTATGATTATAGCATTAATATTTTTTATTTAACTGATATGGGCTGTGTTCATGTAAATTATTTTTTTTGGCAAAAATTTGAAAGCTCAAGAAGTAATTTGTATCAAGCATTTTATCAAGTGCAATTTTGGTTGTTGTATTTGTTCTATAATTAAACATAAAAAACCCAGTAATTTAGTAACAGATTACTTTCATCATAAAGAGTTATTTGTGACCGTGATTGCTTGGTAGCTATATATATAGTGGTACTTATAGCTACCTATTAAATCAGTGTTTTGTATGAATCTTGTCTGTAGAGAGGTGTACTCAATACAACCTTATGTGAAAGTAATGACTTGAGGTACTTTGATTGTTTCCCCCCCCCCCCCCCCCCCCCCCCCCCGAGTACTCCAGATTCCTTCCACCAATAAAACTGACTGCCATGATATAGCTTAAATATTGTTGAATATGGGGTTAAACACTTTATGCTTGATGATCAGGTACCATGGTTACCAGGTCAAAATAAATGTTGGTACTGGTCTAGATTGTAAGGTAATCTATTATCAGTAATAACCAATAGGATATGCATCAATGAAGTATAACCCATATCAATTGTGGGGAAATGATACATGGTGTTTACTCCTCCTCAAATAAAAACAGAACTCTGCTAATCAAAAGTTTTTTTTATTGTTTTATATTTTTCAGTAAATACATAGCCATTTTGTGTTCGTTTCTACTTGGATTTGGAGATAGCAGTTTTAATACACAAGTAAGACCCCTTATTTCTTCACAGCCAAACAAATTCAAAAAGCTGCTTATAAAAGGCACTCAAGGGAACCTGAAAAAGTGCTCTTTATGAGAAGATGCCCTTTATATACAGGTTAAAATTATATGTGCTATTTGTTAATGGAAAAATGAGGCTTCCCTTTATAGACAGTGATTTGTTATAAAGAGGTGCCCTTTAAGGTAGGTTTGAATGTAATTATATAAAAAATAAAAATTGGGGGATAATTCTACGAGTATGGTCTGTTCATTGAAACTTTATTTGTCTTGATAACTTGAATACTGATTAATCAAAACTAAAATAGAAGAGCCTTTAGATTTCAATGTAACAAGGTTAGACTCAGGGGCGGATCCAGGTGCCCCCCCCTAAAATTGGGGAAAAAAAAAAATTTGGCGTAAAATCGTGATTTTTCACATGAAACACCCAAACAAATTTCGCGCCTCCCTCCGCAATTGGAAGAAATATGATTTTTTGGCGTAAAATCGTTATTTTTCACACGAAATACCCCCAAAATGATCGGGCCTCCCTCCGCTCGGCGCAATTTTTTTAAGTGAGCCCCCCCCCCCCCCCCTAACTTGAAATCCTGGATCCGCCCCTGAGACTGTCCCCAATATGCATGAAAAACTTGCCACTGACATTAAGCAAAGTTTTATCGTATTATGATTGTGACGTGTCAAGTTATTTTAAGAACAATGTCAATACATTGTACAACATTAAATTTACAGAGGGATATTTTTTTGTCAGCAAGATACATGTACATGTAGTCAAGTTTCCCTTGATGAAGGCCGTTGTGGTTGTGAACGCATGGTAATTGGAGTTACAATTACCTCTCCAATCAGTGCCTATCACCACTAATGTTGTGAGTTCGAATCCTGCTCAGTCGAGGTGTATTCGATACAACATTATGTGATGAAGTGTGTCAGTGACTTGCGACAGGTCAGTGATTTTCTCGGGCACTCCAGTTTCCTCCACCAATAAAACTGACAGCCACGACATACCTAAAATATTGTTAAAAGTGGCATTAAACACCATAACCCTAATCCCCCCTACACCATTAATTATTATGGAGGGATATTTTTTGTCAGCATGACATGTACATGTAGTAAAGTCCCCCTTGATAACCTGTTTATTAATATTCTATTTCACAGAGGGATATATTAAAAAAAGGGACAGTGAAGTTTTTCTTAAATTTTCCATGCTCAATGATATTTTATTGATGATGGTTATATCTGTTGTCATTTTACAGTAGCACTTTGTTATAAAAGAACAACACTTTTATTTTTGTTCTTCATCTCACAGTTAAAAAGGGGCCTTGATGTTTGAGTGGTTTAGGTAGTTGATTTATGACCACAAACCAAACACCACTAACCTGAGTTCATGACCCACCTCAAGTGTTAAAGTTTTCAGACATCTTCCGAAGGCTAGGAGTTCATGTCTAATACCCATCTTTAAGTGTTCAAGTTTTCAGACATCTTCCCAAGGCTAGGAGTTCATGTCTAATACCCACCTCTAGTGTTCAAGTTTTCAGACATCTTCCCAAGGCTACGAGTTCATGTCTAATACCCACCTCTAGTGTTAAAGTTTTCAGACATCTTCCCAAGGCTAGGAGTTCATGTCTAATACCCACCTCAAGTGTTAAAGTTTTCAGACATCTTCCCAAGGCTAGGAGTTCATGTCTAATACCCACCTCTAGTGTTCAAGTTTTCAGACATCTTCCCAAGGCTAGGAGTTCATGTCTAATACCCACCTCAAGTGTTAAAGTTTTCAGACATCTTCCCAAGGCTAGGAGTTCATGTCTAATACCCACCTCAAGTGTTAAAGTTTTCAGACATCTTCCCAAGGCAAGGAGTTCATGTCTAATACCCACTTTAAGTGTTAAAGTTTTCAGACATCTTCCCAAGGCTAGGAGTTCATGTCTAATACCCACCTCAAGTGTTAAAGTTTTCAGACATCTTCCCAAGCCTAGGAGTTCATGTCTAATACCCACCTCAAGTGTTAAAGTTTTCAGACATATTCCCAAGGCTAGGAGTTCATGTCTAATACCCACCTCTAGTGTTAAAGTTTTCATACATCTTCCCAAGGCTAGGAGTTCATGTCTAATACCCACCTCTAGTGTTAAAGTTTTCAGACATCTTCCCAAGGCTAGGAGTTCATGTCTAATACCCACCTCAAGTGTTAAAGTTTTCAGACATCTTCCCAAGGCAAGGAGTTCATGTCTAATACCCACTTTAAGTGTTAAAGTTTTCAGACATCTTCCCAAGGCTAGGAGTTCATGTCTAATACCCACCTCAAGTGTTATAGTTTTCAGACATCTTCCCAAGGCTAGGAGTTCATGTCTAATACCCACCTCAAGTGTTAAAGTTTTCAGACATCTTCCCAAGGCAAGGAGTTCATGTCTAATACCCACTTTAAGTGTTAAAGTTTTCAGACATCTTCCCAAGGCTAGGAGTTCATGTCTAATACCCACCTCAAGTGTTAAAGTTTTCAGACATCTTCCCAAGCCTAGGAGTTCATGTCTAATACCCACCTCAAGTGTTAAAGTTTTCAGACATATTCCCAAGGCTAGGAGTTCATGTCTAATACCCACCTCTAGTGTTAAAGTTTTCAGACATCTTCCCAAGGCTACAAGTTCATGTCTAATACCCACCTTAAGTGTTAAAGTTTTCAGACATCTTCCCAATCTAGGAGTTCATGTCTAATACCCACCTCTAGTGTTAAAGTTTTCAGACATCTTCCCAAGGCTACAAGTTCATGTCTAATACCCACCTCAAGTGTTAAAGTTTTCAGACATCTTCCCAAGGCTAGGAGTTCATGTCTAATACCCACCTCTAGTGTTAAAGTTTTCAGACATATTCCCAAGGCTAGGAGTTCATGTCTAATACCCACCTCAAGTGTTAAAGTTTTCAGACATCTTCCCAAGGCTAGGAGTTCATGTCTAATACCCACCTCAAGTGTTAAAGTTTTCAGACATCTTCCCAAGGCTAGGAGTTCATGTCTAATACCCACCTCTAGTGTTAAAGTTTTCAGACATCTTCCCAAGGCTAGGAGTTCATGTCTAATACCCACCTCAAGTGTTAAAGTTTTCAGACATCTTCCCAAGGCTAGGAGTTCATGTTTAATACCCACCTCTAGTGTTAAAGTTTTCAGACATATTCCCAATGGCTAGGAGTTCATGTCTAATACCCACCTCTAGTGTTAAAGATTTCAGACATCTTCCCAAGGCTAGGAGTTCATGTCTAATACCCACCTCAAGTGTTCAAGTTTTCAGACATCTTCCCAAGGCTAGGAGTTCATGTCTAATACCCACCTCAAGTGTTAAAGTTTTCAGACATCTTCCCAAGGCTAGGAGTTCATGTCTAATACCCACCTCAAGTGTTAAAGTTTTCAGACATCTTCCCAAGGCTAGGAGTTCCACTTGTCAGTTTGTTATAACTGTCTGCACCCTCCCCTTTTTTTTTCATAGAATCATTAAAGAGTCTTTGCATTTAAACAATTGGTTAACTGTACATGTATTTGAAGTGAAACACAATTTTACAATTTTAGTTACATGTATTATAAAAGTTTAACAGTAAAAATTTTGAAAGATATAGAATGAAATATAATTTTAATATTTTCTTTTGTTCTCTTTCAGCTATATTCCATTCTTGGCTATATGTTTCCAGAGGATAGTTCACCAGCTTTTGCCTTATTTAAATTTGTTCAGGTATGTAAAAGTGTAACAATTTTACTTTCAGATAATTTCTATGTTAGCAGATACATTTACTGAGGAGAGTGCCTGTGCATTTGGTCTATTTTATTTTATTAAGGTATGTGAACCAGGTGGAGTGACACAGACTCTGACAAGCCTTTAGTTAGATAAGGTGTAATACCACTAAAGAATTCTCCATAGCCTTCTATGTTAAATTAAAAAAAATTGAGCTTTCATACAGGATTCATCTTAAGTTTAATCTAAGTGACACTCATATCTCATGGAAGGGGTACCTAATTGGAAGCTTAACTCTGAAAATCAACATACATTTAATGGCATATAAGAAAAAACAGACAGTCTGAAGATGTCTACCGTCAAAAATCCTACTTTCACTTTCGATTTAACACAAATTCGGGTGGTTTCTTTCCAATGCAATCATTTTTTTATTAAAAACCACAAGGACATCAAATATGGGCTTAAAATTATCCTAAAATATGTAGGTTTCTGCTGACATTCAGTATTTTGCAGTATCTGATAGGGTTTATCTTTTATCCAACAATGTAGGAATCCATTTTCTGTTTACGTACTACTTTCCCATACGTTCTTTTCGACTGGTACCCATGTTTAGTGGTAATACACCTAAGAGCAATAAAAACTTGTTTCTTTAACCTTTTCTTTGCCTTATTTATATTCCTATATCAATATCCAGTCAAAAAAACTATATCAGGTATATGGCAGTCCAATATTTGAAAGAATTAATGTCCATATGCAAAGGTACCTCCATGAAGCTTTTAATGAAAAAATCTGATTTTTCAGCTGTTGAGTTGAGATTGTGAAATAACATGACAATGGCTTTTTATCTCAATATATTACAAGTATGAAGCTGATTTTCAACACAATAAGCAACTTATGACATGTATATATGCTTCATTTGTACATTTAACATCTAATTAATATGAACATTTTTATTTTAAGCATACCCCCCTTTTTTTTTGCCTCCTAGAAATGATCTCACAATATACTAAATTATATTAATTCATGCTATGTTCCCATTAATTATGCATTGCAAGACATTAAATAAGACCTAATACCTAGATATTAAGCAAAAATTACTTCAAACTGCCCAAAATTTGTAAAATTATGATTGTTGATTTTCAGGTTTCTGTTATTTCTTGTGACCTGCAACTGTAATTTTCTTCAAAACTCAATAAATGAATGTTTCTTGACAACTTTTGGTATGTTTCAAGTTAGCCGGATGCACAAATGTACACTTACAGTCAATTTATACTCTAAAATATAAAATCCACATTGACAATTTGAAAAATTAACAGTAAATGTCCAGTGACAAATACAATTTTCCTGGGATCACTAAAATTACCTGGTTTTAAGTACATAATTCTGAAATAAAGCTGCTTTCTATAGCCTTATATTTTTTCATATGTACATTTTACATGTGTTCTAACTATAACTATCAAAATATATGAGTAAAAACAAGTAGGATTATAAAATTTTCAAAAACGGTATCACCATATACCGTATTTGAAGTCAACTAAATGTCGCAACATGAAATTGTTAAAATTCTTAATTTTAGCAATCTTTTTCAACATCATCTGCCCTTTTACTACAACAACACATTAAATCTACCAGTCTCAATAATTGTACAGTCATAAATAAGTGTAAAGTTATATTTCAATACCCTCTGTGCATGTACATCTAGTGCATGGGGAATATTTTCCAAAATATTGCATAATATTCATATTGAATCTGTAACATGACACCTTGATGTATTTTGTAACATTTTGGTGTGGAAAATGTCAAACTGGGTCTGTTGTGACTGTTCAAAGCCAATCTGAGCGTGGTACCATCAAAATTAAGTTTCTTGTTTTTTGCCTAAAAGGTGTAATACCACTAAAGAATTCTCCATAGCCTTCTATGTTAAATTAAAAAAAATTGAGCTTTCATACAGGATTTATCTTAAGTTTAATCTAAGTGACACTCATATCTCATGGAAGGGGTACCTAATTGGAAGCTTAACTCCGAAAATCAACATACATTTAATGGCATATAAGAAAAAACAGACAGTCTGAAGATGTCTACCGTCAAAAATCCTACTTTCACTTTCGATTTAACACAAATTCGGGTGGTTTCTTTCCAATGCAATCATTTTTTTATTAAAAACCACAAGAACATCAAATATGGGCTTAAAATTATCCTATAATATGTAGGTTTCTGCTGACATTCAGTATTTTGCAGTATCTGATAGGGTTTATCTTTTATCCAACAATGTAGGAATCCATTTTCTGTTTACGTACTACTTTCCCATACGTTCTTTTCGACTGGTACCCATGTTTAGTGGTAATACACCTAAGAGCAATAAAAACTTGTTTCTTTAACCTTTTCTTTGCCTTATTTATATTCCTATATCAATATCCAGTCAAAAAAACTATATCAGGTATATGGCAGTCCAATATTTGAAAGAATTAATGTCCATATGCAAAGGTACCTCCATGAAGCTTTTAATGAAAAAATCTGATTTTTCAGCTGTTGAGTTGAGATTGTGAAATAACATGACAATGGCTTTTTATCTCAATATATTACAAGTATGAAGCTGATTTTCAACACAATAAGCAACTTATGACATGTATATATGCTTCATTTGTACATTTAACATCTAATTAATATGAACATTTTTATTTTAAGCATACCCCCCTTTTTTTTTGCCTCCTAGAAATGATCTCACAATATACTAAATTATATTAATTCATGCTATGTTCCCATTAATTATGCATTGCAAGACATTAAATAAGACCTAATACCTAGATATTAAGCAAAAATTACTTCAAACTGCCCAAAATTTGTAAAATTATGATTGTTGATTTTCAGGTTTCTGTTATTTCTTGTGACCTGCAACTGTAATTTTCTTCAAAACTCAATAAATGAATGTTTCTTGACAACTTTTGGTATGTTTCAAGTTAGCCGGATGCACAAATGTACACTTACAGTCAATTTATACTCTAAAATATAAAATCCACATTGACAATTTGAAAAATTAACAGTAAATGTCCAGTGACAAATACAATTTTCCTGGGATCACTAAAATTACCTGGTTTTAAGTACATAATTCTGAAATAAAGCTGCTTTCTATAGCCTTATATTTTTTCATATGTACATTTTACATGTGTTCTAACTATAACTATCAAAATATATGAGTAAAAACAAGTAGGATTATAAAATTTTCAAAAACGGTATCACCATATACCGTATTTGAAGTCAACTAAATGTCGCAACATGAAATTGTTAAAATTCTTAATTTTAGCAATCTTTTTCAACATCATCTGCCCTTTTACTACAACAACACATTAAATCTACCAGTCTCAATAATTGTACAGTCATAAATAAGTGTAAAGTTATATTTCAATACCCTCTGTGCATGTACATCTAGTGCATGGGGAATATTTTCCAAAATATTGCATAATATTCATATTGAATCTGTAACATGACACCTTGATGTATTTTGTAACATTTTGGTGTGGAAAATGTCAAACTGGGTCTGTTGTGACTGTTCAAAGCCAATCTGAGCGTGGTACCATCAAAATTAAGTTTCTTGTTTTTTGCCTAAAAGGTGTAATACCACTAAAGAATTCTCCATAGCCTTCTATGTTAAATTAAAAAAAATTGAGCTTTCATACAGGATTTATCTTAAGTTTAATCTAAGTGACACTCATATCTCATGGAAGGGGTACCTAATTGGAAGCTTAACTCCGAAAATCAACATACATTTAATGGCATATAAGAAAAAACAGACAGTCTGAAGATGTCTACCGTCAAAAATCCTACTTTCACTTTCGATTTAACACAAATTCGGGTGGTTTCTTTCCAATGCAATCATTTTTTTATTAAAAACCACAAGAACATCAAATATGGGCTTAAAATTATCCTATAATATGTAGGTTTCTGCTGACATTCAGTATTTTGCAGTATCTGATAGGGTTTATCTTTTATCCAACAATGTAGGAATCCATTTTCTGTTTACGTACTACTTTCCCATACGTTCTTTTCGACTGGTACCCATGTTTAGTGGTAATACACCTAAGAGCAATAAAAACTTGTTTCTTTAACCTTTTCTTTGCCTTATTTATATTCCTATATCAATATCCAGTCAAAAAAACTATATCAGGTATATGGCAGTCCAATATTTGAAAGAATTAATGTCCATATGCAAAGGTACCTCCATGAAGCTTTTAATGAAAAAATCTGATTTTTCAGCTGTTGAGTTGAGATTGTGAAATAACATGACAATGGCTTTTTATCTCAATATATTACAAGTATGAAGCTGATTTTCAACACAATAAGCAACTTATGACATGTATATATGCTTCATTTGTACATTTAACATCTAATTAATATGAACATTTTTATTTTAAGCATACCCCCCTTTTTTTTTGCCTCCTAGAAATGATCTCACAATATACTAAATTATATTAATTCATGCTATGTTCCCATTAATTATGCATTGCAAGACATTAAATAAGACCTAATACCTAGATATTAAGCAAAAATTACTTCAAACTGCCCAAAATTTGTAAAATTATGATTGTTGATTTTCAGGTTTCTGTTATTTCTTGTGACCTGCAACTGTAATTTTCTTCAAAACTCAATAAATGAATGTTTCTTGACAACTTTTGGTATGTTTCAAGTTAGCCGGATGCACAAATGTACACTTACAGTCAATTTATACTCTAAAATATAAAATCCACATTGACAATTTGAAAAATTAACAGTAAATGTCCAGTGACAAATACAATTTTCCTGGGATCACTAAAATTACCTGGTTTTAAGTACATAATTCTGAAATAAAGCTGCTTTCTATAGCCTTATATTTTTTCATATGTACATTTTACATGTGTTCTAACTATAACTATCAAAATATATGAGTAAAAACAAGTAGGATTATAAAATTTTCAAAAACGGTATCACCATATACCGTATTTGAAGTCAACTAAATGTCGCAACATGAAATTGTTAAAATTCTTAATTTTAGCAATCTTTTTCAACATCATCTGCCCTTTTACTACAACAACACATTAAATCTACCAGTCTCAATAATTGTACAGTCATAAATAAGTGTAAAGTTATATTTCAATACCCTCTGTGCATGTACATCTAGTGCATGGGGAATATTTTCCAAAATATTGCATAATATTCATATTGAATCTGTAACATGACACCTTGATGTATTTTGTAACATTTTGGTGTGGAAAATGTCAAACTGGGTCTGTTGTGACTGTTCAAAGCCAATCTGAGCGTGGTACCATCAAAATTAAGTTTCTTGTTTTTTGCCTAAAAGGTGTAATACCACTAAAGAATTCTCCATAGCCTTCTATGTTAAATTAAAAAAAATTGAGCTTTCATACAGGATTTATCTTAAGTTTAATCTAAGTGACACTCATATCTCATGGAAGGGGTACCTAATTGGAAGCTTAACTCCGAAAATCAACATACATTTAATGGCATATAAGAAAAAACAGACAGTCTGAAGATGTCTACCGTCAAAAATCCTACTTTCACTTTCGATTTAACACAAATTCGGGTGGTTTCTTTCCAATGCAATCATTTTTTTATTAAAAACCACAAGAACATCAAATATGGGCTTAAAATTATCCTATAATATGTAGGTTTCTGCTGACATTCAGTATTTTGCAGTATCTGATAGGGTTTATCTTTTATCCAACAATGTAGGAATCCATTTTCTGTTTACGTACTACTTTCCCATACGTTCTTTTCGACTGGTACCCATGTTTAGTGGTAATACACCTAAGAGCAATAAAAACTTGTTTCTTTAACCTTTTCTTTGCCTTATTTATATTCCTATATCAATATCCAGTCAAAAAAACTATATCAGGTATATGGCAGTCCAATATTTGAAAGAATTAATGTCCATATGCAAAGGTACCTCCATGAAGCTTTTAATGAAAAAATCTGATTTTTCAGCTGTTGAGTTGAGATTGTGAAATAACATGACAATGGCTTTTTATCTCAATATATTACAAGTATGAAGCTGATTTTCAACACAATAAGCAACTTATGACATGTATATATGCTTCATTTGTACATTTAACATCTAATTAATATGAACATTTTTATTTTAAGCATACCCCCCTTTTTTTTTGCCTCCTAGAAATGATCTCACAATATACTAAATTATATTAATTCATGCTATGTTCCCATTAATTATGCATTGCAAGACATTAAATAAGACCTAATACCTAGATATTAAGCAAAAATTACTTCAAACTGCCCAAAATTTGTAAAATTATGATTGTTGATTTTCAGGTTTCTGTTATTTCTTGTGACCTGCAACTGTAATTTTCTTCAAAACTCAATAAATGAATGTTTCTTGACAACTTTTGGTATGTTTCAAGTTAGCCGGATGCACAAATGTACACTTACAGTCAATTTATACTCTAAAATATAAAATCCACATTGACAATTTGAAAAATTAACAGTAAATGTCCAGTGACAAATACAATTTTCCTGGGATCACTAAAATTACCTGGTTTTAAGTACATAATTCTGAAATAAAGCTGCTTTCTATAGCCTTATATTTTTTCATATGTACATTTTACATGTGTTCTAACTATAACTATCAAAATATATGAGTAAAAACAAGTAGGATTATAAAATTTTCAAAAACGGTATCACCATATACCGTATTTGAAGTCAACTAAATGTCGCAACATGAAATTGTTAAAATTCTTAATTTTAGCAATCTTTTTCAACATCATCTGCCCTTTTACTACAACAACACATTAAATCTACCAGTCTCAATAATTGTACAGTCATAAATAAGTGTAAAGTTATATTTCAATACCCTCTGTGCATGTACATCTAGTGCATGGGGAATATTTTCCAAAATATTGCATAATATTCATATTGAATCTGTAACATGACACCTTGATGTATTTTGTAACATTTTGGTGTGGAAAATGTCAAACTGGGTCTGTTGTGACTGTTCAAAGCCAATCTGAGCGTGGTACCATCAAAATTAAGTTTCTTGTTTTTTGCCTAAAAGGTGTAATACCACTAAAGAATTCTCCATAGCCTTCTATGTTAAATTAAAAAAAATTGAGCTTTCATACAGGATTTATCTTAAGTTTAATCTAAGTGACACTCATATCTCATGGAAGGGGTACCTAATTGGAAGCTTAACTCCGAAAATCAACATACATTTAATGGCATATAAGAAAAAACAGACAGTCTGAAGATGTCTACCGTCAAAAATCCTACTTTCACTTTCGATTTAACACAAATTCGGGTGGTTTCTTTCCAATGCAATCATTTTTTTATTAAAAACCACAAGAACATCAAATATGGGCTTAAAATTATCCTATAATATGTAGGTTTCTGCTGACATTCAGTATTTTGCAGTATCTGATAGGGTTTATCTTTTATCCAACAATGTAGGAATCCATTTTCTGTTTACGTACTACTTTCCCATACGTTCTTTTCGACTGGTACCCATGTTTAGTGGTAATACACCTAAGAGCAATAAAAACTTGTTTCTTTAACCTTTTCTTTGCCTTATTTATATTCCTATATCAATATCCAGTCAAAAAAACTATATCAGGTATATGGCAGTCCAATATTTGAAAGAATTAATGTCCATATGCAAAGGTACCTCCATGAAGCTTTTAATGAAAAAATCTGATTTTTCAGCTGTTGAGTTGAGATTGTGAAATAACATGACAATGGCTTTTTATCTCAATATATTACAAGTATGAAGCTGATTTTCAACACAATAAGCAACTTATGACATGTATATATGCTTCATTTGTACATTTAACATCTAATTAATATGAACATTTTTATTTTAAGCATACCCCCCTTTTTTTTTGCCTCCTAGAAATGATCTCACAATATACTAAATTATATTAATTCATGCTATGTTCCCATTAATTATGCATTGCAAGACATTAAATAAGACCTAATACCTAGATATTAAGCAAAAATTACTTCAAACTGCCCAAAATTTGTAAAATTATGATTGTTGATTTTCAGGTTTCTGTTATTTCTTGTGACCTGCAACTGTAATTTTCTTCAAAACTCAATAAATGAATGTTTCTTGACAACTTTTGGTATGTTTCAAGTTAGCCGGATGCACAAATGTACACTTACAGTCAATTTATACTCTAAAATATAAAATCCACATTGACAATTTGAAAAATTAACAGTAAATGTCCAGTGACAAATACAATTTTCCTGGGATCACTAAAATTACCTGGTTTTAAGTACATAATTCTGAAATAAAGCTGCTTTCTATAGCCTTATATTTTTTCATATGTACATTTTACATGTGTTCTAACTATAACTATCAAAATATATGAGTAAAAACAAGTAGGATTATAAAATTTTCAAAAACGGTATCACCATATACCGTATTTGAAGTCAACTAAATGTCGCAACATGAAATTGTTAAAATTCTTAATTTTAGCAATCTTTTTCAACATCATCTGCCCTTTTACTACAACAACACATTAAATCTACCAGTCTCAATAATTGTACAGTCATAAATAAGTGTAAAGTTATATTTCAATACCCTCTGTGCATGTACATCTAGTGCATGGGGAATATTTTCCAAAATATTGCATAATATTCATATTGAATCTGTAACATGACACCTTGATGTATTTTGTAACATTTTGGTGTGGAAAATGTCAAACTGGGTCTGTTGTGACTGTTCAAAGCCAATCTGAGCGTGGTACCATCAAAATTAAGTTTCTTGTTTTTTGCCTAAAAGGTGTAATACCACTAAAGAATTCTCCATAGCCTTCTATGTTAAATTAAAAAAAATTGAGCTTTCATACAGGATTTATCTTAAGTTTAATCTAAGTGACACTCATATCTCATGGAAGGGGTACCTAATTGGAAGCTTAACTCCGAAAATCAACATACATTTAATGGCATATAAGAAAAAACAGACAGTCTGAAGATGTCTACCGTCAAAAATCCTACTTTCACTTTCGATTTAACACAAATTCGGGTGGTTTCTTTCCAATGCAATCATTTTTTTATTAAAAACCACAAGAACATCAAATATGGGCTTAAAATTATCCTATAATATGTAGGTTTCTGCTGACATTCAGTATTTTGCAGTATCTGATAGGGTTTATCTTTTATCCAACAATGTAGGAATCCATTTTCTGTTTACGTACTACTTTCCCATACGTTCTTTTCGACTGGTACCCATGTTTAGTGGTAATACACCTAAGAGCAATAAAAACTTGTTTCTTTAACCTTTTCTTTGCCTTATTTATATTCCTATATCAATATCCAGTCAAAAAAACTATATCAGGTATATGGCAGTCCAATATTTGAAAGAATTAATGTCCATATGCAAAGGTACCTCCATGAAGCTTTTAATGAAAAAATCTGATTTTTCAGCTGTTGAGTTGAGATTGTGAAATAACATGACAATGGCTTTTTATCTCAATATATTACAAGTATGAAGCTGATTTTCAACACAATAAGCAACTTATGACATGTATATATGCTTCATTTGTACATTTAACATCTAATTAATATGAACATTTTTATTTTAAGCATACCCCCCTTTTTTTTTGCCTCCTAGAAATGATCTCACAATATACTAAATTATATTAATTCATGCTATGTTCCCATTAATTATGCATTGCAAGACATTAAATAAGACCTAATACCTAGATATTAAGCAAAAATTACTTCAAACTGCCCAAAATTTGTAAAATTATGATTGTTGATTTTCAGGTTTCTGTTATTTCTTGTGACCTGCAACTGTAATTTTCTTCAAAACTCAATAAATGAATGTTTCTTGACAACTTTTGGTATGTTTCAAGTTAGCCGGATGCACAAATGTACACTTACAGTCAATTTATACTCTAAAATATAAAATCCACATTGACAATTTGAAAAATTAACAGTAAATGTCCAGTGACAAATACAATTTTCCTGGGATCACTAAAATTACCTGGTTTTAAGTACATAATTCTGAAATAAAGCTGCTTTCTATAGCCTTATATTTTTTCATATGTACATTTTACATGTGTTCTAACTATAACTATCAAAATATATGAGTAAAAACAAGTAGGATTATAAAATTTTCAAAAACGGTATCACCATATACCGTATTTGAAGTCAACTAAATGTCGCAACATGAAATTGTTAAAATTCTTAATTTTAGCAATCTTTTTCAACATCATCTGCCCTTTTACTACAACAACACATTAAATCTACCAGTCTCAATAATTGTACAGTCATAAATAAGTGTAAAGTTATATTTCAATACCCTCTGTGCATGTACATCTAGTGCATGGGGAATATTTTCCAAAATATTGCATAATATTCATATTGAATCTGTAACATGACACCTTGATGTATTTTGTAACATTTTGGTGTGGAAAATGTCAAACTGGGTCTGTTGTGACTGTTCAAAGCCAATCTGAGCGTGGTACCATCAAAATTAAGTTTCTTGTTTTTTGCCTAAAAGGTGTAATACCACTAAAGAATTCTCCATAGCCTTCTATGTTAAATTAAAAAAAATTGAGCTTTCATACAGGATTTATCTTAAGTTTAATCTAAGTGACACTCATATCTCATGGAAGGGGTACCTAATTGGAAGCTTAACTCCGAAAATCAACATACATTTAATGGCATATAAGAAAAAACAGACAGTCTGAAGATGTCTACCGTCAAAAATCCTACTTTCACTTTCGATTTAACACAAATTCGGGTGGTTTCTTTCCAATGCAATCATTTTTTTATTAAAAACCACAAGAACATCAAATATGGGCTTAAAATTATCCTATAATATGTAGGTTTCTGCTGACATTCAGTATTTTGCAGTATCTGATAGGGTTTATCTTTTATCCAACAATGTAGGAATCCATTTTCTGTTTACGTACTACTTTCCCATACGTTCTTTTCGACTGGTACCCATGTTTAGTGGTAATACACCTAAGAGCAATAAAAACTTGTTTCTTTAACCTTTTCTTTGCCTTATTTATATTCCTATATCAATATCCAGTCAAAAAAACTATATCAGGTATATGGCAGTCCAATATTTGAAAGAATTAATGTCCATATGCAAAGGTACCTCCATGAAGCTTTTAATGAAAAAATCTGATTTTTCAGCTGTTGAGTTGAGATTGTGAAATAACATGACAATGGCTTTTTATCTCAATATATTACAAGTATGAAGCTGATTTTCAACACAATAAGCAACTTATGACATGTATATATGCTTCATTTGTACATTTAACATCTAATTAATATGAACATTTTTATTTTAAGCATACCCCCCTTTTTTTTTGCCTCCTAGAAATGATCTCACAATATACTAAATTATATTAATTCATGCTATGTTCCCATTAATTATGCATTGCAAGACATTAAATAAGACCTAATACCTAGATATTAAGCAAAAATTACTTCAAACTGCCCAAAATTTGTAAAATTATGATTGTTGATTTTCAGGTTTCTGTTATTTCTTGTGACCTGCAACTGTAATTTTCTTCAAAACTCAATAAATGAATGTTTCTTGACAACTTTTGGTATGTTTCAAGTTAGCCGGATGCACAAATGTACACTTACAGTCAATTTATACTCTAAAATATAAAATCCACATTGACAATTTGAAAAATTAACAGTAAATGTCCAGTGACAAATACAATTTTCCTGGGATCACTAAAATTACCTGGTTTTAAGTACATAATTCTGAAATAAAGCTGCTTTCTATAGCCTTATATTTTTTCATATGTACATTTTACATGTGTTCTAACTATAACTATCAAAATATATGAGTAAAAACAAGTAGGATTATAAAATTTTCAAAAACGGTATCACCATATACCGTATTTGAAGTCAACTAAATGTCGCAACATGAAATTGTTAAAATTCTTAATTTTAGCAATCTTTTTCAACATCATCTGCCCTTTTACTACAACAACACATTAAATCTACCAGTCTCAATAATTGTACAGTCATAAATAAGTGTAAAGTTATATTTCAATACCCTCTGTGCATGTACATCTAGTGCATGGGGAATATTTTCCAAAATATTGCATAATATTCATATTGAATCTGTAACATGACACCTTGATGTATTTTGTAACATTTTGGTGTGGAAAATGTCAAACTGGGTCTGTTGTGACTGTTCAAAGCCAATCTGAGCGTGGTACCATCAAAATTAAGTTTCTTGTTTTTTGCCTAAAAGGTGTAATACCACTAAAGAATTCTCCATAGCCTTCTATGTTAAATTAAAAAAAATTGAGCTTTCATACAGGATTTATCTTAAGTTTAATCTAAGTGACACTCATATCTCATGGAAGGGGTACCTAATTGGAAGCTTAACTCCGAAAATCAACATACATTTAATGGCATATAAGAAAAAACAGACAGTCTGAAGATGTCTACCGTCAAAAATCCTACTTTCACTTTCGATTTAACACAAATTCGGGTGGTTTCTTTCCAATGCAATCATTTTTTTATTAAAAACCACAAGAACATCAAATATGGGCTTAAAATTATCCTATAATATGTAGGTTTCTGCTGACATTCAGTATTTTGCAGTATCTGATAGGGTTTATCTTTTATCCAACAATGTAGGAATCCATTTTCTGTTTACGTACTACTTTCCCATACGTTCTTTTCGACTGGTACCCATGTTTAGTGGTAATACACCTAAGAGCAATAAAAACTTGTTTCTTTAACCTTTTCTTTGCCTTATTTATATTCCTATATCAATATCCAGTCAAAAAAACTATATCAGGTATATGGCAGTCCAATATTTGAAAGAATTAATGTCCATATGCAAAGGTACCTCCATGAAGCTTTTAATGAAAAAATCTGATTTTTCAGCTGTTGAGTTGAGATTGTGAAATAACATGACAATGGCTTTTTATCTCAATATATTACAAGTATGAAGCTGATTTTCAACACAATAAGCAACTTATGACATGTATATATGCTTCATTTGTACATTTAACATCTAATTAATATGAACATTTTTATTTTAAGCATACCCCCCTTTTTTTTTGCCTCCTAGAAATGATCTCACAATATACTAAATTATATTAATTCATGCTATGTTCCCATTAATTATGCATTGCAAGACATTAAATAAGACCTAATACCTAGATATTAAGCAAAAATTACTTCAAACTGCCCAAAATTTGTAAAATTATGATTGTTGATTTTCAGGTTTCTGTTATTTCTTGTGACCTGCAACTGTAATTTTCTTCAAAACTCAATAAATGAATGTTTCTTGACAACTTTTGTTATGTTTCAAGTTAGCCGGATGCACAAATGTACACTTACAGTCAATTTATACTCTAAAATATAAAATCCACATTGACAATTTGAAAAATTAACAGTAAATGTCCAGTGACAAATACAATTTTCCTGGGATCACTAAAATTACCTGGTTTTAAGTACATAATTCTGAAATAAAGCTGCTTTCTATAGCCTTATATTTTTTCATATGTACATTTTACATGTGTTCTAACTATAACTATCAAAATATATGAGTAAAAACAAGTAGGATTATAAAATTTTCAAAAACGGTATCACCATATACCGTATTTGAAGTCAACTAAATGTCGCAACATGAAATTGTTAAAATTCTTAATTTTAGCAATCTTTTTCAACATCATCTGCCCTTTTACTACAACAACACATTAAATCTACCAGTCTCAATAATTGTACAGTCATAAATAAGTGTAAAGTTATATTTCAATACCCTCTGTGCATGTACATCTAGTGCATGGGGAATATTTTCCAAAATATTGCATAATATTCATATTGAATCTGTAACATGACACCTTGATGTATTTTGTAACATTTTGGTGTGGAAAATGTCAAACTGGGTCTGTTGTGACTGTTCAAAGCCAATCTGAGCGTGGTACCATCAAAATTAAGTTTCTTGTTTTTTGCCTAAAAGGTGTAATACCACTAAAGAATTCTCCATAGCCTTCTATGTTAAATTAAAAAAAATTGAGCTTTCATACAGGATTTATCTTAAGTTTAATCTAAGTGACACTCATATCTCATGGAAGGGGTACCTAATTGGAAGCTTAACTCCGAAAATCAACATACATTTAATGGCATATAAGAAAAAACAGACAGTCTGAAGATGTCTACCGTCAAAAATCCTACTTTCACTTTCGATTTAACACAAATTCGGGTGGTTTCTTTCCAATGCAATCATTTTTTTATTAAAAACCACAAGAACATCAAATATGGGCTTAAAATTATCCTAAAATATGTAGGTTTCTGCTGACATTCAGTATTTTGCAGTATCTGATAGGGTTTATCTTTTATCCAACAATGTAGGAATCCATTTTCTGTTTACGTACTACTTTCCCATACGTTCTTTTCGACTGGTACCCATGTTTAGTGGTAATACACCTAAGAGCAATAAAAACTTGTTTCTTTAACCTTTTCTTTGCCTTATTTATATTCCTATATCAATATCCAGTCAAAAAAACTATATCAGGTATATGGCAGTCCAATATTTGAAAGAATTAATGTCCATATGCAAAGGTACCTCCATGAAGCTTTTAATGAAAAAATCTGATTTTTCAGCTGTTGAGTTGAGATTGTGAAATAACATGACAATGGCTTTTTATCTCAATATATTACAAGTATGAAGCTGATTTTCAACACAATAAGCAACTTATGACATGTATATATGCTTCATTTGTACATTTAACATCTAATTAATATGAACATTTTTATTTTAAGCATACCCCCCTTTTTTTTTGCCTCCTAGAAATGATCTCACAATATACTAAATTATATTAATTCATGCTATGTTCCCATTAATTATGCATTGCAAGATATTAAATAAGACCTAATACCTAGATATTAAGCAAAAATTACTTCAAACTGCCCAAAATTTGTAAAATTATGATTGTTGATTTTCAGGTTTCTGTTATTTCTTGTGACCTGCAACTGTAATTTTCTTCAAAACTCAATAAATGAATGTTTCTTGACAACTTTTGGTATGTTTCAAGTTAGCCGGATGCACAAATGTACACTTACAGTCAATTTATACTCTAAAATATAAAATCCACATTGACAATTTGAAAAATTAACAGTAAATGTCCAGTGACAAATACAATTTTCCTGGGATCACTAAAATTACCTGGTTTTAAGTACATAATTCTGAAATAAAGCTGCTTTCTATAGCCTTATATTTTTTCATATGTACATTTTACATGTGTTCTAACTATAACTATCAAAATATATGAGTAAAAACAAGTAGGATTATAAAATTTTCAAAAACGGTATCACCATATACCGTATTTGAAGTCAACTAAATGTCGCAACATGAAATTGTTTAAATTCTTAATTTTAGCAATCTTTTTCAACATCATCTGCCCTTTTACTACAACAACACATTAAATCTACCAGTCTCAATAATTGTACAGTCATAAATAAGTATAAAGTTATATTTCAATACCCTCTGTGCATGTACATCTAGTGCATGGGGAATATTTTCCAAAATATTGCATAATATTCATATTGAATCTGTAACATGACACCTTGATGTATTTTGTAACATTTTGGTGTGGAAAATGTCAAACTGGGTCTGTTGTGACTGTTCAAAGCCAATCTGAGCGTGGTACCATCAAAATTAAGTTTCTTGTTTTTTGCCTAAAAGGTGTAATACCACTAAAGAATTCTCCATAGCCTTCTATGTTAAATTAAAAAAAATTGAGCTTTCATACAGGATTCATCTTAAGTTTAATCTAAGTGACACTCATATCTCATGGAAGGGGTACCTAATTGGAAGCTTAACTCCGAAAATCAACATACATTTAATGGCATATAAGAAAAAACAGACAGTCTGAAGATGTCTACCGTCAAAAATCCTACTTTCACTTTCGATTTAACACAAATTCGGGTGGTTTCTTTCCAATGCAATCATTTTTTTATTAAAAACCACAAGGACATCAAATATGGGCTTAAAATTATCCTAAAATATGTAGGTTTCTGCTGACATTCAGTATTTTGCAGTATCTGATAGGGTTTATCTTTTATCCAACAATGTAGGAATCCATTTTCTGTTTACGTACTACTTTCCCATACGTTCTTTTCGACTGGTACCCATGTTTAGTGGTAATACACCATAACTTTCATTCACTGCATAATAAGCAAGCAATTTCTGTGGAGCTTATCAAGAAGGTTAGATTGGAGGGTCCCCAATCATGAGTCGTAAGCAAAAAATAAACTACCGATCACTGAAATTAAATCAGAAATTTAATGCTTGGAATAGTGATAAATTTAAGTACATAATTATTCAAAGTTCAAGACAGATTTTATAATATTCACAAATTACAGAAACCTAAAAATGCTATCGCAATTAACATAAAAACTGTAGGCATCAGGGAGCACTAAGTCTGAATGTCTGTGTATCACACATTTGGTTTCCACTCGATAACTGAAGTTCCCCTGAAGCAAATCATTTGAAATGTATACAGAAACCATAAAAGGAAGGCCAAGTTTGATTTCACACTTTACCACTTTTTACCTTCTGGAGTTATGCTCATATTTTCTTTATCTTGTAATCTATGTCCTATGAACACATACTTCCATTTTTTCATTGAAGTTTAATTATTGTTTTCAACAAATATTACTATAAAATCACAGAAAATTGTGATATTGGAAATTAACTTTTTGTTTATTAAATTCTTTAGATTTAAGAAAGCTTACAAATAAAAGTTTGTAGAATTATATGAAATTCTAATATGACGTCCTTCAAACGCTTTGAGTCCAAACCCGTGGTAAAAATAATATATACCTACACCCATTGTAATTTATGACGTCATCGACAATTTATAACGATATTTTACCAATTTTTACATATTAGAATCGAAATAATTCATGGAAGCCATATGGATATATTGTTTTTACCACAGGTAGGCCTTTATGTCAGCTTTTTACACCTCGCTACCGCTCGGGGTAAAACTTCGTGACATAAAGGCCTACCTGTGGTAAAAACAATATATACATATGGCTTCCATGAATTATTTCTTAAATAATAAACTAATTAATTCTGCTTTTAAAGGTCAAAATACCAGATAATCTGATAGCAAATAACTTTAGGGGAATTCTTTTTAGCTCACCTTGCCAAAGCATGGGTGCCGATCAGTTAACAAACATGGCCACCAGAGGCAATTCTTATTTCCGATTGGTTGATTTCTAAAAAAGCTTCTCCTCTGAAACCGCTTGGCCAAATGAATCGAAACTTGGTAGGAAGCATCCTTGGAAGGTCCACTATAAAGATTGCTCATGTAGTTCCGATCCGTTAACAATCATGGCTGACATAGGCAATTCTTGTTACTGATTGGCCGATTTTTAGCTCACCTGACCCAAAGGGTCAGGTGAGCTATTGTCACCACTGAACGTCCGTCGTCCGTCCGTTAACTTTTAACATTTTAATCAACTCCTCTGAAGCCACTGGGCCAATTTGAACCAAACTTTGGTGGAATGGTCCTTGGATGGTCCCCTTCCAAAATGTGTCCGGTAATGCCGACTTCCAACCAAGATGGCAGCCAAGCTAAAAATAGAAAAAGGGGGGATGAAATTTTAATTGTCCATTGCTGGTTTAGTACAAGTCAAAATGAGCTCAAATTTTAACTGCAGCTACATGGCAAGGAGTAGTTTAACATATATTCCGGGTTTTTCTGTGAAATTTTTCTTTCAGCTGATTTATACCGATTATGCAAATTAGGTATATTTTGATAAAAGATCACATTTAAATCTTCTCCTCTGAAACCGCTGAACCAAATTAAGCCAAACCTGGCAGGGATGGTCCTAAGGTAGTCCCATTTCAAAATTGTGTCCGACTGCTCCGCCCTCCATTCAAGATGGCTGCTGTTACTAAAAATAGAAATTTCTTCCAATTGTCCATTGCTGCTTTATTATAAATCAAGATGAGCTCAAATTTTAACTGGAGCTACATGACAGTGAGTAGATTAACATATATTCTGGGTTTTTCTGTGAAATTTTTCTTTCAACCGATTTATACTGAGTATACAATTTAGACATATTTTGATAAAAGATCACATTTAAATCTTCTCCTCTGAAACCACTGAACCAAATTAAAGCAAATTTGGCTGGAATGGTCCTTGGGTGGTCCCCTTTCAATATTGTGTCCGACAGCCCCGCCTTCCATTCAAAATGGCTGCTGTTACTAAAAATAAGAAATTTCTTTAGTTGTCAATTTCCGTTTTATTACAAATCAAAATGAAATCAAATTTTAACTGCAGCTATATATGGCAATGAGTAGTTTAACATATATTCTGGGTTTTTCTGTGAGATTTTTATCAGCCAGTTTATTCCATTTAGGAATATTATGAGATAAAAATCACATCAAAATCTTTTGCTCAGAAATTTGAGTTGAAATGATCTTTGGGTGGCCCACTTTCAAAATTATGTGTAACACCCCCATTTTCTATCAACTTTAGATGTCAAATTGAAAACCAGGTGAGCGATTACAGGCTCCTGGGAGCCTCTAGTTAAAAATCTTCTCCTCTGAAACCGCTTTGCCAAATGAACCAAAACTTGGCAGGTCCTCTCTAAAGAATGCTCATTTTGTCCCGATCCGTTAACAAACATGGCCGCCACATGCAATTCTTGTTTCTGATTGGTTAATTTCTAAAGAATCTTCTCCTCTGTAACCACTTGGCCAAATGAATCGAAATTTGGTAGGAAGCATCCTTGGAAGGTCCTCTATAAAGATTGCTCATTTATTTCCGATCCGTTAACAAGCATGGCCACCACAGGCAATTCTTGTTTCTGATTGGTTGATTTCTAAAAAATTGTCTCCTCTGAAACCACTTGGCCAAATGAATCGAAACTTGGTTGGGAGCATCCTTGGAAGGTCCTCTTTAAAGATTGCTAATTTAGTTTCAATCTGATAACAAACATGGCCACCACAGGCAATTCTTGTTTCTGATTGGTTGATTTCTAAATAATCTTCTTCTCTGTAACTGCTTAGCCAAATGAACCGAAACTTGGCGGGAAGCACCTATGGAAGGTTCTGTATTAAGTTTCCTCAAAGCAGAATGAAAAGTGAGCGACACAGGCTCTGCCCACTGAGCCTCTAGTTTAATAAGTAGAACACTGTAGTTATATATAGGGATATATTTAGTGCTTAGTGCCATTTTCAACAATATTTCAGCTATATCGTGAAGGAAGAAACCGGAATATCCGGAGAAAACAGCTGACCTGTCACAAGTCAACGACAAACTTTATCACATCATGTTGTATCGAGTACACCTCGCCATGAGTGGGATTCACACTACAACTTTAGTGATGATAGGCATTGATTGCACAGGTAGTTGTAATTCCAACTACCATACGATCACGAACACGACGACTGCAGGACGATTTTTGACCTGTGACTGTAGATTGCATAAGTAAACTATTTCTAGTAATTACTAGTAAGACTAAGAATATGCAAAAAATATTTCAATGGTGAAATTCTGTCAATAAAACAATACTGATGCAGTGATGGTGTCTTAGATGTACAATATTAATTTCTAATTCCTTGCTTTGCCTGCTAGTGCTAAGATCATTTTCACACCTGGTCCAATGACAATTTGAGCTATTACAATCGCTAAGCCTTTTTAAGCCAAACCTAAACCATCTTATGATATCTGCTTTAAAAATTGTGGCGTATGTTCCAACCATTAAGACATTTTTGGGTAAAAACTTTGAAAATTGGATCTTGTCACCAAATATGAACTTTAATTTAATGGTAGAATTTCTTAAAATTGTTGGAGTGACTTCTTATTAAAATCCTCAGATCATGTTTGAATAACATATATTTGAGAAGGGTGGAGAGGGACACAACAATTTTAAATGTTTTAAACAATTGCATTTTTTCCCCAGCAATGTAAAGTAATAACATGAATATATTAGAGAACCCCATCACTTTTTTTTTAAAGAGGGTCGAAAAATAGTTCAGAAGATGTCTTGATGTTCTAAAAGTCTTAAATATTTAATATAGAATTTATTTAACGATTCTTTCAAACAGTACTTGTGGGGGAGTAGAATATTGACAACATAAGTGTACGTGAGTTCAGGACTCACTCTTGTCTTTCATATTTCATATTTTTTTACTCTAGTTTCAGCAAATTTAATAATGACGAGCAGATTTAGTGCAAGTCAGAGTATCTAGAATAAAGTGAGGGAGTTTAATGGGAAAAGGGTCTTAATTTTAATTAGAAAAAATCTTATAAAGAGTTGTGTCTACACTTAAAGACCAATCATTTTGCATCTTTCTGGTCAAGATACTATAAGATTTGGCAACAGAAAATTTAAGTTTAAAAAAAAAAGACATATCCCTCATCTAAATATTAAATGAACGTTCCCTTCCTTTTAATAATAGCACTCATCTAAATATTAAATGATCATTCCCTTCCTTTTAATAATAGCACTCGTCTAAATATTAAATGATCATTCCCTTCCTTTTAATAATAGTCCTCATCTAAATATTAAATGATCGTTCCCTTCCTTTTAATAATAGCACTCATCTAAATATTAAATGATCGTTCCCTTCCTTTTAATAATAGCCCTCATCTAAATATTAAATGATCGTTCCCTTCCTTTTAATAATAGCCCTCATCTAAATATTAAATGATCGTTCCCTTCCTTTTAATAATAGCCCTCATCTAAATATTAAATGATCGTTCCCTTCCTTTTAATAATAGCCCTCATCTAAATATTAAATGAACGTTCCCTTCCTTTTAATAATAGCCCTCATCTAAATATTAAATGATCATTCCCTTCCTTTTAATAATAGCCCTCATCTAAATATTAAATGATCGTTCCCTTCCTTTTAATAATAGCCCTCATCTAAATATTAAATGATCGTTCCCTTCCTTTTAATAATAGCCCTCATCTAAATATTAAATGATCGTTCCCTTCCTTTTAATAATAGCCCTCATCTAAATATTAAATGATCGTTCCCTTCCTTTTAATAATAGCCCTCATCTAAATATTAAATGATCGTTCCCTTCCTTTTAATAATAGCCCTCATCTAAATATTAAATGATCGTTCCCTTCCTTTTAATAATAGCCCTCATCTAAATATTAAATGATCGTTCCCTTCCTTTTAATAATAGTCCTCATCTAAATATTAAATGATCGTTCCCTTCCTTTTAATAATAGCCCTCATCTAAATATTAAATGATCGTTCCCTTCCTTTTAATAATAGCCCTCATCTAAATATTAAATGATCGTTCCCTTCCTTTTAATAATAGCCCTCATCTAAATATTAAATGATCATTCCCTTCCTTTTAATAATAGCCCTCATATAAATATTAAATGATCGTTCCCTTCCTTTTAATAATATTTTCTATGGTCATGTGATACTCATCTCTGCATGGCAGAATTTTAGAATTTACATCGTATCAACATTAGATATTTGTTAGATCTTTTTCAATCTTATATTCATGAGACCACACACTAACAACTAATGACATTTGGTATCAGATCAGGTTAAAGATCAATGTTCAAAAGATGAACTAGCAACGAAACTATATAATCTTGAGACATTGAACAGCATGGTGGTTCGTGAGGTACAGAGATTCTGCATGTATATGAAAGGTTTTCCGATTAGATTTTAGTGGATAGCCAATATATATATACTGGAATTTAAAAAAAATCCTACAAACATCTACTGTAATTTGATTACATGTACATTTTGTATATTGTGTTTAGACCTTTGAACTTTTAGGAATGGATGTTATTTTTTTTTACTGTCACCAAACTTTATAAAAAAATGTCTTGACCTGAAAGATGTAAATAAATAATCTGACCCTGCAGCTTTCAACAAGAAATTTTGGTAAAATTTGAAGAAAAGTTTTTAATGTCCAAAAATATCTGATTTTTGTCTTGTGTGAATTTTGTTTACTGGCTCTGGGAAAAAAACAAAGCCTCCCCTAAAAGTTAAATGGCCTGTCCCTAACAACTGTGGCATATATTGCTATTTCATCATCTGCAAACAACATGTGATTTCATCACATTTATATTTATCACTTCAGTCGTTAGCAGCTGCAGCAGCATTTTTCTACAGCGACTATCTCATCCTACATTGGCAGTTACTAATTCTTGTGGTGGGAGGGGCTATTGGAACTTGGTGTTTCTGCCTTGTGGAATGGAGAAGTACTAAAGGTTACAGAGAGGGATATAAAACTATTTGAGGTAAACAAAAAATGTTTCTGGTGTAATATAGTTATGATAATTTATAAAGAGAGAGATATCAGATTATTTGAGGGTTGGGGCCGTCATGGCCGTTATCGTATGGTAGTTGGATTTACAACTACCTATGCATTCAGTGCCTATCACCACTGATGTTGTGAGTTTGAACCCCGTTCGTGGCAATGTGTACGTACTCAATACAACATTATGTGATCAAGTTTGTCAGTGACTTGCGACATGTCGGTTTTTTCCCCGGGTACTCCGATTTCCTCCACCAATAAAACTGACAGCCACGATATAACTGAAATATTGTTGAAAGTGGCATTAAATACCATAAACCAAACCTAAGCCAAACTATTTGAGGGTTAGGATTATAGTTGTTTAACACCACTTTCAACAAGATTTTAGTTTTATCTGTGATTTTGGCAGTTTCCTGTGATCTCAACAAGAGATTTGTCAGTATCGACAAACTGTCTCTAATTGCTGGAAATTATTGGTCAATGTTACGTAAAGCACAAAAGAACATTACCGAAAAAAACAATGACATTATTTTTGAAGGTATCGACTTACATTATCACAACTCCCACTAATGTCGCCACTTGTCCTATTGGACTCGCTGTGATAATTGTGATAAAGTATTCTTGACCTTCATAACTGTTGTTATTCTTTATTTATCATGGCAGTCAGTTTTAGTAATGGAGGAAACTCTCTTTATTTATCATGGCAGTCAGTTTTAGTAATGGCGGAAACTCTCTTTATTTATCATGGCAGTCAGTTTTAGTAATGGAGGAAACTCTCTTTATTTATCATGGCAGTCAGTTTTAGTAATGGAGGAAACTCTCTTTATTTATCATGGCAGTCAGTTTTAGTAATGGAGGAAACTCTCTTTATTTATCATGGCAGTCAGTTTTAGTAATGGCGGAAACTCTCTTTATTTATCATGGCAGTCAGTTTTAGTAATGGAGGAAACTCTCTTTATTTATCATGGCAGTCAGTTTTAGTAATGGAGGAAACTCTCTTTATTTATCATGGCAGTCAGTTTTAGTAATGGAGGAAACTCTCTTTATTTATCATGGCAGTCAGTTTTAGTAATGGAGGAAACTCTCTTTATTTATCATGGCAGTCAGTTTTAGTAATGGAGGAAACTCTCTTTATTTATCATGGCAGTCAGTTTTAGTAATGGAGGAAACTCTCTTTATTTATCATGGCAGTCAGTTTTAGTAATGGAGGAAACTCTCTTTATTTATCATGGCAGTCAGTTTTAGTAATGGAGGAAACTCTCTTTATTTATCATGGCAGTCAGTTTTAGTAATGGAGGAAACTCTCTTTATTTATCATGGCAGTCAGTTTTAGTAATGGAGGAAACTCTCTTTATTTATCATGGCAGTCAGTTTTAGTAATGGAGGAAACTCTCTTTATTTATCATGGCAGTCAGTTTTAGTAATGGAGGAAACTCGTAAACTCATAGAAAATAACGGAATTGCCACAAAGTCACTACTGATGAATTGGCTGAAACGTTAAAAATCTTCTCCTGTATGAAAGTACTGTTCTGAATGATTTCTTCAGTAATACATATAATATATGTGTAGTTGTCTACAAGATTCCTCATTTAATCTTGTTCTGGTGAAAAATATGCAGATGATGGACAATTGTTATTTCTCATTGGCAGAAACGTTTAAAATCTTAACTACAAATTCAAATTATTTTTAACTTTTACATACATGTATGATGTTTGTTAGATCCTCTACCAAGATTCATCATATAATTTTGATTTGGCAAAAAACATGGCTGACATGAGCAATTCTTGGTTTTGATTGACAGAAACTTTACAAAGACAAGTGATTTGTAGCGAAGGACAATTTATGTATGTGAGGTTCTCTACAAAAACTGCATATTACTTTGAAATTGCACAATAAAAACAAATTACCATCATGTTTTTGAATGGCTAAACTATTTGAAATGATCTACTTTGAATCTAACAAGTTTTATGTTTTATAACTTGATACAAAGATTGCTAAATTTTGTGTGATCGTTGAAAATTTTTTTTCATATAAGCATCCATGGAGATACATGCAGTTCTTGAAATGAAAATTTGAATTTACTGGTCTGAATCAAATTCTTGAATTTATTTTTATATACTGTATTTCTATATAAAAATTGAAAAATTTACTGGTCCGATCAAAGTTTTACTGGTCTTGGGCCAGAGGACCGGTGCTCATTGTGAGGACTGTACATGTATTTGTAAACCAGGTGAGCGATACAGTATCTTAGGAGCCTCTTGTCATGATTTAACACTTGAAATTACTACAAGATGTTTGATTTTTTTTTCCAGGAAATTTGAGGGAAGAGGAAAGTAAACTTGTGATGTACACTGTGATATTATAAACAACACTGTCTATACAATATTTCATAAATTATAGCCCTGTGAAAGTTACACGATTACATCCATGATGGAACTGCAATTGTTTAATATATACATATATGCATATTTATTTTATTTCTGTATATCTTTGGTGTTTTTTTTATCTCACCAGATCCACAAGGTCATGTGAGGTATTGCTATCACTTAATGTCCGTCGTCTGTCTTCTGTGAATTGTTTACATTTTAAACTTCTTCAGCTCTGAAACCAGTGGGCTAATTGGCATTAAGCTTGGTAGAATGTTCTTTGAATGGTTTTATAAAAAGTTTATGTTTTTTTGTTGATCAGAAATGCACAAAAGAAACAAGGGTCTCAAAAGTATCAGAAAGAGTGTTGTGTTTTTTTATCTTCTTCTCTGAAACCAGTGGGCAAATTAGAACTAATTTTGGTAGGAATGTTCATTGGATGATCCTCTAGAAAAGTTATGTTTTTTTGTTGTTGATTTGGAAATACATTTTTGTACTTGAAAGAAACAAGAGGCCCAAAGGTGTCAAAAAGTGTGTTGTCTGTTTTTAATCTTCTTCTCTGAAACCACTGGGTCAATTAGAATCAATCTTGGTAGGAATGTTCATTTCAATGGTACTGTAAAGAATTTCCTGTCTGCAATGGAATTTGATTTATATCTGAGAATCTTGTAGTCATGGTGACTTTTAATTTCATTAAGAGAAATCTCCAATATAAGATTCATACTTTGAAATCTTGAGAGAAAAAAACAGAACTTGAAATGCAAATTTATCTTTCTTACATGGTCAAAGGCCAGGTGATCTTTTATTAGCACTTGAGTCTGTCGACATCTGTCATCAATAACTTTTCCACTTTTTAATCTTGTCCTGCAAAACAATGGAACCAGATTTGGAAGGAATGATCCTTAGGAAAAGGAGATTCAGATTCAGTTTTATACTATTGAAGTTGATTCTCAAAGAAGAGGGGCTTGTAAGGGGTCTTAAAGGGGGGACATTAAGTACATCTTGATGCAATAGGTGATGAATGAAGTAAATCCCCTTTACCAGGTGAGTGATACAGGGTCATGTGAGCCTCTATTTGATATAAATATTATCCAATAATAGTAGGTCAATGGAATATGAAGTTGTTTTGGCTTAATAACCAAAGCCCACTCTCTCAACCAAGTTTTCTTGCTTAATAACCAAAGCCCACTCTCTCAACCAAGTTTTCTTGCTTAATAACCAAAGCCCACTCTCTCAACCAAGTTTTCTGGCTTAATAACCAATGCCCACTCTCTCAACCAAGTTTTCTGGCTTAATAACCAAAACCCACTCTCTCCACCAAGTTTTCTGGCTTACTAACCAAAGCCCACTCTCTCAACCAAGTTTTCTGGCTTACTAACCAAAGCCCACTCTCTCAACCAAGTTTTCTGGCTTACTAACCAAAGCCCACTCTCTCTACCAAGTTTTCTGGCTTACTAGCCACAGCTCACTCTCTCAACGAAGTTTTCTGGCTTACTAACCAAAGCCCACTCTCTCAACCAAGTTTTCTGGCTTACTAACCAAAGCCCACTCTCTCAACCAAGTTTTCTGGCTTACTAACCAAAGCCCACTCTCTCAACCAAGTTTTCTGGCTTACTAACCAAAGCCCACTCTCTCAACCAAGTTTTCTGGCTTAATAACCAAAACCCACTCTACCAAGTTGTCTGGCTTACTAACCAAAACCCATTCTCTACCAAGTTTTCTGGCTTAATAACCAAAGCTTACTCTCAACCAAGTTTTCTGGCTTACTAACCAAAGCTTACTCTCTCTACCAAGTTTTATATTTTGACACTACTGTTATTGGTTTGTATTTATGTACAGAACACATGATATATATATGTAGATGCCAAATGGTCAGATTGTTGTATTAAACTATGCATATCATAATTGCCTTACTGGCAGTAGAATTTGAGCTTTCCTTCATTGGCCAGAACACCTGCTCAGTCATATTTAACAGTAGATTAGTTGTCATTCCAGTATTCAATTACAGGTAAAGGGACCAACCATTTAGCTTTTACTGGATGAGAGGAGGGTATGCTATGGTTTTTTTGCCAGAGCCAGAAATTTTCTTAACACAAAACACACAAATCAGATTATTTCTTAATTGGACATGAACAATCAATTATTATTCACATTTTGCCAAAATGTCAGGGCCATGTTATTTATTTTTTTGCACCTTTCATGTCATTTATGTTCCATAACTTTTGGTTATATAATTTTTTTTTCATTACTGCCTGAAACTAAACCAACTGGTAAGATTTTGATATCAGACCTTTCAATAGTTAATCTAAAGTTTGTCCTGATGTAAGATTATATCTAGTTGTATTAGATTTTAATGGAGTGTAGTGTGTTTCACACCAACATTTTTTATCAGATTGGCTGCTGGTATAAGGCACCTGCACATTTCTATTGCCTTTACAGAATTTGTGCAATACATTTGTGTATAATGTATAGAAACAGAATACTCTTGCATAAGTTAACTGATAATTTGATTGAATTAAGTTTTATTTTGATTATATTTTCATATACCGGTACTTGTAATTAAAACTTGGGGATGTGCAATAGATTTAATAAATGTTATATGTGGTACAGTAGTCCCCCACTTATAATGCCACCCTTCTGCAATGTAAAAGTGGCCCTATAAGAAGGATGGCCTCTCTTGAGGGGGACTGCTTAGTGGTATTTTACTATCTCAATACATTTGAAATCTGGCCAGATAAGAGGGATGGCCTTTGGTGGGAGTGGCCTTATAAGAGGGATTACCTTTGGTGGGAGTGGCCTTAAAAGAGGGGTGGCCTTTGGTGGGAGTGGCCTTATAAGAGGGATGGCCTTTGGTGGGAGTGGCCTTATAAGAGGGATGGCCTTTGGTGGGAGTGGCCTTATAAGAGGGATGGCCTTTGGTGGGAGTGGCCTTATAAGAGGGATGGCCTTTGGTGGGAGTGGCCTTATAAGAGGGATGGCCTTTGGTGGGAGTGGCCTTATAAGAGGGATGACCTTTGGTGGGAGTGGCCTTATAAGAGGGAGACTACTGTACATCAAGATGTTTTTATGCAGATATGACAAACACATTTAATTTTTTATATGTTTTTAGAATATTCAACTTTTGAGTTGCATTCTGGTATGGGATTGTATATACTGATATCATTGTCATTGTTTTCAGTCTGTAGACAAATATATTTTCACAGTAAATTAAGATCTGTCCATTATTTTAAAGATCCTTGGCACAGAATAATTTTTGTATTAGATCCCTATCTTTTTCCAAACAAGAGGCACACAGTGGAGTTAAAATTAGAAAACTTGCTGCAGTCCTATCAAGACTCCACCAGACAGTAGCCCTTAATTAATTCTGTGTTATTTTAGTCACATTTAGCTTCCCTATTTATTGGCTCTAGATATATACATAAAAAAAATTGATTGAACACGCATAGCCAAATGGGTTAAAGATATCTCATTTGGTTGGACACGGATGGCCGAATGGGTTAAAGATATCTCATTTGATTGGACTTGGATGGCTGAATGGGCTGTGTCATTCCCTTCTGACCACCAGTCTTGTATCACCCACGTCAGTTTAAACCTACTGGTAACTCTTATTTTATACAGTTGTGCACATATTGTGCATGACGAAGTGTTTAATTTTTACAATCTTTTAACTTTCAATTTTTACATGTTATTTTATACATCTATTTTCTTAGTCTTATTGCCAATCTGTCTCTGAAAAAAATATATCATTGTCAAGAGGATTCACAAAGGGGATTATTATCCATTGTTATCATATACTTATCATCTCGGGTGGATACGCAGGTCTCAGGATGATACACAGCCCGGTATGAAAAAGTTGTTATATTAATTTCTATACAAATGTATAAACAAATTAAATTATGTTGTTGCAGTATTATTATTTATATAGCAAATGGTATTAAAAAGTAATTAAAAATCAACCAAAGAAATATGTATGTATTTGTGTATTTATCTATGTATGTATGTAACTGATTGATACAATTGCAAATTGTTTTAATAAAATATTTGACATGGTATATATATATATATAAACTGCATCCTTGTTTGTTGTTGTTTTATGTTTAATTCACATTTCTGATTGACATTTCTGATTGTATGGTAGTTTGATTTGCTACCTATCTTCACTAACCAACTAAGATGTAATGATTAGCAACCGCATCAGTGCCGTTATGGTTAGCATGTTCGCCTCGAGTGCTGTAGATCGTGGGTTCGAGCCCTGGTCGGGTCAAACCCAAAACTATAAAATTGGTATTTGTTGCTTCTCCACTAAGCACGCAGCATTAAGGAGAAAGAGCAAAGATTATGATCTCGGAATCGGAATAATGTGTCCGAGTGGAGCAATATGTCTACCAACGGACTGTTGGTTCAATGAGCTAGCAATATAAAAGCGGACCTCATTATCATCTCATTGAAAATTAACTTGTTCTCGCCATGATGTAGCTGAAAAATTCCTGAATTGGCGTTAAACAACAATCACTTACTGACTGTAATGGTTAGCAAGCTCTCATCAAGTGTGATAATTATGAAAAGAAAGTTTGAATAGTTATGGTCAACAATTCCATCCATATCAACAAACGTACAATCTCACCTGATAGTAGTGTTGTTACATTTGAATTCTTTAGAAAATTCCTGTCAGAAGAGTTCCAAGAGATTTGTTGTAGCTTCTACCATTTCAGAGATATGAGATCGAAAGGAACCAATGCCCAAATTTTGTATGTTTTATTTAAAGGCCAGGTATGACCTAGAAAATTTTACACCCCTACAGCAATTAAGCTTATTTGGTAATGGGCAGCTTACTGATTATTTTTAGATAAAGCTGCTGTGCATGTAAACAAGAACATGTGAATGAAAGCATGGACTATAAGACTTGTGATATAACCATCTTACCATGGACTATAAGACTTCTGATATAACCATCTTACCATGGACTATAAGACTTCTGATATAACCATCTTACCATGGACTATAAGACTTCTGATATAACCATCTTACCATGGACTATAAGACTTCTGATATAACCACCTTACCATGGACTATAAGACTTCTGATATAACCATCTTACCATGGACTATAAGACTTCTGATATAACCATCTTACAATGGACTATAAGACTTCTGATATAACCATCTTACCATGGACTATAAGACTTGTGATATAAACATCTTACCATGGACTATAAGACTTCTGATATAACCATCTTACCATGGACTATAAGACTTCTGATATAACCATCTTACCATGGACTATAAGACTTGTGATATAAACATCTTACCATGGACTATAAGACTTCTGATATAACTATCTTACCATGGACTATAAGACTTCTGATATAACTATCTTACCATGGACTATAAGACTTGTGATATAACCATCTTACCATGGACTATAAGACTTGTGACATAACCATCTTACCATGGACTATAAGACTTCTGATATAACCATCTTACCATGGACTATAAGACTTGTGATATAACCATCTTACCATGGACTATAAGACTTCTGATATAACCATCTTACCATGGACTATAAGACTTCTGATATAACTATCTTACCATGGACTATAAGACTTCTGATATAACCATCTTACCATGGACTATAAGACTTGTGATATAACCATCTTACCATGGACTATAAGACTTGTGATATAACCATCTTACCATGGACTATAAGACTTCTGATATAACCATCTTACCATGGACTATAAGACTTCTGATATAACCATCTTACCATGGACTATAAGACTTCTGATATAACCATCTTACCATGGACTATAAGACTTGTGATATAACCATCTTACCATGGACTATAAGACTTGTGATATAACCATCTTACCATGGACTATAAGACTTGTGATATAACCATCTTACCATGGACTATAAGACTTGTGATATAACCATCTTACCATGGACTATAAGACTTCTGATATAACCATCTTACCATGGACTATAAGACTTCTGATATAACCACCTTACAATGGACTATAAGACTTGTGATATAACCATCTTACCATGGACTATAAGGCTTCTGATATAACCATCTTACCATGGACTATAAGACTTGTGATATAACCATCTTACCATGGACTATAAGACTTCTGATATAACCATCTTACCATGGACTATAAGACTTCTGATATAACCATCTTACCATGGACTATAAGACTTCTGATATAACCATCTTACCATGGACTATAAGACTTCTGATATAACCATCTTACAATGGACTATAAGACTTCTAATATAACCATCTTACCATGGACTATAAGACTTGTGATATAACCATCTTACCATGGACTATAAGACTTCTGATATAACCATCTTACCATGGACTATAAGACTTCTGATATAACCATCTTACAATGGACTATAAGACTTCTGATATAACCATCTTACCATGGACTATAAGACTTGTGATATAACCATCTTACCATGGACTATAAGACTTCTGATATAACCATCTTACCATGGACTATAAGACTTCTGATATAACCATCTTACCATGGACTATAAGACTTGTGATATAACCATCTTACCATGGACTATAAGACTTCTGATATAACCATCTTACCATGGACTATAAGACTTCTGATATAACCATCTTACCATGGACTATAAGACTTGTGATATAACCATCTTACCATGGACTATAAGACTTCTGATATAACCATCTTACAATGGACTATAAGACTTCTGATATAACCATCTTACCATGGACTATAAGACTTCTGATATAACCACCTTACTATGGACTATAAGACTTCTGATATAACCATCTTACCATGGACTATAAGACTTCTGATATAACCATCTTACCATGGACTATAAGACTTCTGATATAACCATCTTACCATGGACTATAAGACTTGTGATATAACCATCTTACCATGGACTATAAGACTTGTGATATAACCACCTTACAATGGACTATAAGACTTGTGATATAACCATCTTACCATGGACTATAAGACTTGTGATATAACCATCTTACCATGGACTATAAGACTTGTGATATAACCATCTTACCATGGACTATAAGACTTGTGATATAACCATCTTACCATGGACTATAAGACTTCTGATATAACCATCTTACCATGGACTATAAGACTTGTGATATAACCATCTTACCATGGACTATAAGACTTCTGATATAACCATCTTACCATGGACTATAAGACTTGTGATATAACCATCTTACCATGGACTATAAGACTTCTGATATAACCATCTTACCATGGACTATAAGACTTGTGATATAACCATCTTACCATGGACTATAAGACTTGTGATATAACCATCTTACCATGGACTATAAGACTTGTGATATAACCATCTTACCATGGACTATAAGACTTGTGATATAACCATCTTACCATGGACTATAAGACTTGTGATATAACCATCTTACCATGGACTATAAGACTTGTGATATAACCATCTTACCATGGACTATAAGACTTCTGATATAACCATCTTACCATGGACTATAAGACTTCTGATATAACCATCTTACCATGGACTATAAGACTTCTGATATAACCATCTTACCATGGACTATAAGACTTGTGATATAACCACCTTACAATGGACTATAAGACTTGTGATATAACCATCTTACCATGGACTATAAGACTTGTGATATAACCATCTTACCATGGACTATAAGACTTGTGATATAACCATCTTACCATGGACTATAAGACTTGTGATATAACCATCTTACCATGGACTATAAGACTTCTGATATAACCATCTTACCATGGACTATAAGACTTGTGATATAACCATCTTACCATGGACTATAAGACTTCTGATATAACCATCTTACCATGGACTATAAGACTTGTGATATAACCATCTTACCATGGACTATAAGACTTCTGATATAACCATCTTACCATGGACTATAAGACTTGTGATATAACCATCTTACCATGGACTATAAGACTTCTGATATAACCATCTTACAATGGACTATAAGACTTCTGATATAACCATCTTACCATGGACTATAAGACTTGTGATATAACCATCTTACCATGGACTATAAGACTTCTGATATAACCATCTTACCATGGACTATAAGACTTGTGATATAACCATCTTACCATGGACTATAAGACTTCTGATATAACCATCTTACCATGGACTATAAGACTTGTGATATAACCATCTTACCATGGACTATAAGACTTGTGATATAACCACCTTACAATGGACTATAAGACTTGTGATATAACCATCTTACCATGGACTATAAGACTTGTGATATAACCATCTTACCATGGACTATAAGACTTGTGATATAACCATCTTACCATGGACTATAAGACTTCTGATATAACCATCTTACCATGGACTATAAGACTTCTGATATAACCATCTTACCATGGACTATAAGACTTCTGATATAACCATCTTACCATGGACTATAAGACTTGTGATATAACCATCTTACCATGGACTATAAGACTTGTGATATAACCACCTTACAATGGACTATAAGACTTGTGATATAACCATCTTACCATGGACTATAAGACTTGTGATATAACCATCTTACCATGGACTATAAGACTTCTGATATAACCATCTTACCATGGACTATAAGACTTGTGATATAACCATCTTACCATGGACTATAAGACTTCTGATATAACCATCTTACCATGGACTATAAGACTTGTGATATAACCATCTTACCATGGACTATAAGACTTCTGATATAACCATCTTACCATGGACTATAAGACTTGTGATATAACCATCTTACCATGGACTATAAGACTTCTGATATAACCATCTTACCATGGACTATAAGACTTGTGATATAACCATCTTACCATGGACTATAAGACTTCTGATATAACCATCTTACCATGGACTATAAGACTTGTGATATAATCATCTTACCATGGACTATAAGACTTCTGATATAACCATCTTACCATGGACTATAAGACTTGTGATATAACCATCTTACCATGGACTATAAGACTTGTGATATAACCATCTTACCATGGACTATAAGACTTGTGATATAACCATCTTACCATGGACTATAAGACTTGTGATATAACCATCTTACCATGGACTATAAGACTTCTGATATAACCATCTTACCATGGACTATAAGACTTCTGATATAACCATCTTACCATGGACTATAAGACTTCTGATATAACCATCTTACCATGGACTATAAGACTTGTGATATAACCACCTTACAATGGACTATAAGACTTGTGATATAACCATCTTACCATGGACTATAAGACTTGTGATATAACCATCTTACCATGGACTATAAGACTTCTGATATAACCATCTTACCATGGACTATAAGACTTGTGATATAACCATCTTACCATGGACTATAAGACTTCTGATATAACCATCTTACCATGGACTATAAGACTTGTGATATAACCATCTTACCATGGACTATAAGACTTCTGATATAACCATCTTACCATGGACTATAAGACTTGTGATATAACCATCTTACCATGGACTATAAGACTTCTGATATAACCATCTTACCATGGACTATAAGACTTGTGATATAACCATCTTACCATGGACTATAAGACTTCTGATATAACCATCTTACAATGGACTATAAGACTTCTGATATAACCATCTTACCATGGACTATAAGACTTGTGATATAACCATCTTACCATGGACTATAAGACTTCTGATATAACCATCTTACCATGGACTATAAGACTTGTGATATAACCACCTTACAATGGACTATAAGACTTGTGATATAACCATCTTACCATGGACTATAAGACTTCTGATATAACCATCTTACCATGGACTATAAGACTTGTGATATAACCATCTTACCATGGACTATAAGACTTCTGATATAACCATCTTACCATGGACTATAAGACTTCTGATATAACCATCTTACCATGGACTATAAGACTTCTGATATAACCATCTTACCATGGACTATAAGACTTGTGATATAACCATCTTACCATGGACTATAAGACTTGTGATATAACCACCTTACAATGGACTATAAGACTTGTGATATAACCATCTTACCATGGACTATAAGACTTGTGATATAACCATCTTACCATGGACTATAAGACTTCTGATATAACCATCTTACCATGGACTATAAGACTTGTGATATAACCATCTTACCATGGACTATAAGACTTCTGATATAACCATCTTACCATGGACTATAAGACTTCTGATATAACCATCTTACCATGGACTATAAGACTTGTGATATAACCATCTTACCATGGACTATAAGACTTCTGATATAACCATCTTACCATGGACTATAAGACTTGTGATATAACCATCTTACCATGGACTATAAGACTTCTGATATAACCATCTTACAATGGACTATAAGACTTGTGATATAACCATCTTACCATGGACTATAAGACTTGTGATATAACCATCTTACCATGGACTATAAGACTTCTGATATAACCATCTTACCATGGACTATAAGACTTGTGATATAACCATCTTACCATGGACTATAAGACTTCTGATATAACCACCTTACCATGGACTATAAGACTTCTGATATAACCATCTTACCATGGACTATATGACTTCTGATATAACCATCTTACCATGGACTATAAGACTTGTGATATAACCATCTTACCATGGACTATAAGACTTCTGATATAACCATCTTACCATGGACTATAAGACTTGTGATATAACCATCTTACCATGGACTATAAGACTTGTGATATAACCATCTTACCATGGACTATAAGACTTGTGATATAACCATCTTACCATGGACATAAGACTTGTGATATAACCATCTTACCATGGACTATAAGACTTCTGATATAACCATCTTACAATGATTGTATGAGATAAAGGAATCCAGTATCCAATTATACAGATCTAGATTATAACATTGATATTGAAAGTAAAATTAACATGATGTTTATCCCATGTTGACCCTTTCATTAATGGCATGCATGACAATTCAAAGAGATAACAGCAGGACAATCAAATGTATATTTTTGTTACTTAGTTTGGTTCATTAAATTTTGGAAGTACAGCTATCCAAGTGATAACATTTGTTGAATTAATTTTGTTGTTTCACATGATTAACTTATACAAACAAAGAACCTATTATCTAGTTTATCCCCCCCCCCCCAAAAAAAACCTCCCTCAGACATGTGCTTACAGTTCAAAATTTTATTGGTACACTTGAAATATGATACAGGTATTTCATATCTCAGATGTTGATTTTTGGAGGGAATTTTTACTGAAGAAAATACAGTATATTGATGCAATTGATGCAATAACTGAAATTAAAAGGGAAATGTAAGAAATTGAGAAAATATCACTTATAATTACTGAAGAACAAAAAGATACATTATTAAGTTTGTTTGGATACTATGATGGGGTAAATGACATACAGGTCACCCATGTGAATGAGGCCACACAGACAGATGAGATAACTGAGTCACCAAAAGCACATAAGAAACCATAGTTTGAAGAAAGAAAAATATAGATATTTTAGGACAATGGCATCCAAATGCTGATGGTATATCCTGTATGTGTGGGAATAGTTTATTTACATATGGTATTACTATATTAAAATAGTATTTGCAATAATTACATGGATTTTCCAATGCCAGATGAGTGGATTATTTGATAAATGAATCTATTTAATTAGTAAGTAGAATATCAATTCATCAATGCATGCTGTAGATTATAGATCACATGCTGTTCACTACTTCCATTGTAAATATAAACAAGAAGCTGTTGCCATGACTGTCTCCTCCTACATGTCAATTACCAAAATTTGAATTTTGAAATTACCTCTGCCTCAGAATTTCAAATTGTAATATTTTTATTATCTATTATTTATATTTTTAGATTTCCATCTTAAAATGTCCCCTATTTGTGCTCTGACTTGTCTCTAAATTTATTGTTTGAAAAGATTGCAAATTGATTTGCTAAACAGAAAATTGTTGCTTAGTCCTCAACACTGCCCAAATATTTAAATCTTTCATGTTTTCAAGAATTGTCTCCCTTTTATACTCTGGACATGGTCTTTAAGCCCTTTTATGGGTTAGAGTTTAACCAGAGACTTATAAAACAAAGGACCCTATATGAAAATATATAAAAATAATTTTCCTCAAAATCTAGACTTGATTGAACACAAACTGTGTATCAATAACCACATCAGTGAAACGGGCACAGGTGAGCCTCTAGTTAATATCCCTCGATGTGAAACCTATAATTAATTTCTTTAACATTTTCTACTAAATTTGTGTTTTTTCGAGCCTGCCTGGCTATTATCTTAAATTTAACCTTTTCATGACCATACATTTTCTGAAACGTACATGATTCCTCTATGTTCTGTGAAAATATCGGGATGTTTAAAGTCTTGCAGTGAAATGCCAGGTTATGGAAAACACCTACTCTAACAATAGCTCCATCATCCCCGGGAAATTCAATATTTATAGGTCGTGCATCAAATCCTCCATAGAGGTATTAAAATACAACTAAATCCATCAAAATTGGGCTCAAAATAATCCATATATATTTAAATTCAATTATCAATTTTAATTATTCCATTCCATTCAGTATATTTTACAATACAACAAAGCGAAAGGAACTATTTTCTTTAAAAAGGACTACCTTCGTATATGTTCTAAGCTCTGATTGGTGAATTATTGGTTTGACACCTTAAGAGGATAAACCGAGCACAATGTGCTGTATATAAGAATTGGGTATGTACATTTTAACTAAGTTTATGACCTTGACCTGATCTTTTTCACATGACACCCTCTAGTAGTGGGCTAAAATCGTACAAGGTATCACTAATATCCTTGGAGGCATTCAGAGAAGTCTTGAGCAGGCATGATGTGATGTATATTTAGATAAGGTACATACAGTTTGATCAAGTTTGTGACTTTGACATTCCAGCATTATTTGTGTCACACCCTCTATTTTTGTGCTACAATCAAGCCAAGCATCATTAAATATTCAAACTGCATCTGTGTTGTTAGTGTGCTTGCCTCGAGTGCAGTAGATTGTGGGTTCAAATTGAAATAAAGAATATAAAATAGATATGTGTTGCTTCACCACTAAACAGCATTGAGGAGAAAGAGCAAAGACTGGCTGGCTTGGACCACTAAACATGCAGCATTGAGGAGAAAGAGCAAAGACTGGTTGGCTTGGACCACTAAACATGCAGCATTGAGGAGAAAGAGCAAAGACTGGTTGGCTTGGAATCAGGATAATGTGTCCATAAACATGCAGCATTGAGGAGAAAGAGCAAACACGGGTTGGCTTGGAATCAGGATAATGTGTCCAAGGTAAGTGACATATCTACCCCCAGACTGTTGTTTCAGTCAGCTAGCACTAGAACAATCCAACTAAGCGTGTTGGTCTAGTACAAGGTGGACATCATCATCATCTAATCAAATGTAACATGTTCTTGTCATGATATAGCTGAAAAATGGCTCATTTGGCGTTAAACAACAATCACTCGCTCAATAAATATCATTCAAGGCATTCAAAAGTTTAGAGCCGGCATGATATAATGATTTATATCTGGATAAGGTAGGCACAGTTGGTTTGGTTTGGCTTTATGGTGTTTAACGCCACTTTCAACAATATTTCAGTTTTATTGTGCCGGTCAGTTTTATTGATGGAGGAAACCAGAGGACCCGGAGAAAACCACTGACAAACTTTATCACATAATGTTGATAGGAATTCGAACTCGCAACATCAGTGGTGATAGGCACTGATTGCATAGGTAGTTGTAAATCCAACTACCATACGGCCATGACAGCCCCAAGTAGCAGTTGAATGAAGCTTTATTTGCAACACACCCTCTAGTGGTGGACTACAATATCCTTCGAAGTATTCAAACATTTTCAGCTGGACAAGATGTTCTGTGTATTGGACAAAGCTAAGTTTGTAACCTTTACCTTCCAGCCTTATTTGTGATGCACCCTCTTAGTGGTGTGTTACAATCAGAAAAAAGTATCATTTATATCCTTGAAGGCATTCAAAACGTAATCACACAAAATTGTGTCTACAGGCAGACAGCACTTTGAAACCAGTATACCCCCATTCAACTTCGTTGTTGGGGTAAAAAAAAACATGTTTTGATGGGATTCACTAATATCCTGTTCCACGCCTGACACCCGTCGTAAATCCTCATCTACAAAATTAGTATATCTTACAAGTGGGTCAAAACCACAAGGTTCTAGCAAATTGTTGTATCAGCAGAAGAAAATACATGTTTGTGAAACAAAAACAAAAAAGAGATTTTGGCATTAATCAGTATATCAGGTGAAGTTCCAAGTAAAATGTTATATTAAGATATAATCATCTATCAGAAAACTATTACAGTACCAAGCTTAATATGCCCTTCCATGTTTCATCCAGGTTTATTAGGCATAATAACAATATATTAGACCTGGATCTTTTGAAATAAATCTTAGGCTCATGATTTTTTCAATAAATAACCCATCTTGTATTTGGGTAAAGTTTCTGACTGGTGATTCTTTCAGGAAAGCCAGGTCTGAAGGTGCCTTATTAAATGATGTCTAGAACTGCCTGTGGTCACCTGTATTAAAAGGTCACCTTTTACTTGTCCTGTTATAGAAAATTTCAAGTGAATTGAATCTCAGGTCACCTGTCTTAAAACACATTTTTTTCTTTGTCCTAAAGGTGGCCTCTTAATACAGGTTTGACTATTCAAAGAAAAACATGACACTAATATCCTCTCTCAGCATTTTAATTATACATCTTTAGAACAACATCTATACAACATTGGCACTTTGTTCTTATAACACACGAGATCTACAAAATCTACAAACAGCTCTACACCATATACAATCTATAATAGAGGTATTCTAAAACTTGGTGCACGTTCACTTTTAATGCAGCCACCTCTTTTAAGCACCCACCTGTCTTGTGTGGACATATTTTTTGCTCCCCCTACTGACCCCATAATTTAGGTTTTTTTCTTACTTTCTGAGAACGAAATGGTGGACGCTGACAACTTGATAAGCAAATTTTAACCCTTTGTATGTGAACAACTTTCTTTCTTATGGGTGTTAAGTTAAAGGACTAGAATATCAGTTATGGATTAAACATTAGGTTATGGATTATGGTTATGAAGCTTAACGCCACTTTCAACAATATTTCAGTTATATGGTGGTGGTCAGTTTTATTGGTGGAGGAAACCTGAGTACCTGGAGAAATCCACTGACCTGCCACTAGTCACTGACAAACTTTATCACATAATGTTGTATCGAGTACACCTGACCATGAGTGGGATTCAGACTCACAACTTTAGTGGTGATAGGTAGTGCTTGCACAGGTAGTTGTAAATCCAACTACCATAGGATCACAACCACCCTTCTTAAAAATTGGATATTTCTGAAATTTACATTTATTTTGAAATCACAGATTTATACAATACTAACAAAAAGTGAAGAAATAATTCACAAGCTACTTTATTATATTATAAGTGTTAATCAATAATTCCTTCATAGACTGGAAATATTACAAAATTTTAACAAAATCACATTTAAATAAAATAGAATAAAAGCTCACTCTTGTTTATTTACGTTATGCCAATTTCACATTATAACTTTCTTAGTAGCTATTAATCTTAAATTGTATTGTTCTATTTATTTTAATGAAATTTTTTATATCATTTTCGTCAAGGAAATTTATACTTAAAAATTATATACATAAAAAAAGAAACCTCCCTCGACTCCCCAGTATTCAATCCTTCCTTACAAAATACAGGACTAGAATCCAGGGGTGAAATATCTTGTGACCATGTAGACAATAAATGCACCAATGAAGATAACAATGTAACAAAAAGCTAACAATAATTACTAATACAAAATAGGTGTAAAACAAGTGATAAAAAGTCTAAAAGTTTTAACATTTAACATTTGTAGACAACAAAAACTAACCAATTAAAAAAATAATGCCATTTTTTATTTATTTATATCATCTTTATTTTACATTTGGCTGAAACATAATCAAATTAAATTAATTTATTCAATGAAGAAAAATTGATGAAAATAAAACCAGATTTGTTGTAGTTTTTGTATCATAGAATAATTTAAATTATTTAACTCATCAGTAAACAACAGAGACATTAAATGTAATTAAGTAACAAATACAAGTATCTCTAAAACACTTAATTTTAAATCTTATAAAAATCTGTCAACTTTTTAACAGATCTTGAAATAATATCCTAAATATAACAAAATGTCAATGTTTTTTTCTTTTCACATTTCTGTTGTCACAATTCTGTCTTGGTGTTATTTTCTGTCTAATTATTGATTAATTAACATGTGATAATACTGTTAAATATACAATTAACAAGCTGGTATTAGGAAATATATTCTTATTTCTTTTGTTGACCTTTATTTTATAATCCTTCATTGAGTTGACAATCTCCTTCTCTTTTAATACTTGTGGTGGTTTATGTTCGTTTTAATGCCACTTTCAACAATATTTCGCTCAACTTGTGGCTGTTAATTTTATTAATTTTATTAGTGAAGGAAATCGAAGTACCTGCAGAAAATCACCCATCTGCCTTGAGTCATTAACAAATGTTATCCAATAATGCTGTACATTAAGTACATCTCACAGTCAGGGACTGACAACTTTAGTGGTGATAGACATTGATTACTTTATGTAGCAGTAAGTTCTACCACCATAGGATTACAGTCACAACTGTCTCAAAGTTTCAATACATTTTTATATTCAGGCTTAAACGAATTACAAAATTTGTTTTTATATTCATAATTGAGAGAAGACCTTTCACTCCCTTTCTCCATTTGAAAGCAAGATTTCAGAAAATATTATATAATTAATCTTATATACATATATACAACATTTCATATTTATATATATAAAGCACAAAACAATTTCATAGAGGAAGATATGATAAAGGGTTCTTTTTGGTCCCCTAAATATATAGTAATAGATCAAAAGTCTTTTCGCACTAATAAAATATTTCCCTATTTATTTCATATAAAACCATGATATTTTTTTAAGTTCTCGTCAAATCATTTCTTACTCGATTTTCATGAAATTTTCATATAATTTTTATATGTTTCCGTAAAACATGATTTAAACACAAAGTTAATTTTGTTCACCAAATCTTACTATATATATACATGCAGTCATAAAAAATTGTGACGTAGAGAATTTGCATTTCTGTTTAATTCATAAATGTTTGAAAAGAAAAGTTCAAAACAATGATATGAAATTATTAAAATTAACTTTGATTAATTCTGCCCTTAAAGATGAAAAATTCAAGAAAACCGGTCAAGAAATGATTTCAATAGATTTTGTTGAAAATAAGTGGTTTTATATGAAATATACAGGAAAAATTCTTTGTGCAGAAAGACTTTGGTCCACTTAAAGTATATATGATTGGAATATTTCTTTAAATATTGTAAACACTTTTCTGTTGTAATGAATTTCACATATTAGAATGTTCTTATTGTCGATCAAGGATTATCTAATGATCGTCCAAACAAAAACATGTTTCTATTTCAATTGTAGAATTATATTTGTAGTGAGAAATATTTCACAAAACAAAATAAGAACAAACAAGATATATATAGCGCAATCTATAAAATAAAATTAAGACAAAAATTTATTTCGAATTTAACTGCTGCTTTTATGTATTTTTGTTAAAATCGATTATTTTTTTTTTACTGAAATACTGATGAAACGGATAATGATGTTATATGGCAGAAAAGGTCATATTTCCTATTCAACGGTTGGTTACTCATTTGCTATAAAATACAGGACAGTTGACGTCGAGTCACATTAACCAATAAAATGCCATCATGGAGGTCAAATAGGTTCCTTTGTCATTTTTGCCATTAGGGAGGTCAAATAGGTTCCTTTGTCATTTTTTTGGCCATTATTGAGGTCAAATAAGTTTTGAGCTAAATTTTGTCTTATCTAATAATACAACATATATCACAAAGAAAAATCACTTGATATGTAGACTATAAATAGATTGGGTACTTTCCAGAAATTGGTTTCCAGTATATTCTAACAATTGTATGCATGATTTGTCTTTGATAATTATTTCTGGAAAGTCCCTTATATAAACACAACATTATATAATGCTTTGATAAATATATATCAACAAACAAAAAGTAATTAAAAAAAAATGTACAGTAGGGCTTCAATTTAGATATTCACCATAGAAAAGAATTGTAAAAACAGAGATGAACAAGCTGAGTTGACTTGTATTATTTAAAATTCTTCAAGACAAATTCCTGTTTTTAACTTGACCGATATATTCTACAAATATATTGTGTATACATTTGGTTTGTATCTGTTAAGTAACTATTTTGCTAGCGGGCTAACATGAACATTTTCACACTTTTCTTCAAGGGGCATAACTCATTACCAAACCATAAGCAGAGTGCAACTTTGTTTGCTAAAAAGATTTATCTAAGGTTCATATATATGTCAGATAAATAAAAGTTAATAAAGAATCATGAAAAAAATCAACAATTAAGATATAAGAAAATACCAAAAAGATAAACATCTATCTTATTTTAAACATCAAGAACTTAATAATTAAATGCTAATAAGATACTGAGACATGGTGTCCACGTGTTATGAAACATGAGAACTAGAGGCTCACATGAGTCTGCAATACTCCCCTAGTTATACATTTTCTGTGTTTATTTTACAATATTAACTTATATATAGTTTGGATTCAACCAGGATTGTGGTTTCTTGGAATACATATTCCCACGAAGTTCTGTGGAAATGAACTTTTTTCTAGCGTTGGTGGCCATCCTTAATTTTAGATAAAAAAACAAAAAACGTAAACTTGATAGAAGGCCATCTTAGAGGTATCCTTTCAAATGGTTCAGTGGTTTCAAATAAGAAAATATTAAAACCTTTTCCCCAACAAGTACCATATTAAATTTAGTTCTATCTTAGGTGGCCATCTTAGATTTCCTATCCATATAAACAATGTATAAGTAAACATCAAATGATCCTGTTTCTCCTTATTTGAAGATTTTTTGTTTATTTTCAAAGATTTTGGCCAAACTTTTGGTTCAGGCACCCCTCCTTTCAGAGCCATAAAAAATATAGTTGGTCCCTTATTTTTGAAGACTGGATATGCCTCTGATTGGTTGCTCAAAAGAACATTTCTGCAAAGTTTTCTTCTATTTGTACCAGAAATTTTTGGAAGAGACAGCTGTTAACTGATGATGACAATGACGGACACAAAGTGATGACAATAGCTGACACGATCCTTTGTTATAGAGGAGCTAAACAATGTCATTTTGTTGCTATATGAAATTTATGACACTTTGCATGTACAGCTAGATGAATAATAGTTTGTTCTACTGTGAAAAACAATGCACTGAATTCTGTGAAAATAATCATGTAAACAATTTAAAAATTAGTGTAAAACTACAATTACAATTACAGATTAAATCTTAAATAACAAATAACAAATAACAATAAATGAAGCAAATTACAAAAATATATTAACTGTATCAGAAAAGCAAAAAAAAAAGTTGAAACAATGGTTGCCAATAGCATTTGAAGTTATATCAAGCAAAAGATGATTTTGGTGTTTCAACTATTTTTTTATATTTCTTTTTCGATAATTATATTTTAGAAAAAAAAATAATTGTGATTATACATCTTTTAAAAAATAGTAAGACTCAAAATCAACAGAAATTAAAAGTGAAGAGTTCAACTGACTAGGATTTTATCAGGTTTTCTAAAATAACCCTCAGAAATTAATGATGACTAATTCACAATGTTTTATAATATAAACTTTCCTGGGGATTTTAAAAAACCATGAGAAGTAAATGCTGAATAATTCACATGTTTGAAATTAGTAAAACGCAAGTATATATATAATTGGTTTTTTTTTCATTCCCCTTCCCCCTTTTCATGCAACATGTACATGTTTGAAATTAGTAAAATGCAAGTATATATATAATTGTTTTTTTTTCATTCCCCCTCCCCCTTTTCATGCAACATGTACATGTTTGAAATTAGTAAAACGCAAGTATATATATATAATTGGTTTTTTTTTCATTTCCCCTCCCCCTTTTCATGCAACATGTACATGTTTGAAATTAGTAAAATGCAAGTATATATATAATTGGTTTTTTTTTCATTCCCCCTCCCCCTTTTCATGCAACATGTACATGTTTGAAATTAGTAAAATGCAAGTATATATATAATTGTTTTTTTTTCATTCCCCCTCCCCCTTTTCATGCAACATGTACATGCTTGAAATTAGTAAAACGCAAGTATATATATAATTGGTTTTTTTTTCATTCCCCCTCCCCCTTTTCATGCAACATGTACATGTTTGAAATTAGTAAAACGCAAGTATATATACAATTGGTTTTTTTTCATTCCCCCTCCCCCTTTTCATGCAACATGTACATGTTTGAAATTAGTAAAACGCAAGTATATATATAATTGTTTTTTTTTTCATTCCCCCTCCCCCTTTTCATGCAACATGTATATGCTTGAAATAAATAAAGCACAAGTCTAATGTCTGTGTGTGCAGTTTACAGATAAAATATAGATTAGAACTCCAAATTCACCAAGCTATCACAAACCTCATACAATACATCGTTACACTATAAATACATATAAAGCCGATTCACAGAAATATGGTTATACATTTTATTTACACAACATATTGTACATAATTAATAATTATATTTTTATTTTAACAATCTCAATTTCTCAATAATTAAAATCAAACAAGAAAAAAGAATGGAGAAGGTTAACCTTTACCATTACACCAATGACACCAGTCAAAAACGTTCTGTCAGTGAGAAATGGTAATGCCAGTTATGATTGGATGAAGGGGGTACAGTTATTTGTTAAAGATTCTTAAACATACTATCAAGATTAATCAAACTTCGAGATCATAGTTTTATTATTGTAAAGAGATATACCAGGGAAACGAATTAATATAAGTTTTTTTAAACTTGTTTTCGAATCCCTTTAATTTTATGTATTATTTCATGTTGAAATTGACATTTTATTGTACAACATTATTTATTAATTAATGAAATGTTTAAACTAAGATTAATTAAGAAATTTAAATATTAATATGGTGATTTCTCCCTCAAATAAAATAGTGAATACCGTTTTAAGAGTAAACTTAATTTAAAAAAATGAAAATGTAAATGCTATCTTCAGCAGAGCTGGTTCCTACTGTGAAGATTAAAAGAATGGAAATCATGAGCAATCAAAATTACATTTATTATTTATTAAATTGAAATGTGAATATTTACACATGATGAATAAAAAAATAATGTTCATAACAATTTGTTAATGCATGTTAAAAATGATTCTTTTTTTCAAAAAATATATGATCGTGTGCAACCTTAGATACTTCCAGACTTCTCATAAATTCAAAATTTAGACAAGCAACCATGTATTCAGTTTGTTTTTCTTTTTTCATTATCACAACTTCAAACAAACTCCTTGAAAACAAACAGCTTTACTAACAGGCTTAAAAACTAGATTGTTTAATGGTATATATGGTAATTATACTTCATAATTTTTACTTACAATGTTTTATTTTTCTATCATTTTTTAAATACATTTTTTAACATCAAAAAAAATTTCCACAAGAACTTAAATAACATCTGACAGTACAAAATATATAAAAAAAAATAAAAAATTGATGGAAACTAATATTTCTATTAGCCAGATTTCACAGGATTTTAAATTTCGCAAATAAAACTGTAACACTGGGGCGTAACAATATTAATTCTACATTCTAAAACTTTTAATACAATAATCATTCTAACTTTTATGTCTTCTCCTTATCTCACAATTAGTAACTTTATACTGACGTCAGGAAACTGACCTTTATTCTGTCATACAAAAAATAAATAGTAATGTATGAGATTCTACCTCTCATGTTGATTTATGACCTTAAAATTTAAGTTTTCATAAAATCAACACTTTACTGAAACTCGTCATCAGACGACAGCAGAGTTGTCTTTTCATTATTTGATCTTTTATTTGGTTGTGGTGCCCTATGAACTCCACCAGCTGGAGTTGTAGTTGACAGATTGTGCTGTCGTGTCTGTATGACGTTACTTGCAGGAGACACTCCATTTTTTGCCTGTTTGTTTTGTTGTTGGTCACGATACGGCCACCCATCGGCTGCTTCTTCTTCCTGTGGGATTTTACTTCCTTGCTGGGTATATTGTGAATAATTTGGATGAAAATTATGGATGGCATCCTGCATGATATCTCGAGGATTCATTGTCTCCTTCAAACTGCTGGAGATGCTCTGCAGGGACACTGTACGGCCAGTATTTGAGGTAGGACCAGAACTATATATAGAGTGAGGAAATGCAAATCTGAGAGCAAGACTAGCCAGAGCCATCTCTATGCAGATGATGAAGTTTTGGTAACCTGCTGACACTGTTCCAAGTCCTGCTTTTAAAGACCCATTTTCAGAGTAAATAGCACTGATTGCACCTGCTTTCTCAAGAATAGCCAACACAACACCTGTAAAAGACAAATGTATACAATGAAATATTTCTTTTATTCAAACTCAATAAAATTTTAATATCAGAATAGACAGATGATTGTATTTTACAGGCTAATTTGCTAAGATTTGAATTTTTTGGGAAAAATCTCATGTTTCAAATAAAAATGATTTAAATTCATCAAAGAATCTGTTTAGACAGGTGTATCACAAACCACAGGTGAATACATATATACAATAGTCTGAAATCTAATACATGTACACTTAAAGTGTCAGATCAACAATAATTGTTAATTCATTAAGATTAAAGGATAAAAGGTATATAAATATGACTAGCAAGATGATAAACAGATTACATCAGTAATCATGATTTAAAAAAAATAGTTATAACAACATATGTCATGTAAGTAAATACAAAAAAATTATAAAATTTTAACAATTCTACTTGATATTTCATAAATGTGCAATCAAAATATGTAAAAAAAATTCTTGCTGCTCCGCTAACCATGTGCAGCTGTATGGAGTAAGAGCAGACTGGTTGGCTGAATTAGGATAATGTGTCCAAGTAGAGCAATATGTATATCTGTGGACTGTTGTTTCAGTGTACTGTGAGCTAGCACTAAAAATTTCAACTCAGCATGTTGGCCTAATAAAAAGCAGACAGCATCGTCATCATCATCTAATCAAAAACTATATAGCTGAAAAATTGCCCACTTAGTGCTAAATAATGATCACTCACTTCATATCATTTCTAAAATGTCAGTTACAGAATTTTTTTATTTTACCTTGTTTATTCTAACTTTAATTTGATACATTCTAGATTTATATAGTTCTTGTCAAAACATGCCAGAGTAAGGTATATGATAAATAGATGGAGCATTTGTCCTTATAATAGGGCTATCTTGGCATTCTTTAACAACTGGTTATACAAGTATTAGATATATTTTCCAATTTTTACCCTGTTTGGTTTCTATTTCACATGTAATAATTTGTGTGTAGCCAGTATGCTACACAAACTTGTATATGCTGTGTAAAAGCAGAACTTGAACATGAAACACTAACTTATAGTTCTTTTAAATAACTTAATTCTGTATATATTCACTCAATCTTAGATTTTACTGTTGTAAATTCTATATTCACCAGTAAAAGACTGGTGAATGTTTTAATACATTCCTTTCCTAATCAAATTATCCCTAAAATAAAAAACATCATTTTTTACATTACCTTGCCAGAATGACAAAAAGATGACAGACTTGATTGTGAAGAACTTTAGTACAGGATCATACGGACTGAGAAGATCCTTGGTAGCAAAGTAAAACAGGAACAAAGCATACAGAGCCAAACTAATGGATGTGTTGTAGATCAATGTAATGTATAGATATCCTGAACTGGGCCTGAAAAAAAAAAGATATACCGTAAATGGTTACGTATACAGTAATGTCCACCTCTTATAAGGAGATATACTGTAAATGGTTACGTATACAGTAATGTCCCCTCTTATAAGGAGATATACAGTAAATGATTACGTATACAGTAATGTCCACCTCTTATAAGGAGATATACAGTAAATGGTTATGTATACAGTAATGTCCACCTCTTATAAGAAGATATACTGTAAATGGTTACGTATACAGTAATGTCCACCTCTTATAAGGAGATATACAGTAAATGGTTACGTATACAGTAATGTCCACCTCTTATAAGGAGATATACTGTAAATGATTATGTATACAGTAATGTCCACCTCTTATAAGGAGATATACTGTAAATGGTTACGCATACAGTAATGTCCACCTCTTATAAGGAGATATACTGTAAATGGTTATGTATACAGTAATGTCCACCTCTTATAAGGAGATATACAGTAAATGGTTATGTATACAGTAATGTCCACCTCTTATAAGGAGATATACAGTAAATGATTACGTATACAGTAATGTCCACCTCTTATAAGGAGATATACAGTAAATGATTACGTATACAGTAATGTCCACCTCTTATAAGGAGATATACAGTAAATGATTACGTATACAGTAATGTCCACCTCTTATAAGGAGATATACAGTAAATGGTTACGTATACAGTAATGTCCACCTCTTATAAGGAGATATACTGTAAATGATTATGTATACAGTAATGTCCACCTCTTATAAGGAGATATACTGTAAATGGTTACGTATACAGTAATGTCCACCTCTTATAAGGAGATATACTGTAAATGGTTACGTATACAGTAATGTCCACCTCTTATAAGGAGATATACAGTAAATGGTTACGTATACAGTAATGTCCACCTCTTATAAGGAGATATACAGTAAATGGTTACGTATACAGTAATGTCCACCTCTTATAAGGAGATATACAGTAAATGGTTACGTATACAGTAATGTCCACCTCTTATAAGGAGATATACTGTAAATGGTTACGTATACAGTAATGTCCATCTCTTATAAGGAGATATACAGTAAATGGTTATGTATACAGTAATGTCCACCTCTTATAAGGAGATATACTGTAAATGGTTATGTATACAGTAATGTCCACCTCTTATAAGGAGATATACTGTAAATGGTTACGTATACAGTAATGTCCACCTCTTATAAGGAGATATACAGTAAATGGTTATGTATACAGTAATGTCCACCTCTTATAAGGAGATATACTGTAAATGATTATGTATACAGTAATGTCCACCTCTTATAAGGAGATATACTGTAAATGGTTACGTATACAGTAATGTCCACCTCTTATAAGGAGATATACAGTAAATGGTTATGTGTACAGTAATGTCCACCTCTTATAAGGAGATATACTGTAAATGATTATGTAAACAGTAATGTCCACCTCTTATAAGGAGATATACTGTAAATGGTTATGTATACAGTAATGTCCACCTCTTATAAGGAGATATACTGTAAATGGTTACGTATACAGTAATGTCAACCTCTTATAAGGAGATATACTGTAAATGATTACGTATACAGTAATGTCCACCTCTTATAAGGAGATATACTGTAAATGGTTATGTATACAGTAATGTCCACCTCTTATAAGGAGATATACAGTAAATGATTACGTATACAGTAATGTCCACCTCTTATAAGGAGATATACAGTAAATGGTTATGTATACAGTAATGTCCACCTCTTATAAGGAGATATACTGTAAATGGTTACATATACAGTAATGTCCACCTCTTATAAGGAGATATACTGTAAATGATTACGTATACAGTAATGTCCACCTCTTATAAGGAGATATACTGTAAATGGTTATGTATACAGTAATGTCCACCTCTTATAAGGAGATATACTGTAAATGGTTACGTATACAGTAATGTCCACCTCTTATAAGGAGATATACTGTAAATGGTTATGTATACAGTAATGTCCACCTCTTATAAGGAGATATACAGTAAATGATTACGTATACAGTAATGTCCACCTCTTATAAGGAGATATACTGTAAATGATTACGTATACAGTAATGTCCACCTCTTATAAGGAGATATACAGTAAATGGTTATGTATACAGTAATGTCCACCTCTTATAAGGAGATATACAGTAAATGATTACGTATACAGTAATGTCCACCTCTTATAAGGAGATATACTGTAAATGGTTATGTATACAGTAATGTCCACCTCTTATAAGGAGATATACAGTAAATGGTTACGTATACAGTAATGTCCACCTCTTATAAGGAGATATACTGTAAATGATTACGTATACAGTAATGTCCACCTCTTATAAGGAGATATACTGTAAATGGTTATGTATACAGTAATGTCCACCTCTTATAAGGAGATATACAGTAAATGGTTACGTATACAGTAATGTCCACCTCTTATAAGGAGATATACAGTAAATGGTTACGTATACAGTAATGTCCACCTCTTATAAGGAGATATACTGTAAATGATTACGTATACAGTAATGTCCACCTCTTATAAGGAGATATACTGTAAATGGTTATGTATACAGTAATGTCCACCTCTTATAAGGAGATATACAGTAAATGATTACGTATACAGTAATGTCCACCTCTTATAAGGAGATATACTGTAAATGGTTACGTATACAGTAATGTCCACCTCTTATAAGGAGATATACAGTAAATGATTACGTATACAGTAATGTCCACCTCTTATAAGGAGATATACAGTAAATGGTTATGTATACAGTAATGTCCACCTCTTATAAGGAGATATACTGTAAATGGTTACGTATACAGTAATGTCCACCTCTTATAAGGAGATATACTGTAAATGGTTACGTATACAGTAATGTCCACCTCTTATAAGGAGATATACAGTAAATGGTTACATATACAGTAATGTCCACCTCTTATAAGGAGATATACTGTAAATGATTATGTATACAGTAATGTCCACCTCTTATAAGGAGATATACTGTAAATGGTTACGTATACAGTAATGTCCACCTCTTATAAGGAGATATACAGTAAATGGTTACGTATACAGTAATGTCCACCTCTTATAAGGAGATATACAGTAAATGGTTACGTATACAGTAATGTCCACCTCTTATAAGGAGATATACAGTAAATGATTACGTATACAGTAATGTCCACCTCTTATAAGGAGATATACTGTAAATGGTTATGTATACAGTAATGTCCACCTCTTATAAGGAGATATACTGTAAATGGTTACGTATACAGTAATGTCCACCTCTTATAAGGAGATATACAGTAAATGGTTACGTATACAGTAATGTCCACCTCTTATAAGGAGATATACTATAAATGGTTACGTATACAGTAATGTCCACCTCTTATAAGGAGATATACAGTAAATGGTTATGTATACAGTAATGTCCACCTCTTATAAGGAGATATACTGTAAATGATTACGTATACAGTAATGTCCACCTCTTATAAGGAGATATACTGTAAATGGTTATGTATACAGTAATGTCCACCTCTTATAAGGAGATATACTGTAAATGGTTACGTATACAGTAATGTCCACCTCTTATAAGGAGATATACTGTAAATGGTTACGTATACAGTAATGTCCACCTCTTATAAGGAGATATACAGTAAATGGTTACGTATACAGTAATGTCCACCTCTTATAAGGAGATATACAGTAAATGGTTACGTATACAGTAATGTCCACCTCTTATAAGGAGATATACTGTAAATGGTTATGTATACAGTAATGTCCACCTCTTATAAGGAGATATACAGTAAATGGTTACGTATACAGTAATGTCCACCTCTTATAAGGAGATATACTGTAAATGGTTACGTATACAGTAATGTCCACCTCTTATAAGGAGATATACAGTAAATGGTTACGTATACAGTAATGTCCACCTCTTATAAGGAGATATACAGTAAATGGTTACGTATACAGTAATGTCCACCTCTTATAAGGAGATATACAGTAAATGGTTACGTATACAGTAATGTCCACCTCTTATAAGGAGATATACTGTAAATGGTTATGTATACAGTAATGTCCACCTCTTATAAGGAGATATACAGTAAATGGTTATGTATACAGTAATGTCCCCTCTTATAAGGAGATATACTGTAAATGGTTACATATACAGTAATGTCCACCTCTTATAAGGAGATATACAGTAAATGGTTATGTATACAGTAATGTCCACCTCTTATAAGGAGATATACTGTAAATGGTTATGTATACAGTAATGTCCACCTCTTATAAGGAGATATACTGTAAATGGTTACGTATACAGTAATGTCCACCTCTTATAAGGAGATATACAGTAAATGGTTATGTATACAGTAATGTCCACCTCTTATAAGGAGATATACAGTAAATGGTTATGTATACAGTAATGTCCACCTCTTATAAGGAGATATACAGTAAATGGTTATGTATACAGTAATGTCCACCTCTTATAAGGAGATATACAGTAAATGGTTATGTATACAGTAATGTCCACCTCTTATAAGGAGATATACAGTAAATGGTTACGTATACAGTAATGTCCACCTCTTATAAGGAGATATACAGTAAATGGTTATGTATACAGTAATGTCCACCTCTTATAAGGAGATATACAGTAAATGGTTATGTATACAGTAATGTCCACCTCTTATAAGGAGATATACTGTAAATGGTTATGTATACAGTAATGTCCACCTCTTATAAGGAGATATACTGTAAATGGTTACGTATACAGTAATGTCCACCTCTTATATAATGAACAAGTGACCTTATAAGAGGGCGACAACTTAGTATTTTACTACCTCATTCATCTGACATCTTGCCTGATAAGTGGGTCTATGTAGTGTTTTCAGTGCCCATCACCACTAAAGTTGTTAGTTTCAATCCCACTCATGGCGAGGTGTACCTGATACATTATGTGATAAAGTTTGTTAGTGACTTGCTGCAGGTTGGTGGTTTTCTCTGGGTATTCCTGTTTCCTCCACCAATAAAACTGACTGCCACGACATAACTGAAATATTGTTGAAAGTGGTGTTAAACACCATAACCCTAACCCCTAACGCTGAATTATATGCCACTTGAAATCCATTTTAGTATCATGATGATAAGGACTTTAATTTCCTGTCAATTATCAAGTAAAATATCATGAATTTGTAGTCTTTGACGCCCAATAGAGTAGGTGTTTCATATTTCTTTTGTTAGATGTATAGATTAATTGTTGTGATAATTAAGATATATTGCATTTTTATTGTAAAATCATTTATAACAATATACACACATTCAACTCAAACCATTATTGCAAGCCATGCGTTATTCATCGGGTAAAACTTGACAGTCGAAAATATTTCATGATATGTGTACAACGTCAACGGTCACGTCAGTGGTTTCACTTGATAGCCGAAGAAATGTTTTCTGTCAAACGTTTTACAACAATATAGAATTTATAAATGGTTAAAGGTTGCTGAGTGTTTTATACCACTGCATACATGTATACTTACCTTTTTGTTGATAATGATCAAACTCATTAATTATTTACAATTTTAGGTATTAACACTTTATTACAGTTTATTGGTAATTCTACTCAGTCACTTATATTATATCCCTTCTATAAATTCATAAATTAATGCATATATTTATTAATGACCACCCAGCAAAAATGTGAGGGTAAATAAATGCAATTGTCACCATTGTAAAATAAAATAATGAATAAAAACAAGCCGACATATCAGAATTGTGAGGTTTAAATAGTTTTCACATTTTTTTGCATTAATAAATACATTACATTAATTTTTGAGAGTTTATCATCAACACAAGTATCATCTTATCTCGTTGAACATGAAAATCATATATACATATACACAGCTTAACCCTGTTACAATTTTGTGTCTGTCCAACATCATGTCATGATTTTTTTTTTATCTTCTATGATTTGAGAGAAGATTGTTTGTTTTGTTGATATTGGTGGAATTGTTGTCCATCACTGTTTAAATTTTCTTTTCATAAATTTACTTACGAGAAATTTCCATCCTTGTATAGACTGAATGCCTGTAGAACAAGGGTGATAACTGCCATTACAGGTTTGACAACACAGAACTGTAATGTTGCCTATAAAAAAAAATTGAATTTTAATAACATGAAGTTGTGCCACTTACAAAATTTGGCTAAAATTTGAAAATAGAATGAAACCTGTCTAAACTGAACTGTGAGTAAGTGAATACTGCATATATCAAATTTAAAAAAAAGTCAAAATGCTGAAAATCATTGTCAATTTAACCTGTATAAACCAAAAACCTGTCTATTCTAAACACAAAAGTTAGTCTCAATGAAGTTTGGTTTAAACAGGATTCACTGTATTAGGAAACTGAAATCATCAGTCTTGTACATTACTGTCTAAATATGACTGCCAACGTAAGAAGGTCAGAGATTACTTATAATTTGATTTTCAGAAATGCATAATAAATGTACATGTACAGTCAAAGCTTATTTCAAGGTCAAGGTTGCTGGGACAAACATTTGTTTTCTTCAAATCATTTAATTTAAAATAACAAAAGGTGATTATATTAAAATAATATTTCAGTTATGTCAACTAGAAGCAGACTTGAAATGGGCAAGTCACTATGTACAGCTAGGGGCCGTCATGGTCGTGATCGTATGGTTAGATCTATAACTATCTATGCAATCTGTGCCTATCACCACTAATGTTGTGAGTTCGAATCCCGATCAGGAAAAGTGTACTCGATACAACATTATGTGATAAAGTTTGTCAGTGACTTGCGGTGGGGCAGTGGTTTTCTCTGGGTACTCTGGTTGCCTCAACCAATAAAACTGACTGCCCTGATATAGCTGAAATATTGTTGATATAAAAGTGGCATTAAACACCATAATCCTAATTCTATGTAGAGCTAACTTGTGGTGAACCTGTTGGATTGAAGTAATCACATTCAGCTACAAATGTATAGTAGGAAGAGAGTCCAGACAATGAGTTAAAAATGACAGGTGAGAAATAATTATACATTTACCCATTAAAATCAATGGGTGTATAGAGGAATAATTATACACCTATCAATCGGTAGTGTAATCATTTGCATGCTCCCCACGAGTGCAGTAGATTGTGAGTTCAGGCCCAGTCAAACAAAGTTGTTATTTGTTGCTTCTCCACTAAGCAAGCAGTATTAAGAAGTAGGAGACTGGTTGGTTTGTAATTGGATAATGCGTTCGAGTGGTGTGACATGTCTACCCTCAGAATATTGTTTAAGTGAGCTTGCACTATAAAAATCCAACTAAGCATGTTGGTCTAGTACAAAGCGAACTTCATCATCATCTCATTTAAATTGTCTCCCCATGATGTAGTTGAAAAATTGTCTCCCCATGATGTAGTTGAAAAATTGTCTCCCCATGATGTAGCTGAAAAATTGTCTCCCCATGATGTAGCTGAAAAATTGTCTCCCCATGATGTAGTTGAACAACTGTCTCCCCATGATGTAGTTGAAAAATTGTCTCCCCATGATGTAGCTGAACAACTGTCTCCCCATGATGTAGCTGAACAATTGTCTCCCCATGATGTAGTTGAAAAATTGTCTCCCCATGATGTAGTTGAAAAATTGTCTCCCCATGATGTAGTTGAAAAATTGTCTCCCCATGATGTAGTTGAAAAATTGTCTCCCCATGATGTAGTTGAAAAATTGTCTCCCCATGATGTAGCTGAACAACTGTCTCCCCATGATGTAGCTGAACAACTGTCTCCCCATGATGTAGCTGAAAAATTGTCTCCCCATGATGTAGTTGAAAAATTGCTCATTTGGTGTTAAACAACAATCACTCACTTGCTCACTCACTATACAATTACCTATAATACAATAAATGGGTATACAGAGGAATACTTATACACCTATCCAATATACAGGATACATATATATTTGGTCTTAAGACGTACCTGTTTACAAAATCTCAGAAAACCAATAGTGTACTGTCTACCAGATAAACAGCAAGTACAGTATATACAACTGGATCTACAAAATACAATGTTACACTGATTAATGTGAATTCGGTCGTGATCGTATGGTAGTTGGATTAACAACTACCCATGCAATCAGTACTTATCATAATTAAAGTTCTGAGTTTCATTCTTGTTCATTGGCGAGGTGTACTTCATACAACATAAAAAGAAAAAGTTTGTCAGTACTTGAGACAGCTCGGGTTGGTGGTTTTCTCTGGTTTCCTCCACCAATAAAACTGACAGCCACGACATAACTGAAATATTTTTGAAAGTGGCATTAAACAACATACACCAAACCTAATGTGAATTCAATTAAATATATATGTGGATAGCAAATTCAAGGTTTGAGGAAAAATTGTATTTTCATGGATTCACAAATTAGCAGATTCCCCATTTAGAGTCAGTATATTTACAAAACATAAACTAGAGGCTCAGGTGAGCCTGTATCGCTCACCTGACATAAATAAGTCCTCTTAAGAATGTCTGCATGCCGAATACATCTAAGTTACTATTCAAATCCCATACTGCCATAGGGTTCTATGCTAAAACTATGTCTGCTCATGGCAGCCATCTTGGATGGAGGTTGTGGTCACTGGACACAATTTTGAAAGTATACTACCCAAGGACCATCCATGTCATGTTTGCTTTAAATTGGCTGACTGGTTTCAGAAGAGAAGACTTTTAAACAATTTTCCCATAGGGTCCTATGTTAAAACTATGTCCGCTGACGGCGGCCAATTTGAACCAAGATCGGGATCACTGAACACAATTTTGGAAGTTGACCACCTAAGGACCATCGATGACATGTTTGCTATATTGGCTTACTGGTTTCAGAGGAAAAGATTTTAAAACATTTTTTCCCATAGGGTCCTATGTTAAAACTACAGTATGTCCGCTGAAGGTGGCCATCTTGGATGGAGGTCAGAGTCACTGGACACAATTTTGAAAATTGACCACTTAAGGACCATCCATGCCATGTTTGCTTTAAATTGGCTTACTGGTTTCAGAGGAGAAGATTTTTAAACATATTTCCCATAGGGTCCTATGTTAAAACTATGTCTGCTGACGGTGGCCATCTTGGATGGAGATCGGGGTCACAGGACATAATTTTGAAAGTTGACCACATAAGGACCATTCATGCCATGTTTGCTTTAAATTGACTTACTGGTTTCAGAGGAAAAGACTTTTAAAACATTTTTTCCATATGGTCCTATGTTAAAATTAAGTCGAGTCATGGTGGCCAAACGATTAGCAAACGATTCACAAGTTTAGTACAGGACCACCCAATGATCATTCCTGCAAAGTCACAATTCAATTGGCTTAGTGGTTTCTAACAAGAAGATTTTTAAAATTTCGACCAATCAGAACACATTATGGGTCCTGGCAGCCATGTTGGATTTCCGATCAGTGCCAAAAACAAAATCTTGTATATGACCATCTAATGAACATTTCTGCTAAGTTTGGTTCAAATCTGTTTTGTGGTTTCAGAAAAAAAGATGAAAATGTGAAATTCCCATAGGGTCCAATGTTAAACTAAGTCGAGTCATGGCGGCCATCTTGAATTTCCGATCGGCAAACGATTCACAACTTTAGTACAGGACCACCCAATGACCATTCCTGCAAAGTCACAATTTAATTGGCTTAGTGGTTTCTAACAATAAGATTTTTAAAATTTCGACCAATCAGAACACATTATGGGCCCTGGCAGCCATGTTGGATTTCCGATCAGCGCCAAAAACAAAAATATTGTATATGACCATCCAATGAACATTTCTGCCAAGTTTGGTTCAAATCTGTTTTGTGGTTTCAGAAAAAAAGATGAAAATGTGAAATTCCCATAGGGTCCAATGTTAAACTAAGTCGAGTCATGGTGGCCATCTTGAATTTCCGATCGGCAAACGATTCACAAGTTTAGTACAGGACCACCCAATGGTCATTCCGGCAAAGTCACAATTCAATTGGCTTGGTGGTTTCTGACAAGAAGATTTTTAAAATTTCAGCCAATGAGAACACATTATGGACCCTGGCAGCCATGTTGGATTTCAAATCAGCACCAAAAACACAAATCTGGTAGAGGACCATCCAATGAACATTTCTGGCAAATTTGGTTGAAATCTGTTCAGCGGTTTCAGAGAAGAAGATTTAAATGTGAAAAGCTAACGGACGGACAGATGCTTACCCATGACAAAAGCTCACATGGCCTATGGCCAGGTGAGCTAAAAAGTGTTAGCAAATTGAAAGTAAGACAAGTTCCATAAAATTTACAAAACATTATTAATATGAACTTTGAGCATATCAATCATAATCTGAAAAATCTAATAACACTGTAAGATATAATTAAGGCCTTTGGTAAACAATTACTATGTGTGAAAACAATAGTCAATGTAACCAGAGACAGCTTTAAGACATCCTTTTTATTTACAAGCAGATATAAATAATTATAACTTGTAAATTAAAATGCTAGGGCAAGAGCATCTTTTTTATCTTCATACACAAACATTTATGAAATATAATCCATGAGAAACATGAGTATTGTTAATATAAGAGTGATGTTTTGTTTCCAAACAGCTTGGTATTGGTAACATGTCTTCCAGAACATAAACTTAAAACTAGCAATTGAGGAACAAGAATTCCAGAAAGAAAACTAATATTTCCATATTACAAGGGTTCTGAATAATTGATTAAAATCTTTAAATCAGAGATGAAAGTGCCCGCTGATGAAAAAGACTAATACCAAAATACCCTCATTTTCTATCTTTATGGACCAGGTTTGACATATCATGTTTCAAAACATTTTGCTATAAAAATAGGAAATCTATTGATTAGAGGTTAAAACTTTCATCTCTGTTCAATGAAATGTGTGTCACTTATGTACAGTTGTTTAAAAGCCCCAAAGCTTAATTTAATTCTTTATTTATTAAGCCCCAAAGTTCAATATTTTATTTCATAGATTTCATTATAAATGTTGTATTCTAAAATAATGTCTCTTTATTATAAACTGTCAAACTTTTGGCTTCAAATAAAACCATGAATATCATTAAATTGCATACTCAATGATTTATTATATATCATGTTGATTTTGACTACTACAGTTTGAGTTCATAAATTAGTAAGAAAGGTTATGGATGTAAACGAACATGAGCATGAATAGACTATCCAACTTTACACACAGACAACAATTAAAGTAAAGGAACAATGCTGTTACTGCTGTTCTATGCTTCACAGTCACAGTAGGGTCTTCAACAAAGAGCATAATTCATACCCTAAAAAGAGTGAAACGATTCCTAGCCTGCAGTTGAGCATATTTCTGCCATTAAAAGCTACATCTGGGCATCTTTAAAGTTTTGATGTTATTTCCCAGATGCTGGGTTATCAATTTTAGTTCAGACCATCTACTTATATCATAAGTCTGGTTCCCTGTAACTGATTATTTACTGGTAACTTACTTAATTGGTTTGCCTCTAATTTCAGACATGATTGAACTCTCTCCCCCAAGGTACTCATAACACAGACTGAGGAAACTATAGATGACAAAGGCTGAAATACAAAATATATATAACATGTACATAAAATCATATATTTGTACATGTATATGTATAAAATTGAGGAGTAAATATTTTCCTTGTTCAAACCATTTGAAAATCAATTGAGAAGCAACAATTCCTATCAATAAGCTTGTTAGTCTTACGTCCAAAGCTTAAGAATATTTTATTGTCCAAAAACATGACAATAGGATCAGATACAAGTTTTACAACTTATAACATCTTCTCCTTTATATAAACAATATACAGATACAATTGAACATACAGGTAAATACACAAAAGCTACAATCTTTATTAATAATAAAATATGAAATATACAAGAGCAACACAATCTGCTATTTACCAAATGACTAATTGAACACATCTTTACTATAATTGGACTAGTATATAGAACACACATAGAGTGAAGAAAATCAATAAATGTTATACATGTAATTACCCAATCGTAAGAGTGAGTGAGTGATTTTTGTTTAACGCCAACTCAGCAATTTTTCAGCTATATCATGGCAAGAACAAGTTAATTTTCAATGAAAATGATGATGAGGTCCGCTTTGTACTATACCAAATATTAGCTGGATTTTCATAGTGCTAGCTCACTGAAACATTACACTCCGCGGATAGACATGTTGGCCCACTCGGACACATTATCTTGATTCCGAGCCAACCAATCATTGCTCTTTCTCCTTAATGATATGCTGTGTGCTTCAGTAAGAAGTGTCAAAAAGGCAAACCACACATTTGACTTTTAGCTCACAAGCTATCATCCGTAAACCAAAAATTTTGCAAATTTGAAGTACAAAAAGAGGCATAACTCTGGTAAATTGTCAAAAATTCATCATTATCAAACTTGACCTAGATATTCATAATATATACTTACATATCACACCTACCTGTAGCTTCAATCTGACTTTTCGTTTACAGGTTGTCTGGAAACCAAATATTTTGCAAATTTGATGTTCAAAAAAGGGCATAACTCTGGTAGAAATTGTTGAAAAATCATCATTATCGAACTTGACCTAGATACTCCTAAGATATATTTACATACAACACCTAGCTGCAATCCGACTTTTAGTTCACAAGTTATCATCTGGAAACCAAAAATTTAGAAAACTGGAAGTACAAAACAGGGGCATAACTCTGGTAAGAATTGTCAAAAAATCATTATTATCGAACTTGACCTACAGGTAGGTATTCATAAGATACACGTACATACCACACCTATATTCAATCCAACTTTTGTTCACAAGTTATCATCCAGAAACTAATTTGGGACAGACACACGGATGGACGGATGATACCCATTCCTATAGTCCCCCGTTGACGAAGCGTCTGGGGACAAATATAATTACCTAATAAAAAGAGCATATCAGACTTACCTTCATAACAGTCTCTGACAATATCAAAGTACACATAGTAATTTATAATTACCTAGTAACAAGAACATATCAGACCTACCTTCATAACAGTCTCTGACACTATCAAAGTACACATAGTAATTATTATTGCTGAAGAACAGCAGACTCAGGAATGAATCAAAGGAGTATATTGGAACTATAAATAGAATCCGTACAATCCAACGCTGTTCATTTGGACAGGTGTAGTATCGCAAATGAAGGTAAATCTGAAAAATAGAGAATAATCTCCAGTACTATGGAACAAAAAATGTGCACATACAACAAACATAAATGCATGTAACTTGACTTACATGTAAGTGAAAATTGTGATTCACATATATGAGTGTAACTTGTGATTCACATATTTGTGAGTGTAACTTGTGATTCACATACCATATATGTGAGTGTAACTTATGATTCACATATATGTGAGTGTAACTTGTGATTCACATATATGAGTGTAACTTGTGATTCACATATTTGTGAGTGTAACTTGTGATTCACATATATGTGAGTGTAACTTGTGATTCACATATATGTGAGTGTAACTTGAGATTCATGTCATATATGTGAGTATAACTTGTGATTCACATATGTGAGTGTAACTTGTGATTCACATATATATGTGAGTGAAAATTGTGATTCACATATGAGTGTAACTTGTGATTCACATATATGTGAGTGTAACTTGTGATTCACATATATGCAAGTGTAACATGTGATTCACATAAGTGAGTGTAACTAGTGATTCACATATATGGAGTGCAATATGTGATTCACATACATGTGTAACATGTAATTCACAAATGAGTGTAACTTGTGATGCACATATAAGTGAGCATAACATGTGCTTCACATAAGTGAGTGTAAGATGTAACTGATATAAGATAGTGTAATTAGTGATTTACATATGTGAGTGTAACATGTACATGTGATTCACATAATTGAGTGTAACTAGTGATTCACATAAATGAGTCTAACTAGTGATATACATATATGTGAGTGTAACTAGTGATTTACATATATGCGATGTATTCACATATATGAGGATAATGTACATTTTGTACATGCATATATGAGGGTAACACATGATTCACATGTGTTTCTTTCAGATGAGTCACACATATGTCACTTAAAACATAGCTTTAGCTGTCATTTAGCTCAATAAATAACTTTACTTTGAATAAGTAACTGGAAACAAAACAAAACACAAATTCTTGGTCCTATTTATTCTATTACTTCAAAAAAGACAATTCTTACAACAAAATAAAAAGCAGAGCAATAAAAGCATGCACAATGTCCAGTGTCTAATAAAAGTAATTATATTCACATTTCAATATACAGTATGCACTTCATTTCAGGCAAGTCTTAAATTGCATTAGGCAGATATAATTGAGAAGAAAATATCACTAAAATCCATGTCAAAAGTAATCGTTTGACATTTAAACAACACTCTCTATTATTGGTTAAAGTTACATAAAATGTAATAAAACCAATGGATCTGTGTGTAATACTCCTGAATAATTAACTAGACTGACATTTCAATGTTAACACATCACATACAGACTACCAATCAGACATCAATAAAACTTAAATCTTCTTTGTGTCAATTCTAAGATTTCTAGTAGATTGACTTCTGATTGTATTACAGCTAGACTGACATACATGTATTACAAGGTATGAATTACATGTACAGTTACACTGACATACATGTATTACAAGGTATGAATTACATGTACAGTTACACTGACATACATGTATTACAAGGTATGAATTACATGTACAGTTACACTGACATACATGTATTACAAGGTATGAATTACATGTACAGTTACACTGACATACATGTATTACAAGGTATGAATTACATGTACAGTTACACTGACATACATGTATTACAAGGTATGAATTACATGTACAGTTACACTGACATACATGTATTACAAGGTATGAATTACATGTACAGTTACACTGACATACATGTATTACAAGGTATGAATTACATGTACAGTTACACTGACATACATGTATTACAAGGTATGAATTACATGTACAGTTACACTGACATACATGTATTACAAGTTAATTAAGGTACTTTAATTACATCAGTGGTTTCAATCTGAGTCAATTGTCAATGAAATGAAATCCATTAAAAACTTATGTAAATCTTATGTGAAGAAAAAAGAAGTTCTCTATCTGAATTGTGATCAGCTATTGAATGAATATTTAGTTAGAAATACATAAACCATATATTAATTATGGTATATATGTAGACCACCAATTCATATACCCTTTGTTCATCAGGCAAATCTACTTACAGTAGAACTTTGTTAGCTCAAACTCAAAGAGACTGTCAAAATGTGTTAGAGTTATCTGAAGTTCGAGCAACCAAAGTTCCATTATTTCAGAGAGAGAAAATATCTGTTTCTGACTCGAACAGTTTCATTAAGCTATGATAAACTGATGCACAGTACAGTGGGCCTTGTCTTAAAATAATATATAATCCTTTAGAAAGTTCTCAAAGACTACAGCTTCCGAATACATGTACATGTATTCTACAAAAGTCATTTTGTATTATACTGGCACAAATACATTATAAGTCAAGACGAAGTTATAAATTGCATGTATTTGCCCAACCATAGGTTGCTTTGGCCTTGAAATTACCTTGAAATTGCATGCATACGTTAAATGAATGCCATTGAACGCTATCAGTGCTACATGTACATCGTATAGTGACATTTTCCCTGAGAAAAATGGCACTGAGATGGAAAACAAGATGACAAGTGGGCATTATTTGAGAAGAAAACTGTTCTTTGATGATATTATTGATGGCCAGTAGGGTTAGCCAGTCAATTTTCTTTGATGATATTATTGATGGTCAGTAGGGTTAGCCAGTCAATTTCCTTTGATGGTCAGTAGGGTTAGCCAGTCAATTTTCTTTTATTATATTATTGATGGCCAGTAGGGTTAGCCGGTCAATTTTCTTTGATGATATTATTGATGGCCAGTAGGGTTAGCCAGTCAATTTTCTTTGATGATATTATTGATGGCCAGTAGGGTTACAGAGCTCCAGATAATTTTCAAGTCCAAAGGGTAATTACACCCTACTTTTGAAAATGATGGGTATTTGCATACTTCCTTTGCACTGTTGTACTCTCTACTTCAGAAAAGATTGCTTACATGTACACTTTTAAAATTATGTTTGACACAAGTGTTATTCAATAAATGCAGGAAACAAGTGAAATGTATATCTCTGTTTAATTTGACACGATTGTGTCATGTTTATTAATAAAATGTTGTAAATATTTTGTTTTTTGCTCGTCGACTTCGGCAGTTTTCACAGCCGTTTTGATAATGTCATCAATGATTCCTTTAACTATACTGTCACTAGACACAGATGAAACTGTCAGGAACTTAAGTCAGTATAGAATTTTCCGTAGCGCTCTTGCGCTTATTGATGTTCTTGCTCATTTTCAACGAACGTGTTCCCAAATTTACCTTCGTTTTAGTTCTTACTTATTACGTAAACCGCATTTATTTGTAATATTGACCGCGATTGGATGATTTATCGTAAACATCCAATCAGATCTCTTTTGACATCGATGCTTAGAAAGACAAACATTCGGTACCTCTCGGATGTATACGCTCTCTCCTTCTAAAAGTATAAAGGGAAGTAATTACGGGGAATTTCTCAAAGACAAAAATGTATTGTTATGTACACGACTGTACAAGTACGCTCCGAATTTGGAAAGTTTGCTTACACAGCAATATGTATGCGTAATGTGTACACTTTGATCTGATAATACATGCGTTTTTACTCGTTTTCATAGCGTAAAAAACGCAATTACGCAGCTTATCTGGAGCTCTGGGGTTAGCCAGTCAATTTTCTTTGATGATATCATTGATGGCCAGTAGGGTTAGTCAGGTCATTTTCTAAAATTGGATACAGTCGAACCTGTCTAATAATATGACCTTCCAAGGGAACATCGAAATAGGGTCATGTAAGACAGGTGGTCGATAAATACAGCTTTAAATTAATATGAAATGTACTGTGAAGGGAAATTTATTAAAATTAAGAACGCATAATACATGTTATTGCTTAATAGAGGTGGTCTCAAAAGCGGGTTTGACTTTTTGAAATTGTTCAAGATGAAAAAGTTATACTTGACATACATGTAAACATTGATGTACAAATGTATATATGTGTGTTTATTGTGTTTAACTAGCATTAGAGAGATTGTTCAGATAATTTTGCTTACTGTCCAGTTTTTAAGTCGTCATCAACAGTAGATAGTGACAGAATCATCCACTGAAGCCACAATAAGTATATTAGCTTTAACCTTTTATGAGAAATTACTTGAGGCATCAGAAGCAAGGACATCGATCCTCATTGAAACATCTCAGCTTTGTCATTACAGCCATATAATAATGAATTAGGTATAGAAATGAAGCCGTATTAAAGAAGCTAATTTACAATATCTGTTTTGTACTTGACCACTGAAAAACAGTCCACCGGTATACATGTCAGTCACCCCACTGGGACATATTATTCTGATTCCGAGTCAACCAAGCCAGTCTTTGCTCTTCAACTCCTTAATGCTGATTGTTTAGCATAGAAACATCAAATACCATTTTCATAGTCTTTTGTTTGATGCAATTGAATTCACGATCTACCACACTCAATGTGAGCACACAAACCATTACAACATCAATGCATCTTCCATGGATGCCTGATTGACTAAAAATTAATCATCAATTTTTCTAAAGAACCATCCTTTATGTACGTAGTGTGCATTTGGACTGTGATGTTGATCTTCTTTCAAAGTTCTGTGTATAATTGTGTTCTGGCATTGGTTTTCAAATGGTTCAGTAATTTATGATATGATGAAAGTGTAAAAAGCTAACAGATCACACAATGTGATGACCTCACATGACATTGTGGGCTTAAAGAGAGCTACTTACTGACTTAGACAAAAAATGTCAAAAACTTTTGAACTACATTTCTTTTAATATACACTATAAAATGTATTCCCTCTTTTCATCCATGCAGAGACTGACTGCCATTTTGTTTTGGGTGTAACTCCCCAATATTTGTGACTTGTAACATTACAAATGTAACATGACTTGATGATTACTAACTTCTGATGAACCGTCTGTGTTATATTAAGATGAAAGCTTATGTGGATTATTGAAAATGACAACAGAATAACACAACTTGCATTCATTTGTCATCATGGAAATCTGAGGACAGTCACTCAATATTTCCTAACGTCATCAGACTTAATACAGAATATGTCTGTTTGGGAAGAGACCAGTTTATATCATGGATTCAATCCTTCATTGTCCTTCAGTCAAAATTGTCAAACAAACGGCTGTGAAACAGACAAAAACCATCAAAGAAACAAAATGATTTTGATATATTGATCTATATTCACCGGAGAAATGACTTGTCCATAGCAGATGTCAAGATCATTATACACACGACTTAAAAACATGATAATGGTGAAGACTGAATATTTTCATCCAAAATTCACCAAGAGGTTAAATAATAATATTTTTTTTAAAAACATGTGTACATGTATTACCATGAGAACAATAAAAAATATATTTAATAATAATAAAAAAAATAAAAAAATTGTTGCTAATTTTAACTGATTTTTCTAATTAATTCACTAAGTCTTTTCATGTTTTTTTTACATACATTCATTAAATACTTGTCAATATCATCTTCCCTAATAAATACTTGTCAATATCATCTTCCCTAATAAATACTTGTCAATAACATCTTCCCTAATAAATACTTGTCAATATCATCTTCCCTAATAAATACTTGTCAATATCATCTTCCCTAATAAATACTTGTCAATATCATCTTCCCTAATAAATACTTGTCAATATCATCTTCCCTAATAAATACTTGTCAATATCATCTTCCCTAATAAATACTTGTCAATATCATCTTCCCTAATAAATACTTGTCAATATCATCTTCCCATATCAATACTTGTCAATATCATCTTCCCTAATAAATACTTGTCAATATCATCTTCCCTAATAAATACTTGTCAATATCATCTTCCCAAATAAATACTTGTCAATATCATCTTCCCATATCAATACTTGTCAATATCATCTTCCCTAATAAATACTTGTCAATATCATCTTCCCTAATAAATACTTGTCAATATCATCTTCCCTAATAAATACTTATCAATATCATCTTCCCTAATAAATACTTGTCAATATCATCTTCCCTAATCAATACTTGTCAATATCATCTTCCCTAATAAATACTTGTCAATATCATCTTCCCTAATAAATACTTGTCAATATCATCTTCCCTAATAAATACTTGTCAATATCATCTTCCCTAATAAATACTTGTCAATATCATCTTCCCTAATAAATACTTGTCAATATCATCTTCCCTAAGCCTTTTTCGTGAAGTTTAAGATATTCTCTCCTTTCTATTCAAACAGCATCAGTATTGTAATGGTTATGATGTAAATGCTGACCTCAAGTGCTGTAGATCATGGGTTGAAGCCCTTGCTGGGTGATAACAAAACCTTATAAAATTAGTATTTGTTGCTTCTCCTCTAAGCCTGCAGCATTAAGGAGAAAGACTGGTTGGCTCAGAATTAGGATAATGTTTCCAATTGGAGCGACATTTCTAACTGCAGACTGTTGTTTCAGTGATGTAGCACCATAAAAAACCAACTAAGAGTGTTGGTCTATTACAAAGCAGACGTCATTATCATCTCATTGAATGTAACTTGTTCTCACCATGACTCATTTGGCAGTTTTTAAACAACAATCACTCACTCCCATTCAAGTAGTTTCCATCCTGTATGAAGCTGTATCTGCTGATATTACAATTCTTAGGAACATAAATTTACAGGCATGTCACATGTGTGGTGAAGATCCACCGAAGACATTACTTTTATTTCCCCATAGAAATTGAACCCTCACCTCCCCTTTAAAAAAATCCTGAATCTACATGTATGCGGACGGTGGACCCACTTATTTCTAAGTATTTTAATATTAAATTTGAAGTCATGCCAAAAATTAGCCAGCAATAGTCCCCTCTCCTTTAAAAAAAATCCTGAATCCATGTGGACTCCCCTTTTTCTAAGTATCTGAATATAAATATTGAAGTCATGCCAAAAATTATCCTGCAACCCTTCCCTCCCCTTTAAAAAAAAATCCTGGATCCATGTGGACCTCCCTTTTTGTACTAAGTATTAGGATATTAAAATTAGTGTCATGCCGAAAATATGTGACCCTCCCCTCTCCTTTAAAAAAATCCTGGATTCACTCCTATAATGTATTTATTTCATATGTACTACATGTATATCCATCATTGGAATCCTGTAGCAAATATTTTTCATCAATCTCAGCATCTTCTTCCTTGTCAGTCACAGATCAAATTACAATTTATAGAATGTCAATTACAATGAATTACAGCTGATTGATTATATTACCATACTGGGCTAATTGAGATATAGAAACTGTGTTTTCCAATTAATACAAGAAGGCTCATCTCATTTCTTAGATAATTCCATAACATTTTTTGATAACATTATTTGTATAGTATAAATTGTATGATAAGGTACTATTTAGGCAAATATGTTGGCTTGATGTATAAATAAATCAAGCAATATCATTTAAACAAGTGACACATGAGAAAAAAGGCATATTGTTCATTACAGAATCGTAATACATAATAAACTCTATTTCCTTGATTTAATGTCCATTTCAAATTGTTATCAAATTTAGATTGATTGCACGATTGTTGTTTAGTACAATTGGTAAGTAGAATTTCTGCTATATTGTATACATGTACCTGATGATAATAACGTTACAGGTAAGTACAATTTCTGCTGTATTGTATACATGTACCTGATGATAATAACGTTACAGGTAAGTAGAATTTCTGCTATATTGTATACATGTACCTGATGATAATAACATTACAGGTAAGTAGAATTTCTGCTATATTGTATACATGTACCTGATGATAATAACGTTACAGGTAAGTAGAATTTCTGTTATATTGTATACATGTACCTGATGATAATAATGTTACAGGTAAGTACAATTTCTGCTATATTGTATACATGTAACTGATGATAATAACGTTACAGGTAAGTAGAATTTCTGTTATATTGTATACATGTACCTGATGATAATAATGTTACAGGTAAGTAGAATTTCTGCTATATTGTATACATGTACCTGATGATAATAACGTTACAAGTACAGATGTACATGTAATAGATATTGGCAATAGTTAATAATTATAATTGCTGCCAGTTGATCTAATAACAGATATCTTGACTAGACCCCTGCAATTTATAAATTGTTATAAATTGTTCGTAACTATTTTTAATTTTGTCAGGCATACTGATAACATACATTTGACAATCTTTAGACTTTTAGCATACCTGAATAAAGATATGTCAGAAACATGCCCTAAAATAGTACAAAATGTATATACAATGTAGATAACAAAAATTCCAAAAGAAAATACATGTACATGTAATCTGTTTTTCTTGTTTTGTTTATTGAATTCTCCCTTTAAACAAATATTCATATATTCATGACAAACAAAAGTTGACAATTTTGTGATGACTTTTCTGTAATTACTGTGTTTAAACATAGACAGTATTACTAATGTTTTTCAATTGTCGTTGTGTACTGTATGCATACATGCAGTCAGTCATTTTAAGAGTGATTATTCTAAGCCTACAAGTTGTTGATCTTTATTCATGAACTTGGTTTAAAATAGACGTGGAAAAAGGAAGTCATACATCTAAAAGTATTATATGAGAAAAGACAGTATAACAAGATACTTCGTAAAAAATACAGAAATTATAAGTCAAAATTGTTAAATTCTATGCTAGATGCTTCAGAAAAAAATCCCACTGAATTTTGGAAAATTCTAAACTCCCTCAAAGAAAAAAGTGAAGACCCAAGTACCAGTGCTTCCTCACAGTATTGGTTGGCTTATATTACTTTAAAGATTTAATGAACAAGAACTATACTTGTAACTACTCTGTTAGTGATTTTTGTAAATATTTGCATTGTAACAATGATCAATTGAATAGTGATATCAAAGCTGAGGAAATGATGAAAGCAGTGAAACATTTAAAAAATAAGAAAGTATCTGGATTAGTAATGAGATGATCAAGGCATGAAAGCAGTGAAATATTTAAAAAATAAGAAAGCATCTGGTTCAGACTGTATTAGTAATGAGATGATCAAGGCATCATCTAGTATATTACCTAATTTATATGTTGACATTTTCAGTATATTATATTGAGATCAGGTGTTTTTCCATCTCTGTGGAGAGAAAATTTTATAAAGCCTCTTTTTAAAGGTGGTGACATGAATGACCCCTCTTGTTACAGGGGGATAGCCATTTCTAGTTGCTTAAGTAAATTATTTACCAGAATTATGTTCAATAGACTTGATGAGTATTTAGAAAATAATAATATTATTTGTCCAGAACAAAAAGGCTTTAGAAAAGGCATGAGAACAAGTGATCATATTTTTATACTAAAAATACTTATTGATAAATAAGTACATTTTTGCCTGCTTCATTGACTTAAAGAAAGCATTTGATACGGTTTAATCAAAATGCTCTTCTTCACAAAATTGTTCAATATAATATTAGAGGTAATTTATTCAGTGTACTGGAAAGTATGTACAAGAAAGTATCATTTTCTGTTGATTTGCCACAGTATCTTGACGTTTTATCTGGCGAAATAGAGAAAAATCTGTATAAAATCTGTATATTACATGTATATATATAAAGACACAAGTAATGAAACAAGTTTTATTTAGCCTATGTGCCCATAACTTCCAGTTCGGCAGCAAATAAAGTTGACAATAAAACTATTCCAAAAACGGAAATGACATGGAAAATTTTCCGGGTTCAGGAGCTGACACAACATGCTTTTATGCATCCCCTTCCTTTTGCAACCTTCTGCCATTCTTTTTCTTAAAGGCAGTATGTAATAGAAATAGTTGACACTATGTGTACACATACCAAGCTAGTAGGTCCAAATATTTAGACATTTCATTTCATTTCAATCTACCAATTTGAAGTGGCCACCAATTTTTTTTTTTATTACCTCCCTTTTCGGTAAATGCTAGAGTATTGTTAGACAACCTTTGGAGGGAAAAACTTGTTTCATTACTTGTGTCTTTATATATATAATATACAGATTTTATACAGATTTTTCTCTATTTCGCCAGATAAAACGTCAAGATACTGTGGTATGACTAACACATTTGAAACAAATATTGGTGTTAAACAAGGTTGTATCCTTCTTCCTACTCTTTTTTCTTTGTACATTAATGACCTGATTGATCATTTTGGTCCAGAATGTGAACCTCTTGAATTGAATAGAAAGCCTATATCTTGTCTACTCTATGCAGATGACATTGATTTATTGTCAGATTCAGCTAAAGGTTTACAAAAATCTTTGAATATATTAAAAATTTATTGCGATAAATGGAATCTTAAGGTAAATATTGGTAAAACAAAAGCAATTGTTTTTAATAAATCTGGAAGAACCCTAAAAGGGTTTTCCTTCTTATATGAGGATGAACCAATAAGCCTTACAAATGAGTATAAGTACCTAGGAATACTATTTATGCCTTCAGGTACATTTTCAGATGCTATAGATTATTTGTCTAAAAAGCTTGTAAGGCAATGTTTTGCATTATACGTAAAAGTCTGTATTCTAACAAAAGTAATATACCTATACACATGAAAGTGTTTGAAGCTTGTGTGAAGCCTATTCTAATATATTGTTGTGAAGTATGGTCTCTGCCTCAGTTACTTAAAGGTAGAGTCTAGAGACATTACTAATTTTGAATCTAACTATGAAAAATTTGTGCCTAATAGAATACAGGTTAAATATTCAAAATATGTACAGTCTGCGCCAAAACCCACTAGCCCTATGCCCCTGTCTAGTAAAAATTGGTTCGGGCTAGTAAAATTTGCATAAAATTTGCTTAATCAAATAGAAAAAATTCTTCTAAAATGCTGTTCGGGCTAGTTTGTCAAATTTTTTTTGGCACAGACTATGTATTTGGTGTTCATAAATCTGCAATCAATATTGCTATTTTGGGAGAGCTGGGATTATATCCACTTTCTCTGAATGCACTCAAATCCAGTGTAGGATATTGGCTGCATATTATATTAAATGTAAATGATAATAATTTGATATTTCACTCATACAAGGATAACCTGCTAATCAAAGATGGGAAGGTTTTTTTTAGAAGTGATAGGTTTTGGACACATATGGGATAACCAAACAACTTTTTCAAAGCTTAGAACATTGTCTGCAGTAACTGATAAACTTCAAAATAGATATTTTGATTCTTGGCACAAATTACTGTTCAATGATAATAGAGTGATTAATAATAGAGGGAATAAGTTGAGAACATATCGTAAAATTAAAACAGACTTCAAAAGAGAACATATCTTTATGCAGACGTAGAAAAGAAAAGTCTTTCAAATTTTATAAAATTTTGTGTAAGTATGTAATCATAATTTAAATATTGAAAAAGGTCGTTATCTGAAATTACCAGTAGAACAGAGGATTTGTCAATTGTGCCATACAGATGTGGAGGATGAATTTCATTTCCTAATGAATTGTGATAAACTTATTCATGAGCGTGTAACTTTATTTAGAAATATTTCTGATATTGTACCTTCTTTTACAACTATGTTATGATCAGATGTAGAAAAGTTTATGTTTTTATTAACTAGTCATGATTTAGATATATGTAAAGTGGTTATATTAGGTGTAAGTAATATGTATCTAGTAAATCAGTCAATTAAGCAAAACTTATAAATTACTAGATAATTTTCTTTTCTACAGGTATTTTACTATTTAATATATTAGAATATACAAATGTATTATTCAAAGATAGATAACTCTGTCAGTTCTCCTCAGCTGGGATATCATTGTTTGTTTGTCAATATACCCTTGTATGTCATTGTATTTGGTTATGGTCTGTTTATTGACTTGTTTTTTTGTTTTTTTAAGATGATAGATCACTGTTTGGTCTTTATTTCAATAAAACTTACTTGCTTACCTAATGGACATTGGTTGAACAGTCGTTAATTTGAACACTAGAAGACTCACCTTGTCTTGAGTGTCAACACTAGAAGACACACCTCGTCTTGAGTGTCAACGCTAGAAGACACACCTCGTCTTGAGTGTCAACACTAGAAGACACACCTCGTCTTGAGTGTCAACACTAGAAGACACACCTCGTCTTGAGTGTCAACACTAGAAGACACACCTCGTCTTGAGTGTCAACACTAGAAGACACACCTCGTCTTGAGTGTCTACACTAGAAGACACACCTCGTCTTGAGTGTCAACACTAGAAGGCACACCTTGTCTTGAGTGTCAACACTAGAAGACACACCTTGTCTTGAGTGTCAACACTAGAAGACACACCTTGTCTTGAGTGTCAACACTAGAAGACACACCTTGTCTTGAGTGTCAACACTAGAAGACACACCTTGTCATGAGTGTCAACACTAGAAGACACACCTTGTCTTGAGTGTCAACACTAGAAGACACACATTGTCTTGAGTGTCAACACTAGAAGACACACCTTGTCTTGAGTGTCTACACTAGAAGAGACACCTTGTCTTGAGTGTCAACACTAGAAGACACACCTTGTCTTGAGTGTCAACACTAGAAGACACACCTTGTCTTGAGTGTCAACACTAGAAGACACACCTTGTCTTGAGTGTCAACACTAGAAGACACACCTTGTCTTGAGTGTCAACACTAGAAGACACACCTTGTCTTGAGTGTCAACACTAGAAGACACACCTTGTCTTGAGTGTCAACACTAGAAGACACACCTTGTCTTGAGTGTCAACACTAGAAGACACACCTTGTCATGAGTGTCAACACTAGAAGACACACCTTGTCTTGAGTGTCAACACTAGAAGACACACCTTGTCTTGAGTGTCAACACTAGAAGACACACCTTGTCTTGAGTGTCAACACTAGAAGACACACCTTGTCATGAGTGTCAACACTAGAAGACACACCTTGTCTTGAGTGTCAACACTAGAAGACACACCTTGTCTTGTGTGTCAACACTAGAAGACACACCTTGTCTTGGATGTCAACACTAGAAGACACACCTTGTCTTGAGTGTCTACACTAGAAGACACACCTCGTCTTGAGTGTCTACACTAGAAGAAACACCTTGTCTTGAGTGTCAACACTAGAACACACCTTGTCTTGAGTGTCAACACTAGAAGACACACCTTGTCATGAGTGTCAACACTAGAAGACACACCTTGTCTTGAGTGTCAACACTAGAAGACACACCTTGTCTTGAGTGTCAACACTAGAAGACACACCTCTCTTGAGTGTCAACACTAGAAGACACACCTTGTCTTGAGTGTTTACACTAGAAGACACACCTTGTCTTGAGTGTCTACACTAGAAGACACATCTTGTCTTGAGTGTCAACACTAGAACACACCTTGTCTTGAGTGTCAACACTAGAAGACACACCTTGTCATGAGTGTCAACACTAGAAGACACACCTTGTCTTGAGTGTCAACACTAGAAGACACACCTTGTCTTGAGTGTCAACAATAGAAGACACACCTTGTCTTGAGTGTCAACACTAGAAGACACACCTTGTCTTGAGTGTCTACACTAGAAGACACACCTTGTCATGAGTGTCTACACTAGAAGACACACCTTGTTTTGAGTGTCTACACTAGAAGACACACATTGTCTTGAGTGTCAACACTAGAAGACACACCTTGTCTTGAGTGTCTACACTAGAAGACACACATTGTCTTGAGTGTCTACACTAGAAGACACACCTTGTCTTGAGTGTCAACACTAGAAGACACACCTTGTCTTGAGTGTCAACACTAGAAGACACACCTTGTCTTGAGTGTCTACACTAGAAGACACACCTTGTCATGAGTGTCAACACTAGAAGACACACCTTGTCTTGAGTGTCTACACTAGAAGACACACCTTGTCATGAGTGTCATCCCATAATCCCTAAGCCAGAGTAAAAGTTTAAAATCAATAAATCGGCATGTACCATTTAGGCTAAAGGAGAAAAAAAATGTTATTGAACAATGAAATACATAAATGTATGCTTAAATTAAAAAGAAGGCCATGGGTCACCTATGACAACTTCTACCAAGTTATTTACTCATTTAAGAAGCTACAATGCTCCATACAATGAGCACACTGACAATCTTTTTTGACATAAAGTTGTATCAGGTACGCTTTCCCATTGGTGAGAAATGAACTCATAACTTCAGCAGGTGATTATAAGCACTGATTTAACAAATAGATAAATATAAAATTAAATCTAACTATATATGTAACATATGATATATAAATCACATCCATGACAACCCTGATCTGTAACATATGATATATAAATCACATCCATGACAACCCTGATCTGTAACATATGATATATAAATCACATCCATGACAACCCTGATCTGTAACATATGATATATAAATCACATCCATGACAACCCTGATCTGTAACATATGATATATAAATCACATCCATGACAACCCTGATCTGTAACATATGATATATAAATCACATCCATGACAACCCTGATCTGTAACATATGATTATGATATATAAATCCATGACAACCCTGATCTGTAACATATGATATATAAATCACATCCATGACAACCCTGATCTGTAACATATGATATATAAATCCATGACAACCCTGATCTGTAAGACAAATTGTACCTATGGTTATAAATGATCAACTAATTAAGATGCTGCACTTCAGTAAGGAAATTAAAAACATGTTAAACGCAGAAACTAATTACATTTCTGAATGATTTATAAAAAAAACACGGGAAATTCTGAAGATGGAGCTTATAAACAAACAAACTAAAAATATATCAGAAATTTTACAATGGATGTCTGATAAATCCCAAGACGTTGAAATAATTGCCATGTAGAATTATCTATTGATTTTAACCTTGTCTTTCAGTATATAATTAATGTAATACATCTTTTGTAAAGTTGCTGTTCACATTATAATTCATCATCGTAATAGAGATCTATTAATATGTTGCTTTTCCATCACAAGATGTAAATTTCTTATCCTGAAATCAAGTTAAACAACTACTGTACATGTAATATACGCTGTATGTAAAATACTTTTTATTACGGTTTAAATATATACAACGTATTAGTTACATGTATGTGAGGATTACTAGAAAGTGGTTGTTGGTGACATTTCCACTCCTAATACAATGTTTAACTTGCTTGGTAAATAGACACGCTTGATTTGTTCTATAAATCATGAAGATGATAATTGTTTGACCTTGAATGTTGAATAAAGGTCAACATTACCCATTCATAACAGATCATATCAGATTATATAGATGTTAAAGGACATTTCAACAACAAAATATATGTATAAATTATAATGGTGGTCAGTGTTGTTTATGTAATAGGGAATACATGATTGATTGATTGGCATTTAATGTCAACTTTAAAAGTATTTCAGCAATATCAATGTGGAGATTACAAGGGTAACTGTAGATTCTAAGAGAGTAGATGCTTAAAAATATTTTTTGGGTGAAATAAAAAAGATAAGAAAACTATATTTTTCTTACAATATAATACCAATAGATTATAACCGATGAGAAATTTTGTGCATTTTCGAACATTTTTGCTCAGTATATATTAGTTCTGAGATACAAGAATTTGAAGTGAGCTTGGTAAAACTTTGTTGTTGCCATTCTTGGTACATGTATTATAGCTATAGTATATATTTATGTTCATGTATATAATAGGGATTCGAGTATTTTCGAGCTATGGTAGCTACCGGTCTCTGTGGTACATATGCATGTACATGCTGTATGCAAAATACGTTTTATACATTAACATGTATATGTATATGTGTACGTACGCTATAAGCGTTTAAAATCAATTTCAACAATATTTCAGTTATATCTTGGTAAATTTAGTTTCCTCAATCATTTTATTGAGGAAACGTGATTACTGAGATATGTAAGTCATAAGTCAAGCAGTCAGTTCAATATTATAACAACATATTGACTTGTCCATGAAAAATATAATATTATAATATATGAAATTAATGATGTTATTTTCAAACAAAGATTTTTGTTCCTTCGAAACATACCGAAGAAATGCACATAATGATATATTGGCTAACGGAGACTAATCAATGGTTCATTTGAGGTGGAAATGTAAATCAAATCATTTCTGGTAATTAATACACTCAACTGAAACATGACAACTGTCGCAGAGAAATTGATCAACTGTCATCAATTGTATTGTTGTGATAAAACAAGGACCTGAATTGATACCAAAAGACAATTTATGTGTGTTAACAATAGTTTGATCCAATCATTGCATCAACAAACTCAACATATCAGTTCTTAAATTAAAAATCAATAAAAGTCTTCTCTTGATAACATTGTTTTCAATAAAGTTCCGATGGTCTCCATTACTATGTTTTTTTAAAGCTTGTGAGTTAGATTTATATCTGCATACATGTACATGTACACAAACAGATGTTAATCCAACTAGAACATTATAATGATCATGACAGCCCTTAATTTACAAAATTTACAAAAATAATGTGCCTAAAATAATAGATATTGAACACACAAAACTACATTGCTGTTTTTGTGTGGCCTTAAATATAAGAAAATTGCACACATACAACTACATTGTTGTTTTTATGTGGCCTAGAATATTAATAGAAACTTGCACACATAAAATCACATGCATTCTTGTTTTTATGTGGCATAGAATAAAAGAAAATTGCACACATAAAACTACATTGTTGTTTTTGTGTGGCCTAGAATATTAATAGAAACTAGCACACATAAAATCACATGCATTCTTGTTTTTATGTGGCCTAGAATAAAAGAAAGTTGCACACATAAAACTACATTGTTGTTTTTATGTGGCCTAGAATAAAATCACATTGTTGTGTGGCCTAGAATAAAATCACATTGTTGTGTCTGTATTTTGTTCTTCCAAACTTCTGTATCAATTCAATGGCTACTGCCTAGTGGCAGATTAATACTACAGAAAGTTGAATATTTTTGACAACTGATGGCCTCTTGTTTGAAAAAAAGGTACGGCTATAATAAAAATCTTTATTATTCTGTGCATTAAAATTTCAGTAGCCTAGGTTCCATTCAAATTCAATAGTCAAATAAAACTTATTAAGTTATTGTGAAAATGATTGAAATTACAAACAGAAAATACAAATGTAGTACCATATATAAAAATTATGCTAAAAACTGGTAGAACTGAAATGTACATGTAGATGCTGCCAGAATTCAAGTAGTTCCAATAGGACAAGAAATGGAATGCTATAACTGTATATCATGGTACATGTACAGCTGTAAGACATATTCTGAAGTACATCCACCATATACTAAATGTACATGAGCAACACTGGATCAATGTTAAACAAGCTAATTAATATAATCAATAAATAATCATGAAATGAAATATTGTAGGTCTTATACATTATCAGGGGACATAACTCTAATGGTAAAGGCTTTACATTGAAAATAGAACTTGATCAGTACATTTCATATTTTGTAACAATCTAGTCAAACCTGTATTAAGTGGTCACCTTTGGGAGAAAGAAAAAGTGGCCTTAAAAAACAGGTGACCTCTTAAAAGAGGTTCAATTCATATGAAATCTTCTATGACAGGACAAGAAAAAGGTGACCTCTTAATACATGCGACTGCTTAATAGAGGTGACCTTATGGGAAATTTTGTAAAGACAAAATGTAATCATACCACATTAGAATAATCTGTTTCAAACATAATGCATGACATCATCCAAAATTATGCCATAATGGAAGTGAAATTATATTCAAGGGACATGAATCTCTAACACAAATGGCAATCAGCATCCAAATCAAACTTGATCAGGCTGTATTTTGTTACAATAAATTATAATTTATATACACATGATATAAATGATAATTAATGAATCATCTTATCAGGGATTTGACAACAGTAGTTGTTTACATTTCAACAAAATACCAAAGTCATGTTGACATAATTTATATCAATGTCACAGTAGATTTCATGTACTGACTCAACATACAACACATCATACATGTACATGTAATGATTTTTTACATTTTTACATTTTTAAAGACGAGAGTTAATTCCGACCATGGTATATTCTGGACTTATCAAAATGAATTAATAAATAGCTACGAGTATATAAGCATTCCCCGATACAGGACCACAGATGATTAGCATTCAAATTGCCCTTCATACCTGCTACTTAGTATGGCATTTAGCTGACACCGTGTACAGTACTATTTCATTTGGAAAGACATTAAATATGACTTGAAAAAAAAATGTAAACCCTCAAACACATTACAATACTTCATTATAAAGATGGTTAAATCTGTTTCTGTACTAAATCAATATTGGTTTCTGTAATGTCTATAAGTAAGTTTCTAATCTCAACTGTACACATATCGTAGCAATCTGATAAAAATCACATCTCTCACTGATCCCTTAACTGATATATTGTGGTGCATGATCTGAGGAAACCCTATTACAGGTCACATGCAGGTGACCCTATATTACCGTTCAATGAAAAGTGTTTATAAGAATGCTTACTACTAGCAATCTCATTGGATGAAAAGGTTGTAACCCATATAATTTATCATATCATTATATATTCATGTCATAGGGTCACTCGCATGTGACCCCTGAAGTGGTTTCTTCAGATCTCCCACATGTGACAATCAATAAAAGGGGAGCAAGTGAGAGATATTATATTCAGATAGCCAACAGCAGCCCTTCAGGTGTATGTAAGAAATAACAATGTTCATCATTTATAACAGATATACATACATTGTACATTCACCTACAGTAATTAATACAGTACTAATGCAATGCTAAATTGTTTGTACAGTACAGTACCATGCAAAAAAAACAAAAGCAAAAAGACATGATCAGACAAGCAAGAAAGGCAATTTTGATCCCATGCTCTACTAATGTCTGCTTAATGAGACAGGGGAGAACACAAAAAATTTATGTTGCACTCCCCGTGGTCACTTTATTTTTGGGATACGAAAGATCAGACAGGAGGGAGTGGGATGTGTCAAATGTTGTATATACCTGGTGACATGTCACTATCAATGCCAACACAGCAAAAGTTCCACCAATCCCCTGTGCTGCTATTGTCTGTAGAAAAATGAGTGGGTGGTCATGTGTGGTGTTCCCTGAGGTAACATTTGAGGGTGTTACTATCCCTGAAGTGTCTGTCGTTGGTACAGGAGCCACAGTTGATGACAAAGTCGTATTATTACTTGTCTGAAGAAGAAAAAAAACTTATTTATTCATATATCATAAATCATAAAATAAACAAAAATCTATATTTTATATAAAAATATTTAAAAGAAAAATTCACAATTGATTGATGGGTAGTTTAATAGGGTCCAGCTGCATATATTTCATGCATAATCAGGTCAAAGGACTTTTTAAAGATTGACTTAATTTCCTGGTTCAGCATACATGCATGTCAAGATGTCAGGGGACAGCTATCTAGTTCTCCATCAGGTGCAGGAATATATTGATATTACTGTAATGGGTATGCTCCTCTACCTAAGGTTATAGGAGATGTAGTAATTTCATAACAACCCTACGTAACTACACTTGTATGTTATTACACGTGTACATAGTGGATATCTCCTTGAGCTTAGTTGGTAGAACATTGGCTTACAATGTACATGTACAAATGTATGTAAGAGGCTCTGGAATCTAATCCCATTGCAACATACATGTAGTCCGAGATTCCTCTGCCGTCCGACGGCATTATTTTTTTTTGCTAGAGCCGTGGGACGTCAAGAGAGCTCTACATATGGAAAACAGCGGATTTGCCTCTCCAACTCTTGGTCGGCACATTTCCACGTTTCGTGGCTATCGGATTTCATTTTCTATCAGAAACCCTTATATAAATTGCTTCACCAATCATTTTTCTATTCATTCATAACCATCTTACCCTCAGAAAGTAGCGCTACACTCTATTACAGCACGATTTTGCCTTAGATCCTATTATTCCGCCATTTGACTTCCATTTTCGAATCTACAAGCGTGATCTCGCGATACTAACTGAATGATGACAGCAACGCATTGCATGATGGGAGCTACTTAATGCAGCGTGCATAATCATTTGGAGGATTATTTACATACGTAAACAACATTCAAATCACATGGAAGACGATACATTTAAGTATATTCTGCAGGACAAACAGTTCCATCTACAGATCAAAGCAGAGCAGAAGGAAATAATACAGAATGTGTTGGAAAGAAAAGATTCAATGGCAGTGTTACCAACGGACTTCGGAAAGAGCATATGTTACGTCCCCCCTTTTTGGACAAGGTACTAGACCATATTTGTTTTTCTTATGGTTATCTGTAATTCACTATTGCTGTTAAAATCATTACCAATCAATGTAATCAACTATATTAAATTGTATGTTAATTGTTCTGCCTTAACAGGTGCCTATGATTGGCAATAAATTTATCTGTTTGTTTGTTTGTTTATATGCAAATCATCTCCCATGATACATTGCGGTAATCGTAGTTTTCTCGAAGTCACATGACAAATGTTCCAAAATGGATGTGAAATGACGAAATCATAGGGTCTAAGGGAAAATCGTGCTGTAATGGAGTGTACATGTAACACCACTTTCTGAGGGTAAGATGGTTATGAATGAATATAAAAATGATTGGTGAAGCGATTTATAAAAGGGTTTCTGATAGAAAATAAAATCCAATAGCCATGAAACGTGGAAATGTGCTGACCCAGAGTTTGAGGGAAAATCCGCTGTTTTCCGTATGTAGAGCTCTCTGACGTCCCACGGCTCTAGCAAAAAAATAATAATGCCGTCGGACGACAGAGGAATCTCGGACTAATTGCAACATTACACTTTCTTTTCAGAGGGAGAATATGTTCTACTGTTACATTGGCACCCAACTATTAAACCTGTGATAGTCAGTACAGAAAAATTAGTCAGGTTGAAAATTAGTAATTGAAATTTCGTCAAGGTACGACGACTCCAGGTGGAAGGGGCTGGTGTGGGGTTAGTCCGAGATTCCTCTGTCGTCCGACGACATTATATATTATTGCTAGAGCCGTCGAACGTCAGAGCGCAATATATACGGAAAACAGCTGATTTGCCTCACCAGCTCTGGGTCGGCACATTTCCACGTTTCGTGGCTATTGGATTTTAACTATCAGAAACCCTTATATAAATCGCTTCACCAATCATTTTTCTATTCATTCATAACCATCTTACCCTCAGAAAGTGGTGTTACACTCCATTACAGCACGATTTTGCCTTAGATCCTATTATTCCGCCATTTGACTTCCATTTTCGAATCTACACACGTGATCTCGCGATACTAACTGAATGATGACAGCAACGCATTGCATGATGGGAGCTAATTAATGCAGCGTGCCAAATTATTTGGAGCATTATTTGCATACGTAAACAACATTCAAATCACATGGAAGACGATACATTTAAGCGTATTCTGCAGGACAAACAGCCCATCTACAGATCAAAGCAGAGCAGAAGGAAATAATACAGAATGTGTAGGAAAGAAAAGATTCAATGGCAGAGTGTTACCAACGGGCTTCGGAAAGAGCATGTCTTACGTTCCCCCTTTTTGTTTTTGGACAAGGTACTACATTTTTTTTTCTTATGGTTATCTGTAATTCACTAAATTTGCTGTTAAAATCATTACCAATCAATATAATCAACTGTATTAAATTTTATGTTAATTGTTCTGCCTTAACAGGCACCTATGATTGGCAATAAAAAATATTTGTTTGCTTGTTTATATGCAAATCATCTCCCATGATACATTGCGGTAATCGTAGTTTTCTCGTAGTCACGTGACAAATGTTTGAAAAATGGAAGACAAATGTCGAAATCATAGGATCTAAGGCAAAATCGTGCTGTAATGGAGTGTAACACCACTTTCTGAGGGTAAGATGGTTATGAATGAATAGAAAAATGATTGGTGAAGCGATTTATATAAGGGTTTCTGATAGAAAATAAAATCCGATAGCCACGAAACGTGGAAATGTGCTGACCCAGAGTTGGAGAAGCAAATCCGCTGTTTTCCGTATATATTGCGCTCTGACGTTCGACGGCTCTAGCAATAATATATAATGTCGTCGGACGACAGAGGAATCTCGGACTAGTGTGGGGTAAGAAGTGTTAGGAGTGTGGGAATGCGCGAGAGGTGGGGGTTGGCATAACCGATATACTCTCAAGATTATGTGAACCATAGTACATGTAGGTTTTATCAACCTCCACTAATTATATATTAGCTCAATTCAGAAATATTAAAAATGTCAAAAAATTAATCCAACACTACGGCAACAGTAAAACTGATAATGATATACTACTAGTTTTATTACATGTATATAATTTACAATAAATTGCAATCCTTGGTTAACGAGAGATATATGCATAGTTATGGATTGTGACCCAAGACGTAGCATACATTGTATCTAGTAATATAATAATATTATTTTTTTTATGAATGAAATTCACAATGTAATTTTTTTTTATGACTGAATTACGAGATTCCAGTAATTAATATTATTATAAGACTATTACCCACCATTTTATAAGAATGTTGTTTTTCACTATCTGCAGTCAAAAATCCTCATGCTGGTGCAAAACTGAGTTTATGTTTCCCAATATTGTCAATAATCACAAATTCTATTATTTAAAGGAAGTGACGTTTTAGCATCTGATCATGACGTCATAAATAAGGTACACTCTCAATTAAACCTTGATTAGAATCTTTCTGCCTGTTTTTTTTTTATTATTAGATTGATCATTTCATATGTATAGCTCATAACGCATTCTATGTATCTTTAGAAATATTGTTATAAGCGATACGAGCACCTGTTTACACGAAGGAACTCTTTTGCATTGAGGAGATAAAATTATAAACTTCCGGTTCGATGTTTTAGGCGGCAAATGGAAAGTTGAATATTGCAACGCATCAAAATGCAAAAATCAATCACGTAAATTGCATTTATTGAACTTTTTTGTTCATATAAGATTTCATATAACATGTGAAAAGAACCACAATTCGTATACAGAACATCATAGCTTTTTCTCTGTCTGTTATTCTGTCTAACAAAACAACCGATTTCGAATTTTCCACAATCGTGTACTGGTCGGGGAGTAGTTCTCGCCAAGTTTGACAAGAAGCAATTCTCACCAACTGTCTCATTTAGCGCGAGCGCTCGCGAATTTTCGTCTGATTTTTACACCATCATTAAAGGACGCCGTACCAGTCCTTCGTATTAATTTTTATCGAATTTCATTGTGAAATATCGTTAAAATCGGGTAAAAACCCTACTGCACCCCACATTCTGTCATAACATCAACAGGGGGTCACGTGTGTTGGTACTCTTAAAATAGAAAAACACATGGAATGATCATCGGAGAATCTAGTGACACCATATTTCCAATTTATCTCTACACATCTTTAAGATCTTTCCAAAAAGTGTCACACTTTGCCTTTTTACTCATCCCTACAATCCAAAATACTCACGGTTGCAGAATAAAAATAGATTCCATGTGAACGCAAATGGCCACCTGCACATGCACTGTTTACGTCATCAATTACCTTGACCGCTAATTTATACATGGATCCTATAATATCACATTGGGCATAAAACATGGACAAAATATTAAAATTAATTCTAGAAATACTGGAATTATTACTTTTCATCAATAAAATGAAAATTATCAGGTACACCACTGTTGAAAAGGATGTATTTTATGGAATGGAATGGGGGAGCGGCCTGGGGATGGCATGACAGCCTTTAAACAGCGATGAATAATTATCAGGGTTTTCTACAAACACACAAAAACCAGTAAACTTTTTAAGAAAGGGTTTTAATTTTCTAAAATGTTGTTTTTCTTTCCTTTTGATGCTTTATCTTCACAAAAACAATATTTCTGAAAGTTGGCGAGAATTGCTTCTGTTGCTGCAATTTTCTGATAAAAAACGCAACATCGTAATAATGGATCCACGATCAGCATGTGCTCTCCTGGGTACCTATAAAGTGCGAAACGAAATCAACGAAACGAAATGAAACGAAATAGACTGATATGAAGAAAATGGAAGGAAAAAAATAAAAGACAAAACGAAATAAAGAAATAAAAAAAAAAGATAATTCGATTTTTTAGATACAATAATTTTGATTAATTATAACCCATCTTGCATGTCTGTCCGTTACAGTACTCCTCACGTACATTACCCGCAACTCAATCCAAGCCGGGTTTGCTTGCCGACAAACTTTCAGAAGTTCAAATGTCATATTTTTATTTGTGTTTGTGTGTGTGTCAGTATTTATGAATTATAAAGTTTCTGGATTGGGCATATAGAAAAAAATGGGGGATATGAGGGGGGGTATGTTCATAGATTGGGATATTGAGGGTTCATTATTCGTCTGATTTTATTACGTTTTTCGTTTGTATTCTACATAAATTTGCCTATTCGAAAACCAAACAGGATGGTCTTGAGTTTCAGATTCTGGGCACCATTTGACTACTGGATTTTCCCGACTTGTCACGTTTAATCCCCATGAGCTTCTTATCGGTTTTGTCTGTTTTTGTGGACTTTCCCTTTTGAATGCGCCTTGGCGTACGGTACCATTGTTATTACCTTTATTCGGTAGTGTGCCAACAGATCTGGCGTAATGTCTTACCGTTGTTCTTTCCGAGATATACAGGGGTCAAAAAGACCCAACACTATAAACTTTTTATTTCAAATCCTATTGTTCTATTTTGAAGAACTAAAAAAAAAAACCAACAGCAACATAGCAGGACGTACAGTGAGAGCCCTCCTTACAGAAGAACTTCTGGAAAAAATAATGCTTGCAAAAACTAAACATAAGAAACTCTGGAAGTTTTATTGAAATCCATTCTGTTGTTTAGGAAGAGTTATGGATAACGCAACAGTATCCTCTCTCTATTGTATAGCCTTGTATGACAATTACATAGCCTTAAATGACAAAGTCCAAAAGTGAAGAAATTTTAGCAAGAACTGTTAAAATGGGAAAACAAAAATAGAAGGTGCACAATGCCATTTGGTACTAAAGAATTCATGAAATTAATGAACCTTGCCATATGGTATTAAAGATTTCCTGTAAGATTCATTCAATTCCATCAAGTTGTTAAGGAGGAATTGCATAGGCAGTGAGGGAAGCACTCACGGACAAACGGACATATACTATATACCCCCCTCCCGCTGGATAGCGGGGGGTATAGCAATATGTGCCGTATCAAATTTTTTTAATATGAAAAGGGATCAAAGGGAAAAAAGGTACTTTTACAAGATATGTAGATTTTTTTTAAATTTCTAAAGTTAATTTTTGATAGGATTTGTATACCTCCACCAAAAAAAGATTGGGGTATATAGGACTTCTGCTGTCCGTTCGTTCGTTTGTCCTTCCCGTCGTCACACTTTTTCGTCTCTCCGACACACTTTTAAATTTGCTCGGACGGGGATATTTATTAGTGAACTTTAACTACTGCACTTCTGTTATTTTAATTCCTCTCCTTTCAACAGATTTGACGTTGCTCTTATGGTTCCCAAATTTAAAAGAAGCCACTAAGTGAAAAGGACAGACTCCCGCTGAATAAATGCATAATATTCTTGTTCAATGGTGATCAAATCCTGTCCTCTCCTGGTGAAAGACACTGAGACATGTGTGGGAAGTAGTCTAGCATCGTATTTCGTTTTGTTTTCGTTGGTTTCGTTTTCATTTCGTTGATTTCGTTTCGTTTCGTTTTTGTTGATTTCGTTTCGTTTCGTTTCGCACTTTATAGGTACCTGTGCTCTCCTTTATGAAAATTCATTTCGTATGTAAATCGTTATGGGTCATGCAAAATAATAATGGGGTGAAACAAAGGTGTCTCGACTGCTTCTTAAAAATATTGGATAAAAAACGTAATAAATGGCGAGAACTACTCTCCGACCAGTAGTGACAATCCCCATTATGTTTCACCCTTGCAACATTTGAAAAGGCAGATTATGCGGGGTATCTGGTCCATTCGCCCTGATAATTAAAAGTATTTTATTGCCCGAGAGCAATGAGGTTGATGACGTTAATAAAGCTAGTGAAACTGTTCGTGCTTTGAAGTGAGTTGCGTCCTACCGCAGTACCGGAGCGGTGCCGGTGGTGTATTCTGTCAAATCCCATTAAAAAAAAGCATTTCATTTTCGAAATTTCCAGTAAGCTATCATTTGTTGAAGCTGTTTTATGACGAGTTACGCAGTTTTTCTACCTTCTTTGTTCTCAATTTCGACCAAAAGCTAGCGGTTGAATAAATAAAGCATTGCTGCTGATTAAGCAACAAAAATGGTTATCCAAATTCTGTGCAAAACTTGAAGGGGTCGCTAGCAAAAATTAGGGTAGAATAATTGCCGTTAAAAAAGGTTAGGGTCGGTCGGGTGACCGTAAACACACATATTTTTTTATTTGGCCAAAGCTAAGACATGCTTGTTTATTATTTCATGTAATTTAAAAAATAAATAATAAGTTCTATGGATGCTGAAATATAAATGTATTGATAAAGATATCATTTATTCATGTATCCTCTTGGTATCGGTTTCGGAGCCCTTAAGGGAAAATAGTAAATTATTTTCTTTCATAGCATTGAAAAAAATATTATTAAATATTGGAAATATCTAGATACAAGTCTCCTTTAAAATGTTTTAACATGAACTTTATCTAGAGCCTTCAAACACTTAGTCTTACACGCCCTTGTCCGAGTAACGCCCTGCCCTTTTTCTCTATTTGTAGCAACGCCCTGCCCTTTGTGACTAACGTGGATGTCTTTTTCGTTAACACAAGTGCCCTTTTTATCTGTGTTTTCATTTCTGTTTCATGTTTACATTGTAGTGCCCCCTATCTAATTTGAATATGTCAAAGCTAAATTTAGAACATTAACTATTATACTGTAGCGTATATCGATCGATTTTCTGATTAGATTTCACTGTAATTATAAAAATTTGAACTTTGAAATTCATATCATTCACAATGCCTTCCCGGGAAAGACGTTTGAAAGAAAATGCAAAGAAAGTGGCAAAGGAAAACAAAAGTTTGACATCATATTTTTCAACTTCGCAAGTTGATATAAAAAATGAGTTATTTCCCTTTGTTATATACTTGAAACAAACCAAAATTAACAAAATTTAAATATGCCATTTACAATATTTTATTATCAAACACAATAAAACCACTTAAGTTTAATCTGAAATAAAAACCTGTCTACTTAAACTGAAACAAAGACAATATTTAGCAACAACCAGTTCTATACCATTACCTGTAGTAATAACACACATGCGTAAATAGACATCCATTACAATACAGAAATTTTGAAAAACTTCTTTATACCAGTATTACTGATATTCCAGTATTGTGGTCGCCAAAGTAAATTGATCTGTAATTTGCATAAGAACAATTATATCAAATATTGTTCTACTTTGGATTGTTGTTTCTTTTTTTCTAGACAACAATCTTTATTTTTTGTAGAAACCAAAAATGAAGCAAATGAACCACAGATTAACACATTAAAGAGAAAATTAATTAATTCAGACCCCCCTGACATATTGCCCTTTTATTCACAGGTCGCACGCTTAAAATTGCCCCTTTTCAGTTTTGCACCCTGCCCTTCTTAAATCCTAGCTAGAACACTGTTACGCAAAACTTGTTTATTATTGAGTGCTATGTCACACTTACCTGTGTAGGCGGTATCAATTTTGGAGCGGCTATTTCAATTTACTCCTACTGTATGTAAAATGGATGGAACAGCATGTACTTTGTTCCAAGGTATGGTGTGGTGTGCTGTCTTGCCATATTGTTCAAACGTTTTTTAACAATAAAAAATAAAAATCAACTTCAAACAATTTAACGTAACAACGATCCAATGCTGAAAATGACATTAATTAATTTTTTTTTTTTTTTTTTTAATAATTTTTTTTTGTGTTTTTTTTTCAATTTCGATAGTAGATATCCTTATCTCAAATAAACTGACCAAAAAAAAGTTGAAATGAATGACTTTTGAACCATTTCTCATTCCTGTCTAATCTGTAAAATTGTAGAAATGAAGATTTCAGACAATAAGAAATGACACTTACAGCTTTCCATAGATTTTTTGTTTGTTAAGAGTTGTCCCCCTTTCCACACTTGAAATGTGTTCAATGGGCAGACGACAAAAGGATAAACAACATTGGAATGACTTGCACTGCAACAATGGGTACTTTTTTAAGGAAATTTGGGGTATAAAAAATGGACTTGGGGAAATACAGTGATATTCTATAGGTGTTTTATAACGTATAAAATACTTACGTTAACTGAAAGCTGTTGGGACATTGCTTTGTATGATGAACTGTCAACTGTATCGACAATGTAAACATATGCCTCTGATGTCATACGGGTCACTAGTTCACGAGTAATGAATATGCATATCGGCAGCTCCGAAACTGATACCTGGACGATATATACGTTTTTTTGTAACTGGGTGATTTTCAAAAAAATGAAGACTTTGTGTGACATTGAGGGTGAAATTTCAAATTGGACAAATTGACATAATTTTGGTCGTAAAATAATGTCAATATGATATATTTTTCAGATTCAGTTGCTCAGTGCAATATATGCAGACAAATTTTTTTTTTTCAACTTTTATTAGCAACAAAGTGTTAAAATGATAACAAATACAGACTTACTTCCTCAGTGGTATCATTTTCTTTTGGGTATGGTAAAAGACCTAAATGTATTTCCATTTGATAATGATATGAAATAGGCACATTTTGGTACCAAACTTTGTATATATCATGAGAAAACAGTTTCAGTATATCGAAGAAACACTATTTTTACTGTATATTTTAAAAAATCTGGTAATTAAAGTTTTCATACAAGCATAAACAAATGGATCTAATGAGGTTTAATAGTTGTAAATCAATTATCTATATATGCCTAATAAATATAACAAAAGTTAAGTTAAGTTGATCATTGGTGGTAAAAACTAGAGGTAACCAAATGAAAATACTGTCCATTTTTTGATGTTTTGTCACACTCCTGACACATTTTTCTAAAAGATAAATACACCAAATATCAAGCTAAATGCAATCATTGTTGGTCACAATAACGTTTTTAAGTAGTAGTACATAATCTATTTTGACTGAAAAAGGTTTCCCTTGAATATATTTCATTTTTGCATTGCTATGATGTTATTTCAATCATATTTTATCATATTCTAAGTAATACTATCATAATTATAAAAAATGACAACTCAATTTTCAACCATTTATACATCTTTTCAAGAGTATAGTGCTTATTGAGAATTAAATAATTCCCCGAGACAATTACAAGCAGTTTTATTGAGGCTATATGCTTACAAAATAATCTATTTCTTAAATAAAATTGTCACACTCCTGACTCCCTCTCGAAAATAAACCTGTCGAGCTGAAAATAATATAACCAACATATTCTTTCCAAACTAAAAGTTATATTTCTTCAAAAGCTTATATTTCTTACAGTTAACAGTAAATATTAAAAGAAGATTCAAAATTATGTTTTTGTTTTTTCTAATGATTAGTGTGCTAATTATTTGCCCTTTAGGAATTTATCTCATCAAAAATGGTTAAAATGGATTTGAAATTTATTAAAACTAGCAATAGATCATCTTTTCTTAGTATAAAATTACTTTTTAGTGGTTTTCAAATTAGTTTCCCCTTGTTTCTCAATAATTTACTCTGCAAAAAAACTTCCTACTGCAATTGCAATGACATTTAAAGTTTTTATGTCAGGAGTGTGACATTACTGTTGGATGAAAAATTATTGATAAATTTTCAAAAATGCTATATCAAAAGAATGAAAATGTTTTATGAAAGGCAAGCTTAAGATATATTAAAGTAAGTATTCTGTTTATCTAAAGCAACATACATCAATTTTTCGTTTAGAAAACAATCCATATTTTGACATGTTTTAAAAAAATATAACCTTTTATCATCACTTATTATGAGAAAGGTGTCATGCAATATACAAAAATACTACAAGTATTACTTATTGCTTATATGTAATTAAATTGAAAACATTATGGAAGTTTGTAGAAGCATGGTTTATTTTATTTTTTATTTAAAAGATATGCCTAGTAAAAGTGTCACACACCTGACATTAGTTATTTTGATTTCCTAGCTATGATATGTCATATATCAGAACTATTTCCAACTTTTTTCTTTGATTGGGTCTGGAGCTTTTGGAAAATAAAGAAAATTGTGAACTATTAAAGCATACAACATAGTACTATACAACTAAGATCAAATGTCACACTCCTGACATTTTTTGTGTCTCTCCTTATGCAAGCCCAATTTTACAACTATCATATTCATCCAGTCTAATACTACTAAATTATTATAACTAATGTTTTTGTACAACATATTTTGACTTTTCTGAACTAATTAGTCTCAACAATGAAAAACTATTAAGGTTTAATTTGACATTTGTACAATTTTCCAAGTTAAATTTATTCACGTACACTAATTTAAAAAATAGAATAATTTTTTGTTGCAAAATCATAAGGTCACAAAACATCGAGATATTTGAAGTAAAATGGTACGAAATTATAGAATACCATCTTTCTTTAATATATTTTTTATTTAAATTTTGTTATCATCAAGGTAAGTTAAGGCAATTTAAAGTTTGTCACGCTAAAACGTCACACTCCTGACAAATTTGACCAGTTTTTAGAGGTTAACTTTTTAACCGGAAGAGCAATCTCCATGACACTTTGCATGAAGATAACTGTTACCATTATGCTTGTTTTAAGATATTTACCTTTCTTTCATATCATTTAATATTCAAATTATTATCTGAAAATGAAAAGTCTTCATTTTTTTGAAAATCACCCAACTGTATTTTTTTTATTAGAATAAAAATGATAAATTACTATATATAAGTTCTTTATTCTTTAAGCAAGGTTTACCTGAAGTTAATAATTTTTTGTTTATACACCCTAAGTTCCAATTAATGTTTGCACATTGTTTATACAATAATTACAGCTATTCCCACTTCAAATTTTAAATTTCTTTAATGAATTTTTAAAAAGTGGGATATGGTGGACTCTACCGGTCACTGACACCAGTACTGATATACCATGCCCAGAAGCTGAACGTCTTGTTGTTATCACTGTTTGTCTCTTCAGAAACAACAAATTCAAATTCTTTATTACCTAACACAGCTTCAGATGACATCCAACAACATGTATTTACAAATAGTGGCGATGTTGATAATGATTCAAAGTCTGACTGTCACTTTGATTTGGACAGTTGTGCTCCAGAGGTCATGGGACCAGATGCCAGGGTGTTCAGTTCAATAAAGAATGAACAAAAATACCCATGGGCATGGCTATATGCCAGTGTGGTACACCAAGGATATTTATGCAAGTTTTGTGAACCGTTTTGTGGTCATTCTTCCTCATCACAAGAAATTGGTACTGTTGGCATTAACCTTGGTATAGTATGATCGCTATTCTATTAGTGGACATCCAAACTAATAAATTTATTGCTCTTCCCATCTTTTACCAATTCACATCATTTACACGCTAATTTTCCCAATTATAAGGGACCCGGGCCCCAGATACAAATGAGTAGGAAAATCACTGGGAAGTAAAGCTACTTACCAAGTTGTGTCAAACTAAAGTACTTCTGAAAGATTTTAACTGTCATAAACGATGCATCACTGCCAGGTTGTATAATGCCCAAAATGAAGTGTAACTGGTACGCTTTATCTGTTCTACAGCAACTATGATAAGTACATAGCGATCCTCTGCTTGATGCCATAGAATCCCATAATTTTTTATCCTTATATTCACATGTGAATGATTCTATGTTTGAGAAAATGTGCTATGACGTCTGCTTAATCAATCCACCAAGTAGTGAATACCTGATTTCAGGGATTCTGTGATACAGACCACTGTACTTGAATTTCGGTATTATCCATGAAATTAGCGATAATATGTCTTTTTGGGCTCAACTTGCTCAATGTTAAAAAATAACTGGAAATTATCTCTAAAAGACTGAACATGTGTTGTCCAATTAAAAAAAATGACTGGACCTCTCAGTCAAAATATTTTGCTGGAACACTGCAGATGGTGATTGCCCACAATAGGCCAGAGTTTTCTAGAAAAGGATGAATGGGGACCTGTCTCCCTAAAATATTAATTTGAATAAAAATTATGCGTTCTAAGACATGACAATTCTACAAAAGACAGAATTTTGTCAAAGACAACTTTTCTTGGTTTGGAACTCCCAACATTATCCACAGTCATTCCAAATGGATATTTTCCAAGGCAATTGTTATTTAAGAATATTCAACAAAGATGTATGGTATATTGTAAATAACCAGAAGCATTTGTACCAATTTGAAGATCGTGGAACTATTTTCAACAGACTTTCATTTTTTTTTGTTACATTTTGTATATGAAATAGAATGATGGGTAATATGATATAATGTAATTTTTTATTTTCGTGAACAGATCTCACCTTTTGAATTGTGATAATTTTCATGATTTCTTTGCCACATATTTATTTGATTATAGACAACTTTACATTGACATAATCTACATTTGTCATGCTTGTTGAGGGCCCGGGTGGCTCAATTAGTTAGGTAGTTGGATTACCTAACAACTCGTACAAGCCTAACACCAATACGGCGTGGGTTCGCGCCCGGCTTTGTAAATTACAAAAAAGGATGCACTCGACTCGCTAGTGGTGTTCCGATGATCGATTATAACCGATAATCAGTTGGTTGGTGTCTTAAACCAAGCACTTGAGCCCAAAAATCTATTTCTGAATAATCAAACAATTCTACTTTGATTTTTCTGGAAATCTTGTGACATAATTAAGCAGAAAATAGCAGTTTCCTATTTCATCAAATCATGTTAAATAGTTGTATTTTTTATATTTGCCAATGAAATTGTATTTCTAACATCGATTAAAAGTATAATAAGTACAGTGAAAACTAAAATAAAATCGTCAAATTTGTAGATTTCTGACCAAAAGGCAAATTCACATTCACGGCTATGACATGGTGCTGCTCAGACTTACACTGACTTAACAATGCTGCAGTGATGGGAAAAAATGCAGCCTTCTATCCAAGATTAATATGCATTTTAGCCCAAAAATATCTTGCCATTCCAGCATCGTACAAATGTACCCTCAGAACAAGTATTTAGTATTGCGGGTCATTTAGTGAACAAAAAGAGGGCTCGCCTCAGTCCTTCAAATATTGGCAATATCATTTCATGAATAAAAACATGGAATAATACTGATAACTGTACACTATAAGAGTGTGGATGACAATGTTATGTTTTCTATAGACTGTTCAATCAAATGTTTGATGTCGTTTGTCATTTGTTGAATTTCCCCCAGAATTTATTAAAGTTTGTTCACTGTCTATAGATTTATAATCTGATGTGATAAAGGCAGTCAGTTACCACTAATTATTTAAGGTATTGTACAAATGTACCATTGATCAATCTAGTAATGAAACATAATTCAGGCCTCAATAATATAAAAAACAATACATTTACATTCAGACAATAGTTTAACATGTTTAATTTGGTCAAATAACCTTAAAATAAAGTATGAACATGACAAGAAACATACACAACATTATATATAAGAGGTATAATGTAAAATTTACACATTAAAGGTCGTTTTCAACTAAACATAATTTTTTCCGATTATAACCGATAATTAGTTATTCATGTGAAACCGATGATCGATTATGAAATTCCTTCTGATTCCCATCACTACGACTCACAGCCACAAGTGATAAAGTTTACCAGTTGCTTGCCCATGGTCGGTGGTTCTCTCCGGGTACTCTGGCTTCTTCCACCACTAAAATTGGTCGCCATGATATAGCTGAAAGTGGTGTTAAGCCCCAAAAATCAATCAATCAATCAATCATGCTTGTTGACTACCACAAGTAGCTTTCCCTTTCAACCGTTTCAACTGGATTGAAACTCGATGCAGAGTTTTGCCTTTTCAGAATAAATGACGGACTGGTTCGATTTGAACTTTCTTATTTTTCATCCAATTTTAAAGAATTTTTTATTAACAAGATGCACATCTTTATGAGTCAAATACAGAAAATCAGCTATATTATGGAAAATTTTAGATTGAAATACAGGTTAAAAATATTGTGATGTATCTCACAGTGAATAACATCACCATTTTAACATCTTGTTTACGAGTGATTTGATTTTGTTAATATATATTTTCCCTATTTTTACAGATCTTTTTTTACCTCTCCAAAACCTAAAAGTATAGAACCAGTGTGTGAAAAAGTTACAGAAGGAAAACGGTAAGAGATTTTGATTATTTACATGAATTAGACAACTGTAATATAAATACATCTAAAATGAAAAGATGCCAATAAGCCGTATTTAGTAATCAAAATGTCTAATAGAGTAGCGAGTGTGAAGGGATTGTTATCTTTCTCTGGAAGCAGTTTGTTGTTGTGCCTGTGACTTGATTCTTCTTGTTATCTTTCTCTGGAAGCAGTTTGTTGTTGTGCCTGTGACTTGATTCATCTTGTTATCTTTCTCTGGAAGCAGTTTGTTGTTGTTGTGCCTGTGACTTGATTCATCTTGTTATCTTTCTCTGGAAGCAGTTTGTTGTTGTGCCTGTGACTTGATTCATCTTGTTATCTTTCTCTGGAAGCAGTTTGTTGTTGTGCCTGTGACTTGATTCATCTTGTTATCTTTCTCTGGAAGCAGTTTGTTGTTGTGTCTGTGACTTGATTCATCTTGTTATCTTTCTCTGGAAGCAGTTTGTTGTTGTGCCTGTGACTTGATTCATCTTGTTATCTTTCTCTGGAAGCAGTTTGTTGTTGTGCCTGTGACTTGATTCATCTTGTTATCTTTCTCTGGAAGCAGTTTGTTGTTGTGTCTGTGACTTGATTCATCTTGTTATCTTTCTCTGGAAGCAGTTTGTTGTTGTGCCTGTGACTTGATTCATCTTGTTATTTTTCTCTGGAAGCAGTTTGTTGTTGTGCCTGTGACTTGATTCTTCTTGTTATTTTTCTCTGGAAGCAGTTTGTTGTTGTGCCTGTGACTTGATTCATCTTGTTATCTTTCTCTGGAAGCAGTTTGTTGTTGTGTCTGTGACTTGATTCATCTTGTTATCTTTCTCTGGAAGCAGTTTGTTGTTGTGCCTGTGACTTGATTCATCTTGTTATCTTTCTCTGGAAGCAGTTTGTTGTTGTGTCTGTGACTTGATTCATCTTGTTATCTTTCCATGGAGTTATCTTGTTGGAGTTCATGTCTTCATCTATTATTGAGTAATCTATCAAGAGAAACACTTTGTCGATTGTGTCCAGGACTTACCATTTGAATGTTCTTTTCCAAAAAACAGTTTTTTGTGTCTAGGACTTCATTCATTCAGAGTAATGGGACTATACCTATAACCTGTGAAAAATGTTGTCAGAAACATGTTGTGGAGTTAAGGTTATGGTTTTTAATGCCATTTTCAACAATATTTCAGTTAAATCGTGGCGGTCAGTTTTATGTGGAGGAAACCAGAGTACCCAGAGAAAATCACTGACCTGTTGCAAGTCACTGACAAACTTTATCACATAATGTATCAAGTACACCTTGCCTATATGGGAATCGAACTCACAACGTTAGTAGTGATAGGCACTGATTGCATAGTTAGATGTAAATCCAACTACCATACGATCATGAGCTTGGCCTCTCTAAAAATGTTGTGCACTTTCTCTACTTTGTCTTGACAAATTGTCTTGTAACTTACAAGATTATTTAGGAAATGTGTTCTTGAGGACTGGATACTTTTTGAAGATTTTCTCATGTTGTTCCAGAGTTATGGGACTTTATTCCATGAAGAATTGTCTCTTGTAAACATGTTGCTCTTTAACCTTCACTTGACCATTGATGACCAATATTATTCCAATTTCCCCAAATTATTGGGAAATGTTTTCTTAGGGTCTGCATACATGTCTAGTTTGACAATTTTCCCACTTGAGATTCTAGAGTTCTGTCTTGACTCATTTTCTTCTAACCTTACTAGATTGTCGGGGATCATGATCTGAGTGTCTGTATATGATATGTTTCACTTTGCTTTTAAGGATTAATGGGATTTTATACAGGCATATCATTTGCATATGGCACTGCTTTTTATTGAACTGATTTTGAACTAATTTTCATTGGGAATGGTTCCTTTTAAATGAATCTTTAGAGAACTCCTTGAGTAAAAACAAAATATATATTACTTCTATAGTGTTCTAGGTTTAAATAGGTTGAGTTAAAAACTATTGTAAAAATCCTTTTGCCTAGATTGTTAAAATTTAATAAACACACTGGATTTTGCTAAAGGGAGATAAGACATGTAGATACAGGTATATGATATTCTTTTTTTTATAATTTGTTTAATGTATAGTCAAACCTGTATTAAGAGGTCACCTCTGGGACAAAGAAAAAGTGGCCTTATAAGACAGGTGACCTCTTAAAAGAGGTTCAATTCATATGAAATTTTCTATAACAGGACAAGAAAAAGGTGACTGCTTAATAGAGGTGACCACAGGAGCCGGTTTGAATATATGAAAATTAATATTTTCCAATTCCAGTTCTCAAAAGAAACAGAAATCTCCACTCAAACCCAAGAATACTTCACCAGGGAATGATGTAGATTCACCAGTGAAAAGATCAGTGAAAAAGAAAAACAAAGCTAGAATCATTGAAAGTGATGAGGAAGATGAAAGTGAAAATACCAGTAGTATGGACACCAGTGAACCTGTGGAGGAAGCCACAAAGGAGGTTACAGAAGACAAAAACCACAAGTTGAAAGATGTTTGTAAATTAGAGGAAAAGTCAACTAAAGATGTCGGTCAGAAAGATGAAGCAAAATCACAGAAATACCAAACTCCAGTAATTTCTTTATATATAAATCATGTGCTTAATATGGGTTATGGTGTTTAACGCCACTTTCAACAATACTTCAGTTATATCGTGGTGGTCAGTTTTATAGGTGAAGAAACCAGAGTGCTCACAGATATGTGGTTTATATGGGTTTCTTTAAACTAAAGATCAACAGCATAGAATTATTGTTGAAAAATTGTTAAAGCACCCATCATCCCTAAGCTTGTCATTGAATGACAACTCCTCTTTAGCTCACCTAACCCAAAGGGTCATGACCCCATGTGAAGTATTGTTATCTTTTTGAGTCGGTTATATTCCACATCATTGTTTTCTGTAAGCTTCTACATTTTAATCATCTTTTTTTTAAACTACTGTATCAGTAGGAGCAAAACTTGTTACTGTTGGGAATGTTCCTTGTACAATCTTCTACAAAGTTTTTTTTATCAGAAATCCACAAAAAAAAACAAAAGACCCTTAAGAACAAAAAAGAGTTTTCTGTTTTTGTATGTGGACCAATTTTGATGATTGTTTTCTTTATTTAAGAAATAATTCATGGCAAGCATAGAGTTGTGCAAATTTACACATGGGCTGGGCCTTTATATTCAAATTTTACCCCGAGCGATAGCGAGGGGTAAAATCTAAGAATATAAAGGCCCAGCCCATGTGTAAATTTGCACAACTCTATACCTGCCATGAATTATTTCGATTCTAATAGGACAAATACGGTAATTTTTAACCATTCGTGAACTGTATACACACAGCATTTGGTGGCTGTTCCATTTACCTCCTTCGGAAATTTTGAATTATTTGTATTTGAACGAGATATTTTAAAACAAAGATATGGATGTTAACATGAAAAACATATTTGAACAATTCCTGCGTAAAAATATTTTAAATAAAGTCGGAGTTCATTCGTTCATCATTTCGAGCGCTAACAAGATGGCGGAGCAGAGTTGTCAAACATAATATCGAACACTTGAACAGTTGTTAATAATCGACAATTATTGTTAGATATGAAATATAAAAAACAAATGCCAATGAAAAAAAAGCTTGTATTGTTGACATAAACAAAAATTCCGGAAATATACTTAAGACAACCATCTATCGACTTTGACTTTTGTAATAATATATCGTCATCCTGTGATGTTGTTTACAAGGGACGCTGATTGACACAAGCTGGTTACTGATTTATTTTACGATTTTGTGAGCATTTTACTTGTTTGAGTAGCAAAATTCAAAATGCCATCAAATTGGAAAATATCAGTAACTTAATTACATCACCGTCTAGTTATCAATGTATACAGTACGTAGGAAAACAATAGTGCCTTTTGTTATTCATGGCCGACACATATCAATGGAATGTATGTGTGCGTACTGGGAATCCTCAAATGTAAATTTTCAAAACAAATGATAAAAAAAATACTTAGTTACAGAATATTTATTTATAACTGAGGGGGGATTTTTATTTTAAGGACTTTAAAAATACGTTATATGCCGGTGTTTTGTTTGTTTACACTCGGTCGTCTCGGTAATTTCACAGCGGGAGTCACATTGGAACAGCCAGATTTGTTGTGTACTGCACTTGCGGTAAATATAGAGTTGTTGAGTATTATCGTGTGTGCCGTTTTATAGACGTCATATTAGAATCACCCTTATGAAATTATCTTTAATTAGTGTGCCCACAGATTTGACCAAACTCTTATAGTTTTGAGTAATAGAGGTTAAAGGGAACCAAAAGGGACCAACACCTTAAAATCATATCTTTTTATAAAAAAAATTAAATTATTTAAAGTCTGATTTGTTTGCAGTTTTTTCCATTGAATTCCTTTGAATAATTCCTGTGTTGAGTTTGTCAACAAATGTTGTACAACTCTTACTTTTTCAAAGAAATAGAGGGGGTCAAACTTGGGCCGACATTTACATTTTTATTTTAAGTCTAATTTAGATATGATTTTTTTCTCAAAATTCCTTATAAAATTTCCTGTGCGTATTTTTTTTTTATCAGATTTGACCTATAGCTAATACTATGGTTTCCACAATAAAATGGGTCAAAGGGAGCCAGAAGGTACCAACACCCAAAAAAATAACATTTTTTAAAATTTAAAGTCTTGTTCGTAAGCAGTTTCTTTCCCATGAAATCCTTGGAAAGAAATCCTATGTGAAGTAATCAGACAGATTAGTTGTTGCCTTAATCGTTAAAAGAGATATGAGAATACCAAAAGGAACCAACACCAAAACATTTTAAATGGTCCCATGTTTAATATAGGACTATGTTTGAAAATAAATAAAACAATTTATTAAGATTTAGGCTTGATTGAACACAAACTGTATTACAGTATATGCATGACCAGGTGAGCCTCTAGTTTAATTTGACATGAAATGAATTAATTACATAATTGCACTCTTTAAGAAATGTAAATTTCACTAATAAATATATCTAATAAACCATGTCAATATTAAAAAGAGTTAATAAATGCTGTAAGAACAATTTTTTTATTTAAAGACAACATTTACTAGACAGAAAAAAATGTATTAACTTCTTCAAAACCTATGTGAATCAAACATGGCAGAAACACATTGCACAAACAAATCACATTTTTGCATAACATCAATGACATGATTACTCATGCATGTCATATTACTCGTACATTGATACAGATGGTAGTTTAGTTCAGATACTCTATTTTTCTTCACTGTTACAGTTGGTAACAATACAAAAAACATATTCCTCAACAATACAGAATAACGAGGAACCAACAATTATGTTGTTCATTAAAATATGTGCGATTGTTATGCATATTTTATTTTGTATCTTTTTAGCTCAAGTCTAAACCTGAAGCTGTTGATTCAGGCATATCAGCACAATCATCAGTAGAAACTTCTACGCCATCCACACCTATCGGCTCACCATTTGGAATGCCCGTAAGAAAAACAGGTATTTTATTCAGCAGCAATTTACCTGATTTAGTGTTTTTACAAATTTTGTACTATTTCACATTGTAAGATATGTGAACAAAAATAGATTTGTGGCTTTGTTCTGATGTAATATGTCAACCATCTATACAAATATTAATAATAGGAGGTATGTCACATGACGCCATTTTGATATCGGATTTCAAGAACATTAAAATAAAATCTCATTTTCAAATGTCCGTATCATTGAAACACCAATTTCTTTCTTTTTCCAAGCTCCTTATGATGGGCTAACTTTTAGTTAAGCTTTGTGGCTTTGAAAAAATAATGTGTCATACCTAATAATAGTGCACCAGACTCCAAATAGCTGGCAAACCAGAGTACTAAACATTGGTACCAAAGCTGTCATACATGACTAAATATGAACATAAATGGCTGGAACAGAGACTGAGTAATGAACAGCCAATATTGTTTTTATCTGTAATATTTTTATATGCATGGCAAAGAAGGAACATATTATACATTACTTATGTTTCTATCTGTAAATATGGAGATGCTTACACCATGAAGTAGCCAAGTACATCCTGAGGCAAAGCTATGGGTAGGAATGTAAATAACGAATTTATCTCCGCTTATAGTCAAAAAAAAAGTTTCAAGTGTTTTTTTTTTTTACCTGGTATAGAGTACTACCTTTGGTAGAACCATACAGTTGAAGTTAACAGCTTTGTATTCAATATATGACCAAAATCATCTAAATGCAATGTCACGAGCTTGGACGTCATAAATATTTTACTTATTCTTTCCAATAAGAAGACTTTTTTCATAAAAACAAATATTTTCCCATATTTCGTATGTTAAGTTAAGTTTGTTTGACCATATTTCATATGTTAAGTTAAGTTTGTTTGACCATATTTCGTATGTTAAGGTAAGTTTGTTTGACCATATTTCATATGTTAAGTTAAGTTTGTTTGACCATATTTCATATGTTAAGTTAAGTTTGTTTGACGATATTTCATATGTTAAGTTAAGTTTGTTTGACCATATTTCATATGTTAAGTTAAGTTTGTTTGACCATATTTCATATGTTAAGTTAAGTTTGTTTGACAATATTTCATATGTTAAGTTAAGTTTGTTTGACCATATTTCATATGTTAAGTTAAGTTTGTTTGACCATATTTCATATGTTAAGTTAAGTTTGTTTGACAATATTTCATATGTTAAGTTAAGTTTGTTTGACCATATTTCATATGTTAAGTTAAGTTTGTTTGACCATATTTCATATGTTAAGTTAAGTTTGTTTGACCATATTTCATATGTTAAGTTAAGTTTGTTTGACCATATTTCATATGTTAAGTTAAGTTCGTTTGACCATATTTCATGAGTTTTTTATGTAGTGTAAAGATTGATTCAAATAAGCTCTCTTTCGATTTTGAATATTTTCAAGTTTTGTTGTTTCAGATTTATAAAACTATTATCGAACAAGCGTATTTTCTGCTCATGGCGCAGCTGTTATTGGTTTCTGTCTATAACTGAATACGCTGACAAATTCTGTTCAGCTGGTTTGCTTACCACCAATAAATGAAAAGACTAAATCTTAATTTTATCTGAATATTACGTAAAATTGAGATGTTAGTGTAATGTATTTTGCATTGCCTCTAATAAAGAAACAAGGTGATGTTTTTGCCTTATACATATATATTTACAGCCAGAAAAAGTATGACGGCTACACCTAAAAGGAAGACTTTAGATTATAGTGAAGAGCAGTCTTTAAGTAAGAAGAAAAGGAAGAAAGCTGATGAGGAAGAACAGACTGATGATGTTGAGGTGAGTATCATATTTTACAGATGATATAGGTCAATATTTGTTTTCCTCAACATGCTGGCTTCGACCGATCTTTCACATCGACCCATACAAGGAAGAAATTAAAATAATCTGGAATCTCTAAAAAAAAAAAATCTTGATAAAAATTATGGTTTTGTTTACAGTATACCTTTATTTTGTTGTTTGTTTTTTCTGAATTGTATTTTTTTTACGTCTATCTCGAGACTGACATATTATGTTATCTATCTATTCGGACATTCTGTAAGAAAAGTTTGAAAATACCAAAGGGGTAATCAGAAGTCGTAAATCGACTTTGCCTTTACCTAATTTCTTCAAGCTTTTCTAAATTAGTAGGAATAGTGGTCTATGGGACTGTATGGCTTTTTGACAATTTTCACATACCGTATAACCGGTAATTTTTGCGGCTTTGGTCTAAAAAGAAGACATTTAATTTTTGCGGATTTTTTTTCTGCCGATTGAAAATCTTGGCACCGAAAAAAAATTGATATAACGATCATCGATCTTGAAAATGTGTATATCATGACTACCAGACTCATTGGACAAGAGCTTTTAAAATTTGATTGTAAATTTTGCTCTCTCTCTCTTTTAGCATTCTTTATATATATAGGTATTTTGAGAAGAGTATTTTTGCACAATGTTATTTTCATTTAATTTAACATGACATGTTTGGTTCATTTATATATAGAACAAAACGTCTGAAGAAAGCAAAAACAAAAAAGACAATACTGAAGACCAGGAAGTTGATATGGAAACAGACAATAGTGAATCAATTTCAAAAAAGGAAAAAACACCAAAGAGAAAGAAATCAAAGAAAAACAAAGACGATTCTGAAAAACAAGATGGAGAAAGTGAGAAAGAAGGAAATGACGGGAAGGAAGAAAGTAAAACTCCAAAGGGAAATAAATCAAAGAAAAATGATAATTCTGACAAACAAGATGAAATGAGTGATAATGACAATACATCAAAGGAAGAAAATATGGAGGAAGAAGAAACTGACAAACAAGATGAAACAGAAGACAAGGTTAAAGGGAAGAAAGAGAAGAAAACTCCAAAGGCTAAGAAAACTTCAAAGGCAAAGAAAACTAAATCTACTCCAAAAGATCAGAAAACAAAGAAAGAACAAGACAGAGAAACAAAAGAAAAATCTCCACAGGAAACAAAGAAAGGTAATTAGGTTTTAGAAAAAGAAAAGAGTTGTGTAAAAATATAAATCGTGTTTCTTTGCAATAAGTAGTCTGGTAAGATAAACATGAATAGGTGTGAACTACAAAAACATTTATGAATGAAATAATGTCATTGATGCTGAAAACAAATTATTTAGTTTATATTTAATATAATTTACAGTTATATAAATCATATCTCCAGTTAAAATTTCATGTACATATTTTATTCATTGTAAATTAAGATTAACAGTACTTGTTAAATTATAAGATACAAGTTAGGATAAATGCTTTTGGATGCAAAAACTTTTAGCATCAATTTTCTTGAATTTCATGCCATTTCTCTAATTAAAAATATTTACTGGTACATACTTTTCTCTGGCCGAATTTTTTTCTCAGCTATTTACTATAGAATTTCAAATATGTTATTACAACTGAGTTTTCATTTTAAAATCAAAGTTACAACTCCTGCTTCAGTTAGAGAAGGGGGATAACTCTCGTCCAAAAGTTCAGCATTGAACCTACTGCACATGTTATAAAATGCTATAATAACTTCAATGCAGTTCATACACTAGAATGAACACTAGAAGAGACTTTTATTTGTTTTATTTTTTTCATGGTCCATTTTGGTTAATTTTGTATTGAGTTTTCCTGCTGCTCAATCTTGACCTTAGGCCAAAGAAAAAAAATATGTGTGTTTACGGTCACCCGACCGACCCTAACCTTTTTTATCGGCAATTATTTGACCCTAATTTTTGCTAGCGACTCTTATCAATTTTTACACAGAATGCGGATAACCATTTTTGTTGTTTAATCAGCAGCAATGTTTTATTTATTCAACCGCTAGCTTTTTGTCAAAATTGAGAGCAAAGAAGGTAGAAAAACTGTGTAACTCGTCATAAAACAGCTTCAACAAATGACGGCTTACCGGAAATTTTGAAAATGAAATATCGGATTCCGGAACCGGGAACGACTATTTCCAGTTTTGGCAATAATAAAAAAAAAAATAAAAAATAATAATAATGCCGACCGACCGACCCTAGATTTTTTTTTACATGTGACCGTAAACACAAATATTTTTTTATTTGGCCTTACCTTGATTCTATTGAAATTGCCAAATTACTGGATTAGGATAAGGTTCATAACTCAACTTGTACAATATTTCAATGATATCACAGAAGAAACTAGTGAATCTAAAGAAAACCATCTTCCTGTCGATCACATACAGTTAGTTGTATTGAGTACACCTTTCTCACTCTGGAATTAAACTTCAGCTTGATGGACATTGATTGTATAACTGACAAACTGTCAAATTTATTTATGCATGTTTAATTGTTTTCTTTACAATATCATTTTCCAGAACTTAAACAAGAAAAGACAGAACCTGCAGAGAAAGAAACAAAACCAGCCAAACCTGTTCATAGTTTCTTTGGTAAGTCCCTTGAAATGTGTTGTAAGATTTTATACAAATGAGTGAATCACTCTTACAAATCATCCAAACCTGTCCATAGTTTCTTTGGTAAGCCCCTTAGAACAATGTATCTTTTGAATTTACAGTTAAACTTGTAATCAACGGTCTATGTTGGGACAAAGGGAAAATGACTGCATTAGAAGAGTGACAGCATATTTAAATTTGTAGATCCGTATTGTCAGTTCCGGTCTATTTCTATTAACAGAAGGGAATTAATTGAGAAGAAAATGGGGATTGCTTTACAGTGGGGTTTTTTAGTTGGTGAAATGAAGTATCTATAGTCCAGAAAATATGGTATTTCACAATGAACTAAGTTGTATCTGACAATCATGAAATACTTTAATATCCTTTTCACTGGTTCATATATTTCTTCTGAAATTGACTATATAGTGTATATTTATGACTGTTTTTTGTTTTTGCATTGCAGCACCAAGAAAAAGTGTAAAATCTGAACCAAAAGTAAATGATGAGAAGAAAGATAAAAAACCTTTTAAAGAGGAATCAAAAACAGCAGACACTAACAGTAAAAAGTAAGTAATAAATGATGTACAGCCCTTTGTATCACTTTGCCTTCATTTTTTTCACCTACTTGCCCGAAAGCCAAATTTAGAAAAAAAACAATCTATTTATTCAAGCAAATTCTTTCATAATTTTCACTGAATTCAGTTTGTTTTACTTGTCCTGGGCTTTGGGCAAGTAGATTAGCGTGAAAACTGTAAAAGTGACATGAGTTTTATCACTGATCGTCTTCCGTGTGTTTGCTGATCCATCTGTGACTTAGATGTAGAACAGCAATAATAATCAAACTTTATTTTAAGAGGGTCAAATAGTTAGTTAATAAAAGTGCTGTTAATTTACTCTTTGATTTGTGTCTTGAGTACAGAATAGGATATTCTCTTATGTTCATTTATGTCCACATGTTTGTATATATCCTTTCATACTAATTTAATTTCACACACTTGGCCTGTAATCTGAACAGTAGTTCTAATTTAATGAAGGGTATGACATGGTAGGAGTTTTACTGAAATGTAATGCATTTGTGCAGCTTTCTGATGAAAATATGCAAATAAGGTTGATATTGAGAAAATTTAATTTACAAATATTCTCTAAAACTATTATTAAAGTCAGTTTAATATAAACTAGGCTGGTATAGTCATTGGGTGGGCTCCATTACATAAAAATGTTGGACAGTCTTAACCTTAATCGTAGATGGCCTCTGTTACTAAAAATAGAAATTTCTTCGTGTTGCCAACATTGATAAATTTTAAAAACAAAAATCAGGTGAAATTTAAACTGTGCTTTATGCTAATGACTTGTTCAATATTTCTAAAGTTTTTCGTAAAATTTGTAATTTTTAAGATTTTTGGCTTAAAGTGGCATTATCTGCCAAAATCATAAATTTTTGTTACCCATAAAAACTATCAGATATTAATAAAATGTGTTTCTGTAACTTATAAATGTTATGAAATGTATGCGCATCAGGGAAAAAAGGTGCAACTGCTTGTGTTTTGAGATCGATCAAGAAATGGATGCCATCTTATTAATTATCGGCATTGTTTATGGAGTTTGCCGAATTGTCATTAAATCAGTACAACAATGCACTTATTTCTTATTTTCTGTGAATCTGCTTTTAGTCAGCGTTGATTACGGACAAAGAACCATGCAAGTTTGCAGTTAATAAGCGACAAAATACAAATTATTCGTTTTTACCTGTCACTAGTAAGTTCAGTTGCATACAGAGAAAGCGAGGTCAAATTATTTGCTTGCAAGGAAATAATAAATCGATGGTAATTTTCGTTCTCAAAAGGCGAAAAGTGGTACGATAAGCTGTTTAATGTGAAATATTTACCTTTATTTCATCATTTTAAAGATATTTACCAATTTCCAAAACATATAATTTTTTTGGTCAAAATCGTAGCTAATGCCTCTTTAAGATACAAATTAGGCCTATTTTAACCAAATTTGATATGAAAATCTTTTTCTCTGAAAACACTCAAATAAAACTAAATCTGAATTGGACAGTCATGATGAGGTTCACTTTTAAAATGATTACAACCCTTCCACACAGGGATGCTATCACCGCTTAACATATTGTAACATTACAAGACCCTATTGGAATAAACAATAGAATTAATGAAAATTGATAACTTATAATTATTTGGATTTCCAATATTTCGTTTTTGAGCTGATGAATATTATTCCAGAAATGTACCTGATGAATATTATTCCAGAAACGTGTCATGCACACTATTGACTAAGTAACGTTTTTATTACAAATGGTAATGGTTTCAAAACACAATGCAGTTATGTTATTTGACATATAGCAGATTTGACTATTTTATTAAAGCATGACCTGAATAAATTTACAGTGCAATACATACAAAGATAATACACAGTTTACAATGAAATTTCAGATAAAAATGGTGAGATCTCCACCCTGTACAATATCTGATTCAATAGTAATCTTGTTATTGAACTCGTTCTTATGTTCAGTGTTCAAAAATAAGGTAACCAGAAAAAGTTGAAAAATCATTTAAAAGAGATGAATTCTTTACAAGCTGTATCCAGACATGGTCTTCTTCAACAAGGGAGAGAATTATTGTATTACTTCCTGTCCCAAATCCTGACCTGTGGTCTCCATGTATAGGCACCTTATGGTGTCCATTAACCATTAACCAAGCGTAAGCATCACTGATTATGTTACTTAGTAAATGTACGGAGAACAGATAAGTTCCATTAACACGACAAATGAAATGTGACGAATAGGTATCAAAACTTTCAGCAATGTTTGTAAAGATGTTGTCAAAAATAATGGTTGTATCTTCTTTGACTGGTCCCAGTGGCGATGTTCTGCATACAGAAAATGCTATCTTTGTTGTGCGTTTTGCTGGCTCACCTGTGAAGATTTAGAAATGAAATTAATAAAGAAATTCTAACTTACGTGCAGATACATACTTTATGATCAGAATCATAATGCATTATACCTGTGTCCAGATTATTGATTAATTATACCTGTGTCCAGATTATTGATTAATTATACCTGTGTCCAGATTATTGATTAATTATACCTGTGTCCAGATTATTGATTAATTATACCTGTGTCCAGATTATTGATTAATTATACCTGTATCCAGATTATTGATTAATTATACCTGTGTCCAAATTATTGATTAATTGATTGTTGTTTAACATCATTTTCCAGATTATAATATTTAATAGTAACATTGATTACATATATTATATATGTACATGTAGATGTAAATCCAACTACCACAGTGACATATTTAGTCTTGTGCTGAGCCAAATTAAAAATAAAAACAGCCATGAACTGTCCTTGTGACAATTATTATTTTTGCATGGGAACAGAGCTTCTTTTTATCATATGTATTACAATGTATTATTGGTAATTTTGACATTTTTATACCCCCTGCAAACAAAGTTTGGGGAGGTATATAGGAATCACCCTGTCCGTCCGTCCATGTACCTTGTAAGTGCAACTCCTCCTAAACCGCTTATCGGATTTTTATGAAACTTTACACATTTGTAGTACACTACCTGCAGATGTGCATGAAGGAATATGGTTGCTGTCCAAAATTTAAAAGGGGAGATAATTCAACTTATACTTTCACGAAAAGGAGGGCATGTACCTTGTAAGCACAACTCCTACTGAACTGCTTATTGAATTTTTATGAAACTTTACACATTTGTAGTACACAACCTGCAGATGTGCATGAAGGAATACCATTGCTGTCTAAAATTTAGAAGGGGAGATAATTCAACTTATACTTTCACGAAAAGGGGGGTCATGTACCTTGTAAGCACAACTCCTACTAAACTGCTTATTGAATTTTTATGAAACTTTACACAGTTGTAGTACACAACCTGCAGATGTGCATGAAGGAATACCGTTGCTGTCTAAAATTTAGAAGAGGAGATAATTCAACTTATACTTTCACGAAAAGGGGGGTCGTGTGCCTTGTAAGCGCAACTCCTCCTAACCGGCTTATTGGAGTTTTGTGAAACTTTACACAGTTGTAGTACACTAGCTGCAGATGTACATGAAGGAATATGGTTGCTGTCCAAAATTTAGAAGGGGAGATAATTCAACTTATACTTTCACGAAAGGGGGGGGGGGGGGGCATGTACCTTGTAAGCACAACTCCTACTAAACTGCATATTGAATTTTTATGAAACTTTACACAGTTGTAGTACACAACCTGCAGATGTGCATGAAGGAATACCGTTGCTGTCTAAAATTTAGAAGGGGAGATAATTCAACTTATACTTTCACGAAAAGGGGGGTCGTGTACTTGTGGCGACCCCTAGATGTATGTTCTTGGTTAGTTTATTTTGGAGATGGGATGTTGTTTCCTTGACATAACTCCATATCCGTTTATTTTTCATAGGTAACTTGCTAATATACCTGTATTCCAAAGTTTGAACATCATAGTGTTGCAAGCGGGGGGTATCACTCAGTAAGGTCACTCACAGTTCTAGTTATATATTTCTGTTAACATTATTTTCACTCACCTTTCTGACCTTTACGACCTAAGTGACCCAATAGACCAGAATCACCCTTTTCTCCTTGAAGACCTTTATTTCCTTCTTCACCTTTGTAGCCCTTTTTACCCCTATGACCTCTTGTACCTGGTTTACCTGGATGACCCAATGAACCTGATGATGTAAAAAAATTGAAGTAAAATTTTATTGCTATATTAAATGGAAACACAAATTTGTTGAGTGAACAAATGAATATTATTATACTCCAGCTGAACAAGTTTTATATGAGGAAATTCTTTGCTGTCCTTTTATGGTATGGGTGTATCGCTACGACAACAAAATATATTATTATGTATGGCATATTTTAATCCCTATGATGACAGAGCTGCTGAAAACTATTTATTGTCTGTCAGACTATATACCTTCAAACTGTGTCAGACCCTTCAAACTGTGTCAGACCCACATTTTGGTGAAAAACTTTATAAAATGTAAGATCTGATGATGGGAAACCTGAAACCATGATTTTCTTATTTTGAGCATATGTGATGTATTAAAGAAATTCTATTTCAGTTGATCCCTCTTTCAGATACCAATATAGCCAATAACCAAGTCAATGTACACTATTAAAGTAGAGACAATGTCGACTGACACAATAATATACCATGCTTGATATTTAATTTGTTAATACATAGTTTAATATTCAATTTATTCTTCACACCCATATTTCTTAAGGAAAAACATATTTTGCTCTTCAGTTTGTTCAAACTCAAATTCACTGTCACTTTCATTTTCATCCTCAGACTCACCTTTACTATCGGTGTATCACTAATATTTTACACAATTTCTGATTCCATTTCTACTTCAGTTTCATTTAGTTCAACTTTATTTTCACTTGTAGCTTGCTCATTTTCTGTTTGAGCACTTTCGACTTGTTCATTTACAATTTGAACAATTTCAGTTTCATCATTTTAAATTTGAACAATTTCAGTTTCATCTTTTTCAATTTGAACAATTTCAGTTTGATTTTCAGTTAAATCAATTTCAGTTGCAACATCTTTACCTTAACCCCAGGTTTGTCCCCAACCGTAAACTTAATAGGGTGCATGGCCATTTTGATTTGTGGACGAAGATGGAAGTTTAGTTACATGCTCAGCTCGTCCCATTATTATTCGTCCTCAGTACTTAATTCAGAAGTCCGAACAATTTGGAACAATCGTGATAATGAACTCATTTCGTACTTTCAACAGTAGAAGATATTTAATAATTCAACAAGAAAAAAAGCAAAAGGCAACGATTGTGAGCGAAACGTACAAAAGACATCAGTCGACAATGACCATATCAGGGGTTAAAAAATCCACTAGCCCGACGCCCGGGGCTAGTAATTTCCACATTTGGGCTAGCTGAAATAATCAGCTGTATGCCTGACGGGCTAGTAAAATAATATATCGGATATTGACAACTTGTCAATATTCACGTATCTACTTATATTCATATATGTTATATATTGTTTAATCAGCAGCAATGTTTTATTTATTCAACCGCTAGCTTTTTGTCGAAATTGAGAGCAAAGAAGGTAGAAAAACTGTGTAACTCGTGAAAACACAGCTTCAACAAATGACGGCTTACCGCAAATTTCGAAAATGAAATATCGGATTCCGGAACCGGGAACGACTATTTTCGGTTTTGCCGATAATAAAAAAAGAAAATTAATGCCTACCGACCCTAGATTTTTTGACATGTGACCGTAAACACACATATTTTGTTATTTTGGCCTTACAGTGACCTGAACTGTGGAAAATAAGTGAAAATAAAACGCAATACCAGACCTGAAAAGAAAGATAGTTAAACTAATATATGTTGTGTTGTTCAAGGGTTCAAGTCTGCAAGTCGGATTCATGAAATCACGATATTGACCAGGACTAGTGGTTCATAGATTCGGGCTAGTAATATTTGGGAGTATGCTAGCCCTGGGCTAGTGAGGTGGTCCAAGATTTTTTAACCCCTGCATATTGATTTGGGCCGAAAACACTGTAATTGGACATGTGCAGTTACTACATTTTGGACTGGTTCCAAGAATCAGATTTACTTCCACTTATTTAAAACGCAGTTGAAGGAAACAGTCGAACATGTAAACAAAGGTGTGGAAATTCATACCGAACATCGGGTCTGACACGATTTCACGGTGTACCAGACCGAGACGTTGTCTGTCGTTTCAGCAGCTCTGTGATGCCAGTGAAATGTAGAACAGCCATAAAAGCACTATTCCTGTACTTTACTTTATGTCTAAATGTATTAATGGTGGATAGTCACTCATGTCTAGTTACACCCATATCCATTCTCACTAATTGTTCTAACTTCTGGGCCAGAATTCTAAGCTTAAATTTTAGAAGGTTCTCTGGTTATGTTTTGATGAATGGGAAGACAAAGGAATTTGATTTTTAGCTCACCTTGCCAAAGGCAATGTGAGCTTTTGCCATCACTTGTCGTCCGTCGTCCGTTAACTTTTCACATTTTAATCTTCTCCTCTGAAACCCCTCAGCCAAATGAACTGAAACATGGTAGGAAGCATCTATGGAAGGTCCTCTATAAAGATTGCTCATTTCGTCCTGATCCATTAACAAACATGGCCGTCACAGGCAATTCATGTTTATGATTGTATGCTTTCTAAAAAAAACCTGTTTTTCCGTGGAAAGGGAGATAACTCTAATTTAAATATAGATATTAGTAAAATACAGTTAGCTATGAATTGAATTACAGATAAATATGCCTCTAAAACCCCTCAACCAAATGAACTGAAACTTGGTAGGAAGCATCTATGGAAGGCCCTCATTGCTTATTTTGTCCCGATCCGTTAACAAACATGGCTGCCATAGGGGACTCTTGTTTCAGATTGGCTGATTTTAAAAATTCTTCTTCTGTAACCATTTGGCCAAATGAACCGAAACTTGGTAGGAAGCATCTATGGAATGTCCTCTATAAAAAGTGCTCATTCCGTCCGGATCCATTAACAAACATGGCCACCACAGGCGATTCTTGTTTCTGATTGGCTGATTTTAAAATTCTTCTCCTCTGAAACTGTTTGACCAAATGTACCGAAACTTGGTAGGAAGCATCTATGGAAAGTCCTCTGTTGCAATTGCTTATGTCGTTCTGATCCGTTAACAAACATGGCCACCACAGGCAATTTTTGTTTCTGATTGGCCTATTTTTAAAAATCTTCTCCTCTGAAACTGCTTGGCCAAATCATGTACCGAAACTTAGTAGGATGCATCTATGGGAGGTCCTCTATAACGATTACTCATTTCGTCCCGATCCATTAACAAACATGGCCACCACAGGCAATTTTTGTTTCTGATTGGTCGATTTCTAAAAATCTTCTCTGTAACCGCTTGGCCAAATGAACCGAAACTAGGTAGGATGCATCTATGGAGGTCCTCTATAAAGATTACTCATTGCGTCCCTATCAATTAACAAATATGGCTGCCACAGGCAAGTCTTGTTTCTTATTGGTCAATTTCTAAAACAGCTTTTCCTATGAAGCAGGGATGTCAATAGATTTTGAAGTAGCAGGAGAAAATTGAAAAGTAGCCGGCAAATTGATGCGGACGGCCGGGGGTCTGGGATAAATGGTGCAAAATCCTGCATTATAGGCCTCTCCTGGCATTTAATTTCATTATTGAAACTTCATTTTTTTGTACTATTTTTCTCATATTTTCAGCAAATTGTTCAAGATAAAAGACCCTTTTTTACTACTTTTGATCACAGGTACTCGGGGATAGGATCCCCCTTTTTTCGTGAAAAACAAATTCCCCTTTTTTTTCTTTCTTTTTGGTATTTTTGTGATTAACTTGTGCTATATCATCAGAGAAATCTCACTATTTCATATCATCAGAGAAATCTCACTATTTCTTCCAGTTTACTATCCAGCCCCTGCTACGATCAATATTAATATACTAGAAGGTAACTAGCTTCTCTGGGCTGACCTACATTTCTCCGAGGAAAAATTTGGGGAATCCTATCTATATAATAACAATCAAACACTTACCAATCGAAAAGCGGGCATCAATCCTTACTTCGATCATTTATCTGTTAGAATCAACTTGCTTTTCAGTCATGAAAGGCGATTTAGTCCTTGAATTTAATCGGAATTCACTCGCGAGATGTTCCATTTGAAGCTCGATCAACGGAAGTCGTAAAATCAGCCAAAAAGACGTTCGTAATTCTCTTACCCTTTGGTTTTACAGATGACATTTCGGAATTTCTCTAATGGACAGGTACCCCATACACATTTACGGACAAGGAACCAGGTTAGTCTTGTCGCTTAATAATTACGACTTCCGTTGATCGAGCTTCAAATGGAACGTCTCACGAGTGAATTCCAATTAAATTCAAGGACTAAATCGCCTTTCATGACTGAAAAGCAAGTTGATTCTAACAGATAAATGATCGAAGTAAGGATTGATGCCCGCTTTTCGATTGGTAAGTGTTTGATTGTTATTATATAGATAGCATTCCCCGAATTTTTCATCGGAGAAATGTAGGTCAGCCCAGAGAAGCTAGTTACCTTCTAGTATATTAATATTGATCGTGGCAGGGGCTGGATAGTAAGCTGGAGGAAATAGTGAGATTTCTCTCATGATATGAAATAGTGAGATTTCTCTGATGATATAGCACAAGTTAATCACAAAAATACCAAAAAGAAAGAAAAAAACGGGGAAATTTTTTTTCACAAAAAAAGGGGGGATCCTATCCCCGAGTACCTGTGCTTTTGATTATATTGTGGCAGTGATTCAGGCACTTCAATTTGTAATTACCTGCATCACTGTCTATTCTTTGCTTTTTGAAAAAGCCGTCCATTGAACCTTGTTTACATCTTTTTTTGCTCGGAGCCGCCATAGCATGTTTGATGAGGGTGCTCCTGTATAGGAGAAACGTTTATAATTTTGTAACGCGTCATTCGGAACTCATCGCAATATTCCTAAAAAAATTTGAAAAATACCGAGAATATGTAACCCGGATAATTCAGTCCCTCTTCGTCTACGATTTCATCTCCGATGAGCGGAAAATAACGACTGATATTATTCGGGTTAGAGGATATGTATTAATGTTTATTTGTAAAGATCTGCAAACGTAGACATGCTGATCAGTAGCAGAGTTGGTGAAAACTTTTTTTTTCTGTCTGACATTAGGTCAGACAGGAACTGGGGTTCTGTCTGACCCATGGCCTTTTTGTCTGTCCCACCATTTGTTTGTAATATTGTATATAACCTGTCAAATTTTGGTTTTTATACAGAACTGAATGCAAGATTACATATAGTCATGATCATTAAACAACTCAATTAAATGTTTTTCTGTATACATATTTTTATCTAAAAAGATAAGGCAGATATAGCCAACAATCCGTATCTAATCATACCTGCCAAGTAACCCGTTTTCGTCCGGTCGCACCCGGAAATCGAGCTTGTCACCCTCATTTCCCTGAACACCCGTCGGGACACGGATTTCACTACGATGACCCGGAATTGGTCCAGATATTAGAAATATTTATTTATTTGGAAAATACCGGGATTTTACCTATCGAAAGGACAACAATCCGAATGGTCAACTACAATCAACAACAATATACCTTCGAGGTAAGTAATTAGCGATGATTGGGTCTTTTACAATAAAGTTTTAATCCCCATGTGGAAAGTTTGAGTTGTTTTTACAATAAAAAAATTAAATCATTTCTGCAAAATGTCTATGGTAGAGCAGTTCTCAGGTTACCAGTTGGCACCAGTGGATGACTTGCCATCGTGTGTGACAGATGACAATATTGAACAGTTTTGGGGGGAAATGGGGAAACTTGATGACATTTTTTCTGGAACAAAAAGATTTGGTGTTCTTTCAAAACTTGCAAAAACTTTATTAGTATTACCAAACAGTAATGCTGATTCTGAAAGAGCTTTTTCAATCATTAAGAAGATACACACTGAATTCAGATCAGATTTGAACAATGACACCATATGTGGGTTACTGAGTTGTAAATTCAATTAAAATCAATGTTGTTATGAATATCAACCTTCTGCTTCTGTTCTAAAATCTGCAAAGAGTGCAACTAGTGATTATAACCAGAGCTTAGAGTCTATGACATAGTTTATTGATACAGCTGTTTATTTGTACATACATATGATCATTAATAATACATATTAAACTAGATATGATATCATACGATTTACAATAATTATGGCAGAAAATGTCGTTACACGTTATGACCCTCATTTTCATTTAAGAATGAGGGTCATGACCCTGATTTGGTGTTTCAGAGGTTGGCAGGTATGTCTAATGGTCCGATCACATTCCGAATATTATACATCAATGGCAGTTTCCGGTTTACCTACATTTTTAATTTCAGTTAAGAATATGAATCTGTTGTCATCTTCAATATATAAGCATCCCAAAACATATTTAATTAAACACAAACAATCTTTGATACTTGGGGAGTGTGGAAGTCAACTTATTTCTGTGCTCAGTAATATATTTCAGTTTTAATGTTCCACGTTTTGCAGGTGCTCGTTACAACTAAAAGGATGTTTACATTTATGTATAAGGAGTTTCGATTACAAATAGGAACGTGTCGGTCTGACAGAATAAATAAACAAATTTCAAGTCTCTGTCTGACATTTTAATAAAACTGAAAACGGAATTTAATGCCATTGGCAGTGGAAACTGGGAGTGAATAAATTTCAATCGCCAACTGGACGACCACAAAGTAATATTTTCGTGACGGACATTGGGACAGACACGGTTCATTAATTAATCGGACCGACCGTTATTCTGCCGGTCAGGTCCGACGATTTTCACCAACTCTGCAGTAGATACACGCACTGTACTGTTACTAGATAAATTTTCTCTCATTATTTTTTTTAAAGAGAAAAAGTAACCGGCGGTGACAGCTAGAGTTACCGGAGATTTTCGCCGGTTGCCGGCTTCTAATGACATCCTTGTGAAGCCGCTTGGCCAAATGATATGAAACTTGGTAAGAAGCATCTATGGAAGATCCTCTATAGAGATTACTCATTTCGTTTTGATCCATTTACAAACATGACTGCTACAAGCAATTCCTGTTTTAGATTGGTCAATTTCTAAAAATCTTGATTGATTGAATAATACCCCTTGGAGATGTAAAAAAAGCTAAAAATGACATCCTTGTTAGACTCCCCATTCATCAACTTATTAATTCAAATTATGCTGTGATTTGATATCTAGAATATCTTGCCCAATTTGGATTATTTTTTTTTTACTATGATTGACTGTGTCCTTCTCTTTTAACTTCAGACATAAAAAAAAAAAAAAACAAGAAAAAGCAAAAAAGACTCTTGTTGGTACAGTAGCTTCTTCATTGCTCAACATATTACAACCAGATTTATGCTGAGGCTTTATATAAACCTTAATTCTTGTAATCATTGACTTTATACTACATGTAAATACAATGCCATCCTGTACATATACAATGTATTTATTTGTTATAACAAGACTTAACAATTTCAACAGTGTGAAGGAATATTATAGATAGACAAAATATTTGTTTTTCATCCTGATATCTTATATTTTCATGTTCTGTAAATAAAAAAAAAACTATAAAAATAGTATAAAAATAATGGGGGGGGGGGGCAAACCTGATAAACAAAAATGGGGTTGTGTTCAGTTTTGGTGAGTTTGTCGAGTTACAGCAAACCCAACAAATTTATGGATATTGGTTTGTTTGTTGATTTCTTTATCTAAAAATGAAAAATGATTATTGTAATTTTAAAATGAAAGGGGGCCTTAATTTCGAAATTGTCCATGTTATGGAATAAGGGTAATAACAAAATTACCGAACTCCGAACAATCTTACATTTAGGGAAAGTCAAAACTCATAAATATATAAACGGACAAAATCAGTCAACAACCGGAAAACTGTGGAAGTTATACCAGGGATGATTTTTTTTTCTCTCAGTTATTTAACTGATTTCAGCTATTTTGCTCTGAAAATTGTTTTTCGAAAATTGCTGGACATGGTCATGACAGGTGAAAATGACCTTTTTGAAAGGAGATGTAGATAGCTTCAGCTATTTTTCATTGATTTCAGTTATTTTATTTTCTAACCAGGATCATCACTGGTATATACAATTTTTATTTTCCTTCTCATTTTGTTTCTTTGAATTGATTATGACTAGAGCTGCAGATAGTATTCCAGAGTTTCCTATTTCAGTTATGTTCTATTATGCTATGCAATAATTTAAAAAAAAGCGCATAAAATACGGTGTTAAAATTTCACCTGCAGCATTTTGATTGGTTGCTCTGGACATGACCTTTAATCAAGTTCTGTCAGATGTTAGGGGGAGGGTAACATATTATACCAGCTGATTTTAATCAGATTGTTTTCTCAGATACCAAATAATACTACATTGGCCTCAACTTTCTGTGAATTTTATTCCTTATTAAAAATGGCACTAAGTTTATTAGGCTTTCTGATTTGTTGAAATTTCAAATCTCTTCTTTTCAGAAACCATGTACAGTCAAACCTGCCTTAAAGGACACCTGTATATAACAAATCACTGTCTATAATGGGCAGTTTCATGTTCTCCATTTCATGAATACTGCATATAATTTTAACATGTATATAAGGGTAACTGCTCACAAAGGCCACATTTTCATGTTCCCATTGGTGTCCTTTATATACAGGTATAACTGTATATAAAATATGATAGATTTGTTGCAGGGTATGAATGTTACGTACATGATCTCCTACAAAGTTCTGTGTTTTAGTTATCTATTGGAAATCCAAGATGGCCTGGCACTCTCAGTAGTACAAAGTGTACCATTATGACCCGTGGGGAAATATTTTTGAATTATTCTCTGAAATCTCTGAACATTTGAATTGAATCTAAGCTGGAATGAGTCTCTTACTGCAATGCTAGAGAGCAAGTATTGTATCCTAAGCTTAAAATGATTGACATTTAGCATATCTTACTGTAATGCTAGAGAGCAAGTATTGTATCCTAAGCTTATAATGATTGACATTTAGCATATCTTACTGTAATGATTGACATTTAGCATATCTTACTGTAATAAGGGTAATAACAAAATTACCGAACTCCGAACAATCTTACAAAGGGAAAGTCAAAACTCATAATTATATAAACAGACAAAATCAGTCAACAACCGGAAAACTGTGAAAACCGTAATGACCCTGACTTGGTACAGGCATTTCTAAAGAAATGGTGGGTTGAATCAGATTTTAAGGTGCCAAACCTCCCGCTCTCATTACGGTTCAAAGGTTGCGGCTGTCACTGTAACAGTATTTAGATACAGGAACAAAATAGGTAAAATAGTTGTCAAAGCAGTACCATATTCGGTGACGTAAATGTCAAAAATATTTTTACGTCACACATTGACAAAAAAAAATTTGACTTCTTTATCTTTATACATTTTCACTATATGAAAATGCATCGCTTATAATTTTTTCTGCAGAGACGGAATATATTTCGACAAGATATTGGTATCGGAATATAAACTTTTTAAGAGATCGAATAAGGCGAATCTTTTTATAGCCCTGGTCCAGTAGCCTGTTTCTCAGATGAAGATGACGTTTCAGGAAATCAGAATAATTGCTACTGGCCCTTGCATAGCGAATCAATTGCGAGATGTAAACACCATATGCAGGAGAAGCTGGTATATTGCTGCACATGTTTGGAAAATTTATGATTTTAAAATTGAAGTCGTCCCACTTATCATAAATTTTAGTACTGAGTTGACCACTGTCGTCAAATTCGAAGTATAAGTCCAAAAATGATGCGGACGAAGCTGTATCAGTGGTCTCTTTAACTTCCAGCTCTGGAGGATATATCAATGGAAGAAATTCTGCAAATCTAGAATTATTGATAGATAAAACGTCATCAATATACCTGTATGTGAAATTAAAGGCTCTAGCCTCATGAATCTTCCTATCTTTTACAACTAGTTTAAATTATTCTTACAACTTACCAGGTGGTCCTTGTGGCCCAGGTCGTCCATATTCACCTTTCTGCCCTTGTATCCCATTGGTTCCAGGAATTCCATTTATACCAGGAGTACCAGATGAACCTTGAACTCCAGGTTGCCCCTGACAACAACGTTTACAGTAGGGGTCACCATTATTGCTGATTTCATTACTTTTGCTAAAGATACAATGGATAATCAAGCTCATTAATAGAAACAGTACAGATCTTTTCTTGGCCATTGTTCATTTATGTCATCTGCTGAAATTAGAACATGAAGGATGATTATATTCACTGTGAAAATACCATAGTTTTACTATTTGAATTAATCAGTTTTTCACAGAAAAAGGAACGCAGATGGTCTAACATGAGAAATTCTTCCTAGAACTTTAATCCGTGAAAGATCTCAAGTTTTTTGTGCAAAAAATATAATGTTATATTCCGTAGTTCACAAATTTGATGTCGTTTTATTTGACGAATTTGTAGATCAATGATCAATGATCATGTTAGAATTTGGCTCCAATAAAAAATCTTTCGCACATGGTAATAAATATCAAAATCTTCATTTTTTTCATAACATAATTTTGCATGCATTTTTATTCTTATTTTACATTGTTAGTTTCTTCTAAAAACAAAACGCATGTAGCAAACGAAAGCAAATGCATAGATATGTATTGCTAAAAGAAGAAGTTTGTTTTTGAATGAGGAGTCTTTTGAGATTATTTCTAGTTGATGTAGTGTGTTGAAACATTCTGTATAAAAATGTATTTATAGACAGTTTCAAACACTATTGTTTGGTTATTTAAAACTTAAATTAAGAAAGAAATATATATTGTAAATATATAGAACAGCAACAATTATAAATACATGAAATTAGATTCTGTTCATTTAGCCCCTTTGTAGACCCCCTCATTTATCAATAATAAGGAATATATCTTCTGTCATATGAACATTGGTGGTTATTCCTAGTTATCTTATTAACTAAGAAAATCAAGCTTAATTTTCTACTCAAAACCTGTGAATGACAACTGGAAGGTCTTTAATTTGAGAGACATCAAAGCACCAAATTGGCTTTTGCAATAATAAACATGAATTGAAAAGAAGCTTGACTGGTTTTATATTTGTACATTAACTGTAATTGTCTAATGGAAGGTTGTAATCAATTTATAGCTGGAAACATGAGCAATTGTGTAAATAGAAAAACAAAAATGATAATAATATATTCTTAAGTAATTAAGTGAAAAAATAATATCTAAATAATTCTATATATTGGAATTTATTTTATGTGGGGTGATGAAATAATTGTTCCTCCTCACACCCCCCCCCCCCCCCCCCCCCCCCCCCCCCAAAGAAAAAAAATAACAATCAATGACCAACAAGAAAAATAAATACAAAATAGTTAATGATGTGGTTATGCCTTTTGTTTATTTATTTATTTATTTTATTTTATTTTAGTTTTTCAGAGCATACCTGTACATGTTCATAAATTGATAAATATATAAATTGGAATATTATTTGATATGCTAATTTAGCAAAACACTAGTGTATGTGGATAACAAAATTTCCATCATACAATAAATAATTCTTTAAAAAAAATTGATTTATGATAATAATTTTGAAAATCTTACCTGTGGTTTATAATCCGTAAATTAAGTTCATTTTAGTACTTAAGAAAAATATAAAGATGATAAGTGATTGAGATTCATGCTACTGATACAAAACTGTGAAATTTCTATTAACGCCAAAATAATGTATCTGTTCCAGACAAGGGTATAGCTGGGGTTTTACTGTTGTCAAGGCGATAATAGTCTGGTATTGAATAGAAGTCTCAACTCTTTGATAAAATGAAAATAAGATGCTTTTAAGCAAATAGGGAATAAGATGTATTCTTTTGAATTCTGACTCCTAATTCAGTTTCTCTAATGTGTTACATATAAGTTACATCAATATCATTAACGATAGCGATTTTCTGATTCAGGCGAGTGAATAGAGGTTGGAACAACTACTTACAAATGTGTTTATTCGGTTAAATTGAAATACTATTTGTAAGAAATGGGAAAGTGATTGGCGACAGATTTACGGAATGTAATACTCGGCTCTGACATTGAAACAGAATTTATTTCTATGGTATACATTTTTTTTTGTTTGACTTGGAAAATTGAAAATAAGAGATTAAATTGTTGTTACACATAATGTATCTCTAACATTAGTGGTTTAAACTTGATGGGCTTACTATAAGAATGTGAAGCAAGGTTATACTTACAGCTGTTTGAAGGGTTTACTATAAGAATGTGAAGCAAGGTTATACTTACAGCTGTTTGATGGGTTTACTATAAGAATGTGAAGCAAGGTTATACTTACAGCTGTTTGATGGGCTTACTATAAGAATGTGAAGCAAGGTTATACTTACAGCTGTTTGATGGGTTTACTATAAGAATGTGAAGCAAGGTTATACTTACAGCTGTTTGATGGGTTTACTATAAGAATGTGAAGCAAGGTTATACTTACAGCTGTTTGATGGGCTTACTATAAGAATGTGAAGCAAGGTTATACTTACAGCTGTTTGATGGGTTTACTATAAGAATGTGAAGCAAGGTTATACTTACAGCTGTTTGATGGGTTTACTATAAGAATGTGAAGCAAGGTTATACTTACAGCTGTTTGATGGGCTTACTATAAGAATGTGAAGCAAGGTTATACTTACAGCTGTTTGATGGGTTTACTATAAGAATGTGAAGCAAGGTTATACTTACAGCTGTTTGATGGGTTTACTATAAGAATGTGAAGCAAGGTTATACTTACAGCTGTTTGATGGGTTTACTATAAGAATGTGAAGCAAGGTTATACTTACAGCTGTTTGATGGGCTTACTATAAGAATGTGAAGCAAGGTTATACTTACAGCTGTTTGATGGGTTTACTATAAGAATGTGAAGCAAGGTTATACTTACAGCTGTTTGATGGGTTTACTATAAGAATGTGAAGCAAGGTTATACTTACAGCTGTTTGATGGGTTTACTATAAGAATGTGAAGCAAGGCTATACTTACAGCTGTTTGATGGGTTTACTATAAGAATGTGAAGCAAGGCTATACTTACAGCTGTTTGATGGGTTTACTATAAGAATGTGAAGCAAGGCTATACTTACAGCTGTTTGATGGGTTTACTATAAGAATGTGAAGCAAGGTTATACTTACAGCTGTTTGATGGGTTTACTATAAGAATGTGAAGCAAGGTTATACTTACAGCTGTTTGATGGGTTTACTATAAGAATGTGAAGCAAGGCTATACTTACAGCTGTTTGATGGGTTTACTATAAGAATGTGAAGCAAGGCTATACTTACAGCTGTTTGATGGGTTTACTATAAGAATGTGAAGCAAGGTTATACTTACAGCTGTTTGATGGGTTTACTATAAGAATGTGAAGCAAGGTTATACTTACAGCTGTTTGATGGGTTTACTATAAGAATGTGAAGCAAGGTTATACTTACAGCTGTTTGATGGGTTTACTATAAGAATGTGAAGCAAGGTTATACTTACAGCTGTTTGATGGGTTTACTATAAGAATGTGAAGCAAGGTTATACTTACAGCTGTTTGATGGGTTTACTATAAGAATGTGAAGCAAGGTTATACTTACAGCTGTTTGATGGGTTTACTATAAGAATGTGAAGCAAGGCTATACTTACAGCTGTTTGATGGGTTTACTATAAGAATGTGAAGCAAGGCTATACTTACAGCTGTTTGTTACCACATATGCATTGTACATGGGGTGCCATCGTGGTCGTGATCGTATGGTAGGAGGATTTACAACTACCTGTGCAATCAGTGCCTATCACCACTAAAGATGTGAGTTCAAATCCCACTTATGGCGAGGTATATTCGATACAACATTATGTGATAAAGTTTGTCAGTGACTTGCGGCAGGTAGGTGGTTTTCTCCACCAGTAAAACTGACCGCCACGATATAACCAAAATATTGTTGAAAGTGGCGTTAAACATCCTAACTCTAATACTACGTTGTACATGTATTTTGCACCAATTGTATTTAGTGATTTAAAATATTTATGCCATTGAGCCCATCCTTTTAAAAAGATAATTGTTTTTTGTATTTTGACTTATTTTTAAGAGGGTAGGTACATAAGAAATTTTATTTTATTCAAATACAGTCAAATCTGTCTGGCCACCTGTATTAAGAGGTCACTTTTTTCTTTTCCTGTCATAGTAAATTTCATATGAATTGAACCTCTTTTAGGAAGTCACCTGTCTTAAAAGGCCACTATTTCTTTGTCCCAAAAGTGACCTCTTAATACAGGTTTGACTATATAGAACCACATCTGTGGTGCATTTTTTAGTGTGCTCACTCACCTGAAGTAGATTGTAGGATTGGGCCATGGTCAGTTGAAACCAAAGGCTATTGGTAGATTGTAGGATTGGGCCATGGTCAGTTGAAACCAAAGGCTATTGGTAGATTGTGGAATTGGGCCATGGTCAGTTGAAACCAAAGGCTATTGGTAGATTGTAGGATTGGGCCATGGTCAGTTGAAACCAAAGGCTATTGGTAGATTGTAGGATTGGGCCATGGTCAGTTGAAACCAAAGGCTATTGGTAGATTGTAGGATTGGGCCATGGTCAGTTGAAACCAAAGGCTATTGGTAGATTGTAGGATTGGGCCATGGTCAGTTGAAACCAAAGGCTATTGGTAGATTGTAGGATTGGGCCATGGTCAGTTGAAACCAAAGGCTATTGGTAGATTGTGGGATTGGGCCATGGTCAGTTGAAACCAAAGGCTATTGGTAGATTGTAGGATTGGGCCATGGTCAGTTGAAACCAAAGGCTGTTGGTAGATTGTAGGATTGGACCATGGTCAGTTGAAACCAAAGGCTATTGGTAGATTGTAGGATTGGGCCATGGTCAGTTGAAACCAAAGGCTATTGGTAGATTGTAGGATTGGGCCATGGTCAGTTGAAACCAAAGGCTATTGGTAGATTGTAGGATTGGGCCATGGTCAGTTGAAACCAAAGGCTATTGGTAGATTGTAGGATTGGGCCATGGTCAGTTGAAACCAAAGGCTATTGGTAGATTGTAGGATTGGGCCATGGTCAGTTGAAACCAAAGGCTATTGGTAGATTGTAGGATTGGGCCATGGTCAGTTGAAACCAAAGGCTATTGGTAGATTGTAGGATTGGGCCATGGTCAGTTGAAACCAAAGGCTATTGGTAGATTGTGGGATTGGGCCATGGTCAGTTGAAACCAAAGGCTATTGGTAGATTGTAGGATTGGGCCATGGTCAGTTGAAACCAAAGGCTATTGGTAGATTGTAGGATTGGGCCATGGTCAGTTGAAACCAAAGGCTATTGGTAGATTGTAGGATTGGGCCATGGTCAGTTGAAACCAAAGGCTATTGGTAGATTGTAGGATTGGGCCATGGTCAGTTGAAACCAAAGGCTATTGGTAGATTGTAGGATTGGGCCATGGTCAGTTGAAACCAAAGGCTATTGGTAGATTGTAGGATTGGGCCATGGTCAGTTGAAACCAAAGGCTATTGGTAGATTGTAGGATTGGGCCATGGTCAGTTGAAACCAAAGGCTATTGGTAGATTGTAGGATTGGGCCATGGTCAGTTGAAACCAAAGGCTATTGGTAGATTGTAGGATTGGGCCATGGTCAGTTGAAACCAAAGGCTATTGGTAGATTGTAGGATTGGGCCATGGTCAGTTGAAACCAAAGGCTATTGGTAGATTGTAGGATTGGGCCATGGTCAGTTGAAACCAAAGGCTATTGGTAGATTGTAGGATTGGGCCATGGTCAGTTGAAACCAAAGGCTATTGGTAGATTGTAGGATTGGGCCATGGTCAGTTGAAACCAAAGGCTATTGGTAGATTGTAGGATTGGGCCATGGTCAGTTGAAACCAAAGGCTATTGGTAGATTGTAGGATTGGGCCATGGTCAGTTGAAACCAAAGGCTATACAATTGGGATTTGCTGCTTCTCTGCTAAACACACAGCTTTTAAAAGCAAGAGCCAAGACTCGGTGGCTTGGAATCAGGATAATGTGTCAGAATGGAGCGACATGTCTTCCAGCGTACTGTTGTTTCAGTGAGCTAGCACTATAAAGATCCAATTAAGCGTGTTGGTCTAGTACAAAGTAGACATCATCATCAATTTATTGACTAACTTGTGCTCACCATGATATATCTTAAGAATTGCTCATTTGGCACTTTATTCAAATATCTGAAAAGGAAGAAGAAGAAATGCTTGCTTTCATGCAAATTAAAAAAACAATAGAAAAAAAAGAATCTGGAATTCCAGATTAAATATTTTAGGTAGGAACATTTTGACCGGTTCGTCTGCTATTATATAGATGATCTTACAAATTATATCCTCTTGGTGTTTTTTGCTCATTTTAATTTAGGAATGCCAGGTACACTACACACTTGGTGTTTTTTACACTGTCCACCAGGTCACTGTTAACAAAAGTGCTGTCCACCCTGTTCTCACTCAAACATAATTCTTTCTTTTAAAATGTTTGTCTGTTGATTTATGCATTCTCTACCTAATGGACAATGTGGAAAGATATTATGCAGGGTGGACAACGTACGTCATACATCCGGATATTTTTTTCTCGAAACCTTTATAATGGCAGAAATTGTTCAACCATCTGACAAAATAAAACTCATTTTTATACTATTTTGACAACGACCCTGTATGATAAAAGCCAGACCAAAGTACTCTACGGACTTGTATGGTACTATTTACATTGATAATATTCAAAAAGCTGTTGTCATTTGTCTAATCATTCCAACAATATTTCCTTTTGATGCTGGATCCAGGGTGGACAACGTACATCATACATCCGGGTATATTTTGATGCTGGATTCAGCATCAAAAGGATATATTGTCGGAATGATTAGACAAATGACAACAGCTTTTTGAATATTATCGATGTAAATAGTACTATAATAGTACCAGGATGGTGTTAGTCACTCCAGTGGCTTATCTCTTACAATGTCAATAGACTTAATAAAGGAACTAACTTAAGTGTGGACTGAGTCACTCCAGTATTTTATTTCCTACGATAGTCCTAATAAAGGAACTAACTAATTTTCAGAGATTCAGACTCCACTGATGACAAGAAGATAACTGTAGATGATTATAATCCTGCTAAGTCTAAATACCATCCTATAGATGATGCTTGCTGGAAACATGGAGATAAGTAAGTTTATCTTTGATGTATTATTGTAATTTATTTATGTATTAATGTTTAGGTTTATGGTGTTTAATGCCACTTTCAACAATATTTCAGTTATATCATGGTGGTCAGTTTTATTTGTAGAGGAAACCTGAGTACCCAGAAAAAACCACTGACAAACTTTATCACATAATGTTGTATCGAGCACATCTCGCCTGTGCAGGATTCAAACTCACAACGTTAGTGGTGATAGGCACTGATTGCATAGGTAGTTTAAAATCCATCTACCATACGATACCAGTCATTCCGAAGGTTTGTCAGACAGTGGCAAAAGTCCAACAAAAATTGTCTTGGACCGATAAAATATTCTTAATCGTTGGACCAATTGACTGGTTAACGTATGCCAGGAAGTATTTTATTTTTGACGAGTTTTCAAACAATTGTCAAATCAAAATATTTGATCATTGCTCTCATTGTAAGTTCAGCTTGAGTTCGTGGAAAATCCCATTTCTATTTTTAAAATATTGATATGGGGACTTCAGTAATTGTCGAAAGGGCATTTTAAATCCTTTTCTTTACTATGCTTTTAATAACGAATCGTGCATGGCTAAATTTCAAGCAATAATTTGTCACCGATCTTTTGTTGAAATCAAAATGTTGGGGCTCCGATATGTAGCCGGGGCTATTCCTGGAAGGAGTCTGAAAAGGAAAACCACGGAAAGTGACGACAAGCGGGAGAAAACGAAGACGTATGAGGAAAATAGAAAGGCATGTAAATTTAACGTGAAGTGGTTGACCAATCACGAATGGCTGGATTACGATGAGAGCAACGACATCATGACATGCAAAAATATGGCAAAGATGATGATGATGATGACTTTTGTGAAGATTGGCATGATGAAGTTGAAAACTGCTTGCATATATGAATATACAAGAGAATAAAATATTGCACTTAAATTGTGTTAATTTTTTCTGGTCCAGTAAAAAGTGATTTGGTCCGGTAAAAGTTCTACCTTTACTGGACCAAAATGTCCAGTGAAGTCCAAAGTACCTTTGGAATGACTGTGATGCACGACCACGACGACCCCTATTTATTAGCTCACCTTGCCAAAGGCAATGTGAGCTTTTTTTTGGGCCGAGTTATGGCCCTTGGACTTTGAAACATTTGCGAGCCTGCTTAATATTCATGGCGGGAACATTCATGTCGTTCCAACACATCTAGTTTTAGAATAAAATGTAAAATATCGTAGAATAGCAGCAGAAAATACAGTTTGGATAGGGATAAAAAGTTAAAATCCTTAGTGGGGCATGAACGACCAAGGTATTACAAACCAAAGAAAACCATTGTTGTTTTGTGTTGTAAGGTACCAATAGAATTAAGTTATGGTCAAACTGTTACTGTACTAAATTTAAGATTTTCCCTGGAAAGACCATTACAACAAACAAGAGGAATAGGAATTTTTTCACCAGAATTAGATAAAATAAAATGGCATACAAGAAAGTATTATATCAGACAATTTGCTTTTAAAAACTAGAATAGTTACAGTATATCAAAATGACCAGTTGTCAATGAAGCCAAGCATAATGATTCTCATTATCATGTGATATTTTATTATGCTAATATTGCATAATGCTCAACTAATAATTGGAAATACAGTGGAACCTTTCTAATCCGACACACCAAGAGACCAGGGAAATGTGTCTGATTGTACAGGATGTTGGAATACTCAGGTTTTACTTAGTTAACAGAAATACTTTGGGACCATCATTTTTTGTCGGATGTCACAGGATGTCGGAAAACCCAGGTGTTGGATTGCACAAGTTCCACTGTATACTAATTGTGAAATGTTTATAATTCAGAATAATGATTTCTTGTATATTTTGTAGAATTTTCTATCTGAAATTTTATATTTTACAGAGTACCTTATTTGGCATTGGCTAAAACATTTGAGGCAATTGAAGCAGTATCAGCCAGGTATGAAAGACTAATATTAGATCCTGACCAAAATAGACATAATAGGGAACATCTAAAAGTATTATTATAAAAAAAATATGTCTACTATTGGATATATGGATATTGAAGGAGACTTGAAATTCTGGTGTCAAAAAATATGATTTAGCAGTTATAACTTAATAGTGATATTTTATGATGATCAGTTGTTTGAGGTTTAATTTACTCTTTTATACCAAATCATGCCTTGACAACCCTCTTTGCTGATTTCAGAAGAATGAATTTAACAAAATATATAATATTTAAGGCACATAATAGATATTATCTATTTACTATAAAATAAAAGGGGGGTCATGGTGTTTATCAGCACTTTCAACAATATTTCAGTTACATCGTAGCAGTCAGTTTTGTTGGTGGAGAAAACTGGAGTACCTGAGAAAAAGCACAGACACCACAAGTCACTGACAAACACAGACATACCACAAGTCACTGACAAACACAGACCTACCACAAGTCACTGACAAACACAGACATACCACAAGTCACTGACAAACACAGACATACCACAAGTCACTGACAAACACAGACATACCACAAGTCACTGACAAACACAGACCTACCACAAGTCACTGACAAACACAGACATACCACAAGTCACTGACAAACACAGACATACCACAAGTCACTGACAAACACAGACATACCACAAGTCACTGACAAACACAGACCTACCACAAGTCACTGACAAACACAGACCTACCACAAGTCACTGACAAACACAGACCTACCACAAGTCACTGACAAACACAGACATACCACAAGTCACTGACAAACACAGACATACCACAAGTCACTGACAAACACAGACCTACCACAAGTCACTGACAAACACAGACATACCACAAGTCACTGACACAGACCTACCACAAGTCACTGACAAACACACATACCACAAGTCACTGACAAACACAGACATACCACAAGTCACTGACAAACACAGACCTACCACAAGTCACTGACAAACACAGACCTACCACAAGTCACTGACAAACACAGACATACCACAAGTCACTGACAAACACAGACATACCACAAGTCACTGACAAACACAGACCTACCACAAGTCACTGACAAACACAGACATACCACAAGTCACTGACAAACACAGACCTACCACAAGTCACTGACAAACACAGACATACCACAAGTCACTGACAAACTTGATCACATAATGTTGTATCGAGTACACCTCACCTTTAGCAATATTCATACTCACAACTTTAGTGGTGATAGGCAATGATTGTAAATCAAACTACTATACGATCACGGCCACAATGGACCCTGTTTACTATAAGCTTCTTACAAATTGTATAATTACTTATTTATTAAGTAGTAGAATATTTTTTAAATTAAAAATGGAGTGCTTTTTAAAAAGTATAAATAGGACAATTTTTGTGTGTTGTTACAATATCTTTATATATGGACCATTTGTCCGAGTGGAGTTACAGGTCTGTCTGTGGACTGTTGTTTCAGTGAGCTAGCACTTTGAAAAATCCAATTAAGTGTGTTGGTCTAGTACAAAGAACATCATCATCATCTGATTGAATTTAGCTCATTCTCAACATGACATAGCTGAAAAATTGCTCATATGGCTTTAAACAACAATCACTCACTCACTCCTATTATCGGGTCAGTCGTGATCGTATGATAGTTGGATTGACAACTACCTGTGCAATCAATGCTTATCACCACTAAAGTTGTGAGTTCGAAACCCCGTTCATGGCAAGGTGTACTTGATACAACATTATGTGATTAAGTTTGTCAGTGACTTGCGACAGGTCAGTGGTTTTCTCCGGGTACTCCGGTTTCCTCCACCAATAAAAGTGACCACCAGGATGTAGCTGAAATATTGTTGAAAGTGGCGTTAAACACCACAAACTAAACCACTCCTATTATCATTTCAGATTGAAGAATATAGAGAGTTTGTCAAATTTCTTGCGTTCAGTCTTGGTGTTATCTCCAGAGGATTTGTTGTGCTGTGTATATTTATGTCTTAACAAATTAGCACCAGCTTATGAAGGGATAGAACTAGGAATTGGTGAAACTGTTTTAATGAGGGCTATAGCCCAGGCTACAGGTATTATATTTATGAAGTATGAAGTGTCTGTATTGGAGTTGTGGGGGGACACAATAAACTTTGTGATGAGATATAATTTGTGAAACTGACAAAGGATCTTACATTTATTCTGAAGGTAACCCCTCCTAGCAGAATTCCTTGTTTGTATTCATTAATTTGTAATGTTATGTGAGGCACACTTTCAATTATTTCCTTCTTCAGAGATTGCAGAAAGACATAAAAGTCAAAACAAAAAACTTAAATTTAATGAAGTTTATTTTTTTTGTGAGTCTGTCAAGGAAACAGCAAACCAGTATTTTTTTTATGGATGTCCTCAATCCAGAGTTTCTATTTAGAAATATTTCACTCGTAACCAAAATTGCTATGTTACTCATGTGCTTTGCACATTCATAAGTTATTGCATTGTTTTGTCACATGTGAAATATTTTTTGATAAAACAAACGTCTGGACTAGTTATGATATATTTATTGTAGTTATAATATATCTATTGTAGTTATAATATATCTATTGTAGTTATGATATATATATTGTAGTTATAATATATCTATTGTAGTTATAATATATTTATTGTAGTTATGATATATCTATTGGAGTTATAATATATTTATTGTAGTTATAATATATCTATTGTAGATTTAATATATCTATTGTAGTTATAATATATTTATTGTAGTTATGATATATCTATTGTAGTTATAATATATTTATTGTAGATATAATATATTTATTGTAGTTATAATATATCTATTGTAGTTATAATATATGTATTGTAGATATAATATATTTATTGTAGTTATGATATATTTATTGTAGTTATAATATATATTTATTGTAGTTATGATATATGTATTGTAGATATAATATATTTATTGTAGTTATAATATATGTATTGTAGATATAATATATTTATTGTAGACATAATATATTTATTGGAGTTATATATTTATTGTAGTTATAATATATTTATTGTAGTTATAATATATCTATTGTAGATGTAATATATATATTGTAGTTATGATATATTTATTGTAGTTATAATATATTTATTGTAGCTATAATATATCTATTGTAGTTATATTATATTTATTGGAGTTATAATATATTTATTAGTGGTGCACCGATCATCGTAAACATCGACTAATCAGTCGAACGTCATCATACGATCCAATGATCGATTCTTAAACCTTGTGGTTGATTCTGATTCTATAGTGTCTAAAATATATATGCTTAACATTGTTCTTTGGTTGTTGTTGGTTTTTTTTATTTTGGTCTCCATACTGACAAAAATATTGCAGTTTTATCCCAGCTGGGTTTTTTTGCCCTCGTACTGACAAACATCTGGCAGTTTTGTCCACGTGTACTTTTGACACTCAGTCAATGCACAATTTTGGACTAGTCTATTATTTATCTACTTCCCGGAATAGTCTATTGTATATCAGGTGTTGCACATATGGAAAACGATCTTTTATTTTGTTCTAAGTAAATGTTTACAAATGGAAAAATTGTAGTTTGTAAATATATTATTTGATTTTATTCAAATCTTTACTTTTGTCAAACACATATTTGGACTAGTCTATTATTTATCTATCTATTTCAGGTGTTACACATATGGAAAACGATCTTTTGTTTTGTTCTAAGTTAATGTTTACTAATGGAAAAATTATAGTTTATGAATTTATGATACAATTTTATTCATATCTTTACTTTTGTCAATCATACTCTTGAAATAAAGACTATTTGATTAATTATTGTCAGTAAATACATTTAGCAGGCAATTGTCACCGATGATCGATCATCGGTCGATGTTGATATAACGATCATCGATCTTGAAAATGTTACCGATTCTCATCACTAATATTTATTGTAGTTATAATATATTTATTGTAGTTATAATATATTTATTGTAGTTATAATATATCTATTGTAGTTATAATATATTTATTGTAGTTATAATATATCTATTGTAGTTATAATATATTTATTGTAGTTATAATATATCTATTGTAGCTATAATATATCTATTGTAGTTATATTATATTTATTGTAGATATAATAAATTTATTGTAGACATAATATATTTATTGGAGTTATAATATATTTATTGTAGACATAATATATCTATTGTAGTTATAATATATCTATTGTAGTTATAATATATTTATTGTAGATATAATATATCTATTGTAGTTATAATATATTTATTGTAGTTATAATATATTTATTGTAGATATAATATATTTATTGTAGTTATTAAGTCTCCCAAACAATGTTTGGAGACTTATTGTTTTTGCTCCGTTTCTTATTATTATTTTTATTATTATTATTCTTATTCTTCTCCTTTCTTTCCGCGAACCATGAACTTGTCCACGGCAGATCTCAGGAACTACAGGACAGAATTTCGTACATTAATGTGATAACTTCTAACTGGATAATGATAGAGACATAAAATTTGACATAGTGATAGGTCACCATTAGAGGAGCAATTCTGCGTTTTCAAAATTTTCAAGATGTGTGCCATTTTCAAAATGGCTGCCAAAACACAGCATAAAAATGGGGGGGAAAAATTCAACATTGTCCGATATCATCAAAATTTGATATGTGGGTAGATAGTGTCAGTGGCCGGTTCGGGAGACTTCATAATCGTTAGATTATAATCATATCTTGTAATCTATTTATTGTAGTTATAATATATTTATTGTAGTTATGATATATTTATTGTAGATATAATATATCTATTGTAGTTATAATATATTTATTGTAGATATAATATATTTATTGTAGACATAATATATTTATTGTAGTTATAATATATCTATTGTAGATATAATATATTTATTGTAGATTTAATATATATATATTGTAGATATAATATATTTATTGTAGTTATAATATATTTATTGTAGATATAATATATTTATTGGAGTTATAATATATTTATTGTAGATATAATATATTTATTGTAGACATAATATATTTATTGGAGTTATAATATATTTATTGTAGATTTAATATATATATATATTGTAGCTATAATATATTTATTGTAGATATAATATATTTATTATAGATATGATATATTTAATGTTGAAATAATATATTTATTGTAGATATAATATATGTATTGTAGATATAATAAATTTATTGTAGATATGATATATTTATTGTAGTTATAATATATTTATTGTAGATATAATATATCTATTGTAGTTTTAATATATTTATTGTAGTTATATTATATTTATTGGAGATTATCCATTGATAGAAAACAATGTAGGAATAGAATACAAATGATAAATTATCTTATATTTTAGGGAGGAGTGTAGACAAGATAAAAGTAGATGCACAAGAAAAAGGGGATTTAGGGATCGTTGCAGAGGTAGGGTTCATATTTATACAAATGTATGAATGGCTTTGTTTATCTTTTTGTACCAAGCTATAATAGATACTACAAAAAAAACTGTCAGTAGTTTTAAAAAAAGCAAGTTAATATATAATAACAAGAAAAAAAATATATGGTAGTAGAAAATAAATAAATATTAGAGGAAAGGAAAAAGATAATAATAAAGTTTGAAAGAAGAAAAAATAGTCTACTGAGGGAATCTGATACTGCTTATTAGAAATTCAAGATTTGTGTATGAGGAAAGTCACCATTGCAATTTTCAATATTAGCATGTCATCATTCAAAAAGCTATTGAATTGCTATATCATTGCACAATGCACTCAAACCATCGATTTGAGGCTTTTATTTTGTCGATCTTCATTTTGGCATCAAATTGAAGTGTTATTTCCTGCGAAGTTGGTCGGTAACAGTTTTGCAATGATGTATAATATCATGGTACCATGCAGGGGCTGCTCTGGCTCCAAAAATGTTGGTGCCAGAAAAATCGCCAGGTATCAAATTCTGTCGCCAGTTCCAAAAAGTTGGAGCCAGAAAATTTAGATGCCATAACTTGTTCATACAAAATCGTTCTTTGTCAAGCATGCAAATTTGATCACTCATGACGCCAGCTTTGAAGTCATGATATTGTTGTTCTATAACTGGTTACATGTCAAAAGGGTAAATTGTTATGTTTATTATGATCTTTTCTGTTATACTGGACGTTTTGTTTACTTTGGGGCCATTTTCATGCTGAAAATGAAACAGAAACTTCGTTTGAGAACAACAACCGGAAGTTTACCTACAGCGTGTAAACAAAGAATGATTCCGGACATCGGTTACGGATTGTGACTTATCATGATTGACGTGAAAATATTTTGATTCCAGATGATATCTACTATTTCATGGCTTATTAAGTGCATGCTGTCGATATGAAGACTTAATTTATTTATAAAAAGACATGTCAGTCTGAAAGTAAACATTTATTATTCACACATGCGTAAATTTGTAAACATCCATGATCATGATGATTAAAGATCTTTATCTCCAAATGATAAGCATTATTGATTTTATTTACATTCATAAAACAATCAGGCAAGTTAGCACTGATCCAATTACCTGTGGTTTAAATTTTCTTTAATTACATCTAGCTGTGAAAGGTCATGTACCTCCAAAAAAATCGCCAAGGGCCGTATTTTGTACCAAATGAAATTAAAATTCGCAAATGGCGACATTGGCAAAGCCCAGCGCGATCCCTGCCATGCTGGTTTGCTGCCTTTCATTTATTTATATTTGTATTTGTTTCCTTCTTACCCTCATGATTTCAGCAACATTCCTCAAAGTTTAATAACCTCGGGGAGTGTCAACACTTTTGGAGACATTTTTGGAAACTAAAGAAAATTATTTAATCAAAGACGAAAGAATAACAAAGACATAAAATCTACTCACCTGTTAACTTACCTGTGAAATTTCCCACCTCTGTTTATCATTCATTAATCAGTACCAATCAAGTAGTAATTATTGTATTTACCTTTAGAACATTTGTACATATCAGTAAGGGAGATAACCACAATCTGACTTGGTTACTCAAGTGACCTCTTTAAGTAAAGAAAATATCAGTATTCCGAAGAAAAAAATCTGGCTGTGTTTTGTAGGTGACTGGATATTTCATGTAAATTTGCATGTGAAAAACCATCAGAAGGGTCTGAAACTAGAGTACTGTTCAACGACGGGCTGGGGCGGCTCCACACTTATTGTTTTAGGGTATGAGTTATGCTCATTATTGAAGACCCTAAGACCCTACTGTGGCTGTGAAATGTAGAACAGCAATAAATGTGCTGTATCTTTACTTTAATTTGTGTCTTTAAGTTTAAAGTAGGTTAGTCTCTCATTTTCTTTTACATCCATATCATTTCTTACTAATCGGGTAAGAAAAGTGGAAATTGAGGCAGATTACTGTATGTTATAATATTTTATATAATTTCAGTCTAGTAGAAGTAACCAGCGAACAATGTTTGCTCCACCAAAACTAACAACTAGAGACGTGTTTAAAAAGTTGACTGAAATAGCTCAGATGTCAGGCAATTCTGTAAGTTTACAATGTAGTATAGCTCAGATGTCAGGCAATTCAGTAAGTTTACAATGTAGTATAGCTCAGATGTCAGGCAAGTCTGTAAGTATACAATGTAGAATAGCTCAGATGTCAGGCAATTCTGTAAGTTTACAATGTAGTATAGCTCAGATGTCAGGCAATTCTGTAAGTTTACAATGTGGAATAGCTCAGATGTCAGGCAATTCTGTAAGTTTACAATGTAGTATAGCTCAGATGTCAGGCAATTCTGTAAGTTTACAATGTAGTATAGCTCAGATGTCAGGCAATTCAGTAAGTTTACAATGTAGTATAGCTCAGATGTCAGGCAAGTCTGTAAGTATACAATGTAGAATAGCTCAGATGTCGGGCAATTCTGTAAGTTTGCAATGTAGTATAGCTCAGATGACAGGCAATTCTGTAAGTTTACAATGTGGAATAGCTCAGATGTCAGGCAATTCTGTAAGTTTACAATGTAGTATAGCTCAGATGTCAGGCAATTCTGTAAGTTTACAATGTAGTATAGCTCAGATCTCAGGCTATTCTGTAAGTTTACAATGTAGAATAGCTCAGATGTCAGGCAATTCTGTAAGTTTACAATGTAGTATAGCTCAGATGTCAGGCAATTCTGTAAGTTTACAATGAAGAATAGCTCAGATGTCAGGCAATTCTGTAAGTTTACAATGCAGAATAGCTCAGATGTCAGGCAATTCTGTAAGTTTACAATGTAGAATAGCTCAGATGTCAGGCAATTCTGTAAGTTTACAATGTAGAATAGCTCAGATGTCGGGCAATTCTGTAAGTTTACAATGTAGAATAGCTCAGATGTCAGGCAATTCTCTAAGTTTACAATGTAGAATAGCTCAGATGTCAGGCAATTCTGTAAGTTTACAATGTGGAATAGCTCAGATGTCAGGCAATTCTGTAAGTTTACAATGTACTATAGCTCAGATCTCAGGCAATTCTGTAAGTTTACAATGTAGAATAGCTCAGATGTCAGGCAATTCTGTAAGTTTACAATGTAGTATAGCTCAGATGTCAGGCAATTCTGTAAGTTTACAATGAAGAATAGCTCAGATGTCAGGCAATTCTGTAAGTTTACAATGCAGAATAGCTCAGATGTCAGGCAATTCTGTAAGTTTACAATGTAGAATAGCTCAGATGTCAGGCAATTCTGTAAGTTTACAATGTAGAATAGCTCAGATGTCGGGCAATTCTGTAAGTTTACAATGTAGAATAGCTCAGATGTCAGGCAATTCTCTAAGTTTACAATGTAGAATAGCTCAGATGTCAGGCAATTCTGTAAGTTTACAATGTAGTATAGCTCAGATGTCAGGCAATTCTGTAAGTTTACAATGTAGTATAGCTCAGATCTCAGGCAATTCTCTAAGTTTACAATGTAGTTGATAGTTACTTGTACAAAGTTTTCTGGTTTTTGGTTATGGTGTTTAATGCCACTATCAATATTTCAGTTATATCGTAACGGAAACTGGAGTATGCGAAGAAATCCACTGACCTGCCGCAAGTTACTGACAAAACTTTCATCACATAATGTTGTATCAAGTACATCTCGCCATGAACAGGATTCTAACTCACAACTTCAGTGGTGATAGCCACTGATTGCACAGGTAGTTGTAAATCCAACTACCATACGATCACGGCCACGACGGCCCCAAAGTTTTCTGTACAGCTGACCTATACGGAAAGAATAAAATAAATAGTAAAAAGTTGAATTTGATTCTTATGTACTTAATATATCTGTATGTGATAAAAAAAATTAATTGACTTTCAGCAGGGTGGTTGTTTTTCACCAGTCAAATTGACTGCCATGATATAACTGAAATATTGTAGAAAATAAAGATAAACCACCTTAACTCTCACTGCCATATGATGAAGTTCATGGAAGCCAACTATTATAAAAAGAGAATGGGTAGATCAGAGTAAAAAATTTAATAGATTTACTACACATGATACTATCATTGATTTGTTTTACAATAATGGATTTCTTAGAGTAATCTCTACTAGAGATGTGAGATGTGATGAGAAGTCTATTTGGAGCAAAAATATGTTTATCTAAGATTTGGTGAGCTGATGTCAGTGAAGTCATTATAGCTCCACATTAAAAACAGCGATATTATGTTTATATCACGATTGATATTATCACATGTAAAGATCAAACGGAAAATCTACAAATCACTGTAGAAATGTTTTACAAAGTTAATTGTTATTTGTGATAAAGCTTTCTTTGCTGCTCATCATTTTCAGTTGATGCAAAAATTGTACTCGATTTTACATTCATTTTTTAGGCCCAAGCAAAGAAGATAGAGAAAATAAAAGGCATGTTTGTAGCGTGTAGACAGTCGGAAGCCAGATACCTAATACGTTCTTTGGGAGGAAAATTGAGAATAGGATTAGCCGAACAAAGTGTGCTAACAGCACTTGGTAATGCTGTATATCTCACCCCACCATGTCAAGGTTAGTACAAATATTATATATAACAAAGTGTGCTAACAGCACTTGGTAATGCTGTATATCTCACCCCACCATGTCAAGGTTAGTAAAAATATTATATATAACAAAGTGTGCTAACAGCACTTGATAATGCTGTATATCTCACCCCACCATGTCAAGGTTAGTAAAAATATTATATATAACAAAGTGTGCTAACAGCACTTGATAATGCTGTATATCTCACCCCACCATGTCAAGGTTAGTAAAAATATTATATATAACAAAGTGTGCTAACAGAACTTGATAATGCTGTATATCTCACCCCACCATGTCAAGGTTAGTAAAAATATTATATATAACAAAGTGTGCTAACAGCACTTGATAATGCTGTATATCTCACCCCACCATGACAAGGTTAGTAAAAATATTATATATAACAAAGTGTGCTAACAGCACTTGATAATGCTGTATATCTCACCCCACCATGTCAAGGTTAGTAAAAACATTGTATATAGCAAAGTGTGCTAACAGCACTTGATAATGCTGTATATCTCACCCCACCATGTCAAGGTTAGTAAAAATATTATATATAACAAAGTGTGCTAATGGCACTTGGTAATGCTGTATATCTCACCACACCATGTCAAGGTTAGTAAAAACATTGTATATAAAAAAGTGTGCTAACAGCACTTGATAATGCTGTATATCTCACCCCACCATGTCAAGGTTAGTACAAATATTATATATAACAAAGTGTGCTAACAGCACTTGATAATGCTGTATATCTCACCCCACCATGTCAAGGTTAGTAAAAACATTGTATATAACAAAGTGTGCTAACAGCACTTGGTAATGCTGTATATCTCACCCCACCATGTCAAGGTTAGTAAAAATATTATATATAACAAAGTGTGCTAACAGCACTTGGTAATGCTGTATATCTCACCCCACCATGTCAAGGTTAGTACAAATATTATATATAACAAAGTGTGCTAACGGCACTTGGTAATGCTGTATATCTCACCCCACCATGTCAAGGTTAGTAAAAATATTATATATAACAAAGTGTGCTAACAGCACTTGATAATGCTGTATATCTCACCCCACCATGTCAAGGTTAGTAAAAATATTATATTTAACAAAGTGTGCTAACAGCACTTGATAATGCTGTATATCCCACCCCACTATGTCAAGGTTAGTAAAAACATTGTATATAACAAAGTGTGCTAACAGCACTTGATAATGCTGTATATCTCACCCCACCATGTCAAGGTTAGTAAAAATATTATATATAACAAAGTGTGCTAACAGCACTTGATAATGCTGTATATCTCACCCCACCATGTCAAGGTTAGTAAAAATATTATATATAACAAAGTGTGCTAACAGCACTTGGTAATGCTGTATATCTCACCCCACCATGTCAAGGTTAGTAAAAATATTATATATAACAAAGTGTGCTAACAGCACTTGATAATGCTGTATATCTCACCCCACCATGTCAAGGTTAGTAAAAACATTGTATATAGCAAAGTGTGCTAACAGCACTTGATAATGCTGTATATCTCACCCCACCATGTCAAGGTTAGTAAAAATATTATATATAACAAAGTGTGCTAACGGCACTTGGTAATGCTGTATATCTCACCACACCATGTCAAGGTTAGTAAAAACATTGTATATAAAAAAGTGTGCTAACAGCACTTGATAATGCTGTATATCTCACCCCACCATGTCAAGGTTAGTACAAATATTATATATAACAAAGTGTGCTAACAGCACTTGATAATGCTGTATATCTCACTCCACCATGTCAAGGTTAGTAAAAATATTATATATAACAAAGTGTGCTAACAGCACTTGATAATGCTGTATATCTCACCCCACCATGTCAAGGTTAGTAAAAACATTGTATATAACAAAGTGTGCTAACAGCACTTGGTAATGCTGTATATCTCACCCCACCATGTCAAGGTTAGTAAAAATATTATATATAACAAAGTGTGCTAACAGCACTTGGTAATGCTGTATATCTCACCCCACCATGTCAAGGTTAGTAAAAATATTATATATAACAAAGTGTGCTAACGGCACTTGGTAATGCTGTATATCTCACCCCACCATGTCAAGGTTAGTAAAAATATTATATTTAACAAAGTGTGCTAACAGCACTTGATAATGCTGTATATCTCACCCCACCATGTCAAGGTTAGTAAAAACATTGTATATAACAAAGTGTGCTAACAGCACTTGATAATGCTGTATATCTCACCCCACCATGTCAAGGTTAGTAAAAATATTATATTTAACAAAGTGTGCTAACAGCACTTGATAATGCTGTATATCTCACCCCACCATGTCAAGGTTAGTAAAAACATTGTATATAACAAAGTGTGCTAACAGCACTTGATAATGCTGTATATCTCACCCCACCATGTCAAGGTTAGTAAAAATATTATATATAACAAAGTGTGCTAACGGCACTTGGTAATGCTGTATATCTCACCCCACCATGTCAAGGTTAGTAAAAACATTGTATATAACAAAGTGTGCTAACAGCACTTGATAATGCTGTATATCTCACCCCACCATGTCAAGGTTAGTAAAAATATTATATATAACAAAGTGTGCTAACGGCACTTGGTAATGCTGTATATCTCACCCCACCATGACAAGGTTAGTAAAAACATTGTATATAACAAAGTGTGCTAACAGCACTTGGTAATGCTGTATATCTCACCCCACCATGTCAAGGTTAGTAAAAATATTATATATAACAAAGTGTGCTAACAGCACTTGGTAATGCTGTATATCTCACCCCACCATGTCAAGGTTAGTAAAAATATTATATATAACAAAGTGTGCTAACGGCACTTGGTAATGCTGTATATCTCACCCCACCATGTCAAGGTTAGTAAAAATATTATATTTAACAAAGTGTGCTAACAGCACTTGATAATGCTGTATATCTCACCCCACCATGTCAAGGTTAGTAAAAACATTGTATATAACAAAGTGTGCTAACAGCACTTGATAATGCTGTATATCTCACCCCACCATGTCAAGGTTAGTAAAAATATTATATTTAACAAAGTGTGCTAACAGCACTTGATAATGCTGTATATCTCACCCCACCATGTCAAGGTTAGTAAAAACATTGTATATAACAAAGTGTGCTAACAGCACTTGATAATGCTGTATATCTCACCCCACCATGTCAAGGTTAGTAAAAATATTATATATAACAAAGTGTGCTAACGGCACTTGGTAATGCTGTATATCTCACCCCACCATGTCAAGGTTAGTAAAAACATTGTATATAACAAAGTGTGCTAACAGCACTTGATAATGCTGTATATCTCACCCCACCATGTCAAGGTTAGTAAAAATATTATATATAACAAAGTGTGCTAACGGCACTTGGTAATGCTGTATATCTCACCCCACCATGACAAGGTTAGTAAAAATATTATATATAACAAAGTGTGCTAACAGCACTTGATAATGCTGTATATCTCACCCCACCATGTCAAGGTTAGTAAAAACATTGTATATAACAAAGTGTGCTAACAGCACTTGATAATGCTGTATATCTCACCCCACCATGTCAAGGTTAGTAAAAATATTATATATAACAAAGTGTGCTAACAGCACTTGATAATGCTGTATATCTCACCCCACCATGTCAAGGTTAGTATAAACATTGTATATAACAAAGTGTGCTAACAGCACTTGATAATGCTGTATATCTCACCCCACCATGTCAAGGTTAGTAAAAATATTATATATAACAAAGTGTGCTAACGGCACTTGGTAATGCTGTATATCTCACCCCACCATGTCAAGGTTAGTAAAAATATTATATATAACAAAGTGTGCTAACAGCACTTGGTAATGCTGTATATCTCACCCCACCATGTCAAGGTTAGTAAAAATATTATATATAACAAAGTGTGCTAACGGCACTTGGTAATGCTGTATATCTCACCCCACCATGTCAAGGTTAGTAAAAATATTATATATAACAAAGTGTGCTAACAGCACTTGATAATGCTGTATATCTCACCCCACCATGTCAAGGTTAGTAAAAACATTGTATATAACAAAGTGTGCTAACAGCACTTGATAATGCTGTATATCTCACCCCACCATGTCAAGGTTAGTAAAAATATTATATATAACAAAGTGTGCTAACAGAACTTGATAATGCTGTATATCTCACCCCACCAGGTTAGTGAAAATATATAGAAATAAAAATAAACTTTGCTTGCTTATTACTATATGGAAGATCACATATTGTTATAGCAATTTGATATGATAATTTTTGAAAGAGTTATTCCAGTTTTCTGCGAAGGATATTCCATCTAAAAATTAGAATTAATTGTGAATAGATTCACTCCAACCTATTAACAGCATTGGCAAGGAACAACAATAAATTGTCTGAACAGTGACTCACTGAAATGAGTGTGAGGGGCCATCATGATCGTATGGTAGTTGGATTTACATCTACCTATGCAATTAGCGCCTATCACTACTAATGTTGTGAGTTCGAATCCCACTCATGTGATGTGTACTAGATACAACATTATGTGATAAAGTTTGTCCGTGACTTGCGACAGGTCTGTGGTTTTCTCTATACAACATTATGTGATAAAGTTTGTCCGTGACTTGCGACAGGTCGGTGGTTTTCTCTATACAACATTATGTGATAAAGTTTGTCTGTGACTTGCGACAGGTCGGTGGTTTTCTCTGGTTGCTCTGGTTTCCTCCACCAATAAAACTGAACCCCACGATATAACTAAAATATTGTTGAAAGTGGCATTGAAACACCATAACCCTAACCCCGAAATGAGTGTGTGAATATACTTACCGTAGATGAACAATTCAGACCAAGTTACAAAACAATAAACAGATGATGGGGAAAACATCTGAATAAAACATTTCATAAAATTGTAGAAATAAAATTAAGATTTGAACCTACCACTTATAAATCAGGAGATCTATTAAAATCAGAATACTAATTTTGTATGCTACAGATTATCCACCTGAAGTACTGTATGCTGGGAAAGGTCAAAGTGCAGATTCTCTTAAGAAGAAAATGGAAGATGCTTCACTTATAATTAAAACAGTCTACAGGTAAAAAATAAAAATTGTAAATATTATTTTCGCCATAAATTAAGTAACTTATTAAACTCAAAGAATCATGTAAGTTATTGTCATCAGTTTAACTTGTTAAACTCAAAGGATCATGTAAGTTATTGTCATCAGTTTAACTTATTAAACTCAAAGGATCATGTAAGTTATTGTCATCAGTTTAAAGCAACTGTGCTCTGCTAAATGATGTCAGGGCTCAAATCCAGAACTGCTGAGCATGTCACTAGGAGACTGATAAGAGGTACCCTCTCAATGTGGCAAGGAGGGATTTTCAGGTTGTAATTCAGAAAACATGATAGTGAACCACAAGTGGGTAACATGTTTGGATAGTGCCACTCTCCCTATGCATCAAAGACTGCTTTTGTAAATTACGAAAGAGTAGGCACATTATAGTCACTACAAAAAACTAATTTTCAATTCCCAGTTGTCAATCCCTCCCTTCTTTTTGAATATTAATTAAACACTGTTTAACTTATTCTCATCTTGAACATGCATGAAATATTTGCCACTGAACATTAAGCAACACACAATGAAAAAATATTGAAACTAAACTTAGTAGGAATGTTCATGGAATTGCCCACTACAAAGTTTTTTTTTTTTTTTATTCCAATCATAAATCCTCTCAGAAACAAGAGGACACAATGTGCCAGAACTGATCTTTTTAATTTTTGTATGTGGAGCGTTAATTTTCGACCAAACTTGATGATTTTTTTTCCCCTTTCAGTGCTCTAGGATTCCTATTTCCCGTTGAAAGTGAATTTTAGCATCAGGAAAGTGTATTTTCAGTGGTTACTTATCCACGGGAAAGTGATAAATGTCTGTTGAAATTTTATTGACCCTTTACTTATTAAGTCTTGTTGCCGTCATGTGTTCTTCGTTGTTCAGTTGCGGATAGATTTTTATCCAGGGGAACGAAAAGATCATTTTCATGCCTACAACAACTGGAAAACTTCGCTTTTCCCCAGTATAAATGAAAACTTGATCGTTCCGAATGCGAGTTATTTAAATACCGGAACGAATACGGAGGCACAAATCCGATACTTTTTCTAACGCGGAAAACGAAGAAATAAGTTTTTATACCTAAAAGGTAATAAACTAACTTACTTTATATGAACGGGTAACATAAATTAATAATATTTTATTTATTTTATTGTTGTTACCAAATTGACAGAATTTTTTCAGGGAAAGTAAAAAATTTATGTGGGAAAGTGAATTTTGAGACATCACTTTCCCATGGTAAGTAAGAATCAGTGAAAAATCCTAGAGCACTGCCTTTATGTTCCTTATGAATTCTCTTTTTGTGGTATGACAACAGACCCAATGACCCAATAGTAGACTGTCATGCATGCAGCTACTGCACATGAAAATCTCAGTTTACAGAAAACTCGATTGTCTATGTAGACAATTACATTTTTATAAAAGTGTGTTAAAGTTAAATATTTTGTGAAATTTTGACAATAACTTGTAAAAGAGATATTTCTATTTTGAAACGTTTAGCTTGGTTATTTTGTGATATTTTTGTGTGTTCAATGATTTTAGGTGAAATGTCGTTTTTCATTTTGTTGATATTTATTAAATTGTTGACCATCATTGATTCAACTTTCCTTTCATAATTTATACTTTTCAAATAAAATCATACATGAAAAAATTCTAAAACATACGAAGTCAAAAGAAACTGATGGTCAACATCTTTGCTTCAAAAATAATTAAAAAAAATTAAATATATTTTCAAATAGAATCATTTGTACTTTTAATCCACACTTCCCTATGGAAATAAATACAGTCAAACCTTCACTATGTGGTCACCTCTATTAAGCAGTCACCTCTATTCAGAGATCACCTTCTTATCCTGTCATAGAATATTTTATATGAAATGAACCTCTTTTAAGAGGCCACCTGTCTTATAAGACCACTTTTTCTTTGTCCGAAAGGTGACCTCTTTGACTATGCAATTTTAGCCAGACATTGATGACTGTCTTTTATTCAAACTTAAAATATTCTGTACGTTTTAATATTCTGTTGTAAGATTATTTGTATGATATTATTATTCTGTTGTAAGATTATCTGTATGATATTAATATTTTGTTGTAAGATTATTTGTATGATATTAATATTCTGTTCTAAGATTATCTGTATGATATTAATATTTTGTTGTAAGATTATCTGTATGATATTAATATTCTGTTGTAAGATTATCTGTATGATATTAATATTCTGTTCTAAGATTATCTGTATGATATTAATATTCTGTTCTAAGATTATCTGTAGGATATTAATATTCTGTTGTAAGATTATCTGTAGGATATTAATATTCTGTTCTAAGATTATCTGTATGATATTAATATTCTGTTCTAAGATTATCTGTATATTAATATTCTGTTGTAAGATTATCTGTATGATATTAATATTCTGTTCTAAGATTATCTGTAGGATATTAATATTCTGTTCTAAGATTATCTGTATGATATTAATATTCTGTTGTAAGATTATCTGTATGATATTAATATTCTGTTGTAAGATTATTTGTATGATTTTAATGTTAGTTGTTATGTTACAGTGAATGTCCAAACTATGGTGCAATAATCCCTACGTTGTTGAAGGAGGGTCTAAATGAATTACCAAAACACTGCAAATTAACACCAGGTTAGTGATTTATCAATCAGAACAATCCAACACTGTAATGAATTTATTCCTTTCCATAATTAAAATTGCCATCATAAATTTGATTGATATTTTGTTTTCCTGCATAGACATGTAGATTTAACCTGTGCTTTACAAACATTTCATTTGATCAGGTTTTTGGTGGTTTAGATTTATGGTGTTTAAAGCCACTTTCAATGACATTTCAGTTATATCATGGTGGTCAGTTATATTGTTGGAGGAAACTGGAGAAAACCACTGACCTGTCATGTGTCACTGACAAACTTGATCACATAATGTTGTATCGCCTCAGTGGGATTTGAACTCACAATGTTAGTGGTGATAGGTACTGATTGCATCTGTAGTTGTAAATCCAACTACCTGCAATCACTACCACAATGGCCCCAATTTGATCAGTATTTCCTCTTCCACAAAAATGGTTTTCCTGAAAAAAAGGACAAGTAATGGTTGCTTGAAACATGAAATGAAGTTATAAAAATAAAATTTCTCCCTAGTGCATATTTTGCCAAGACTTGGACTATTCTAAGTATGTATTATCTACAATTATTCACAGAATTAGTTATGCCTATACATTTAGTACATACTTTTTATTCATAGGTGTGCCATTGAAACCAATGCTTGCACATCCAACAAAGGGTGTGAGTGAAGTACTAAAACGTTTTGAAGATGCAGAATTTGCCTGTGAATACAAATATGATGGAGAAAGAGCTCAAGTATGTTTAACAGCTGTATTTATTTTTATTTAATAAACAAATTACATTATTATGCAGATATAATTTTCTTTTTCAGCAGAGTTTTGTGATAAATATATTATTGTGTTTACACTTGAGCCTAACTTCCTTCCCTTTCAATTTTGATGTAAAGCATTCAATTTGATATTTAAATTAGTGCACACAACACCTTTCTGGAATAACCTACGTCAGGCACAGCCACGGTTAAAAGAATTGTAGTTTTGCACAAACTGGAATAACCTACGTCAGGCAAAGCCACGATTAAAAGAATTGTAGCTTTGTACAAATTATTTTTCTTAGATTAGCTTCACAGATTTCTCATTTAATCTTGATCCAATAAAACACATGGCCACCACTGACCATTCTTGATTGACTGAAACAGTAAAAATCTCTGAAACTGAAGGTCCAAATGATTTGTTACATAGTTAAAATAGCTAGTTGAAATAGCTTATATGAGTGTTTCTACTCTACCAAGATTCCTAATTTAATATTGTTCATGTGAAAAATATGTTGTCAATGGGCAATTATTGTGTCAGAAACTTCCAACTGTCTTGAACCCAAACCACTTGAATAATCATTTGAGATGGGCAATTATTGTGTCCGAAACTCCAAACCACTGAGTGATTCAGGCTTAGATGAGCCTCTAGTATTTTACTTTATGTCATTTTGAGATCAAGAAACATCCTCCTACACTTTCAGTTGGAAGTCTGTTTTATTTGCCATAATTACTTTGCCCACATGGAGATGTGTATATCAAGCTATTTATATTTTTGCAGGTTGAATTTGTTTTCTGGAGTTATGTCCCTTTCTCTTCTTTATATATATATGATATTAGGTGGTATTTTTAAACAGATGATGAATTGGCCTGTTTCTTAGTTTTGAGCAAATCTATGCATATTGTTCGAATAATGTCTATTGGAATAATATGAATTTTCATACAATTTTATCAAGATAATTATAAATTTGAATGGGTATTCCCTTTGCATCTTTAGTTTTGGGAAATTTTGAAGAGAATGCTAAAATTTATTTCCCATTTAATTTTCACATTTTTATTGTGCCTTTCTAAATGGTTATTTATTCTTTACTTATTTCTTTGTTTTTCTTGATAATCGTGAACAAACATTTATAAAGCTACATTTTAATTGCTGTGAATTCATATTTGTTCCTTGAATACCAATTTTCGTGGTTTACGTTGTTACCATCAAACCACAAAATATAGTGTACCGCAAAATATAGTGTACCGCAAAATATAGTGTACCACAAAATATAGTGTACCGCAAAATGTAGTGTACCACAAAATATAGTGTACCACAAAATATAGTGTACCGCAAAATATAGTGTACCGCAAAATATAGTGTACCACAAAATATAGTGTACCGCAAAATATAGTGTACCACAAAATATAGTGTACCGCAAAATATAGTGTACCGCAAAATACACATACATGTATAACAAGAGACTATTAGCAAGTATCAAAAGGAAGAAATACAAAAATAGGCAAACTTGCAAAGATATTATTTTTATTCTGATTTTGGTACAACAAAATGTTATGTAATGGTTAGCATACTTGTTTCGAGTGCAGTAGATGGTGGGTCTGATAAAACCTTCAAGTGCAGTAGATGGTGGGTCTGATAAAACTAAAGACAAAATTTATTCGGTATTTGCTGCTTCTTCCTAAGAATGCAGTGTTAACTTCTTCCTAAGAATGCAGTGTTAACTTCTTCCTAACAATGCAGTGTTAACTTCTTCCTAACAATGCTGTGTTGACTTCTTCCTAAGAATGCAGTGTTAACTTCTTCCTAACAATGCAGTGTTGACTTCTTCCTAAGAATGCAGTGTTAACTTCTTCCTAAGAATGCAGTGTTAACTTCTTCCTAACAATGCAGTGTTAACTTCTTCCTAACAATGCAGTGTTAACTTCTTCCTAAGAATACAGTGTTAACTTCTTCCTAACAATGCAGTGTTAACTTCTTCCTAAGAACGCAGTGTTAACTTCTTCCTAACAATGCAGTGTTAACTTCTTCCTAAGAACGCAGTGTTAACTTCTTCCTAAGAACGCAGTGTTAACTTCTTCCTAAAAACACAGTGTTAACTTCTTCCTAAGAACGCAGTGTTAACTTCTTCCTAAGAATGCAGTGTTAACTTCATCCTAACAATGCAGTGTTAACTTCTTCCTAAGAATGCAGTGTTAACTTCTTCCTAAGAACGCAGTGTTAACTTCTTCCTAACAATGCAGTGTTAACTTCTTCCTAAGAACGCAGTGTTAACTTCTTCCTAACAATGCAGTGTTAACTTCTTCCTAAGAATGCAGTGTTAACTTCTTCCTAACAATGCAGTGTTAACTTCTTCATAAGAATGCAGTGTTAACTTCTTCCTAAGAACACAGTGTTAACTTCTTCCTAACAATGCAGTGTTAACTTCTTCCTAACAATGCAGTGTTAACTTCTTTCTAAGAATGCAGTGTTAACTTCTTCCTAAGAACGCAGTGTTAACTTCTTCCTAAGAATGCAGTGTTAACTTCTTCCTAAGAATGCAGTGTTAACTTCTTCCTAAGAATGCAGTGTTAACTTCTTCCTAAGAACGCAGTGTTAACTTCTTCCTAAAAACGCAGTGTTAACTTCTTCCTACTTCCTAAGAATGCAGTGTTAACTTCTTCCTAAGAACGCAGTGTTAAGAAGGAAAAGCAAAGATTTGTTAGCTTGGAATCTGGATTATATGTCCAAATGGAACGACATGTCTACCTATGGACTGTTGTTTTAGTAAGCTAGCGTTATACAAACCCAACTAAATGTGATGGTCTAGTATAAAGTATCTTCATCTTCTTCATCATTGAAATATATCTTGTTCTCACTACGATTGTTGTAAAGTTTGCTCACTTGGTGTTTAACAACTATCACTCACTCATTGTTGTCTGCTCATTAAATGTTTTTGGCATCAGAATGGATAGACAAGACATTAGTCGGCACACTAGTATCATTGAATCCAATTCTACTGTGTTCATTATCATTGATCTAATTATCTCATTCAACTGTTTTAGTAGGTATCATTTCAAAAGTATACAATTTATTGTCTAACTAATAAAAAAAAAATCATCCTATCAACCGTCTTCACACTAGAGGGATATTTTGTGATAAAATCATGAAACTAAAATGCACTTGAAATTATCCACTCATAATAGAGAGGAAAAAAAATGTTCAGATTTTGTTTGCAAACTTTGAGATTATCCTTTATTGATGATATAAACTTTATATATAGTCTAGTCCTCTTATAATGAAGTTTTAGGGGGAAGGGTTGTGTTTAGCACCATTTTCAACAATATTTCAATTATATCGTGGATTTATTGGTGAAATTTTAGGGAGATATGAAATCTTTTCATTATAACCACACTTCAAAATAACCAGATATGATATATACTCTAAAAGGGTATTGGTGGGGATAAATTATCTGTTCAATATAACAGGTTTTTCATTATATATAAGTGGACTTTACTCTATATAACTCAATAATTATAATTAATTATTTCTATTAATAGCTCTAAATAGATATTCTTCATTTTTTTTAAGATTCATATATTAGAAGACGGTAAGATACACATATACAGCAGAAATTCTGAAAATAATACAACAAAATATCCAGATATTATAGCAAGAATACCCAAGGTGAAGAAAGACTCTGTAAAATCGTGTGTCCTTGATGCAGAGGCAGTAGCTTGGGATGCTGAGAAAAAACAGATACAACCTTTCCAGGTGCTGAGCCATAGGAAGAGAAAGGTATAGTAATGTGCTGTCAGTTGTGTAAGCCCCAGTTTTTGTCTCGCCTGAAATAAATTTTGCACACACACAATTTGCAGGGCCAGGCAAGACATAGATCTGTGTCTATCCTTTTTTCATAACAATTTTCATCGAAATTCTGTATTATTTAACAAACTGGGGGTCAATACTTTGCCCAAGCTGCTGGGAACTTCAGAGAGGTTGTTAGGTAAAGTAATTTGAACAGAATTATTAGGAATCTCAACCTGAGCCTTGACACTTTTTGACAGTTTAAATGTCCTACCAGAATTTCACAAAGATTTCTCATTTTATCTTTATCTGGCAAACAGCATTGAAACCATGGGCAATTTTTGTGTCTGATTTGCTGAGGCTTTAGAAGTATTCTTCTGCAAAGCTACAGATAAAATGATTTGCTACATAGTACAAATGATGTATGTGAACTTCTACAAATATTCCTTGTTTAAACAGTGCATGAATAATTAATTAAACCTCTATTGGTTTTAAAGGATATGGATGTAAATGAACATGAGAGACTAACCAACATTACGCCTTATTAGAACTATTCTAAAAACGTGTCATACACACTAAATTTGATATTTACGTTTTTATTAAAGTTAGTTTGTTATAATGATTTATTTCAAGGATGCCGATGCTGCAGACATAAAGATCCAGGTTTGTGTTTATGCCTTTGACCTTCTGTACCTCAACGGTGAGTCCTTAGTGACACAACCTTTCAGAAGGAGGAGGGAACTTCTACACAAATCTTTTAAAGAAATCGAAGGAGAGTTTGTATATGCTAAATCCAAAATTTCATCAGATACAGAAGAAATAGCAGAGTTTTTGGATGAGTCTGTTAAAGGTTGGTACAATGTACAGTTAAACCTGTATATAAAGGACAATGTACAGTTAAACCTGTATATAAAGGACACAATGTACAGTCAAACCTGTATATAAAGGACACTGTACAGTCTAACCTGTATATATAGGGCACAGTGTACAGTCTAACCTGTATATATAGGGCACAGTGTACAGTCTAACCTGTATATAAAGGACACAATGTACAGTCAAACCTGTATATATAGGGCACAGTGTACAGTCTAACCTGTATATAAAGGACACAATGTACAGTCTAACCTGTATATAAAGGACACAATGTACAGTCAAACCTGTATATAAAGGGCACAGTGTACAGTCTAACCTGTATATAAAGGACACAATGTACAGTCAAACCTGTATATAAAGGACACAATGTACAGTCTAACCTGTATATATAGGGCACAATGTACAGTCTAACCTGTATATAAAGGGCACAATGTACAGTCTAACCTGTATATAAAGGACACAATGTACAGTCAAACCTGTATATAAAGGGCACAATGTACAGTTAAACCTGTATATAAAGGACACAATGTACAGTCTAACCTGTATATAAAGGACACATGTACAGTCAAACCTGTATATAAAGGGCACAATGTACAGTCAAACCTGTATATAAAGGACACAATGTACAGTCTAACCTGTATATAAAGGACACATGTACAGTCAAACCTGTATATAAAGGGCACAATGTACAGTCAAACCTGTATATAAAGGACACAATGTACAGTCTAACCTGTATATAAAGGACACAATGTACAGTCAAACCTGTATATAAAGGGCACAATGTACAGTCTAACCTGTATATAAAGGGCACAATGTACAGTCTAACCTGTATATAAAGGACACAGTGTACAGTCTAACCTGTATATATAGGGCACAGTGTACAGTCTAACCTGTATATAAAGGACACAATGCAGTCAAACCTGTATATAAAGGACACAATGTACAGTCAAACCTGTATATAAAGGACACAATGTACAGTCTAACTTGTATATAAAGGACACAATGTACAGTCTAACCTGTATATAAAGGACACAATGTAGTCAAACCTGTATATAAAGGGCACAATGTACAGTTAAACCTGTATATAAAGGACACAATGTACAGTCTAACCTGTATATAAAGGACACAGTGTACAGTCAAACCTGTATATAAAGGGCACAATGTACAGTCAAACCTGTATATAAAGGACACAATGTACAGTCTAACCTGTATATAAAGGACACAATGTACAGTCAAACCTGTATATAAAGGGCACAATGTACAGTCTAACCTGTATATAAAGGGCACAATGTACAGTCTAACCTGTATATAAAGGACACAGTGTACAGTCTAACCTGTATATATAGGCACAGTGTACAGTCTAACCTGTATATAAAGGACACAATGTACAGTCAAACCTATATATAAAGGACACAATGTACAGTCAAACCTGTATATAAAGGACACAATGTACAGGCAAACCTGTATATAAAGGGCACAATGTACAGTCTAACTTGTATATAAAGGACACAATGTACAGTCAAACCTGTATATAAAGGACACAATGTACAGTTAAACCTGTATATAAAGGGCACAGTGTACAGTCTAACCTGTATATAAAGGACACAATGTACAGTCAAACCTGTATATAAAGGACACAATGTACAGTCAAACCTGTATATAAAGGACACAATGTACAGTTAAACCTCTATATAAAGGGCACAGTGTACAGTCTAACCTGTATATAAAGGACACAATGTGCAGTCAAACCTGTATATAAAGGACACAATGTACAGTCAAACCTGTATATAAAGGACACAATGTCAGAGATCACCCTAGCTTTTGAAGATGATGGGCCAAAGATCATCAAAAGTAATGGGCCATTAGGCCGGGGTATGGGGGCACCACGGCCCGAAAACGATTTTCAGCAATTTAAGCAATTTACTGCAGTACATTTTGTTTTCATCTTTGTCGTATGCTAACCACGTGTATAAACTGTACCAACGGGACTGAAACTTTCCTTGTTCCTTGTTTTCGCTGGCTTTGTGTGATACGTCATCATCGACCCCAATAGGCTCATTCACCTCCGTGGTTGTACCTGTGTCCGTTTCATCTTCTGACCAAGGATTTTCCTTCTCTGACGTCGTGAACAATTATATTTTCGGTTGATTTTTTTTTCAGATCTTGCCTTTTTGGGATGCATTTTGTTACCGGCGCACGATGTACAATTGTATGGGCCATACGTGACGGTAATGCGCCCTACTGGCGCACACATCATTTTTTAATGGGCCATATCAAATTTTGGCGCGATGGTGCAGCCCAAAGTGATCTCTGCAATGTACAGTCTAACCTTTTAATGAAGGACACAATGTACAGTTAAACCTGTATATAAAGGACACAATGTACAGTTAAACCTGTATATAATGGGCACAACATGCACGTTGGTGGATTTTTTTTTTTATTCTTCTCTGAAATTGCATGTTCTAATGATTTTTAAGGTGTGGGAGGTCCTCTTCCTCCTCTGATTCTTTTTTTAATCTTGATTCCATTAAATACAGACCCAATGGACAATTCTTGTTTTTGATTCACTAAAACTGGTCGCCATGATTTAGCTGAAATATTGCTGAGTGCCATTAAGCACAAAAAAATCAATCAAACCAAGATTCCTCATTTTATCTTTATTCTGTAAAAAATTAATAATTATGTCTCCCCCCACTTTGGTGGGGAGACATATTGTTTTTGTCCTGTCCGTCTGTCCGTCACACAGTTAGTCAGCGCAACTCCTGAAACTACTGAACAGAATTTCATGAAACTTGGTAGGTAGTAAGGACACCATATGTAGTTGTGCATATTACCAGGAAATTTTGATCGCCTGAATTTTGTGGGAGTTGTGCCCCTTTGAACTTAGAAATTTCCCGAAATTTACTACTGAAGCAGCTTGTCAGTGCAACTCCTCTGAAACTACTGAACAGAATATCATGAAACTTGTTGGGTAGTAAGGACACCATATGTAGTTGTGCATATTACCAGGAAAATTTTGTGGGAGTTATGCCCATTTGATGAACTTAAAAATTTCCCGAAATATATTTCTGAAGCAGCTTGTCAGCACAACTCCTCTGAAACTATTGAACAGAATTTCATGAAACTTGGTAGGTACAGATCACTCCAAGTGTATCAACGATCAAACACTCAGGTCGGACTTCACTCTTAAAATTGTCCGACCAAATCCTCCCAGGTCGGAGTGAGAGTCTCCACTCTCAGATAGTTAAACTGTAAACAGGAAACGTCCCCAAATTCTGCTCACCAATAAATATGTGCATAAAGAAACATGCGTATCTTAGTAAAGCTGAAGTAAATGAGTGATATACAGTGGTACTGAAAATATAGATATGTTAACGGCTGTCACGGGCGATATATACAATAATATCCATGAATAAATTGTATTAACATGCAGTACCCATGTTTTAAGTGCACTAGAAGTGAATATTAATATGTCCCTATGTACTCGCGACAATCGATGCCAAGGCCCTTTCACTTGCTGCAGACAGTTGCCGGTTTTACGATATCGGGTGTGTTTGCTCTTTTACGTGTTTGCCAAATGTAGGGCGAACGAACCCGGGTAAATAATTCTAATTTATACATTTATTTCTTTAAAGGCAAATTTGGATTAAAATTATTTAGTAAAATTTAAGTTTTATTTTGTTCATGGCGAATGGGTCATAAATCCGTAAATCCCGGGGTTTTTTTCTTGAAAATTGGCAGTCTGCGGAGTCCTGATATAGGTGAAATAATATTTCATTAGTGTATTCTACGTTTTTTTTTAGTTTACCTGTCAAAACATCACCCATCTCAACATGTTGTCGCATCGTGCATTCATGATATACAAATACACCTATCACAGGTGTGAAAAAAAACGTTGCTCAAGACTCTTTTTACTAAGACTTATAAACATAGATAACTATTCTGCGGTTTCGATTTTCAAGCCGTCTTCCAATTTATTTGTACTTAAAAAATAGATTTATATCTTTTTTCTTATATATGTGTATAAATATCTTAATAAAATACACTGTAAATACATTTACGGTGAGAAATTATTATACAATGTACGTCATGATATCGTTATTTAGGTAAATACTTATTAGACAGATTTTTTTTAAAACCATTTTTGTCTTTTTAATTGATAACTGACCCAAGCTAAATAAATGAAATGTGACTTAATGTGTTAATTATATAAATCCTTGCCTTCTATAAATTTTAATTTCTTATCTAATTCTTATTCTTATTTAACAATATGGTCAGGTTTTTATTTTCATTGAATGGCTTCACAGTAGGGGCTCTTCCTGTATATTGGTTACATCCTGTATATTACAACTGACTGCTAATGCATGACAAACAATTTTAATCAGCCATCATTATCATGAAATACATTTGTTAATCTTTATTTTGATGATGGTACCTAATTCTCATCACCTAATCCAAATTAGTATAGTAGAGGAGTACCGTATTTTTCGGACGATAAATCTAGATAAAAATTACGATTTTGTTCACAGTACAAAAAATGTATACCTTTATTTTGCTGTAGGTTTATTTCTGAATAAGAAGACTTGTATCATCGATGTTCTTGGTGTTATTTTTTTTTTAAATAAAGCAATAAAAGTATACTAACAGGGGGTGCAATTCTGGGGATAAAATATTCAACATTCGAAAAAAATCAATATTCAATGATTGAAGTGTTATCGAAAATCAGTTCAATATTGTATTTTATAATAAAATGTATACTATAAAAAATGTATCTTGTTGAAAAAAATCACAGGGTGGATCGATTTACAATATAAAATTATTATCACAAAATATCTAAATATAGCTATAGCTTTCCATCAAACAGGAGCATGCGCACGTGATTGTAGTTAAAAATGGCGGTTGCAATACATCTCACAGTGAACGTGTAGAACAAGCTTTTTATACTAAATATACTGGAAAATAATTTATATCAATTTCGTTACTTAATCGATATTTTATTGCAATAATTTATATGAGGCTATGGGTGTTTAAACGTCACTTTTCAACAATATTTCAGTTATATATTGACCTTTGAGCTACCTTTCCTGGCGCGAATATGGTGCAAGGTAGAAATACACTAGGGTACTTACGTAACCGGACATTCTACATACCGGAAAGAAAGTACGCTTACAAATATGCATCGATCACAAAATGTTTGACATGTTCACCTCGAGTAATATAAAAAAAAATCTTTTAATATCCACTCTCACGTCCGACCTTAGAGAGTGTTGACTCTCAAATTAAATTTACTCCAATGATTGCAAATGTACCTACAAACAAATAGTAATAAAAAACAACATTAAATAGAATTAATTATAATTGTTCTCCCACTGGCACCTGGAAATTTGTGTCAACAAGATGTTCCTTCCATTATTGACACCTGTAACCTGAGCTAATTAATTCATATCAAGCTGGCTGTAATACCTAGTCCAATACACATATTGCCGTCACAGATGAACAAGTATAGGGACTTGAAATATTTGTAAACGGAATATTGTGTAACTTTAGCCAGTGATTTTTGCATCCGTTATTTCACCTTTACATGGATATCACACTCCGAAAGAATTATTTCTTATTCATTCATGTACACAGCCGTACCGGCCTCACTGACTGTTTTAAGTGACAACAGATTAATTTTTTTTAAATCGTCAGTGCTTTCTCCAAACAAAGTCAAAACGCAAACTTAAGTCAAGTTTTTACTCAAATTTAATTTGGTTTGTTAAGAAAACTTTTTTCGAGAAATCCAAGCCAGGCTGGACTCGGCGTATATAATTTTAGAGTTTAGATTTCGGAAAAGTTACGATATTTCTAGCATTCCGATTGTAATCGTAAAATTTAAATGTACTATCTATTAAAATTAAACAGATTAAAGAAACACAAATAGTGTAACTCGAAATTATTGTACAATTCTTTGATTATGAGGTGCTCCTATGCATCGAACGACTGTTGTGCCCGAGCGTGACAAATATTGACCTTGGAGCTATCTTTCCTGGCGCGAATATGGTGCAAGGTAAAAATACACTAGGGTATTTACGTACCCGCACATTCTACACACCAGAAAGAAAGTACGCTTACAAATACGCATCGATCACAAAATGTTTGACATATTCACCTCGAGAAATGTAAAAAAAAAATCTTTTAATATCCACTCTCGCGTCCGACCAAATAGTCAGACTTAGAGAGTGTTGACTCTCAAATTTGTCGGATATTTTGGGAGGAATATGTCGGACCTGAGAGTATGATCGTTGATGCACTTGGAGTGTACTGTAGTAAGGACACCATATGTAGTTGTGCATATTACCAGGAAATTTTTATCTCCTGAATTTTGTGGGGAGTTATTCCCCTTTGAACTTAGAAATTTCCCGAAGTTTACTACTGAAGCAGCTTGTCAGCGCAACTCCTCTGAAACTACTGAACAGAATTTCATGAAACTTGGTAGGTAGTAAGGATCCCCTAAATTTTGTGGGAGTTATTTGCAAACACTCTAGTGTAATATCCCTTACTGAAACTTGTATATATATATATGTACAAGAGTCTATCATAATGTCACTATTTCCCTGAAAAAGTTTTTCATCACCAATCCATTGATTTTAGAATAACAAAACTCCTTTAAAATCATTGGAACATAGGCTGAGCAATTTTCTGGAATGGGGAACTTTGCCATGACAATATGGAATAGTACATGTAACCCTTGCTTTAGCACTTTTGTTAGCTCACCTGACCCAAAGGATCATGTGAGGTATTGCCATCACTTGGCGTCAGTCGTCCGTCCGTTAACTTTTTCATATTTTAATCTACTCCTCTGAAACAACTGGGCCAAATGGAACCAAACTAGGCAGAAAGCATCTATATAAGGTCCTCTATAAAGTTTCTTCATTTCGTCCCATTCTGCCAACAAATATGGCCGCCAAGGGCAATTCTTGTTTCTGATTGGCTAATGTTAAAAAAATCTTCTCCTCTGAAACTACTTGGCCAAATGGAGCCAAATTTGACAGGAAGCATCTATGTAAGATCCTCTATAAACTTCTTCATTTGGTTCCATTCGGCCAACAAACATGGCCGCTGTTACTAAAAATAGAACATATGGTAAAATTGCACGTTTTTGGTAATAACTCATAAACCATTAATAATATCAGAAATCTGACGGAGTAAAAATGATCAGCACAGCAAGATCTAACTACCCTGAAATTTTGAAGAAAATCTGATTACCTATCTTGGAGTTATTGCCCTTTATTCATCAAATTTTCAAAATTTTAATACTTTTCATCCTTTATTTCAAAAACTACAAGAGATAGATGTTAAGTGTAAGCTGAAAACATGTTCAGCTTGTCAAGATCTACATGCCCTGCAATTTTGAAGTAAATCTGATTACCCGTCTAGGCGTTGTTGCCCTTTTTTCATTATTTTTTTTTTAATTTAAACATTTTTGTCTGATATTTCAAAAACTGTTAGAGATAAAGGTTAAGTTTAAATTGCAAAAATGTGCAGCATATCAAGATCTACCTACTTGGCAGTAAGCATCTATGTAAGGTCCTCTATAAAGTTTCTCCATTTCGTTCCGTTCCACCAACAAATATGGCCCCCAAGGGCAATTCTTGTTTCTGATTGGCTACTGTTTAAAAAAATCTTCTCCTCTGAAACTGCTTGGCAAAATGGAGCCAAACTTGGCAGGAAGCATCTATGTAAGATCCTCAATAAAGCATCTTCATTTGGTTCCATTCGGCCAACAAACATGGCCACCAAGATTAATTCTTTTTTCTGATTGGCTAATGTTAAAAAAATCTTCTCCTCTGAAACAGCTTGGCCAAATGGAGCCAAACTTGGCAGGAAGCATCTATGTAAGGTCCAAACCTGGCATAGATGGTCCCTGGGTGTGTCCCTTTCAAAATTGTGTCCGACAGCCCCACCCTCCATTCAAGATGGCTGCTGTTTTTTAAGGTAATGATTATCTCCCTTTGAAATTTGCTTCAGTATCATTCTATTGTCAGGTGAGCGATGCAGCCTGTAGTTCAAATTTTTTTTTGTGTTTCATGGATTAAAAACAGTTTTTTTGTTATTCATTGAAGCTTAATTTTATTTGTTACCTAAATAGATTTTTTACCTTTGACTACAGTTTGTGGGACGGGGGGGGGGGGGGACATACGTTTTTGCAGGCAAAAACAAACTTTAATTTAATATTGGATGTAACACGCTTTCTGATTGGTCAATAATTTTTTTCTATTTCTCGATAGATAAAATTTTGCTCTTTGCTGTGACGTCATCAAAGGGAATCCTTGTTTTCTGTCTATTTGAAATAACATCAATGTACGTGGTACACACTTAAAATAACCCGCTATGCCGGTTATTTACTGTGTACCATGTGATTGATGTTATTTCAAATAGACAGAACAAAATTTACAGTGAACCCTTAATGGTAATAGGAAATTTGTGTTTCTGATTGTCTGAAATTTAAAAAATCTCTGAATTTACAGAGCCCAATAATTTATTACATAGTACAAATGGTGTAACTGAAATTCTTGACAAAGATTCCTTATTTAATCTTATTCTAGTGTTAAAACATGGTAGATACAGGCATTTCTCGTTTCTGATTTACTGAAACTTTAAAAGTCTTTGCTGAATAATCTACAAATTCAAATGATTTTGAACTTGATACAAATGAAGTTGATGGTGTCCTCTACATGGCTTCTATGGGCAATTCTTCTTTTTGATTGGCTGAAACTTTAAAAATTCTTCTTGTCAAAAGTCACAGATTTGTAATGTGACGTTAAACAGCAATCAATCAATCAATCTTTAATTTTATGATCCTTCTTCCTTATCCAAAAATAAGATAAACAAAACAAGAAGATAAAAGTCTACTAATATTACATGTTAATATAATCTTGTGTTTACTTTTGTTAGTTTTATAGTCTGTTTTAATACCCGGCATATGATAGTCTGGGGGGTATATAGTTTTTCAGTTTGGCTTTTCATTCGTTTGACCGTTCCGCTTCACTTTGTGAATGCAACTTCTCTGAGGTTGTTGGACTGATAGCTTTCATATTTGGTAGATTAATTAGTCATGATGTGTAGCTGATCATATTATCCTGCCATTTTGATTCGACAAATTTTGTGGGAGTAGTTGGACTTTAACTTTTTCATGCATTTTCAAAAAAGTTTTACTTTGTGAATGTATAGTGTCCTTTGGAGACAGCAAATTCCTGTTTTTTTTATTTCCTCTCTATGGTAGAGTGATGAGTACTCTAGACCACCCTTATGTCTGTACCATTGTAATGTGTAGGCAATTAATCTTTTACCTTTTGACAGACAAACTCCTATTTGGTATGATATGAGCATTTACATATAATTACAATTTTTCATAAGTATAAGTTCCTTGGGAGGTATGTCCCTTTTAAAACATCTTAAATGCTATATTCTGTATGTTCATTCCATATTCTATACCTTTTGACAGACAAATTCCTATGTGGTATGATATGAGCATGCATATCTCTTTACCATTTTACAAAAGGACAAGTTCTTTGGGACGTATAGATATCTTTTAAAACTTCCTAAATGCTACATGCATATTCTGTATGTTTGTTTCATATTCATGTGTAGGGATGTAGTCATTCTTAGCATGACACAACTCATAGTCATTTTTTTTTATTCCAGGAAATTGTGAAGGATTAATGGTGAAAACTTTAGATAAAAATGCAACTTATGAAATAGCAAAAAGGTCACATAATTGGTTAAAGGTATGTATTATTCTCCTTAGCTGACATATAGTGATTGCTATAAATTGCTGCAAATTGTCACTTACACACAAGACATGGCATTCTCAAAACACTAGACACTCAGTTTCATCCTGTCCAAATGGCGATGTGTGTATTGGACCCTTCCCATACAAACAGCACACAGCCTATTTTGACAATATGCACAATGAAAAGAGGGAAATAGGTCTTATTTCAATAGCCTGGTTTTCTATGGAGACTACATAACTGATCATTGGATGATAAATAGATAGTAAAACCTGTCCAAGTGGTCACCTGTATTAAAAGGTCACCTTTTCCTTGTCCTGTCATAGAGAAAATTTCATATGAATTAACATTCTTTTAAGAGGTCACCCGGTCTTACAAAACCACTTTTTCTTTGTCCCAAAGGTGACCTCTTAATACAGGTTTGACTGTAATTTATAATAAGGCTCATTTCCTGTTGTGTGATCTCTCTTGTATAATCATCTATAATCAGAGCAAAAAAAGAAGATAACAAATCTCTTACTTTAAGAATTATCATGTAAATATTGATGTCTAGAATTTTTAGTGTATCTCTTACTTTAGGAATTATCATGTAAATATTGATGTCTAAAAAATTTCTGTGGTAAACTTACAGATTCCTACCAAGACAAACATTAAAATTAAAATAAAAAAATATTTTTAGAGAAAGAAAAAAACATGATAAAACAATAGAATTGCTGCAAGTGACGATAAGATCTAATACTACAACCCAACCATCAATAAGATATAATACTACAACCCAACTGTCAATAAGATCTAATACTACAACCCAACCGTCAATAAGATCTAATACTACAACCCAACTGTCAATAAGATATAATACTACAACCCAACTGTCAATAAGATATAATACTACAACCCAACTGTCAATAAGATCTAATACTACAACCCAACCGTCAATAAGATCTAATACTACAACCCAACCGTCAATAAGATCTAATACTACAACCCAACTGTCAATAAGATATAATACTACAACCCAACCATCAATAAGATCTAATACTACAACCCAACTGTCAATAAGATCTAATACTACAACCCAACTGTCAATAAGATCTAATACTACAGCCCAACCGTCAATAAGATCTAATACTACAACCCAACTGTCAATAAGATCTAATACTACAACCCAACTGTCAATAAGATCTAATACTACAACCCAACCGTCAATAAGATCTAATACTACAACCCAACCATCAATAAGATCTAATACTACAACCCAACTGTCAATAAGATCTAATACTACAACCCAACCATCAATAAGATATAATACTACAACCCAACTGTCAATAAGATCTAATACTACAACCCAACCGTCAATAAGATCTAATACTACAACCCAACTGTCAATAAGATATAATACTACAACCCAACTATCAATAAGATCTAATACTACAACCCAACTGTCAATAAGATATAATACTACAACCCAACTATCAATAAGATATAATACTACAACCCAACTATCAATAAGATATAATACTACAACCCAACCGTCAATAAGATATAATACTACAACCCAACCGTCAATAAGATCTAATACTACAACCCAACTATCAATAAGATCTAATACTACAACCCAACTGTCAATAAGATCTAATACTACAACCCAACCGTCAATAAGATCTAATACTACAACCCAACTGTCAATAAGATATAATACTACAACCCAACTATCAATAAGATCTAATACTACAACCCAACTGTCAATAAGATATAATACTACAACCCAACTATCAATAAGATATAATACTACAACCCAACTATCAATAAGATATAATACTACAACCCAACCGTCAATAAGATATAATGCTACAACCCAACCGTCAATAAGATCTAATACTACAACCCAACTATCAATAAGATCTAATACTACAACCCAACCGTCAATAAGATCTAATACTACAACCCAACCGTCAATAAGATATAATACTACAACCCAACCGTCAATAAGATCTAATACTACAACCCAACCGTCAATAAGATCTAATACTACAACCCAACCATCAATAAGATCTAATACTACAACCCAACCGTCAATAAGATCTAATACTACAACCCAACTGTCAATAAGATCTAATACTACAACCCAACCGTCAATAAGATCTAATACTACAACCCAACCGTCAATAAGATATAATACTACAACCCAACAGTCAATAAGATCTAATACTACAACCCAACTGTCAATAAGATCTAATACTACAACCCAACCGTCAATAAGATCTAATACTACAATCCAACTGTCAATAAGATCTAATACTACAACCCAACCGTCAATAAGATCTAATACTACAACCCAACCGTCAATAAGATCTAATACTACAACCCAACCGTCAATAAGATCTAATACTACAACCCAACTGTCAATAAGATCTAATACTACAACCCAACCGTCAATAAGATCTAATACTACAACCCAACCGTCAATAAGATCTAATACTACAACCCAACCGTCAATAAGATCTAATACTACAACCCAACCATCAATAAGATCTAATACTACAACCCAACCGTCAATAAGATCTAATACTACAACCCAACCGTCAATAAGATCTAATACTACAACCCAACCGTCAATAAGATCTAATACTACAACCCAACCGTCAATAAGATATAATACTACAACCCAACCGTCAATAAGATCTAATACTACAACCCAACTATCAATAAGATCTAATACTACAACCCAACTGTCAATAAGATCTAATACTACAACCCAACCGTCAATAAGATCTAATACTACAACCCAACTGTCAATAAGATATAATACTACAACCCAACTATCAATAAGATCTAATACTACAACCCAACTGTCAATAAGATATAATACTACAACCCAACTATCAATAAGATATAATACTACAACCCAACTATCAATAAGATATAATACTACAACCCAACCGTCAATAAGATATAATGCTACAACCCAACCGTCAATAAGATCTAATACTACAACCCAACTATCAATAAGATCTAATACTACAACCCAACCGTCAATAAGATCTAATACTACAACCCAACCGTCAATAAGATATAATACTACAACCCAACCGTCAATAAGATCTAATACTACAACCCAACCGTCAATAAGATCTAATACTACAACCCAACCATCAATAAGATCTAATACTACAACCCAACCGTCAATAAGATCTAATACTACAACCCAACTGTCAATAAGATCTAATACTACAACCCAACCGTCAATAAGATCTAATACTACAACCCAACCGTCAATAAGATATAATACTACAACCCAACAGTCAATAAGATCTAATACTACAACCCAACTGTCAATAAGATCTAATACTACAACCCAACCGTCAATAAGATCTAATACTACAATCCAACTGTCAATAAGATCTAATACTACAACCCAACCGTCAATAAGATCTAATACTACAACCCAACCGTCAATAAGATCTAATACTACAACCCAACCGTCAATAAGATCTAATACTACAACCCAACTGTCAATAAGATCTAATACTACAACCCAACCGTCAATAAGATCTAATACTACAACCCAACCGTCAATAAGATCTAATACTACAACCCAACTGTCAATAAGATCTAATACTACAACCCAACCATCAATAAGATCTAATACTACAACCCAACCGTCAATAAGATCTAATACTACAACCCAACCGTCAATAAGATCTAATACTACAACCCAACCGTCAATAAGATCTAATACTACAACCCAACCGTCAATAAGATCTAATACTACAACCCAACTGTCAATAAGATCTAATACTACAACCCAACTGTCAATAAGATCTAATACTACAACCCAACTGTCAATAAGATCTAATACTACAACCCAACCGTCAATAAGATCTAATACTACAACCCAACTGTCAATAAGATCTAATACTACAACCCAACTGTCAATAAGATCTAATACTACAACCCTACCGTCAATAACATCTAATACTACAACCCAACTGTCAATAAGATCTAATACTACAACCCAACCGTCAATAAGATCTAATACTACAACCCAACCGTTAATAAGATCTAATACTACAACCCAACTGTTAATAAGATCTAATACTACAACCCAACCGTCAATAAGATCTAATACTACAACCCAACCGTCAATAAGATCTAATACTACAACCCAACTGTTAATAAGATCTATTACTACAACCCAACTGTCAATAAGATCTAATACTACAACCCAACCATCAATAAGATCTAATACTACAACCCAACCGTCAATAAGATCTAATACTACAACCCAACCGTCAATAAGATCTAATACTACAACCCAACCGTCAATTTCTAAATAACTGTTACATATTGTAGCAATACCATGTTCTACTAGGAAGCCACTCATTAACGTGAGAGAATTTTTTTTTCTGTATTGAAAGAATCGTGTGTCTTTAAATAGCTAAAACTTGTATAAAATACTGGTATCCTTATTTTTCTGTAGCTGAAGAAAGATTATTTAGAAGGTGTAGGTGATACATTAGATGTTGTTGTTATTGGTGGTTACCTAGGAACAGGGAAACGAACAGGAAAATATGGTGGCTTCTTATTAGCATGTTACGATGAAGATAACGAAGAATTTCAAAGTATATGTAAGGTATGTTCAGGTAGATAAACTGTAAAGTACAATCAAAATTTGTTATCTTCAAGTCATGTTTCATGAGTAAAAATTTGGAACGTTTGTGGCATCTTTTAGTTTTAATTTATCTCTGATAGTTATGTAATCAGTGCCTATCATCACTGATGTTGTGAGTTTGAATCTCGATAAGGGCGAGGTGTTTGTCAGTGGTTTTCTCCTGGTCCTCCAGTTTCCTCCACCAATAAAACTGACCGCCACGATATAACTGAAATATTTTTGAAAGTGGCGTTAAACAACATCAAACAAACAATACCCCTGATAGCTTGAATACTGAGATTGCTTCCCTTGACTTTGAAGCAATAAGGTTCCACTATATAATAAGGTATGTAAAAGAAAAATGACAGGAAGTTGCATGTTTTTTGCTTATGGAAATATTGTTTACAGCAATAAAGACCATTATATTGATATTAAGTATTTTGATATCAACACCCCTCCTTTTTTTTACCACCATGATATTACTGAAATATTGTTGAATGTGGCGTCAACACCATAATCCTAACCCACCTCATCCCCCCGCCTTTTTCTCTCCATCTGAGCCAATTGGAACAAAACTTGAAAGATATTACCTTTGTCCATTGGAAGGGGTGAATCAAAAGTTTAACATACCGGAAAATATATAAAAATCATTCATTTTTCCTAGGTCTATGAAGTCTGACCCTTGGAGGTAGGTTTCAGTGAAAAAACATAATTATCCCCCTTGTTACATGTACCACTTAGCAAGGATATAATATTTTTGACCAGTCTGTGTGCACCTAATTCCTTAGCACCTCTTTAGAGCATCAATTTCTTATTAGAACTTGATTGTGGTAGCTTCCTATTAACAAAACTCAAATCAATTTTGAATAACAGAGATTTTTAGAGTGGGAGGGGGTGTCATGATTTAACACTAAAAAAATCAAATCTTTGTTCCTTTTCAAACAATTGTATTTTGCTTTCATCATTAAATAACATGAATATAAGTGGAACCCCTTCTCAAGTTTTTGTTTGAAGAGGGTCCAGAAGATGTTTCGATTCTCCAAAGTCTTTTAAATGTTTAAATTCAAATGTTTTCATCCATGAACAAGGTCAGCATCAACTATCAACAAGTATTGCCAATTATTTCATACAATTAACAACCTCTTTCATGCAGTATTTCCTTTGCTTTTGAGGAGTAAAATATTGATGTGGTCCATTAATCAAATGAAAGCATGGCCCATGGTGCAATATATCAGCTCAACACTTACTTTGTTGTCTTTCAATCAGCAATAAAAATAGCATTTTGAATGCAGCATCAATGTGATTTTTAGATTCAAGTTTGTACCAACAAAAAAAAAGACTCAAAGTCAATGAATTCCAGAGTTTGAATTAACTACAATAGGAAATTTTTAAACTGTTTTAAAATGCATCAACATTGGCAATGCCATTATATTTGACCCACAGTGCCATTGTGATATTAAGATTAAAGTTTGTACCAGTTAATGCACCAAGGTATATAAGCTCCAAGTCTTGATGGGTTCAAACTTAACATATGCTAAGATTGGGAATAGTCAGTAAAATCATCCTTGCCTAGTAAGTGATAAAGGCTCATGAGGGCCTATAGTTTTTTTTGAGGTGCATATCATATTCTCAGTCGTCATAGCACTTCTGGTCTCATATTAGATGTGTGCACAAAAGGTGTACCTCATCACTAATAGAGCACCTGCATTGCTCAGTGAGTTAGGTAGTTGGATTACCTAACAACTCATACTATCACCAATACGGCGTTGGTTCACGTCCGGCTTTGTAAATTACAAAAAAGGTGCACTCGACCCGCAAGTCGTAAAGTTTACCAGTTGCTTGCTCATGGTCGGTGGTTCTCTCCAGGTACTCCGGCTTCCTCCACCACTAAAACTGGTCACCATGATATAGCTGAAATATTGCTGAAAGTGGCATTAAAATACCAATTTTTTTTTAAAATTAAATCTAATCATCACTAATAATGTACTTCTGTAAGTATAGATAAGTGTATATCTGATACAATTAAAGCTTGTAAAACATGTAAACAACTTTTCTATTTTTTTATTTTTTTTTTTGGCAAGCTATTTATACTGATGATGCAATATTATCTTTATCGTTGTCCACAAAAAATATTCTCCATGAACAAAATAATACATCAAATTTATTACATATGCATAACACATCACATGACTGCCATGTGAAAAGTCATATGATAAAATGTCTGTTGATCATGTTTGCATCTACAGAGATATGAATAAGCTAAGTGATCTCTGTCCGTCCTACCGTGACAATTTGTGTGCTTTATTTGGTAAGATTGTTGTTAATCAAGATATGTAGTTGAACCTGCTGTGCTGTCATTTTGATTCAACAAAATTTGTAGGAGTTATGGGACTTTGACTATTTGATACATTGTGTAATATAGTAAGATCTTGTGAATGCAATTCCTCTGAATGTGTTCATATATCGGTCATCGACTTTAGCAGTGGTCCAGTGGCCCACGGCCAATGAAAATTGATTCGGACCAGTGACTTTTGCCAAATTTTTTCAATAGAATCTATATAAATATTCTAATTTTGAAGTTTTCTGGCCAGTAAATTCGAAAGTCTAATTTCGAAGACTGATATATGGTAGGATTGTTAATCATAACATGTAATTGAGCCTGCTATGCTGCCATTTTAGTTTGACAAATTTTGTGGAATATGGGACTTTTGACTATTTAGACTGATATTTTTTTAATTTTGAAACCACAGTAGAAGGGATACCTTAATTCAGTTAATTGATATAAACATATCACATCACTCCTCTTTCTATTGCGGCAGGGGATATATGGGTATGTGTAGCATTATTGTTAGTACAGTAATACCCCTCTTATAAGACGACTCCCACTCAAGGCCTCTTATCAGACCAGGTTTAAGTTAAACTGAGATAGCAAATACTACTAAATTGTCCCACTCAAGATAGACAATCTTACTTGTAAAGCCACTGCAGAAATGATTGTCTTATAAGAGGGGGACTACTCTATGTGTAATTGATTGATTAGTGTTTAACGCCAATTTTTGCAATATTTCAGCTATTTAGTATATCGTGGCATCTATGTATAATTAGTTTGATGTATAAACCAATATAACTGATTGCCACGATAAAAATTAAATATTGTTTTAGGATTAGGGTTATTGTATTTAATGCCACTTTCAAAAATATTTCAGTTTTATTGGTGGAGGCAACTGGAGAAAACAACCCACCTGCCACAAGTCACTGACAAACTTTTATCACATGATGTTGTATCGAGTACACCTTAACATGAGAGGGATTCAAACTCACAACTTTAGTGGTGAAAATATTGTTTTAAATAAAATTGAACACACATCCTTAATCCAGTTTAATGGCTTTCTTTTGCTTTTCAACAATATAACTGAAATATTGTTGAAAGTGGCATTAAACATAATAACCCAAACTTGTTTTAATGCCACAATAAAGCAATATCAATGTATATATTTATACTTTGTTTTGATTTATATTGTGTGGTATATTTAACTAGCATTGTAAAATATTCAGAATTCTTAATTTTGTGCTATGCATAGATAAAAAGAATATTATATACTGTATAATTAGTTTTAAAAGGTAAAATAAAATCTGGAGATGTGTATGTGGACTTAAGGCCTATTTGACATGATTTTAGATGAGTCCATTCATCACAAAGAGTGGTTTGTCTTTAATGTTTCCCGACTGACCCTTCAAATCGATCCTACCCAATATATATCCGTAATTTTAAAAACAAAAAATGTTTTTGCTATTTTTAGTATGATTTTACAACAAAAATGTTGCAAATTTATTTTTAATTTGGAAATTTTTTTAAAAGGAAAAATATAAATTGCTGCTTATACCTGCCCACTTCTCAATTTTTTGGCTGCTGCAACAGTAAGCTGAAGACTTGTTGTGTGGAATACACTCTAAAGTTAAATAAAAAGAAACAAGACCCAGTCTTTTGTCTGAAAAATATAGAGCACAGTACACTTTCTTGTAGATTTCTACGACGTATAAATGAGTACAAATCCAAATTATTTAGGCCCTTTCCGTAATCGTTTCTCTCTTAATTTGTACCGGAAACTTCCATATGGACAATTCTTTATCATTAGACCAATCAGAAACGGTATTTAAAATAAAGTTTTGAAGCACTACATTTTGAACTTATGATTCCTAAACATCAAGAGATCAATGTCTGAATGAATATGTCCGAAACGCCAGAAAAAAAGAAGGCTCGTTTACATTATGACAACGTATTTAAGACAGCATGGACTGATGAGTTTCATTTCATTAAACATTCCCGAAAGGGAAATAAATTTGCATTCAAAATGCAGCACAATGCACCATTTTGCATCCTTCTGAAAAATTTTCAGACCACCTACTGCTTTAAGTCTCTCGAGGGTTGGCATGTATGGAGCAGTGCTGAGTGATTCAGTCGAGTCATTCAGGGCTGCCATTACCTCATCTTATCCTTAAATTCACTTCCTGTTTTGTACATATTTTTAAACTTATTTTCTTATTGTACTTTTTTTGCAATGCCATTCAATGACATAATCTTCAAACTGTTGAAGTAGGTCATTATTTGGTAGAAGTAGAAGTGTAATTTTGATTAAGATAGTTGTTGATTTTCAATAAACAGGACATCTAGAGTACAAATAAGATTTTCCAAAAATCTCTACTTCTTAAAATAGGTTCATTGATAATTTTAAAGACAATCTTAGTCATGACAAGTTTTCTAGAACAAGGTGACAATGTCAGATTTATTGTCAGATAATGTACACCTGTATGTGAGATAACTTCAGTAATTGGATATCTTAGATCAAATGTTGACACAGTATGTTGATTTTCAGAAAACCTGAATGTAGAAAGATATTATATCAGTATAAACAGTTAGGACTTTCACTACTTCTTAAAGTGGGTTTTCCTAGATCTTAGTCAGTTGTTATATTTTTAGACATTTTATGCTATGAATGCCACACCTTGTTGTAGTTGTTTGTAGTTTATAAACCTTCAAAATTCAGTAAATGACACAGTAGAGTGTTGTTCAGGACCAAAAAAAAAAAAATGGAAATGGATCAAGTACAAGAAAAAATGGAAATGGATCAGGATGTGTCTGGAATTGCCCAGGATAAGGAAGGGAAGATGCCTGTTTCATGTCAGTTGTGTGATGAAATAGACAAAATAAAATGGAAATGTATCACATGTGATTACTTGATGTGTGAAAGGTGTTGTAAAGGTCACAAGAAAATAAAATCCTGTATTGAGCATACGATTATTGATTTTAAAGATATTGGATTATATCAAGGACAATTGAAAAATGTTTCAAATTTTAAAAACATCAACTGCCGAGTTCACAATGGACAAAATTATTGTTTTTTCTGTACTAACTGTGACCTACCTGTTTGTCGCTTATGTATCGAGGAATTCCATAAATTAAAGGCTTTGAGTTCTGACATTGACATTGACATTGGAAAGTTAACTGCAGGCATGAATTTGAAGGTTGAAGTTGTTGGAAATGTTAACAAGAGCAAAGAACAGGACAAAATTAGAAGTCAAGGCGAAGCTTTACATGATGCAGTTAATCTTCTAACAACTAAACGTTTAAATGATTTGGATCAAAGATGGGACAAACAGAGCAAGTCAATTGAGGATTGGATGAAGTGTTCCAAAAAAAGAAAAGAAGAGTTGGAAACAAGGAACCAGTACCTGAAGGAAGTTGTGCAATCTGGTGACCATAGTGCTGTGTTTAGAGTAATACAGGAAGAAAATGAAATAAACAGACAACGAATAAAATTAGTGAACACCAAGTTTTCAGCTGTTGTAGAGTTTATTCCAGGGAAGATAAATCAGTCTGTAATTGAACAATTATATGGGTGTCTTCTAGATAATGATATCAATTTGCCAACTGAAATCAGATTCCATGCCATAAAACAATATACAACCAACCTGTCTACCATTAATAACCTGAAATGTGATAAGGAATCTGTGTGGATATATGACAAAGACAATCAAGCCTTATTGAATGTGACGGTTGCCAATGGTTCATTGCAAATTATTAGAACATTTAACATAGATGCAGATAACATGGCATTACTACCAACAGGAGATCTCCTACTATCTTCTAGGAATAAACTCCTAACCCTATCACATACAACAGGGAAAGCTGAAGATTTTAAGTGCGAACAATCACTTGAAAATATAACCAAAGCGCTCAATATAACCAAGGACAATAAGATTATGGTGGGACGTGTAAATAATAATACACGGCAGCGTGAAGTCTTAGTGATGGACATGACAGGACACAATGAAACTGTTTACTGCCATGATATAAACAAGTCTCCATTCTCCTGGATTCAGAATAAATCTATATTTACTAATCCTTTTAGAGTAACCAGCGATAGTTGTCATAATGTTTATGTTATAGATAAACAAGATTATAACGGCGATAGGGTGGTGGTATTAGGACAGGCTGGTGAGGTCAGGGGTATTTGTGGTAAGGCATCTGATTTTAAAGCAGTAGATTTAGTGGTCACTGAGTTGGACAATATTATTGTGTTAGACATTTACTCTGGCCTCCATGTCATCAACAGCAAAAGAAAAATAATCAAATATCAGAAGCTTTCGGGTCTAGGTATTAGAGAAGCAGCACGATCGCTAGACATTGACAATAATGGAATGCTGCTGATAGGATGCGAAGGTCACAATAATGATGCCAAGATACATGTGGTCAAATTTTCAGGAATTTGAAACATTTTTATATTAGTATCGTAGGAAATTTTAGTCCGCACAACTGTGTTAGTTGACTCTAAATATGGTTAATCAGTGTGGAGAAAACAATTTAGACAATAAATTACAAACATGTAATTAGTAATAACTCACTTTTCAGCTCACCTGACCCAAAGGGTCATGTGAGGTATTGCCATCACTTGGCGTCCATCGTCTGTCCGTTAACTTTTCATATTTTAATCTACTCATCTGAAACAACTTGGCCAAATGGAACCAAACTTGGCAGAAAGCATCTATATAAGGTCCACTATAAAGTTTCTTCATTTCGTTCCATTCTGCCAACAAATATGGCCACCAAGGGCAATTCTTGTTTCTGATTGGCTAATGTTAAAAAAATCTTCTCCTCTGAAACAGTTTGGCCAAATGGAGCCAAACTTGGCAGGAAGCATCTATGTAAGATCCTCTATAAAACTTCTTCATTTAGTTCCATTCGGCCAACAAACATGGCCAATGTTACTAAAAATAGAACATATGGTAAAATTACACGTTTTTTGGTAATAACTCAAAAACCGTTAATAATATCAGAAATATGACAAGGTAAAAATGATCAGCACAGCATGATCTAACTACCCTGAAATTTTGAAGAAAATCTGATTACCTATCTTGGAGTTATTGCCCTTTTTTCATCAAATTTTAAAAATTTTAATACTTTTCGTTTTTTATTTCAAAAACTGTAAGAGATAGATGTTAAGTTTAAACAGCAAACATGTGCAGCATATCAAGATCTACATGCCCTGCAATTTTGAAGTAAATCTTATTACCAGTCTAGGAGTTATTGCCCTTTTTTATTTTATTTTTTTTAATTTAAACATTTTTGTCTGATATTTCAAAAACTATTAAGAGATAAAGGTTAAGTTTAAATTGCAAAAATGTGCAGCATATTAAGATCTACCTACGCTGCAATTTTGAAGTTAATCTGAGTACCCAATTTGGAGTTATTGCCCGTTTTTTTGTCAAATTTTCAAAATGTTAATACCTTTTGTCCTTTATTTCAAAAACTATAAGAGATAGATGTTAAGTTTAAACAGCAAACATGCGCAGCATGTCAAGATCTACATGCCCTGCAATTTTGAAGTAAATCTTATTACCCGTCTAGGAGTTATTGCCCTTTTTTATTTATTTTTTTTTTAATTTAAACATTTTTGTCTGATATTTCAAAAACTATTAGAGATAAAGGTTAAGTTTAAATTGCAAAAATGTGCAGCATATTAAGATCTACCTACCCTGCAATTTTGAAGTTAATCTGAGTACCCAATTTGGAGTTATTGCCCGTTTTTTTGTCAAATTTTCATAATGTTAATACCTTTTGTCCTTTATTTCAAAAACTATAAGAGATAGATGTTAAGTTTAAACAGCAAACATGTTCAGCATGTCAAGATCTACCTAGCCTGCAATTTTAAAGTTAATCTGAGTACCCAATTTGGAGTTTTTGCCCTTTTTTTCATCAAATTTTCAAAATGTTAATACCTTTTGTCCTTTATTTCAAAAACTATAAGAGATAGATGTTAAGTTTAAACAGCAAACATGTTCAGCTTGTCAAGATCTACATGCCCTGCAATTTTGAAGTAAATCTGATTACCCGTCTAGGAGTTATTGCCCTTTTTTCATCATTTTTTAGCTCACCTGACCCAAAGGGCCATGTGAGGTATTGCCATCACTTGGCGTCCGTTGTCCGTCCGTTAACTTTTTCATATTTTAATCTTCTCCTCTGAAACAACTTGGCCAAATGGAACCAAACTTGGCAGTAAGGTCCTCTATAAAGTTTCTCCATTTCGTTCCGTTCCACCAACAAATATGGCCCCCAAGGCCAATTCTTGTTTCTGATTGGCTACTGAGTACTGTTTTAAAAAATCTTCTCCTCTGAAACTGCTTGGCAAAATGGAGCCAAACTTGGCAGGAAGCATCTATGTAAGATCCTCTATAAAGCTTCTTCATTTGGTTCCATTTGGCCTACAAACATGGCCACCAAGATTAATTTTTTTTTCTGATTGGCTAATGTTAAAAAAATCTTCTCCTCTGAAACAGCTTGGCCAAATGGAGCCAAACTTGGCATAGATGGTCCCTGGGTGTGTCCCTTTCAAAATTGTGTCCGACAGCCCTGCCCTCCATTCAAGATGGCTGCTGTTTTTTAAGGTAATGATTATCTCCCTTTGAAATTTGCTTCAGTATCATTCTATTGTCAGGTGAGCGATACAGGCTCAGTGGGCTGAGCCTCTAGTTTACACTCAGCCTGAGTGTTGTATGTAAGAATTCACAAAAACTGTTAGGGAGTGACCATTTCATCTTTATTTTTGTCTTGCCTGCAACAATAGTCTGTGAAGGCCAGATATAGGTATTACTTTTCTAGTGAAGGGGTCACCAATATTAGGTCAGTTTCTATATTGCCATACAATATAATCTCGCCATTTTTCATCCAAACACTTGCTTTTTGACATTTTTTTTCCAGCTTATTTCTGAGCTGGGAATTTTTTTTGTTCAAAATTCTTTCCTTATTTTTGGTCGATAATTTTCCAAAGATGGCCACCATCAATAATGGTTTTAATGACTGTTTTAGAGCTCTGATTTTCTGTGTAAACAGCAGATAATGTCTCTACTTTTGTTTTTTCCCACTTTTGATCTTGACCGAAAGGTCCATATGGCTCACATTGCCATAATTTTGTCAGAAAATAACTTATCTGACATCATAATAGAAGAAATTGTGTGTAGAAATAATTGTTTTGTGTGCAATTATAACATATGAATCACCTTTTACATCTTTTTGTGGAATTATGAATCCATAAAGGTGGGTGTGCAATTAGTGTTCAACACTATTTGAGAATGGCACCGTTTCACAGCAGTTATATGGGAAAATGACACAAAAAGCTTCATATTTCCTAAACTAAAAATGATATCCGCACAAAATTTTGAAGGTAATACCACAGTGTTGTGCACGTTCTGTTGGACGTGATGTTTTTTTTTGTCGACGCAAGAAATGGCAGCCATTTTGTTCAAAATGGCCACCATTTTTTCATAAAATTCATCAAACAGTGAACCTGTTCCAAGATAATTTGATAATTTTTTTTATCAATATAATTAATATCACTGAGAAAATGGATATGGAGATTTGTACTAATGACCTCTTATTTGTTTTAGCATTTTATTAAGGAATAATTGTCATATTGGTGACCATTTTGAAAACAAAATGGCTGCCATTGCTTTAAAATTCGTTGCTCAAATTTACGTTTTTTATGATTACTCTATTGTTTCTAGTCAGAATTTGATCATCAAGGTATCAAATTAAAGATATTTTAATAATCTATAACCTCAAGTAACTAATAAATTAAACTGAATACTTTTCATACCAATATGTAATCCCCCATGGGGTGAAGATTCCAGACACCTAGTACTACCACTTGCCGAAAGTTTAACTGGTCAGCTTGATATATATATATATATATCTATACATTTGTAGGTGTTTTTGCTTTCCTACCTCAATGTCTTGCTATCATGATGTAGCTGTACAATTGCTGAAAGTGATGTTATATGCAACAATCACCCAACAAGCATGATAGTGAAACACCTCTAAACTAAACTTCCTTAAGACCAGCTTGTGTTTAAAATAGATGGATATTATTTGCACGCTTTACACATTTCCTACGAAAGGCTACATATGGAACTTTATTTAAAATAAAGTTTATGTTGTTTATATAGGATGCTGTTTATATTCAGGTTTCCCTTGATTGCAATTTGAGCAAGTAAATTTGTTTCAGTCTTACTCTCCATGCCTTTGGAATCCCGCTCATGGTAACTTAAGGTGTACTTGATACCACATTATTGTGTGATAAAATTCGTCAGTGACTTGCAACAGGTATGTGGTTTTCTCCAGGTACTCGGGTTTACGCCACCAATAAAAGTGACCACCACAATATAACTGAAATATTGTTGAAAATGAAAGTGGCATTAAACACCATAACCCAACTCTCCGACTCCATGTCAAAGTTTCAGTCTTGCTCATTACTATTCTAATTTGCTTCTTAAAACATGTTCAATGAAAACAACAACAAAATATTAAGTTCATTCATTTATTATTTAGGAAATATCTGGTGTATTTTTTAAATACATCATCTATTGTCACATGTATTGTGGTCTGAATAAGTCCAGCTACATGTAAAACTAAATATATAATAAATTATTCTTCAATAGAGACCAGAACTCCCAACCATCTGTAAAGAAAAATATTAATGAAATTTTCAACATAGTGTATTAGTAATGAACCAGAACAACTAATGAAGACAAAATGTTGGCCAGCAACATTTTTCATCTCTTTATTGAATATTTAATTATGATATAAATTATGGACTCAGCTGTAAATTATCCTGCAGGCTGCAGTCCTATGTTCAGGTAATATCCCAAGGCCAGCTTGGATCACATGTCTTTGACCAGCAAAGCATACTGTCAGGTGAACTGAAAAAAAACCAGAAGGGACCACAAAGAAACAGTTCTAACTACATATTATCATTTCATAACTACTATTTTAATAAATAAAATTCACAATGTATTTAAGCAAAAAAAATTACCAGTGTTTCAAATTTTTAGTATTGACCCCAACTTTTCGTGTCTCAAGTTTTTATTGACATTTTTGGACAAAGTTAAAGTCAGATCCTTGTTCTGTATAACCTACAATGTAGGTAAACATATATTATATATGTTTTGTCTACTTACACTACCTTCCCCTTTTCGAGAATATTAGTAGAAACACTGGTATTTTTGTTCATTGGTCTTATCTATTTTTCCTTAAAAGTACCATGGCTTATCAATAAAATAAATGATAAATAGTTTGATGTATTGGTTTTAATGTCACTTGTCACATCTTGTTATTCTGGCCACGAATTCATCATCCCATGCAAAAGACAAAGAAAAAAACCACTTTTCTTCTTATCTGTAGTTAGCAACCATTACACTGACCCATATATATATATATTTATTACATAATGATTTTATTTAAGCAATTTTATTGGCTATCATGCTGTCACCTGACATTCCGTAAAATTTGATATTGCTTGATTAAAACTTGTATTGACTTGGGTTTCACTTTCGTTTTCCATTGCATTATGTATGACGTCATAATGAAGTGATTAATTTCATATTGACTTGGTTTCACTTTCACTTTTCATTATAATGTAATAAAACAATTACAGTCTTTTGTATCGGTCAATACGAGTTTTTATGGACCTTAGAAATCAATATTCACCTCAGCCTAAAGGCTTCGGTGAATATCGTTTTTAAGGTCCATAAAAACTTGTATTGACCTCAGCAAAAGACTATAATTGTATAATAAATATATATATATATATACAGCAAACATTACACTGACCCATATATATATATATGTCTAGGGCGCTGGACGTAAGGCTAAGCGAATGGTGCTGCAGTGTAACAATGGTGTGGGTTCAAATCCCGTCGAGGGAAGAACAAAAATTTGACAGCTCTAAAATCTAATTCTAACACTGTTTGGTTTAATTTTCAGACGTATATAATATTTAGTATTAACCTAGTATCCTTTAAAGTAACTTTGAGATCCAGTGGGACAGATATATTGTATGGTTGTCACTTGCTTCTAGACGTTTGTATAATATACTTTATTTCCTGTGACTGTATAATGAATAATTCTTCATTATCCTATCCAATATATTAAAAATTGCTGAGTTAGATTGCTGTCAAATTATAATATTAAGTATATATGTACCATCTACACACGCTTATACACATGTCTTACGCCTATCCCTAGATTTGCCTTACGAGACAAGGTAACACTACGACTATTGAAGCTCCCTTTTTAGGGAGTGGATGTAGTCGAGTGGTCTAGGGCGCTGGACGTAAGGCTAAGCGAATGGTGCTGCAGTGTAACAATGGTGTGGGTTCAAATCCCGTCGAGGGAAGAACAAAAATTTGACAGCTCTAAAATCTAATTCTAACACTGTTTGGTTTAATTTTCAGACGTATATATATAAATCCCGTGTTAGAATTAGATTTTAGAGCTGTCAAATTTTTGTTCTTCCCTCGACGGGATTTGAACCCACACCATTGTTACACTGCAGCACCATTCGCTTAGCCTTACATCCAGCGCCCTAGACCACTCGACTACATCTCACCAATTGATGTGATAACTTTCATAAAATAAAACTAACCGGTATAATCCTTGTTTGTTAACAAACAGTAGATCATATCTCTGTTGATGGCATGTGACGTCAAGTACTGTTTACAAATATCATTCAGCTCACTTGTGCTGGACTGGTTGAAATTCTGTAGCAGATCATGCAGAAGTGATTGACCTGCAGAGAACAAAAACTAAATACTGAATTTAATTATGCCAAATACAAAAGATCATTATAATGTGATGCTTACAAAAAAATTAATTTCATTTCAAGATCTAAAGTACACTGGCCTGAGAAGACCAGACCTTCCGCAAATCTCTAACAAACTTTATTACATAATGCTGTATCGAGTGCACCTCGAACCAGACTAGAACTCCTGATTGTGGTAGGCACTAATTGCATATGTAGTTGTAAATCCAACTACCATACGATCATGACTGCCCCTTAAAGAGAAGGTTTCAAATGCAAAAATGAAATTAAATCAAGACTAGTATTTTTCTTTCTTCCAATGTTCCGTCTTTACTTCTGAAGTGAGGCATTTTCAGATGCAGAAATACCTAATGATTTCTCCGCCACATTATTTATTGAGTTGCAGACAACTATACATCAAGACAAGCCACTTCTTCTGGATTAAAATATATTTTCCCATGTTGAATAAAAATAACGCAACATATAAATATGCAATAACATTTTTTTTACTTTTATTTGAATTTAGTATGTAAATATTCAATCATGCTCGAGTATCCATGGAAGCTGGCAAATACAAAAAAATGTAGCACCATGACAAAAGTTGCTTGTGTTGATGCATACTTGCAATCCAATGCCCTGGTTGAATAGTTCAAGCAACATAATCTCATTGAAATTAGACCTGGCTTCGAAGAAATTTTCTGCACTATACCCTCCAACCTGAAGATAATAGAGCAGAATATTTCTTCTCACATCTAACCAAAATGTCTGTTTTAAAAGCTCAAATTCATGTACCAACTTTAAAAAAAAAGCTTTGAATATATAAACAAAAACAAAGCTTTTGAAAAGTTGTCACAGTACACCACCCAGAATATGAATAGAATTAACTTTCTGAAGAGTGAAGACTATAATATAAAAAACAAATATTATGTACACATAGAAGAAAGTGTTTTGTGACTGTAGACTGTATTGACTGATGGAAAAGAGGAAACTCCTAATTTCTAGTGCTCAGTCATACCCTCATTTTCTAGCTGTTTGGACCAAGCTTGAAACATTTTATTTCCAAATATTTTCCTTAAAGAAAAGAGGAAAACTTTTATCTCTATTTACACCCCCCTTTTTTTCGGTTTGTTTACTTTTCGTCTTTTGTTTTGAACGTAAGTTGGAAGTATTTATAAATTGACAAGAAGTTTTTCATAAACTACTTAAAAAGAAGCAATGCAAAAAATAAATCGTACGTTTAAAACATTGAGATCAAGGTTTATACATACCTACGGCTACGATAACAGCTGTGTCAGCGTCGTTGACGTTACAAATATTTTCCACTTCCAGGGATGACGTGCGACGTTCTTCTTCAGACATGATGTTTAGCTTCAGGGGTGTTTTAAATACGAAAAACCAGCCGTGTTCCCGATCTAATGGGGTTGAGTTGGCATGTTTCCTATGTTGATATTATAATGAAAAATACAAATATCGCCATCGGAGAACGCTACTCCAAATTTTTCACTGAATTGTTCATCTTAAAACTTTTCAGAAGACCATTTCCCGTTTAGCATGCGCAGGAAAACGGAAGCGACTGTGACCATGTGCAAGCTACGAATCTGCGCTTTAATTGGATAATAATTATGGAACTATATAACGTCAGGAACATGCCGGGCAAGGCATTGAAAAGGGGGACCTTGGTGAAAAAAACCGTGCCGCGAATGTAAAATTCCGAAAACAGCGATTCCGATTCGAACACGTTATATCTAAACGATTCCATATCAAAAGAAACAAATTTTTTAAAGATTTTAAACAATGTTTAGATAATTAATTAATGTAAAAAAATTATATCTTTATATAGTTTTATCTGTAAAAAATTGACATCAAAATATTACTTTTTCATGTAAAAGCAGCTACCGGAAAACAAAATGGCGGCCAAAATAACGATAAGTCGGCATCTCTACATGTGTAGGATAGATGTATATTGTCACATTATTGACAAGATGACGTAAGCGGTATTCAGCTAAAATTCTAAAAATATCTCGTGCTATTTCAACCGTGGAATTGATACCGTGAAAATTACACCATTAAATCAACAATTGAATTTGTGAAATTTTCAAATACTATACAGTTATTTCCATTCTAATGTAATCATGTGTATTGACAAGATGACGTAAGCGGTAATCAGCTAAAATTCTAAAAATTTCTCATGATATTTCAACCATGAAATTGATACTGTGAAAATTACAGCATTGTCCAATCGCAAACCAGGGATATTAAACAACTACATTAGAATTGTTTTTATAGATACTCCAGGTCAGTGATAACAGCCAATAGAATCCTCTGATTTTTATGTGGGTTTTTTTTTTTGTGTGCATATTGTTTGTTAATTCAGTTATATTATATTGTATGACATTTTGTATTAGATATTTTAATTTAAAAAAATATTATTTATCCCAAATACTAGTATATTTTTTTAGCTCACCTGACCCAAAGGGTCATGTGAGCTATTCTCATCACTTGGCGTCCGTCGTCGTCGTCCGTCGTACGTCGTAAACTTTTTCAAAAATCTTCTCCTCTGAAAGTACTAGACCAATGGAAACCAAACTTGGTCTGAATCATTACTAGGGTATCTAGTTTCAAAATTGTGTCCGGTGATGCCGTGCACCAACCAACATGGCCGCTGTTACTAAAAATAGAACATATGGTAAAATTGCAGGTTTTTGGTAATATCTCAAAAACCGTTAGTAATATCAAAAATCTGACATGGGGTAAAAATGATCAGCACATCAAGATCTACCTACCCTGCAATTTTGAAGTAAATCTGATTACCCATCTTGGAGTTATTGCCCTTTTTTCATCAAATTTGTAAAATTTTAATGCTTTTCGTCTTATATTTCAAAAACTATAAGAGATAAAGGTTAACTTTAAATTGCAAAAATGTGCGGCATATTAAGATCTACCTACCCTGCAATTTTGAAGTAAATCCCATTACTCATTTTGGAGTTATTTCCCTTTTTTCATCAAATTTTCAAAATTTTAATACTTTTCGTCCTTTATTTCAAAAACTATAACAGACAGATGGTAAGTTGAAACTGCAAACATGCTCAGCATGTCAAGATCTACCTACCCTGCAATTTTGAAGTAAATTTGATTACCCATCTTGGAGTTATTGCCCCTTTTTCATCAATTTTTTTTTTTCCTTTTAATACTTTTCGTCTTATATTTCAAAAACTATTTAGAGATAGATGTTAAGTTTATTGCAAAAATGTGCAGCATATCAAGATCTACCTACCCTGCAATTTTGAAGTAAATCCCATTACCCATTTTGACCGATTATGCAAATTAGAAAAAAGGGGGGATGAAATTAAAAAAAATCTTCTCCTCTGAAACTACTGAACCAATCTCAACCAAACTTTGCTGAAATGATCCTTAGGTGGTCCCCTTTCAAAATTGTGTCCATTAGCCCCGTCCTGTATCCAAGATGGCCGCCATTACTAAAAATAGAAATTTCTTCAAATGGTCAAAACTGCTCTATTTTAAGCCAGAAAGTGCCCAAATTTGAACTGTATAAGCATAATGATGAACTTTTTAACATATATTACGGGATTTTTTTATGAACTTTGAACTTTTACCGATTTTGACCGATTATGAAATTTAAAAAAAGGGGGGATGAAATTAAAAAAAAAATCTTCTCCTCTGAAACTACTGAGCCAATCTCAACCAAACTTTGCTGAGATGATCCTTAGGTGGTCCCCTTTCAAAATTGTGTCCGTCAGCGCCGTCCTGTATCCAAGATGGCCACCATTACTAAAAATAGAAATTTCTTCAAATGGCCAAAACTGTTCTATTTTAAGCCAGAAAGTGCCCAAATTTGAACTGTATAAGCATAATGATGAGCTTTTTAACATATATTACGGATTTTTTATGAACTTTGAACTTTTACCGATTTTGACCGATTATGAAATTTAAAAAAAGGGGGGATGAAATTAAAAAAAAATCTTCTCCTCTGAAACTACTGAGCCAATTTCAACCAAACTTTGCTGAGATGATCCTTAGGTGGTCCCCTTTTAAAATTGTGTCCGTCAGCGCCGTCCTATATCCAAGATGGCCACCATTATTAAAAATAGAAATTTCTTCAAATGGCCAAAACTGCTCTATTTTAAGCCAGAAAGTGCTCAAATTTGAACTGTATAAGCATAATGATGATCTTTTTAACATATATTACGGATTTTTTATGAACTTTGAACTTTTACCGATTTTGACCGATTATGCAAATTAGAAAAAGGGGGGATGGAATTAAAAAAAAATCTTCTCCTCTGAAACTACTGAGTCAATCTCAACCAAACTTTGCTGAAATGATCCTTAGGTGGTCCCCTTTCAAAATTGTGTCCGTCAGCGCCGTCCTGTATCCAAGATGGCCACCATTACTAAAAATAGAAATTTCTTCAAATGGCCAAAACTGCTCTATTTTAAGCCAGAAAGTGCCCAAATTTGAACTGTATAAGCATAATGATGAGCTTTTTAACATATATTACGGGATTTTTTATGAACTTTGAACTTTTACCGAGTTTGACCGATTATGCAAATTAGAAAAAAGGGGGGATGAAATTAAAAAAATCTTCTTCTCTGAAACTACAGAGCCAATCTCAACCAAACTTTGCTGAAATGATTCTTGGGTGGTCCTCTTCCAAAATTGTGTCCAGCATTTCAGAACACCGACCAAGATGGCCGCCACAGCCGAACTTAATTTAACATAGGACCCTATGGGAAATTCCCATAAAAATCTTTTTGTCTGAAACCATTTGCTCAATAAGAACAAAATTTTGATGAAATAGTCATTGAATGGTTCTCTTCCAAAAATGTGTCTGGCGGTTCGACCCTTCGATCAATTTTTATTTACCTGCAATTTTGAAGTAAATCCGATTACCCATCTTGGAGTTCTTGCCCTTTTTTCATCAAATTTATAAAAATGACGAAGGCTACAATTGTTAATTTTTTTTACCGAAGTTATCAAGTTTTATTGACTGATGTTATTATTATACCCAGGTGAGCTATACAGGCTCCTGGGAGCCTCTAGTTTATTAGTTCACCTGATGCAAAGGGTCATGTGAACTGTTGCCAACACTTGATGTCCGTCATCCGTCTGTAAGCCAAATTAAACGAAATTTGGCAGGGATGGTCCTTGCGAAGAGGAGATTTAGATTTGTTAACACAAAGTTGATTCTCCGTCGGGATGGGCTATTAGGGGGCCTAAGGGAATTTTAAGTTAATCTTAAAGAAAAATTCTCTAGAACCAGCAAAACAAATTCTTCAATAATTTGTGTGCAGCATCAGCAAAATGTGTACTGTAGATTTTGATTTTGAACCAGTTATTGAAATACTATTATTTATTGGGATGAATTATCATTGTGATATGTAGACCTACAAATTTACTGGATACTTTTTTTAGATTTGATATTGGTGATATTGGCTGTTTTTATTTCCTAATGGAATTAAAATAGGGTATGTGTATGTTCAAACCCTTTGGACCTAAGATTAGCATAGATTGCAATAGAGAAAAAGGTTTTTAAAAAAGGCATAAATCATTGTGCTATGTGATTCAAATGTGCAGAAGCTTGTGCTTAAGGAGTGAGTGAGTGATTGTTGTTTAATGCCAATTCAGCAATTTTTCAGCTATATCATTGCGAGAACAAGTTAATTTTCAATGAGATGATGATTAGGTCGCGACCGTCGGCTTTGTTCTAGACCAACACACTGAGTTGGATTTTTATAGTGCTAGCTCACTGAAACAACAGTCCACGGGTAGACATGTCACCCGCACTCGGACACATTATTTTGATTCCAAGCCAACTAGTCTTTGCTCTTTCTCCTTAATGCTGCATGCTTTGCTGAGAAGCAACAAATACCAATTTTATCGTCTTTGGTTTGACCCTACAGGGGCTCGAACCCATGATCTACCGCACTCGAGGCGAGCATGCTAACCATTACACCACCGATGCAGTTGCTTCTGTTTAGGGTCTGTGGTTTCAAAGACATTGTGCTCCAAAGATTAAAGTAAGCTGCAATGGGGAAATATTTTTTTTAATATTTTGAAGAACCAGGAATGGAAATTGTATTTTGCATGAAGGAGCATTGTGATATGAAGGTTCAATTTTATCATATTTATATCAATGAATTCCCTATGGGCCTATGGGTTCAAGTCATGGAGTGAGTGAGTGAGTGATTGCTGTTTAATGCCAGCTATATCATTGTCAAAATTATTGTCTAGAATGAACTTCTTGTCATTACTTATCCCACCCCTACTCTTTGGCCTAAATTGAACACGACCGTAAACTGTACTGATTTATGAATAGGAAATGTTTGCCTTGCAATCGTATTCCTAACAGATACCAGTAGAACGCACAGGTGTAACGACCATGAAAAAAGTTTTTGCGTACGACTAATTTCAATTGTCACAGCATTGACCATAACCATTTTAGATAAGAAAGATGAGGGTTAGAAACTTTACAAATCGGTGAAAAGCACATTGACATTATCTGTTTGATAAAAAAGTGTCGCTAAAGCTTAAAAATTAAACTTGATAAAACATCTGATTTTTTAGCTCACCTGGCCATAGGCCAGGTGAGCTTTTGTCATGGGTAAGCGTCTGTCCGTCCGTTAGCTTTTCACATTTAAATCTTCTTCTCTGAAACCGCTGAACAGAAATCAGCCAAACTTGCCAGAAATGTTCACTGGATGGTCCTCTACCAGATTTGTGTTTTTGGTGCTGATTTGAAATCCAACATGGCTGCCAGGAGTCCATAATGTGTTCTCATTGGCTGAAATTTAAAAAATCTTCTAGTCAGAAACCACTAAGTCAATTGAATTGTGACTTTGCAGGAATGATCATTGGGTGGTCCTGTACTAAAATTGTGAATCGTTTGCCGATCGTAAATTCAAGATGGCCGCCATGACTCGACTTAGTTTAACATTGGACCCTATGGGAATTTCACATTTTCATCTTTTTTTCTGAAACCACAAAACAGATTTGAACCAAACTTGGCAGAAATGTTCATTGGATGGTCATATACAAGATTTTTGATTTTGGTGCTGATCGGAAATCCAACATGGCTGCCAGGGCCCATAATGTGTTCTGATTGGTTGAAATTTTAAAAATCTTCTTGTTGGAAACCACTAAGCCAATTGAATTGTGACTTTGCAGGAATGATCATTGGGTGGTCTTGTACTAAACTTGTGAATCGTTTGCTGATCAGAAATTCAAGATGGCCACCATGACCCAACTTAATTTTAACATAGGACCCTATGGGGAAAAATGTTTAAAAGTCTTCTCTGAAACCAGTAAGTCAATTTAAATTAAAGCATGAATGGTTCTTAGGTGGTCAACTTTCAAAATTATGTCCTGTGACCCCGACCTCCATCCAAGATGGCCACCATCAGCAGACATAGTTTTAACATAGAACCCTATGGGGAAAATGTTTAAAAAAAATTCCCTCTGAAACCAGTAAGCCAATTTAAAGCAAACATGGCATGAATGGTCCTTAAATGGTCAACTTTCAAAATTGTGTCCAGTGACCCAAACCTCCATCCAAGATGACCACCATCAGCAGACATAGTTTTAACATAGTACCCTATGGGAAATATGTTTAAAAATCTTCTCATCTGAAACCAGTAAGCCAGTTTAAAGCAAACATGGCATGGATGGTCCTTAAGTGGTCAATTTTCAAAATTGTGTCCGGTGACCCTGACCTCCCTCCAAGATGGCCGCCTTCAGCGGACATACTGTAGTTTTAACATAGGACCCTATGAGAAAAAATGTTTTAAATTCTTCTCCTCTGAAACCAGTAAGCCAATATAGCAAACATGTCATCAATGGTCCATAGGTGGTCAACTTCCAAAATTGTGTTCAGTGATCCCGTTCTCGGTTCAAAATGGTCGCCGTCAGCGGACATAGTTTTAACATAGGACCCTATGGGAAAATTGTTTAAAAGTCTTCTCTTCTGAAACCAGTCAGCCAATTTAAAGCAAACATGGCATGGATGGTCCTTGGGTAGTATACTTTCAAAATTGTGTCCGGTGACCACGACCTCCATCCAAGATTGCTGCTATGAGCAGACATAGTTTTAACATAGAACCCTATGGCAGTATGGGATTTGAATAGTAACTTAGATGTATTCGGCATGCAGACATTCTTAAAAGGACTTATTTATGTCAGGTGAGCGATACAGGCTCACCTGAGCCTCTAGTTTAAATCTTCTCCTCTGAAACTGCTTGGCCAAATGAACCGAAACTTGGTAGGAAGCATCTATGGAAGGTCCTCTATAAAGATTGCTCATTTCGTCCCGATCCGTTAACAAACATGGCCACCACAGGCCATTCTTGTTTCTGATTGGTTGATTTCTAAAAAAATCTTCTCTGAAACCGCCTGGCCAAATGAATCAAAACTTGGTAGGAAGCATCATTGGAAGGTCCTCTATAAAGATTGCTCGTTTCATCCCGATCCGTTAACAAACATGGCCGCCACAGGCCATTCTTGTTTCTGATTGGTTGATTTCTAAAAAATGTTCTCCTTTGAAACCGCTTTCCCAAATGAACTGAAATTTGGTAGGAAGCATCTATGGAAGGTCCTCTATAAAGATTGCTCATTTCGTCCCTATCCATTAATAAACATGGCCACCACAGGCAATTCTTATTTCTGGTAGGCCGATTTTTAAAAATCTTCTCCTCTGAAACCGCTTGTCCAAATGAACCAAAACTTGGTAGGAAGCATCTATGGAAGGTTTTCTATAAAGATTGCTCATTTAGTCCCGATCCATTAACAAACATGGCTGCCACAGGCAATTCTTGTTTCTGATTGGTCTATTTCTAAAAATCTTCTACTCTGAAACAGCTTGGCTAAATGAACCGAAACTTGGTAGGAAGCATCTATGGAGGGTCCTCTATAAAGATTGCTAATTTTGTTACGATTAGTTAACAAACATGGCTGCCACAAGCAATTCTTGTTTCAGATTGGTTGATTTCTAAAATATCTTCTGTGAAAAGAAAGATAACTCTTGTTTAAATAAAGATATCTGTATTCAAAATGCATTTATCTCTACCGTATTTAGGGTTGCATAATGCGCAGGATTTTGCCCAGATTCTTTATTTTGTAGGAGGGGTGCGCATTTTAAACAGGAACAATGTGTTTCACTCTTTCCCAGACCGGGAAATCACATGTCCGCCATGTTTTTTTGTTTACTATTATCAACATGCAAAGTTAAATATTTCTTAAATTGTTTGGACACTATTCCAGCAAATGAAACATGCTCAAAGGACTGAAAAATATATACGATTGATATTTAATTCTTACATTTCCGACGACGATTTTTTTCAAAAGTCCATGCACATTATAGACACGAACTAGTTTTTTTCTGGAGATTTTGAAGGCCAAGAGGGGGTGCGCATAATCAACCCTAAATACGGTATACAGATTTTTAAAAATCTTCTCCTCTGAAACCGTTTGGCCAAATGAACCGAAACTTGGTAGGAAGCATCTATGGAAGGTCCTCTGTAAATATTGCTCATTTCGTCCTGATCCGTTTACAAGCATGGCTGCCACAGGCGACTCTTGTGTCTGATTGGCTGATTTTTTAAATTCTTCTCCTCTGAAACCGCTTGGCCAAATGAACCGAAACTTGGTAGGAAGCATATATGGGCAGTCCTCTATAAAGAGTGCTAATTTCATCCCGATTTGTTAACAAACATGGCCACCACAGGCCATTCTTGTTTCTGATTGGTTGATTTCTAAAAAAATCTTCTCTGAAACCGCCTGGCCAAATGAATCAAAACTTGGTAGGAAGCATCATTGGAAGGTCCTCTATAAAGATTGCTCGTTTCATCCCGATCCGTTAACAAACATGGCCGCCACAGGCCATTCTTGTTTCTAATTGGTTGATTTCTAAAAAATGTTCTCCTTTGAAACCGCTTTCCCAAATGAACTGAAATTTGGTAGGAAGCATCTATGGAAGGTCCTCTATAAAGATTGCTCATTTCGTCCCTATCCATTAATAAACATGGCCACCACAGGCAATTCTTATTTCTGGTAGGCCGATTTTTAAAAATCTTCTCCTCTGAAACCGCTTGTCCAAATGAACCAAAACTTGGTAGGAAGCATCTATGGAAGGTTTTCTATAAAGATTGCTCATTTAGTCCCGATCCATTAACAAACATGGCTGCCACAGGCAATTCTTGTTTCTGATTGGTCTATTTCTAAAAATCTTCTACTCTGAAACAGCTTGGCTAAATGAACCGAAACTTGGTAGGAAGCATCTATGGAGGGTCCTCTATAAAGATTGCTAATTTTGTTCCGATTAGTTAACAAACATGGCTGCCACAAGCAATTCTTGTTTCAGATTGGTTGATTTCTAAAATATCTTCTGTGAAAAGAAAGATAACTCTTGTTTAAATAAAGATATCTGTATTCAAAATGCATTTATCTCTACCGTATTTAGGGTTGCATAATGCGCAGGATTTTGCCCAGATTCTTTATTTTGTAGGAGGGGTGCGCATTTTAAACAGGAACAATGTGTTTCACTCTTTCCCAGACCGGGAAATCACATGTCCGCCATGTTTTTTTGTTTACTATTATCAACATGCAAAGTTAAATATTTCTTAAATTGTTTGGACACTATTCCAGCAAATGAAACATGCTCAAAGGACTGAAAAATATATACGATTGATATTTAATTCTTACATTTCCGACGACGATTTTTTTCAAAAGTCCATGCACATTATAGACACGAACTAGTTTTTTTCTGGAGATTTTGAAGGCCAAGAGGGGGTGCGCATAATCAACCCTAAATACGGTATACAGATTTTTAAAAATCTTCTCCTCTGAAACCGTTTGGCCAAATGAACCGAAACTTGGTAGGAAGCATCTATGGAAGGTCCTCTGTAAATATTGCTCATTTCGTCCTGATCCGTTTACAAGCATGGCTGCCACAGGCGACTCTTGTGTCTGATTGGCTGATTTTTTAAATTCTTCTCCTCTGAAACCGCTTGGCCAAATGAACCGAAACTTGGTAGGAAGCATATATGGGCAGTCCTCTATAAAGAGTGCTAATTTCATCCCGATCCGTTAACAAACATGGCCACCACAGGCCATTCTTGTTTCTGATTGGTTGATTTCTAAAAAAATCTTCTCTGAAACCGCCTGGCCAAATGAATCAAAACTTGGTAGGAAGCATCATTGGAAGGTCCTCTATAAAGATTGCTCGTTTCATCCCGATCCGTTAACAAACATGGCCGCCACAGGCCATTCTTGTTTCTGATTGGTTGATTTCTAAAAAATGTTCTCCTTTGAAACCGCTTTCCCAAATGAACTGAAATTTGGTAGGAAGCATCTATGGAAGGTCCTCTATAAAGATTGCTCATTTCGTCCCTATCCATTAATAAACATGGCCACCACAGGCAATTCTTATTTCTGGTAGGCCGATTTTTAAAAATCTTCTCCTCTGAAACCGCTTGTCCAAATGAACCAAAACTTGGTAGGAAGCATCTATGGAAGGTTTTCTATAAAGATTGCTCATTTAGTCCCGATCCATTAACAAACATGGCTGCCACAGGCAATTCTTGTTTCTGATTGGTCTATTTCTAAAAATCTTCTACTCTGAAACAGCTTGGCTAAATGAACCGAAACTTGGTAGGAAGCATCTATGGAGGGTCCTCTATAAAGATTGCTAATTTTGTTCCGATTAGTTAACAAACATGGCTGCCACAAGCAATTCTTGTTTCAGATTGGTTGATTTCTAAAATATCTTCTGTGAAAAGAAAGATAACTCTTGTTTAAATAAAGATATCTGTATTCAAAATGCATTTATCTCTACCGTATTTAGGGTTGCATAATGCGCAGGATTTTGCCCAGATTCTTTATTTTGTAGGAGGGGTGCGCATTTTAAACAGGAACAATGTGTTTCACTCTTTCCCAGACCGGGAAATCACATGTCCGCCATGTTTTTTTGTTTACTATTATCAACATGCAAAGTTAAATATTTCTTAAATTGTTTGGACACTATTCCAGCAAATGAAACATGCTCAAAGGACTGAAAAATATATACGATTGATATTTAATTCTTACATTTCCGACGACGATTTTTTTCAAAAGTCCATGCACATTATAGACACGAACTAGTTTTTTTCTGGAGATTTTGAAGGCCAAGAGGGGGTGCGCATAATCAACCCTAAATACGGTATACAGATTTTTAAAAATCTTCTCCTCTGAAACCGTTTGGCCAAATGAACCGAAACTTGGTAGGAAGCATCTATGGAAGGTCCTCTGTAAATATTGCTCATTTCGTCCTGATCCGTTTACAAGCATGGCTGCCACAGGCGACTCTTGTGTCTGATTGGCTGATTTTTTAAATTCTTCTCCTCTGAAACCGCTTGGCCAAATGAACCGAAACTTGGTAGGAAGCATATATGGGCAGTCCTCTATAAAGAGTGCTAATTTCATCCCGATCCATGTACAAACATGACCGCCACAGGCAATTCTTGTTTCTGATTGGTTGATTTCTAGAAATCTTTTCCTCTGAAACCGCTTGGCCAAATGATCCGAAACTTGGTAGGAAGCATCTATGGAAGGTCCTCTATAAAGATTGCTCATTCCGTCCCGATCCATTACAAACATGGCCACCACAGGCAATTCTTGTTTCTGATTGGCAGATTTTTTAGATTCCTCTCCTCTGAAACCGTTTGGTCAAATGAATCGAAACTTGGTAGGAAGCATCTACGGAAAGTCCTCAGTTACGATTGCTCATTTCGTCCCGATCCATTAACAAACATGGCCACCACTGACAATTCTTGTTTCTGATTGGTTGATTTCTTAAAAATCTTCTCCTGTGAAACCGAAACTTGGTAGGAAGCATATATGGGCAGTCCTCTATAAAGAGTGCTAATTTCATCCCGATCCATGTACAAACATGACCGCCACAGGCAATTCTTGTTTCTGATTGGTTGATTTCTAAAAATCTTTTCCTCTGAAACCGCTTGGCCAAATGAACCAAAACTTGGTAGGAAGCATCTATGGAAGGTTTTCTATAAAGATTGCTCATTTAGTCCCGATCCGTTAACAAACATGGCCGCCACAGGCAATTCTTGTTTCTGATTGGTCTATTTCTAAAAATCTTCTACTCTGAAACAGCTTGGCTAAATGGACCGAAACGTGTTAGGAAGCATCTATGGAAGGTCCTTTATAGGAATTACTCATTCCATTTTGATCCGTTAACAAATATGGCCATCTTAGGCAATTCTTGTTTCTTATTGGTCGATTTCCAAAACAGCTTTTCCTCTGAAACCACTTGGCCAAATGATATGAAACTTGGTAAGAAGCATCTATGGAAGATTCTCTATAGAGATTGCTCATTTCGTCTTGATCCATTAACAAACATGGCTGCCACAGGCAATTCTTGTTTTAGATTGGTTGATTTCTAATAATCTTCTACTCTGAAACTGCTTGGCCAAAATGAGATGAAATTTGGTGAGAAGCACCTATGGAAGGTTCTGTATTAAGTTTCCTCAAAGCAGAATGAAAGGTGAGCGACACAGGCTCAGCTCAGTGCTGAGCCTCTAGTTTAAATAGTATTTTCTTGTCCGGGCCATAACATTTTTGTCTCAAGATAGGTCAATGATATTTGGTATGTTGGTGTATGACCATAAGGCGGTGTGTCACGTACCATAATGACCTTTGTGGGACCTTGACCTTTGACCTCAAGGTCAAATAATTGTTTTTTATATAGTATCATTCAACTCATAATGTGTAACTTACTGTTGTACAGATGGCCGCATTAAGGGGAGACATAAGTTTTAGGTATCTAAAACAGTTCTTCCTAGTTATGTCAATATTTGGCATGGAACGAGTCAACGAAAATGAAAGATTTGTTGTTAAGAATGGAATAAAATGAATCTATATATATGTGACTATGATTGGTCAAGTGGTTATTTCATGTTTAAACAGAAACAGTCACATTTTCATCCTAATAGATCGATCAATCTCTGGAAAAAAAAACAGAAATATTTGGTTAGAATCTCGAAATATAGTGCTTTTTGTTGACATCCAAATATGGAATTCGAATGATGTATGATGGGGAAATGTGCAAGTCCACTTATTTTAAGAATGGATTTTTAGCACCATTTTTTTGTCAACTTATCATCAGCAGCGGTATCCTGAGTTCCAACGTTGATTTCAAGCAAACGATATCATAAATACATGTATTCACGCGTCAGTCACGTTAAAATTTTATATAGAAAATGAATTCAATAAAAAAGAATACTTCTTTAAGTTTTATTTGTGAAGATATTCAATAAAGACACATGTGGTGTCGACGTAAACAATGCATGGCTGCTCACTTTTAAAGCGTCGTCTGTCTAAAAAATAGAGTTACGTCCCTTGATTTCGGGATTTGACTTTGCATTGTTGGAGGTACGGAATCTGTGCATGGCTTCCCGACTGTTAAAGTTCTTTGTTAACATTACATAGATGTTTTGAATTATGGACCAAGAGAAAGTCCTTCATTTCAGATAACATACAACTGTACAATATTATTTTAAGATGTCCGTTGTGTAAACACCATCACACAACTTTTGTAAATTGTACAATTGTCAGGAATAAAGCTTTTATTATGATATTATAATTTATTATTAAGATTTTTTAGATGAACATCAGCTCTAAGCATGTCTCTCAGATGAACATCGATAAAAAAATATATATAGATTAGCTATGCTTTCATTGTAGTACAATGGGCTGTCATGATGGTATCTTAGTTGGATTTACAACTACCTGTGCAATCAGAGCTTATCACTACTAACGTCATGAATCCGAATTCCACCCATGGCGAGGTGTACTCGATACAACATTATGTGATAAAGTTTGTCAGTGACCTGCAGCAGGTCGATGGTTTTCTTCTGGTACTCTGGTTTCCTTCACCAATAAAGCTGACGGCCACAATATAACTGAAATATTGTTGAAAGTGGCGTTAAACACCATAACACAAACCCATTGTAGTACAATACAAAATCATTAATAAACAACAGTACAAATGTCAAATACTTTTTTTTAATTGAGAAGTTTCCAAATATCATATAAATTTAGCCTGTAAACACTATCTAATGCAATTCAAATATTTAAAATCCCTGAGCTTTCAGTGACAATGTGCCCAGGCCTTATTTGGAGTGTAGGCTGCTCTTAAAACCCATGCCTAATATTTTGCTCTTTTTTAAGCAGAACACACATTCATCTGTGATAAATGAACTGATTTCATCTTCAAATTAGACAAATTATCAACAAAAGTTGTTTATTTTAGTTATCTCTCACCAAAAAAATCAATACATTTATTTATTTATAATCTTAACCTTTTAGAGGGGCTGTCGTGGACGTGATCATATGTTAGTTGGATTTACAACTACTTATGCAATCCGTGCCTATCACCACTGATGTTGTGAGTTCGAATCCCGCTGAGGCGAGTTATACTTATTACAACATTAAGTGATAAAGTTTGTCAGTGACTTGCGGCAGGTCGGTGGTTTTCTCTTGGTACTCCAGTTTCCTCCACCAATAAAACTGACCACCACGATATAGCTGGAATATTGTTGAAAGTGGCATTAAACACCACAACCTCCTCACCCTCTTAACGTTTTATTATTATTATTAACGAAAAATTTTGCAGGTGTATTATGATATGGGTAGTTAATATTGTCATCATATTGTAGACACGCTGGTCTCCTTGTAATAACTTTTGTTCTAGTTGACTGTGATTGATTGATTGGATGAGTTTGTAGCTCTACCTCTTTCCAAACAAGAGACCACAAGGTGGCTAAATGGGTGTGGTCTTTTCTGTGTTCAGTGAATTGAAGTTGTGTTTGTTCGTTTTGTTGATATTGGTTGAATAATTGACCATCACTTTTTAAACTATTTTTTCGTCATTTCTAATATATTTTTTTTAATATCGGCCATTTATTTTACAACATATTTGAAATTTTTTGTGTTTTTTTATCTTCCTCCAAAAATTCTCTTTATGTAATATACCAGCAGATTTTGTGCTGTTTTCAAGAGAGATATTTAAGGAAGTCAAACTGGAGCAAAAACACCCAAAATTTAGTAGTTTTATTAATTATTTAAAGTCTGATTTTGATATAGTTTTGATTGCATATGAAATTTTCTGCCTTTGTTTTTCAAACTGAGATAAAAAGAGTCAAAAGGAACCAATACAAGTCTGATTTGTATGTGGTTTTTCTGTTGAAATCTTAAGAAAAACTCCTAGATGAAGTATTTGTTGTAGTTCTGACAACTTCGTCGAAATATTTTGTGAGAACTTTTGAGATGAATCCTATATAAATATACTTATGTTATTATTGTAGATAGGTACTGGTTTTACTGATGAAGATTTAGAACAACATTCTACCTTCTTTAAGGAGCATTTGATAGACAAACCAAAAGCTTATTATCGCTATGACAACTCTCATCTTCCCGATCATTGGTTTGATGCCGTCCAAGTATGGGAAATTAAGTGTGCTGACTTGTCTATATCTCCTACACACAAAGCAGCATCTGGACTGGTATGTATAGAAACCTACTTCGTTTTATTAATCATCGACAAATTTTAAGGGCAAAGATCATAATACGTCAGAAAAAAATAGCGGTAATCATGTTCTGTTACTGTGATGTTTATCTTTTATACTTCCATCTGTTTTCTGTATGGTTTTTAGCTTACCTGGCTAAAGGCTGTGCAGAATCATTCTGATTTGTTTGGAAAAAAAATTTCAGCCAATTTATACGAATATGAATGCAAATTATATTTTGTAGTCTTATTTTGAGAAGAAAAATCACACATAAATCTTCTACACTAACCCAAATGAAACCAAATGGATTAGAATATTATTTTTATGGTTCACTTTCAAAATTATGTGTAACTGCCATGTTCGCCATCCCAGAACTGCAGCAGTAAGCCAATGGGTATATCAACATATATTCCGAATGTTGGTTTTTTTTCGCAAATGTTTGTTCAGTCAATTTATGTTGATTATGCAAATTAAGCTTATTTTAATAATAAATCACATTTAAATCATCATTGCCAAAGTAAATCTATTTTTTTTTGGTGGGGGGGGGGGGGGTCTCTTTGGTTTGTACACTTATCACAATTGTATGTGATAACCCATCTCTCCATTCAACATGGCCTCGAATGTATTATTACAACAACAAATTTGTTTCTTTAATTAGCAAAAGTAGTCTCATTTTAAGCAAGAATCAGCTGAAATCTGAATTTTAATTAGTTAAAGATATTCTCTGACTTTTTATTTAAAAGATTGTTAAATCAAATTAAAAACCAGATTAGAGATTATAGGCTCTTGAGAGCCTCTGGTTTAAATACTGTAATAAGTTTTACATAAACCCCTTCTGTGGCCTCTTCTGTAGCCCTGTCAATGATTTATCATATCATAAAGTACCCCCATAATCCAATTTATCCTGCTAGCATGTGATTTTGAGTACATGTAATGGGTCAAGTAAAGGTCAATGTTATGTAAGTCATTGACCTCATTTTAATTGACCCTTTGACCTTTGGTAAGCTATTTCTAAAGTAGTTCATGTCCTGTTGACAGAAAATATCAAAAGGAAAAACATGGGATGATTGTCTAATTTTCTTTTAAGATATAAATCACCCCCCCCCCCCCCCCCCCCCCTGTTGTTAGTTCACCTGGACCAAAGGTCCAGGTGAACTATTGCCATCACTTGGCGTCCGTCGTCTGTTGTCTGTCGTCTGTAAACTTTTCACATTTCAAGCTTCTTCTCCGAAACCACTGGGCCGATTGGAACCAAACTTAGCAGGAATGTTTCTTGGATGGTCCTCTACAAAGTTACTGTTTTTCGTTCCAGTCGGATATTCAATATGGCTGCCAAGGCCAATAATATGCTCTGATTGGCTGAAATTTCAAAGATCTTCTTCTCTGAAACTAATGAACTGACTGAACCTAAACTGTACATGAATGATCATTGGAATGTCCTTTACCAAGTTACTGTTTTTTATGCCGATACAAATATGATTAAAGCCAAACTGTACATGAATGTTCATTGGATGGTCCTCTACAATCTTAAGGTTTTTTGTTCCGATATGAAATTCAAAATGGCGGCTACGGCAGGACTTAGTTTAACATTGGACCCTATGGGAAAAATGTTTCAAAATGATTCTCTGAAACCACTTGGACAGTTGAAACCAAACTGCCCAGGAATGATCATTGGAAGGTCCTCTACAAAATTTATGTTTTTTATGCCGATCGGAAATCCAAGATGGCCGCCACCGCAATACATAGATTAACATTGGACCCTATGGGAAAATATTCAAATGCCTTCTTCTCAGAAACTACAAATATGATTAAAGCCAAACTGTACATGAATGTTCATTGGATGGTCCTCTACAAACTTTACGTTTTTTGTTCCGATATGAAATTCAAAATGGCGGCTACGGCAGGACTTAGTTTAACATTGGACCCTATGGGGAAAATGTTTCAAAACGCTTCTTCTCTGAAACCACTTGGACAATTGAAACCAAACTGCCCAGGAATGATCATTGGAAGGTCCTCTACAAAGTTTCTGTTTTTTTATGCCGATCGAAAATTCAAGATGGCCACCACCGCAGGACATAGATTAACATTGGACCCTATGGGAAAATGTTCAAATGCCTTCTTCTCAGAAACTACAAATATTATTAAAGCCAAACTGTACATGAATGTTCATTGGATGGTCCTCTACAAACTTTACGTTTTTTGTTCCGATATGAAATTCAAAATGGCGGCTACGGCAGGACTTAGTTTAACATTGGACCCTATGGGGAAAATGTTTCAAAACGCTTCTTCTCTGAAACCACTTGGACAATTGAAACCAAACTGCCCAGGAATGATCATTGGAAGGTCCTCTACAAAGTTTCTGTTTTTTTATGCCGATCGAAAATTCAAGATGGCCACCACCGCAGGACATAGATTAACATTGGACCCTATGGGAAAATGTTCAAATGCCTTCTTCTCAGAAACTACAAATATTATTAAAGCCAAACTGTACATGAATGTTCATTGGATGGTCCTCTACAAACTTTACGTTTTTTGTTCCGATATGAAATTCAAAATGGCGGCTACGGCAGGACTTAGTTTAACATTGGACCCTATGGGAAAAATGTTTCAAAATTATTCTCTGAAACCACTTGGACAGTTGAAACCAAACTGCCCAGGAATGATCATTGGAAGGTCCTCTACAAAATTTATGTTTTTTATGCCGATCGGAAATCCAAGATGGCCGCCACCGCAATACATAGATTAACATTGGACCCTATGGGAAAATATTCAAATGCCTTCTTCTCAGAAACTACAAATATGATTAAAGCCAAACTGTACATGAATGTTCATTGGATGGTCCTCTACAAACTTTACGTTTTTTGTTCCGATATGAAATTCAAAATGGCGGCTACGGCAGGACTTAGTTTAACATTGGACCCTATGGGGAAAATGTTTCAAAACGCTTCTTCTCTGAAACCACTTGGACAATTGAAACCAAACTGCCCAGGAATGATCATTGGAAGGTCCTCTACAAAGTTTCTGTTTTTTTATGCCGATCGAAAATTCAAGATGGCCACCACCGCAGGACATAGATTAACATTGGACCCTATGGGAAAATGTTCAAATGCCTTCTTCTCAGAAACTACAAATATGATTAAAGCAAAACTGTACATGAATGTTCATTGAATTGTCCTCTACAAACTTTACGTTTTTTATTCCGATATGAAATTCAAAATGGTGGCTACGGCAGGACTTAGTTTAACATTGGACCCTATGGGAAAAATGTTTCAAAACGCTTCTTCTCTGAAACCACTTGGACAATTGAAACCAAACTGCCCAGGAATGATCATTGGAAGGTCCTCTACAAAGTTTCTGTTTTTTTATGCCGATCGAAAATTCAAGATGGCCACCACCGCAGGACATAGATTAACATTGGACCCTATGGGAAAATGTTCAAATGCCTTCTTCTCAGAAACTACAAATATGATTAAAGCAAAACTGTACATGAATGTTCATTGAATTGTCCTCTACAAACTTTACGTTTTTTATTCCGATATGAAATTCAAAATGGTGGCTACGGCAGGACTTAGTTTAACATTGGACCCTATGGGAAAAATGTTTCAAAACGCTTCTTCTCTGAAACCACTTGGATAATTGAAACCAAACTGACCAGGAATGATCATTGGAAGGTCCTCTACAAGGTGTGTATTTTTTATGCCGATCGGAAATCCAAGATGGCCACCACCGCAATACATAGATTAACATTGGACCCTATGGGAAAATGTTCAAATGCCTTCTACTCAGAAACTACAAATATGATTAAAGCCAAACTGTACATGAATGTTCATTGGATGGTCCTCTACAAACTTTACGTTTTTTGTTCTGATATGAAATTCAAAATGGCGGCTACGGCAGGACTTAGTTTAACATTGGACCCTATGGGAAAAATGTTTCAAAACGCTTCTTCTCTGAAACCACTTGGACAATTGAAACCAAACTGCCCAGGAATGATCATTGGAAGGTCCTCTACAAAGTTTCTGTTTTTTATGCCGATCGGAAATCCAAGATGGCTGCCACCACAGGTCATAGTATTAACACCGGGGAAAATACAGAAATATATTCTTCTCTGAAGCTATTGCACTGATTGAACCTAAATTGTGCATCAATCATTGGAAGGTCCTTTACAAACTTTGTGTTTTTTATGTTGATCGTAATTCCAAGATGACTACCACTGCAGGACATAGTTTTTACATAGGACCAATTGGTTTTTTTTATAACCAGGTGAACGATACAGGCTCTTGAGAGCCTCTGGTTTAGTAGGGTTTGTGTTACTCAATCTTTAGTTTTATGTGTATATTTTGTAGATCATTGTTTGGTCCTTTGCAAAAATGGAAAAAAGACTTGGTAAAACTTGTCTTTGTCCCAGTGTCTAAGCCTCATATACATAAACTTTATATTTTAAGACACTGCACTTCAGGGCTTGACATTAACATTTTAACAAACTTGTCCATTTGGACTAGTAGTCCCAAATTTTAGTTGTCTAAAAATACAGGAAATACAATATACTTGTCAAAAGTTTGTGCATGTAATTCAATATGTTGCAAACTGAGGACCATGCACAATTTTTTATCAGTTAAGAACATGTACAAAATTAATATTTTATTTTCACGTATGTTCTTTGATAGCCACATCAATATTGAACCTTAATAACTTGTATCATTGTTAGCTCTCCTCTGAGCTTTCATATATGCAGCAGTGCATTGTTCATGTTAAGGTCAGGAAGATTATTGTTGACAGTTGCACACAGGCCTTTCAATAAGGGACGTTACCAGGTACTTTTACCCGCCTAAAATGGTCTTTGGTACCTCATGATCTTCAAGGGTGTTGTATAAGATATTCATGAAAATTGTTCAAGTTTTAATAAAAAGTAGCACCTGTAAATAGTGAAGTACTGGAAGATTGGAAAAATATTGAAAGCCCTGGCACATGAAGTCTGTCCAGCTATTTTCTGGGTTATTTTTATACGATATGCAAATCATTCCATATTCAGAGTATTCCAGGATTCCTACCACTCCATGTTCCTTTTTTTACTCGTCAGATTTTCTACTCTTTTTAGAATATAAAACCATAAATGTCAATTAGGACGCCATTTTGATCACATTACAAACACAAAACTGAATCTGACTTTACACTGTAGTGTTGTCATATGCACTTTAAATTTTGGTGCCAATCTCCAATAGGTTCATATCATGTGTAGTTTTTGCAGATCTGGCTTACTATTGTAGACTATTGATCCAAAAATAGAATGAACATTTTAAACTTCTGATTGGTCGATAGAAATATTGTACACCATATTTGTACAGAGAAAATACCTGATTTTATTGTTGAAGTAGGCTGTTAAATGTTTTTTTAATCACTATTTAAATAAAAGAATAACTAACTACCTATGAATATTATTATAATATATTGTAAATTTGAGACCTTTTAATTTTTCTTCACTTGTCGCGGGCTATCTGACTAATGACCAGCACTGCATCTGTATTGTATATTTCTAATGTATAATGGGGGCTGTCATGATTGTATGATAGTTGTACTACCTGTGCAAGCAGTGCCTGTCACCACTGAAGTTATATACAGTTGACTCTCATTGTCTCGAACTCGGTTGACTCGAATTTCCGGTTGAGTCAAATTTTTTTCGAAGTCCCGAACTTCGTTGTGTATAGATATATATAATTTGACTCCTGTTGAATCGAATTCGGATGAGTCGAAATTTCGGTTGTCTCGAATAAAAGTTTAGGTCCCGAGATGTAGAAAGCCAGATTATTTACATTCGTTAAGTCGAATTTACCTGTCAAAACATGTGTATTACCTTGGGATTAAAATTGGATCACAGGTGAAACATCCGGTCATTGACTTTGACACAGGTTAGATGTGTACAATCAAAAATTATCAATTCATAATAAGTGCGCTTGGGTCGGCATACATCAATGATTATGAAAAGTACACAAAGGAAGCGTTTTATCTATTGAATTATTTGTCGGAAATTAATTTTGATTAAAGAAAAATAGTTTTCTTCTACACTTTATTGAATAATAAAAACACACAATTTATTGTAAATAAACAGTATTGCACAAAGAAAAATATGTCATGATGGGTGAACTTTAATGACAATGCAACAGCTGAAAAACATAAACAAAACAGATAAACATATTCATACACACAAAAAAAGATATCTGGAAGTTATCAGTCGTTCCACAAGATTCAAAGAATTTAACAGAGAGAAAAAAACATCGAATTATTTAAAATCATTCGAGAATAGGGACATGCGATGCTGGTTTTAGCTCTTCAAAATTTTGCTCGAGTTGTCTCCCTTTCGTCGTTAAACAAAATACACCTCCGGTATTTTCGTAGCTCCTCTGGAGTTGAACTACGGTTGACTTGATATTTTTTCCATGGTCCCATCGAATTCGAGATAACGAGAGTCAACTGTATATATAGATATTTAATAGTTTAGAAAGAGAATGTTGCCAAGGAGACAGCATCAATGGAGCTAGAATACTTACCTCGAGAAATGGAGAGTTCAAACCCATCCCCTCTTTTTCATGTAAAATTAAAATTGGTACATGTATTTGTTGACTTTCAGCTAGAATTAACAAGTAAGAAGAGAACCTGGTTTGTTTAGAATCAGGATACTGTTTTTGATTGGTGTGATGAACATCTGGTTGGATTGGAGTTTGGATAATGTGACAGATATTCTTGTTATTACCATTATATAGCTGAACAATTTGATGACCTAGTGTTTATATTTTAGTCTAAAGGAAATCTATTTCTTTATCTATCAAACAAAGAGAGACAACTCTTTGCAATATCACTGTCTTTTTCTTATAGGAGCAATTTAAACAACTCAGTATTTGACATTTAGTGGTAGTTATATATCTGAGAGTTTCTTTCAGTACAAGTTGTCCCTATAAGGCCAAAGAAAAAAGATTGTTGGTTTTCCCTAACACTGCCGGTGTCATATGGTATTTTGAACCCCATGGTAAATTGAACCCGGGGTCGATTTACCTATGATATTTTTACCCCGGGTTCAATTTTCCATATGGTATTTTGACCCCGGGGTCAATATTTTGTCATTGTATTTTGAACCCCCCCTCATTTCTACCAAAAGAGAGGAGTTCATAATACCATAAGATAGGGTTTGATATACCATAGGTAGGGGGGTCGATATTCCATGGGCAGGGGGGTCAAAATACCATGGGTTGGGGGGTCGATATACCATGGTTAGGGGGGTCAATATGCCATGGATAGGGGGTCGATATACCATGGTTAGGGGGATCAATATACCATGGGTAGGGGGGTCGATATACCATGTGTAGGGGGGTCGATATGCCATGGGTAGGGGGGTCAATATGCCATGGGTAGGGGGTCGATATACCATGGTTAGGGGGGTCGATATACCATGGGTAGAGGGTCGATATACCATGGTTAGGGGGGTCAATATGCCATGGGTAGGGGTGTCAATATGCCATGGGTAGGGGGGTCGATATACCATGGGTAGGGAGGGGGTTCAATATATATTAATAATTATGGGTAGGGGGTAATAAAATTTTCAAAATTTCAAAAATTTTATAAAATTTCAAAAAAATATATAAATTAAAATCTAAATTTCAAAAAATTTCAAAATTTTCATAAAATTTCAAAACTAACATATTTCATAAGATTAAAAAAAATACCAATGGTAGGCAGTTTGATATACCATGGACAAAAAATATAGACCAAATCCTGATCAATTGATTTCAATGCCCATGGAATATTGAACTCCTTACCCATGGTATATTGACCCCCATACCCTATACAATTATTGACTTTTAATGCGGTCTACTCATGACTATACGGACCTGGTCAATGAATGATTGACCGAGGCCAACGGCCGAGGTTAATCAATCATTGACCAGGTCCGCATAGTCATGAGTAGACTGAAATTAAAAGTCAATAACTGCTTATTAAATAATAAGGAATTTTTCAAACTTTTCAACAGTATATTCAACAAAATAGGCTACAATTGTTTTATCATTTTTCAAGATTATTTAAATATTAAAATTTGAAATATGATGAAAATTTTGAAATCTTATGAAATTTTTTTGAGTTTTGAAATTTTGTATATATTTTTTAATTTTCAAAATTTGAAATTTGTTGACTTTTGAACTTTTGAAAATTTTGACCCCCTACCGATAGTATATTGACCCCCCTACCCATAGAATATCGACCCCCCCCTACCCATGGTATATCAACCCCCCTACCCATGGTATATTGAACCCCTTACCCATGGTACCGTTTATATCGACCCCCCTATCCATGGTATTTTGATCCCCCTACACATGATATTTTGACCTCCCTGCATATCTTTTGATTAGAAATGGGGGGGTTCAATTTACCATACAGGGGGGGTTCAGTTTTCAATAAGGGGGTTCAATATACCATGGATGTAAATTGACCCCGGGTTCAAAATACCATATGACACCGGGTCAGTTTTATCCTGCCTGGTCAATTAATTTTATTGGCATTTTAAGTAGAAAAAAATATTTTTGAAGCGAGCCATGTCACTTTTTTCAACATGAATTAGAAATTTTGATTTATTTTTTTCTAATTCTTTCCATGGATACAAGAATAAAACTGCCTGCCGGGTTATGAAAATTTTCCCATGTTAGGGGAAACCAACAATCAATTTTCCATGGCCTAACTAATATTCAGAAATTTCATAAATTACATAATAACAAGTTATGTGATATAACAGATTCCATATATTTTAGTGAAATTTGTAGATTTTTTTATGTATATACAGTATACAAATAAAAACAAAAAAGAACTTTTTTTAATTGTCATCCAATTTCAATGCAGTTTTTGGAAAGGTGTTTATCTTTGAGTTATTGATGGGCCATACAAATTTGTTTGCCATTTTATTTCAAAATAAGGTATAAAAGGGACCCAAATTTAACATATATTAAAGCATTTGTATTTTTCATCCAATTTTGAATGTTTTTTTGTTGTTGAATAGATTGTGTGTTGAGAGCTTTCAAAAGTACATTTGTATGTAAACAGATTTTAGTAAGTTTTACCATTTCTGAGATAAACTTTACCAAAAAGTTCCAATTTCCCAAATTTGAAAGTTAATCTATTTTTCATCCAATTATTATGCGGGGTTTTTTTTGTGAAGTGTTCATCTTAAGGGAGCGACCATTTAACTTGCAGGGGGGTGGGGAGGGTTATGGTTTTTCGTTTCGTTCAGAAATTTTTTTTGCGGACAACACAAGAATTAGAATATTTATTAATTTTTTCGTGCAAAGCGCGAATTTATTTTCCAGAATTCAACATTAGGTTATATGACAAACACTCTGAATCAGATATTTTTTTTTTTTTTCCTCCATCAAAATAAAAATATTTTTTTCAGCAACATTGGGAATCAGAATAATTTTTTTTTTAAAAGCGATAACCCCCTTCAAGTTAAATGGTCGTTCCCTAATGGATTTTTGATCGCCCATTACAAGAATTTGCTCTTTTATTTTGAAAAGGGGTCTAATTCAGAAATTTCACATATTTAAAAGTTATATAGAATTTTGTTATTTTTCATCTAATTTTGGTTTTTTGTTGTTGACTGGATTGTATTGAGAGCTTTTGGAAGTATGTCGATGGATTTCCTCTATCTTATACTGTTTCCTAAATAAATTTGCCCGATAGATTCTGAAAAGTGCTAATTTCCAAAATTTTGAAGTTTTTAATTCTCATCCAATTTGAATGCATTTTATTTTTGTAAAGAGATCATCTTAATTGGTTATTGATGGGCCATTATAAAAATTGCTGTTTTATTTTGAAAAGGGGCCAAATTTTGCATATTTGAAAGGTATATAGAATTTTATTTGTCATCCAATTGTGAGGGGATTTTTGATTTTTTTTTACATCATATCCTATGTAAAAATGAATATAATAATTTTTCTTAAAATTTAAACTTCATTGAACATTGAACACAAACTTACGTATGAATAATCAGGTGAATGATACAGGCTCATGTGAGCCTCTAGTTTAAATGAGTGTTTTTAGCTCACCCCTTGCACCTTTGAACCTCAAAAATATTTTTCTTACTTTAGCAAAATGAATAAAAAAAAAATATTACAATTTCATCTTTGTTTTTGATAAACATGATGTAAAACTTTAATTTAAAAAAAAATGAAAGATCAGTTGGAGTTATGTCCCTTGAACAAATGTTTTGTTTTGTTTTTTAAATCTACCAAAATGAAAACTCATTATAAGCAGGCTATGTCACTTTTTCATTCCCTAATGGATTCTATTTTATATAATTTCTATTTATTTTTTCTCAGTTAAATTTTTATTTTATATTCTTTGATCTATTTCTGATGTTTATGGACAAAACTTATGTAAACAACAGATCAAAACTGTTCTTTTCCTTTGATACAGCTGTTGTTTTCTTAAAAAGGACATTGTCTCTTGATGAATCGCTGTCGTCTGCTGATGATAATCAATGAACATAGCTTGATAATTATCATGTTAAGATTATGGTATATTATTTCTCGGTGATAAAGTTTCCAAATATCAGCAGAAGCCATTCATCTACCATCTGCTTCCTATTTCAGGTTGATCAAGAGAAAGGAATCTCTTTAAGATTTCCACGGTTCCTACGGATACGAGATGACAAAAAGACAGAAGAAGCCACATCTGCCTCCCAGGTATCAGAAATAGCTTATTAATGACATTTCTAAAAAAAAAAAAAATCAAAACTAATTTGTTGTGTTTTTGTGTGCTTTATGACATCTACTGATAAAAAAATACAACAGTCGTCAAACAATTACAATTAGGGATCGTCAGTAGTGAAAATTATATCTTTATTTGTAGCTTATAGCTATTTAAACTTAGCTTCTTTCTTTTTTTTAATTGCATTTTTAAAAGTATTTTAGAAGACAGATAATATTGAAACAGCTGCTTTGTTTGTAGGAGTTTAATAGAATTGATGGAAGTTTTGAGGTAGGAGGTATTGTAAGGTTTTAATAGAATTGATGGAAGTTTTGAGGTAGGAGATATTGTAAGGTTTTAATGGAAGTTTTGAGGTAGGAGGTATTGTAAGGTTTTAATGGAAGTTTTGAGGTAGGAGGTATTGTAAGGTTTTAATGGAAGTTTTGAGGTAGGAAGTATTGTCAGGTTTTAATGGAAGTTTTGAGGTAGGAGGTATTGTAAGGTTTTAATGGAAGTTTTGAGGTAGGAGGTATTGTAAGGTTTTAATGGAAGTTTTGAGGTAGGGGGTATTGTAAGGTTTTAATGGAAGTTTTGAGGTAGGAGGTATTGTAAGATTTTAATAGAATTGATGGAAGTTTTGAGGTAGGAGGTATTGTAAGGTTTTAATGGAAGTTTTGAGGTAGGAGGTATTGTAAGGTTTTAATGGAAGTTTTGAGGTAGGAGGTATTGTAAGGTTTTAATGGAAGTTTTGAGGTAGGGGGTATTGTAAGGTTTTAATGGAAGTTTTGAGGTAGGAGGTATTGTAAGGTTTTAATAGAATTGATGGAAGTTTTGAGGTAGTAGGTATTGTAAGGTTTTAATAGAATTGATGGAAGTTTTGAGGTAGTAGGTATTGTAAAGTTTTAATAGAATTGATGGAAGTTTTGAGGTAGGAGATATTGTAAGGTTTTAATGGAAGTTTTGAGGTAGGAGGTATTGTAAGGTTTTAATGGAAGTTTTGAGGTAGGAGGTATTGTAAGGTTTTAATGGAAGTTTTGAGGTAGGAGGTATTGTAAGGTTTTAATAGAATTGATGGAAGTTTTGAGGTAGTGTAAGGTTTTAATAGAATTGATGGAAGTTTTGAGGTAGGAGGTATTGTAAGGTTTTAATGGAAGTTTTGAGGTAGGAGGTATTGTAAGGTTTTAATAGAATTGATGGAAGTTTTGAGGTAAGAGGTATTGTAAGGTTTTGATAGAATTGATGGAAGTTTTGAGGTAGGAGGTATTGTAAGGTTTTAATAGAATTGATGGAAGTTTTGAGGTAGGAGATATTGTAAGGTTTTAATGGAAGTTTTGAGGTAGGAGGTATTGTAAGGTTTTAATGGAAGTTTTGAGGTAGGAGGTATTGTAAGGTTTTAATGGAAGTTTTGAGGTAGGAGGTATTGTAAGATTTTAATAGAATTGATGGAAGTTTTGAGGTAGGAGGTATTGTAAGATTTTAATAGAATTGATGGAAGTTTTGAGGTAGGATGTATTGTAAGGTTTTAATGGAAGTTTTGAGGTAGGAGGTATTGTAAGGTTTTAATGGAAGTTTTGAGGTAGGAGGTATTTTAAGGTTTTAATGGAAGTTTTGAGGTAGGAGATATTGTAAGGTTTTAATGGAAGTTTTGAGGTAGGAGGTATTGTAAGGTTTTAATAGAATTGATGGAAGTTTTGAGGTAGGAGGTATTGTAAGGTTTTAATAGAATTGATGGAAGTGTTGAGGTAGTAGGTATTGTAAGGTTTTAATAGAATTGATGGAAGTTTTGAGGTAGGAGATATTGTAAGGTTTTAATGGAAGTTTTGAGGTAGGAGGTATTGTAAGGTTTTAATAGAATTGATGGAAGTTTTGAGGTAGTAGGTATTGTAAGGTTTTAATAGAATTGATGGAAGTTTTGAGGTAGGAGATATTGTAAGGTTTTAATGGAAGTTTTGAGGTAGGAGGTATTGTAAGGTTTTAATAGAATTGATGGAAGTTTTGAGGTAGTAGGTATTGTAAGGTTTTAATGGAAGTTTTGAGGTAAGAGGTATTGTAAGGTTTTAATAGAATTGATGGAAGTTTTGAGGTAAGAGGTATTGTAAGGTTTTGATAGAATTGATGGAAGTTTTGAGGTAGTAGGTATTGTAAGGTTTTAATAGAATTGATGGAAGTTTTGAGGTATTAGGTGTTGTAAGGTTTTAATGGAAGTTTTGAGGTAGGAGGTATTGTAAGGTTTTAATAGAATTGATGGAAGTTTGAGACAGGAGATATTGTAGCGTTTTAATAGAATTGGTGGAAATTTTGAGGTAGGAGGTATTGTAAGGTTTTAATGGAAGTTTTGAGGTAGGAGGTATTGTAAAGTTTTAATAGAATTGATGGAAGTTTTGAGGTAGGAGGTATTGTAAGGTTTTAATAGAATTGATGGAAGTTTTGAGACAGGAGGTATTGTAGCGTTTTAATAGAATTGATGGAAATTTTGAGGTAGGAGGTATTGTAAGGTTTTAATGGAAGTTTTGAGGTAGGAGGTATTGTAAGGTTTTAATGGAAGTTTTGAGGTAGGAGGTATTGTAAGGTTTTAATGGAAGTTTTGAGGTAGGAGGTATTGTAAGGTTTTAATAGAATTGATGGAAGTTTTGAGGCAGGAGGTATTGTAGCGTTTTAATAGAATTGATGGAAATGTTGAGGTAGGAGGTATTGTAAGGTTTTAATGGAAGTTTTGAGGTAGGAGGTATTGGAAGTTTTGAGGTAGGAAGTATTGTCAGGTTTTAATGGAAGTTTTGAGGTAGGAGGTATTGTAAGGTTTTAATGGAAGTTTTGAGGTAGGAGGTATTGTCAGGTTTTAATGGAAGTTTTGAGGTAGGAGGTATTGTCAGGTTTTAATGGAAGTTTTGAGGTAGGAAGTATTGTCAGGTTTTAATAGAATTGATGGAAGTTTTGAGGTAGGAGGTATTGTAAGGTTTTAATAGAATTAATTGAAGTTTTGAGGTAGGAGGTATTGTAAGGTTTTAATAGAATTGATGGAAGTTTTGAGGTAGGAGATATTGTAAGGTTTTAATGGAAGTTTTGAGGTAGGAGGTATTGTAAGGTTTTAATAGAATTGATGGAAGTTTTGAGGTAGTAGGTATTGTAAGGTTTTAATGGAAGTTTTGAGGTAAGAGGTATTGTAAGGTTTTAATAGAATTGATGGAAGTTTTGAGGTAAGAGGTATTGTAAGGTTTTGATAGAATTGATGGAAGTTTTGAGGTAGTAGGTATTGTAAGGTTTTAATAGAATTGATGGAAGTTTTGAGGTATTAGGTGTTGTAAGGTTTTAATGGAAGTTTTGAGGTAGGAGGTATTGTAAGGTTTTAATAGAATTGATGGAAGTTTGAGACAGGAGATATTGTAGCGTTTTAATAGAATTGGTGGAAATTTTGAGGTAGGAGGTATTGTAAGGTTTTAATGGAAGTTTTGAGGTAGGAGGTATTGTAAAGTTTTAATAGAATTGATGGAAGTTTTGAGGTAGGAGGTATTGTAAGGTTTTAATAGAATTGATGGAAGTTTTGAGGTAGTAGGTGTTGTAAGGTTTTAATGGAAGTTTTGAGGTAGGAGGTATTGTAAGGTTTTAATAGAATTGATGGAAGTTTTGAGACAGGAGGTATTGTAGCGTTTTAATAGAATTGATGGAAATTTTGAGGTAGGAGGTATTGTAAGGTTTTAATGGAAGTTTTGAGGTAGGAGGTATTGTAAGGTTTTAATGGAAGTTTTGAGGTAGGAGGTATTGTAAGGTTTTAATGGAAGTTTTGAGGTAGGAGGTATTGTAAGGTTTTAATAGAATTGATGGAAGTTTTGAGGCAGGAGGTATTGTAGCGTTTTAATAGAATTGATGGAAATGTTGAGGTAGGAGGTATTGTAAGGTTTTAATGGAAGTTTTGAGGTAGGAGGTATTGGAAGTTTTGAGGTAGGAAGTATTGTCAGGTTTTAATGGAAGTTTTGAGGTAGGAGGTATTGTAAGGTTTTAATGGAAGTTTTGAGGTAGGAGGTATTGTCAGGTTTTAATGGAAGTTTTGAGGTAGGAGGTATTGTCAGGTTTTAATGGAAGTTTTGAGGTAGGAAGTATTGTCAGGTTTTAATAGAATTGATGGAAGTTTTGAGGTAGGAGGTATTGTAAGGTTTTAATAGAATTAATGGAAGTTTTGAGGTAGGAGGTATTGTAAGGTTTTAATAGAATTGATGGAAGTTTTGAGGTAGGAGATATTATAAGGTTTTAATGGAAGTTTTGAGGTAAGAGGTATTGTAAGGTTTTAATGGAAGTTTTGAGGTAGGAGGTATTGTAAGGTTTTAATGGAAGTTTTGAGGTAGGAGGTATTATTAATCTTCTATGATGTCGCATGTATAACAAAGTTGACATACAAAATGTATAGGGATCACTATCTATCGTTGGCACGTCACACTATCCTTAATACACAACTCAACTTAAGCCACTTATCAGAAACTAACCCACACTTTGACAACCTTCTACAGGACATAAAGTTGTAATATCAATGTGATACAGAAGGGGTACACATGCAATTCCCCAACAAGAGCTGAAGTTTTGTACCTACTGTTAATTTTTTGAATACATTGATTTCTGGGGTTTCCCAGATACAAACAAGGATTTTCAATGTCAAACAGAGTAGAGAGTGGAAAGAGGGGTGGGGTGGAAGCATGTCTTGGATTTTTATTTTAATATTGAATGGAATGCTGACAATGTAAATAAGACTGATGGTTAGTAGTGCAGCCTCTCCCTGTTCTAACAAAGCCAAAATAGGGACAAGCACAATGAGTAATAATTACCTACTGGTTTTCTGAATTAAATTGTAATAGTGGTTATCTCCCTTAGAATATAGGTTTCATCTGTCGAATGCTTTAAAACCTGTTATACACTAGCTAGATAACTATTCAGTTTACAGTCTTAAAGGACACCTCTATATTATAACATATCACAGTTATATAACATACACTAGCTAGATAAAGGAGTGAACTATTCAGTGTACAGTCTTAAAGGACACCTCTATATTATAACACATCACTGTTATATAACATACACTAGCTAGATAAAGGAGTGAACTATTCAGTGTACAGTCTTAAAGGACACCTCTATATTATAACACATCACTGTTATATAACATACACTAGCTAGATAAAGGAGTGAACTATTCAGTGTACAGTCTTAAAGGACACCTCTATATTATAACACATCACTGTTATATAACATACACTAGCTAGATAAAGGAGTGAACTATTCAGTGTACAGTCTTAAAGGACACCTCTATATTATAACACATCACTGTTATATAACATACACTAGCTAGATAAAGGAGTGAACTATTCAGTGTACAGTCTTAAAGGACACCTCTATATTATAACACATCACTGTTATATAACATACACTAGCTAGATAAAGGAGTGAACTATTCAGTGTACAGTCTTAAAGGACACCTCTATATTATAACACATCACTGTTATATAACATACACTAGCTAGATAAAGGAGTGAACTATTCAGTGTACAGTCTTAAAGGACACCTCTATATTATAACACATCACTGTTATATAACATACACTAGCTAGATAAAGGAGTGAACTATTCAGTGTACAGTCTTAAAGGACACCTCTATATTATAACACATCACTGTTATATAACATACACTAGCTAGATAAAGGAGTGAACTATTCAGTGTACAGTCTTAAAGGACACCTCTATATTATAACAAATCACTGTTATATAACATACACTAGCTAGATAACTATTCAGTGTACAGTCTTAAAGGACACCTCTATATTATAACACATCACTGTTATATAACATACACTAGCTAGATAACTATTCAGTGTACAGTCTTAAAGGACACCTCTATATTATAACACATCACTGTTATATAACATACACTAGCTAGATAAAGGAGTGAACTATTCAGTGTACAGTCTTAAAGGACACCTCTATATTATAACACATCACTGTTATATAACATACACTAGCTAGATAAAGGAGTGAACTATTCAGTGTACAGTCTTAAAGGACACCTCTATATTGTAACACATCACTGTTATATAACATACACTAGCTAGATAACTATTCAGTGTACAGTCTTAAAGGACACCTCTATATTATAACACATCACTGTTATATAACATACACTAGCTAGATAACTATTCAGTGTACAGTCTTAAAGGACACCTCTATATTATAACACATCACTGTTATATAACATACACTAGCTAGATAAAGGAGTGAACTATTCAGTGTACAGTCTTAAAGGACACCTCTATATTATAACACATCACTGTTATATAACATACACTAGCTAGATAAAGGAGTGAACTATTCAGTGTACAGTCTTAAAGGACACCTCTATATTGTAACACATCACTGTTATATAACATACACTAGCTAGATAAAGGAGTGAACTATTCAGTGTACAGTCTTAAAGGACACCTCTATATTATAACAAATCACTGTTATATAACATACACTAGCTAGATAAAGGAGTGAACTATTCAGTGTACAGTCTTAAAGGACACCTCTATATTATAACACATCACTGTTATATAACATACACTAGCTAGATAAAGGAGTGAACTATTCAGTGTACAGTCTTAAAGGACACCTCTATATTATAACACATCACTGTTATATAACATACACTAGCTAGATAAAGGAGTGAACTATTCAGTGTACAGTCTTAAAGGACACCTCTATATTGTAACATATCACTGTTATATAACATACACTAGCTAGATAAAGGAGTGAACTATTCAGTGTACAGTCTTAAAGGACACCTCTATATTATAACACATCACTGTTATATAACATACACTAGCTAGATAAAGGAGTGAACTATTCAGTGTACAGTCTTAAAGGACACCTCTATATTGTAACATATCACTGTTATATAACATACACTAGCTAGATAAAGGAGTGAACTATTCAGTGTACAGTCTTAAAGGACACCTCTATATTGTAACATATCACTGTTATATAACATACACTAGCTAGATAAAGGAGTGAACTATTCAGTGTACAGTCTTAAAGGACACCTCTATATTATAACACATCACTGTTATATAACATACACTAGCTAGATAAAGGAGTGAACTATTCAGTGTACAGTCTTAAAGGACACCTCTATATTGTAACACATCACTGTTATATAACATACACTAGCTAGATAAAGGAGTGAACTATTCAGTGTACAGTCTTAAAGGACACCTCTATATTATAACACATCACTGTTATATAACATACACTAGCTAGATAAAGGAGTGAACTATTCAGTGTACAGTCTTAAAGGACACCTCTATATTATAACACATCACTGTTATATAACATACACTAGCTAGATAAAGGAGTGAACTATTCAGTGTACAGTCTTAAAGGACACCTCTATATTATAACACATCACTGTTATATAACATACACTAGCTAGATAAAGGAGTGAACTATTCAGTGTACAGTCTTAAAGGACACCTCTATATTATAACACATCACTGTTATATAACATACACTAGCTAGATAAAGGAGTGAACTATTCAGTGTACAGTCTTAAAGGACACCTCTATATTGTAACACATCACTGTTATATAACATACACTAGCTAGATAAAGGAGTGAACTATTCAGTGTACAGTCTTAAAGGACACCTCTATATTATAACAAATCACTGTTATATAACATACACTAGCTAGATAACTATTCAGTGTACAGTCTTAAAGGACACCTCTATATTATAACAAATCACTGTTATATAACATACACTAGCTAGATAAAGGAGTGAACTATTCAGTGTACAGTCTTAAAGGACACCTCTATATTATAACACATCACTGTTATATAACATACACTAGCTAGATAAAGGAGTGAACTATTCAGTGTACAGTCTTAAAGGACACCTCTATATTATAACACATCACTGTTATATAACATACACTAGCTAGATAAAGGAGTGAACTATTCAGTGTACAGTCTTAAAGGACACCTCTATATTATAACACATCACTGTTATATAACATACACTAGCTAGATAAAGGAGTGAACTATTCAGTGTACAGTCTTAAAGGACACCTCTATATTATAACACATCACTGTTATATAACATACACTAGCTAGATAAAGGAGTGAACTATTCAGTGTACAGTCTTAAAGGACACCTCTATATTATAACAAATCACTGTTATATAACATACACTAGCTAGATAAAGGAGTGAACTATTCAGTGTACAGTCTTAAAGGACACCTCTATATTATAACACATCACTGTTATATAACATACACTAGCTAGATAAAGGAGTGAACTATTCAGTGTACAGTCTTAAAGGACACCTCTATATTATAACACATCACTGTAATATAACATACACTAGCTAGATAAAGGAGTGAACTATTCAGTGTACAGTCTTAAAGGACACCTCTATATTATAACACATCACTGTTATATAACATACACTAGCTAGATAAAGGAGTGAACTATTCAGTGTACAGTCTTAAAGGACACCTCTATATTATAACAAATCACTGTTATATAACATACACTAGCTAGATAAAGGAGTGAACTATTCAGTGTACAGTCTTAAAGGACACCTCTATATTATAACAAATCACTGTTATATAACATACACTAGCTAGATAAAGGAGTGAACTATTCAGTGTACAGTCTTAAAGGACACCTCTATATTATAACACATCACTGTTATATAACATACACTAGCTAGATAAAGGAGTGAACTATTCAGTGTACAGTCTTAAAGGACACCTCTATATTATAACACATCACTGTTATATAACATACACTAGCTAGATAAAGGAGTGAACTATTCAGTGTACAGTCTTAAAGGACACCTCTATATTGTAACATATCACTGTTATATAACATACACTAGCTAGATAAAGGAGTGAACTATTCAGTGTACAGTCTTAAAGGACACCTCTATATTATAACACATCACTGTTATATAACATACACTAGCTAGATAAAGGAGTGAACTATTCAGTGTACAGTCTTAAAGGACACCTCTATATTATAACAAATCACTGTTATATAACATACACTAGCTAGATAAAGGAGTGAACTATTCAGTGTACAGTCTTAAAGGACACCTCTATATTATAACACATCACTGTTATATAACATACACTAGCTAGATAAAGGAGTGAACTATTCAGTGTACAGTCTTAAAGGACACCTCTATATTATAACACATCACTGTTATATAACATACACTAGCTAGATAAAGGAGTGAACTATTCAGTGTACAGTCTTAAAGGACACCTCTATATTATAACACATCACTGTTATATAACATACACTAGCTAGATAAAGGAGTGAACTATTCAGTGTACAGTCTTAAAGGACACCTCTATATTATAACACATCACTGTTATATAACATACACTAGCTAGATAACTATTCAGTGTACAGTCTTAAAGGACACCTCTATATTATAACAAATCACTGTTATATAACATACACTAGCTAGATAAAGGAGTGAACTATTCAGTGTACAGTCTTAAAGGACACCTCTATATTATAACACATCACTGTTATATAACATACACTAGCTAGATAACTATTCAGTGTACAGTCTTAAAGGACACCTCTATATTATAACAAATCACTGTTATATAACATACACTAGCTAGATAAAGGAGTGAACTATTCAGTGTACAGTCTTAAAGGACACCTCTATATTGTAACACATCACTGTTATATAACATACACTAGCTAGATAACTATTCAGTGTACAGTCTTAAAGGACACCTCTATATTATAACAAATCACTGTTATATAACATACACTAGCTAGATAAAGGAGTGAACTATTCAGTGTACAGTCTTAAAGGACACCTCTATATTATAACAAATCACTGTTATATAACATACACTAGCTAGATAAAGGAGTGAACTATTCAGTGTACAGTCTTAAAGGACACCTCTATATTATAACACATCACTGTTATATAACATACACTAGCTAGATAAAGGAGTGAACTATTCAGTGTACAGTCTTAAAGGACACCTCTATATTATAACACATCACTGTTATATAACATACACTAGCTAGATAAAGGAGTGAACTATTCAGTGTACAGTCTTAAAGGACACCTCTATATTGTAACATATCACTGTTATATAACATACACTAGCTAGATAAAGGAGTGAACTATTCAGTGTACAGTCTTAAAGGACACCTCTATATTATAACACATCACTGTTATATAACATACACTAGCTAGATAAAGGAGTGAACTATTCAGTGTACAGTCTTAAAGGACACCTCTATATTATAACACATCACTGTTATATAACATACACTAGCTAGATAAAGGAGTGAACTATTCAGTGTACAGTCTTAAAGGACACCTCTATATTATAACACATCACTGTTATATAACATACACTAGCTAGATAACTATTCAGTGTACAGTCTTAAAGGACACCTCTATATTATAACAAATCACTGTTATATAACATACACTAGCTAGATAAAGGAGTGAACTATTCAGTGTACAGTCTTAAAGGACACCTCTATATTATAACACATCACTGTTATATAACATACACTAGCTAGATAACTATTCAGTGTACAGTCTTAAAGGACACCTCTATATTATAACAAATCACTGTTATATAACATACACTAGCTAGATAAAGGAGTGAACTATTCAGTGTACAGTCTTAAAGGACACCTCTATATTGTAACACATCACTGTTATATAACATACACTAGCTAGATAACTATTCAGTGTACAGTCTTAAAGGACACCTCTATATTATAACACATCACTGTTATATAACATACACTAGCTAGATAAAGGAGTGAACTATTCAGTGTACAGTCTTAAAGGACACCTCTATATTATAACACATCACTGTTATATAACATACACTAGCTGGATAAAGGAGTGAACTATTCAGTGTACAGTCTTAAAGGACACCTCTATATTATAACACATCACTGTTATATAACATACACTAGCTAGATAAAGGAGTGAACTATTCAGTGTACAGTCTTAAAGGACACCTCTATATTGTAACACATCACTGTTATATAACATACACTAGCTAGATAAAGGAGTGAACTATTCAGTGTACAGTCTTAAAGGACACCTCTATATTATAACACATCACTGTTATATAACATACACTAGCTAGATAACTATTCAGTGTACAGTCTTAAAGGACACCTCTATATTATAACACATCACTGTTATATAACATACACTAGCTAGATAAAGGAGTGAACTATTCAGTGTACAGTCTTAAAGGACACCTCTATATTGTAACACATCACTGTAATATAACATACACTAGCTAGATAAAGGAGTGAACTATTCAGTGTACAGTCTTAAAGGACACCTCTATATTATAACACATCACTGTTATATAACATACACTAGCTAGATAAAGGAGTGAACTATTCAGTGTACAGTCTTAAAGGACACCTCTATATTATAACACATCACTGTTATATAACATACACTAGCTAGATAAAGGAGTGAACTATTCAGTGTACAGTCTTAAAGGACACCTCTATATTATAACACATCACTGTTATATAACATACACTAGCTAGATAAAGGAGTGAACTATTCAGTGTACAGTCTTAAAGGAGTGAACTATTCAGTGTACAGTCTTAAAGGACACCTCTATATTATAACACATCACTGTTATATAACATACACTAGCTAGATAAAGGAGTGAACTATTCAGTGTACAGTCTTAAAGGACACCTCTATATTATAACACATCACTGTTATATAACATACACTAGCTAGATAAAGGAGTGAACTATTCAGTGTACAGTCTTAAAGGACACCTCTATATTATAACACATCACTGTTATATAACATACACTAGCTAGATAAAGGAGTGAACTATTCAGTGTACAGTCTTAAAGGACACCTCTATATTATAACACATCACTGTTATATAACATACACTAGCTAGATAAAGGAGTGAACTATTCAGTGTACAGTCTTAAAGGACACCTCTATATTATAACACATCACTGTTATATAACATACACTAGCTAGATAAAGGAGTGAACTATTCAGTGTACAGTCTTAAAGGACACCTCTATATTGTAACACATCACTGTTATATAACATACACTAGCTAGATAAAGGAGTGAACTATTCAGTGTACAGTCTTAAAGGACACCTCTATATTATAACACATCACTGTTATATAACATACACTAGCTAGATAAAGGAGTGAACTATTCAGTGTACAGTCTTAAAGGACACCTCTATATTATAACACATCACTGTTATATAACATACACTAGCTAGATAAAGGAGTGAACTATTCAGTGTACAGTCTTAAAGGACACCTCTATATTATAACACATCACTGTTATATAACATACACTAGCTAGATAAAGGAGTGAACTATTCAGTGTACAGTCTTAAAGGACACCTCTATATTATAACACATCACTGTTATATAACATACACTAGCTAGATAAAGGAGTGAACTATTCAGTGTACAGTCTTAAAGGACACCTCTATATTATAACACATCACTGTTATATAACATACACTAGCTAGATAAAGGAGTGAACTATTCAGTGTACAGTCTTAAAGGACACCTCTATATTATAACACATCACTGTTATATAACATACACTAGCTAGATAAAGGAGTGAACTATTCAGTGTACAGTCTTAAAGGACACCTCTATATTATAACACATCACTGTTATATAACATACACTAGCTAGATAAAGGAGTGAACTATTCAGTGTACAGTCTTAAAGGACACCTCTATATTATAACACATCACTGTTATATAACATACACTAGCTAGATAAAGGAGTGAACTATTCAGTGTACAGTCTTAAAGGACACCTCTATATTATAACACATCACTGTTATATAACATACACTAGCTAGATAAAGGAGTGAACTATTCAGTGTACAGTCTTAAAGGACACCTCTATATTATAACACATCACTGTTATATAACATACACTAGCTAGATAAAGGAGTGAACTATTCAGTGTACAGTCTTAAAGGACACCTCTATATTATAACACATCACTGTTATATAACATACACTAGCTAGATAAAGGAGTGAACTATTCAGTGTACAGTCTTAAAGGACACCTCTATATTATAACATACACTAGCTAGATAAAGGAGTGAACTATTCAGTGTACAGTCTTAAAGGACACCTCTATATTATAACACATCACTGTTATATAACATACACTAGCTAGATAAAGGAGTGAACTATTCAGTGTACAGTCTTAAAGGACACCTCTATATTATAACACATCACTGTTATATAACATACACTAGCTAGATAAAGGAGTGAACTATTCAGTGTACAGTCTTAAAGGACACCTCTATATTATAACACATCACTGTTATATAACATACACTAGCTAGATAAAGGAGTGAACTATTCAGTGTACAGTCTTAAAGGACACCTCTATATTGTAACACATCACTGTTATATAACATACACTAGCTAGATAAAGGAGTGAACTATTCAGTGTACAGTCTTAAAGGACACCTCTATATTATAACACATCACTGTTATATAACATACACTAGCTAGATAAAGGAGTGAACTATTCAGTGTACAGTCTTAAAGGACACCTCTATATTATAACACATCACTGTTATATAACATACACTAGCTAGATAAAGGAGTGAACTATTCAGTGTACAGTCTTAAAGGACACCTCTATATTATAACACATCACTGTTATATAACATACACTAGCTAGATAAAGGAGTGAACTATTCAGTGTACAGTCTTAAAGGACACCTCTATATTATAACACATCACTGTTATATAACATACACTAGCTAGATAAAGGAGTGAACTATTCAGTGTACAGTCTTAAAGGACACCTCTATATTATAACACATCACTGTTATATAACATACACTAGCTAGATAACTATTCAGTTTACAGTCTTAAAGGACACCTCTATATTATAACACATCACTGTTATATAACATACACTAGCTAGATAAAGGAGTGAACTATTCAGTGTACAGTCTTAAAGGACACCTCTATATTATAACACATCACTGTTATATAACATACACTAGCTAGATAAAGGAGTGAACTATTCAGTGTACAGTCTTAAAGGACACCTCTATATTATAACACATCACTGTTATATAACATACACTAGCTAGATAAAGGAGTGAACTATTCAGTGTACAGTCTTAAAGGACACCTCTATATTATAACACATCACTGTTATATAACATACACTAGCTAGATAACTATTCAGTTTACAGTCTTAAAGGACACCTCTATATTATAACACATCGCTGTTATATAACATACACTAGCTAGATAAAGGAGTGAACTATTCAGTGTACAGTCTTAAAGGACACCTCTATATTATAACACATCACTGTTATATAACATACACTAGCTAGATAACTATTCAGTTTACAGTCTTAAAGGACACCTCTATATTATAACACATCGCTGTTATATAACATACACTAGCTAGATAAAGGAGTGAACTATTCAGTGTACAGTCTTAAAGGACACCTCTATATTATAACACATCACTGTTATATAACATACACTAGCTAGATAAAGGAGTGAACTATTCAGTGTACAGTCTTAAAGGACACCTCTATATTATAACACATCACTGTTATATAACATACACTAGCTAGATAAAGGAGTGAACTATTCAGTGTACAGTCTTAAAGGACACCTCTATATTATAACACATCACTGTTATATAACATACACTAGCTAGATAAAGGAGTGAACTATTCAGTGTACAGTCTTAAAGGACACCTCTATATTATAACACATCACTGTTATATAACATACACTAGCTAGATAAAGAAGTGAACTATTCAGTGTACAGTCTTAAAGGACACCTCTATATTATAACACATCACTGTTATATAACATACACTAGCTAGATAACTATTCAGTGTACAGTCTTAAAGGACACCTCTATATTATAACACATCACTGTTATATAACATACACTACCTAGATAAAGGAGTGAACTATTCAGTGTACAGTCTTAAAGGACACCTCTATATTATAACACATCACTGTTATATAACATACACTAGCTAGATAAAGGAGTGAACTATTCAGTGTACAGTCTTAAAGGACACCTCTATATTATAACACATCACTGTTATATAACATACACTAGCTAGATAAAGGAGTGAACTATTCAGTGTACAGTCTTAAAGGACACCTCTATATTATAACAAATCACTGTTATATAACATACACTAGCTAGATAAAGGAGTGAACTATTCAGTGTACAGTCTTAAAGGACACCTCTATATTATAACACATCACTGTTATATAACATACACTAGCTAGATAAAGGAGTGAACTATTCAGTGTACAGTCTTAAAGGACACCTCTATATTATAACACATCACTGTTATATAACATACACTAGCTAGATAAAGGAGTGAACTATTCAGTGTACAGTCTTAAAGGACACCTCTATATTATAACACATCACTGTTATATAACATACACTAGCTAGATAAAGGAGTGAACTATTCAGTGTACAGTCTTAAAGGACACCTCTATATTATAACATCATTGTTATATAACATACACTAGCTAGATAACTATTCAGTTTACAGTCTTAAAGGACACCTCTATATTATAACACATCACTGTTATATAACATACATTAGCTAGATAAAGGAGTGAACTATTCAGTGTACAGTCTTAAAGGACACCTCTATATTATAACACATCACTGTTATATAACATACACTAGCTAGATAAAGGAGTGAACTATTCAGTGTACAGTCTTAAAGGACACCTCTATATTATAACACATCACTGTTATATAACATACACTAGCTAGATAAAGGAGTGAACTATTCAGTGTACAGTCTTAAAGGACACCTCTATATTATAACACATCACTGTTATATAACATACACTAGCTAGATAAAGGAGTGAACTATTCAGTGTACAGTCTTAAAGGACACCTCTATATTATAACACATCACTGTTATATAACATACACTAGCTAGATAAAGGAGTGAACTATTCAGTGTACAGTCTTAAAGGACACCTCTATATTATAACACATCACTGTTATATAACATACACTAGCTAGATAACTATTCAGTTTACAGTCTTAAAGGACACCTCTATATTATAACACATCACTGTTATATAACATACACTAGCTAGATAAAGGAGTGAACTATTCAGTGTACAGTCTTAAAGGACACCTCTATATTATAACACATCACTGTTATATAACATACACTAGCTAGATAAAGGAGTGAACTATTCAGTGTACAGTCTTAAAGGACACCTCTATATTATAACACATCACTGTTATATAACATACACTAGCTAGATAAAGGAGTGAACTATTCAGTGTACAGTCTTAAAGGACACCTCTATATTATAACACATCACTGTTATATAACATACACTAGCTAGATAAAGGAGTGAACTATTCAGTGTACAGTCTTAAAGGACACCTCTATATTATAACACATCACTGTTATATAACATACACTAGCTAGATAAAGGAGTGAACTATTCAGTGTACAGTCTTAAAGGACACCTCTATATTATAACACATCACTGTTATATAACATACACTAGCTAGATAAAGGAGTGAACTATTCAGTGTACAGTCTTAAAGGACACCTCTATATTATAACACATCACTGTTATATAACATACACTAGCTAGATAACTATTCAGTGTACAGTCTTAAAGGACACCTCTATATTATAACACATCACTGTTATATAACATACACTAGCTAGATAAAGGAGTGAACTATTCAGTGTACAGTCTTAAAGGACACCTCTATATTATAACACATCACTGTTATATAACATACACTAGTTAGATAACTATTCAGTGTACAGTCTTAAAGGACACCTCTATATTGTAACAAATCACTGTTTTTAAAGGACACCTCTATATTATAACAAATCACTGTTTTTAAAGGACACCTCTATATTATAACAAATCACTGTTTTAAAAGGACACCTCTATATTATAACAAATCACTGTTTTTAAAGGACACCTCTATATTATAACAAATCACTGTTTTTAAAGGACACCTCTATATTATAACAAATCACTGTTTTTAAAGGACACCTCTATATTATAACAAATCACTGTTTTAAAAGGACACCTCTATATTATAACAAATCACTGTTTTTAAAGGACACCTCTATATTATAACAAATCACTGTTTTTAAAGGACACCTCTATATTATAACAAATCACTGTTTTTAAAGGACACCTCTATAATATAACAAATCACTGTTTTTAAAGGACACCTCTATATTGTAACAAATCACTGTTTTTAAAGGACACCTCTATATTATAACAAATCACTGTTTTTAAAGGACACCTCTATATTATAACAAATCACTGTTTTAAAAGGACACCTCTATATTATAACAAATCACTGTTTTTAAAGGACACCTCTATATTATAACAAATCACTGTTTTTAAAGGACACCTCTATATTATAACAAATCACTGTTTTTAAAGGACACCTCTATATTATAACAAATCACTGTTTTTAAAGGACACCTCTATATTATAACAAATCACTGTTTTTAAAGGACACCTCTATGTTATAACAAATCACTGTTTTTAAAGGACACCTCTATATTATAACAAATCACTGTTTTTAAAGGACACCTCTATATTATAACAAATCACTGTTTTTAAAGGACACCTCTATATTATAACAAATCACTGTTTTAAAAGGACACCTCTATATTATAACAAATCACTGTTTTTAAAGGACACCTCTATATTATAACAAATCACTGTTTTTAAAGGACACCTCTATATTATAACAAATCACTGTTTTTAAAGGACACCTCCATATTATAACAAATCACTGTTTTTAAAGGACACCTCTATATTATAACAAATCACTGTTTTTAAAGAACACCTCTATATTATAACAAATCACTGTTTTTAAAGGACACCTCTATATTATAACAAATCACTGTTTTTAAAGGACACCTCTATATTATAACAAATCACTGTTTTTAAAGGACACCTCTATATTAAAACAAATCACTGTTTTTAAAGGACACCTCTATATTGTAACAAATCACTGTTTTTAAAGGACACCTCTATATTATAACAAATCACTGTTTTTAAAGGACACCTCTATATTATAACAAATCACTGTTTTTAAAGGACACCTCTATATTATAACAAATCACTGTTTTAAAAGGACACCTCTATATTATAACAAATCACTGTTTTTAAAGGACACCTCTATATTATAACAAATCACTGTTTTAAAAGGACACCTCTATATTGTAGCAAATCACTGTTTTTTAAAAGGGCACCTCTATATTATAACAAATCACTGTTTTTTAAAAGGGCAGACTCATTTTCCCATTAATGAATAGTGTAAAACATTTTCTCCTGTATATAAAGAGCACATGTTCATGTTATGGTGAGTTTACATACAGGTTTGACAGTACTTTGATTGTGTGTATTTGTTGGCAATACTATCTAAAAATGTCTTCCAGTCAGGTGCTAGGTTTCATGTTGTTGTTTTTTTTAGTGTTTTTACCATCAGGTCACGATTGTCGTTGTTTGGTATTTACATTCTAATCTTCACCTCTTAAACGACTGGTAAAAATGTTTCCACAGTCTGCTGGGGGGGGGGGGGGGGGCGTCCTTGGATAGTCACTATTCACAAGTATATCTGACCCCCTAACCCTCCATTCGGAATGTCAACAATTTAGATCTTAAAATAGAAGGTCTCATATCAAAAGTGAATATAGGGCTGGTCGTGATCATATGGTAGTTGGATTTACAACTACCTATGCAATCAGTGCCTATCACCACTTGCGGTGTGAGTTCGAAAGGTGTACTCGATACAACATTATGTGATAAAGTTTATCAGTGACTTGCGATAGGTCGATGGTTTTTAACGGGTACTCCAGTTTCCTCCGCCAAGATATAACTGAAATATTGTTGAAAGTGGCGTTAAACACCATAAACCAATTCCAAACCATCAAAAGTGAAGAACTGCAGCTGTTTCAGGTATACTGTATATCTTTCACTATGACAGTGATTTGCTGTACATGTATTGCCACACATTAATTTGTAGTTAGCATATTTCCCAGAATTCAATTTAAGAAACATTTTTATGATTGTGTTTTACAGGTTGCTGATATGTACAAGAACCAACAACAAATACAGAACCAAACTAAAGACGATCGTGGAGATGAGGAGGATTTCTACTAATGTACAAAACTCCTATTTAAACAAAATTACACAATGAATTTAAGTCAAATTAATACATAATATATAATTGAATTATTACATGTTTTTGTCTTTTATCTCGTTGCTCACGATGAGCACCGGTCCAGGACCAGCAGAACTTTGTTTGGACCAGTAAATTCAAAGTTTCATTTTGAGGACTGTTGTCTACGAATTTCATTTCCCTAGATATGGTCAAACGGTTATCAAACTTTTGCATGCAAATTGCATATTCAGTACTCCAAATTGTCCAAGCGGAGCACTTTATATATTGTATACAATGTTCTGAGCTTAAAACGTTTCAGCACAAGTTTAGTTCTTGTACTCGAAAAACGTTCAGTTAGAGCATGGTTGCCATTAAATGCAGTGCTCTGATTAGACGATTTTGGAATATGAGTATGATTGGTTGGTTTTTGGTGTTTAACGCTACTTTCAACAATATTTCTGTTATATCGTGGTTGGTCAGTTTTATTGGTGGCGGAAACCGGAGAAAACCACCAACCTGCCGCAAGTCACTGACAAACTTTATCACATAATGTTGTGCACCTCGCCCTGATCAGGATTCGAACTCACAACATCAGTGGTGATAGGCACTGATTGCTTAAGTAGTTGTAAATCCGACTACCATACGATCACGACCATGATGGCCCCGTTAAATCTATAAGAGTGCCAGTATAATACACAAGAATTAGAAAAAAAAATTCTATAATTTTGTTATAATGGGTAATTGAAAAGTGAAATTAAAACGATGTGGGCAGTTTAAGGCTTATTAAATGGCACTTTCATCAATATTTTAGTTACATCATTGTTGGTTTTTTTAATTTTATTTTTATTATGATTGACCTGCCTGCCACAAGTCACTGACAAACTTAAACATTGTATTATAATACAACAGAGAATGCTAAATGTCAACAGATACATCTTTTAAAGTGGCATTCAAGACCTGTTAACCTAACCCTTTTGTGATCCTGTAAATATTTAATAGTAAATCTACTCACTACATTCTAAAAATCGAAAATAAAGGCTAACCTATTTCGCTTAAATAAAAGGGGGGGGGGGGTATGGTATTTAATGCCACTTTCAACAATATTTCAGTTTTAATGGTGGAGAAAACCACAGACCTGTCGCAAGTTACTGACAAACTTTTCATATAATTTTGTATCGAGTATACCTCGCCATCAACGGGATTCTAACTCACAACTTTAGTGGTGATAGGCACAGATTGCAAAGGTACATGTAGTTGTAAATCCAACGACCATGACGGCCCCCTTTAGATAAAAGAATTTAATTGCTGATCCATAGTGAGGGATTGATATATTGTGCATTAGAATACAAGGAATAGGCTGTATTTCTACTATTGTGATCTGATTGTGTTGTTGGTCTGTTGTCTTCTTCAACTTGTAGACAATATGTTCTAGTGGACGGATTCTCTGAAATTTTAACAATGATCCAATGTTGTTAGGATAGCATGCCCCACTCCCACATATTTTCAACTGCAGAGTTATGAAAGTTCAGCTGTTAACAGTTACTTCACACTATTACACTGTAAGACACAATTATCCTGCCTCAAAGCTATACTGTAATTACCCCAATTGTTACACAAAAACTTGTTGTGTACAAAGAACACTATATATGCCCCCATCAATTGTTACACAAAAACTTGATGTGTCCAAAGAACACTATATATGCCCCCATCAATTGTTACACAAAAACTTGTTGTGTCCAAAGAACACTATATATGCCCCAATCAATTGTTCCACAAAAACTTAATGTGTCCAAAGAACACTATATATGCCCCCATCAATTATTACACAAAAACTTGATGTGTCCAAAGAACACTATATATGCCCCCATCAATTGTTACACAAAAACTTGTTGTGTCCAAAGAACACTATATATGCCCCAATCAATTGTTCCACAAAAACTTAATGTGTCCAAAGAACACTATGTACGCCCCCATCAATTGTTACACAAAAACTTGATGTGTCCAAAGAACACTATATATGCCCCCATCAATTGTTACACAAAAACTTGTTGTCCAAAGAACACTATATATGCCCCAATCAATTGTTCCACAAAAACTTAATGTGTCCAAAGAACACTATATATGCCCCAATCAATTGTTACACAAAAACTTGTGTCCAAAGAACACTATATATGCCCCCATCAATTGATACACAAAAACTTGTTGTGTCCAAAGAACACTATATGCCCCAATCAATTGTTCCACAAAAACTTGATGTGTCCAAAGAACACTATATATGCCCCCATCAATTGTTACACAAAAACTTGTGTCCAAAGAACACTATATATGCCCCAATCAATTGATACACAAAAACTTGTTGTGTCCAAAGAATACTATATGCCCCCATCAATTGTTACACACAAACTTGTTGTGTCCAAAGAACACTATATGCCCCCATCAATTGTTCCACAAAAACTTGTTGTGTCCAAAGAACACTATATATGCCCCCATCAATTGTTCCACAAAAACTTGTTGTGTCCAAAGAACACTATATGCCCCCATCAAATAATATGGTCGACTACATACATTTGTATCATGACCAGTCATCATACCATACATGTATGATGGCTATTGGATCAACAGACTCGGAGGAGTTGCCTTATGTTCACAATGGTTTAACCAACGACCTAATAGGAGTTGCATTCACATGATGAAATAGTTGAAAGTCCACAACTCGTACATTAATCATTTAATCAAAATGGCGGGATAATATGATCCAATACACATGGTCAGTCATCCTACCATATGCGAAAGCTATATGACCCACGACCTCGGAGGGGGTTTCATTCACAAGGTGAAGCCGGACAGACGAATAAACTCTCGTGGTTTTGCATTCCCCCCCGCCCCCCTGTAAATTCCTCTGTGGAGTATTATATATTGGGGCAGAGTTGTAGTTCATACAAATTCTGAGATGAGAAAGAGCCAATGCAAGAATTACTGTATTTATTTTATAGTCATACTATATTTTGTTGGCAAGCAACAATTTTGTTTTCTTCAAAATAGATCTAGAGATGTCATGTAGAATATCTCAATTGCCTGAAAAAAAGATTTGTTTGGACAACTGTTAACCATGTGACTGATTGCATGTTCCATCAATTGTAAGCTTCTTATATCTGGTTCTGTTGTTGATATTGCAGTAACTGTCTTAACAGTTCCTTGTTGATATTGCAGTAACTGTCTTAACAGTTCCTTGTTGATATTGCAGTAACTGTCTAACAGTTCCTTGTTGATATTGCAGTAACTGTCTTAACAGTTCTCTTCATCGTTAGGTGAATTTTTGATTGCATTGGAATATGTCCGTTTCGTCAATAGAAGATAACTTTTTTATTTATTTTGTTTGTGGGTGGGGCGGGGCATGTGAGCAATCATCATTTGCCCCCATCCTTGTCTGTTGTCTTGTTTGTAAACGTTTCATTCCCCCCTTAAGACCTGAACAGACCCATACAGTGGTATGTATATTGGAAGGATAGTATATTACTCTATGGAGATTGGTTTTCTGGACATATGACAATAAATAAACGTTAAAGAATACGGAATGGACAATGCCGAGAAACTGGTAACATGGGTACGAAGAAAAACACAACACAATATGTGTTGGACACCACTATGTGTTCTGGTGTTCTGGAATTTAGAAATTATACCACCTCATCTACTATAGGTCATTTGAATTGTTACATAACGCGATGTTCTGAAGATATTCCGGACCCTGTTCAACAGTATTATTTAAGCTGTATTGATCAAGATTCAAGATGACCACGACAGCCAGGGACTCAAGTTTACATGAACTTTTTGACATGACCTTTCTAGGAAAATCTTTACAAAAATTTTGGACACCTCTAAATGTTTGAACCAAATATATGCATCATTATTTAATTGTTTTATAGTATTTTTTTTCGTGTGGTTGGAAATTCAAGATGGTTGCTTCTGTGTCAGTGGTGTCGTTTAAGCAGGAGCTCCCTTCAAAATAATGTTTGAAAAATCAATTGTGTCAGAAATTGTCCACTGAACTTGTTGAGTTAGTGATTGTTGTTTAACTCCAACACAGCTATACCCAGGGGCGGCTCAAGGTGGGGGAGCACCCGGCGCCCCCCCCCCCCCCCCTAAAATTGGAAAAAAATATGATTTTTTGGCGTAAAATCGTGATTTTTCACACAAAATACCCCAAAAATGTTCGTGTCTCCCTCCCCTCGGCGCAATTTTTTTAAGTGCGCCCCCCGCCCTAACTTTAAATCCTGGATCCGCCCCTGATATCATGGTCAGAACAAATTAATTTTTAATGAAATGATGGTCATGTCCGCTTTGTACTAGTTGGATTTTGATAGTGCTAGCTCACTGAAACAACAGTCCGCCAATAGACATGTCTCCCAACTCGGAAACGTTATCCTGCTTCTGAGTCAACCAGTCTTTGCTCTTTCTCTTAAATGCTGGGTGCTTAGCAGAGAAACAACAACTATCAATGTTATAGTCTTTGGTTTGACCCGATCGGGACTCGAATCTATGATCTACCACACTTGAAGCAAGCACACTAACCATTGCATCTGGTTACTGGATCGTTCCTCCATTCTGCGGAGCACTCTCAATTGAGATTTAAATTGCTAATTAAATAATTAAGTAAAGCTTACTGTATAGCAACACCCAGAAAGTATCTACATCTATGTACCCTATATCTTCCCCATGCGGTTGTACCTATTGAACTACAGCGCTGTACACACTTGAATGGTTCCTTGTTTAGTTTGACTATTTCAAACCCCAGTTTGTTGTTAATTAAATGCAATCTACATAGATGAGGAGTTAATGACCTAATAAAAATTAACTAGATTTTGCATAAAGTTTGTATCTTAGTAATTGCATACAAATTTCACAATTTGACTTGTAAAGAAAACAAATATGCAAATTCAATTTAAGAGTTCAATGGTGATCCGATTTATTTTAAACGTTAGAATCTCAATCAATTCATAGCAGTCCTTTAAATTCTTTATATGGTTTAGCAGAATTTTGTTAAGCGATAAAATTTAAACATTTATATGTAAATTTTGAATCAAGTTTTTAGTCACAAGATGTGTGCATTTATACATTCTTAAGATATGTTAGAAATATTAATCGTTTATTTAAAAAAAATACCAAAAAATGATAAATGTCACGATTTTTATTAGATTCAACATTGATTTGATGTAAATTTCATACAAGACAAGCGTGCACAATAATTACATTTCTCAGACAAGAACAACTGTATTCCCGGATTTCATCAGTTATTATTTTTTTTTATGTCAAATTAGCAACAGTAAATCAAAGGATATATGTCAGATTTGATACAATGTGATGCCCTTTTTTTTTCCTTAGCTCACCTTGCCAAAGGCAATATGAGCTTTTGCCATCACTTGGCGTCCGTCGTCCGATAACTTTTCACATTTTAATCTTCTCCTCTGAAACCGCTTGGCCAAATGAACCGAAACTTGGTAGGAAGCATCTATGGAAGATCTTCTATACAGATTACTCATTTTGTCCCGATCGGTTTACAAACATGGCCGCTACAGGCAATTATTGTTTCTGATTGGTTGATTTCTAAAAAAATCTTCTCCTCTGTTAAAAGAAAGATACCTCTTGCCTAAACTGTTAAAAGAAAGATACCTCTTGCCTAAACTGTTAAAAGAAAGATAGCTCTTGCCCTCAAAAATTAAGTAATGCTGATATAGTGTAACATGTTTATTCTATACATTACAAGTAGGTATTCACATTTTAATATTCTTTTTAGCAAACCTTTGGCCATCACTTGGTGTTCGTCGTCTGTCGTCTGTCATCCGTTTACTTTTCACATTTTAATCTTCTCCTCTGAATACCCTCAGCCAAATGATCTGAAACTTGGTAGGAAGCATCTATGGAAGGTCCTCTCTAAAGAGTGCACATTTTGTTATGATCCATTACCAAGCATGGCCGCCACAGACAATTCTTGTTTCTGATTGGCAGATTTTTTAAAATCTCCTCTGAAACCGCTTGGTCAAATGAACCGAAACTTGATAGGAAGCATCTATGGAAGGTCCTCCATGAAGAGTGCTCAATTCGTCCCGATCGGTTAACAAACATGGCTACCACCGAAACTTGGTAGGAATCATCTATGGAATGTCCTCTATGAAGATTGCTCATTTCGTCCCGATCGGTTAATAAATATGGCTACCACCGAAACTTGACAGGAAGCATCAATGTAATGTCCTCTATGAAGATTGCTCATTTCGTCCCGATCGGTTAGCAAACGTGGCCACCACATGCAATTCTTGTTTCTGATTTGTCGATTTCTAAAAAATCTTCTCCTTTGAAACTGCTTAGCCATATGAACCGAAACTTGGTAGGAAGCATCTACATGTATGGAAGGTTCTGTATTAAGCTTCCTCAAAAGCAGAATGAAAGGTGAGCAACACAGGCTCAGCCCACTGAGCCTCTAGTTTCTCATCGTATCATGAACGATCGCCTGTTTGAAAAAAATATCACTATACTCTTCTACCATCAAACAGAGCACAACATTAACACTTAAAACTTTACAGGAGTCTGACATAAATATCAATGATACCACAGGCGCTCTTGGCACGAAATTACCACCACCCTTTTAACTTTATGTTTACATATTTATTTTCAGAAAACTTCTTTATTATTTCATCTCTTTTTTCATTTATTTAACTTGTTCCTGTCCATATTCATACAATCTTAAATGTTAACAGCAGCTGACACGTGTCGACCCTATGAGGATAATAAGATAATTTATCCTGCAATTGGGTTATTTTTTGTCATAATATATGGGTTGAAATAAACTGTTGCTTTATTATGATAGTGCCATAATAACACTTTTCACATTAGCGTAATAAAGCTATTAAGCCACACTCCTGTCATAATAATACTTTTCACATTAGCCTAATAAAGCTAATAAGCCACACCCTTGTCATAGTAACTCTTTTCACACTAGCCTAATAAAGATATTAAACCACACCCCTTACCGGAACTACTATTGAGGTATCAATGGGGTTTCCGTTATCTTTTTATTTTATTATTAAATTAAATAACAGTTTTTTGCAAATTTTATTGCAGGATAAATACAATATTGGTGTATTGACGGTAAATTATAGAATTTATGTGGCTCGGCACGAAACGGGTGGAAAGACTCGCTAAAGTTCGTTCTTTCCCCCGTTTCTAAGCCTCGCCACAAAAGCCGGGTCGAAATATAAAATGAGTAACCATTGTCTGTTATAAGTGATCACATCATATTGAAACTGTTCACACAGGATAGTTTGTAGATGGTCGAGTTTCCGTTTTGTGATCGTCTCTACTCTCTTTACCCTTGTCAACTCACTGCTACTTTAGGACTTCATATTCAAATTCCTCCCGGTTTTAGGGGCCCGGGTGGCTCAATGAGTTAGGAAGTTGGATTATCTAACAACTCATACAAGCCTATCACCAATACAGCGTGGGTTCGCGCCCGGCTTTGTAAATTACAAAAAAGGTGCATTCGACTCGCAGTCGCAAGTGATAAAGTTTACCAGTTGCTTGCCCACGGTTGGTGGTTCTCTCCGGGAACTCCGGCTTCTTCCACCACTAAATCTGATCGCCATGATATAGCTTAAATGTTGCTGAAAGTGGCGTTAAACACAATAAATCAAATTTCCCGGTTTTGCTTAGATGTAAAATTGAAATGAGAAAATCTATTAATATGACATATTTTGTAAGAAATTGGGGAAGAAACAAGGTTATAACCAAAGCATGATTTTATTGAGGAATTTCTCATTAATTTGGAAAACAGGCAAGACAAGTAGATAACTTGATACATTGGATGATTGTGGGGGGGGGGGGGGGGGGGGGGGTTTCATGACATTTTTTCATAAGTTTTTTTTACCTCGCGATACTTAGAATACCTCAGATAATACCCTTTCTGGTTTAATGTGATAGAGACTTTTTCTTTATTGTCATATTCGAATTACATTTCTTCGGTCACATGTTGCCATAATACATTTCTCTTAGACTCCAATACAACATCTTTGAATATTGAAATTGTTATATAAAAGACCTTCTTTTGCGTAGGATGAAATCTCATTAAGCGTGTTTTCGAGAAGACACACATTTCAATATGGAATACGTTCTATTACTAAAGGAAACTGTAAACTTCATTCTATTAATGCTGAGATTCGCTTATAAATCCATTCGATGTATTAACTATTTATCGTTCATTGTGAATTCATTCCAAGAACACGTAGCTTTATTACTATTACTTCAATGTTTTTTTTATCACATATAGTCTTTGGTGTATACCAAGTCTTTATATATATATACGGTTTCTTTTAAGAAAAGAAGTTACAAAGCCGTTTAAAAGCCGGTAAATGTCATCAATATCCTCCGGTTGGTTTTTGTAGAATTAGTAACATATCTGTTAAAAGTGCACTGACATTTAATACAGAATCGAGAAAAAAGTGAAGTTATACTTTTATCAAAGTCTTCTCTGGTGAGGTATTGTAATGCTTCATTACAGAAGATAAAATAATCGGTAAGACATCATCTTCTAGTCTAATTGAATATAGTCTTTGATGCCGGGATAAAATTAACCTAATCTGTATCACGTCATTGACAGAGTCTTGTCTAATTACTAGCGTCCCTAATTGTATTTATAGAAAGTGCTTCCCACTCTGTTGTCAAACAATGTTGTTATTTTCTGTCATTTGTTCATTTCTAACAATGGTCAAGATGACAACTAGAGCTGTCACGGTCTACATCAATATCTACTCACTCTAATTCGTGATCAGATCACCACGACAAGTATACTACATAGTATCAGATAAAAATTGTGAAATGCTTCAACGATTTATCAATATATTTCAGCCTGGTAGTAGATTGGTAAGACAATTCATATTTAATCTTTTGTAGAGGAGCTAAGACCATCTCATTGGGCAACATTTAGAAGCTATAACATGCTGTAGTATTGATAGTAAAAATAGATTCTGTGACGAAAATGAAAATTTAGGAAAATAATAAAACTTGTAAAAAATAGATTCTGTGACGAAAATGATTTTTTTTTAAAAATACGGGAAAATGATACGCGGAAAATGACGTCATGTACGCGGAAAACAAATAACGTTGCATTTCAAACGTTGCGGTTTGAAAAAAGTACGGTAAAATGAAATGTCTTATGACGTCATGTACGCGGAAAACAAGTAACATTGCAAGTTATATTCGTTTTACAGAGTTTTAATATGCTTATATAGATTTCACTGTTCTGAGAGTAAACACCACAATATCATAGTCATGGCGTATGAAGTTAGGATTTTAATCATTCTTTTATATTTCCAGAATTAGCAAAGCAGAATTAATCTCGGAAAATCAGAAAACATGGAAAGAAGAAAATTCTGATTTGAAAGAATCATTAAAAACAATGAAAAAAAGATATGGAACATATGGAAGAAACGTAAGTTGAATAGTGAAAAGATAGGGAAAATATTGAAGAAAAGTAAGTTGAATAGTGAAAAGACATGGAAAATATGGAAGAAAAGAAAGTTGAGGTGATAAGATTTGGAAAGTATAGAAGAAAAATAAATTGAATAGTGAAAAAATATGAAAAATATGGAAGAAAAGTCAGTTGAATAGTGAAAAGATATGGAAAATATGGAAGAAAAGTAAGTTGAATAGTGAAATGATATGGAAAATATGGAGGAAAAGTTAGTTGAAAAGTGAAAAGATACGAAAAATATGGAAAAAAGTAAGTTGAAAAATGAAAAGATATGGGAAATACAGAAGAAAGGAAAGTTGAATAGTGAAATGATATGTAAAATACGGAAGAAAAGTAGGTTGAATAGTGAAATGATATGCCAAATATGGAAGAAAAATAAGTCGAATAGTGAAATGATATGGAAAATATGGAAGAAAAGTAAGTTGAATATTGAAAAGATTTGGAAGAAAGGCAAGTCGAATAGTGATAAGATATGGACAATATGGAAGAAAGGCAAGTTGAATAGTGAAAAGATATGAAAAATATGGAAGAAACCCAAGTTGAATAGTGAAAAGATATCGAAAATACAGAAGAAAAGTAAGTTGAATAGTGAAAAGATATGGAAATTATGGAAGAAAAGTAAGTTGAATAGTGAAAAGATATGGAAAATATGGAAGAAAGGCAAGTCGAATAGTGATAAGATATGGACAATATGGAAGAAAGGGAAGTTGAATAGTGAAAAGATATGGAAAATATGGAAGAAAGGCAAGTCGAATAGTGATAAGATATGGACAATATGGAAGAAAGGCAAGTTGAATAGTGAAATGATATGGAAAATATGGAAGAAAAGTAAGTTGAAAAGTGAAAAGATACGAAAAATACGAAAGAAAAGTAAGTTGAATTGTGAAAAGATATGGAAATTGTGGAAGAAAGGAAAGCTAAATAGTGAAAAGATATGGAAAATACGGAAGAAAGGTAAGTTGAATAATGGAAAGATTTGGAAAATATGGAAGAAAAGTAAGTTGAATAGTGAAGAGATTTGGAAAATATGGAAGAAAGGCAAGTCGAATAGTGATAAGATATGGACAATATGGAAGAAAGGCAAGTTGAATAGTGAAATGATATGGAAAATATGGAAGAAAAGTAAGTTGAAAAGTGAAAAGATACGAAAAATACGAAAGAAAAGTAAGTTGAATTGTGAAAAGATATGGAAATTGTGGAAGAAAGGAAAGTTGAATAATGGAAAGATTTGGAAAATATGGAAGAAAAGTAAGTTGAATAGTGAAGAGATTTGGAAAATATGGAAGAAAAGTAAGTTGAATAGTGAAATGATATGGAAAATATGGAAGAAAAGTAAGTTGAAAAGTGAAAAGATATACACAATATGGAAGAAAGGCAAGTTGAATTGTGAAAAAGATATGGAAAGTACGGAAGGAAAGTAGATTGAATAATGAAATGATATGGAAAAAATAGGAGGAAAAATAAGTTGAATAGTGAAATGATATGGAAAATATGGAAGAAAAGCAAGTTGAATAGTGATAAGATATGGACAATATGGAAGAAAGGCAAGTTGAAATCTGAAAAGATATGGAAAATATGGAAGAAATCCAAGTTGAATAGTGAAAAGATATGGAAAATGCAGAAGAAAAGTAGGTTGAATTGTGAAATGATATGGAAAATATGGAAGAAAAGTAAGTTGAAATGTGAAATGATATGGAAAATATGGAAGAAAGACAAGTTGAATAGTGATAAGATATGGACAATATGAGAGAAAGGCAAGTTGAATAGTGAAAAGATATGAAAAATATGGAAGAAACCTAAGTTGAATAGTGAAAAGACATGGAAAATACAGAAAAAAGTAAGTTGAATAGTGAAAAAATATGGAAATTATGGAAAAAAAGTAAGTTGAATAGTGATAAGATATGGACAATATGGAAGAAAGGCAAGTTGAAATGTGAAAAGATATAGAAAATATGGAAGAAAGCCAAGTTGAATAGTGAAAAGATATGAAAAATGCAGAAGAAAAGTAGGTTGAATTGTGAAATGATATGGAAAATATGGAAGAAAAGTAAGTTGAAAAGTGAAAAGATACGAAAAATACGAAAGAAAAGTAAGTTGAATTGTGAAAAGATATGGAAATTGTGGAAGAAAGGAAAGTTAAATAGTGAAAAGATATGGAAAATACGGAAGAAAGGTAAGTTGAATAATGGAAAGATTTGGAAAATATGGAAGAAAAGTAAGTTGAATAGTGAAGAGATTTGGAAAATATGGAAGAAAAGTAAGTTGAATAGTGAAATAATATGGAAAATATGGAAGAAAAGTAAGTTGAAAAGTGAAAAGATATACACAATATGGAAGAAAGGCAAGTTGAATTGTGAAAAAGATATGGAAAGTACGGAAGGAAAGTAGATTGAATAATGAAATGATATGGAAAAAATAGGAGGAAAAATAAGTTGAATAGTGAAATGATATGGAAAATATGGAAGAAAAGCAAGTTGAATAGTGATAAGATATGGAAGAAAGGCAAGTTGAAATCTGAAAAGATATGGAAAATATGGAAGAAATCCAAGTTGAATAGTGAAAAGATATGGAAAATGCAGAAGAAAAGTAGGTTGAATTGTGAAATGATATGGAAAATATGGAAGAAAAGTAAGTTGAAAGTGAAATGATATGGAAAATATGGAAGAAAGACAAGTTGAATAGTGATAAGATATGGACAATATGGGAGAAAGGCAAGTTGAATAGTGAAAAGATATGAAAAATATGGAAGAAACCTAAGTTGAATAGTGAAAAGACATGGAAAATACAGAAAAAAGTAAGTTGAATAGTGAAAAAATATGGAAATTATGGAAAAAAAGTAAGTTGAATAGTGATAAGATATGGACAATATGGAAGAAAGGCAAGTTGAAATGTGAAAAGATATAGAAAATATGGAAGAAAGCCAAGTTGAATAGTGAAAAGATATGGAAAATGCAGAAGAAAAGTAGGTTGAATTGTGAAATAATATGGAAAATATGGAAGAAAAGAAAGTTGAATGGTGAAAAGATATGGAAATTATGGAAGAAAAGTAAGTTGAATAGTGAAAAGATAGGGAAAAAAGTACGGGAAAATGAAATGTTTTGTGGCGTCATGTACTAGAAAAACAACTAACTGATATTTCAAACGTTGTATTTCAAACGTTGCGGTTTGAAAAAGTACGGGAAAATAAAATGTTTTATGACTTCATGTACTAGAAAAACAAGTAAAGTTGCATTTCAAACGTTGCGGTTTGAAAAAGTACGGGAAAATTAAATATTTTTAACGTCATGCACTAGATAAGTAGGTTGAATAGTGAAATGTTATGGAAAATACAGAAGAAAAGTAAGTTGAATAGTGAAAAGACATGGAAATTATGGAAGAAAAGTAAGTTGAATAGTGAAAAGATAGAGAAATAATTGAAGAAAACCAAGTTGAATAGTGAAATGATTTGGAAAATATGGAGGAAAAGTAGGTTGAATTATGAAATGATATGGAAAATATGGAAGAAAGGCAAGTTGAATAGTGATAAGATATGGAAAAATATGGAAGAAATGCAAGTCGAATTGTGAAAAGATATGGACAATATGGAGGAAAAATAAGTTGAATAGTGAAAAGATATGAAAAATATGGAAGAAACCCAAGTTGAATAGTGAAAAGATATGGAAATTATGGAAGAAAAGTAAGTTGAATAGTGAAAAGATATGGAAAATACAGAAGAAAAGTAAGTTGAATAGTGAAAAGATATGGAAATTATGGAAAAAAAGTAAGTTGAATATGGAATTTGAACCAATGAGATGACAGAATCCAGTATCCAGAGCAGCAGCAGCAGCAGCAATACACTCTTACCTCAGAGCAGCAGCAGCCTCCGCTTCCGCAGCAGCAGCAGCAGCAAAAGCAGCAGCCATACACGCTTACCCCAGAGCAGCAGCAGCAGCAACAACAACAGCAGCCGCTGCCGCAGCAGCAGCAGCAATAGCGTTGAAATTCCACCCAAAACACTTTACAAACAAAAACAAAACGAAACACATTATGAAAAACCACACATTAACGTAAACATATATGACAAAACCGCAACAAGTCAACAAAATATTGATTAAAATGTTGAATAGACACGAAAATTAGAGGAAGGAATCAAGAAACGTCAAGATCTCTGAATATATAGCAAAAATGCAGTGCGGACGTGATAAACTACTTGGAGTACATATTGAACCTATCCGAAAACACCGTAGGTTAAAACCATTATTGAAGGCGCTAACAAAATGGCGGGGAAAGGGGCAGATAACCAGTGAAAGGGCTAGTTCCGGTAGGCATGCTACTTATAGGACGCGGACGTCATAGAGGACACCCCAAGGGGCACTTCCGGTGAAAATACACACTAGGGTGGATATTGCGCAACTTCCGATTGCGCATGTGCACACCCATGGGCACCCGAAGGGGTCACGTGACCTTCGGTCACTTCCGGTAGTCCTGGTTCTTGTACTACTGTACTACATTTTGTACTACTACTATAGTAAGAAAAAAACGCGGGAAAAAGCCGGGCATGTGCAGAACATGCTTCCGGTTATGATGTCACTTCCGGTCACTTCCAGTGATTTCCGGTCACATGACTGACGTTTCTTCCGGTCACGTCGCTTCCGGTAACTCCACCACCTCAAATGTGGTTTGAACCGTACTGATATACTATTGTTACCCATTGGAACCGAAACGGTCACTTTATCCTTAAATCGCATAGATCGACAAGATAAAAAAAAAACCACAATAATAAGAACTATTCCATTTTACAAGCATCAAATTGCTAGACATAAAAAGATAACAAAGAACCAACAAAATTGTAGGCTCCTAATTTAGAACAGGCAAAAGAGTACGGCGGTGTTAAACAGGCTAACGAGATCACATTTTTACCAATTTATACTACAACAAAGGACTTAAATATAACCATACTACATGTATATGTACGACATTTTATATATTATATATGGTTTTATTTCAACATGAAACGTGAAATTGTCATATCTACAAAAAAAATACTTCAACATGAAATAGTGCAGTGGTATCAACACCGCCTACAACTTTCACCATTCATTTCCATATAAAATCCTCACCCGAGGGATAGGACCTAGTCTCGTCAATGCATAGTACAATTCACACCACCAATACCCGCTACTCATTCAAATTAAATAAAAACTTCGGCCTAGGACGGAAGTTCCCGGAACGCAAATTAAAGCCTCTTTAGGTCAGTTTTAAATACTAGTAAATCCAAATAAAACAAACACTTTAGAGTTTCCTTTTTATTATTGATTTATTGGCCTATATGAGTCGTAAGTCGCACGTGAGATATAAAGCACACACTAATAACCACAACAATGAAAAGCAGGTCAAAATAAAGTGGTTTGGTTGGTTTTATAGTGTTTAACGCCACTTTCAACAATATTTCAGTTATATCGTTGCCGTCAGTTTTATTGGCGGGGGAAACCGGGGTATCTGGAGAAAACGCCGAACTGACCTCCACGATATTACTGATATATTGTTGAACGTGGAGTTAAACGCAATAAACCATAAATTTATATTGAAATAAATGAAAAGAACATTGATTATTTCAATTCGGTTTGATCATTGTGGAAGTAAACCAACGATATAATAATATCAGAAACGTAATAGTTGAACAATTCTATTAAAATCAGCCCTCTCACCTGCTCCCTTTTACTGATATATCGTGGATCTCACACACCGTGACATACTCAGGGGAGCAAGTGAAGCAAGTGAGGTGTCTGATTTTAATAAGGAGAGGTCTGATTTTAATCATAAGAGGTCTGATTTTAATCATGAGAGGTCTGATTTTAATCATAAGAGGTCTGATTTTAGTCATAAGAGGTCTGATTTTAATCATGAGAGGTCTGATTTTAATCATAAGAGGTCTGATTTTAATCATAAGAGGTCTGATTTTAATCATAAGAGGTCTGATTTTAATCATAAGAGGTCTGATTTTAATCATTATAGGTCTGATTTTAATCATGAGAGGTCTGATTTTAATCATAAGAGGTCTGATTTTAGTCATAAGAGGTCTGATTTTAATCATGAGAGGTCTGATTTTAATCATAAGAGGTCTGATTTTAATCATAAGAGGTCTGATTTTAATCATAAGAGGTCTGATTTTAATCATAAGAGGTCTGATTTTAATCATAAGAGGTCTGATTGAGTTCTAATAATCACAGAACTAACGTTGATTTTATACATTCCGTGTCATCTAAAATCGGCACCGTTTACTTCTATCTTTTGCAAATTCCAATGAAAAACACCATTTCTTGTTAAGGCCTAACAGGGTTTTCCTCCCCATGTTACATTGTTAAGGCGATGTCCTAGATCTACAGGGACTTAAGTCTGTCCTAGATCCACAGGGACTTTAGGCTGTCCAGAGACCCACCGTCTGTTCCTCCCCATGTTACATTGTTAAGGCGATGTCCTAGATCTACAGGGACTTTAGTCTGTCCTAGATCCACAGGGACTTTAGGCTGTCCAGAGACCCACCGAATGTTCCTCCCCATGTTACATTTTTAAGGCGATGTCCTAGATCTACAGGGACTTTAGGCTGTCCAGAGACCCACCGTCTGTTCCTCCCCATGTTACATTTTTAAGGCGATGTCCTAGATCTACAGGGACTTTAGGCTGTCCAGAGACCCACCGTCTGTTCCTCCCCATGTTACATTTTTAAGGCGATGTCCTAGATCTACAGGGACTTTAGGCTGTCCAGAGACCCACCGTCTGTTCCCCCCATGTTACATTTTTAAGGCGATGTCCTAGATCTACAGGGACTTTAGGCTGTCCAGAGACCCACCGTCTGTTCCTCCCCATGTTACATTTTAAGGCGATGTCCTAGATCCACAGGGACTTTAGGCTGTCCAAAGACCCACCGTCTGTTGTTAAATTAGAGACTATGTTATATTCTTCATGTCCATCGAATGCACACCGTTTGAATCTATGTTTGTCTGATTTGTTGTAGGTAAGTTAGGGTTAGGGTTATTGTGTTTAACACCACTTTCAACAATATTTCAGCTATATCATGGCAGTCAGTTTTATTGGTGAAGGAAACCGGAGTACCCGGAGAAAACCACCGACCTCCCGAAAGTCACTGTCAAATTTGATCACATAATTGTATCGACTACACCTCGCCTGAGTGGGATTCGAACTCACAATGTTAGTGATGATAGGCACTGATTGCATGGGTTGTTATGAATCAAACTGCCATGTTTGTAAAGTAAGCTTGTTCTCGTCATAAATATAGAAAAAATAGTGCACAATTGACGTCAAACAGCAATCAATTAATCAATTACAGAGAATCTTATACAATATAGGAATATATGGGATAGAAACTTTACAGAGAATCTTATACAATATAGGAATATATGGGATAGAAACTGTACAGAGAATCTTATACAATATTGGTATACATGGGTTAGAAACAACAATCAATTAATCAATTGTAGAGAATCTTATACAATATAGGAATATATGAGATAGAAACTTTACAGAGAATCTTATACAATATTGGTATACATGGGATAGAAACAACAATCAATTAATCAATTACAGAGAATCTTATACAATATAGGAATACATGGGATAGAAACAACAATCAATTAATCAATTGTAGAGAATCTTATACAATATAGGAATATATGGGATAGAAACTTTACAACAATCAATTAATCAATTACAGAGAATCTTATACAATATAGGAATACATGGGATAGAAACAACAATCAATTAATCCATTACAGAGAATCTTATACAATATAGGAATTCATGGGATAGAAACTTTACAACAATCAATTAATCAATTACAGAGAATCTTATACAATATAGGAATACATGGGATAGAAACTTTACAACAATCAATTAATCAATTACAGAGAATCTTATACAATATAGGAATTCATGGGATAGAAACTTTACAACAATCAATTAATCAATTACAGAGAATCTTATACAATATAGGAATACATGGGATAGAAACAACAATCAATTAATCAATTACAGAGAATCTTATACAATATAGGAATGTATGGGATAGAAACTTTACAACAATCAATTAATCAATTACAGAGAATCTTATACAATATTGGAATTCATGGGATAGAAACTTTACAACAATCAATTAATCAATTACAGAGAATCTTATACAATATAGGAATACATGGGATAGAAACAACAATCAATTAATCAATTACAGAGAATCTTATACAATATAGGAATACATGGGATAGAAATGTTACAACAATCAATTAATCAATTACAGAGAATCTTATACAATATAGGAATACATGGGATAGAAACAACAATCAATTAATCAATTACAGAGAATCTTATACAATATTGGAATTCATGGGATAGAAACTTTACAACAATCAATTAATCAATTACAGAGAATCTTATACAATATAGGAATACATGGGATAGAAACTTTACAACAATCAATTAATCAATTACAGAGAATCTTATACAATATAGGAATACATGGGATAGAAACTTTACAACAATCAATTAATTAATTACAGAGAATCTTATACAATATAGGAATACATGGGATAGAAACAACAATCAATTAATCAATTACAGAGAATCTTATACAATATAGGAATGTATGGGATAGAAACTTTACAACAATCAATTAATCAATTACAGAGAATCTTATACAATATAGGAATACATGGGATAGAAACAACAATCAATTAATCAATTACAGAGAATCTTATACAATATAGGAATGTATGGGATAGAAATGTTACAACAATCAATTAATCAATTACAGAGAATCTTATACAATATAGGAATGTATGGGATAGAAACAACAATCAATTAATCAATTACAGAGAATCTTATACAATATAGGAATACATGGGATAGAAACAACAATCAATTAATCAATTACAGAGAATCTTATACAATATAGGAATGTATGGGATAGAAACTTTACAACAATCAATTAATCAATTACAGAGAATCTTATTCAACATAGGAATGTATGGGATAGAAATGTTACAACAATCAATTAATCAATTACAGAGAATCTTATACAATATAGGAATGTATGGGATAGAAATGTTACAACAATCAATTAATCAATTACAGAGAATCTTATACAATATAGGAATACATGGGATAGAAACAACAATCAATTAATCAATTACAGAGAATCTTATACAATATAGGAATACATGGGATAGAAACAACAATCAATTAATCAATTACAGAGAATCTTATACAATATAGGAATGTATGGGATAGAAACTTTACAACAATCAATTAATCAATTACAGAGAATCTTATACAATATAGGAATACATGGGATAGAAACAACAATCAATTAATCAATTACAGAGAATCTTATACAATATAGGAATGTATGGGATAGAAACTTTACAACAATCAATTAATCAATTACAGAGAATCTTATACAATATAGGAATATATGGGATAGAAACAACAATCAATTAATCAATTACAGAGAATCTTATACAATATAGGAATGTATGGGATAGAAACTTTACAACAATCAATTAATCAATTACAGAGAATCTTATACAATATAGGAATACATGGGATAGAAACAACAATCAATTAATCAATTACAGAGAATCTTATACAATATAGGAATGTATGGGATAGAAATGTTACAACAATCAATTAATCAATTACAGAGAATCTTATACAATATAGGAATGTATGGGATAGAAATGTTACAACAATCAATTAATCAATTACAGAGAATCTTATACAATATAGGAATACATGGGATAGAAACAACAATCAATTAATCAATTACAGAGAATCTTATACAATATAGGAATACATGGGATAGAAACAACAATCAATTAATCAATTACAGAGAATCTTATACAATATAGGAATGTATGGGATAGAAACTTTACAACAATCAATTAATCAATTACAGAGAATCTTATACAATATAGGAATACATGGGATAGAAACAACAATCAATTAATCAATTACAGAGAATCTTATACAATATAGGAATGTATGGGATAGAAACTTTACAACAATCAATTAATCAATTACAGAGAATCTTATACAATATAGGAATACATGGGATAGAAACAACAATCAATTAATCAATTACAGAGAATCTTATACAATATAGGAATGTATGGGATAGAAATGTTACAACAATCAATTAATCAATTACAGAGAATCTTATACAATATAGGAATGTATGGGATAGAAATGTTACAACAATCAATTAATCAATTACAGAGAATCTTATACAATATAGGAATGTATGGGATAGAAATGTTACAACAATCAATTAATCAATTACAGAGAATCTTATACAATATAGGAATGTATGGGATAGAAATGTTACAACAATCAATTAATCAATTACAGAGAATCTTATACAATATAGGAATACATGGGATAGAAACAACAATCAATTAATCCATTACAGAGAATCTTATACAATATAGGAATATATGGGATAGAAACTTTACAAAATTAAAATACGTCAATCTATATTCTGTTTTGCTCTTTACTAATATTAAACAAGCTCAAATTTACAACCAATAACCATTAGGTAAATAGATGACACTAGAGTGGGTACATGACGGGGATACTTCTATTACATCAAGTAATAGAGCATACAGATATCTGGGATTACGCTTGGCAACGTTCCATCTTCGTTCATTTCCAGGAATTTGCTGTTCTCGTGCAAGAAGTGTGACGTTCTACTAACATTACACACCCATTTACGTTTTGTAATAATCCAAAGTTGTGTACCAACACACTTCGACGCCCATGTTTTTCCTATGAGGTTTTGTGGTGGGGGTATTGATCTCAATTTTTTTTATATAATTCTAATGGGATTTCAGAACAATCAATATAATTTGGCTGACATTCGATACCTGATTAGCGTACAGCCTGTAATATAATATACTATTTATAGAACAGAAAACGAATACAATATAATCCAATTATTATAATTGAAAATAAACACATTTATCACGTTAAGAATGTCAAAAGGTCTGACGGCTATTTTGTTGTCATTTTCTGACAGTTGTCCTATATCTTGACCTTTAACAGACACTACTATTACAATCATAATTTGTTCTGTGATAAACATTGATTTCTATAAACCTGTTTTACCATACTGACATTTTAGAAGGAAAAAAAACCCCCACAGATACTTGGCGAACGTATAGTATTAAAAGAATCATGGAATGACTTTGAATTGGAAGAATACTGATGTAATACTAAATCAAGTTGTAAAGTAAAACGAAGCTAGTTCACTAGTGAAATATAACCAGTTGTAACATAAGAGAAATGAAATGAGAAACATAATTGGTTATTTCACTGATGGAACGAATCTAGAAAGACGTTGGAATATTTCACAAGAGAAAGAAAATCAGAAAGAGTGAGGGAGTAATTGTTGTTGAACATTTTTTTTTCAGTTTATCGTGAAGATGACTTAAGTTACATTTTGAAGAAATTACGGCGATGTCCACTTTGTACCAGACCAATTATAATTAAACTTTTTTCTTTAGAAACTACAAACATGACTGAACCCACACTGTACTGTATCATTGGATGGTCCCTTAAAAGTTCAAATGTTTGATGTGGATCGGATATCCAAGATGGCAGCCACCGCATCAATTAGACTATACCTGGACTATACCTAGACTATGCCTAGACTATGCCTAGACTATACCTGGACTATACCTACACTATGCCTAGACTATACCTAGACTATACCTGGACTATACCTGGACTATACCTAGACTATACCTAGGCTATACCTGGACTATACCTAGACTATACCTAGACTATACCTGGACTATACCTGTACTATACCTAGACTATACCTGGACTATACCTGGACTATACCTAGACTATACCTGGACTATACCTAGACTATACCTAGACTATACCTGGACTATACCTAGACTATACCTGGACTATACCTAGACTATACCTAGACTATACCTAGACTATACCTGGACTATACCTAGACTATACCTATACTATACCTAGACTATACCTAGGCTATACCTAGACTATACCTGGACTATACCTAGGCTATACCCAGACTATACCTAGACTATACCTGGACTATGCCTAGACTATACCTAGACTATACCTAGACTATACCTGGACTATACCTGGACTATACCTAGACTATACCTGGACTATACCTAGATTATACCTAGACTATACCTAGACTATACCTAGACTATACCTGGACTATACCTAGACTATACCTGGACTATGCCTAGACTATACCTAGACAATACCTAGATTATACCTAGACTATACCTACACTATACCTGGACTATACCTAGACTATACCTGGACTATACCTGGACTATACCTTGGCTATACCTAGGCTATATCTGGACTATACCTAGGCTATACCTAGGCTATGCCTAGATTATACCTAGACTATACCTGGACTATACCTAGGCTATACCTAGGCTATACCTAGACTATACCTAGACTATACCTAGGTTATATCTGGACTATACCTAGGCTATACCTGGACTATACCTAGGCTATGCCTAGACTATACCTAGACTATACCTAGACTATACCTGGACTATACCTAGACTATACCTAGGCTATACCTGGACTATACCTAGACTATGCCTGGACTATACCTAGGCTATACTTGGACTATACCTAGATTATACCTAGACTATACCTGGACTATATCTAAGCTATACCTAGGCTATACCTAGACTATACCTAGACTATACCTAGGCTATACCTGGACTATACCTAGACTATACCTAGACTATACCTAGACTTATACCTGGACTATACATGGACTACACCTAGACTATACATGGACTATACCTGGACTATACCTAGACTATACCTAGACTTTACCTGGACTATACCTAGGCTATACCTGGACTATACCTAGACTATACCTAGACTATACCTGGACTATACCTGGACCATACATATACTATACCTAAACTATACCTGGACTATACCTAGACTATACCTGGACTATACCTAGACTATACCTAGATTATACCTGGACTATACCTAGACTATACCTAGATTATACCTGGACTATACCTAGACTATACCTAGGCTATGCCTGGACTATACCTAGGCTATACCTAGACTATTCCTAGACTATACCTAGGCTATACCTAGACTATACCTAGACTATACCTGGACTATACCTAGACTATACCTAGACTATACCTAGACTATACCTAGGTTATGCCTGGACTATACCTAGGCTATGCCTATGTTATACCTAGACTATACCTAGACTATACCTAGACTATACCTAGGCTATGCCTGGACTATACCTAGGCTATGCCTGGACTATACCTAGGCCATACCTAGACTATGCCTAGACTATACCTAGGCTATACCTAGACTATACCTAGACTATACCTGGACTATACCTAGACTATACCTAGGCTATGCCTAGACTATACCTAGACTATATCTAGACTATGCCTAGGCTATACCTGGACTATACCTAGGTTATACCTAGACTATACCTAGGCTATACCTGGACTATACCTAGACTATACCTAGACTATACCTAGGCTATACCTAGGCTATACCTGGACTATACCTAGACTATACCTAGACTATACCTAGGCTATACCTAGGCTATACCTAGACTATACCTGGACTATACCTGGACTATACCTAGACTATACCTAGGCTATACCTAGACTATACATAGACTATATCTAGACTATGCCTAGGCTATACCTGGACTATACCTAGGTTATACCTAGACTATACCTAGGCTATACCTGGACTATACCTAGACTATACCTAGACTATACCTAGGCTATACCTAGGCTATACCTGGACTATACCTAGACTATACCTAGACTATACCTAGGCTATACCTAGGCTATACCTAGGCTATACCTAGACTATACCTGGACTATACCTAGACTATACCTAGACTATACCTGGACTATACCTAGGCTATACCTAGGCTATACCTGGACTATATCTGGACTATACCTAGACTATACCTAGACTATACCTGGACTATACCTATGCTATACCTAGGCTATACCTGGACTATACCTGGACTATACCTAGATTATACCTAGACTATACCTGGACTATACCTAGGCTATGCCTAGGCTATACCTGGACTATACCTGGACTATACCTAGACTATACCTGGACTATACCTAGACTATACCTGGACTATTCCTAGACTATACCTAGGCTATACCTGGGCTATACCTAGATTATTCCTAGACTATACCTAGACTATACCTGGACTATACCTAGGCTATACCTAGGCTATACCTGGACTATACCTAGGCTATACCTAGACTATACCTAGGCTATACCTAGGCTATACCTAGACTATACCTGGACTAAGCCTAGACTATACCTAGACTATACCTGGACTATACCTAGGCTATACCTAGGCTATACCTGGACTATGCCTGGACTATACCTAGACTATACCTAGACTATACCTGGACTATACCTATGCTATACCTAGGCTATACCTGGACTATACCTGGACTATGCCTAGACTATACCTAGACTATACCTGGATTATACCTAGGCTATACCTAGGCTATACCTGGACTATACCTGGACTATACCTAGACTATTCCTGGACTATACCTAGACTATACCTGGACTATTCCTAGACTATACCTAGGCTATACCTGGGCTATACCTAGACTATTCCTAGACTATACCTAGATTATTCCTGGACTATACCTAGGCTATACCTAGGCTATACCTGGACTATACCTAGGCTATACCTGGACTATACCTAGACTATACCTAGACTATACCTAGACTATACCTAGACTATACCTAGGCTATACCTAGGCTATACCTGGACTATACCTAGACTATACCTAGACTATACCTGGACTATACCTAGGCTATACCTGGACTATACCTGGACTATACCTGGACTATACCTAGACTATACCAAGACTATACCTGGACTATACCTAGACTATACCTGGACTATTCCTAGACTATACCTAGGCTATACCTAGGCTATACCTAGACTATTCCTAGACTATACCTAGACTATACCTGGAATATACCTAGGCTATACCTAGGCTATACCTGGACTATACCTAGACTATGCCTAGACTATACCTAGACTATACCTGGACTATTCCTAGACTATACCTAGGCTATACCTAGGCTATACCTGGACTATACCTAGACTATGCCTAGACTATACCTGGACTATACCTAGGCTATACCTGGACTATACCTGGACTATACCTGGACTATACCTAGACTATACCAAGACTATACCTGGACTATACCTAGACTATACCTGGACTATTCCTAGACTATACCTAGGCTATACCTAGGCTATACCTAGACTATTCCTAGACTATACCTAGACTATACCTGGAATATACCTAGGCTATTCCTAGGCTATACCTGGACTATACCTAGGCTATACCTGGACTATACCTAGACTATGCCTAGACTATACCTAGACTATACCTGGACTATTCCTAGACTATACCTAGGCTATACCTAGGCTATACCTAGACTATTCCTAGACTATACATAGACTATACCTGGACTATACCTAGGCTATACCTAGGTTATACCTGGACTATACCTGGACTATACCTAGACTATACCTAGACTATACCTGGACTATACCTAGACTATACCTGGACTATTCCTAGACTATACCTAGGCTATACCTAGGCTATACCTAGACTATTCCTAGACTATACCTAGACTATACCTGGACTATACCTAGGCTATACCTAGGCTATACCTGGACTATACCTAGACTATACCTAGACTATACCTAGACTATACCTAGACTATACCTTGACTATACCTAGACTATACCTAGACTATACCTAGACTATACCTAGGCTATACCTGGACTATACCTAGGCTATACCTAGGCTATACCTAGACAATACCTGGACTATACCTAGACTATACCTAGGCTATACCTAGACTATACCTAGGCTATACCTAGACTATACCTGGACTATACCTAGACTATACCTAGGCTATACCTGGACTATACCTAGGCTATACCTAGGCTATACCTAGGCTATACCTAGACTATACCTAGGCTATACCTAGACTATACCTGGACTATGCCTAGACTATACCTGGACTATACCTAGACTATACCTGGACTATACCTAGGCTATACCTAGGCTATACCTAGACTATACCTGGACTATACCTAGACTATACCTAGGCTATACCTAGACTATACCTAGGCTATACCTAGACTATACCTGGACTATACCTAGACTATACCTAGGCTATACCTGGACTATACCTAGGCTATACCTAGACTATACCTAGGCTATACCTAGACTATACCTAGGCTATGCCTAGACTATACCTGGACTATACCTAGACTATACCTGGACTATACCTAGACTCTACCTGGACTCTACCTAGGCTATACCTAGGCTATACCTAGACTATACCTGGACTATACCTAGACTATACCTAGGTTATACCTAGACTATACCTAGGCTATACCTAGACTATACCTGGACTATACCTAGACTATACCTAGGCTATACCTAGACTATACCTAGACTATACCTAGGCTATACCTGGACTATACCTAGACTATACCTGGACTATACCTAGGCTATACCTAGGCTATACCTGGACTATACCTAGGCTATACCTAAGCTCCAATCTTTGATCTAGCATACTCGAGGCGAGCACCCTAACTATTACACCACTGATGCGGTCCAGTTTGGAAGGAGTTTGGCCGATGTAGATGAGTCTAATTAATGTGAAGGCTTCTGCAGTTGGTTATACAGTACAAATATACGTTGAAATCTAATATTCTCACGCCTTATGGCATCCATTAAGACAATATTGTGTGTGCTTTAAACATTTACAACGATTTAACAAAATAAAACAACGTTAAGGGACACATATCACGCATATTCTCTGTTCATTAGTTTAATCTGTCTAGACAGAAACATGATTGACAACGAGTCTTATGGTGTCTTGTTTACCCTTGTTATAGAAATTATTGATAATACACATCCATAAATATTTATGATTTTTATTTTGTTGCATTTATGAGTGAGTGAGTGATTGTTGTTTAAAGCCTAGTAATATTTTTTTCCAGCTCTGTCATGGCGAAAAACAAGTTACATTATGATGAGACAATGATGATGATATCCTCTTTGTACTAAACCAACACGGTTAGTATTAGCTTACTGAAACCACAGTCTGCGGTTAGACATGTTGCTCCACTCGGACACATTATTCTGATTCCCAGCCAGCCAGTCTCTCCGTTCACTCCTCAATACTGTCTACTCTTAGAAATACAATTCACGTTTAATTTGAAAAAAGCAACATATATATAGAAAATAACGTAAATAAACGTATCCTGTTGAAAAAGCCATAAGTTTTATCCAGTTGATATAATTTGACCTAAACCATTTCATGGTAGTAAATAACTTGGCAGTTGTCAATTTCAAATTCATGATTACATCAAATCAATTTCACCTTCTTGACATTTTATTAAAGCTGTTTCCGTACAGCTTACCTATCAAACAGTGTTAGATCAATATCATTCCTCGTTCATAGAAAATGTCAATTTGTTTTTATTTACCCTGTTGGCGTGTTATTAAGTAAATACAGGGTTAGGGTAATGGTGTTCAACGCCACTTTCCACAATATTTCAGCCATATCGTGGCGGTCAGTTTTATTGGTGGAGGAAACCGGAGTACTTGCTTAGATGGTTGGTTTATGGTGTTTATCGCCACTTTAAACAATATTTCAGTTATATCGTGGCGGTCAGTTTTTATTGGTGGAGCAAACCGGAGTACCCGGAGAAAACCACCGACATGCTGCAAGTCAAACAAACTGTTAAGTAAATATAAGGGGAATATTTTGTATTTCCTTTATTATTCAAAATACATACCCCGAGGTATTAGATAGGATTTAGTTTTCCGTGTCGGGGTACAGCCTTTCTGAAGAAGTATTCCCTGATCATGTGGGACGGATCAAATTCACCCTTAGACTTGGAATAAGAGAGAGGGGTGCTCCTTTTATGGAGCATAATACACTCCTAGCACAAAAAAATTCAGCTCCCGATGAATAACACAGCATAATAGTAGCGCCGTAGATGATGACTAAAAAGATGCATGAATTCGGAGTTTAATGTACCGAAATAACATATGGATAAAACTATGCTCATTCGATAGAAAAATGTCTATATTTTCAAATTAAGTGGGTCGTAAAAAAATCGTAAGACAACTTTTCTTGGAAATTTTGGTTTTCCGAAGGTACCCAACTGATACATAGTTGACCAGGTGAAAATAAAATTTCATATCTATAACACGTGATCGTTTATCGATAAAAAAGATATATTACACAATTAAACAGATATTTAATTGTATCAATAGATGAAAAAGAACAGTTAATTCTCGTCTGATTTAATATAACTAGCCTCTCAAAATACCCCTTATTTTGGTGGAAAATAAGACAAGTTTTCTCTTTTAGCAAATTTATTTTGTGTTTTCCGTACATTTTTAGTATTGATAAAGTAATGTTACATTAGTCCAAAAATTCATGCCAAATTTCATATCATAGATACTTGCAGATACGCAGAAAAATGCTATTTTTTGTTTGTTTCCTCTCTCATGTAATGCCTTTTATGCGCGGAAATTTGATACGCCGTTTCCGATTCTATAAATATAGTTCGACTGATCTTCGAGTCATTAATAGCACGCTGTCTTCTTTGAATGAAATGGCTTACTCCTTAGTTTCTAATTTATTTCATTGTTAAGTGTTCGGCTTTTCGCACACTGTTTACTGAGGTTTTTAGACTTCATTTGGCGTTGTTTTTGTCGTTTGCTTGTCGATAATTAGTGTATTTTGTTGATTAGTAATTAGGTTATTGTAGTACCAGAATTTAACCGGACAGACACGTTCATATTCCGTATGATGGCATCGTTCTGTAGTCCTTTGAAACTTTCTCCTTCTAGTCCAAAAAGGAGAAAAGAAACGTTGAACTGGGAGCAATGCATTATATGTCAATGTTCCAATGCATAACCTGTGATTTGTATGCGAGATGTAGGCAAAGATAGTTTTGTAAGATCGATGGAAATTAGAAGAGATAAGGTGCATTCTCGTATTTTGCAGGAAATGTCCACAATGGACAATTTTATATCACGTAAAATTAAAGTTGTTTACCACCGTAATTGCTATAGAAAATATACAAGTAAACAAAACTGCAGTGTTTTCAAAACAGATCAGATAATTTTTTACAAGTACTGAACAAGTTTCAACTATGTCACAAACAAGTGTCGTAACACGCTCCCAGTACGAGCCCATTCAGTGGGATTTTTGTTTCATTTGTTAAAATAAAACATTCAAGAAAGATTTTAAAGTACATAAAAGTGCATCCGGTGAGCGTGTGAACAAGTTGATGGAGTGCGCATTGAGTCAAAATGATGATAGACTGGTTCGCGTGTTGAATTGTGACGATTTTGTTCTGAAAGGAGTTTATCACAACGGGTGCATGACTAAATATTTGTTAAAGAGTTCCCCGAACAACGAAAAGAAACAGGATTCTGATCTTTCTAGTAACGAAATTGCCTTCCAGAATTTAATTCATGAAATCAACGATGATTTAGTCGTTCACAAAAAGGTTTTTCGGATGACACAATTACCTGAAAAATACAAAGCATATCTTCCCGCAGACACAGGTACCTACTCATCTGCCAAGTTATAAGACAGGCTAGTTAAACATTATGCTGGTTCTATAGTTATACATACTCAGCGGGGCCATGGAATGTCAAATCTTGTCTTTAGTGTCAAGTCCAAATTTAAAGCCTCTGAGTTGGAAAATAATTTTCAAGTTGATGTTGAAGGTATTTCTGATGAACAAATTTTACACTCTGCTGTAGGTATCTTAAGACGTGATATTGAGAAGCTGAAAATCTCAGTTGAAGACTATCCAAAAAGCCAATCTACGAGCAGATTACTCTAATCTCAATAAATTCAGAGTTCGACTTGCAACAAAAAAAGAAGCAAGCCTGGCCAAGTTACCACCATGCGAAGCGACATTCCATCAGCATGTACTAAGAGCATATTTGCAGACCTATATCTGGAAATCCTCACAAAAAGCGCAGTCCCCTGTTAGGTCTCCTTTAATGTTCGGATGGGAAGACAAGAGTGGTCTGGTACCTGTCTTCTTCCGGGGACAAATGTCATCAGACTTTCTGCAGGATCTCATGTGCAGTTGCAAAGGCAAATCAATTTGTTCCAGTAGCCGTGTTTGTTTTGAACAGATTCTGTCGTGCACAGATCTGTGTCCCTGTTATGGTAGCGACATGTGTAAAAATGCCATAACAAATAATGTTACCTTACTGTAAGACGAAGGTCATGATGTCTGAAATTTAGTAGATTTTTACAAGGCTTTGTTGTTGTGGACAAAATTATCTGCCATGTAATGTCGTGACAAATCCACAATAGTCATTTTGTAGTTAGATAGCGATGTTATTCTGTCATTTGATTTGAACCAGGATAGTCCTATTTATACTGACTAATATAAATGTGTTGCTATCGACTTATATGCTTATTTTGGTGTTTTATGACCTCTTTAGGTTATACAGCATTCGTTGTAACGAACGCGGAGCAAAAACATTGATTAAGAATACCACACAGTCATATCAGTGACAGGAACAAGAACAATGATGTTTATGTACTAGTGAAGGACGCCCACCCCCCTTTTTCTATACGCCAGAGAATTTTTAATTTGTGAAATAGCAGTTAAATTTCGTTGTAAAAATAGTATCAATGTTATCATCAACTAATTAAAGCAAATTCAGGTAAAGACGTTTCCATACAAAGGTCAAGGTCAGGTCCCTATTGGCGACATTAAAAATGTGAAGAAAACTGACTATGTCATCAAAACCTACAAAAATACACATTTTTTTCACAACTAAACCTTAAAGTCTATATGAAAGACTTAATAGTGTATACCAAATTTTGCAAAAACGATAATTTCATCCCTTTGTGGGAACTGAATTCAAGGGGAGCAACCCAAAAGTTATAACTCATATATTTTCCTAAAATTTTGGGTAGAACGATTATCTCCCTTTTTAAGGAAATGCAACCAGTTCCCGTTTTTCCGACCCGACTATCTGGATAGAGTATGAATTCTTCTTTCCAATGATATATAATTTAGGTATATGTTCGGTGGGTACATTAAAGTAAAAAATTTCGTTCCCCGTCTACCACACTATAAGGAGTCGTCGTTGTAGCTCGTTAAAAGTGAAAAGTTTCTATCCCCTATCCAACATCTTCCTGTGTCTTGGTGGACGACCATACCACCAGTACGTAGGCCCATCACAGCACCAAATGTTACCAACAAGATTTATTATTGTGTATACATATTCCGGTCATGCTTTTATCTGCAATATAGTGCGCATTTGATGCTAAACAACAATCAATATATCCAGATTAAAAAGAAATAGAAAATAAATACAATGCAAATTTCAGTAGGAAAACACTATATACAAATTATCAAATACGACCAGTGATATGCCCGGTTTCTAAGACAGACATATTTCTTGACAAATTCATCTCAGCACTAAGAATCATTCTGAACAAAAACAAGAAACAACAACAAACAAGCAGACAATCACCCCCCGATATTTTAATAAATTTCTCCATTTTATATTCGGCGGAAGGATATCAATCAGAAGCATTAATAAAGCTCGCTTGAAGCAAATGATGGACGACACCCAGTACTTCATTCCGGATATCATAACGCCAGCCAAACACCCAGTACTTCATTCCAGATATCATAACGCCAGCCAAACACCCAATACTTCATTCCAGATATCATAACGCCAGCCAAACACCCCGTACTTCATTCCGGATATCATAACGCCAGCCTAACACCCAGTACTTCATTCCAGATATCATAACGCCAGCCAAACACCCAGTACTTCATTCCGGATATCATAACGCCAGCCAAACTTCCAGTACTTCATTCCAGATATCTTAACGCCAACCAAACACCCAGTATTTCATTCCAGATATCATAACGCCAGCCAAACACCCAGTACTTCATTCCAGATATCATAACGCCAGCCAAACACCCACTACTTCATTCCAGATATCATAACGCCAGCCAAACACCCAGTACTTCATTCCAGATATCATAACGCCAGCCAAACACCCAGTACTTCATTCCGGGTATCATAACGCCAGCCAAACACCCAGTACTTCATTCCGGATATCATAACACCAGCCAAACACCCAGTACTTCATTCCAGATATCATAACGCCAGCCAAACACCCAGTACTTCATTCCAGATATCATAACGCCAGCCAAACACCCAGTACTTCATTCCAGATATCATAACGCCAGCCAAACACCCAGTACTTCATTCCAGATATCATAACGCCAGCCAAACACCCAGTACTTCATTCCAGATATCATAACGCCAGCCAAACACCCAGTACTTCATTCAGGATATCATAACGCCAGCCAAACACCCAGTCCTTCATTCCAGATATCATAACGCCAGTCAAGCACCCAGTGCTTCATTCCGGATATCATAACGCCAGCCAAACACCCAGTACTTCATTCCAGATATCATAACGCCAGCCAAACACCCAGTACTTCATTCCAGATATCATAACGCCAGCCAAACACCCAGTACTTCATTCCGGGTATCATAACGCCAGCCAAACACCCAGTACTTCATTCCGGATATCATAACGCCAGCCAAACACCCAGTACTTCATTCCGGATATCATAATGCCAGCCAAACACCCAGTACTTCATTCCGGATATCATAACGCCAGCCAAACACCCAGTACTTCATTCCAGATATCATAGCGCCAGCCAAACACCCAGTACTTCATTCCAGATATCATAACGCCAGTCAAACACCCAGTACTTCATTCCAGATATCATAACGCCAGCCAAACACCCAGTACTTCATTCCAGATATCATAACGCCAGCCAAACACTCAGTACTTCATTCCAGATATCATAACGCCAGCCAAACACCCAGTACTTCATTCCAGATATCATAACGCCAGCCAAACACCCAGTACTTCATTCCGGATATCATAGCGCCAGCCAAACACCCAGTACTTCATTCCGGATATCATAACGCCAGTCAAACACCCAGTACTTCATTCCGGATATCATAACGCCAGCCAAACACCCAGTACTTCATTCCAGATATCATAACGCCAGCCAAACACCCCGTACTTCATTCCGGATATCATAACGCCAGCCAAACACCCAGTACTTCATTCCAGATATCATAACGCCAGCCAAACACCCCGTACTTCATTCCGGATATCATAACGCCAGCCAAACACCCAGTACTTCATTCCAGATATCATAACGCCAGCCAAACACCCAGTACTTCATTCCAGATATCATAACGCCAGCCAAACACCCAGTACTTCATTCCGTATATCATAACGCCAGCCAAACACCCAGTACTTCATTCCAGATATCATAACGCCAGCCAAACACCCAGTACTTCATTCCAGATATCATAACGCCAGCCAAACACCCAGTACTTCATTCCGGATATCATAACGCCAGCCAAACACCCAGTACTTCATTCCAGATATCATAACGCCAGCCAAACACCCAGTACTTTATTCCAGATATCATAACGCCAGTCAAACACCCAGTACTTCATTCCAGATATCATAACGCCAGCCAAGCACCCAGTACTTCATTCCAGATATCATAACGCCAGCCAAACACCCAGTACTTCATTCCAGATATCATAACGCCAGCCAAACACCCAGTACTTCATTCCAGATATCATAACGCCAGCCAAACACCCAGTACTTCAATCAGGATATCATAACGCCAGCCAAACACCCAGTGCTTCATTCCGGATATCATAACGCCAGCCAAACACCCAGTACTTCATTCCAGATATCATAACGCCAGCCAAACACCCAGTACTTCATTCCAGATATCATAACGCCAGCCAAACACCCAGTACTTCATTCCAGATATCATAACGCCAGCCAAACACCCAGTACTTCATTCTGGATATCATAACGCCAGCCAAACACCCAGTACTTCATTCCGGATATCATAACGCCAGCCAAACACCCAGTACTTCATTCCGGATATCATAACGCCAGCCAAACACCCAGTACTTCATTCCAGATATCATAACGCCAGCCAAGCACCCAGTACTTCATTCCAGATATCATAACGCCAGCCAAACACCCAGTACTTCATTCCAGATATCATAACGCCAGCCAAACACCCAGTACTTCATTCCAGATATCATAACGCATTCCAAACACTCAGTACTTCATTCCAGATATCATAACGCCAGCCAAATACCCAGTACTTCATTCAGGATATCATAACGCCAGCCAAACACCCAGTCCTTCATTCCAGATATCATAACGCCAGTCAAGCACCTAGCGCTTCATTCCGGATATCATAACGCCAGCCAAACACCCAGTACTTCATTCCAGATATCATAACGCCAGCCAAACACCCAGTACTTCATTCCGGGTATCATAACGCCAACCAAACACCCAGTACTTCATTCCGGATATCATAACGCCAGCCAAACACCCAGTACTTCATTCCGGGTATCATAACGCCAACCAAACACCCAGTACTTCATTCCGGATATCATAAGGCCAGCCAAACACCCAGTACTTCATTCCGGATATCATAACGCCAGCCAAACACCCAGTACTTCATTCCAGATATCATAACGCCAGCCAAACACCCGTACTTCATTCCAGATATCATAGCGCCAGCCAAACACCCAGTACTTCATTCCAGATATAATAACGCCAGTCAAACACCCAGTACTTCATTCCAGATATCATAACGCCAGCCAAACACCCAGTACTTCATTCCAGATATCATAACGCCAGCCAAACACTCAGTACTTCATTCCAGATATCATAACGCCAGCCAAACACCCAGTACTTCATTCCAGATATCATAACGCCAGCCAAACACCCAGTACTTCATTCCGGATATCATAGCGCCAGCCAAACACTCAGTACTTCATTCCGGATATCATAACGCCAGTCAAACACCCAGTACTTCATTCCGGATGACATAACGCCAGCCAAACACCCAGTACTTCATTCCAGATATCATAACGCCAGCCAAACACCCAGTACTTCATTCCAGATATCATAACGCCAGCCAAACACCCCGTACTTCATTCCGGAAATCATAACGCCAGCCAAACACCCAGTACTTCATTCCAGATATCATAACGCCAGCCAAACACCCAGTACTTCATTCCGGATATCATAACGCCAGCCAAACACCCAGTACTTTATTCCAGATATCATAACGCCAGCCAAACACCCAGTACTTCATTCCAGATATCATAACGCCACCCAAACACCCAGTACTTCATTCCAGATATCATAACGCCAGTCAAGCACCCAGTGCTTCATTCCGGATATCATAACGCCAGCCAAACACCCAGTACTTCATTCCAGATATCATAAAGCCAGCCAAACACCCAGTACTTCATTCCGGATATCATAACGACAGCCAAACACCCACTACTTCATTCCGGATATCATAACGCCAGCCAAACACCCAGTACTTCATTCCGGATATCATAACGCCAGCCAAACACCCAGTACTTCATTCCGGATATCATAACGCCAGCCAAACACCGAGTACTTCATTCCAGATATCATAACGCCAGCCAAACACCCAGTACTTCATTCCAGATATCATAACGCCAGTCAAACACCAAGTACTTCATTCCAGATATCATAACGCCAGCCAAACACCCAGTACTTCATTCCAGATATCATAACGCCAGCCAAACACCCAGTACTTCATTCCAGATATCATAACGCCAGCCAAGCACCCAGTACTTCATTCCAGATATCATAACGCCAGCCAAACACCCAGTACTTCATTCCGGATATCATAGCGCCAGCCAAACACCCAGTACTTCATTCCGGATATCATAACGCCAGTCAAACACCCAGTACTTCATTCCGGATATCATAACGACAGCCAAGCACCCAGTACTTCATTCCAGATATCATAACGCCAGCCAAACACCCCGTACGTCATTCCGGATATCATAACGCCAGCCAAACACCCCGTACTTCATTCCAGATATCATAACGCCGGCCAATCACCCCGTACTTCATTCCGGATATCATAACGCCAGTCAAGCACCCAGTGCTTCATTCCGGATATCATAACGCCAGCCAAACACCCAGTACTTCATTCCAGATATCATAAAGCCAGCCAAACACCCAGTACTTCATTCCGGATATCATAGCGCCAGCCAAACACCCAGTACTTCATTCCGGATATCATAACGCCACTCAAACACCCAGTACTTCATTCCGGATATCATAACGCCAGCCAAACACCCAGTACTTCATTCCGGATATCATAACGCCAGCCAAACACCGAGTACTTCATTCCAGATATCATAACGCCATCCAAACACCCAGTACTTCATTCCAGATATCATAACGCCAGTCAAACACCAAGTACTTCATTCCAGATATCATAACGCCAGCCAAACACCCAGTACTTCATTCCAGATATCATAACGCCAGCCAAACACCCAGTACTTCATTCCAGATATCATAACGCCAGCCAAGCACCCAGTACTTCATTCCAGATATCATAACGCCAGCCAAACACCCAGTACTTCATTCCGGATATCATAGCGCCAGCCAAACACCCAGTACTTCATTCCGGATATCATAACGCCAGTCAAACACCCAGTACTTCATTCCGGATATCATAGCGACAGCCAAACACCCAGTACTTCATTCCAGATATCATAACGCCAGCCAAACACCCCGTACGTCATTCCAGATATCATAACGCCAGCCAAACACCCAGTACTTCATTCCAGATATCATAACGCCGGCCAATCACCCCGTACTTCATTCCGGATATCATAACGCCAGTCAAGCACCCAGTGCTTCATTCCGGATATCATAACGCCAGCCAAACACCCAGTACTTCATTCCGGATATCATAGCGCCAGCCAAACACCCAGTACTTCATTCCGGATATCATAACGCCACTCAAACACCCAGTACTTCATTCCGGAAATCATAACGACAGCCAAGCACCCAGTACTTCATTCCAGATATCATAACGCCAGCCAAACACCCCGTACGTCATTCCGGATATCATAACGCCAGCCAAACACCCAGTACTTCATTCCAGATATCATAACGCCAGCCAATCACCCCGTACTTCATTCCGGATATCATAACGCCAGTCAAGCACCCAGTGCTTCATTCCGGTTATCATAACGCCAGCCAAACACCCAGTACTTCATTCCAGATATCATAAAGCCAGCCAAACACCCAGTACTTCATTCCGGATATCATAACGCCAGCCAAACACCCACTACTTCATTCCGGATATCATAACGCCAGCCAAACACCCAGTACTTCATTCCGGATATCATAACGCCAACCAAACACCCAGTACTTCATTCCGGATATCATAACGCCAGCCAAACACCCAGTACTTCATTCCAGATATCATAACGCCAGCCAAACACCCAGTACTTCATTCCAGATATCATAACGCCAGTCAAACACCCAGTACTTCATTCCAGATATCATAACGCCAGCCAAACACCCAGTACTTCATTCCAGATATCATAACGCCAGCCAAACACCCAGTACTTCATTCCAGATATCATAACGCCAGCCAAACATCCAGTACTTCATTCCGGATATCATAGCACCAGCCAAACACCCAGTACTTCATTCCGGATATCATAACGCCAGCCAAACACCCAGTACTTCATTCCAGATATCATAACGCCAGCCAAACACACAGTACTTCATTCCAGATATCATAACGCCAGCCAAACACCCAGTACTTCATTCCGGATATCATAACGCCAGCCAAACACCCAGTACTTCATTCCAGATAACATAACGCCAGCCAAACACCCAGTACTTCATTCCAGATATCATAACGCCAGCCAAACGGCCAGTACTTCATTCCAGATATCATAACGCCAGCCAAACACCCAGTACTTCATTCCGGATATCATAGCGCCAGCCAAACACCCAGTACTTCATTCCGGATATCATAACGCCAGTCAAACACCCAGTACTTCATTCCAGATATCATAACGCCAGCCAAACATCCAGTACTTCATTCCGGATATCATAGCACCAGCCAAACACCCAGTACTTCATTCCGGATATCATAACGCCAGCCAAACACCCAGTACTTCATTCCAGATATCATAACGCCAGCCAAACACACAGTACTTCATTCCAGATATCATAACGCCAGCCAAACACCCAGTACTTCATTCCGGATATCATAACGCCAGCCAAACACCCAGTACTTCATTCCAGATATCATAACGCCAGCCAAACACCCAGTACTTCATTCCAGATATCATAACGCCAGTCAAACACCCAGTACTTCATTCCAGATATCATAACGCCAGCCAAACACCCAGTACTTCATTCCAGATATCATAACGCCAGCCAAACACCCAGTACTTCATTCCAGATATCATAACGCCAGCCAAACATCCAGTACTTCATTCCGGATATCATAGCACCAGCCAAACACCCAGTACTTCATTCCGGATATCATAACGCCAGCCAAACACCCAGTACTTCATTCCAGATATCATAACGCCAGCCAAACACACAGTACTTCATTCCAGATATCATAACGCCAGCCAAACACCCAGTACTTCATTCCGGATATCATAACGCCAGCCAAACACCCAGTACTTCATTCCAGATATCATAACGCCAGCCAAACACCCAGTACTTCATTCCAGATATCATAACGCCAGCCAAACGGCCAGTACTTCATTCCAGATATCATAACGCCAGCCAAACACCCAGTACTTCATTCCGGATATCATAGCGCCAGCCAAACACCCAGTACTTCATTCCGGATATCATAACGCCAGTCAAACACCCAGTACTTCATTCCAGATATCATAACGCCAGCCAAGCATCCAGTACTTCATTCCGGATATCATAGCACCAGCCAAACACCCAGTACTTCATTCCGGATATCATAACGCCAGCCAAACACCCAGTACTTCATTCCAGATATCATAACGCCAGCCAAACACACAGTACTTCATTCCAGATATCATAACGCCAGCCAAACACCCAGTACTTCATTCCGGATATCATAACGCCAGCCAAACACCCAGTACTTCATTCCAGATATCATAACGTCAGCCAAACACCCAGTACTTCATTCCAGATATCATAACGCCAGCCAAACGGCCAGTACTTCATTCCAGATATCATAACGCCAGCCAAACACCCAGTACTTCATTCCGGATATCATAGCGCCAGCCAAACACCCAGTACTTCATTCCGGATATCATAACGCCAGTCAAACACCCAGTACTTCATTCCGGATATCATAACGACAGCCAAACACCCAGTACTTCATTCCAGATATCATAACGCCAGCCAAACACCCAGTACTTCATTCCAGATATCATAACGCCAGCCAAACACCCAGTACGTCACTCCGGATATCATAACGCCAGCCAAACACCCAGTACTTCATTCCAGATATCATAACGCCAGCCAAACACCCCGTACTTCATTCCGGATATCATAACGCCAGCCAAACACCCAGTACTTCATTCTAGATATCATAACGCCAGCCAAACACCCAGTACTTCATTCCAGATATCATAACGCCACCCAAACACCCAGTACTTCATTCCAGATATCATAACGCCAGCCAAACACCCAGTACTTCATTCCAGATATCATAACGCCAGTCAAGCACCCAGTGCTTCATTCCGGATATCAGAAGGCCAGCCAAGCACCCAGTACTTCATTCCAGATATCATAACGCCAGCCAAACATCCAGTACTTCATTCCGGATATCATAACGCCAGCCAAACACCCAGTACTTCATTCCGGGTATTATAACGCCAGCCACACACCCAGTACTTCATTCCGGATATCATAACGCCAGCCAAACATCCAGTACTTCATTCCGGATATCATAACGCCAGCCAAACACCCAGTACTTCATTCCGGGTATTATAACGCCAGCCACACACCCAGTACTTCATTCCGGATATCATAACGCCAGCCAAACACCCAGTACTTCATTCCGGATATCATAACGCCAGCCAAACACCCAGTATTTCATTCCGGATATCATAACGCCAGCCAAACACCCAGTACTTCATTCCAGATATCATAGCGCCAGCCAAACACCCAGTACTTCATTCCAGATATCATAACGCCAGTCAAACACCCAGTACTTCATTCCAGATATCATAACGCCAGCCAAACACACAGTACTTCATTCCGGATATCATAACGCCAGCCAAACACCCAGTACTTCATTCCAGATATCATAGCGCCAGCCAAACACCCAGTACTTCATTCCAGATATCATAACGCCAGTCAAACACCCAGTACTTCATTCCAGATATCATAACGCCAGCCAAACACTCAGTACTTCATTCCAGATATCATAACGCCAGCCAAACACCCAGTACTTCATTCCAGATATCATAACGCCAGCCAAACACCCAGTACTTCTTTCCGGATATCATAGCGCCAGCCAAACACCCAGTACTTCATTCCGGATATTATAACGCCAGTCAAACACCCAGTACTTCATTCCGGATATCATAACGCCAGCCAAACACCCAGTACTTCATTCCAGATATCATAACGCCAGCCAAACACCCAGTACTTCATTCCAGATATCATAACGCCAGCCAAACACCCCGTACTTCATTCCGGATATCATAACGCCAGCCAAACACCCAGTACTTCATTCCAGATATCATAACGCCAGCCAAACACCCCGTACTTCATTCCGGATATCATAACGCCAGCCAAGCACCCAGTACTTCATTCCAGATATCATAACGCCACCCAAACACCCAGTACTTCATTCCAGATATCATAACGCCAGCCAAACACCCAGTACTTCATTCCAGATATCATAACGCCAGTCAAGCACCCAGTGCTTCATTCCGGATATCATAAGGCCAGCCAAACACCCAGTACGTCATTCCAGATATCATAACGCCAGCCAAACACCCAGTACTTCATTCCAGATATCATAACGCCAGCCAAACACCCAGTACTTCATTCCGGATATCATAACGCCAGCCAAACACCCACTACTTCATTCCGGATATCATAACGCCAGCCAAACACCCAGTACTTCATTCCGGATATCATAACGCCAGCCAAACACCCAGTACTTCATTCCGGATATCATAACGCCAGCCAAGCACCCAGAACTTCATTCCAGATATCATAACGCCACCCAAACACCCAGTACTTCATTCCAGATATCATAACGCCAGTCAAACACCCAGTACTTCATTCCAGATATCATAACGCCAGCCAAACACCCAGTACTTCATTCCAGATATCATAACGCCAGCCAAACACCCAGTACTTCATTCCAGATATCATAACGCCAGCCAAACACCCAGTACTTCATTCCAGATATCATAACGCCAGCCAAACACCCAGTACTTCAATCAGGATATCATAACGCCAGCCAAACACCCAGTACTTCATTCCAGATATCATAACGCCAGTCAAGCACCCAGTGCTTCATTCCGGATATCATAAGGCCAGCCAAACACCCAGTACGTCATTCCAGATATCATAACGCCAGCCAAACACCCAGTACTTCATTCCAGATATCATAACGCCAGCCAAACACCCAGTACTTCATTCCGGATATCATAACGCCAGCCAAACACCCACTACTTCATTCCGGATATCATAACGCCAGCCAAACACCCAGTACTTCATTCCGGATATCATAACGCCAGCCAAGCACCCAGTACTTCATTCCAGATATCATAACGCCAGCCAAACACCCAGTACTTCATTCCAGATATCATAACGCCAGTCAAACACCCAGTACTTCATTCCAGATATCATAACGCCAGCCAAACACCCAGTACTTCATTCCAGATATCATAACGCCAGCCAAACACCCAGTACTTCATTCCAGATATCATAACGCCAGCCAAACACCCAGTACTTCATTCCAGATATCATAGCGCCAGCCAAACACCCAGTACTTCAATCAGGATATCATAACGCCAGCCAAACACCCAGTACTTCATTTCAGATATCATAACGCCAGTCAAGCACCCAGTGCTTCATTGCGGATATCATAACGCCAGCCAAACACCCAGTACTTCATTCCAGATATCATAACGCCAGCCAAACACCCAGTACTTCATTCCAGATATCACAACGCCAGCCAAACACCCAGTACTTCATTCCGGATATCATAACGCCAGCCAAACACCCAGTACTTCATTCCGGATATCATAATTCCAGCCAAACACCCAGTACTTCATTCCGGATATCATAACGCCAGCCAAACACCCAGTACTTCATTCCGGATATCATAACGCCAGCCAAACACCCAGTACTTCATTCCAGATATCATAACGCCAGCCAAACACCCAGTACTTCATTCCAGATATCATAACGCCAGTCAAACACCCAGTACTTCATTCCAGATATCATAACGCCAGCCAAACACCCAGTACTTCATTTCAGATATCATAACGCCAGTCAAACACTCAGTACTTCATTCCAGATATCATAGCGCCAGCCAAACACCCAGTACTTCATTCCAGATATCATAACGCCAGTCAAACACACAGTACTTCATTCCAGATATCATAACGCCAGCCAAACACTCAGTACTTCATTCCAGATATCATAACGCCAGCCAAACACCCAGTACTTCATTCCAGATATCATAACGCCAGCCAAACACCCAGTACTTCTTTCCGGATATCATAGCGCCAGCCAAACACCCAGTACTTCATTCCGGATATTATAACGCCAGTCAAACACCCAGTACTTCATTCCGGATATCATAACGCCAGCCAAACACCCAGTACTTCATTCCAGATATCATAACGCCAGCCAAACACCCAGTACTTCATTCCAGATATCATAACGCCAGCCAAACACCCCGTACTTCATTCCGGATATCATAACGCCAGCCAAACACCCAGTACTTCATTCCAGATATCATAACGCCACCCAAACACCCAATACTTCATTCCAGATATCATAACGCCAGCCAAACACCCAGTACTTCATTCCAGATATCATAACGCCAGTCAAGCACCCAGTGCTTCATTCCGGATATCATAAGGCCAGCCAAACACCCAGTACGTCATTCCAGATATCATAACGCCAGCCAAACACCCAGTACTTCATTCCAGATATCATAACGCCAGCCAAACACCCAGTACTTCATTCCGGATATCATAACGCCAGCCAAACACCCACTACTTCATTCCGGATATCATAACGCCAGCCAAACACCCAGTACTTCATTCCGGATATCATAACGCCAGCCAAACACCCAGTACTTCATTCCGGATATCATAACGCCAGCCAAGCACCCAGAACTTCATTCCAGATATCATAACGCCACCCAAACACCCAGTACTTCATTCCAGATATCATAACGCCAGTCAAACACCCAGTACTTCATTCCAGATATCATAACGCCAGCCAAACACCCAGTACTTCATTCCAGATATCATAACGCCAGCCAAACACCCAGTACTTCATTCCAGATATCATAACGCCAGCCAAACACCCAGTACTTCATTCCAGATATCATAACGCCAGCCAAACACCCAGTACTTCAATCAGGATATCATAACGCCAGCCAAACACCCAGTACTTCATTCCAGATATCATAACGCCAGTCAAGCACCCAGTGCTTCATTCCGGATATCATAAGGCCAGCCAAACACCCAGTACGTCATTCCAGATATCATAACGCCAGCCAAACACCCAGTACTTCATTCCAGATATCATAACGCCAGCCAAACACCCAGTACTTCATTCCGGATATCATAACGCCAGCCAAACACCCACTACTTCATTCCGGATATCATAACGCCAGCCAAACACCCAGTACTTCGTTCCGGATATCATAACGCCAGCCAAGCACCCAGTACTTCATTCCAGATATCATAACGCCAGCCAAACACCCAGTACTTCATTCCAGATATCATAACGCCAGTCAAACACCCAGTACTTCATTCCAGATATCATAACGCCAGCCAAACACCCAGTACTTCATTCCAGATATCATAACGCCAGCCAAACACCCAGTACTTCATTCCAGATATCATAACGCCAGCCAAACACCCAGTACTTCATTCCAGATATCATAACGCCAGCCAAACACCCAGTACTTCAATCAGGATATCATAACGCCAGCCAAACACCCAGTACTTCATTTCAGATATCATAACGCCAGTCAAGCACCCAGTGCTTCATTGCGGATATCATAACGCCAGCCAAACACCCAGTACTTCATTCCAGATATCATAACCCCAGCCAAACACCCAGTACTTCATTCCAGATATCATAACGCCAGCCAAACACCCAGTACTTCATTCCGGATATCATAACGCCAGCCAAACACCCAGTACTTCATTCCGGATATCATAATTCCAGCCAAACACCCAGTACTTCATTCCGGATATCATAACGCCAGCCAAACACCCAGTACTTCATTCCGGATATCATAACGCCAGCCAAACACCCAGTACTTCATTCCAGATATCATAACGCCAGCCAAACACCCAGTACTTCATTCCAGATATCATAACGCCAGTCAAACACCCAGTACTTCATTCCAGATATCATAGCGCCAGCCAAACACCCAGTACTTCATTTCAGATATCATAACGCCAGTCAAACACTCAGTACTTCATTCCAGATATCATAGCGCCAGCCAAACACCCAGTACTTCATTCCAGATATCATAACGCCAGCCAAGCACCCAATACTTCATTCCAGATATCATAACGCCATCCAAACACCCAGTACTTCATTCCAGATATCATAACGCCAGTCAAACACCAAGTACTTCATTCCAGATATCATAACGCCAGCCAAACACCCAGTACTTCATTCCAGATATCATAACGCCAGCCAAACACCCAGTACTTCATTCCAGATATCATAACGCCAGCCAAGCACCCAGTACTTCATTCCAGATATCATAACGCCAGCCAAACACCCAGTACTTCATTCCGGATATCATAACGCCAGCCAAACACCCAGTACTTCATTCCGGATATCATAACGCCAGTCAAACACCCAGTACTTCATTCCGGATATCATAACGACAGCCAAACACCCAGTACTTCATTCCAGATATCATAACGCCAGCCAAACACCCCGTACGTCATTCCAGATATCATAACGCCAGCCAAACACCCAGTACTTCATTCCAGATATCATAACGCCGGCCAATCACCCCGTACTTCATTCCGGATATCATAACGCCAGTCAAGCACCCAGTGCTTCATTCCGGATATCATAACGCCAGCCAAACACCCAGTACTTCATTCCGGATATCATAGCGCCAGCCAAACACCCAGTACTTCATTCCGGATATCATAACGCCACTCAAACACCCAGTACTTCATTCCGGAAATCATAACGACAGCCAAACACCCAGTACTTCATTCCAGATATCATAACGCCAGCCAAACACCCCGTACGTCATTCCGGATATCATAACGCCAGCCAAACACCCAGTACTTCATTCCAGATATCATAACGCCAGCCAATCACCCCGTACTTCATTCCGGATATCATAACGCCAGTCAAGCACCCAGTGCTTCATTCCGGTTATCATAACGCCAGCCAAACACCCAGTACTTCATTCCAGATATCATAAAGCCAGCCAAACACCCAGTACTTCATTCCGGATATCATAACGCCAGCCAAACACCCACTACTTCATTCCGGATATCATAACGCCAGCCAAACACCCAGTACTTCATTCCGGATATCATAACGCCAACCAAACACCCAGTACTTCATTCCGGATATCATAACGCCAGCCAAACACCCAGTACTTCATTCCAGATATCATAACGCCAGCCAAACACCCAGTACTTCATTCCAGATATCATAACGCCAGTCAAACACCCAGTACTTCATTCCAGATATCATAACGCCAGCCAAACACCCAGTACTTCATTCCAGATATCATAACGCCAGCCAAACACCCAGTACTTCATTCCAGATATCATAACGCCAGCCAAACATCCAGTACTTCATTCCGGATATCATAGCACCAGCCAAACACCCAGTACTTCATTCCGGATATCATAACGCCAGCCAAACACCCAGTACTTCATTCCAGATATCATAACGCCAGCCAAACACACAGTACTTCATTCCAGATATCATAACGCCAGCCAAACACCCAGTACTTCATTCCGGATATCATAACGCCAGCCAAACACCCAGTACTTCATTCCAGATAACATAACGCCAGCCAAACACCCAGTACTTCATTCCAGATATCATAACGCCAGCCAAACGGCCAGTACTTCATTCCAGATATCATAACGCCAGCCAAACACCCAGTACTTCATTCCGGATATCATAGCGCCAGCCAAACACCCAGTACTTCATTCCAGATATCATAACGCCAGCCAAACATCCAGTACTTCATTCCGGATATCATAGCACCAGCCAAACACCCAGTACTTCATTCCGGATATCATAACGCCAGCCAAACACCCAGTACTTCATTCCAGATATCATAACGCCAGCCAAACACACAGTACTTCATTCCAGATATCATAACGCCAGCCAAACACCCAGTACTTCATTCCGGATATCATAACGCCAGCCAAACACCCAGTACTTCATTCCAGATATCATAACGCCAGCCAAACACCCAGTACTTCATTCCAGATATCATAACGCCAGTCAAACACCCAGTACTTCATTCCAGATATCATAACGCCAGCCAAACACCCAGTACTTCATTCCAGATATCATAACGCCAGCCAAACACCCAGTACTTCATTCCAGATATCATAACGCCAGCCAAACATCCAGTACTTCATTCCGGATATCATAGCACCAGCCAAACACCCAGTACTTCATTCCGGATATCATAACGCCAGCCAAACACCCAGTACTTCATTCCAGATATCATAACGCCAGCCAAACACACAGTACTTCATTCCAGATATCATAACGCCAGCCAAACACCCAGTACTTCATTCCGGATATCATAACGCCAGCCAAACACCCAGTACTTCATTCCAGATATCATAACGCCAGCCAAACACCCAGTACTTCATTCCAGATATCATAACGCCAGCCAAACGGCCAGTACTTCATTCCAGATATCATAACGCCAGCCAAACACCCAGTACTTCATTCCGGATATCATAGCGCCAGCCAAACACCCAGTACTTCATTCCGGATATCATAACGCCAGTCAAACACCCAGTACTTCATTCCAGATATCATAACGCCAGCCAAGCATCCAGTACTTCATTCCGGATATCATAGCACCAGCCAAACACCCAGTACTTCATTCCGGATATCATAACGCCAGCCAAACACCCAGTACTTCATTCCAGATATCATAACGCCAGCCAAACACACAGTACTTCATTCCAGATATCATAACGCCAGCCAAACACCCAGTACTTCATTCCGGATATCATAACGCCAGCCAAACACCCAGTACTTCATTCCAGATATCATAACGTCAGCCAAACACCCAGTACTTCATTCCAGATATCATAACGCCAGCCAAACGGCCAGTACTTCATTCCAGATATCATAACGCCAGCCAAACACCCAGTACTTCATTCCGGATATCATAGCGCCAGCCAAACACCCAGTACTTCATTCCGGATATCATAACGCCAGTCAAACACCCAGTACTTCATTCCGGATATCATAACGACAGCCAAACACCCAGTACTTCATTCCAGATATCATAACGCCAGCCAAACACCCAGTACTTCATTCCAGATATCATAACGCCAGCCAAACACCCAGTACGTCACTCCGGATATCATAACGCCAGCCAAACACCCAGTACTTCATTCCAGATATCATAACGCCAGCCAAACACCCCGTACTTCATTCCGGATATCATAACGCCAGCCAAACACCCAGTACTTCATTCTAGATATCATAACGCCAGCCAAACACCCAGTACTTCATTCCAGATATCATAACGCCACCCAAACACCCAGTACTTCATTCCAGATATCATAACGCCAGCCAAACACCCAGTACTTCATTCCAGATATCATAACGCCAGTCAAGCACCCAGTGCTTCATTCCGGATATCAGAAGGCCAGCCAAGCACCCAGTACTTCATTCCAGATATCATAACGCCAGCCAAACATCCAGTACTTCATTCCGGATATCATAACGCCAGCCAAACACCCAGTACTTCATTCCGGGTATTATAACGCCAGCCACACACCCAGTACTTCATTCCGGATATCATAACGCCAGCCAAACATCCAGTACTTCATTCCGGATATCATAACGCCAGCCAAACACCCAGTACTTCATTCCGGGTATTATAACGCCAGCCACACACCCAGTACTTCATTCCGGATATCATAACGCCAGCCAAACACCCAGTACTTCATTCCGGATATCATATCGCCAGCCAAACACCCAGTATTTCATTCCGGATATCATAACGCCAGCCAAACACCCAGTACTTCATTCCAGATATCATAGCGCCAGCCAAACACCCAGTACTTCATTCCAGATATCATAACGCCAGTCAAACACCCAGTACTTCATTCCAGATATCATAACGCCAGCCAAACACACAGTACTTCATTCCGGATATCATAACGCCAGCCAAACACCAAGTACTTCATTCCAGATATCATAGCGCCAGCCAAACACCCAGTACTTCATTCCAGATATCATAACGCCAGTCAAACACCCAGTACTTCATTCCAGATATCATAACGCCAGCCAAACACTCAGTACTTCATTCCAGATATCATAACGCCAGCCAAACACCCAGTACTTCTTTCCGGATATCATAGCGCCAGCCAAACACCCAGTACTTCATTCCGGATATTATAACGCCAGTCAAACACCCAGTACTTCATTCCGGATATCATAACGCCAGCCAAACACCCAGTACTTCATTCCAGATATCATAACGCCAGCCAAACACCCAGTACTTCATTCCAGATATCATAACGCCAGCCAAACACCCCGTACTTCATTCCGGATATCATAACGCCAGCCAAACACCCAGTACTTCATTCCAGATATCATAACGCCAGCCAAACACCCCGTACTTCATTCCGGATATCATAACGCCAGCCAAGCACCCAGTACTTCATTCCAGATATCATAACGCCACCCAAACACCCAGTACTTCATTCCAGATATCATAACGCCAGCCAAACACCCAGTACTTCATTCCAGATATCATAACGCCAGTCAAGCACCCAGTGCTTCATTCCGGATATCATAAGGCCAGCCAAACACCCAGTACGTCATTCCAGATATCATAACGCCAGCCAAACACCCAGTACTTCATTCCAGATATCATAACGCCAGCCAAACACCCAGTACTTCATTCCGGATATCATAACGCCAGCCAAACACCCACTACTTCATTCCGGATATCATAACGCCAGCCAAACACCCAGTACTTCATTCCGGATATCATAACGCCAGCCAAACACCCAGTACTTCATTCCGGATATCATAACGCCAGCCAAGCACCCAGAACTTCATTCCAGATATCATAACGCCACCCAAACACCCAGTACTTCATTCCAGATATCATAACGCCAGTCAAACACCCAGTACTTCATTCCAGATATCATAACGCCAGCCAAACACCCAGTACTTCATTCCAGATATCATAACGCCAGCCAAACACCCAGTACTTCATTCCAGATATCATAACGCCAGCCAAACACCCAGTACTTCATTCCAGATATCATAACGCCAGCCAAACACCCAGTACTTCAATCAGGATATCATAACGCCAGCCAAACACCCAGTACTTCATTCCAGATATCATAACGCCAGTCAAGCACCCAGTGCTTCATTCCGGATATCATAAGGCCAGCCAAACACCCAGTACGTCATTCCAGATATCATAACGCCAGCCAAACACCCAGTACTTCATTCCAGATATCATAACGCCAGCCAAACACCCAGTACTTCATTCCGGATATCATAACGCCAGCCAAACACCCACTACTTCATTCCGGATATCATAACGCCAGCCAAACACCCAGTACTTCATTCCAGATATCATAACGCCAGCCAAGCACCCAGTACTTCATTCCAGATATCATAACGCCAGCCAAACACCCAGTACTTCATTCCAGATATCATAACGCCAGTCAAACACCCAGTACTTCATTCCAGATATCATAACGCCAGCCAAACACCCAGTACTTCATTCCAGATATCATAACGCCAGCCAAACACCCAGTACTTCATTCCAGATATCATAACGCCAGCCAAACACCCAGTACTTCATTCCAGATATCATAGCGCCAGCCAAACACCCAGTACTTCAATCAGGATATCATAACGCCAGCCAAACACCCAGTACTTCATTTCAGATATCATAACGCCAGTCAAGCACCCAGTGCTTCATTGCGGATATCATAACGCCAGCCAAACACCCAGTACTTCATTCCAGATATCATAACGCCAGCCAAACACCCAGTACTTCATTCCAGATATCACAACGCCAGCCAAACACCCAGTACTTCATTCCGGATATCATAACGCCAGCCAAACACCCAGTACTTCATTCCGGATATCATAATTCCAGCCAAACACCCAGTACTTCATTCCGGATATCGTAACGCCAGCCAAACACCCAGTACTTCATTCCGGATATCATAACGCCAGCCAAACACCCAGTACTTCATTCCAGATATCATAACGCCAGCCAAACACCCAGTACTTCATTCCAGATATCATAACGCCAGTCAAACACCCAGTACTTCATTCCAGATATCATAACGCCAGCCAAACACCCAGTACTTCATTTCAGATATCATAACGCCAGTCAAACACTCAGTACTTCATTCCAGATATCATAGCGCCAGCCAAACACCCAGTACTTCATTCCAGATATCATAACGCCAGTCAAACACACAGTACTTCATTCCAGATATCATAACGCCAGCCAAACACTCAGTACTTCATTCCAGATATCATAACGCCAGCCAAACACCCAGTACTTCATTCCAGATATCATAACGCCAGCCAAACACCCAGTACTTCTTTCCGGATATCATAGCGCCAGCCAAACACCCAGTACTTCATTCCGGATATTATAACGCCAGTCAAACACCCAGTACTTCATTCCGGATATCATAACGCCAGCCAAACACCCAGTACTTCATTCCAGATATCATAACGCCAGCCAAACACCCAGTACTTCATTCCAGATATCATAACGCCAGCCAAACACCCCGTACTTCATTCCGGATATCATAACGCCAGCCAAACACCCAGTACTTCATTCCAGATATCATAACGCCAGCCAAACACCCCGTACTTCATTCCGGATATCATAACGCCAGCCAAACACCCAGTACTTCATTCCAGATATCATAACGCCACCCAAACACCCAGTACTTCATTCCAGATATCATAACGCCAGCCAAACACCCAGTACTTCATTCCAGATATCATAACGCCAGTCAAGCACCCAGTGCTTCATTCCGGATATCATAAGGCCAGCCAAACACCCAGTACGTCATTCCAGATATCATAACGCCAGCCAAACACCCAGTACTTCATTCCAGATATCATAACGCCAGCCAAACACCCAGTACTTCATTCCGGATATCATAACGCCAGCCAAACACCCACTACTTCATTCCGGATATCATAACGCCAGCCAAACACCCAGTACTTCATTCCGGATATCATAACGCCAGCCAAACACCCAGTACTTCATTCCGGATATCATAACGCCAGCCAAGCACCCAGAACTTCATTCCAGATATCATAACGCCACCCAAACACCCAGTACTTCATTCCAGATATCATAACGCCAGTCAAACACCCAGTACTTCATTCCAGATATCATAACGCCAGCCAAACACCCAGTACTTCATTCCAGATATCATAACGCCAGCCAAACACCCAGTACTTCATTCCAGATATCATAACGCCAGCCAAACACCCAGTACTTCATTCCAGATATCATAACGCCAGCCAAACACCCAGTACTTCAATCAGGATATCATAACGCCAGCCAAACACCCAGTACTTCATTCCAGATATCATAACGCCAGTCAAGCACCCAGTGCTTCATTCCGGATATCATAAGGCCAGCCAAACACCCAGTACGTCATTCCAGATATCATAACGCCAGCCAAACACCCAGTACTTCATTCCAGATATCATAACGCCAGCCAAACACCCAGTACTTCATTCCGGATATCATAACGCCAGCCAAACACCCACTACTTCATTCCGGATATCATAACGCCAGCCAAACACCCAGTACTTCGTTCCGGATATCATAACGCCAGCCAAGCACCCAGTACTTCATTCCAGATATCATAACGCCAGCCAAACACCCAGTACTTCATTCCAGATATCATAACGCCAGTCAAACACCCAGTACTTCATTCCAGATATCATAACGCCAGCCAAACACCCAGTACTTCATTCCAGATATCATAACGCCAGCCAAACACCCAGTACTTCATTCCAGATATCATAACGCCAGCCAAACACCCAGTACTTCATTCCAGATATCATAACGCCAGCCAAACACCCAGTACTTCAATCAGGATATCATAACGCCAGCCAAACACCCAGTACTTCATTTCAGATATCATAACGCCAGTCAAGCACCCAGTGCTTCATTGCGGATATCATAACGCCAGCCAAACACCCAGTACTTCATTCCAGATATCATAACCCCAGCCAAACACCCAGTACTTCATTCCAGATATCATAACGCCAGCCAAACACCCAGTACTTCATTCCGGATATCATAACGCCAGCCAAACACCCAGTACTTCATTCCGGATATCATAATTCCAGCCAAACACCCAGTACTTCATTCCGGATATCATAACGCCAGCCAAACACCCAGTACTTCATTCCGGATATCATAACGCCAGCCAAACACCCAGTACTTCATTCCAGATATCATAACGCCAGCCAAACACCCAGTACTTCATTCCAGATATCATAACGCCAGTCAAACACCCAGTACTTCATTCCAGATATCATAGCGCCAGCCAAACACCCAGTACTTCATTTCAGATATCATAACGCCAGTCAAACACTCAGTACTTCATTCCAGATATCATAACGCCAGCCAAACACCCAGTACTTCATTCCAGATATCATAACGCCAGCCAAACACCCAGTACTTCATTCCAGATATCATAACGCCAGCCAAACACCCAGTACTTCAATCAGGATATCATAACGCCAGCCAAACACCCAGTACTTCATTCCAGATATCATAACGCCAGTCAAGCACCCAGTGCTTCATTCCGGATATCATAAGGCCAGCCAAACACCCAGTACGTCATTCCAGATATCATAACGCCAGCCAAACACCCAGTACTTCATTCCAGATATCATAACGCCAGCCAAACACCCAGTACTTCATTCCGGATATCATAACGCCAGCCAAACACCCACTACTTCATTCCGGATATCATAACGCCAGCCAAACACCCAGTACTTCATTCCGGATATCATAACGCCAGCCAAGCACCCAGTACTTCATTCCAGATATCATAACGCCAGCCAAACACCCAGTACTTCATTCCAGATATCATAACGCCAGTCAAACACCCAGTACTTCATTCCAGATATCATAACGCCAGCCAAACACCCAGTACTTCATTCCAGATATCATAACGCCAGCCAAACACCCAGTACTTCATTCCAGATATCATAACGCCAGCCAAACACCCAGTACTTCATTCCAGATATCATAGCGCCAGCCAAACACCCAGTACTTCAATCAGGATATCATAACGCCAGCCAAACACCCAGTACTTCATTTCAGATATCATAACGCCAGTCAAGCACCCAGTGCTTCATTGCGGATATCATAACGCCAGCCAAACACCCAGTACTTCATTCCAGATATCATAACGCCAGCCAAACACCCAGTACTTCATTCCAGATATCACAACGCCAGCCAAACACCCAGTACTTCATTCCGGATATCATAACGCCAGCCAAACACCCAGTACTTCATTCCGGATATCATAATTCCAGCCAAACACCCAGTACTTCATTCCGGATATCGTAACGCCAGCCAAACACCCAGTACTTCATTCCGGATATCATAACGCCAGCCAAACACCCAGTACTTCATTCCAGATATCATAACGCCAGCCAAACACCCAGTACTTCATTCCAGATATCATAACGCCAGTCAAACACCCAGTACTTCATTCCAGATATCATAACGCCAGCCAAACACCCAGTACTTCATTTCAGATATCATAACGCCAGTCAAACACTCAGTACTTCATTCCAGATATCATAGCGCCAGCCAAACACCCAGTACTTCATTCCAGATATCATAACGCCAGTCAAACACACAGTACTTCATTCCAGATATCATAACGCCAGCCAAACACTCAGTACTTCATTCCAGATATCATAACGCCAGCCAAACACCCAGTACTTCATTCCAGATATCATAACGCCAGCCAAACACCCAGTACTTCTTTCCGGATATCATAGCGCCAGCCAAACACCCAGTACTTCATTCCGGATATTATAACGCCAGTCAAACACCCAGTACTTCATTCCGGATATCATAACGCCAGCCAAACACCCAGTACTTCATTCCAGATATCATAACGCCAGCCAAACACCCAGTACTTCATTCCAGATATCATAACGCCAGCCAAACACCCCGTACTTCATTCCGGATATCATAACGCCAGCCAAACACCCAGTACTTCATTCCAGATATCATAACGCCAGCCAAACACCCCGTACTTCATTCCGGATATCATAACGCCAGCCAAACACCCAGTACTTCATTCCAGATATCATAACGCCACCCAAACACCCAGTACTTCATTCCAGATATCATAACGCCAGCCAAACACCCAGTACTTCATTCCAGATATCATAACGCCAGTCAAGCACCCAGTGCTTCATTCCGGATATCATAAGGCCAGCCAAACACCCAGTACGTCATTCCAGATATCATAACGCCAGCCAAACACCCAGTACTTCATTCCAGATATCATAACGCCAGCCAAACACCCAGTACTTCATTCCGGATATCATAACGCCAGCCAAACACCCACTACTTCATTCCGGATATCATAACGCCAGCCAAACACCCAGTACTTCATTCCGGATATCATAACGCCAGCCAAACACCCAGTACTTCATTCCGGATATCATAACGCCAGCCAAGCACCCAGAACTTCATTCCAGATATCATAACGCCACCCAAACACCCAGTACTTCATTCCAGATATCATAACGCCAGTCAAACACCCAGTACTTCATTCCAGATATCATAACGCCAGCCAAACACCCAGTACTTCATTCCAGATATCATAACGCCAGCCAAACACCCAGTACTTCATTCCAGATATCATAACGCCAGCCAAACACCCAGTACTTCATTCCAGATATCATAACGCCAGCCAAACACCCAGTACTTCAATCAGGATATCATAACGCCAGCCAAACACCCAGTACTTCATTCCAGATATCATAACGCCAGTCAAGCACCCAGTGCTTCATTCCGGATATCATAAGGCCAGCCAAACACCCAGTACGTCATTCCAGATATCATAACGCCAGCCAAACACCCAGTACTTCATTCCAGATATCATAACGCCAGCCAAACACCCAGTACTTCATTCCGGATATCATAACGCCAGCCAAACACCCACTACTTCATTCCGGATATCATAACGCCAGCCAAACACCCAGTACTTCGTTCCGGATATCATAACGCCAGCCAAGCACCCAGTACTTCATTCCAGATATCATAACGCCAGCCAAACACCCAGTACTTCATTCCAGATATCATAACGCCAGTCAAACACCCAGTACTTCATTCCAGATATCATAACGCCAGCCAAACACCCAGTACTTCATTCCAGATATCATAACGCCAGCCAAACACCCAGTACTTCATTCCAGATATCATAACGCCAGCCAAACACCCAGTACTTCATTCCAGATATCATAACGCCAGCCAAACACCCAGTACTTCAATCAGGATATCATAACGCCAGCCAAACACCCAGTACTTCATTTCAGATATCATAACGCCAGTCAAGCACCCAGTGCTTCATTGCGGATATCATAACGCCAGCCAAACACCCAGTACTTCATTCCAGATATCATAACCCCAGCCAAACACCCAGTACTTCATTCCAGATATCATAACGCCAGCCAAACACCCAGTACTTCATTCCGGATATCATAACGCCAGCCAAACACCCAGTACTTCATTCCGGATATCATAATTCCAGCCAAACACCCAGTACTTCATTCCGGATATCATAACGCCAGCCAAACACCCAGTACTTCATTCCGGATATCATAACGCCAGCCAAACACCCAGTACTTCATTCCAGATATCATAACGCCAGCCAAACACCCAGTACTTCATTCCAGATATCATAACGCCAGTCAAACACCCAGTACTTCATTCCAGATATCATAGCGCCAGCCAAACACCCAGTACTTCATTTCAGATATCATAACGCCAGTCAAACACTCAGTACTTCATTCCAGATATCATAGCGCCAGCCAAACACCCAGTACTTCATTCCAGATATCATAACGCCAGCCAAGCACCCAATACTTCATTCCAGATATCATAACGCCAGCAAAACACCCAGTACTTCATTCCAGATATCATAACGCCAGTCAAACACCCAGTACTTCATTCCAGATATCATAACGCCAGTCAAACACCCAGTACTTCATTCCAGATATCATAACGCCAGTCAAACACCCAGTACTTCATTCCAGATATCATAACACCAGCCAAACACCCCGTACTTCATTCCAGATATCAAAATGCCAGCCAAACACCCAGTACTTCATTCCAGATATCATAACGCCAGCCAAACACCCAGTACTTCATTCCAGATATCATAACGCTAGCCAAACACCCAGTACTTCATTCCAGATATCATAACGCCAGTCAAACACCCAGTACTTCGTTCCAGATATCATAACGCCAGTCAAACACCCAGTACTTCATTCAAGATATCATAACGCCAGTCAAACACCCAGTACTTCATTCCAGATATCATAACGCCAGCCAAACACCCAGTACTTCATTCCAGATATCATAACGCCAGCCAAACACCCAGTACTTCATTCCAGATATCATAACGCCAGCCAAACACCCAATACTTCATTCCAGATATCATAACGCCAGCCAAACACCCAGTACTTCATTCCAGATATCATAACGCCAGCCAAACACCCAGTACTTCATTCCAGATATCTTAATGCCAGTCAAACACCCAGTACTTCATTCCAGATATCATAACGCCAGCCAAACACCCAGTACTTCATTCCAGATATCATAACGCCAGCCAAACACCCAATACTTCATTCAAGATATCATAGCGCCAGCCAAACACCCAGTACTTCATTCCAGATATCATAACGCCAGCCAAACACCCAGTACTTCATTCCAGATATCTTAATGCCAGTCAAACACCCAGTACTTCATTCTAGATATCATAACGCCAGCCAAACACCCAGTTCTTCATTCCAGATATCATAACGCCAGCCAAACACCCAGTACTTCATTCCAGATAGCATAACGCCAACCAAACACCCAGTACTTCGTCATTCCAGATATCTTAATGCCAGCCAACACCCAGTACTTCATTCCAGATATCATAGTGCCAGTCAAACACCCAGTACTTCATTCCAGATATCATAACGCCAGCCAAACACCCAGTACTTCATTCCAGATATCATAACGCCATTCAAACACCCAGTACTTCATTCCAGATATCATAACACCAGTCAAACACCCAGTACTTCATTCCAGATATCATAACGCCAGTCAAACACCCAGTACTACATTCCAGATATCACAACGCCATCCAAACACCCAGTACTTCATTCCAGATATTATAACGCCAACCAAACACCCAGTACTTCATTCAAGATATCATAACGCCAACCAAACACCCAGTACTTCATTCCAGATATCATAACGCCAGTCAAACACCCAGTACTTCATTCCAGATATCATAACGCCAACCAAACACCCAGTTCTTCATTCCAGATATCATAGCGCCAGTCAAACACCCATTACTTCATTCAAGATATCATAACGCCAGTCAAACACCCAGTACTTCATTCAAGATATCATAACGCCAACCAAGCACCCAGTACTTCATTCAAGATATCATAACGCCAGTCAAACACCCAGTACTTCATTCCAGATATCATAACGCCAGTCAAACACCCAGTACTTCATTCCAGATATCATAACGCCAACCAAACACCCAGTTCTTCATTCCAGATATCATAGCGCCAGTCAAACACCCAGTACTTCATTCCAGATATCATAACGCCAGTCAAACACCCAGTACTTCATTCCAGATATCATAACGCCAGCCAAACACCCAGTACTTCATTCCAGATATCATAACGCCAGCCAAACACCCAGTACTTCATTACAGATATCATAACGCCAGCCAAACACCCCGTACTTCATTCCAGATATCATAACGCCAGCCAAGCACCCAGTACTTCAATCAGGATATCATAACGCCAGCCAAACACCCAGTACTTCATTCCAGATATCATAACGCCAGTCAAGCACCCAGTGCTTCATTCCGGATATCATAACGCCAGCCAAACACCCAGTACTTCATTCCAGATATCATAACGCCAGCCAAACACCCAGTACTTCATTCCAGATATCATAACGCCAGCCAAACACCCAGTACTTCATTCCGGATATCATAACGCCAGCCAAACACCCAGTACTTCATTCCGGATATCATAATGCCAGCCAAACACCCAGTACTTCATTCCGGATATCATAACGCCAGCCAAACACCCAGTACTTCATTCCAGATATCATAACGCCAGCCAAACACCCAGTACTTCATTCCAGATATCATAGCGCCAGCCAAACACCCAGTACTTCATTCCAGATATCATAACGCCAGCCAAACGGCCAGTACTTCATTCCAGATATCATAACGCCAGCCAAACACCCAGTACTTCATTCCGGATATCATAGCGCCAGCCAAACACCCAGTACTTCATTCCGGATATCATAACGCCAGTCAAACACCCAGTACTTCATTCCAGATATCATAACGCCAGCCAAGCATCCAGTACTTCATTCCGGATATCATAGCACCAGCCAAACACCCAGTACTTCATTCCGGATATCATAACGCCAGCCAAACACCCAGTACTTCATTCCAGATATCATAACGCCAGCCAAACACACAGTACTTCATTCCAGATATCATAACGCCAGCCAAACACCCAGTACTTCATTCCGGATATCATAACGCCAGCCAAACACCCAGTACTTCATTCCAGATATCATAACGTCAGCCAAACACCCAGTACTTCATTCCAGATATCATAACGCCAGCCAAACGGCCAGTACTTCATTCCAGATATCATAACGCCAGCCAAACACCCAGTACTTCATTCCGGATATCATAGCGCCAGCCAAACACCCAGTACTTCATTCCGGATATCATAACGCCAGTCAAACACCCAGTACTTCATTCCGGATATCATAACGACAGCCAAACACCCAGTACTTCATTCCAGATATCATAACGCCAGCCAAACACCCAGTACTTCATTCCAGATATCATAACGCCAGCCAAACACCCAGTACGTCACTCCGGATATCATAACGCCAGCCAAACACCCAGTACTTCATTCCAGATATCATAACGCCAGCCAAACACCCCGTACTTCATTCCGGATATCATAACGCCAGCCAAACACCCAGTACTTCATTCTAGATATCATAACGCCAGCCAAACACCCAGTACTTCATTCCAGATATCATAACGCCACCCAAACACCCAGTACTTCATTCCAGATATCATAACGCCAGCCAAACACCCAGTACTTCATTCCAGATATCATAACGCCAGTCAAGCACCCAGTGCTTCATTCCGGATATCAGAAGGCCAGCCAAGCACCCAGTACTTCATTCCAGATATCATAACGCCAGCCAAACATCCAGTACTTCATTCCGGATATCATAACGCCAGCCAAACACCCAGTACTTCATTCCGGGTATTATAACGCCAGCCACACACCCAGTACTTCATTCCGGATATCATAACGCCAGCCAAACATCCAGTACTTCATTCCGGATATCATAACGCCAGCCAAACACCCAGTACTTCATTCCGGGTATTATAACGCCAGCCACACACCCAGTACTTCATTCCGGATATCATAACGCCAGCCAAACACCCAGTACTTCATTCCGGATATCATATCGCCAGCCAAACACCCAGTATTTCATTCCGGATATCATAACGCCAGCCAAACACCCAGTACTTCATTCCAGATATCATAGCGCCAGCCAAACACCCAGTACTTCATTCCAGATATCATAACGCCAGTCAAACACCCAGTACTTCATTCCAGATATCATAACGCCAGCCAAACACACAGTACTTCATTCCGGATATCATAACGCCAGCCAAACACCAAGTACTTCATTCCAGATATCATAGCGCCAGCCAAACACCCAGTACTTCATTCCAGATATCATAACGCCAGTCAAACACCCAGTACTTCATTCCAGATATCATAACGCCAGCCAAACACTCAGTACTTCATTCCAGATATCATAACGCCAGCCAAACACCCAGTACTTCTTTCCGGATATCATAGCGCCAGCCAAACACCCAGTACTTCATTCCGGATATTATAACGCCAGTCAAACACCCAGTACTTCATTCCGGATATCATAACGCCAGCCAAACACCCAGTACTTCATTCCAGATATCATAACGCCAGCCAAACACCCAGTACTTCATTCCAGATATCATAACGCCAGCGAAACACCCCGTACTTCATTCCGGATATCATAACGCCAGCCAAACACCCAGTACTTCATTCCAGATATCATAACGCCAGCCAAACACCCCGTACTTCATTCCGGATATCATAACGCCAGCCAAGCACCCAGTACTTCATTCCAGATATCATAACGCCACCCAAACACCCAGTACTTCATTCCAGATATCATAACGCCAGCCAAACACCCAGTACTTCATTCCAGATATCATAACGCCAGTCAAGCACCCAGTGCTTCATTCCGGATATCATAAGGCCAGCCAAACACCCAGTACGTCATTCCAGATATCATAACGCCAGCCAAACACCCAGTACTTCATTCCAGATATCATAACGCCAGCCAAACACCCAGTACTTCATTCCGGATATCATAACGCCAGCCAAACACCCACTACTTCATTCCGGATATCATAACGCCAGCCAAACACCCAGTACTTCATTCCGGATATCATAACGCCAGCCAAACACCCAGTACTTCATTCCGGATATCATAACGCCAGCCAAGCACCCAGAACTTCATTCCAGATATCATAACGCCACCCAAACACCCAGTACTTCATTCCAGATATCATAACGCCAGTCAAACACCCAGTACTTCATTCCAGATATCATAACGCCAGCCAAACACCCAGTACTTCATTCCAGATATCATAACGCCAGCCAAACACCCAGTACTTCATTCCAGATATCATAACGCCAGCCAAACACCCAGTACTTCATTCCAGATATCATAACGCCAGCCAAACACCCAGTACTTCAATCAGGATATCATAACGCCAGCCAAACACCCAGTACTTCATTCCAGATATCATAACGCCAGTCAAGCACCCAGTGCTTCATTCCGGATATCATAAGGCCAGCCAAACACCCAGTACGTCATTCCAGATATCATAACGCCAGCCAAACACCCAGTACTTCATTCCAGATATCATAACGCCAGCCAAACACCCAGTACTTCATTCCGGATATCATAACGCCAGCCAAACACCCACTACTTCATTCCGGATATCATAACGCCAGCCAAACACCCAGTACTTCATTCCGGATATCATAACGCCAGCCAAGCACCCAGTACTTCATTCCAGATATCATAACGCCAGCCAAACACCCAGTACTTCATTCCAGATATCATAACGCCAGTCAAACACCCAGTACTTCATTCCAGATATCATAACGCCAGCCAAACACCCAGTACTTCATTCCAGATATCATAACGCCAGCCAAACACCCAGTACTTCATTCCAGATATCATAACGCCAGCCAAACACCCAGTACTTCATTCCAGATATCATAGCGCCAGCCAAACACCCAGTACTTCAATCAGGATATCATAACGCCAGCCAAACACCCAGTACTTCATTTCAGATATCATAACGCCAGTCAAGCACCCAGTGCTTCATTGCGGATATCATAACGCCAGCCAAACACCCAGTACTTCATTCCAGATATCATAACGCCAGCCAAACACCCAGTACTTCATTCCAGATATCACAACGCCAGCCAAACACCCAGTACTTCATTCCGGATATCATAACGCCAGCCAAACACCCAGTACTTCATTCCGGATATCATAATTCCAGCCAAACACCCAGTACTTCATTCCGGATATCGTAACGCCAGCCAAACACCCAGTACTTCATTCCGGATATCATAACGCCAGCCAAACACCCAGTACTTCATTCCAGATATCATAACGCCAGCCAAACACCCAGTACTTCATTCCAGATATCATAACGCCAGTCAAACACCCAGTACTTCATTCCAGATATCATAACGCCAGCCAAACACCCAGTACTTCATTTCAGATATCATAACGCCAGTCAAACACTCAGTACTTCATTCCAGATATCATAGCGCCAGCCAAACACCCAGTACTTCATTCCAGATATCATAACGCCAGTCAAACACACAGTACTTCATTCCAGATATCATAACGCCAGCCAAACACTCAGTACTTCATTCCAGATATCATAACGCCAGCCAAACACCCAGTACTTCATTCCAGATATCATAACGCCAGCCAAACACCCAGTACTTCTTTCCGGATATCATAGCGCCAGCCAAACACCCAGTACTTCATTCCGGATATTATAACGCCAGTCAAACACCCAGTACTTCATTCCGGATATCATAACGCCAGCCAAACACCCAGTACTTCATTCCAGATATCATAACGCCAGCCAAACACCCAGTACTTCATTCCAGATATCATAACGCCAGCCAAACACCCCGTACTTCATTCCGGATATCATAACGCCAGCCAAACACCCAGTACTTCATTCCAGATATCATAACGCCAGCCAAACACCCCGTACTTCATTCCGGATATCATAACGCCAGCCAAACACCCAGTACTTCATTCCAGATATCATAACGCCACCCAAACACCCAGTACTTCATTCCAGATATCATAACGCCAGCCAAACACCCAGTACTTCATTCCAGATATCATAACGCCAGTCAAGCACCCAGTGCTTCATTCCGGATATCATAAGGCCAGCCAAACACCCAGTACGTCATTCCAGATATCATAACGCCAGCCAAACACCCAGTACTTCATTCCAGATATCATAACGCCAGCCAAACACCCAGTACTTCATTCCGGATATCATAACGCCAGCCAAACACCCACTACTTCATTCCGGATATCATAACGCCAGCCAAACACCCAGTACTTCATTCCGGATATCATAACGCCAGCCAAACACCCAGTACTTCATTCCGGATATCATAACGCCAGCCAAGCACCCAGAACTTCATTCCAGATATCATAACGCCACCCAAACACCCAGTACTTCATTCCAGATATCATAACGCCAGTCAAACACCCAGTACTTCATTCCAGATATCATAACGCCAGCCAAACACCCAGTACTTCATTCCAGATATCATAACGCCAGCCAAACACCCAGTACTTCATTCCAGATATCATAACGCCAGCCAAACACCCAGTACTTCATTCCAGATATCATAACGCCAGCCAAACACCCAGTACTTCAATCAGGATATCATAACGCCAGCCAAACACCCAGTACTTCATTCCAGATATCATAACGCCAGTCAAGCACCCAGTGCTTCATTCCGGATATCATAAGGCCAGCCAAACACCCAGTACGTCATTCCAGATATCATAACGCCAGCCAAACACCCAGTACTTCATTCCAGATATCATAACGCCAGCCAAACACCCAGTACTTCATTCCGGATATCATAACGCCAGCCAAACACCCACTACTTCATTCCGGATATCATAACGCCAGCCAAACACCCAGTACTTCGTTCCGGATATCATAACGCCAGCCAAGCACCCAGTACTTCATTCCAGATATCATAACGCCAGCCAAACACCCAGTACTTCATTCCAGATATCATAACGCCAATCAAACACCCAGTACTTCATTCCAGATATCATAACGCCACCCAAACACCCAGTACTTCATTCCAGATATCATAACGCCAGCCAAACACCCAGTACTTCATTCCAGATATCATAACGCCAGCCAAACACCCAGTACTTCATTCCAGATATCATAACGCCAGCCAAACACCCAGTACTTCAATCAGGATATCATAACGCCAGCCAAACACCCAGTACTTCATTTCAGATATCATAACGCCAGTCAAGCACCCAGTGCTTCATTGCGGATATCATAACGCCAGCCAAACACCCAGTACTTCATTCCAGATATCATAACCCCAGCCAAACACCCAGTACTTCATTCCAGATATCATAACGCCAGCCAAACACCCAGTACTTCATTCCGGATATCATAACGCCAGCCAAACACCCAGTACTTCATTCCGGATATCATAATTCCAGCCAAACACCCAGTACTTCATTCCGGATATCATAACGCCAGCCAAACACCCAGTACTTCATTCCGGATATCATAACGCCAGCCAAACACCCAGTACTTCATTCCAGATATCATAACGCCAGCCAAACACCCAGTACTTCATTCCAGATATCATAACGCCAGTCAAACACCCAGTACTTCATTCCAGATATCATAGCGCCAGCCAAACACCCAGTACTTCATTTCAGATATCATAACGCCAGTCAAACACTCAGTACTTCATTCCAGATATCATAGCGCCAGCCAAACACCCAGTACTTCATTCCAGATATCATAACGCCAGCCAAGCACCCAATACTTCATTCCAGATATCATAACGCCAGCAAAACACCCAGTACTTCATTCCAGATATCATAACGCCAGTCAAACACCCAGTACTTCATTCCAGATATCATAACGCCAGTCAAACACCCAGTACTTCATTCCAGATATCATAACGCCAGTCAAACACCCAGTACTTCATTCCAGATATCATAACACCAGCCAAACACCCCGTACTTCATTCCAGATATCAAAATGCCAGCCAAACACCCAGTACTTCATTCCAGATATCATAACGCCAGCCAAACACCCAGTACTTCATTCCAGATATCATAACGCTAGCCAAACACCCAGTACTTCATTCCAGATATCATAACGCCAGTCAAACACCCAGTACTTCGTTCCAGATATCATAACGCCAGTCAAACACCCAGTACTTCATTCAAGATATCATAACGCCAGTCAAACACCCAGTACTTCATTCCAGATATCATAACGCCAGCCAAACACCCAGTACTTCATTCCAGATATCATAACGCCAGCCAAACACCCAGTACTTCATTCCAGATATCATAACGCCAGCCAAACACCCAATACTTCATTCCAGATATCATAACGCCAGCCAAACACCCAGTACTTCATTCCAGATATCATAACGCCAGCCAAACACCCAGTACTTCATTCCAGATATCTTAATGCCAGTCAAACACCCAGTACTTCATTCCAGATATCATAACGCCAGCCAAACACCCAGTACTTCATTCCAGATATCATAACGCCAGCCAAACACCCAATACTTCATTCAAGATATCATAGCGCCAGCCAAACACCCAGTACTTCATTCCAGATATCATAACGCCAGCCAAACACCCAGTACTTCATTCCAGATATCTTAATGCCAGTCAAACACCCAGTACTTCATTCTAGATATCATAACGCCAGCCAAACACCCAGTTCTTCATTCCAGATATCATAACGCCAGCCAAACACCCAGTACTTCATTCCAGATAGCATAACGCCAACCAAACACCCAGTACTTCGTCATTCCAGATATCTTAATGCCAGCCAACACCCAGTACTTCATTCCAGATATCATAGTGCCAGTCAAACACCCAGTACTTCATTCCAGATATCATAACGCCAGCCAAACACCCAGTACTTCATTCCAGATATCATAACGCCATTCAAACACCCAGTACTTCATTCCAGATATCATAACACCAGTCAAACACCCAGTACTTCATTCCAGATATCATAACGCCAGTCAAACACCCAGTACTACATTCCAGATATCACAACGCCATCCAAACACCCAGTACTTCATTCCAGATATTATAACGCCAACCAAACACCCAGTACTTCATTCAAGATATCATAACGCCAACCAAACACCCAGTACTTCATTCCAGATATCATAACGCCAGTCAAACACCCAGTACTTCATTCCAGATATCATAACGCCAACCAAACACCCAGTTCTTCATTCCAGATATCATAGCGCCAGTCAAACACCCATTACTTCATTCAAGATATCATAACGCCAGTCAAACACCCAGTACTTCATTCAAGATATCATAACGCCAACCAAGCACCCAGTACTTCATTCAAGATATCATAACGCCAGTCAAACACCCAGTACTTCATTCCAGATATCATAACGCCAGTCAAACACCCAGTACTTCATTCCAGATATCATAACGCCAACCAAACACCCAGTTCTTCATTCCAGATATCATAGCGCCAGTCAAACACCCAGTACTTCATTCCAGATATCATAACGCCAGTCAAACACCCAGTACTTCATTCCAGATATCATAACGCCAGCCAAACACCCAGTACTTCATTCCAGATATCATAACGCCAGCCAAACACCCAGTACTTCATTACAGATATCATAACGCCAGCCAAACACCCCGTACTTCATTCCAGATATCATAACGCCAGCCAAGCACCCAGTACTTCAATCAGGATATCATAACGCCAGCCAAACACCCAGTACTTCATTCCAGATATCATAACGCCAGTCAAGCACCCAGTGCTTCATTCCGGATATCATAACGCCAGCCAAACACCCAGTACTTCATTCCAGATATCATAACGCCAGCCAAACACCCAGTACTTCATTCCAGATATCATAACGCCAGCCAAACACCCAGTACTTCATTCCGGATATCATAACGCCAGCCAAACACCCAGTACTTCATTCCGGATATCATAATGCCAGCCAAACACCCAGTACTTCATTCCGGATATCATAACGCCAGCCAAACACCCAGTACTTCATTCCAGATATCATAACGCCAGCCAAACACCCAGTACTTCATTCCAGATATCATAGCGCCAGCCAAACACCCAGTACTTCATTCCAGATATCATAGCGCCAGTCAAACACCCAGTACTTCATTCCAGATATCATAACGCCAGCCAAACACCCAGTACTTCATTCCAGATATCATAACGCCAGCCAAACACTCAGTACTTCATTCCAGATATCATAACGCCAGCCAAACACCAGTACTTCATTCCAGATATCATAACGCCAGCCAAACACCCAGTACTTCATTCCAGATATCAGAACGCCAGCCAAACACCCAGTACTTCATTCCGGATATCATAGCACCAGCCAAACACCCAGTACTTCATTCCGGATATCATAACGCCAGCCAAACACCCAGTACTTCATTCCGGATATCATAACTCCAGCCAAACACGCAGTACTTCATTCCAGATATCATAACGCCAGCCAAACACCCAGTACTTCATTCCAGATATCATAACGCCAGCCAAACACCCAGTACTTCATTCCAGATATCATAACGCCAGCCAAACACCCAGTACTTCATTCCAGATATCATAACGCCAGTCAAGCACCCAGTGCTTCATTCCGGATATCATAACGCCAGCCAAACACCCAGTACTTCATTCCAGATATCATAACGCCAGCCAAACACCCAGTACTTCATTCCAGATATCATAACGCCAGCCAAACACCCAGTACTTCATTCCGGATATCATAACGCCAGTCAAACACCCACTACTTCATTCCGGATATCATAACGCCAGCTAAACACCCAGTACTTCATTCTGGATATCATAACGCCAGCCAAACACCCAGTACTTCATTCCGGATATCATAACGCCAGCCAAACACCCAGTACTTCATTCCAGATATCATAGCGCCAGCCAAACACCCAGTACTTCATTCCAGATATCATAACGCCAGTCAAACACCCAGTACTTCATTCCAGATATCATAACGCCAGCCAAACACCCAGTACTTCATTCCAGATATCATAACGCCAGCCAAACACCCAGTACTTCATTACAGATATCATAACGCCAGCCAACCACCCAGTACTTCATTCCAGATATTATAACGCCAGCCAAACACCCAGTACTTCAATCAGGATATCATAACGCCAGCCAAACACCCAGTACTTCATTCCAGATATCATAACGCCAGTCAAGCACCCAGTGCTTCATTCCGGATATCATAACGCCAGCCAAACACCCAGTACTTCATTCCAGATATCATAACGCCAGCCAAACACCCAGTACTTCATTCCAGATATCATAACGCCAGCCAAACACCCAGTACTTCATTCCGGATATCATAACGCCAGCCAAACACCCAGAACTTCATTCCAGATATCATAACGCCAGCCAAACACCCAATACTTCATTCCGGATATCATAACGCCAGCCAAACACCCAGTACTTCATTCCAGATATCATAACGCCAGTCAAACACCCAGTACTTCATTCCAGATATCATAACGCCAGTCAAACACCCAGTACTTCATTCCAGATATCATAACGCCAGTCAAACACCCAGTACTTCATTCCAGATATCATAACACCAGCCAAACACCCCGTACTTCATTCCAGATATCATAATGCCAGCCAAACACCCAGTACTTCATTCCAGATATCATAACGCCAGCCAAACACCCAGTACTTCATTCCAGATATCATAACGCTAGCCAAACACCCAGTACTTCATTCCAGATATCATAACGCCAGTCAAACACCCAGTACTTCGTTCCAGATATCATAACGCCAGTCAAACACCCAGTACTTCATTCAAGATATCATAACCCAGTCAAACACCCAGTACTTCATTCCAGATATCATAACGCCAGCCAAACACCCAGTACTTCATTCCAGATATCATAACGCCAGCCAAACACCCAATACTTCATTCCAGATATCATAACGCCAGCCAAACACCCAGTACTTCATTCCAGATATCATAACGCCAGCCAAACACCCAGTACTTCATTCCAGATATCTTAATGCCAGTCAAACACCCAGTACTTCATTCCAGATATCATAACGCCAGCCAAACACCCAGTACTTCAATCCAGATATCATAACGCCAGCCAGACACCCAATACTTCATTCAAGATATCATAGCGCCAGCCAAACACCCAGTACTTCATTCCAGATATCATAGCGCCAGCCAAACACCCAGTACTTCATTCCAGATATCTTAATGCCAGTCAAACACCCAGTACTTCATTCCAGATATCATAACGCCAGTCAAACACCCAGTACTTCATTCCAGATATCATAACGCCAGCCAAACACCCAGTACTTCATTCCAGATATCATAACGCCAGCCAAACACCCAATACTTCATTCCAGATATCATAACGCCAGCCAAACACCCAGTACTTCATTCCAGATATCATAACGCCAGCCAAGCATCCAGTACTTCATTCCAGATATCTTAATGCCAGTCAAACACCCAGTACTTCATTCCAGATATCATAACGCCAGCCAAACACCCAGTACTTCATTCCAGATATCATAACGCCAGCGAAACACCCAGTACTTCATTCAAGATATCATAGCGCCAGCCAAACACCCAGTACTTCATTCCAGATATCATAACGCCAGCCAAACACCCAGTACTTCATTCCAGATATCTTAATGACAGTCAAACACCCAGTACTTCATTCCAGATATCATAACGCCAGCCAAACACCCAGTTCTTCATTCCAGATATCATAACGCCAGCCAAACACCCAGTACTTCATTCCAGATAGCATTACGCCAACCAAACACCCAGTTCTTCGTCATTCCAGATATCATAATGCCAGCCAACACCCAGTACTTCATTCCAGATATCATAGTGCCAGACAAACACCCAGTGCTTCATTCCAGATATCATAACGCCAGCCAAACACCCAGTACTTCATTCCAGATATCATAACGCCATTCAAACACCCAGTACTTCATTCCAGATATCATAACACCAGTCAAACACCCAGTACTTCATTCCAGATATCATAACGCCAGTCAAACACCCAGTACTACATTCCAGATATCACAACGCCAGCCAAACACCCAGTACTTCATTCCTGATATTATAACGCCAACCAAACACCCAGTACTTCATTCAAGATATCATAACGCCAACCAAACACCCAGTACTTCATTCCAGATATCATAACGCCAGTCAAACACCCAGTACTTCATTCCAGATATCATAACGCCAACCAAACACCCAGTTCTTCATTCCAGATATCATAGCGCCAGTCAAACACCTATTACTTCATTCAAGATATCATAACGCCAGTCAAACACCCAGTACTTCATTCAAGATATCATAACGCCAACCAAACACCCAGTACTTCATTCAAGATATCATAACGCCAGTCAAACACCCAGTACTTCATTCCAGATATCATAACGCCAGTCAAACACCCAGTACTTCATTCCAGATATCATAACGCCAACCAAACACCCAGTTCTTCATTCCAGATATCATAGCGCCAGTCAAACACCCAGTACTTCATTCCAGATATCATAACGCCAGTCAAACACCCAGTACTTCATTCCAGATATCATAACGCCAGCCAAACACCCAGTACTTCATTCCAGATATCATAACGCCAGCCAAACACCCAGTACTTCATTCCAGATATCATAACGCCAGCCAAACACCCAGTACTTCATTCCAGATATCATAACGCCAGCCAAACACCCAGTACTTCAATCAGGATATCATAACGCCAGCCAAACACCCAGTACTTCATTCCAGATATCATAACGCCAGTCAAACACCCAGTACTTCATTCCAGATATCATAACGCCAACCAAACACCCAGTTCTTCATTCCAGATATCATAGCGCCAGTCAAACACCCAGTACTTCATTCCAGATATCATAACGCCAGTCAAACACCCAGTACTTCATTCCAGATATCATAACGCCAGCCAAACACCCAGTACTTCATTCCAGATATCATAACGCCAGCCAAACACCCAGTACTTCATTCCAGATATCATAACGCCAGCCAAACACTCAGTACTTCATTCCAGATATCATAACGCCAGCCAAACACCCAGTACTTCAATCAGGATATCATAACGCCAGCCAAACACCCAGTACTTCATTCCAGATATCATAACGCCAGTCAAGCACCCAGTGCTTCATTCCGGATATCATAACGCCAGCCAAACACCCAGTACTTCATTCCAGATATCATAACGCCAGCCAAACACCCAGTACTTCATTCCAGATATCATAACGCCAGCCAAACACCCAGTACTTCATTCCGGATATCATAACGCCAGCCAAACACCCAGTACTTCATTCCGGATATCATAATGCCAGCCAAACACCCAGTACTTCATTCCGGATATCATAACGCCAGCCAAACACCCAGTACTTCATTCCAGATATCATAACGCCAGCCAAACACCCAGTACTTCATTCCAGATATCATAGCGCCAGCCAAACACCCAGTACTTCATTCCAGATATCATAACGCCAGTCAAAAACCCAGTACTTCATTCCAGATATCATAACGCCAGCCAAACACCCAGTACTTCATTCCAGATATCATAACGCCAGCCAAACACTCAGTACTTCATTCCAGATATCATAACGCCAGCCAAACACCCAGTACTTCATTCCAGATATCATAACGCCAGTCAAACACCCAGTACTTCATTCCAGATATCAGAACGCCAGCCAAACACCCAGTACTTCATTCCGGATATCATAGCACCAGCCAAACACCCAGTACTTCATTCCGGATATCATAACGCCAGCCAAACACCCCGTACTTCATTCCGGATATCATAACGCCAGCCAAACACCCAGTACTTCATTCCAGATATCATAACGCCAGCCAAACACCCAGTACTTCATTCCAGATATCATAACGCCACCCAAACACCCAGTACTTCATTCCAGATATCATAACGCCAGCCAAACACCCAGTACTTCATTCCAGATATCATAACGCCAGTCAAGCACCCAGTGCTTCATTCCGGATATCATAACGCCAGCCAAACACCCAGTACTTCATTCCAGATATCATAGCGCCAGCCAAACACCCAGTACTTCATTCCAGATATCATAACGCCAGCCAAACACCCAGTACTTCATTCCGGATATCATAACCCCAGTCAAACACCCACTACTTCATTCCGGATATCATAACGCCAGCCAAACACCCAGTACTTCATTCCGGATATCATAACGCCAGCCAAACACCCAGTACTTCATTCCGGATATCATAACGCCAGCCAAACACCCAGTACTTCATTCCAGATATCATAGCGCCAGCCAAACACCCAGTACTTCATTCCAGATATCATAACGCCAGTCAAACACCCAGTACTTCATTCCAGATATCATAACGCCAGCCAAACACCCAGTACTTCATTCCAGATATCATAACGCCAGCCAAACACCCAGTACTTCATTACAGATATCATAACGCCAGCCAAACACCCAGTACTTCATTCCAGATATCATAACGCCAGCCAAACACCCAGTACTTCAATCAGGATATCATAACGCCAGCCAAACACCCAGTACTTCATTCCAGATATCATAACGCCAGTCAAGCACCCAGTGCTTCATTCCGGATATCATAACGCCAGCCAAACACCCAGTACCTCATTCCAGATATCATAACGCCAGCCAAACACCCAGTACTTCATTCCAGATATCATAACGCCAGCCAAACACCAAGTACTTCATTCCGGATATCATAACGCCAGCCAAACACCCAGTACTTCATTCCGGATATCATAATGCCAGCCAAACACCCAGTACTTCATTCCGGATATCATAACGCCAGCCAAACACCCAATACTTCATTCCGGATATCATAACGCCAGCCAAACACCCAGTACTTCATTCCAGATATCATAGCGCCAGCCAAACACCCAGTACTTCATTCCAGATATCATAACGTCAGTCAAACACCCAGTACTTCATTCCAGATATCATAACGCCAGCCAAACACCCAGTACTTCATTCCAGATATCATAACGCCAGCCAAACACTCAGTACTTCATTCCAGATATCATAACGCCAGCCAAACACCCAGTACTTCATTCCAGATATCAGAACGCCAGCCAAACACCCAGTACTTCATTCCGGATATCATAGCACCAGCCAAACACCCAGTACTTCATTCCGGATATCATAACGCCAGCCAAACACCCAGTACTTCATTCCAGATATCATAACGCCAGGCAAACACCCAGTACTTCATTCCAGATATCATAACGCCAGCCAAACACCCCGTACTTCATTCCGGATATAATAACGCCAGCCAAACACCCAGTACTTCATTCCAGATATCATAACGCCAGCCAAACACCCAATACTTCATTCCGGATATCATAACGCCAGCCAAACACCCAGTACTTCATTCCAGATATCATAACGCCAGCCAAACACCCAGTACTTCATTCCAGATATCATAACGCCAGCCAAACACCCAGTACTTCATTCCAGATATCATAACGCCACCCAAACGCCCAGTACTTCATTCCAGATATCATAACGCCAGCCAAACACCCAGTACTTCATTCCAGATATCATAACGCCAGTCAAGCACCCAGTGCTTCATTCCGGATATCATAACGCCAGCCAAACACCCAGTACTTCATTCCAGATATCATAACGCCAGCCAAACACCCAGTACTTCATTCCAGATATCATAACGCCAGCCAAACACCCAGTACTTCATTCCAGATATCATAACGCCAGCCAAACACCCAGTACTTCATTCCGGATATCATAACGCCAGCCAAACACCCAGTACTTCATTCCGAATATCATAACGCCAGCCAAACACCCAGTACTTCATTCCAGATATCATAACGCCAGCCAAACACCCAGTACTTCATTCCAGATATCATAACGCCAGTCAAACACCCAGTACTTCATTCCAGATATCATAACACCAGCCAAACACCCAGTACTTTATTCCAGATAGCATAACGCCAGCCAAACACCTAGTACTTCATTCCAGATATCATAACGCCAGCCAAGCACCCAGTACTTTATTCCAGATATCATAACGCCAGCCAAACACCCAGTACTTCATTCCAGATATCATAACGCCAGTCAAGCACCCAGTGCTTCATTACGGATATCTTAACGCCAGCCAAACACCCAGTACTTCATTCCAGATATCATAACGCCAGCCAAACACCCAGTACTTCATTCCAGATATCATAACGCCAGCCAAACACCCAGTACTTCATTCCAGATATCATAACGCCAGCCAAACACCCAGTACTTCATTCCAGATATCATAACGCTAGCCAAACACCCAGTACTTCATTCCAGATATCATAACGCCACCCAAACGCCCAGTACTTCATTCCAGATATCATAACGCCAGCCAAACACCCAGTACTTCATTCCAGATATCATAACGCCAGTCAAGCACCCAGTGCTTCATTCCGGATATCATAACGCCAGCCAAACACCCAGTACTTCATTCCAGATATCATAACGCCAGCCAAACACCCAGTACTTCATTCCAGATATCATAACGCCAGCCAAACACCCAGTACTTCATTCCAGATATCATAACGCCAGCCAAACACCCAGTACTTCATTCCGGATATCATAACGCCAGCCAAACACCCAGTACTTCATTCCGAATATCATAACGCCAGCCAAACACCCAGTACTTCATTCCAGATATCATAACGCCAGCCAAACACCCAGTACTTCATTCCAGATATCATAACGCCAGTCAAACACCCAGTACTTCATTCCAGATATCATAACACCAGCCAAACACCCAGTACTTTATTCCAGATAGCATAACGCCAGCCAAACACCTAGTACTTCATTCCAGATATCATAACGCCAGCCAAGCACCCAGTACTTTATTCCAGATATCATAACGCCAGCCAAACACCCAGTACTTCATTCCAGATATCATAACGCCAGTCAAGCACCCAGTGCTTCATTACGGATATCTTAACGCCAGCCAAACACCCAGTACTTCATTCCAGATATCATAACGCCAGCCAAACACCCAGTACTTCATTCCAGATATCATAACGCCAGCCAAACACCCAGTACTTCATTCCAGATATCATAACGCTAGCCAAACACCCAGTACTTCATTCCGGATATCACAACGCCAGCCAAACACCCAGTACTTCATTCCGGATATCATAACGACAGCCAAACACCCAGTACTTAATTCCGGATATAATAACGCCAGCCAAACACCCAGTACTTCATTCCAGATATCATAACGCCAGCCAAACACCCAGTACTTCATTCCAGATATCATAACGCCAGTCAAACACCCAGTATTTCATTCCAGATATCATAACGCCAGTCAAACACCCAGTACTTCATTCCTGATATCATAACGCCAGCCAAACACTCAGTACTTCATTCCAGATATCATAACGCCAGCCAAACACCCAGTACTTCATTCCAGATATCATAACGCCAGCCAAACACCCAGTACTTCATTCCAGATATCATAACGCCAGCCAAACACCCAGTACTTCATTCCAGATATCATAACGCCAGCCAAACACCCAGTACTTCATTCCAGATATCATAACGCCAGCCAAACACCCAGTACTTCATTCCAGATATCATAGCGCCAGCCAAACACCCAGTACTTCATTCCAGATATCATAACGCCACCCAAACGCCCAGTACTTCATTCCAGATATCATAACGCCAGTCAAACACCCAGTACTTCATTCCAGATATCATAACGCCAGTCAAGCACCCAGTGCTTCATTCCGGATATCATAACGCCAGCCAAACACCCAGTACTTCATTCCAGATATCATAACGCCAGCCAAACACCCAGTACTTCATTCCGGATATCATAACGCCAGCCAAACACCCAGTACTTCATTCCGGATATCATAACGCCAGCCAACCACCCAGTTCTTCATTCCAGATATCATAACGCCAGCCAAACACCCAGTACTTCATTCCAGATATCATAACGCCAGCCAAACACCCAGTACTTCATTCCAGATATCATAACGCCAGCCAAACACCCAGTACTTCATTCAGGATATCATAACGCCAGCCAAACACCCAGTACTTCATTCCAGATATCATAACGCCAGCCAAACACGCAGTACTTCATTCCAGATATCATAACGCCAGCCAAACACTCAGTACTTCATTCCAGTTATCATAACACCAGCCAAACACCCAGTACTTCATTCCAGATATCATAACGCCAGTCAAGCACCCAGTGCTTCATTCCGGATATCATAACGCCAGCCAAACACCCAGTACTTCATTCCAGATATCATAACGGCAGCCAAGCACCCAGTACTTCATTCCAGATATCATAACACCAGCCAAACACCCAGTACTTCATTCCGGATATCATAACGCCAGCCAAACCCCCAGTACTTCATTCCAGATATCATAACGCCAGCCAAGCACCCAATACTTCATTCCAGATATCATAACGCCAGCAAAACACCCAGTACTTCATTCCAGATATCATAACGCCAGTCAAACACCCAGTACTTCATTCCAGATATCATAACGCCAGTCAAACACCCAGTACTTCATTCCAGATATCATAACGCCAGTCAAACACCCAGTACTTCATTCCAGATATCATAACACCAGCCAAACACCCCGTACTTCATTCCAGATATCATAATGCCAGCCAAACACCCAGTACTTCATTCCAGATATCATAACGCCAGCCAAACACCCAGTACTTCATTCCAGATATCATAACGCTAGCCAAACACCCAGTACTTCATTCCAGATATCATAACGCCAGTCAAACACCCAGTACTTCGTTCCATATATCATAACGCCAGTCAAACACCCAGTACTACATTCCAGATATCACAACGCCATCCAAACACCCAGTACTTCATTCCAGATATTATAACGCCAACCAAACACCCAGTACTTCATTCAAGATATCATAACGCCAACCAAACACCCAGTACTTCATTCCAGATATCATAACGCCAGTCAAACACCCAGTACTTCATTCCAGATATCATAACGCCAACCAAACACCCAGTTCTTCATTCCAGATATCATAGCGCCAGTCAAACACCCAGTACTTCATTCAAGATATCATAACGCCAACCAAACACCCAGTACTTCATTCAAGATATCATAACGCCAGTCAAACACCCAGTACTTCATTCCAGATATCATAACGCCAGTCAAACACCCAGTACTTCATTCCAGATATCATAACGCCAACCAAACACCCAGTTCTTCATTCCAGATATCATAGCGCCAGTCAAACACCCAGTACTTCATTCCAGATATCATAACGCCAGCCAAACACCCAGTATTTCAATCCAGATATCATAACGCCAGTCAAGCACCCAGTACTTCATTCCAGATATCATAACGCCAGTCAAACACCCAGTACTTCATTTCAGATATCATAACGCCAGTTAAACACACAGTACTTCATTCCAGATATCATAACGCCAGTCAAACACCCAGTACTTCATTCCAGATATCATAACGCCAGCCAAACACCCAGTACTTCATTCCAGATATCATAACGCCAGTCAAACACCCAGTACTTCATTCCGGATACCATAACGTCATCCAAACACCCATTACTTCATTCAAGATATTATAACGCCAGCCAAGCTCCCGGTACTTCATTCCAGATATCATAACGCCAGCCAAACACCCAGTACTTCATTCCAGATATCATAACGACAGTCAAACACCCAGTACTTCATTCCAGATATCATAACGCCAGCCAAACACCCAGTACTTCATTCCAGATAGCATAACGCCAGTCAAACACCCAGTACTTCATTCCAGATATCATAACGACAGCGAAACACCCAGTACTTCATTCAAGATATCATAACGCCAGTCAAACACCCAGTACTTCATTCCAGATATCATAACGCCAGCCAAACACCCAGTACTTCATTCCAGATATCATAACGCCATTCAAACACCCAGTACTTCATTCCGGATATCATAACGCCAGTCAAACACCCAGTACTTCATTCCAGATATCATAACACCAGCCAAACACCCCTTACTTCATTCCAGATATCATAACGCCAGTCAAACACACAGTACTTCATTCCAGATATCATAACGCCAGTCAAACACCCAGTACTTCATTCCAGATATCATAACGCCAACCAAACACCCAGTTCTTCATTCCAGATATCATAACGCCAGTCAAACACCCAGTACTTCATTCCAGATATCATATCGCCAGCCAAACACCCAGTACTTCATTCCAGATATCAAAGCACCAGCCAAACACCCAGTACTTCATTCCAGATATCATAACGCCAGTCAAACACCAGTACTTCATTCCAGATATCATAACGCCAGCGAAACACCCAGTACTTCATTCCAGATATCATAACGCCAGTCAAACACCCAGTACTTCATTCCAGATATCATAACGCCAGCCAAACACCCAGTACTTCATTCCGGATATCACAACGCCAGTCAGTCACCCAGTACTTCATTCCAGATATCATAACGCCAGCCAAACACTCAGTACTTCATTCAAGATATCATAACGCCAGTCAAGTACCCAGTACTTCATTCCAGATATCATAACGCCAGCCAAACACCCAGTACTTCATTCCAGATATCATAACGCCAGTCAAACACCAAGTACTTCATTCCAGATATCATAACGCCAGCCAAACACCTAGTACTTCATTCCAGATATCATAACCCAGTCAAACACCCAGTACTTCATTCCGGATATCATAACGCCAGCCAAGCACCCAGTACTTCATTCAAGATATCATAAAGCCAGTCAAACACCCAGTCCATCATTCCAGATATCATAACGCCAGCCAAACACCCAGTACTTCATTCCAGATATCATAACGCCAGCCAAACACCCAGTACTTCATTCCAGATATCATAGCGCCAGTCAAACACCCAGTACTTCATTCCAGATATCATAACGCCAGCCAAACACCCAGTACTTCATTCCAGATATCATAACGCCAGCCAAACACCCAGTACTTCATTCCAGATATCATAACGCCAGCCAAACACCCAGTACTTCATTCCAGATATCATAATGCCAGCCAAACACCCAGTACTTCATTCCAGATATCATAACGCGCCAAAATCCTGAGAATTAGTGCCCACATAAGATATTGTAATTATTCAGTCCCATCCTCTAATCCCTGGAATTTATGATGACAAGGAAAATTCAATTCATTTCCATAAAAGATATGAAAGAACTGCTCGGTAATTAATTCGTGGGATGTAAAGCCGATAAGAAGGTCATATTATTCAACTTGATGGCACAAGTTGTATTGAGTAGAGTGTGTTTTATTTCTAATGATACTTGAAACATAATTGATGGTATTTTGGGGCTTTTTGTTTGTTTGTTCGTTTTTGTGTTTTTTTTTGGGGGGGGGGCTTTTAAAATTAACAAAACGAAATAAATGCAACAGGAAACTCTCAAGAGTAGTTCAATCCATTGTTTCATTGACAATTTTACTTTAAGGTACTAATAGTAACCAAAAAAACAACTTTAAAAACCTGTTGAACAGTCTACGAATACAAGCAGTAACTGAACCGTGATATTGTTTGAATTAAGCTTGTCTTTTTGAAAATGTATATTTCTGAAATTCAACTCTTTACACAGGAAACCTTTTTGCACCCCTCCTAACTAAACGCGCTGGGTTGAAATAGTGACGTTACTATGAATATATAATACGTATATGGAAGGAAATGACAAAAGTTGCACCACAATGAGGTAATAATAAAAATTGATAGGAAAGTAGAAGTTTGATAAATGTTCTGAAATTAACAATGTTTGGTTAATTCATTTCCGAAATAGAACACTAAAATAGATTGATGATTTCTGCTTTTAGAATTTATAACATAACGCATCCACGATAAATTTGAATTTCTTATTTTTCAAAAAGGAATCGATGTGATTGATATCAAATCAAACAGGACCACATTTAATATTATTTCGCTAGGTAATTTTTCAATGAATATGTTTTCAACAAATCTAATTGATTAAGAAGATTTTTCCACATCTTAATCTATTATTTGATAAATGTATTTAAATCTAAAATTACCTTAGGCACGTTGTGCAAAAGGAATGTGTTGTGGTATTAAGCATAATTTAAAGGGGGAAAATAGCTTTATGATATTAGCCGAGTTGACACAACTCAGAACACGAATTAAAATCGTTGTACTACAGAAGGTAAACCCCATACAGAACAGAAATAAAGATCGTTGAACAACACAAGTAAGACCTAATTCAGAACAAGAATTAAGATCGCTGTGCAACAGAAGTTAAACTCAATACAGAACAGACATCAAGATAGTTGCACAATATAAGTGGAACCAAACTTATATAGGAATTAATGTCGTTGCACAACATATATAGTACGGAAAGAATAAAATCAGCAGCATGTCCTTAGAACGAGAGGAACGTAAACGAGGGTCTCGTGTTAACTGAATTTCGTTACCCTTATATTTCTACCAAATACTGACCGTTATGTTAGGGGTTGCAAACGACAAATGATAAAGGTCCTTGTACGCAAAAAAAGCAGCTTGCAGTAATTCATGATGAGCAACAACTTGTTCGTACGGGTCTGGTGGTCAAGAATATAAAAATTCTCCCACCCTATCCATTAGATCATCCTTTTCACGTGGCAGTCTAACTGTCCTCCAATACACTTAACGGCAGTCTAACTGTCCTCCAATACACTTAACGGCAGTCTAACTGTCCTCTAATACACTTAACGGCAGTCTAACTCTCCTCCAATACACTTAACGGCAGTCTAACTGTCCTCTAATACACATAACGGCAGTCTAACTCTCCTCCAATACACTTAACGGTAGTCTAACTCTCCTCCAATACACTTAACGGCAGTCTAACTGTCCTCCAATACACTTAACGGCAGTCTAGCTCTCCTCCAATACACTTAACGGCAGTCGAACTGTCCTCCAATACACTTAACGGCAGTCTAACTGTCCCCCAATACACTTAACTGCAATCTAACTGTCCTCCAATACACTTAACGGCAGTCTAACTGTCCTCCAATACACTTAACGGTAGTCTAACTCTCCTCCAATACACTTAACGGCAGTCTAACTCTCCTCCAATACACTTTACGGCAGTCTAACTGTCCTCCAATACACTTAACGGCAGTCTAACTCTCCTCCAATACACTTAACTGCAGTCTAACTGTCCTCCAATATATTTAAGGCCATGTAACTGTCCTCCAATACACTTAACGGCAGTATAACTCTCCTCCAATACCCTTAATGGCAGTCTAACTCTCCTCCAATACACTTAACTGCAGTCTAACTGTCCTCCAATACACTTAACGGCAGTCTAACTGTCCCCCAATACACTTAACTGCATTCTAACTGTCCTCCAATACACTTAATGGCAGTCTAACTGTCCTCCAATACACTTAACGGTAGTATAACTGTCCTCCAATACACTTAACGGCAGTCTAACTCTCCTCCAATACACTTAACGGCAGTCTAACTCTCCTCCAATACACTTAACGGCCGTCTAACTGTCCACCAATACACTTAACGGCAGTCTAACTCTCCTCCAATACACTTAACTACATTCTAACTCTCCTCCAATACACTTAACGGCAGTATAACTGTCCTCCAATACACTTAACGGCAGTCTAACTCTCCTCCAATACACTTAACGCAGTCTAACTGTCCTCCAATACACTTAACGGCAGTCTAACTCTCCTCCAATACACTTAACGGCAGTCTAACTCTCCTCCAATACACTTAACGGCCGTCTAACTGTCCACCAATACACTTAACGGCAGTCTAACTCTCCTCCAATACACTTAACGGCAGTATAACTGTCCTCCAATACACTTAATGGCAGTATAACTGTCCTCCAATACACTTAACGGCAGTCTAACTCTCCTCCAATACACTTAACGGCAGTCTAACTGTCCTCCAATACACTTAACGGCAGTCTAACTCTCCTCCAATACACTTAACGGCAGCCTAACTCTCCTCCAATACACTTAACGGCAGTCTAACAGTCCTCCAATACACTTAACGGCAGTCTAACTCTCTTCCAATACACTTAACGGCAGTCTAACTCTCCTCCAATACACATAACGGCAGTCTAACTGTCCTCCAATACACTTAACGGCAGTCTAACTGTCCTCCAATGCACTTAACGGCAGTCTAACTGTCCTCCAATACACTTAACGGCAGTATAACTGTCCTCTAATACACTTAACGGTAGTCTAACTCTCCTCCAATACACTTAACGGCAGTCTAACTCTCCTCCAATACACTTAATGGCAGTCTAACTGTCCTCCAATACACTTAACGGCAGTCTAAATCTCCTCCAATACACTTAACTGCCGTCTAACTGTCCTCCAATACACTTAACTGCAGTCTAACTCTCCTCCAATACAGTTAACGGCAGTCTAACTCTCCTCCAATACACTTAACGGCATTCTAACTGTCCTCCAATACACTTAACGGCAGTGTAACTGTCCTCCAATACACTTAACGGCAGTCTAACTCTCCTCCAATACACTTAACGGCAGTCTAACTCTCCTCCAATACACTTAACGACAGTCTAACTGTCCTCCAATACACTTAACGGCAGTCTAACTCTCCTCCAATACACTTAACGGCAGTGTAAATGTCCTCCAATACACTTAACGGCAGTCTAACTCTCCTCCAATACACTGGCAGTCTAACTGTCCTCCAATACACTTAACGGCAGTGTAACTGTCCTCCAATACATTTAACGGCAGTCTAACTCTCCTCCAATACACTTAACGGCAGTCTAACTCTCCTCCAATACACTTAACGACAGTCTAACTGTCCTCCAATACACTTAACGGCAGTCTAACTGTCCTCCAATACACTTAACGGCAGTCTAACTCTCCTCCAATACACTTAACGGCAGTCTAACTGTCCTCCAATACACTTAACGGCAGTGTAACTGTCCTGCAATACACTTAACGCAGTCTAACTCTCCTCCAATACAGTTAACGGCAGTCTAACTGTCCTCCAATACACTTAACGGCAGTGTAACTGTCCTCCAATACACTTAACGCAGTCTAACTCTCCTCCAATACACTTAACGGCAGTCTAACTCTCCTCCAATACACTTAACGACAGTCTAACTGTCCTCCAATACACTTAACGGCAGTGTAACTGTCCTCCAATGCACTTAACGGCAGTGTAACTCTCCTCCAATACACTTAACGGAAGTCTAACTCTCCTCCAATACACTTAACGGCAGTCTAACTGTCCTCCAATACACTTAACTACAGTATAACGGTCCTCCAATACACTTAACGGCAGTCTAACTCTCCTCCAATACACTTAACGGCAGTCTAACTGTCCTCCAATACACTTAACGGCAGTCTAGCTCTCCTCCAATACACTTAACGGCAGTCGAACTGTCCTCCAATACACTTAACGGCAGTCTAACTGTCCCCCAATACACTTAACTGCAATCTAACTGTCCTCCAATACACTTAACGGCAGTCTAACTGTCCTCCAATACACTTAACGGCAGTCTAACTCTCCTCCAATACACTTAACGGCAGTCTAACTCTCTTCCAATACACTTAACGGCAGTCTAACTCTCCTCCAATACACATAACGGCAGTCTAACTGTCCTCCAATACACTTAACGGCAGTCTAACTGTCCTCCAATGCACTTAACGGCAGTCTAACTGTCCTCCAATACACTTAACGGCAGTATAACTGTCCTCTAATACACTTAACGGTAGTCTAACTCTCCTCCAATACACTTAACGGCAGTCTAACTCTCCTCCAATACACTTAATGGCAGTCTAACTGTCCTCCAATACACTTAACGGCAGTCTAAATCTCCTCCAATACACTTAACTGCCGTCTAACTGTCCTCCAATACACTTAACTGCAGTCTAACTCTCCTCCAATACAGTTAACGGCAGTCTAACTCTCCTCCAATACACTTAACGGCATTCTAACTGTCCTCCAATACACTTAACGGCAGTGTAACTGTCCTCCAATACACTTAACGGCAGTCTAACTCTCCTCCAATACACTTAACGGCAGTCTAACTCTCCTCCAATACACTTAACGACAGTCTAACTGTCCTCCAATACACTTAACGGCAGTCTAACTCTCCTCCAATACACTTAACGGCAGTGTAAATGTCCTCCAATACACTTAACGGCAGTCTAACTCTCCTCCAATACACTGGCAGTCTAACTGTCCTCCAATACACTTAACGGCAGTGTAACTGTCCTCCAATACATTTAACGGCAGTCTAACTCTCCTCCAATACACTTAACGGCAGTCTAACTCTCCTCCAATACACTTAACGACAGTCTAACTGTCCTCCAATACACTTAACGGCAGTCTAACTGTCCTCCAATACACTTAACGGCAGTCTAACTCTCCTCCAATACACTTAACGGCAGTCTAACTGTCCTCCAATACACTTAACGGCAGTGTAACTGTCCTGCAATACACTTAACGCAGTCTAACTCTCCTCCAATACAGTTAACGGCAGTCTAACTGTCCTCCAATACACTTAACGGCAGTGTAACTGTCCTCCAATACACTTAACGCAGTCTAACTCTCCTCCAATACACTTAACGGCAGTCTAACTCTCCTCCAATACACTTAACGACAGTCTAACTGTCCTCCAATACACTTAACGGCAGTGTAACTGTCCTCCAATGCACTTAACGGCAGTGTAACTCTCCTCCAATACACTTAACGGAAGTCTAACTCTCCTCCAATACACTTAACGGCAGTCTAACTGTCCTCCAATACACTTAACTACAGTATAACGGTCCTCCAATACACTTAACGGCAGTCTAACTCTCCTCCAATACACTTAACGGCAGTCTAACTGTCCTCCAATACACTTAACGGCAGTCTAGCTCTCCTCCAATACACTTAACGGCAGTCGAACTGTCCTCCAATACACTTAACGGCAGTCTAACTGTCCCCCAATACACTTAACTGCAATCTAACTGTCCTCCAATACACTTAACGGCAGTCTAACTGTCCTCCAATACACTTAACGGCAGTCTAACTCTCCTCCAATACACTTAACGGCAGTCTAACTCTCCTCCAATACACTTAACGGCCGTCTAACTGTCCACCAATACACTTAACGGCAGTCTAACTCTCCTCCAATACACTTAACTACATTCTAACTCTCCTCCAATACACTTAACTGCAGTCTAACTGTCCTCCAATACACTTAACGGCAGTCTAACTGTCCCCCAATACACTTAACTGCATTCTAACTGTCCTCCAATACACTTAATGGCAGTCTAACTGTCCTCCAATACACTTAACGGTAGTATAACTGTCCTCCAATACACTTAACGGCAGTCTAACTCTCCTCCAATACACTTAACGGCAGTCTAACTCTCCTCCAATACACTTAACGGCCGTCTAACTGTCCACCAATACACTTAACGGCAGTCTAACTCTCCTCCAATACACTTAACTACATTCTAACTCTCCTCCAATACACTTAACGGCAGTATAACTGTCCTCCAATACACTTAACGGCAGTCTAACTCTCCTCCAATACACTTAGCGCAGTCTAACTGTCCTCCAATACACTTAACGGCAGTCTAACTCTCCTCCAATACACTTAACGGCAGTCTAACTCTCCTCCAATACACTTAACGGCCGTCTAACTGTCCACCAATACACTTAACGGCAGTCTAACTCTCCTCCAATACACTTAACGGCAGTATAACTGTCCTCCAATACACTTAATGGCAGTATAACTGTCCTCCAATACACTTAACGGCAGTCTAACTCTCCTCCAATACACTTAAAGGCAGTCTAACTGTCCTCCAATACACTTATCGGCAGTCTAACTCTCCTCCAATACACTTAACGGCAGTCTAACTCTCCTCCAATACACTTAACGGCAGTCTAACAGTCCTCCAATACACTTAACGGCAGTCTAACTCTCTTCCAATACACTTAACGGCAGTCTAACTCTCCTCCAATACACTTAACGGCAGTCTAACTGTCCTCCAATACACTTAACGGCAGTCTAACTGTCCTCCAATGCACTTAACGGCAGTCTAACTGTCCTCCAATACACTTAACGGCAGTATAACTGTCCTCTAATACACTTAACGGTAGTCTAACTCTCCTCCAATACACTTAACGGCAGTCTAACTCTCCTCCAATACACTTAATGGCAGTCTAACTGTCCTCCAATACACTTAACGGCAGTCTAAATCTCCTCCAATACACTTAACGGCCGTCTAACTGTCCTCCAATACACTTAACGGCAGTCTAACTCTCCTCCAATACAGTTAACGGCAGTCTAACTCTCCTCCAATACACTTAACGGCATTCTAACTGTCCTCCAATACACTTAACGGCAGTGTAACTGTCCTCCAATACACTTAACGGCAGTCTAACTCTCCTCCAATACACTTAACGGCAGTCTAACTCTCCTCCAATACACTTAACGACAGTCTAACTGTCCTCCAATACACTTAACGGCAGTCTAACTCTCCTCCAATACACTTAACGGCAGTGTAAATGTCCTCCAATACACTTAACGGCAGTCTAACTCTCCTCCAATACACTGGCAGTCTAACTGTCCTCCAATACACTTAACGGCAGTGTAACTGTCCTCCAATATACTTAACGGCAGTCTAACTCTCCTCCAATACACTTAACGGCAGTCTAACTCTCCTCCAATACACTTAACGACAGTCTAACTGTCCTCCAACACACTTAACGGCAGTCTAACTGTCCTCCAATACACTTAACGGCAGTCTAACTGTCCTCCAATACACTTAACGGCAGTGTAACTGTCCTGCAATACACTTAACGCAGTCTAACTCTCCTCCAATACAGTTAACGGCAGTCTAACTGTCCTCCAATACACTTAACGGCAGTGTAACTGTCCTCCAATACACTTAACGCAGTCTAACTCTCCTCCAATACACTTAACGGCAGTCTAACTCTCCTCCAATACACTTAACGACAGTCTAACTGTCCTCCAATACACTTAACGGCAGTGTAACTGTCCTCCAATGCACTTAACGGCAGTGTAACTCTCCTCCAATACACTTAACGGAAGTCTAACTCTCCTCCAATACACTTAACGGCAGTCTAACTGTCCTCCAATACACTTAACTACAGTATAACGGTCCTCCAATACACTTAACGGCAGTCTAACTCTCCTCCAATACACTTAACGGCAGTCTAACTGTCCTCCAATACACTTAACGGCAGTGTAACTGTCCTCCAATAAACTTAACGGCAGTCTAACTCTCCTCCAATACACTTAACGGCAGTCTAACTCTCCTCCAATACACTTAACGGTAGTGTAACTGTCCTCCAATACACTTAACGGCAGTATAACTGTCCTCCAATACACTTAACTGCAGTCTAACTCTCCTCCAATACACTTAACGGCAGTCTAACTCTCCTCCAATACACTTAACGGCAGTCTAACTGTCCTCTAATACACTTAACGGTAGTTTAACTCTCCTCCAATACACTTAACGGTAGTCTAACTGTCCTCCAATACACTTAATGGCAGTCTAACTGTCCTCTAATACACTTAACGGCAATCTAACTGTCCTCCAATACACTTAACGGCAGTCTACATGTTCTCCAATACGCTTAACGGTAGTCTAACTGTCCTCCAATACACTTAACGGCAGTCTAACTGTCCTCCAATACACTTAACGGCAGTCTAACTCTCCTCCAATACACTTAACGGCAGTCTAACCCTCCTCCAATACACTTAACGGTAGTCTAACTGTCCTCCAATACACTTAACGGCAGTCTAACTCTCCTCCAATACACTTAACGGCAGTCTAACTCTCCTCCAATACACTTAACGGCAGTGTAACTGTCCTGCAATACACTTAACGCAGTCTAACTCTCCTCCAATACAGTTAACGGCAGTCTAACTCTCCTCCAATACACTTAACGGCAGTCTAACTGTCCTTCAATACACTTAACGGCAGTGTAACTGTCCTCCAATACACTTAACGCAGTCTAACTCTCCTCCAATACACTTAACGGCAGTCTAACTCTCCTCCAATACACTTAACGGCAGTCTAACTCTCCTCCAATACACTTAACGACAGTCTAACTGTCCTCCAATACACTTAACGGCAGTCTAACTCTCCTCCAATACACTTAACGGCAGTGTAAATGTCCTCCAATACACTTAACGGCAGTCTAACTCTCCTCCAATACACTGGCAGTCTAACTGTCCTCCAATACACTTAACGGCAGTGTAACTGTCCTCCAATACATTTAACGGCAGTCTAACTCTCCTCCAATACACTTAACGGCAGTCTAACTCTCCTCCAATACACTTAACGACAGTCTAACTGTCCTCCAATACACTTAACGGCAGTCTAACTGTCCTCCAATACACTTAACGGCAGTCTAACTCTCCTCCAATACACTTAACGGCAGTCTAACTGTCCTCCAATACACTTAACGGCAGTGTAACTGTCCTGCAATACACTTAACGCAGTCTAACTCTCCTCCAATACAGTTAACGGCAGTCTAACTGTCCTCCAATACACTTAACGGCAGTGTAACTGTCCTCCAATACACTTAACGCAGTCTAACTCTCCTCCAATACACTTAACGGCAGTCTAACTCTCCTCCAATACACTTAACGACAGTCTAACTGTCCTCCAATACACTTAACGGCAGTGTAACTGTCCTCCAATGCACTTAACGGCAGTGTAACTCTCCTCCAATACACTTAACGGAAGTCTAACTCTCCTCCAATACACTTAACGGCAGTCTAACTGTCCTCCAATACACTTAACTACAGTATAACGGTCCTCCAATACACTTAACGGCAGTCTAACTCTCCTCCAATACACTTAACGGCAGTCTAACTGTCCTCCAATACACTTAACGGCAGTCTAGCTCTCCTCCAATACACTTAACGGCAGTCGAACTGTCCTCCAATACACTTAACGGCAGTCTAACTGTCCCCCAATACACTTAACTGCAATCTAACTGTCCTCCAATACACTTAACGGCAGTCTAACTGTCCTCCAATACACTTAACGGTAGTCTAACTCTCCTCCAATACACTTAACGGCAGTCTAACTCTCCTCCAATACACTTTACGGCAGTCTAACTGTCCTCCAATACACTTAACGGCAGTCTAACTCTCCTCCAATACACTTAACTGCAGTCTAACTGTACTCCAATATATTTAAGGCCATGTAACTGTCCTCCAATACACTTAACGGCAGTATAACTCTCCTCCAATACCCTTAATGGCAGTCTAACTCTCCTCCAATACACTTAACTGCAGTCTAACTGTCCTCCAATACACTTAACGGCAGTCTAACTGTCCCCCAATACACTTAACTGCATTCTAACTGTCCTCCAATACACTTAATGGCAGTCTAACTGTCCTCCAATACACTTAACGGTAGTATAACTGTCCTCCAATACACTTAACGGCAGTCTAACTCTCCTCCAATACACTTAACGGCAGTCTAACTCTCCTCCAATACACTTAACGGCCGTCTAACTGTCCACCAATACACTTAACGGCAGTCTAACTCTCCTCCAATACACTTAACTACATTCTAACTCTCCTCCAATACACTTAACGGCAGTATAACTGTCCTCCAATACACTTAACGGCAGTCTAACTCTCCTCCAATACACTTAACGCAGTCTAACTGTCCTCCAATACACTTAACGGCAGTCTAACTCTCCTCCAATACACTTAACGGCAGTCTAACTCTCCTCCAATACACTTAACGGCCGTCTAACTGTCCACCAATACACTTAACGGCAGTCTAACTCTCCTCCAATACACTTAACGGCAGTATAACTGTCCTCCAATACACTTAACGGCAGTCTAACTCTCCTCCAATACACTTAACGGCAGTCTAACTGTCCTCCAATACACTTAACGGCAGTCTAACTGTCCTCCAATACACTTAACGGCAGTCTAGCTCTCCTCCAATACACTTAACGGCAGTCGAACTGTCCTCCAATACACTTAACGGCAGTCTAACTGTCCCCCAATACACTTAACTGCAATCTAACTGTCCTCCAATACACTTAACGGCAGTCTAACTGTCCTCCAATATACTTAACGGTAGTCTAACTCTCCTCCAATACACTTAACGGCAGTCTAACTCTCCTCCAATACACTTTACGGCAGTCTAACTGTCCTCCAATACACTTAACGGCAGTCTAACTCTCCTCCAATACACTTAACTGCAGTCTAACTGTACTCCAATATATTTAAGGCCATGTAACTGTCCTCCAATACACTTAACGGCAGTATAACTCTCCTCCAATACCCTTAATGGCAGTCTAACTCTCCTCCAATACACTTAACTGCAGTCTAACTGTCCTCCAATACACTTAACGGCAGTCTAACTGTCCCCCAATACACTTAACTGCATTCTAACTGTCCTCCAATACACTTAATGGCAGTCTAACTGTCCTCCAATACACTTAACGGTAGTATAACTGTCCTCCAATACACTTAACGGCAGTCTAACTCTCCTCCAATACACTTAACGGCAGTCTAACTCTCCTCCAATACACTTAACGGCCGTCTAACTGTCCACCAATACACTTAACGGCAGTCTAACTCTCCTCCAATACACTTAACTACATTCTAACTCTCCTCCAATACACTTAACGGCAGTATAACTGTCCTCCAATACACTTAACGGCAGTCTAACTCTCCTCCAATACACTTAGCGCAGTCTAACTGTCCTCCAATACACTTAACGGCAGTCTAACTCTCCTCCAATACACTTAACGGCAGTCTAACTCTCCTCCAATACACTTAACGGCCGTCTAACTGTCCACCAATACACTTAACGGCAGTCTAACTCTCCTCCAATACACTTAACGGCAGTATAACTGTCCTCCAATACACTTAACGGCAGTCTAACTCTCCTCCAATACACTTAACGGCAGTCTAACTGTCCTCCAATACACTTAACGGCAGTCTAGCTCTCCTCCAATACACTTAACGGCAGTCGAACTGTCCTCCAATACACTTAACGGCAGTCTAACTGTCCCCCAATACACTTAACTGCAATCTAACTGTCCTCCAATACACTTAACGGCAGTCTAACTGTCCTCCAATACACTTAACGGTAGTCTAACTCTCCTCCAATACACTTAACGGCAGTCTAACTCTCCTCCAATACACTTTACGGCAGTCTAACTGTCCTCCAATACACTTAACGGCAGTCTAACTCTCCTCCAATACACTTAACTGCAGTCTAACTGTACTCCAATATATTTAAGGCCATGTAACTGTCCTCCAATACACTTAACGGCAGTATAACTCTCCTCCAATACCCTTAATGGCAGTCTAACTCTCCTCCAATACACTTAACGGCAGTCTAACTGTCCTCCAATACACTTAACGGCAGTCTAACTGTCCCCCAATACACTTAACTGCATTCTAACTGTCCTCCAATACACTTAATGGCAGTCTAACTGTCCTCCAATACACTTAACGGTAGTATAACTGTCCTCCAATACACTTAACGGCAGTCTAACTCTCCTCCAATACACTTAACGGCAGTCTAACTCTCCTCCAATACACTTAACGGCCGTCTAACTGTCCACCAATACACTTAACGGCAGTCTAACTCTCCTCCAATACACTTAACTACATTCTAACTCTCCTCCAATACACTTAACGGCAGTATAACTGTCCTCCAATACACTTAACGGCAGTCTAACTCTCCTCCAATACACTTAACGCAGTCTAACTGTCCTCCAATACACTTAACGGCAGTCTAACTCTCCTCCAATACACTTAACGGCAGTCTAACTCTCCTCCAATACACTTAACGGCCGTCTAACTGTCCACCAATACACTTAACGGCAGTCTAACTCTCCTCCAATACACTTAACGGCAGTATAACTGTCCTCCAATACACTTAATGGCAGTATAACTGTCCTCCAATACACTTAACGGCAGTCTAACTCTCCTCCAATACACTTAAAGGCAGTCTAACTGTCCTCCAATACACTTAACGGCAGTCTAACTCTCCTCCAATACACTTAACGGCAGCCTAACTCTCCTCCAATACACTTAACGGCAGTTTAACAGTCCTCCAATACACTTAACGGCAGTCTAACTCTCTTCCAATACACTTAACGGCAGTCTAACTCTCCTCCAATACACATAACGGCAGTCTAACTGTCCTCCAATACACTTAACGGCAGTCTAACTGTCCTCCAATGCACTTAACGGCAGTCTAACTGTCCTCCAATACACTTAACGGCAGTATAACTGTCCTCTAATACACTTAACGGTAGTCTAACTCTCCTCCAATACACTTAACGGCAGTCTAACTCTCCTCCAATACACTTAATGGCAGTCTAACTGTCCTCCAATACACTTAACGGCAGTCTAAATCTCCTCCAATACACTTAACTGCCGTCTAACTGTCCTCCAATACACTTAACTGCAGTCTAACTCTCCTCCAATACAGTTAACGGCAGTCTAACTCTCCTCCAATACACTTAACGGCATTCTAACTGTCCTCCAATACACTTAACGGCAGTGTAACTGTCCTCCAATACACTTAACGGCAGTCTAACTCTCCTCCAATACACTTAACGGCAGTCTAACTCTCCTCCAATACACTTAACGACAGTCTAACTGTCCTCCAATACACTTAACGGCAGTCTAACTCTCCTCCAATACACTTAACGGCAGTGTAAATGTCCTCCAATACACTTAACGGCAGTCTAACTCTCCTCCAATACACTGGCAGTCTAACTGTCCTCCAATACACTTAACGGCAGTGTAACTGTCCTCCAATACATTTAACGGCAGTCTAACTCTCCTCCAATACACTTAACGGCAGTCTAACTCTCCTCCAATACACTTAACGACAGTCTAACTGTCCTCCAATACACTTAACGGCAGTCTAACTGTCCTCCAATACACTTAACGGCAGTCTAACTCTCCTCCAATACACTTAACGGCAGTCTAACTGTCCTCCAATACACTTAACGGCAGTGTAACTGTCCTGCAATACACTTAACGCAGTCTAACTCTCCTCCAATACAGTTAACGGCAGTCTAACTGTCCTCCAATACACTTAACGGCAGTGTAACTGTCCTCCAATACACTTAACGCAGTCTAACTCTCCTCCAATACACTTAACGGCAGTCTAACTCTCCTCCAATACACTTAACGACAGTCTAACTGTCCTCCAATACACTTAACGGCAGTGTAACTGTCCTCCAATGCACTTAACGGCAGTGTAACTCTCCTCCAATACACTTAACGGAAGTCTAACTCTCCTCCAATACACTTAACGGCAGTCTAACTGTCCTCCAATACACTTAACTACAGTATAACGGTCCTCCAATACACTTAACGGCAGTCTAACTCTCCTCCAATACACTTAACGGCAGTCTAACTGTCCTCCAATACACTTAACGGCAGTCTAGCTCTCCTCCAATACACTTAACGGCAGTCGAACTGTCCTCCAATACACTTAACGGCAGTCTAACTGTCCCCCAATACACTTAACTGCAATCTAACTGTCCTCCAATACACTTAACGGCAGTCTAACTGTCCTCCAATACACTTAACGGTAGTCTAACTCTCCTCCAATACACTTAACGGCAGTCTAACTCTCCTCCAATACACTTTACGGCAGTCTAACTGTCCTCCAATACACTTAACGGCAGTCTAACTCTCCTCCAATACACTTAACTGCAGTCTAACTGTACTCCAATATATTTAAGGCCATGTAACTGTCCTCCAATACACTTAACGGCAGTATAACTCTCCTCCAATACCCTTAATGGCAGTCTAACTCTCCTCCAATACACTTAACTGCAGTCTAACTGTCCTCCAATACACTTAACGGCAGTCTAACTGTCCCCCAATACACTTAACTGCATTCTAACTGTCCTCCAATACACTTAATGGCAGTCTAACTGTCCTCCAATACACTTAACGGTAGTATAACTGTCCTCCAATACACTTAACGGCAGTCTAACTCTCCTCCAATACACTTAACGGCAGTCTAACTCTCCTCCAATACACTTAACGGCCGTCTAACTGTCCACCAATACACTTAACGGCAGTCTAACTCTCCTCCAATACACTTAACTACATTCTAACTCTCCTCCAATACACTTAACTGCAGTCTAACTGTCCTCCAATACACTTAACTACATTCTAACTCTCCTCCAATACACTTAACGGCAGTATAACTGTCCTCCAATACACTTAACGGCAGTCTAACTCTCCTCCAATACACTTAACGCAGTCTAACTGTCCTCCAATACACTTAACGGCAGTCTAACTCTCCTCCAATACACTTAACGGCAGTCTAACTCTCCTCCAATACACTTAACGGCCGTCTAACTGTCCACCAATACACTTAACGGCAGTCTAACTCTCCTCCAATACACTTAACGGCAGTATAACTGTCCTCCAATACACTTAATGGCAGTATAACTGTCCTCCAATACACTTAACGGCAGTCTAACTCTCCTCCAATACACTTAAAGGCAGTCTAACTGTCCTCCAATACACTTATCGGCAGTCTAACTCTCCTCCAATACACTTAACGGCAGTCTAACTCTCCTCCAATACACTTAACGGCAGTCTAACAGTCCTCCAATACACTTAACGGCAGTCTAACTCTCTTCCAATACACTTAACGGCAGTCTAACTCTCCTCCAATACACTTAACGGCAGTCTAACTGTCCTCCAATACACTTAACGGCAGTCTAACTGTCCTCCAATGCACTTAACGGCAGTCTAACTGTCCTCCAATACACTTAACGGCAGTATAACTGTCCTCTAATACACTTAACGGTAGTCTAACTCTCCTCCAATACACTTAACGGCAGTCTAACTCTCCTCCAATACACTTAATGGCAGTCTAACTGTCCTCCAATACACTTAACGGCAGTCTAAATCTCCTCCAATACACTTAACGGCCGTCTAACTGTCCTCCAATACACTTAACGGCAGTCTAACTCTCCTCCAATACAGTTAACGGCAGTCTAACTCTCCTCCAATACACTTAACGGCATTCTAACTGTCCTCCAATACACTTAACGGCAGTGTAACTGTCCTCCAATACACTTAACGGCAGTCTAACTCTCCTCCAATACACTTAACGGCAGTCTAACTCTCCTCCAATACACTTAACGACAGTCTAACTGTCCTCCAATACACTTAACGGCAGTCTAACTCTCCTCCAATACACTTAACGGCAGTGTAAATGTCCTCCAATACACTTAACGGCAGTCTAACTCTCCTCCAATACACTGGCAGTCTAACTGTCCTCCAATACACTTAACGGCAGTGTAACTGTCCTCCAATACACTTAACGGCAGTCTAACTCTCCTCCAATACACTTAACGGCAGTCTAACTCTCCTCCAATACACTTAACGACAGTCTAACTGTCCTCCAACACACTTAACGGCAGTCTAACTGTCCTCCAATACACTTAACGGCAGTCTAACTGTCCTCCAATACACTTAACGGCAGTGTAACTGTCCTCCAATACACTTAACGCAGTCTAACTCTCCTCCAATACACTTAACGGCAGTCTAACTCTCCTCCAATACACTTAACGACAGTCTAACTGTCCTCCAATACACTTAACGGCAGTGTAACTGTCCTCCAATGCACTTAACGGCAGTGTAACTCTCCTCCAATACACTTAACGGAAGTCTAACTCTCCTCCAATACACTTAACGGCAGTCTAACTGTCCTCCAATACACTTAACTACAGTATAACGGTCCTCCAATACACTTAACGGCAGTCTAACTCTCCTCCAATACACTTAACGGCAGTCTAACTGTCCTCCAATACACTTAACGGCAGTGTAACTGTCCTCCAATAAACTTAACGGCAGTCTAACTCTCCTCCAATACACTTAACGGCAGTCTAACTCTCCTCCAATACACTTAACGGTAGTGTAACTGTCCTCCAATACACTTAACGGCAGTATAACTGTCCTCCAATACACTTAACTGCAGTCTAACTCTCCTCCAATACACTTAACGGCAGTCTAACTCTCCTCCAATACACTTAACGGCAGTCTAACTGTCCTCTAATACACTTAACGGTAGTTTAACTCTCCTCCAATACACTTAACGGTAGTCTAACTGTCCTCCAATACACTTAATGGCAGTCTAACTGTCCTCTAATACACTTAACGGCAGTCTAACTGTCCTCCAATACACTTAACGGCAGTCTACATGTTCTCCAATACTCTTAACGGTAGTCTAACTGTCCTCCAATACACTTAACGGCAGTCTAACTGTCCTCCAATACACTTAACGGCAGTCTAACTCTCCTCCAATACACTTAACGGCAGTCTAACCCTCCTCCAATACACTTAACGGTAGTCTAACTGTCCTCCAATACACTTAACGGCAGTCTAACTCTCCTCCAATACACTTAACGGCAGTCTAACTCTCCTCCAATACACTTAACGGCAGTCTAACTCTCCTCCAATACACTTAACGGTAGTCTAACTGTCCTCCAATACACTTAACGGCAGTCTAATTCTCCTCCAATACACTTAACGGCAGTCTAACTCTCCTCCAATACACTTAACGACAGTCTAACTGTCCTCCAATACACTTAACGGCAGTCTAACTGTCCTCCAATACACTTAACGGCAGTCTAACTCTCCTCCAATACACTTAACGGCAGTCTAACTCTCCTCCAATACACTTAACGGCAGTGTAACTGTCCTGCAATACACTTAACGCAGTCTAACTCTCCTCCAATACAGTTAACGGCAGTCTAACTCTCCTCCAATACACTTAACGGCAGTCTAACTGTCCTCCAATACACTTAACGGCAGTGTAACTGTCCTCCAATACACTTAACGCAGTCTAACTCTCCTCCAATACACTTAACGGCAGTCTAACTCTCCTCCAATACACTTAACGGCAGTCTAACTCTCCTCCAATACACTTAACGACAGTCTAACTGTCCTCCAATACACTTAACGGCAGTCTAACTCTCCTCCAATACACTTAACGGCAGTGTAAATGTCCTCCAATACACTTAACGGCAGTCTAACTCTCCTCCAATACACTGGCAGTCTAACTGTCCTCCAATACACTTAACGGCAGTGTAACTGTCCTCCAATACATTTAACGGCAGTCTAACTCTCCTCCAATACACTTAACGGCAGTCTAACTCTCCTCCAATACACTTAACGACAGTCTAACTGTCCTCCAATACACTTAACGGCAGTCTAACTGTCCTCCAATACACTTAACGGCAGTCTAACTCTCCTCCAATACACTTAACGGCAGTCTAACTGTCCTCCAATACACTTAACGGCAGTGTAACTGTCCTGCAATACACTTAGCGCAGTCTAACTCTCCTCCAATACAGTTAACGGCAGTCTAACTGTCCTCCAATACACTTAACGGCAGTGTAACTGTCCTCCAATACACTTAACGCAGTCTAACTCTCCTCCAATACACTTAACGGCAGTCTAACTCTCCTCCAATACACTTAACGACAGTCTAACTGTCCTCCAATACACTTAACGGCAGTGTAACTGTCCTCCAATGCACTTAACGGCAGTGTAACTCTCCTCCAATACACTTAACGGAAGTCTAACTCTCCTCCAATACACTTAACGGCAGTCTAACTGTCCTCCAATACACTTAACTACAGTATAACGGTCCTCCAATACACTTAACGGCAGTCTAACTCTCCTCCAATACACTTAACGGCAGTCTAACTGTCCTCCAATACACTTAACGGCAGTCTAGCTCTCCTCCAATACACTTAACGGCAGTCGAACTGTCCTCCAATACACTTAACGGCAGTCTAACTGTCCCCCAATACACTTAACTGCAATCTAACTGTCCTCCAATACACTTAACGGCAGTCTAACTGTCCTCCAATACACTTAACGGTAGTCTAACTCTCCTCCAATACACTTAACGGCAGTCTAACTCTCCTCCAATACACTTTACGGCAGTCTAACTGTCCTCCAATACACTTAACGGCAGTCTAACTCTCCTCCAATACACTTAACTGCAGTCTAACTGTACTCCAATATATTTAAGGCCATGTAACTGTCCTCCAATACACTTAACGGCAGTATAACTCTCCTCCAATACCCTTAATGGCAGTCTAACTCTCCTCCAATACACTTAACTGCAGTCTAACTGTCCTCCAATACACTTAACGGCAGTCTAACTGTCCCCCAATACACTTAACTGCATTCTAACTGTCCTCCAATACACTTAATGGCAGTCTAACTGTCCTCCAATACACTTAACGGTAGTATAACTGTCCTCCAATACACTTAACGGCAGTCTAACTCTCCTCCAATACACTTAACGGCAGTCTAACTCTCCTCCAATACACTTAACGGCCGTCTAACTGTCCACCAATACACTTAACGGCAGTCTAACTCTCCTCCAATACACTTAACTACATTCTAACTCTCCTCCAATACACTTAACGGCAGTATAACTGTCCTCCAATACACTTAACGGCAGTCTAACTCTCCTCCAATACACTTAACGCAGTCTAACTGTCCTCCAATACACTTAACGGCAGTCTAACTCTCCTCCAATACACTTAACGGCAGTCTAACTCTCCTCCAATACACTTAACGGCCGTCTAACTGTCCACCAATACACTTAACGGCAGTCTAACTCTCCTCCAATACACTTAACGGCAGTATAACTGTCCTCCAATACACTTAATGGCAGTATAACTGTCCTCCAATACACTTAACGGCAGTCTAACTCTCCTCCAATACACTTAAAGGCAGTCTAACTGTCCTCCAATACACTTATCGGCAGTCTAACTCTCCTCCAATACACTTAACGGCAGTCTAACTCTCCTCCAATACACTTAACGGCAGTCTAACAGTCCTCCAATACACTTAACGGCAGTCTAACTCTCTTCCAATACACTTAACGGCAGTCTAACTCTCCTCCAATACACTTAACGGCAGTCTAACTGTCCTCCAATACACTTAACGGCAGTCTAACTCTCCTCCAATACACTTAACGGCAGTCTAACTGTCCTCCAATACACTTAACGGCAGTGTAACTGTCCTGCAATACACTTAGCGCAGTCTAACTCTCCTCCAATACAGTTAACGGCAGTCTAACTGTCCTCCAATACACTTAACGGCAGTGTAACTGTCCTCCAATACACTTAACGCAGTCTAACTCTCCTCCAATACACTTAACGGCAGTCTAACTCTCCTCCAATACACTTAACGACAGTCTAACTGTCCTCCAATACACTTAACGGTAGTGTAACTGTCCTCCAATGCACTTAACGGCAGTGTAACTCTCCTCCAATACACTTAACGGAAGTCTAACTCTCCTCCAATACACTTAACGGCAGTCTAACTGTCCTCCAATACACTTAACTACAGTATAACGGTCCTCCAATACACTTAACGGCAGTCTAACTCTCCTCCAATACACTTAACGGCAGTCTAACTGTCCTCCAATACACTTAACGGCAGTCTAGCTCTCCTCCAATACACTTAACGGCAGTCGAACTGTCCTCCAATACACTTAACGGCAGTCTAACTGTCCCCCAATACACTTAACTGCAATCTAACTGTCCTCCAATACACTTAACGGCAGTCTAACTGTCCTCCAATACACTTAACGGTAGTCTAACTCTCCTCCAATACACTTAACGGCAGTCTAACTCTCCTCCAATACACTTTACGGCAGTCTAACTGTCCTCCAATACACTTAACGGCAGTCTAACTCTCCTCCAATACACTTAACTGCAGTCTAACTGTACTCCAATATATTTAAGGCCATGTAACTGTCCTCCAATACACTTAACGGCAGTATAACTCTCCTCCAATACCCTTAATGGCAGTCTAACTCTCCTCCAATACACTTAACTGCAGTCTAACTGTCCTCCAATACACTTAACGGCAGTCTAACTGTCCCCCAATACACTTAACTGCATTCTAACTGTCCTCCAATACACTTAATGGCAGTCTAACTGTCCTCCAATACACTTAACGGTAGTATAACTGTCCTCCAATACACTTAACGGCAGTCTAACTCTCCTCCAATACACTTAACGGCAGTCTAACTCTCCTCCAATACACTTAACGGCCGTCTAACTGTCCACCAATACACTTAACGGCAGTCTAACTCTCCTCCAATACACTTAACTACATTCTAACTCTCCTCCAATACACTTAACGGCAGTATAACTGTCCTCCAATACACTTAACGGCAGTCTAACTCTCCTCCAATACACTTAACGCAGTCTAACTGTCCTCCAATACACTTAACGGCAGTCTAACTCTCCTCCAATACACTTAACGGCAGTCTAACTCTCCTCCAATACACTTAACGGCCGTCTAACTGTCCACCAATACACTTAACGGCAGTCTAACTCTCCTCCAATACACTTAACGGCAGTATAACTGTCCTCCAATACACTTAATGGCAGTATAACTGTCCTCCAATACACTTAACGGCAGTCTAACTCTCCTCCAATACACTTAAAGGCAGTCTAACTGTCCTCCAATACACTTATCGGCAGTCTAACTCTCCTCCAATACACTTAACGGCAGTCTAACTCTCCTCCAATACACTTAACGGCAGTCTAACAGTCCTCCAATACACTTAACGGCAGTCTAACTCTCTTCCAATACACTTAACGGCAGTCTAACTCTCCTCCAATACACTTAACGGCAGTCTAACTGTCCTCCAATACACTTAACGGCAGTCTAACTGTCCTCCAATGCACTTAACGGCAGTCTAACTGTCCTCCAATACACTTAACGGCAGTATAACTGTCCTCTAATACACTTAACGGTAGTCTAACTCTCCTCCAATACACTTAACGGCAGTCTAACTCTCCTCCAATACACTTAATGGCAGTCTAACTGTCCTCCAATACACTTAACGGCAGTCTAAATCTCCTCCAATACACTTAACGGCCGTCTAACTGTCCTCCAATACACTTAACGGCAGTCTAACTCTCCTCCAATACAGTTAACGGCAGTCTAACTCTCCTCCAATACACTTAACGGCATTCTAACTGTCCTCCAATACACTTAACGGCAGTGTAACTGTCCTCCAATACACTTAACGGCAGTCTAACTCTCCTCCAATACACTTAACGGCAGTCTAACTCTCCTCCAATACACTTAACGACAGTCTAACTGTCCTCCAATACACTTAACGGCAGTCTAACTCTCCTCCAATACACTTAACGGCAGTGTAAATGTCCTCCAATACACTTAACGGCAGTCTAACTCTCCTCCAATACACTGGCAGTCTAACTGTCCTCCAATACACTTAACGGCAGTGTAACTGTCCTCCAATACATTTAACGGCAGTCTAACTCTCCTCCAATACACTTAACGGCAGTCTAACTCTCCTCCAATACACTTAACGACAGTCTAACTGTCCTCCAATACACTTAACGGCAGTCTAACTGTCCTCCAATACACTTAACGGCAGTCTAACTCTCCTCCAATACACTTAACGGCAGTCTAACTGTCCTCCAATACACTTAACGGCAGTGTAACTGTCCTGCAATACACTTAACGCAGTCTAACTCTCCTCCAATACAGTTAACGGCAGTCTAACTGTCCTCCAATACACTTAACGGCAGTGTAACTGTCCTCCAATACACTTAACGCAGTCTAACTCTCCTCCAATACACTTAACGGCAGTCTAACTCTCCTCCAATACACTTAACGACAGTCTAACTGTCCTCCAATACACTTAACGGCAGTGTAACTGTCCTCCAATGCACTTAACGGCAGTGTAACTCTCCTCCAATACACTTAACGGAAGTCTAACTCTCCTCCAATACACTTAACGGCAGTCTAACTGTCCTCCAATACACTTAACTACAGTATAACGGTCCTCCAATACACTTAACGGCAGTCTAACTCTCCTCCAATACACTTAACGGCAGTCTAACTGTCCTCCAATACACTTAACGGCAGTCTAGCTCTCCTCCAATACACTTAACGGCAGTCGAACTGTCCTCCAATACACTTAACGGCAGTCTAACTGTCCCCCAATACACTTAACTGCAATCTAACTGTCCTCCAATACACTTAACGGCAGTCTAACTGTCCTCCAATACACTTAACGGTAGTCTAACTCTCCTCCAATACACTTAACGGCAGTCTAACTCTCCTCCAATACACTTTACGGCAGTCTAACTGTCCTCCAATACACTTAACGGCAGTCTAACTCTCCTCCAATACACTTAACTGCAGTCTAACTGTACTCCAATATATTTAAGGCCATGTAACTGTCCTCCAATACACTTAACGGCAGTATAACTCTCCTCCAATACCCTTAATGGCAGTCTAACTCTCCTCCAATACACTTAACTGCAGTCTAACTGTCCTCCAATACACTTAACGGCAGTCTAACTGTCCCCCAATACACTTAACTGCATTCTAACTGTCCTCCAATACACTTAATGGCAGTCTAACTGTCCTCCAATACACTTAACGGTAGTATAACTGTCCTCCAATACACTTAACGGCAGTCTAACTCTCCTCCAATACACTTAACGGCAGTCTAACTCTCCTCCAATACACTTAACGGCCGTCTAACTGTCCACCAATACACTTAACGGCAGTCTAACTCTCCTCCAATACACTTAACTACATTCTAACTCTCCTCCAATACACTTAACTGCAGTCTAACTGTCCTCCAATACACTTAACTACATTCTAACTCTCCTCCAATACACTTAACGGCAGTATAACTGTCCTCCAATACACTTAACGGCAGTCTAACTCTCCTCCAATACACTTAACGCAGTCTAACTGTCCTCCAATACACTTAACGGCAGTCTAACTCTCCTCCAATACACTTAACGGCAGTCTAACTCTCCTCCAATACACTTAACGGCCGTCTAACTGTCCACCAATACACTTAACGGCAGTCTAACTCTCCTCCAATACACTTAACGGCAGTATAACTGTCCTCCAATACACTTAATGGCAGTATAACTGTCCTCCAATACACTTAACGGCAGTCTAACTCTCCTCCAATACACTTAAAGGCAGTCTAACTGTCCTCCAATACACTTATCGGCAGTCTAACTCTCCTCCAATACACTTAACGGCAGTCTAACTCTCCTCCAATACACTTAACGGCAGTCTAACAGTCCTCCAATACACTTAACGGCAGTCTAACTCTCTTCCAATACACTTAACGGCAGTCTAACTCTCCTCCAATACACTTAACGGCAGTCTAACTGTCCTCCAATACACTTAACGGCAGTCTAACTGTCCTCCAATGCACTTAACGGCAGTCTAACTGTCCTCCAATACACTTAACGGCAGTATAACTGTCCTCTAATACACTTAACGGTAGTCTAACTCTCCTCCAATACACTTAACGGCAGTCTAACTCTCCTCCAATACACTTAATGGCAGTCTAACTGTCCTCCAATACACTTAACGGCAGTCTAAATCTCCTCCAATACACTTAACGGCCGTCTAACTGTCCTCCAATACACTTAACGGCAGTCTAACTCTCCTCCAATACAGTTAACGGCAGTCTAACTCTCCTCCAATACACTTAACGGCATTCTAACTGTCCTCCAATACACTTAACGGCAGTGTAACTGTCCTCCAATACACTTAACGGCAGTCTAACTCTCCTCCAATACACTTAACGGCAGTCTAACTCTCCTCCAATACACTTAACGACAGTCTAACTGTCCTCCAATACACTTAACGGCAGTCTAACTCTCCTCCAATACACTTAACGGCAGTGTAAATGTCCTCCAATACACTTAACGGCAGTCTAACTCTCCTCCAATACACTGGCAGTCTAACTGTCCTCCAATACACTTAACGGCAGTGTAACTGTCCTCCAATACACTTAACGGCAGTCTAACTCTCCTCCAATACACTTAACGGCAGTCTAACTCTCCTCCAATACACTTAACGACAGTCTAACTGTCCTCCAACACACTTAACGGCAGTCTAACTGTCCTCCAATACACTTAACGGCAGTCTAACTGTCCTCCAATACACTTAACGGCAGTGTAACTGTCCTGCAATACACTTAACGCAGTCTAACTCTCCTCCAATACAGTTAACGGCAGTCTAACTGTCCTCCAATACACTTAACGGCAGTGTAACTGTCCTCCAATACACTTAACGCAGTCTAACTCTCCTCCAATACACTTAACGGCAGTCTAACTCTCCTCCAATACACTTAACGACAGTCTAACTGTCCTCCAATACACTTAACGGCAGTGTAACTGTCCTCCAATGCACTTAACGGCAGTGTAACTCTCCTCCAATACACTTAACGGAAGTCTAACTCTCCTCCAATACACTTAACGGCAGTCTAACTGTCCTCCAATACACTTAACTACAGTATAACGGTCCTCCAATACACTTAACGGCAGTCTAACTCTCCTCCAATACACTTAACGGCAGTCTAACTGTCCTCCAATACACTTAACGGCAGTGTAACTGTCCTCCAATAAACTTAACGGCAGTCTAACTCTCCTCCAATACACTTAACGGCAGTCTAACTCTCCTCCAATACACTTAACGGTAGTGTAACTGTCCTCCAATACACTTAACGGCAGTATAACTGTCCTCCAATACACTTAACTGCAGTCTAACTCTCCTCCAATACACTTAACGGCAGTCTAACTCTCCTCCAATACACTTAACGGCAGTCTAACTGTCCTCTAATACACTTAACGGTAGTTTAACTCTCCTCCAATACACTTAACGGTAGTCTAACTGTCCTCCAATACACTTAATGGCAGTCTAACTGTCCTCTAATACACTTAACGGCAGTCTAACTGTCCTCCAATACACTTAACGGCAGTCTACATGTTCTCCAATACTCTTAACGGTAGTCTAACTGTCCTCCAATACACTTAACGGCAGTCTAACTGTCCTCCAATACACTTAACGGCAGTCTAACTCTCCTCCAATACACTTAACGGCAGTCTAACCCTCCTCCAATACACTTAACGGTAGTCTAACTGTCCTCCAATACACTTAACGGCAGTCTAACTCTCCTCCAATACACTTAACGGCAGTCTAACTCTCCTCCAATACACTTAACGGCAGTCTAACTCTCCTCCAATACACTTAACGGTAGTCTAACTGTCCTCCAATACACTTAACGGCAGTCTAATTCTCCTCCAATACACTTAACGGCAGTCTAACTCTCCTCCAATACACTTAACGACAGTCTAACTGTCCTCCAATACACTTAACGGCAGTCTAACTGTCCTCCAATACACTTAACGGCAGTCTAACTCTCCTCCAATACACTTAACGGCAGTCTAACTCTCCTCCAATACACTTAACGGCAGTGTAACTGTCCTGCAATACACTTAACGCAGTCTAACTCTCCTCCAATACAGTTAACGGCAGTCTAACTCTCCTCCAATACACTTAACGGCAGTCTAACTGTCCTCCAATACACTTAACGGCAGTGTAACTGTCCTCCAATACACTTAACGCAGTCTAACTCTCCTCCAATACACTTAACGGCAGTCTAACTCTCCTCCAATACACTTAACGGCAGTCTAACTCTCCTCCAATACACTTAACGACAGTCTAACTGTCCTCCAATACACTTAACGGCAGTCTAACTCTCCTCCAATACACTTAACGGCAGTGTAAATGTCCTCCAATACACTTAACGGCAGTCTAACTCTCCTCCAATACACTGGCAGTCTAACTGTCCTCCAATACACTTAACGGCAGTGTAACTGTCCTCCAATACATTTAACGGCAGTCTAACTCTCCTCCAATACACTTAACGGCAGTCTAACTCTCCTCCAATACACTTAACGACAGTCTAACTGTCCTCCAATACACTTAACGGCAGTCTAACTGTCCTCCAATACACTTAACGGCAGTCTAACTCTCCTCCAATACACTTAACGGCAGTCTAACTGTCCTCCAATACACTTAACGGCAGTGTAACTGTCCTGCAATACACTTAGCGCAGTCTAACTCTCCTCCAATACAGTTAACGGCAGTCTAACTGTCCTCCAATACACTTAACGGCAGTGTAACTGTCCTCCAATACACTTAACGCAGTCTAACTCTCCTCCAATACACTTAACGGCAGTCTAACTCTCCTCCAATACACTTAACGACAGTCTAACTGTCCTCCAATACACTTAACGGCAGTGTAACTGTCCTCCAATGCACTTAACGGCAGTGTAACTCTCCTCCAATACACTTAACGGAAGTCTAACTCTCCTCCAATACACTTAACGGCAGTCTAACTGTCCTCCAATACACTTAACTACAGTATAACGGTCCTCCAATACACTTAACGGCAGTCTAACTCTCCTCCAATACACTTAACGGCAGTCTAACTGTCCTCCAATACACTTAACGGCAGTCTAGCTCTCCTCCAATACACTTAACGGCAGTCGAACTGTCCTCCAATACACTTAACGGCAGTCTAACTGTCCCCCAATACACTTAACTGCAATCTAACTGTCCTCCAATACACTTAACGGCAGTCTAACTGTCCTCCAATACACTTAACGGTAGTCTAACTCTCCTCCAATACACTTAACGGCAGTCTAACTCTCCTCCAATACACTTTACGGCAGTCTAACTGTCCTCCAATACACTTAACGGCAGTCTAACTCTCCTCCAATACACTTAACTGCAGTCTAACTGTACTCCAATATATTTAAGGCCATGTAACTGTCCTCCAATACACTTAACGGCAGTATAACTCTCCTCCAATACCCTTAATGGCAGTCTAACTCTCCTCCAATACACTTAACTGCAGTCTAACTGTCCTCCAATACACTTAACGGCAGTCTAACTGTCCCCCAATACACTTAACTGCATTCTAACTGTCCTCCAATACACTTAATGGCAGTCTAACTGTCCTCCAATACACTTAACGGTAGTATAACTGTCCTCCAATACACTTAACGGCAGTCTAACTCTCCTCCAATACACTTAACGGCAGTCTAACTCTCCTCCAATACACTTAACGGCCGTCTAACTGTCCACCAATACACTTAACGGCAGTCTAACTCTCCTCCAATACACTTAACTACATTCTAACTCTCCTCCAATACACTTAACGGCAGTATAACTGTCCTCCAATACACTTAACGGCAGTCTAACTCTCCTCCAATACACTTAACGCAGTCTAACTGTCCTCCAATACACTTAACGGCAGTCTAACTCTCCTCCAATACACTTAACGGCAGTCTAACTCTCCTCCAATACACTTAACGGCCGTCTAACTGTCCACCAATACACTTAACGGCAGTCTAACTCTCCTCCAATACACTTAACGGCAGTATAACTGTCCTCCAATACACTTAATGGCAGTATAACTGTCCTCCAATACACTTAACGGCAGTCTAACTCTCCTCCAATACACTTAAAGGCAGTCTAACTGTCCTCCAATACACTTATCGGCAGTCTAACTCTCCTCCAATACACTTAACGGCAGTCTAACTCTCCTCCAATACACTTAACGGCAGTCTAACAGTCCTCCAATACACTTAACGGCAGTCTAACTCTCTTCCAATACACTTAACGGCAGTCTAACTCTCCTCCAATACACTTAACGGCAGTCTAACTGTCCTCCAATACACTTAACGGCAGTCTAACTCTCCTCCAATACACTTAACGGCAGTCTAACTGTCCTCCAATACACTTAACGGCAGTGTAACTGTCCTGCAATACACTTAGCGCAGTCTAACTCTCCTCCAATACAGTTAACGGCAGTCTAACTGTCCTCCAATACACTTAACGGCAGTGTAACTGTCCTCCAATACACTTAACGCAGTCTAACTCTCCTCCAATACACTTAACGGCAGTCTAACTCTCCTCCAATACACTTAACGACAGTCTAACTGTCCTCCAATACACTTAACGGTAGTGTAACTGTCCTCCAATGCACTTAACGGCAGTGTAACTCTCCTCCAATACACTTAACGGAAGTCTAACTCTCCTCCAATACACTTAACGGCAGTCTAACTGTCCTCCAATACACTTAACTACAGTATAACGGTCCTCCAATACACTTAACGGCAGTCTAACTCTCCTCCAATACACTTAACGGCAGTCTAACTGTCCTCCAATACACTTAACGGCAGTCTAGCTCTCCTCCAATACACTTAACGGCAGTCGAACTGTCCTCCAATACACTTAACGGCAGTCTAACTGTCCCCCAATACACTTAACTGCAATCTAACTGTCCTCCAATACACTTAACGGCAGTCTAACTGTCCTCCAATACACTTAACGGTAGTCTAACTCTCCTCCAATACACTTAACGGCAGTCTAACTCTCCTCCAATACACTTTACGGCAGTCTAACTGTCCTCCAATACACTTAACGGCAGTCTAACTCTCCTCCAATACACTTAACTGCAGTCTAACTGTACTCCAATATATTTAAGGCCATGTAACTGTCCTCCAATACACTTAACGGCAGTATAACTCTCCTCCAATACCCTTAATGGCAGTCTAACTCTCCTCCAATACACTTAACTGCAGTCTAACTGTCCTCCAATACACTTAACGGCAGTCTAACTGTCCCCCAATACACTTAACTGCATTCTAACTGTCCTCCAATACACTTAATGGCAGTCTAACTGTCCTCCAATACACTTAACGGTAGTATAACTGTCCTCCAATACACTTAACGGCAGTCTAACTCTCCTCCAATACACTTAACGGCAGTCTAACTCTCCTCCAATACACTTAACGGCCGTCTAACTGTCCACCAATACACTTAACGGCAGTCTAACTCTCCTCCAATACACTTAACTACATTCTAACTCTCCTCCAATACACTTAACGGCAGTATAACTGTCCTCCAATACACTTAACGGCAGTCTAACTCTCCTCCAATACACTTAACGCAGTCTAACTGTCCTCCAATACACTTAACGGCAGTCTAACTCTCCTCCAATACACTTAACGGCAGTCTAACTCTCCTCCAATACACTTAACGGCCGTCTAACTGTCCACCAATACACTTAACGGCAGTCTAACTCTCCTCCAATACACTTAACGGCAGTATAACTGTCCTCCAATACACTTAATGGCAGTATAACTGTCCTCCAATACACTTAACGGCAGTCTAACTCTCCTCCAATACACTTAAAGGCAGTCTAACTGTCCTCCAATACACTTATCGGCAGTCTAACTCTCCTCCAATACACTTAACGGCAGTCTAACTCTCCTCCAATACACTTAACGGCAGTCTAACAGTCCTCCAATACACTTAACGGCAGTCTAACTCTCTTCCAATACACTTAACGGCAGTCTAACTCTCCTCCAATACACTTAACGGCAGTCTAACTGTCCTCCAATACACTTAACGGCAGTCTAACTGTCCTCCAATGCACTTAACGGCAGTCTAACTGTCCTCCAATACACTTAACGGCAGTATAACTGTCCTCTAATACACTTAACGGTAGTCTAACTCTCCTCCAATACACTTAACGGCAGTCTAACTCTCCTCCAATACACTTAATGGCAGTCTAACTGTCCTCCAATACACTTAACGGCAGTCTAAATCTCCTCCAATACACTTAACGGCCGTCTAACTGTCCTCCAATACACTTAACGGCAGTCTAACTCTCCTCCAATACAGTTAACGGCAGTCTAACTCTCCTCCAATACACTTAACGGCATTCTAACTGTCCTCCAATACACTTAACGGCAGTGTAACTGTCCTCCAATACACTTAACGGCAGTCTAACTCTCCTCCAATACACTTAACGGCAGTCTAACTCTCCTCCAATACACTTAACGACAGTCTAACTGTCCTCCAATACACTTAACGGCAGTCTAACTCTCCTCCAATACACTTAACGGCAGTGTAAATGTCCTCCAATACACTTAACGGCAGTCTAACTCTCCTCCAATACACTGGCAGTCTAACTGTCCTCCAATACACTTAACGGCAGTGTAACTGTCCTCCAATACACTTAACGGCAGTCTAACTCTCCTCCAATACACTTAACGGCAGTCTAACTCTCCTCCAATACACTTAACGACAGTCTAACTGTCCTCCAACACACTTAACGGCAGTCTAACTGTCCTCCAATACACTTAACGGCAGTCTAACTGTCCTCCAATACACTTAACGGCAGTGTAACTGTCCTGCAATACACTTAACGCAGTCTAACTCTCCTCCAATACAGTTAACGGCAGTCTAACTGTCCTCCAATACACTTAACGGCAGTGTAACTGTCCTCCAATACACTTAGCGCAGTCTAACTCTCCTCCAATACACTTAACGGCAGTCTAACTCTCCTCCAATACACTTAACGACAGTCTAACTGTCCTCCAATACACTTAACGGCAGTGTAACTGTCCTCCAATGCACTTAACGGCAGTGTAACTCTCCTCCAATACACTTAACGGAAGTCTAACTCTCCTCCAATACACTTAACGGCAGTCTAACTGTCCTCCAATACACTTAACTACAGTATAACGGTCCTCCAATACACTTAACGGCAGTCTAACTCTCCTCCAATACACTTAACGGCAGTCTAACTGTCCTCCAATACACTTAACGGCAGTGTAACTGTCCTCCAATAAACTTAACGGCAGTCTAACTCTCCTCCAATACACTTAACGGCAGTCTAACTCTCCTCCAATACACTTAACGGTAGTGTAACTGTCCTCCAATACACTTAACGGCAGTATAACTGTCCTCCAATACACTTAACTGCAGTCTAACTCTCCTCCAATACACTTAACGGCAGTCTAACTCTCCTCCAATACACTTAACGGCAGTCTAACTGTCCTCTAATACACTTAACGGTAGTTTAACTCTCCTCCAATACACTTAACGGTAGTCTAACTGTCCTCCAATACACTTAATGGCAGTCTAACTGTCCTCTAATACACTTAACGGCAGTCTAACTGTCCTCCAATACACTTAACGGCAGTCTACATGTTCTCCAATACGCTTAACGGTAGTCTAACTGTCCTCCAATACACTTAACGGCAGTCTAACTGTCCTCCAATACACTTAACGGCAGTCTAACTCTCCTCCAATACACTTAACGGCAGTCTAACCCTCCTCCAATACACTTAACGGTAGTCTAACTGTCCTCCAATACACTTAACGGCAGTCTAACTCTCCTCCAATACACTTAACGGCAGTCTAACTCTCCTCCAATACACTTAACGGCAGTCTAACTCTCCTCCAATACACTTAACGGTAGTCTAACTGTCCTCCAATACACTTAACGGCAGTCTAATTCTCCTCCAATACACTTAACGGCAGTCTAACTCTCCTCCAATACACTTAACGACAGTCTAACTGTCCTCCAATACACTTAACGGCAGTCTAACTGTCCTCCAATACACTTAACGGCAGTCTAACTCTCCTCCAATACACTTAACGGCAGTCTAACTCTCCTCCAATACACTTAACGGCAGTGTAACTGTCCTGCAATACACTTAACGCAGTCTAACTCTCCTCCAATACAGTTAACGGCAGTCTAACTCTCCTCCAATACACTTAACGGCAGTCTAACTGTCCTCCAATACACTTAACGGCAGTGTAACTGTCCTCCAATACACTTAACGCAGTCTAACTCTCCTCCAATACACTTAACGGCAGTCTAACTCTCCTCCAATACACTTAACGACAGTCTAACTGCCCTCCAATACACTTAACGGCAGTCTAACTGTCCTCCAATACACTTAACGGCAGTCTAGCTCTCCTCCAATACACTTAACGGCAGTCTAACTGTCACCCAATACACTTAACGGCAGTCTAACTCTCCTCCAATACACTTAACGGCGGTCTAACTCTCCTCCAATACACTTAACAGCAGTCTAACTGTCCTCCAATACACTTAACGGCAGTCCAGTCTAACTCTCCTCCAATACACTTTACGGCAGTCTAACTGTCCTCCAATACACTTAACGGCAGTCTAACTGCCCTCTAATACACTTAACGGTAGTCTAACTCTCCTCCAATACACTTAATGGCAATCTAACTGTCCTCCAATACACTTAACGGCAGTCTAACTCTCCTCCAATACACTTAACGGCAGTCTAACTGTCCTCCAATACACTTAACGGCAGTATAACTGTCCTCTAATACACTTAACGGTAGTCTAACTCTCCTCCAATACACTTAACGGCAGTCTAACTCTCCTCCAATACACTTAATGGCAGTCTAACTGTCCTCCAATACACTAACGGCAGTCTAAATCTCCTCCAATACACTTAACGGCCGTCTAACTGTCCTCCAATACACTTAACGGCAGTCTAACTCTCCTCCAATACAGTTAACGGCAGTCTAACTCTCCTCCAATACACTTAACGGCATTCTAACTGTCCTCCAATACACTTAACGGCAGTGTAACTGTCCTCCAATACACTTAACGGCAGTCTAACTCTCCTCCAATACACTTAACGGCAGTCTAACTCTCCTCCAATACACTTAACGACAGTCTAACTGTCCTCCAATACACTTAACGGCAGTCTAACTCTCCTCCAATACACTTAACGGCAGTGTAAATGTCCTCCAATACACTTAACGGCAGTCTAACTCTCCTCCAATACACTGGCAGTCTAACTGTCCTCCAATACACTTAACGGCAGTGTAACTGTCCTCCAATACACTTAACGGCAGTCTAACTCTCCTCCAATACACTTAACGGCAGTCTAACTCTCCTCCAATACACTTAACGACAGTCTAACTGTCCTCCAATACACTTAACGGCAGTCTAACTGTCCTCCAATACACTTAACGGCAGTCTAACTCTCCTCCAATACACTTAACGACAGTCTAACTCTCCTCCAATACACTTAACGGCAGTATAACTGTCCTGCAATACACTTAGCGCAGTCTAACTCTCCTCCAATACAGTTAACGGCAGTCTAACTCTCCTCCAATACACTTAACGGCAGTCTAACTGTCCTCCAATACACTTAACGGCAGTGTAACTGTCCTCCAAATACACTTAACGCAGTCTAACTCTCCTCCAATACACTTAACGGCAGTCTAACTCTCCTCCAATACACTTAACGACAGTCTAACTGTCCTCCAATACACTTAACGGCAGTGTAACTGTCCTCCAATGCACTTAACGGCAGTGTAACTCTCCTCCAATACACTTAACGGAAGTCTAACTCTCCTCCAATACACTTAACGGCAGTCTAACTGTCCTCCAATACACTTAACGACAGTATAACGGTCCTCCAATACACTTAACGGCAGTCTAACTCTCCTCCAATACACTTAACGGCAGTCTAACTGTCCTCCAATACACTTAACGGCAGTGTAACTGTCCTCCAATACACTTAACGGCAGTCTAACTCTCCTCCAATACACTTAACGGCAGTCTAACTCTCCTCCAATACACTTAACGGCAGTATAACTGTCCTCCAATACACTTAACGGCAGTATAACTGTCCTCCAATACACTTAACGGCAGTATAACTGTCCTCCAATACAATTAACCCAGTACCAGTTTTATACATAAACGATTTGTTATTTGTAAACCTTTTCTCTCCATGAATATAGCTGAAATACTGCTCACTTGACGTTAAGCAACAATAAATCAAGGATGAAATGAGGAGAATACCACAATTGTTTGTGTATAGTACACATTGATGTATAATACGCACCCCTTCTATTATGGCTCTTTCAATTACTCAACGTATAAAACCTTTCTTACTTCTTGATTACAGCACAAACTCAGATGATTATAAACAAACGGACAATGGTGATACACCGGCTACACTATATATATGGTTCAACATAATTCTACACATTTTCGTTGTCTCGTTTCGATTTAACATCATATGGCTTTCATTCCCATGGTTAATTAGGATACTGAATTTCGGATTTCAGATATTGAATCCTTCTGGGCATTCTTACATTTATACCCTTAAAAATAAAACTCGATGTAATGCTGTCATGCATTGTTTATATGATTACTATAGAAGAAATAACAAGGTCTTTTAATTCTCTTAGTAATTCTAAATATAATAAATATTGTGAATTAATGAAATTTATACAATTTACCGTAAAGCATTGTGATTTATTGATCATACGGAACTCTCGAGATTAATTCTTGAATACAGTTTTCTCTTTTATAATGTAAAGGAAATTAAATGTTGGCTAAGCACACTTGAAAGTTTAGAAAAGATGTCGGGTAAAATTTACTCCTCTAGAATGTTGTTTTTATCAACAATTGCATAACAAGTTTTTTTTTACTACATATTATACATCTAACACACAGACACTTGGGTCCAGGATATTTGTTTTCTTCAATTTTAGCAATAAAATGTGCATCTACAACGTATATGAACCTGTTTGACATGTTTCGTTGTGAAATAAACGCCTTTATGAACTATGCCCCATTTTCCTAATATCTTCCTAATACAAAGTATATAGAGTAGATACATTGTATTAGGAAAATGGGGCATAGCTCATAAAGGCGTTTATTTCACAACGAAGCATGTTAAACGGGTTCATATACGTTGTAGATGCACAATTTATTGATAAAATCGAAAAAAGAAAAAAAATCCTGGACCCAAGTGCCTGTGATCTAACAAACAATAAAGAGATTTATTATGAATTATGGGACTTGAACGAAAGCTTAAAAACATAACTGTTATATATTACCATCGCTATCAGTTTTATTTGGTACAGGAAACTACAATTGTGAGTGATATACGTTCTCTGAATATAATGGATTTCGTTTTCCATCTATTTTCTAAAATTGTTGCCATGACATCGTAAAAACATTGGATGAATTGATCCCAAACATCTACTTTAAACATATTTTTTGTTCTAAAAGATAAAAGGATAAGACACAAGTTAAACAACTTAATTAAATAATTAAACAGTTCTACAAATATCTGTAGATTGTCCAAAAGGGAGTCCTCATTCATAGATGGTCTTCCAGGAGAATTCCTCATTTTGCTTTCTATAATATAACATCCAATATGGACGCCAAGGAGAATATTCACATCGAGATTAGGAAAAAAGTTTTAACAGCGATTGTCAACAATACCAACAATATAAAAAAACCCCGAACAATTACCTTTCACCTCAAATTATTACACATAAAAAAGACCACGAAATATGATGTTGGAAATCCACACAAATATGACGGGGTTAAATGTACTGATACGATTGAAATTCCACTGAAAGAATCATCTATGAATGTTTCGAGTATGGTCCTGTAAGATGTCAATGTATATCCTAGTGCCACCTTTGTACTGTAACGTGCCGAGCGAAGGGGCTATAACACCGGTGAACGGCAAATTGGTTCGTACCAGTTTCCTGGTATTTGATAGTGAATAAATAGCTTACTTAACAAAACCTAATATGTCCTATTCTTAATTATGGTTGTCAACAATAAACCTAACATGAAAATATCAAGTATCCTATTACACCAACACTTAATCACAGTTATAACTGCCTGTGTCAAATGATCGCTACCTGTCAGACAATAAATATATGTCATTTTAATGGTTCCCTAGCGTGAATGTCTGTACCCGTTATATCTTTATGTAGAAACTATATCTTGTACCTATGACTCAGACCTATAGCTCAAGCCCTATGGCTGTAGACCTATGGCTGGACACCTATGACTCAGACCCAATAGCTGGAGACCTATGTCCCATACCCTATGGCTGGACACCTATGTCTCAGACCCTATGGCTGGACACATATGACTCAGACCCTATGGATGGACACCTATGACTCAGACCCTATAGCTGGACACCTATGACTCAGACTCTATGGCTGTAGACCTATGTTTCAGACCCTATGGCTGGACACCTATGACTCAGACCCTATGGCTGGACACCTATGCCTCAGACCCTATCGCTGTAGACTTATGACTCAGACCCTATGGCTGGACACCTATAGCTCAAACCCTATAGCTGGAGACCTATGTCTCAGACCCTATGGTTGGACACCTATGACTCAGACCCTATGGCTGGACACCTATGACTCAGACCCTATGGCTGGACACCTATGACTCAGACCCTATGGCTGGACACCTATGACTCAGACACTATGGCTGGACACCTATGACTCAGACCCTATGGCTGTGACCACCTATGACTCACACACTATGCCTGGACACCTATGTCTCAGACCCTATGGCTGTGACCACCTATGACTCAGACACTATGGCTGTGACCACCTATGACTCAGACAGTATGCCTGAACACCTATGTCTCAGACCCTTTGGCTGTGATCACCTATGTCTCAGACCCTATGGCTGTGACCACCTATGACTCAGACCCTATGACTGTGACCACCTATGACTCCGACACTATGCCTGGACACCTATGTCTCAGACCCTATGGCTGTGACCACCTATGACTCAGACACTATGCCTGGACACCTATTTCTCAGACCCTATGGCTGTGACCACCTATGTCTCAGACCCTATGGCTGTGACCACCTATGACTCAGACCCTATGTCTGTGACCACCTATGACTCAGACACTATGCCTGGACACCTATGTCTCAGACCCTATGGCTGTGACCACCTATGACTCAGACACTATGCCTGAACACCTATGTCTCAAACCCTATGGCTGTGACCACCTATGACTCAGACACTATGCCTGGACACCTATGTCTCAGACCCTATACCTGGACATCTATGATTCAGACCCTATGACTGTGACCACCTATGACTCAGACACTATGCTTGGACACCTATGTCTCAGACCCTATGGCTGTGACCACCAATGACTCAGACACTATGCCTGGACACCCATGTCTCAGACCCTATGCATGGACACCTATGTCTCAGACCCTATACATGGACACCTATGTCTCAGACCCTATGGCTGTGACCTCCTATGACTCAGACACTATGCCTGGACAACTATGTCTCAGACCCTATGGCTGTGACCACCTATGTCTCAGACCCTATGGCTGTGACCACCTATGACTCAGACCCTATGACTGTGACCACCTATGACTCAGACACTATGCCTGGACACCTATGTCTCAGACCCTATAACTGGACACCTATGTCTCAGACCCTATGGCTGTGACCACTATGACTCAGACACTATGCTTGGACACCTATGTCTCAGACCCTATGGCTGTGACCACCTATGTCTCAGACCCTATGGCTGTGACCACCTATGACTCAGACCCTATGACTGTGACCACCTATGACTCAGACACTATGCCTGGACACCTATGTCTCAGACCCTATGGCTGTGACCACCTATGTCTCAGACCCTATGGCTGTGACCACCTATGACTCAGACCCTATGTCTGTGACCACCTATGACTCATACACTATGCCTGGACACCTATGTCTCAGACCCTATGGCTGTGACAACCTATGACTCAGACCCTATACCTGGACACATATGTCTCAGACCCTATGGCTGTGACCACCTATGACTCAGACACTATGCCTGGACACCTATGTCTCAGACCCTATGGCTGTGACCACCTATGACTCAGACACTATGCCTGGACACCTATGTCTCAGACCCTATGCCTGGACACCTATGTCTCAGACCCTATACCTGGACACATATGTCTCAGACCCTATGGCTGTGACCACCTATGACTCAGACACTATGCCTGGACACCTATGACTCAGACCCTATGGCTGTGACCATCTATGACTCAGACACTATGCCTGGACACCTATGTCTCAGACCCAATGGCTGTGACCACCTATGACTCAAACACTATGCCTGGACACCTATGTCTCAGACCCTATGGCTGTGACCACCTATGACTCAGACACTATGCCTGGACACCTATGTCTCAGACCCTATGCCTGGACACCTATGTCTCAGACCCTATACCTGGACACATATGTCTCAGACCCTATGGCTGTGACCACCTATGACTCAGACACTATGCCTGGACACCTATGTCTCAGACCCTATGGCTGTGACCACCTATGACTCAGACACTATGCCTGGACACCTATGTCTCAGACCCTATGCCTGGACACCTATGTCTCAGACCCTATACCTGGACACATATGTCTCAGACCCTATGGCTGTGACCACCTATGACTCAGACACTATGCCTGGACACCTATGACTCAGACCCTATGGCTGTGACCATCTATGACTCAGACACTATGCCTGGACACCTATGTCTCAGACTCAATGGCTGTGACCACCTATGACTCAAACACTATGCCTGGACACCTATGTCTCAGACCCTATGGCTGTGACCACCTATGACTCAGACACTATGCCTGGACACCTATGACTCAGACCCTATACCTGGACACCTATGTCTTAGACCCTATGCCTGGACACCTATGACTCACACCCTATGGCTGTGACCACCTATGACTCAGACACTATGCCTGGACACCTATGACTCAGAACCTATACCTGGACACCAATGACTCCGACCCTATGCCTGGACACCTATGACTCAGACCCTATGGCTGGACACCTATGTCTCAGACCCTATGGCTGGACACCTATGACTCAGACACTATGGCTGGACACCTATGACTCAGACCCTATACCTGGACACCTATGACTCAGACCCTATGGCTGTGACCACCTATGACTCAGACCCTATGCCTGGACACCTATGACTCAGAACCTATGCCTGGACACCTATGACTCAGAACCTATGCCTGGACACCTATGTCTCAGACCCTATGCCTGGACACCTATGACTCAGACACTATGCCTGGACACCTATGACTCAGACCCTATACCTGGACACCTATGACTCAGACCCTATGCCTGGACACCTATGACTCAGACCCTATACCTGGACACCTATGACTCAGAACCTATGACTGGACACCTATGACTCAGACCCTATGGCTGGACACCTATGACTCAGACACTATTCCTGGACACCTATGACTCAGACCCTATGCCTGGACACCTATGACTCAGAACCTATGGCTGGACACCTATGACTCAGACCCTATGCCTGGACACCTATGACTCAGACACTATGACTGTGACCACCTCTGACTCAGACACTATGGCTGGACACCTATGACTCAGACCCTATGCCTGGACACCTATGACTCAGACCCTATACCTGGACACCTATGACTCAGAACCTATAGTTGGACACCTATGACTCAGACCCTATGGCTGGACACCTAAGTCTCAGACCCTATGGCTGTGACCACCTATGATTCAGACCCTATGACTGTGACCACCTATGACTCAAACACTATGCCTGGACACCTATGTCTCAGACCCTATGGGTGTGACCACCTATGACTCAGACACTATGCCTGGACACCTATGTCTCAGACCCTATGGCTGTGACCACCTATGTCTCAGACCCTATGGCTGTGACCACCTATGACTCAGACACTATGCCTGGACACCTATGTCTCAGACACTATGGCTGTGACCACCTATGACTCAGACACTATGCCTGAACACCTATGTCTCAGACCCTATGGCTGTGACCACCTATGACTCAGACACTATGCCTGGACACCTATGTCTCAGACCCTATACCTGGACACCTATGATTCAGACCCTATGGCTGTGACCACCTATGACTCAGACACTATGCCTGGACACCTATGTCTCAGACCCTATGGCTGTGACCACCTATGACTCAGACACTATGCCTGGACACCCATGTCTCAGACCCTATGACTGGACACCTATGTCTCAGACCCTATAACTGGACACCTATGTCTCAGACCCTATGGCTGTGACCACCTATGACTCAGACACTATGCCTGGACACCTATGTCTCAGACCCTATGGCTGTGACCACCTATGTCTCAGACCCTATGGCTGTGACCACCTATGACTCAGACCCTATGACTGTGACCACCTATGACTCAGACACTATGCCTGGACACCTATGTCTCAGACCCTATGGCTGTGACCATCTATGACTCAGACACTATGCCTGGACACCTATGTCTCAGACCCTATGGCTGTGACCACCTATGTCTCAGACCCTATGGTTGTGACCACCTATGACTCAGACCCTATGTCTGTGACCACCTATGACTCATACACTATGCCTGAACACCTATGTCTCAGACCCTATGGCTGTGACCACCTATGACGCAGACACTATGCCTGGACACCTATGTCTCAGACCCTATGGCTGTGACCACCTATGACTCAGACACTATGCCTGGACACCTATGTCTCAGATCCTATACCTGGACACCTATGACTCAGACCCTATGGCTGTGACCACCTATGACTCAGACACTATGCCTGGACACCTATGTCTCAGACCCTATGGCTGTGACCACCTATGACTCAGACACTATGCCTGGACACCTATGTCTCAGACCCTATGCCTGGACACCTATGTCTCAGACCCTATACCTGGACACATATGTCTCAGACCCTATGGCTGTGACCACCTATGACTCAGACACTATGCCTGGACACCTATGACTCAGACCCTATACCTGGACACCTATGTCTTAGACCCTATGCCTGGACACCTATGACTCAGACCCTATGGCTGTGACCACCTATGACTCAGACACTATGCCTGGACACCTATGACTCCGACCCTATACCTGGACACCTATGACTCAGACCCTATGCCTGGACACCTATGACTCAGACCCTATGGCTGGACACCTATGACTCAGACCCTATGGCTGGACACCTATGTCTCAGACCCTATGGCTGGACACCTATGACTCAGACACTATGGCTGGACACCTATGACTCAGACCCTATGCCTGGACACCTATGACTCAGACACTATTCCTGGACACCTATGACTCAGACCCTATGCCTGGACACCTATGACTCAGAACCTATGGCTGGACACCTATGACTCAGACCCTATGCCTGGACACCTATGACTCAGACACTATGACTGTGACCACCTATGACTCAGACACTATGGCTGGACACCTATGACTCAGACCCTATGCCTTGACACCTATGACTCAGACCCTATACCTGGACACCTATGACTCAGAACCTATAGCTGGACACCTATGACTCAGACAATATGGCTGGACACCTATGACTCAGAACCTATGGCTGGACACCTATGACTCAGACCCTATACCTGGACACCTATGACTCAGAACCTATGGCTGGACACCTATGACTCAAACACTATGGCTGGACACCTATGACTCAGAGCCTATGGCTGGACACCTATGACTCCGACCATATGGCTGGACACCTATGACTCAGAACCTATGTCTGGACACCTATGACTCAGACCCTATACCTGGACACCTATGACTCAGAACCTATGGCTGGACACCTATGACTCAAACACTATGGTTGGACACCTATGACTCAGAACCTATGGCTGGACACCTATGACTCAGACCATATGGCTGGACACCTATGTCTCAGACACTATGGCTGTGACCACCTATGACTCAGACCCTATGGCTGTGACCACCTATGACTCAGACACTATGGGTGGACACCTATGACTCAGACACTATGGCTGGACACCTATGACTCAGACCCTATGGCTGTGACCACCTATGACTCAGACCCTATGGCTGGATACCTATGACTCAGACACTATGGCTGTGACCACCGATGACTCAGACACTATGGCTGTGACCACCTATGACTCAGACACTATGGCTGTGACCACCTATGACTCAGACACTATGGGTGGACACCTATGACTCAGACACCATGGCTGGACACCTATGACTCAGACACTATGGCTGTGACCACCTATGACTCAGACACTATGGCTGTGACCACCTATGACTCAGACACTATGGCTGTGACCACCTATGACTCAGACACTATGGCTGTGACCACCTATGACTCAGACACTATGGCTGTGACCACCTATGACTCAGACACTATGGCTGTGACCACCTATGACTCAGACACTATGGGTGGGCACCTATGACTCAGACACTATGACTGTGACCACCTATGACTCAGACGTGACACAACAAACAATCACGTAATCAATCTTACATTGGAGCATATTGGTAATCGTATTGTTAAACATTTGTGTAAATCAGAAATTTAAAAGGTGCCGTCGTGGTTGTTATCGTATGGTAGTTGGATTTACAACTTCCTATGCAATCACTGCCTTCCACCACTAATGTTTTGAGTTCGAATCATGCTCATGGCGAGGTGCACTCGATACAACATTATGTGATAAAGTTTGTCTTGACTTGCGGCAGGTCGGTGGTTTTCTCCGAGTACTATGGTTTCCTCCACCAATAAAACTGACCGCCACGATATAAGTGAAATATTGTAGAAGGTGGCGTTAAATATATTAACTCTAGCTCCTGATATTCAAAAGATGACTGTCATCGTGGGAATAGTTAGCATATATTCATATGGGGAAATGTTTTTATTTAATATTAAGTCCTTAAAGATACAACAGTGTCTGAACGGACTTTGTACATGCATTATCATTTATTACCAGCTAGTGGATAGAAGCTTATGCTGAACTCTCGCTGTTGTTTATTGTCTGTACTGTATCCACGTGTAATTAATAAGCCAGTAACTTGAGGATCATTTTTATAATACATATAAAGATTATTTAATCAGTTTCATGTGTTGGTAGGTTCAGGTAATCATTCTTACTTCCTTGTATTTGATTCTAGAGAAAAGTACAATGAACTGTCAAACAGTTCTGTATTTCTCTCTCATTTATTTGCAAATGGCGTCAACATAAAGTGTCTTAAATCGGTCATACATTTATTCTCTTTCTTGAAAACAAGGTATTGTGGAATTGTATTACCAACAGCATTATCATATAATAAAATTGTAACAGTTTCAACATGCCAGATGTTCCTTCATGAGGCAACATTTCTACTCGGGACACTACACGCGATGGGTTGTGGTCTATAATAACTCCTTTCTCATTTCTCATTGTCATTGTGATTTAATTGAGACTGGTCTGTAAGACTATACTTTACTAAGTATTCCATTAGTTCTACAAAGTAATTGGTTATATTACCCAAATTAATAGCTTTAGCTCTCGTAGTTTTTAAAGATCTTGATAATACAACATGGGTAATCGACCAACTTTTACGGAAACTATAAAACCGATTCATGCTTGTTTGGCTTGGTACCAGGTATGATTGCATAACCAGTCAGTTGCAATGTCTACTACTTCCGGTCTGTTGTATTATTTTTTATACTTTTTTTTACCTAAGGGAACCATCTCCGTCAGGTGTGACTTCAACTTGCCTTCTTCGTCTGAAAAAAGTGATGCAGCTTTCTTCGTTGTACAACACTATCTCTTATGGTCTGGAATGGAAGGCCAAACGAATTTTCAGCACTCCGAATTGATAGCTTCTCATTCAGCACAGCTAAGTAAGTGCTAGTCATGCATGAATGACTATAAACTCTATATTTGGTCGCCCATCATGCAAATGAAGTGGATTTATAAACAAAATACATGGAATAAATCATAAATATTATTTAATTAAACAATGAAAAACAATAACTTGTATATTAAAAGTGAAATTGGTTGTTTTTAGTGCTTCCGATATGTAAAAAAGATTGATAGTAGAGTTATTCCTTTCTCACTATTCTCTTACATACAAAATATAAAGAATTTGTTCTGAAAGGCACTTTGACATTTTTTACGTCTTGAAATAAACTCGATTTGATTTATTTATTTGATATATTTATTTAACTGTGAGTGTTTGTTTTTGTTGTTTGTCCTAATATGACCCGCCATCTTGTGTTAATTTTTTTCAGATTTTTTTCTTCATATGATGATCAACATGTTCACGAATATCAACAAAACAAGCATTCAGCTCTCACGTCAAATCATTGAGGAAAAAACGAAAAACCATCACACCTTTTCCTGGAAAATATAAAATTAGACCCAAGGCGATTGCTGGTTTCAAAAGCCTTGAAACAATTTGAGTGGCCTAACAATTTACTTTTTATTATTGATGACGCAAGATAGAAGGTTAACAAACGAATGTATGTGGTTATTAAGGATTCCTTCATCTACAAGGCTTTTCTGGACAGTTTGCAGGTGGTCTGAAATTAGATGTAAGTTAACGTACGTTTTGTTTAAGTAACAATCGTTACCTTCAGATTTGTAGACAGCACTCTATTTTTGTTCTGTATGTGTTCTGTGTCTTGTTCCAATGTTGTCGGTGTCTCTGGATTGTCCATTCTCGTCACTTCGGTTTTCTCTTACGATGTGTTCATAAAAATATATGCATATACATTTATTTTTTTAACAAATATTTACATGTGATGATTATTTCTCAACGTTTTTACACGCAGTTTTTATTTTAACGAACAATAATTGCCTAACTTAAATTTCAATCATTTCGTTGAATTTATTGTTGACATTTTTTTTCTTAAATTTGTGAATGAACATGGATTATGGACTACAAATTGATTGTGAGATTTGAAAATGTAAATAAATTTAAATAAAACCCTAAGAAAATGTACATGTGTATATTTGTTATTAGGTTTCGAGTTAAGACTTATCTCTACCAAAAATAATGCTTTTGGTCTCCGTTTTTCTTTGAGAAGCCACGATGAATAAATTATTCCCATCTATATTTTAGTTGTGCATGTGGAATGGTGGTATATATAATGTTGAAAAATCTAATATTTTAATGCTATTACAAAAATAACCTGACCTAGAACTTATATTATCTATCGATTTTTTTAATATGCACTTTTGATTAACACCGTCACTTCTATAAAAACTCCTGTCATGATACCAGTGGAGACCCATTTTGACAGTTGTAAGAATAGAAGTTAAACGTTTAGAAAGTCTCCATTGAACATTTGGCAACTCGTGTGATAGAACGTTACTTACATTGAGTTTTGAAAGAGCTTATCCTGTTAAGATCGTGTAAAATTCTGACATGATTTTTCGTTTATCATAATAATTCTCCTTTTCAATAATAATAAAAAAAAAAAAAAAAGATAAAGCAAACGAAAATTATGCATTTGGTGCGCGAATTTTCTTGCATGTACTTGGTTTTCATTCAATATCATAATGTGGCTCTCCTTCTGAATACATTCTAGATTTTTAGAAATGTTTGTCACTACGATCACGAATGTTATGCTAATTTCTTAACATATTTTTTTTATTAAGTTAATGTCAGTTTTATGTAGTTAATACAACCACACATATCTAAGTTAGTGTACACTACGCTTTCTGGAATAACCTTTACCAGGTACGCTCAAAATCTAAAGATTGGAAAAACCTTTACCAGGTACGCTCAAAATCTAAATATTGGAATAACCTTTACCAGGTACGATCAAAATCTAAAGATTGGAATAACCTTTACCAGGTACGATCAAAATCTAAAGATTGGAATAACCTTTACCAGGTACGATCAAAATCTTAAGATTGGAATAACCTTTACCAGGTACGCTCAAAATCTTAAGATTGGAATAACCTTTACCAGGTACGCTCAAAATCAAAAGATTGGAATAACATTTACCAGATACGATCAAAATCAAAAGATTGGAATAACCTTTACCAGGTACGATCAAAATCAAAAGATTGGAATAACATTTACCAGGTACGTTCAAAATCAAAAGATTGGAATAACCTTTACCAGGTACGATCAAAATCAAAAGATTGGAATAACATTTACCAGGTACGATCAAAATCTTAAGATTGGAATAACCTTTACCAGGTACGATCAAAATCTAAAGATTGGAATAACCTTTACCAGGTACGCTCAAAATCTAAAGATTGGAATAACATTTACCAGGTATGATCAAAATCTTAAGATTGGAATAACCTTTACCAGGTACGATCAAAATCTAAAGATTGGAATAACCTTTACCAGGTACGATCAAAATCAAAAGATTGGAATAACATTTACCAGGTACGCTCAAAATCTAAAGATTGGAATAACCTTTACCAGGTACGCTCAAAATCTAAAGATTGGAATAACCTTTACCAGGTACGATCAAAATCTAAAGATTGGAATAACCTTTACCAGGTACGATCAAAATCTAAAGATTGGAATAACCTTTACCAGGTACGATCAAAATCAAAAGATTGGAATAACATTTACCAGGTATGATCAAAATCTAAAGATTGGAATAACCTTTACCAGATACGATCAAAACCTAAAGATTGGAATAACCTTTACCAGGTACGATCAAAATCAAAAGATTGGAATAACATTTACCAGGTACGATCAAAATCAAAAGATTGGAATAACCTTTACCAGGTACGATCAAAATCAAAAGATTGGAATAACATTTACCAGGTACGCTCAAAATCTAAAGATTGGAATAACCTTTACCAGGTACGATCAAAATCAAAAGATTGGAATAACCTTTACCAGGTACGATCAAAATCAAAAGATTGGAATAACATTTACCAGGTACGCTCAAAATCTAAAGATTGGAATAACCTTTACCAGGTACGATCAAAATCAAAAGATTGGAATAACCTTTACCAGGTACGATCAAAATCAAAAGATTGGAATAACCTTTACCAGGTACGATCAAAATCAAAAGATTGGAATAACCTTTACCAGGTACGCTCAAAATCTAAAGATTGGAATAACCTTTACCAGGTACGATCAAAATCAAAAGATTGGACAGCTAAATTAAAGTCTTTAGGAGCGAGAAAAGCAACGTGCTTAAACAGGATATCTAAGATTCACTAAGGTCACGCATGAGAGAGCAGCACCTTAGATTTAATCATCATTATTTAGGAATTGTCAATTTCAATAATAACTATATCAAATAAACCATATCTGTTGGCATTTTAAGGGTGTTTTTCTGTTCAAACATTGTACTAGCCGGCTACTCAAAGAGTTCAACTTCAGGCTGCAATCGCGTATAATTGAATATAAAAAATGAAAAATAAACAATCCATTATTGTTATTGGCAAGACATTATATAATTATTATGTCTTATTAAGACCCATATACCAATAGATATTAAGATAATATTCTGATCAATGCTGCTTTCATTTAGATGTACGTTGTATTTTATTTCTGTCTTCGGTAATTGATCTCAATCATACTTGACCTTCACTATTTCTTGGCATGAGTGTTGCTTCATATCTGTACTTGATTTCTTCATAAACAACAGAGATAAAATACAACAATGATGAAAAATGTCATAAAGATAGACGGCGCCATTATTGTTTCATGACCAACTGTACGAAATACAGGCGAAAATAGCATTCTTGCAATTAAGCGGAAATAAACACAATACAACGGGAGTTGGGAGTGTTTGTTAAACAAATTGTCCGGGAGAATAAGATAAAGAACACTTAATCAATATCTTATATAGTATCATTTTATCTCTTTGTTTTGTTATATTTTTAATCAGACGACTTTTTAAGTAAAAAATTCTGTACAAATATGTTTTTTTGTCACGGCCAGATTGTATCATTAACGGTATATCTTAAAACCAGCTGGTGGCAATCAAGGCCTTTTTTGTTTTTTGTTTGGATAATAACGGACTGTCACGCGAATATCGTATTTCGATGAAATTTTAGTAGTCAGTGACAAATAAATCTAATCAGGAAAACTGTATTGTCTTTAAACACATTTGTGATAGGCTATTAAAACATTTATTAAAGAAAGTGGTCGAGACATAGTCGTTGAATCAAGGCAAATTACATAATCATACATATTTTATTTTTAAGTGCTGCGAATGTATATTGAATAAATCACATGTTTAATGACAATATAATTAAATAACTAAATAAATAAAAACAAAGTCTCGGTTTCCCAACCTCAAGTAGTGTGTGCCTAATTTTAAAACTTTACAAGACGTTTGAGTAATTATTCAACAGAAACTCATATAGCAACGAAGACTAATAAACAATTAAGGAAAACACCTTGTTGTTGTTCTTCGTAATAATACTAAAATATAAGTGGATGAGGTGATCTATTTAACATGTACATACACGGAATTTATGATGATGTGAATATTTATAGTATTTTGTGGACAAGCGTTTACCACATACTATTATAAGTGGCAGTCTTTTACCACAAGCATTACAAGTGAAAACCCTAAATATTTATTGCCTTTTATGGACAAGCGTTTACCACAAACGTTACATGGTACAACCCATCAGAAAGAGGCGTATGATAGGTGCGCTGATGAATCAAACACGCAACTAGCCCTTTTGATGGCATGCAAGGATGATTCAACACTCATTGCGCATAAAATACAGCTGACAGCAGCCCCTAATGAACTACAGCTTGGCTGTTGAGAGGTCGTAGGTTCTCCATAACTGTGTCATCTTATTTACCTACAAGATTTATATTTGTAAGCTTGTTCCTCTCACGAATATGGAATAAATACTGCTGATTCTACATGGACCCTAAATAAGAGTTTGAAGATACCAAAGGGAGATAATCACAATCCGTAAATTTAAGAAGGAGAGACAACACAATTCCCAAAAGAAAAAGAACAAAAGGACGAACAACGATCTACAAAACATTACAGAGAAAACTAAAGATCTACAAAACATTACACTGAAAACTAAAGATCTACAAAACATTACACAGAAAACTAAAGATCTACAAAACATTACACTGAAAACTAAAGATCTACAAAACATTACACTGAAAACTAAAGATCTACAAAACATTACACTGAAAACTAAAGATCAAGCAACACGAGCCCCACTAAAGACAAACAACGATCTACAAAACATTACACTGAAAACTAAAGATCTACAAAACATTACACTGAAAACTAAAGATCTACAAAACATTACACAGAAAACTAAAGATCTACAAAACATTACACTGAAAACTAAAGATCTACAAAACATTACACTGAAAACTAAAGATCTACAAAACATTACACTGAAAACTAAAGATCAAGCAACACGAGCCCCACTAAAGACAAACAACGATCTACAAAACATTACACTGAAAACTAAAGATCTACAAAACATTACACTGAAAACTAAAGATCTACAAAACATTACACAGAAAACTAAAGATCTACAAAACATTACACTGAAAACTAAAGATCTACAAAACATTACACTGAAAACTAAAGATCTACAAAACATTACACTGAAAACTAAAGATCAAGCAACACGAGCCCCACTAAAGACAAACAACGATCTACAAAACATTACACTGAAAACTAAAGATCTACAAAACATTACACTGAAAACTAAAGATCTACAAAACATTACACTGAAAACTAAAGATCTACAAAACATTACACTGAAAACTAAAGATCTACAAAACATTACACTGAAAACTAAAGATCTACAAAACATTACACTGAAAACTAAAGATCAAGCAACACGAGCCCCACTAAAGACAAACAACGATCTACAAAACATTACACTGAAAACTAAAGATCTACAAAACATTACACTGAAAACTAAAGATCTACAAAACATTACACTGAAAACTAAAGATCAAGCAACACGAGCCCCACTAAAGACAAACAACGATCTACAAAACATTACACTGAAAACTAAAGATCAAGTAACACGAGCCCCATTAAGAACCGGGGGAAAACTCATGTGCTCCAGAAGGGTACGCAGGTCCTGCTCCAATAGTGACACCTGTCTAAAAACGTCGACTTCGGACTACAAACATAACTCTAGTGACGTGGGTTCGTACATTGATACCCACATTAAGTGGTAAGGTTTCCTTGACCAGAGTTTTCATATTTTGTTTGCTATAACTATCCCGGTTTTCACCCGACCTCCTTCAAGTCTGGTAGCTACCATAGAGCTGAGGATAGGTGGATGTGAATATAAATACCAATTACTATAATATAACGTGTTTAGTTTGAAGGAAGCACAGAAGGTTATGTGGTTGGTGGGGTCTGTGTTGCTCATCTTTTAAGTTTTCTGTGCTATGTTTTATTTGTTTGTCTTCGTTTTGTGTCTGGTGCCCAATGTTGCCTGTGTCCATGGATTGTCCATTCTTGATTGCCCTTTCGGTTTTCTCTAATTGCCTGTGTCCATGGATTGTCCATTCTTGATTGCCCTTTCGGTTTTCTCTAATTGCCTGTGTCCATGGATTGTCCATTCTTGATTGCCCTTTCGGTTTTCTCTAATTGCCTGTGTCCATGGATTGTCCATTCTTGATTGCCCTTTCGGTTTTCTCTAATTGCCTGTGTCCATGGATTGTCCATTCTTGGTTGCCCTTTCGGTTTTCTCTAATGTTTATTTTTAGTATATATTTAGCTGAAATCAGTAACTGTTATTGATAGCCTGGTATTGTACTTATATATTGTTATGATTTTTTTTCTCTGACAATATTATATTAATTTTCTCATTAGTAATCAATCCATGTGCGTTCTGCTATAGTTCTTTAAGAAATGTTTCCTGTTATTCGTAGATTCGCCCATTGTTAATTATATGATATATTCCTATTGACATTCAACAGCGTTCAATCCATATTACTAGAATATCAAGATTTCAAAGACAAAGACTGACTTAGAAGTATTAACGACGCACACAGTTTAATTACGTGCTTTTATTTTCCAGAATAAAAGGTTTTTTTCTTCCATCTTAGATGTCGTTTAATGTCCTCTTTAACTCACAGAGAAGTATCTATACCTTCTTAGCAAGACAATAATTGTCTCCGTTTCCATTCCATTCTTAATCACTGAGGTTCTTTCTTTCATAAAAAATGTTTTATTTGAATGGCTTTTATTTCTTTAAGTTGATTATTTGAATACACAGGCAATCAATATTTTACTGGATTACCGGAAAAAATGCGACAAGTTCCGTTCAGCGAATTCCTCGTTATTGCTTAATCAATAAGCGCCGGCACAATCAAAATATGAAAAGGATGAAAATAGACATTATTTTACTAGAGGCCATATTGTTTTTCTCATTTCGAAGATATCGTGGGAGTTGTCAAGTAAATGGCTCTTAAAGAGGTCCTTGTTGGGTAATTTTTATAAGAATCCGATGTAGCAAATTCTTAGATTTTTAGTGAAGAAATTAAACGAGCTAAAATGTTTTAGTATTCACTCAGAATAAAATCCTAGCTTTAACTTAATTTAAAACTAAGTTTGTTATCGAGAAATCCAGGTCACAATTGCATAGAGTATGACTTGAGAACAACCGGAGCCTTGTTGTGAACATGTGATACAGATATATATAGCAAAAATGTAACTCCTTGTTGGAAACCTCAAATACAATGATATATTTATTTTAGGGTCATTAGGAGATAAGTTATTTTGCAAGAGTAAAATAGATAACATTTTCTTCCAATTCTCTATATTTTTGTCGTTGAGAAATTTATCATTTACATGTTTGATTTACGCCACTTTAACCCAGAATTTTTCAGTAATATAAGTTTGACCATGTGACTGATAGGAGAAGCGGAAGTTCCTAATAAAAAGACACCCAATGGTCGGTAAACATCTATTAAACAATCCGAACTTAAACCAAGACCTACATTTCAATACATCGATGCTATCTATATCAATTGTTTGCAAAAGAAGCGCAGTTCTATTTTTCAGTGGTCCTCAACACCATAATACAAATATAACAGTGACATTATTTTTATGAAGTTATTTACAATGCAGTATAAATCAATATATGGTTTGACTTCTAAAGCAACTTAAAATATACAATCTAAAATATTGTATTTTTTCTACAAACAACAGCATGCTAGTAAATATTTTACATCAACATGCTTTAAAAAAAACCACATATGTACCTTCCATAAACGATGTTATTGTTTGGGAAAGGAAGCGAATATTGAATATTCATACAAAACTAATCCGAATGGACAGCAACATGATTTTTATTTTTATGCTGTTTGACAGCAAATTATAGTGTCTTGTAAGGCAATTATAAAAGCCCTTGTTAAGTTATAAACCAATTTTCATAGACATGAAGTAGTAATCATAATGATACTCTGAACATTAATAGAATTCTACTCGGAAATAGAAATATATCTCCATCTTAAGGAATACAGAAGGATTAATTTCATACATTTTACAATCAATTAAAATACTTGTGGTTATTATTAGTGAGTGAATAGCTGTGGTAAAAAATGTAAATCACCTAATTGTTTCTATTTCGATTTCTCCGAACAACAAAATAGATTCAAGGGCAGTATAAAAGTAGTTCAATAACATTCTAAATACGCGTTGTAGGATCTGTGTTAATAATAACATTCTAAATACGCGTTGTAGGATCTGTGTTAATAATAACATTCTAAATACGCATTGTAGGATCTGTGTTAATAATAACATTCTAAATACGTGTTGTAGGATCTGTGTTAATAATAACATTCTAAATACGCGTTGTATGATCTGTGTTAATAATAACATTCTAAATACGCGTTGTAGGATCTGTGTTAATAATAACATTCTAAATACGTGTTGTAGGATCTGTGTTAATAATAACATTCTAAATACGCGTTGTAGGATCTGTGTTAATAATAACATTCTAAATACGCGTTGTAGGATCTGTGTTAATAACAACATTCTAAATACGCGTTGTAGGATCTGTGTTAATAATAACATTCTAAATACGCGTTGTAGGATCTGTGTTAATAATAACATTCTAAATACGTGTTGTAGGATTTGTGTTAATAATAACATTCTAAATACGCGTTGTAGGATCTGTGTTAATAATAACATTCTAAATACGTGTTGTAGGATCTATGTTAATAATAACATTCTAAATACGCGTTGTAGGATCTGTGTTAATAATAACATTCTAAATACGCGTTGTAGGATCTGTGTTAATAATAACATTCTAAATACGCGTTGTAGGATCTGTGTTAATAATAACATTCTAAATACGCGTTGTAGGATCTGTGTTAATAATAACATTCTAAATACGCGTTGTAGGATCTGTGTTAATAATAACATTCTAAATACGCGTTGTAGGATCTGTGTTAATAATAACATTCTAAATACGCGTTGTAGGATCTGTGTTAATAATAACATTCTAAATACGTGTTGTAGGATCTGTGTTAATAATAACATTCTAAATACGCGTTGTAGGATCTGTGTTAATAATAACATTCTAAATACGCGTTGTAGGATCTGTGTTAATAATAACATTCTAAATACGCGTTGTAGGATCTGTGTTAATAATAACATTCTAAATACGCGTTGTAGGATCTGTGTTAATAATAACATTCTAAATACGCGTTGTAGGATCTGTGTTAATAACAACATTCTAAATACGCGTTGTAGGATCTGTGTTAATAATAACATTCTAAATACGCGTTGTAGGATCTGTGTTAATAATAACATTCTAAATACGCGTTGTAGGATCTGTGTTAATAATAACATTCTAAATACGCGTTGTAGGATCTGTGTTAATAATAACATTCTAAATAAGCGTTGTAGGATCTGTGTTAATAATAACATTCTAAATACGTGTTGTAGGATCTGTGTTAATAATAACATTCTAAATACGTGTTGTAGGATCTGTGTTAATAATAACATTCTAAATACGCGTTGTAGGATCTGTGTTAATAATAACATTCTAAATACGTGTTGTAGGATCTGTGTTAATAATAACATTCTAAATACGCGTTGTAGGATCTGTGTTAATAATAACATTCTAAATATGCGTTGTAGGATCTGTGTTAATAATAACATTCTAAATACGTGTTGTAGGATCTGTGTTAATAATAACATTCTAAATACGTGTTGTAGGATCTGTGTTAATAATAACATTCTAAATACGTGTTGTAGGATCTGTGTTAATAATAACATTCTAAATACGTGTTGTAGGATCTGTGTTAATAATAACATTCTAAATACGTGTTGTAGGATCTGTGTTAATAATAACATTCTAAATACGTGTTGTAGGATCTGTGTTAATAATAACATTCTAAATACGTGTTGTAGGATCTGTGTTAATAATAACATTCTAAATACATGTTGTAGGATCTGTGTTAATAATAACATTCTAAATACGTGTTGTAGGATCTCTGTTAATAATAACATTCTAAATACGTGTTGTAGGATCTGTGTTAATAATAACATTCTAAATACGTGTTGTAGGATCTGTGTTAAGAATAACATTCTAAATACGTGTTGTAGGATCTGTGTTAATAATAACATTCTAAATACGTGTTGTAGGATCTGTGTTAATAATAACATTCTAAATACGCGTTGTAGGATCTGTGTTAATAATAACATTCTAAATACGCGTTGTGGGATCTGTGTTAATAATAACATTCTAAATACGTGTGGTAGGATCTGTGTTAATAATAACATTCTAAATACGTGTTGTAGGATCTGTGTTAATAATAACATTCTAAATACGTGTTGTAGGATCTGTGTTAATAATAACATTCTAAATACGTGTTGTAGGATCTGTGTTAATAATAACATTCTAAATACGTGTTGTAGGATCTGTGTTAATAATAACATTCTAAATACGTGTTGTAGGTCTGTGTAATAATAACATTCTAAATACGTGTTGTAGGATCTGTGTTATTAATAACATTCTAAATACGTGTTGTAGGGTCTGTGTTAATAATAACATTCTAAATACGCGTTGTAGGATCTGTGTTAATAATAACATTCTAAATACGCGTTGTAGGATCTGTGGTAATAATAACATTCTAAATACGTGTTGTAGGATCTGTGGTAATAATAACATTCTAAATACGTGTTGTAGGATCTGTGTTAATAATAACATTCTAAATACGTGTTGTAGGATCTGTGTTTATAATAACATTCTAAATACGCGTTGTAGGATCTGTGGTAGTAATAACATTCTAAATACGCGTTGTAGGATCTGTGGTAATAATAACATTCTAAATACGTGTTGTAGGATCTGTGGTAATAATAACATTCTAAATACGTGTTGTAGGATCTGTGTTAATAATAACATTCTAAATACGTGTTGTAGGATCTGTGTTTATAATAACATTCTAAATACGCGTTGTAGGATCTGTGTTTATAATAACATTCTAAATACGCGTTGTAGGATCTGTGGTAATAATAACATTCTAAATACGCGTTGTAGGATCTGTGTTTATAATAACATTCTAAATACGCGTTGTAGGATCTGTGTTTATAATAACATTCTAAATACGCGTTGTAGGATCTGTGTTTATAATAACATTCTAAATACGTGTTGTAGGATCTGTGGTAATAATAACATTCTAAATAAGCGTTGTAGGATCTGTGTTAATAATAACATTCTAAATACGTGTTGTAGGATCTGTGTTAATAATAACATTCTAAATACGTGTTGTAGGATCTGTGTTAATAATAACATTCTAAATACGTGTTGTAGGATCTGTGGTAATAATAACATTCTAAATACGTGTTGTAGGATCTGTGGTAATAATAACATTCTAAATACGTGTTGTAGGATCTGTGTTAATAATAACATTCTAAATACGTGTTGTAGGGTCTGTGTTAATAATAACATTCTAAATACGTGTTGTAGGATCTGTGTTAATAATAACATTCTAAATACGTGTTGTAGGATCTGTGTTAATAATAACATTCTAAATACATGTTGCAGGATCTGTGGTAATAATAACATTCTAAATACGTGTTGTAGAATCTGTGGTAATAATAACATTCTAAATACGTGTTGTAGGATCTGTGGTAATAATAACATTCTAAATACGTGTTGTAGGATCTGTGTTTATAATAACATTCTAAATACGTGTTGTAGAATCTGTGGTAATAATAACATTCTAAATACGTGTTGTAGAATCTGTGTTAATAATAACATTCTAAATACGTGTTGTAGGATCTGTGTTAATAATAACATTCTAAATACGTGTTGTAGGATCTGTGTTAATAATAACGTAGATATATAAGTTAGTGCACACGACTCCTTTCTAGAATATCCTTCATCAGGTCTCATAATCAACAGATTGGAACCCAAAATAATGTAAAAGTCTTTGGGAGGAAGAATACCAAAGGGTCTAAACAGGATAGACATACTAGATCACAGCTATACTAGATCACAGCTATACTAGATCACAGCTATACTAGATCACAGTCATACTAGATCACAGTCATACTAGATCACAGTCATACTAGATCACAGTCATACTAGATCACAATCATACTAGATCACAGTCATACTAGATCACAGTCATACTAGATCACAGTCATACTAGATCAGTCATACTAGATCACAGTCAAACTAGATCACAGCTATACTAGATCACAGCTATGCTAGATCACAGCTATACTAGATCACAGTCATACTAGATCACAGTCATACTAGATCACAGTCATACTAGATCACAATCATACTAGATCACAGTCATACTAGATCACAGTCATACTAGATCACAGTCATACTAGATCACTGTCATACTAGATCACAGTCATACTAGATCACAGCTATACTAGATCACAGCTATACTAGATCACAGTCATACTAGATCACAACCATACTAGATCAAAGTCATACTAGATCACAGCCATACTAGATCACAGTCATACTAGATCACAGTCATACTAGATCACAGCCATACTAGATCACCGCCATACTAGATCAATCTTTATTTCCAGAGCTGACAGTATGAACAGGATAGCCATTCTAGATCAATCCTTATTTTCAGAGCTGACAGTATAAACAGGATAGCCATACTAGATCAATCTTTATTTTCAGAGCTGACAGTATGAACAGGATAGCCATACTAGATCAATCTTTATTTCCAGAGCTGACAGTATCAACAGGATAGCCATACTAGATCAATCTCTATCTTCAGAGCTGACAGTATAAACAGGATAGCCATACTAGATCAATCTTTATTTTCAGAGCTGACAGTACACGTCTTGTCAGTGTCAATCTAGTCCGTACAGATTGCTTTACGCTTTAACACAATGCTACCACCATTACTGTTGGGATCTTTAATATATTTTCTGTGACAATATTCCAAAAAATGACCACGACATATAGCGTTGGAAATCCAGGTCATGACTTGGGGACAATCATAAAAAGTAACGGGATTAATCCGATTAATCTTTCCCTTTTGATAATTGGATCTCCAATGGCACTACAGATATAACTAAACAATAAAAAGAGCTACATATTTATCTCCACTCAGACAGAGCATTGATTATTGTAAAAATGAATGACAACAAACACATGAACAGTACAATAGCAGGATCAAGATATTCTCGTATTTTACTGACTGCTCACTAAGAATGTGGGACCTGTTGGTTAAAGGCTATTACTCATAGGACAAAAATAATCATTTATAATTGAAACAGATTAATATTAATTAATCGTTAATATCTAAAGAGATTAATAGTCTTTGTTGGAATTGAATAGTGATTTATGGAATAAAATATTAGTGTACTTCTTCATTTGCTGGTTGGAGCTACTAGTTCTACCAATAGATTATCAAGGGAACTCTGGTTTCCTCCACCAATAAAATTGACCGCAATGATATAACTGAATTATTGTAGAAAGTGGCGTTAAACACCATAATCCTAATCCCTAACCCAACCAATTGTCTATTTTTATCAAAGAAAGTTCCTGATTTCTGATGGATAGCAAATTCATTTGAAATCAAATGCTGAAGTATATCCCGTATAAACAGGAACCCATCAAGAATAATTTGTGATGAAGAGGACTGGTAGCATATCTGAAGCCCTATGTAGCAGCAATGCCAATTAACCTTCACCGTCTCCAACATAATACCTGCTGCATTCAATGACATGTGCCAGTATTTAAAGGTTGTTAACTCGCGGTGATCCTAATTCATAAGCAGAAGAACTAATGGTATTAAATGAGTATTATATAGAAGGTGAAGGTCAGTTAACACAGCTTTGTTAGTTGTTGATTCTCCTGTAATAAATGAGTATTATATAGAAGGTGAAGGTCAGTTAACACAGCTTTGTTAGTTGTTGATTCTCCTGTAATAAATGAGTATTATATAGAAGGTGAAGGTCAGTTAACACAGCTTTGTTAGTTGTTGATTCTCCTGTAATAAATGAGTATTATATAGAAGGTGAAGGTCAGTTAACACAGCTTTGTTAGTTGTTGATTCTCCTGTAATACATGAGTATTATATAGAAGGTGAAGGTCAGTTAACACAACTTTGTTAGTTGTTGATTCTCCTGTAATACATGAGTATTATATAGAAGGTGAAGGTCAGTTAACACAGCTTTGTTAGTTGTTGATTTTCCTGTAATAAATGAGTATTATATAAAAGGTGAAGGTCAGTTAACACAGCTTTGTTAGTTGTTGATTCTCCTGTAATAAATGAGTATTATATAGAAGGTGAAGGTCAGTTAACACAGCTTTGTTAGTTGTTGATTCTCCTGTAATAAATGAGTATTATATAGAAGGTGAAGGTCAGTTAACACAGCTTTGTTAGTTGTTGATTCTCCTGTAATAAATGAGTATTATATAGAAGGTAAAGGTCAGTTAACACAGCTTTGTTAGTTGTTGATTCTCCTGTAATAAATGAGTATTATATAGAAGGTGAAGGTCAGTTAACACAGCTTTGTTAGTTGTTGATTCTCCTGTAATAAATGAGTATTATATAGAAGGTGAAGGTCAGTTAACACAGCTTTGTTAGTTGTTGATTCTCCTGTAATAAATGAGTATTATATAGAAGGTGAAGGTCAGTTAACACAGCTTTGTTAGTTGTTGATTCTCCTGTAATAAATGAGTATTATATAGAAGGTGAAGGTCAGTTAACACAGCTTTGTTAGTTGTTGATTCTCCTGTAATAAATGAGTATTATATAGAAGGTGAAGGTCAGTAAACACAGCTTTGTTAGTTGTTGATTCTCCTGTAATAAATGAGTATTATATACAAGGTGAAGGTCAGTTAACACAGCTTTGTTAGTTGTTGATTCTCCTGTAATAAATGAGTATTATATACAAGGTGAAGGTCAGTTAACACAGCTTTGTTAGTTGTTGATTCTCCTGTAATAAATGAGTATTATATAGAAGGTGAAGGTCAGTTAACACAGCTTTGTTAGTTGTTGATTCTCCTGTAATAAATGAGTATTATATAGAAGGTGAAGGTCAGTTAACACAGCTTTGTTAGTTGTTGATTCTCCTGTAATAAATGAGTATTATATAGAAGGTGAAGGTCAGTTAACACAGCTTTGTTAGTTGTTGATTCTCCTGTAATAAATGAGTATTATATAGAAGGTGAAGGTCAGTTAACACAGCTTTGTTAGTTGTTGATTCTCCTGTAATAAATGAGTATTATATAGAAGGTGAAGGTCAGTTAACACAGCTTTGTTAGTTGTTGATTCTCCTGTAATAAATGAGTATTATATACAAGGTGAAGGTCAGTTAACACAGCTTTGTTAGTTGTTGATTCTCCTGTAATAAATGAGTATTATATAGAAGGTGAAGGTCAGTTAACACAGCTTTGTTAGTTGTTGATTCTCCTGTAATAAATGAGTATTATATAGAAGGTGAAGGTCAGTTAACACAGCTTTGTTAGTTGTTGATTCTCCTGTAATAAATGAGTATTATATAGAAGGTGAAGGTCAGTTAACACAGCTTTGTTAGTTGTTGATTCTCCTGTAATAAATGAGTATTATATAGAAGGTGAAGGTCAGTTAACACAGCTTTGTTAGTTGTTGATTCTCCTGTAATAAATGAGTATTATATAGAAGGTGAAGGTCAGTTAACACAGCTTTGTTAGTTGTTGATTCTCCTGTAATAAATGAGTATTATATAGAAGGTGAAGGTCAGTTAACACAGCTTTGTTAGTTGTTGATTCTCCTGTAATAAATGAGTATTATATAGAAGGTGAAGGTCAGTTAACACAGCTTTGTTAGTTGTTGATTCTCCTGTAATAAATGAGTATTATATAGAAGGTGAAGGTCAGTTAACACAGCTTTGTTAGTTGTTGATTCTCCTGTAATAAATGAGTATTATATAGAAGGTGAAGGTCAGTTAACACAGCTTTGTTAGTTGTTGATTCTCCTGTAATAAATGAGTATTATATAGAAGGTGAAGGTCAGTTAACACAGCTTTGTTAGTTGTTGATTCTCCTGTAATAAATGAGTATTATATAGAAGGTGAAGGTCAGTTAACACAGCTTTGTTAGTTGTTGATTCTCCTGTAATAAATGAGTATTATATAGAAGGTGAAGGTCAGTTAACACAGCTTTGTTAGTTGTTGATTCTCCTGTAATAAATGAGTATTATATAGAAGGTGAAGGTCAGTTAACACAGCTTTGTTAGTTGTTGATTCTCCTGTAATAAATGAGTATTATATAGAAGGTGAAGGTCAGTTAACACAGCTTTGTTAGTTGTTGATTCTCCTGTAATAAATGAGTATTATATAGAAGGTGAAGGTCAGTTAACACAGCTTTGTTAGTTGTTGATTCTCCTGTAATAAATGAGTATTATATAGAAGGTGAAGGTCAGTTAACACAGCTTTGTTAGTTGTTGATTCTCCTGTAATAAATGAGTATTATATAGAAGGTGAAGGTCAGTTAACACAGCTTTGTTAGTTGTTGATTCTCCTGTAATAAATGAGTATTATATAGAAGGTGAAGGTCAGTTAACACAGCTTTGTTAGTTGTTGATTCTCCTGTAATAAATGAGTATTATATAGAAGGTGAAGGTCAGTTAACACAGCTTTGTTAGTTGTTGATTCTCCTGTAATAAATGAGTATTATATAGAAGGTGAAGGTCAGTTAACACAGCTTTGTTAGTTGTTGATTCTCCTGTAATAAATGAGTATTATATAGAAGGTGAAGGTCAGTTAACACAGCTTTGTTAGTTGTTGATTCTCCTGTAATAAATGAGTATTATATAGAAGGTGAAGGTCAGTTAACACAGCTTTGTTAGTTGTTGATTCTCCTGTAATAAATGAGTATTATATAGAAGGTGAAGGTCAGTTAACACAGCTTTGTTAGTTGTTGATTCTCCTGTAATAAATGAGTATTATATAGAAGGTGAAGGTCAGTTAACACAGCTTTGTTAGTTGTTGATTCTCCTGTAATAAATGAGTATTATATAGAAGGTGAAGGTCAGTTAACACAGCTTTGTTAGTTGTTGATTCTCCTGTAATAAATGAGTATTATATAGAAGGTGAAGGTCAGTTAACACAGCTTTGTTAGTTGTTGATTCTCCTGTAATAAATGAGTATTATATAGAAGGTGAAGGTCAGTTAACACAGCTTTGTTAGTTGTTGATTCTCCTGTAATAAATGAGTATTATATAGAAGGTGAAGGTCAGTTAACACAGCTTTGTTAGTTGTTGATTCTCCTGTAATAAATGAGTATTATATAGAAGGTGAAGGTCAGTTAACACAGCTTTGTTAGTTGTTGATTCTCCTGTAATAAATGAGTATTATATAGAAGGTGAAGGTCAGTTAACACAGCTTTGTTAGTTGTTGATTCTCCTGTAATAAATGAGTATTACATAGAAGGTGAAGGTCAGTTAACACAGCTTTGTTAGTTGTTGATTCTCCTGTAATAAATGAGTATTATATAGAAGGTGAAGGTCAGTTAACACAGCTTTGTTAGTTGTTGATTCTCCTGTAATAAATGAGTATTATATAGAAGGTGAAGGTCAGTTAACACAGCTTTGTTAGTTGTTGATTCTCCTGTAATAAATGAGTATTATATAGAAGGTGAAGGTCAGTTAACACAGCTTTGTTAGTTGTTGATTCTCCTGTAATAAATGAGTATTATATAGAAGGTGAAGGTCAGTTAACACAGCTTTGTTAGTTGTTGATTCTCCTGTAATAAATGAGTATTATATAGAAGGTGAAGGTCAGTTAACACAGCTTTGTTAGTTGTTGATTCTCCTGTAATAAATGAGTATTATATAGAAGGTGAAGGTCAGTTAACACAGCTTTGTTAGTTGTTGATTCTCCTGTAATAAATGAGTATTATATAGAAGGTGAAGGTCAGTTAACACAGCTTTGTTAGTTGTTGATTCTCCTGTAATAAATGAGTATTATATAGAAGGTGAAGGTCAGTTAACACAGCTTTGTTAGTTGTTGATTCTCCTGTAATAAATGAGTATTATATAGAAGGTGAAGGTCAGTTAACACAGCTTTGTTAGTTGTTGATTCTCCTGTAATAAATGAGTATTATATAGAAGGTGAAGGTCAGTTAACACAGCTTTGTTAGTTGTTGATTCTCCTGTAATAAATGAGTATTATATAGAAGGTGAAGGTCAGTTAACACAGCTTTGTTAGTTGTTGATTCTCCTGTAATAAATGAGTATTATATAGAAGGTGAAGGTCAGTTAACACAGCTTTGTTAGTTGTTGATTCTCCTGTAATAAATGAGTATTATATAGAAGGTGAAGGTCAGTTAACACAGCTTTGTTAGTTGTTGATTCTCCTGTAATAAATGAGTATTATATAGAAGGTGAAGGTCAGTTAACACAGCTTTGTTAGTTGTTGATTCTCCTGTAATAAATGAGTATTATATAGAAGGTGAAGGTCAGTTAACACAGCTTTGTTAGTTGTTGATTCTCCTGTAATAAATGAGTATTATATAGAAGGTGAAGGTCAGTTAACACAGCTTTGTTAGTTGTTGATTCTCCTGTAATAAATGAGTATTATATAGAAGGTGAAGGTCAGTTAACACAGCTTTGTTAGTTGTTGATTCTCCTGTAATAAATGAGTATTATATAGAAGGTGAAGGTCAGTTAACACAGCTTTGTTAGTTGTTGATTCTCCTGTAATAAATGAGTATTATATAGAAGGTGAAGGTCAGTTAACACAGCTTTGTTAGTTGTTGATTCTCCTGTAATAAATGAGTATTATATAGAAGGTGAAGGTCAGTTAACACAGCTTTGTTAGTTGTTGATTCTCCTGTAATAAATGAGTATTATATAGAAGGTGAAGGTCAGTTAACACAGCTTTGTTAGTTGTTGATTCTCCTGTAATAAATGAGTATTATATAGAAGGTGAAGGTCAGTTAACACAGCTTTGTTAGTTGTTGATTCTCCTGTAATAAATGAGTATTATATAGAAGGTGAAGGTCAGTTAACACAGCTTTGTTAGTTGTTGATTCTCCTGTAATAAATGAGTATTATATAGAAGGTGAAGGTCAGTTAACACAGCTTTGTTAGTTGTTGATTCTCCTGTAATAAATGAGTATTATATAGAAGGTGAAGGTCAGTTAACACAGCTTTGTTAGTTGTTGATTCTCCTGTAATAAATGAGTATTATATAGAAGGTGAAGGTCAGTTAACACAGCTTTGTTAGTTGTTGATTCTCCTGTAATAAATGAGTATTATATAGAAGGTGAAGGTCAGTTAACACAGCTTTGTTAGTTGTTGATTCTCCTGTAATAAATGAGTATTATATAGAAGGTGAAGGTCAGTTAACACAGCTTTGTTAGTTGTTGATTCTCCTGTAATAAATGAGTATTATATAGAAGGTGAAGGTCAGTTAACACAGCTTTGTTAGTTGTTGATTCTCCTGTAATAAATGAGTATTATATAGAAGGTGAAGGTCAGTTAACACAGCTTTGTTAGTTGTTGATTCTCCTGTAATAAATGAGTATTATATAGAAGGTGAAGGTCAGTTAACACAGCTTTGTTAGTTGTTGATTCTCCTGTAATAAATGAGTATTATATAGAAGGTGAAGGTCAGTTAACACAGCTTTGTTAGTTGTTGATTCTCCTGTAATAAATGAGTATTATATAGAAGGTGAAGGTCAGTTAACACAGCTTTGTTAGTTGTTGATTCTCCTGTAATAAATGAGTATTATATAGAAGGTGAAGGTCAGTTAACACAGCTTTGTTAGTTGTTGATTCTCCTGTAATAAATGAGTATTATATAGAAGGTGAAGGTCAGTTAACACAGCTTTGTTAGTTGTTGATTCTCCTGTAATAAATGAGTATTATATAGAAGGTGAAGGTCAGTTAACACAGCTTTGTTAGTTGTTGATTCTCCTGTAATAAATGAGTATTATATAGAAGGTGAAGGTCAGTTAACACAGCTTTGTTAGTTGTTGATTCTCCTGTAATAAATGAGTATTATATAGAAGGTGAAGGTCAGTTAACACAGCTTTGTTAGTTGTTGATTCTCCTGTAATAAATGAGTATTATATAGAAGGTGAAGGTCAGTTAACACAGCTTTGTTAGTTGTTGATTCTCCTGTAATAAATGAGTATTATATAGAAGGTGAAGGTCAGTTAACACAGCTTTGTTAGTTGTTGATTCTCCTGTAATAAATGAGTATTATATAGAAGGTGAAGGTCAGTTAACACAGCTTTGTTAGTTGTTGATTCTCCTGTAATAAATGAGTATTATATAGAAGGTGAAGGTCAGTTAACACAGCTTTGTTAGTTGTTGATTCTCCCGTAATAAATGAGTATTATATAGAAGGTGAAGGTCAGTTAACACAGCTTTGTTAGTTGTTGATTCTCCCGTAATAAATGAGTATTATATAGAAGGTGAAGGTCAGTTAACACAGCTTTGTTAGTTGTTGATTCTCCTGTAATAAATGAGTATTATATAGAAGGTGAAGGTCAGTTAACACAGCTTTGTTAGTTGTTGATTCTCCTGTAATGAATGAGTATTATATAGAAAGTGAAGGTCAGTTAACACAGCTTTGTTAGTTGTTGATTCTCCTGTAATAAATGAGTATTATATAGAAGGTGAAGGTCAGTTAACACAGCTTTGTTAGTTGTTGATTCTCCTGTAATAAATGAGTATTATATAGAAGGTGAAGGTTAGTTAACACAGCTTTGTTAGTTGTTGATTCTCCTGTAATAAATGAGTATTATATAGAAGGTGAAGGTCAGTTAATACCCCAGCTTTGTTAGTTGTTGATTCTCCTGTAATAAATGAGCATTATATAGAAGGTGAAGGTCAGTTAACACAGCTTTGTTAGTTGTTGATTCTCCTGTAATAAATGAGTATTATATAGAAGGTGAAGGTCAGTTAACACAGCTTTGTTAGTTGTTGATTCTCCTGTAATAAATGAGTATTATATAGAAGGTGAAGGTCAGTTAACACAGCTTTGTTAGTTGTTGATTCTCCTGTAATAAATGAGTATTATATAGAAGGTGAAGGTCAGTTAACACAGCTTTGTTAGTTGTTGATTCTCCTGTAATAAATGAGTATTATATAGAAGGTGAAGGTCAGTTAACACAGCTTTGTTAGTTGTTGATTCTCCTGTAATAAATGAGTATTATATAGAAGGTGAAGGTCAGTTAGCACAGCTTTGTTAGTTGTTGATTCTCCTGTAATAAATGAGTATTATATAGAAGGTGAAGGTCAGTTAACACAGCTTTGTTAGTTGTTGATTCTCCTGTAATAAATGAGTATTATATAGAAGGTGAAGGTCAGTTAACACAGCTTTGTTAGTTGTTGATTCTCCTGTAATAAATGAGTATTACATAGAAGGTGAAGGTCAGTTAACACAGCTTTGTTAGTTGTTGATTCTCCTGTAATAAATGAGTATTACATAGAAGGTGAAGGTCAGTTAACACAGCTTTGTTAGTTGTTGATTCTCCTGTAATAAATGAGTATTAAATATAGAAGGTGAAGGTCAGTTAACACAGCTTTGTTAGTTGTTGATTCTCCTGTAATAAATGAGTATTATATAGAAGGTGAAGGTCAGTTAACACAGCTTTGTTAGTTGTTGATTCTCCTGTAATAAATGAGTATTATATAGAAGGTGAAGGTCAGTTAACACAGCTTTGTTAGTTGTTGATTCTCCTGTAATAAATGAGTATTATATAGAAGGTGAAGGTCAGTTAACACAGCTTTGTTAGTTGTTGATTCTCCTGTAATAAATGAGTATTATATAGAAGGTGAAGGTCAGTTAACACAGCTTTGTTAGTTGTTGATTCTCCTGTAATAAATGAGTATTATATAGAAGGTGAAGGTCAGTTAACACAGCTTTGTTAGTTGTTGATTCTCCTGTAATAAATGAGTATTATATAGAAGGTGAAGGTCAGTTAACACAGCTTTGTTAGTTGTTGATTCTCCTGTAATAAATGAGTATTATATAGAAGGTGAAGGTCAGTTAACACAGCTTTGTTAGTTGTTGATTCTCCTGTAATAAATGAGTATTATATAGAAGGTGAAGGTCAGTTAACACAGCTTTGTTAGTTGTTGATTCTCCTGTAATAAATGAGTATTATATAGAAGGTGAAGGTCAGTTAACAGCTTTGTTAGTTGTTGATTCTCCTGTAATAAATGAGTATTACATAGAAGGTGAAGGTCAGTTAACACAGCTTTGTTAGTTGTTGATTCTCCTGTAATAAATGAGTATTATATAGAAGGTGAAGGTCAGTTAACACAGCTTTGTTAGTTGTTGATTCTCCTGTAATAAATGAGTATTATATAGAAGGTGAAGGTCAGTTTAAACAGCTTTGTTAGTTGTTGATTCTCCTGTAAAATTAATGAGCATTATATAGAAGGTGAAGGTCAGTTAACACAGCTTTGTTAGTTGTTGATTCTCCTGTAATAAATGAGTATTATATAGAAGGTGAAGGTCAGTTAACACAGCTTTGTTAGATGTTGATTCTCCTGTAATAAATGAGTATTATATAGAAGGTGAAGGTCAGTTAACACAGCTTTGTTAGTTGTTGATTCTCCTGTAATAAATGAGTATTATATAGAAGGTGAAGGTCAGTTAACACAGTTTTGTTAGTTGTTGATTCTCCTGTAATAAATGAGTATTATATAGAAGGTGAAGGTCGGTTAACACAGCTTTGTTAGTTGTTGATTCTCCTGTAATAAATGAGTATTATATAGAAGGTGAAGGTCAGTTAACACAGCGTTGTTAGTTGCTGATTCTCCTGTAATAAATGAGTATTATATAGAAGGTGAAGGTCAGTTAACACAGCTTTGTTAGTTGTTGATTCTCCTGTAATAAATGAGTATTATATAGAAGGTGAAGGTCAGTTAACACAGCTTTGTTAGTTGTTGATTCTCCTGTAATAAATGAGTATTATATAGAAGGTGAAGGTCAGTTAACACAGCTTTGTTAGTTGTTGATTCTCCTGTAATAAATGAGTATTATATAGAAGGTGAAGGTCAGTTAACACAGCTTTGTTAGTTGTTGATTCTCCTGTAATAAATGAGTATTATATAGAAGGTGAAGGTCAGTTAACACAGCTTTGTTAGTTGTTGATTCTCCTGTAATAAATGAGTATTATATAGAAGGTGAAGGTCAGTTAACACAGCTTTGTTAGTTGTTGATTCTCCTGTAATAAATGAGTATTATATAGAAGGTGAAGGTCAGTTAACACAGCTTTGTTAGTTGTTGATTCTCCTGTAATAAATGAGTATTATATAGAAGGTGAAGGTCAGTTAACACAGCTTTGTTAGTTGTTGATTCTCCTGTAAAATTAATGAGTATTATATAGAAGGTGAAGGTCAGTTAACACAGCTTTGTTAGTTGTTGATTCTCCTGTAATAAATGAGTATTATATAGAAGGTGAAGGTCAGTTAACACAGCTTTGTTAGTTGTTGATTCTCCTGTAATAAATGAGTATTATATAGAAGGTGAAGGTCAGTTAACACAGCTTTGTTAGTTGTTGATTCTCCTGTAAAAAATGAGTATTATATAGAAGGTGAAGGTCAGTTAACACAGCTTTGTTAGTTGTTGATTCTCCTGTAATAAATGAGTATTATATAGAAGGTGAAGGTCAGTTAACACAGCTTTGTTAGTTGTTGATTCTCCTGTAATAAATGAGTATTATATAGAAGGTGAAGGTCAGTTAACACAGCTTTGTTAGTTGTTGATTCTCCTGTAATAAATGAGTATTATATAGAAGGTGAAGGTCAGTTAACACAGCTTTGTTAGTTGTTGATTCTCCTGTAATAAATGAGTATTATATAGAAGGTGAAGGTCAGTTAACACAGCTTTGTTAGTTGTTGATTCTCCTGTAATAAATGAGTATTATATAGAAGGTGAAGGTCAGTTAACACAGTTTTTGACATATCCAAATATAGTTTCATTGTTGTGTAAGCACAGTGGCTATATCTCTTGCTTGAGGTCAACAACGGGTTTATATATGATAGGCGTACACAGAAGACATTAATCTGATATTCTGGCATTAATCGGTTTATATATAATAAGCGTACACAGAAGACATTAATCTGATATTCTGGCATTAATCGGTTTATATATAATAAGCGTACACAGAAGACATTAATCTGATATTCTGGCATTAATCGGTTTATATATAATAAGCGTACACAGAAGACGTGAATCTGATATTCTGGCATTAATCGGTTTATATATAATAAGCGTACACAGAAGACATTAATCTGATATTCTGGCATTAAACGGTTTATATATGATAAGCGTACACAGAAGACATGAATCTGATAATCTGGCATTAATCGGTTTATATATGATAAGCGTACACAGAAGACATTAATCTGATATTCTGGCATTAATCGGTTTATATATAATAAGCGTACACAGAAGACATGAATCTGATATTCTGGCATTAATCGGTTTATATATAATAAGCGTACACAGAAGACATGAATCTGATATTCTGGCATTAATCGGTTTATATATGATAAGCGTACACAGAAGACATGAATCTGATATTCTGGCATTAATCGGTTTATATATAATAAGCGTACACAGAAGACATGAATCTGATATTCTGGCATTAATCGGTTTATATATGATAAGCGTACACAGAAGACATTAATCAGATATTCTGGCAATAATCGGTTTATATATAATAAGCGTACACAGAAGACATGAATCTGATAATCTGGCATTAATCGGTTTATATATGATAAGCGTACACAGAAGACATGAATCTGATATTCTGGCATTAATCGGTTTATATATAATAAGCGTAGACAGAAGACATGAATCTGATAATCTGGCATTAATCGGTTTATATATAATAAGCGTACACAGAAGATATGAATCTGATATTCTGGCATTAATCGGTTTATATATAATAAGCGTACACAGAAGACATGAATCTGATATTCTGGCATTAATCGGTTTATATATAATAAGCGTACACAGAAGACATGAATCTGATAATCTGGCATTAATCGGTTTATATATAATAAGCGTACACAGAAGACATGAATCTGATATTCTGGCATTAATCGGTTTATATATAATAAGCGTACACAGAAGACATGAATCTGATAATCTGGCATTAATCGGTTTATATATGATAAGCGTACACTGAAGACATGAATCTGATATTCTGGCATTAATCGGTTTATATATAATAAGCGTACACAGAAGACATTAATCTGATATTCTGGCATTAATCGGTTTATATATGATAAGCGTACACAGAAGACATTAATCTGATAATCTGGCATTAATCGGTTTATATATGATAAGCGTACACTGAAGACATGAATCTGATATTCTGGCATTAATCGGTTTATATATAATAAGTGTACACTGAAGATATGAATCTGATATTCTGGCATTAATCGGTTTATATATAATAAGCGTACACAGAAGACATGAATCTGATATTCTGGCATTAATCGGTTTATATATAATAAGCGTACACAGAAGACATGAATCTGATATTGTGGCATTAATCGGTTTATATATGATAAGCGTACACTGAAGACATAAATCTGATATTCTGGCATTAATCGGTTTATATATGATAAGCGTACACTGAAGACATGAATCTGATATTCTGGCATTAATCGGTTTATATATGATAAGCGTACACAGAAGACATGAATCTGATATTCTGGCATTAATCGGTTTATATATGATAAGCGTACACAGAAGACATTAATCTGATATTCTGGCATTAATCGGTTTATATATGATAAGCGTACACAGAAGACATGAATCTGATATTCTGGCATTAATCGATTTATATATGATAAGCGTACACTGAAGACATGAATCTGATATTCTGGCATTAATCCCAGTACACAATGGAATTATTTTATGACTTTGGTTTAGTAGTTCGGTCGTCAATTTGACAAAGTCTCAATAAATTACCAAATTGTATCTGGCACAGCTTCATCCCATTTTGGTACATGACACTATTGTATAGCGAGCATCATGACAACGAATGGTTTCTGTGCGGATTAATGTTAATATTTCTGCTTTAAATACTATGAAATCATTATTAATCGTGGGGTTCTAATTTTCGCTGATTTCGTGATTCACTTAAACCACAAAAAAAAAATCCGACGAAATACAATTTTCCTTATTGATTGGTGCCTGCAGAGTTTGAAACCACGAATTCAGATACCCATATATCAATGTATATATAAACCACGAATTCAGATACCCATATATCAATGAATATATAAACCACGAATTCAGATACCCATATATCAATGTATATATAAACCACCAATTCAGATACTCATATATCAATGTATATAGAAACCACGAATTCAGATACCCATACATCAATGTATATAGAAACCACGAATTCAGATACCCATATATCAATGTATATAGAAACCACGAATTCAGATACCCATATATCAATGTATATAGAAACCACGAATTCAGATACCCATATATCAATGTATATAGAAACCACGAATTCAGATACCGATATATCATTTCAGATAGAAACCACGAACATTGGTGCCAACAAATTAAAATACTTTCACAGTAATCGATTCTTGGGAAATCCATTACAGTATAATAATATTTATTATATGACTATAAATATTTCTTTTATCTGATTGGCTAAAAGCATGAATTGTTTTCTTGATAGAATTTTATGAATACTGTCTAAGCCTTCAATTTCCGCAAAGAATAATTTTGATCTTTCCAGAGGAGCGTTTGGAACGTTATATTAACCTCACGTGACGCTAAAATCGGAAAACCCCTACTTTTAATTTTAGCGTCACGTGAAGTTAATATAACGTTCCAAAGACTCTTCTGGAACGATCAAAATTATTCTTTGCAGTATGCATAAATCTTTCTTGTTGCCATTAAAATTTACAAAAAACACATGTAGTGTTTAATGCCAATTTATAAAACATGACCCAGAGGACATTAATAACAGTTTCATATAATAAAACAATTACTGACTTTCATTTCGATTAATATAAGGATCTATCGTTCCAAGATATATGATATTTACCTCGGCTTCGGCCTCGGTAAATCCTTATATTAACCTGAACAAAAGTCAATAATTGTATAATAATATATTAATGTCTAAAGGGTGCTATTTGTGCTTTATAATAGACGAAAACGGTTTATCACAAAGCTTGAATTTAAATCGAGTTAATTATCAAATTGTACAAGGCATGGGCAAAACGTTTGACAAATTTCTCGATTTATGTATTCTGATTATGTTTATGTCTTTAATGTAGTGGGGAAATAAATAATTTTAAATTTGAAGATTTTTGTGTACGTTTGACTTTTTATTAAATTTTGATAATTTAATTATACAATCAACTATCACCCCTGAGAGGTAAATTTGTGAGGATGATCTCGATATGATCGACTTCCTGTGTCTACAACGAAGTCATTGACTTACTGTACCACATGTCTATACCTCATGGAAAATATATTTTAATTAGAAATCAGAATATGTCATGTCAGCAGTGTTTTTTTTGCATTAAAACAACTGTATTTATGCCCACACTAGTCATATATTCTCGTTTTTCAATAGATTTCCCTTCCTTGAAAAAGTAAAGGATAAAATATGCATTTATAGAATGTCTGCTGACATTTAAAATAAACATGATGTTTGAATAACAAACAATAAATCATTTTGATGAATTATTGAAAATAGATGACCACATATGTTCTAAACAGAATCAGCAACCACAACGGACATTTACTTGATCTATGTTACATTTGAAAAGAAATTGAAATTTTGTCCAGAACACAGTTATCTATATACTCTGTGTCACCGAGTTCAGTTATCTGTAGAAAACCGTGGGAAAGAAAACTACTTACAGCGTCAAACTAAAGTTCATCTCGGATATAAATCTTTTCTAAACATAAATTTCACAATGACATATCCTTCATTATAATCATTTTGAAAGTACGGGTTTTATTTGCGTGTTATAAATTATTTAACATGGTATTTTTAAGTGATTGTTTATACCGGAAGTGAAACTTTTGGTCGGATGTCTTCGGAATTCTTCTTTTAAATATAAATCGTTGGGTAAAAGAAATACGAAATATTGACAGACGATGCATGACAACACTGTTTCATATTTTACACAGGTAAAGTTTTTATTGAACATATAAAGGGGAAAATAAACGAAGTGGTGTGAACAAGAAGAGTTTGAAGATACCAAAGGGGTAATCAGAATCCGTATATCGAAGAACAGACAACACAATGGCCAAAAGAACAACTTAACGTCCCAGTAGAAAAACATAGTGTAATGTTAAATCTCCATAGAGAAGGTTAGTGGTGTATTCATTCATTCAAATTATCAGGGGAGAATATAAAACATAAACCATTTACCTTTTGATGGAGTATAATATTTGATTTTCCATGCAAAAGAGTAGCGAATGAGCATATAAAAAATAAGTACCATATTTTGGAAAATAGAATCATGTGACACAGATATATTTTAAACTGTGTGATAAAAAACTTTTCAAAGACTGATTGTATTATAATATCCTTTTAGATCTATGTATGTTACGTTAATTTTAATATCACCAAAATAAAATCATAGAGATATTCTGATTAGAACAAAACACAAATAAATGTCCTCTCATTCAGAGTAGAATTTAAGTAGATATGACAACAGACGACTACCGGTTAGCAGGCAACCATGATTGGCAGATGAAGCTATTTCCCTAATGTGATATCAAGATTTTTTTTATTAATCTGAAAATTAATTGATTACTCAGTACACAGGTTACAGAAGTCCTTGAATATTGAAGACGAATAAATTGCTGACACATCAAACATGGCGACTTCCGATTGGTTTTTTGCAGATAAAGGATTGTCTAGAATAGAAAACATATCACAAAATAATAATCTGTAAAATAATATTGTGACATTAAATCTATTTTGCTTCATCTATAAATTTTCATTTTCGACATTGATGGCACAGCAAATATATATAATATAACGGTAGTTATGACTGTCGAGACAGACATTACCACTAGTATCGCATCGAGTCCGAAAGGATGAACTTGGATACTAGTGATAATGTATGTTGACACCTTCAGATCTGACGTTATTGTTTTTATCAGTAACGTCACGTGGTATCTGACATCACACCGACGGATAATTTTCAGTATCAGAGTGAGTTCGTTGACAACATCGTGGAGATCAAAGGGAAAATGTCTAAATTACCGATAGTAGGTCAAAAATTAACTTATTCTCGCCTATATATAACTAGGAAAAATCTCAACAATAACTCAATCACTTAAATATGTGAGCACAACGCAGACCGAAGACAGATATTGATAATGAACAAAATCATGCCAATCATTTCAAGATCTGTCATTGTAATACCACCGGTGAACATTAATATACTTGTAAAATGAACACACTCATAATTACATTCCGAAAATAATATTTCCCCAACAAAGCGCAATGATTTACACAGTTAAAGTATACAACTAATATGTAACACTTGCATGATCACATCATTTCACTAAGACGGGAGGTTTGGGCCCATAGAACTAGTTTAACCCTTTCACTTTTTATTGAAGTGCCTGTACCAAACCAGAAAAGTGGGCGGTGATGTATTTGTGTGTTTGGGGTATCGAGTTTGTCTATTTCTACGATTGTTCTATTAGATTTTGGAAATGTTCCGATGGTGTGGTAGTTTAGAACTGTTCCGATGGTGTGGTCACCTTTTGTATGTTTTTCATTTTATTTATGATATTCATGTTACTAATTATAAGTCCTTAACATTTTGTTTCATTGTTGACAATTGTGGTAGTAAATAATAATGTTATTCCTCATCCAAAAAATTTAAAAACCTATATTAATTACATTTAACCTTTATTACTTTATAACGTATCAACTATTATACAGAAATTTATAGTTTAAATGCAAAGTTAGTTTAATTTCATCCTTAAAGCCATACCGGAAGCAATTACTTCTAAAAACAAGGTACTATTACAATTTATAATAATAAATAGGTTGCTTTAATAGCTGCTGCTAGCAATAAATGGTTATTTTGCAGAAATTAAATTACAAATGCTGTGTAAATGCTACATTATTTGCTATATATCATGAAATACAGATGTAGTGCCACATTTAACATAGAAGTCTTAACATAATGATGGTCGACAGCTCAACCAATGTCAAAACTACTTGCGCTGAACTTGGAAGGAAAATTAATATGGCGATGGAAACGAAAGAATTACACACTATTTTGATCACAATTTCAGTCTTTGACAACTAAATCCCGAAACAACCAAACAATTATTCCAGAAACGTGTCGTATGCGCACTGAATTACATATCTACGTTGTTATTAGTCATGGTTTCATTAACAGGGAGACTGGCTTTGCGGTGTAAGAGTTAGGTACATGTACTTCGCAGCGGATGCAAAACATCGTAGCTTTAGTTTGATCCGCGATCGGGACATACCAATAATATCATAGTATAAGCGAAGATAACTAATTTCGTGTGCATGACGCTTTTCTGGAATAACCTTCATTAGGTAAGCTCAATGTCAAAAAGTTGGAAAAAGCTAACATTAAATAAGTCGTTGGGACCCAAGAAAATCAAATGTCTTCTACTAGGTCGTCATAATCGGTTAACGTTATCTGTCTGATGGAGATTGACCTAGATATTGGTATTTGTTGCTCCTTTGCTAAGTATGCAGCAGTCAGGACAAAATCATTTGATTGACGCGAATGTTGTTTCAATGAGTTGACAGTATGAGATAGCAGTCCGATATAAAGTAGGCATTATCATCATCTCAACAAAAGTACCATATTTCTTGTCATGATTTTATAGCAGGTTAAGTTGCTCATTTAGAGTTAAGCATTACAACAATCACTGACTCACTTCAAAGGGGTAAGGGGTTATGGTGTTTAACCCCACTTTCAACAATATTTCAATAATATCGTGGAGGTCAGTTTTATTGGTGGAGGAAGTCGGAGTACCCCGAGAAAACCACCGACCTGTCACAAGTCACTGACAAACTTTATCACATAGTGTTGTATCGAGTACACCACGCCATGAGCGGGATTCGAACTCACAACTTCAAAGGAATCATAGTATTCGTGAGATACCAGAATAAAACAATTTATATGACAAATATACTTGTACATATATATGTAAAATACAATACTATACTCAAGAAATAGACCAGGAAAGTAGTTTATTCATAATATTGAGTGTCTTATTCAGTCCATATATATTTTTAATAGAATGTAAAAAGAAAAACGATTAGCGTACAATATGCCAATGATAACGTTTCGAGAAAATATTTTGCATTTGTAGAATTGGCAGTCTCAAACTTTAAGCTGTGCTACATCTTTTAGGCAGCATCAGCAAAGTCCAATGCTGGACTGTTTTTTTTTTCTAAAAAAGACAACTATTAATAAAGTACATTTAATTTGTTAGGAGGTGTTGTACATCGTATTTTACATGAACGTGGACTGACATTGGACCTTGATTTCTAACGTCATATGTTGTGGTCTTTGTTTGTCATGAACGTGGACTGACATTGGACCTTGATTTCTAACGTCATATGTTGTGGTCTTTGTTTGTTATGAACGTGGACTGACATTGGACCTTGATTTCTAACGTCATATGTTGTGGTCTTTGTTTGTTATGAACGTGGACTGACATTGGACCTTGATTTCTAACGTCATATGTTGTGGTCTTTGTTTCTTATGAACGTGGACTGACATTGGACCTTGATTTCTAACGTCATATGTTGTGGTCTTTGTTTCTTATGAACGTGGACTGACATTGGACCTTGATTTCTAACGTCATATGTTGTGGTCTTTGTTTCTTATGAACGTGGACTGACATTGGACCTTGATTTCTAACGTCATATGTTGTGGTCTTTGTTTCTTATGAACGTGGACTGACATTGGACCTTGATTTCTAACGTCATATGTTGTGGTCTTTGTTTCTTATGAACGTGGACTGACATTGGACCTTGATTTCTAACGTCATATGTTGTGGTCTTTGTTTGTTATGAACATGGACTGACATTGGACCTTGATTTCTAACGTCATATGTTGTGGTCTTTGTTTGTTATGAACGTGGACTGACATTGGACCTTGATTTCTAACGTCATATGTTGTGGTCTTTGTTTCTTATGAACGTGGACTGACATTGTACCTTGATTTCTAACGTCATATGTTGTGGTCTTTGTTTGTTATGAACGTGGACTGACATTGTACCTTGATTTCTAACGTCATATGTTGTGGTCTTTGTTTGTTATGAACGTGGACTGACATTGTACCTTGATTTCTAACGTCATATGTTGTGGTCTTTGTTTGTTATGAACGTGGACTGACATTGGACCTTGATTGCTAACGTCATATGTTGTGGTCTTTGTTTCTTATGAACGTGGACTGACATTGGACCTTGATTTCTAACGTCATATGTTGTGGTCTTTGTTTCTTATGAACGTGGACTGACATTGGACCTTGATTTCTAACGTCATATGTTGTGGTCTTTGTTTGTTATGAACGTGGACTGACATTGTACCTTGATTTCTAACGTCATATGTTGTGGTCTTTGTTTGCTATGAACGTGGACTGACATTGGACCTTGATTTCTAACGTCATATGTTATGGTCTTTGTTTGCTATGAACGTGGACTGACATTGGACCTTGATTGCTAACGTCATATGTTGTGGTCTTTGTTTGTTATGAACGTGGACTGACATTGGACCTTGATTTCTAACGTCATATGTTGTGGTCTTTGTTTGTTATGAACGTGAACTGACATTGGACCTTGATTGCTAACGTCATATGTTGTGGTCTTTGTTTCTTATGAACGTGGACTGACATTGGACCTTGATTTCTAACGTCATATGTTGTGGTCTTTGTTTGTCATGAACGTGGACTGACATTGTACCTTGATTTCTAACGTCATATGTTGTGGTCTTTGTTTGTCATGAACGTGGACTGACATTGGACCTTGATTTCTAACGTCATATGTTGTGGTCTTTGTTTCTTATGAACGTGGACTGACATTGGACCTTGATTTCTAACGTCATATGTTGTGGTCTTTGTTTCTTATGAACGTGGACTGACATTGGACCTTGATTTCTAACGTCATATGTTGTGGTCTTTGTTTCTTATGAACGTGGACTGACATTGGACCTTGATTTCTAACGTCATATGTTATGGTCTTTGTTTGTCATGAACGTGGACTGACATTGGACCTTGATTTCTAACGTCATATGTTGTGGTCTTTGTTTCTTATGAACGTGGACTGACATTGGACCTTGATTTCTAACGTCATATGTTGTGGTCTTTGTTTCTTATGAACGTGGACTGACATTGGACCTTGATTTCTAACGTCATATGTTGTGGTCTTTGTTTCTTATGAACGTGGACTGACATTGGACCTTGATTTCTAACGTCATATGTTGTGGTCTTTGTTTGTTATGAACGTGGACTGACATTGTACCTTGATTTCTAACGTCATATGTTGTGGTCTTTGTTTGTCATGAACGTGGACTGACATTGGACCTTGATTTCTAACGTCATATGTTGTGGTCTTTGTTTGTTATGAACGTGGACTGACATTGGACCTTGATTTCTAACGTCATATGTTGTGGTCTTTGTTTGTTATGAACGTGGACTGACATTGGTCCTTGATTTCTAACGTCATATGTTGTGGTCTTTGTTTCTTATGAACGTGGACTGACATTGGACCTTGATTTCTAACGTCATATGTTGTGGTCTTTGTTTGTTATGAACGTGGACTGACATTGGACCTTGATTTCTAACGTCATATGTTGTGGTCTTTGTTTCTTATGAACGTGGACTGACATTGGACCTTGATTTCTAACGTCATATGTTATGGTCTTTGTTTTTCATGAACGTGGACTGACATTGGACCTTGATTTCTAACGTCATATGTTGTGGTCTTTGTTTGTTATGAACGTGGACTGACATTGGACCTTGATTTCTAACGTCATATGTTATGGTCTTTGTTTGTCATGAACGTGGACTGACATTGGACCTTGATTTCTAACGTCATATGTTGTGGTCTTTGTTTCTTATGAACGTGGACTGACATTGGACCTTGATTTCTAACGTCATATGTTGTGGTCTTTGTTTGTCATGAACGTGGACTGACATTGGACCTTGATTTCTAACGTCATATGTTGTGGTCTTTGTTTCTTATGAACGTAGAATGACATTGGACCTTGATTTCTAGCGTCATATGTTGTGGTCTTTGTTTCTTATGAACGTGGACTGACATTGGACCTTGATTTCTAACGTCATATGTTATGGTCTTTGTTTGTTATGAACGTGGACTGACATTGGACCTTGATTTCTAACGTCATATGTTGTGGTCTTTGTTTCTTATGAACGTGGACTGACATTGGACCTTGATTTCGAACGTCATATGTTGTGGTCTTTGTTTCTTATGAACGTGGACTGACATTGGACCTTGATTTCTAACGTTATATGTTATGGTCTTTGTTTGTCATGAACGTGGACTGACATTGGACCTTGATTTCTAACGTCATATGTTGTGGTCTTTGTTTCTTATGAACGTGGACTGACATTGGACCTTGATTTCTAACGTCATATGTTGTGGTCTTTGTTTGTCATGAACGTGGACTGACATTGGACCTTGATTTCTAACGTCATATATTGTGGTCTTTGTTTCTTATGAACGTGGACTGACATTGGACCTTGATTTCTAACGTCATATGTTGTGGTCTTTGTTTCTTATGAACGTGGACTGACATTGGACCTTGATTTCTAACGTCATATGTTATGGTCTTTGTTTGTCATGAACGTGGACTGACATTGGACCTTGATTTCTAACGTCATATGTTGTGGTCTTTGTTTCTTATGAACGTGGACTGACATTGGACCTTGATTTCTAACGTCATATGTTGTGGTCTTTGTTTGTCATGAACGTGGACTGACATTGGACCTTGATTTCTAACGTCATATGTTGTGGTCTTTGTTTGTTATGAACGTGGACTGACATTGGACCTTGATTACGTCATATTTTATGGTCTTTGTTTGTGTGTTCAGTAGTTTGAGGCGAGAGGTGGTTGTTCCTTTGGTGAAATTGCTGATCATCACTGTTTAAACTTAATAAAACTTCGTAATCGCACACAGGACATTCGTTTACGCCCCGTCTGACGCACGCGTTGTGCATTTAATTCTTCCCGCCAAACCAGCAGTCATATTTCTATTCCGGATTATTCCTTTTCCTAACAACACATGCTGCTGAAATAAAATGATTTTAAACAAGTTTGATTTTTTTTCTCCTTTCAAAAAGCCCCATACAAATTATTACAGAAATACAATGTACCAGAAAATTGCAGAATAACATGAGACATATTAACATATTCAGAAACATGTTTAAAATGGCAAAAATAAGCTGATTGGCTGCTGGCACAACACAATTAAGCGAAAACAACTTAGGGTTGTTGATAAAAACTGATAGAACAGTCGTAATTTTGTAATGACACGTTGTATTATTTTTTACATAGCCTCGTTGTTATCTTAAAACATTGGGATCGCCTTCTAGCAAGTTATGAATGGAAAATACATCTATTAAACAGTCAAGTCACACTAATTATTGTTGCATAAACAGGAATTTTTCAGGAGAAGAACCGGAGGCTTCGGTTTTAATTTCAATAGAACGACGTTCCCCGGAAACAATTATTGCAGACATCACGGTTAAACAGGCATATATGACTTAGAACCGATTTTAGTAATAGTATTCTCGTTGATGTTCAAATACATTGTGTAATCAGTTTATCTCTGTAATGATCGTTAACGGGAAAATAAATCTATAATAGATCTCCGGACGGCGTAACCTATTCCTAATCGCTGATAAGATGATGAAGATATGGGATTGGCTTTTAGTCGAGTCTTTCGAAATGTTGACCCATTTATCTTTCCTTTCAATGAAACTAAAACCAATTTAGTGAATGAAACGAAAAGCACGATTAATGTTTGTAAATAAAGTAGAGATTGTCTTCAGACCAGATAAATAAATGGAAAATATGAATTACTCCATTTTTTTTTGCAGAACAAATAGACCACACTAAAACAGTAAAAGATTTATGGGTTAGAGTTATTGGTGATTAATGCCATTTACAGCAATATTTCATTTATATTGTGGTGGTCAGTTTTATTATTGGAGTAAATCGGAGAATCCACCCAACCTTCTGAGGTAATTTCGATGATACTTCGCCATAAACGGAGTTCGGACTACCAACCTAAGTGGTGATAGCCACTCATTCAACCTTAATATGTATATCCAACTACTTTCTGTGATAAAAAAGTGATATATTTTTTTCTTCAAGTTTAAACGTTAATTTAAAAAAAATGAAATTTATTTTCTGTAATGTACTTAAACTGCTATTCATCTTTTACTACTAATTAGAAATATCTGTAAGAACAGTTTGTGCAAATTAAAAAAAAATATTGAAAACGTCCGTCGTTGCCATGAGAACTTTCTTGTCAAAACGTACAGGTTGCAGTGATATTTACTTGGTATTGATGACGATTCCCATGACTCGACCTACAGAGCTACACAACGCTTCACTGGTGGCGGATAAGGGTTGCCCTATAAATGAGGGTTGTCAGGTTATTATACGGAAAGCCTGATTGTGGACCATAGTGGGTCAGTACGGTGTTTGGAGAGGGTCACGTTCCCCACATGTTAAAGACATCTTTTGTAGATTTAACAAAAGAGTAGGCACATTGTAGGCTAAGGTTTTTCACCCAATCCAGCCAGCCATTTCATAGTGCCAGCCATAATTCGTGGTCCCGGCTATCACATTTCTCCCTCATTTCTGTATAATGTTTAGATATTGTTGAGCTTATTCTCGTTCTAAATAATCATGAAATATTTGTCATAGGACGTTAAGCAACAACAACAGTGTATCAATGCCCGGGTGTGAGTTCAAATCCCGTCGAGGGAAGAACAAAAATTTGACAGCTCAAAAATCTAATTCTAACACTGTTTGGTTTAATTTTCAGAGGTATATTTCATATTTAGTATTAACCTAGTATCACTAGTAACTTTGAGATCCAGTCGGACAGATATATTGTATGGTTGTCACTTGCTTAGACGTTTGTATAATATACTTTATTTCCTGTGGCTGTGTAATGAATTCTTCATTATCCTATACAATATATTGAAAATTGCTGAGTTAGATTGCTGTCAAATTAGAATATTAATTATATATGTACCATCTACTCACGCTTATACACATGTCTTATGTCTATCTCTAGATTTGCCTTACGAGACAAGGTAACACTACGATTATTGCAGCTCATTTTTTAAGGAGCGGATGTGCTCGAGTGGTCTAGGACGCTGGACGTAAGGCTAAGCGAATGGTGCTGCAGTGTATCAATGGTGTGAGTTCAAATCCCGTCGAGGGAAGAACAAAAATTTGACAGCTCAAAAATCTAATTCTAACACTGTTTGGTTTAATTTTCAGACGTATATATATATATTAGTAGTATATGGGTACGGACAAAACCACATTTGAGGAGGTGGAGCAAGGAGATGAAGATACCAGAAGTGACGTCACGGAAGCATGTTCTGCGCATGCCCGGATTTTCCACGTGCTTTTTTTCTTACTATTGTAGTACAAAATGTAGTACAAGTACCATGGCTACCGGAAGTGACCAGTCACGTGACCCCGAAGGGGTTCCCTTGGGTGCGCGCATGCACAACCGGAAGATGCGCAATATTCTCCCTAGTCTGGCCTTTTCACTGGTAGTGACGTCAGTCACGTGACCCTGAAGGGGGTTCCCTTTTGTGCTGGCATGTCCAACCGGAAATTGGGGTTTCCCGCCCCTTTTTCGGGTGTTTTCGGTTATGTTGTGTAGTACTCCACGTCCGCGCTCTAATACGGGAAAATGAAATGTTTAATAACGTCATATAATCGGAAAACAAGTAACGAAGTGTATCAACAGATAAACAAGTATTTGAATCATTGTCGTTTGTGGGATTTGTGAAAAGAAGTTGAAGTATTTAGACAAAGACAAAAAAAAACCAATGAATCTTTTCGAAAAACAATTAACGAAGTATTTGGCAGCGGAGGAGGAGGAGGGTGGCGGCGGCTGCTGCTGCTGCTCTGGGGTAAACGTGTATGGCTGCTGCTACCGCTTTTGCGGCGGCATATATCCCTCAGTCAGCGGTGGTGGTGGTGGTGGATATACACTCTTTTCTTCTGTATTTTCCATATCTTTTCACTTTTCAACTTGGGTTTCTTCCATATTTTTAATATCTTTTCACTATTCAACTTGCCTTTCTTCCATATTTTCCATATCATTTCACAATTTTCTTCCATATTTTCCCTATTTTTTCACTATTCAACTTGCCTTTCTTCCATATTTTACATATCATTTCACATTTCAACTTACTTTTCTTCAATATTTTCCATATCATTTCACAATTTTCTTCTGTATTTTCCAAATCTATTCACTATTTAACTTACTTTTCTTCCATAATTTCCATATCTTTTCACTATTCAACTTACTTTTCTTCTGTATTTTCCATATCTTTTCACAATTCAACATGCCTTTCTTCCATATTGTCCATATCTTATCACTATTCAACTCTTCTTTCATTTTTTCCATATCATTTCACATTTCACAATTTTCTTCCATATTTTCCATATCATTTCACAATTTTCTTCCGCATTTTCCATATCTTTTTCACTAGTCAACTTTCCTTTCTTCCATATTTTCCATATCATTTCACAATTCAACCTACTTTTCCTTCATATTTTCCATATCATTTCACATTTCAACTGACTTTTCTTCCATATTTTCCATATCACTTCACAATTTTCTTCTGTATTTTCCAAATCTTTTCACTATTCAACTTATTTTTCTTCCATAATTGCCATATCTTTTCACTATTCAACTTACTTTTCTTCTGTATTTTCCATATCTTTTCACTGTTCAACTTGGGTTTCTTCCATATGTTCATATGTTTTCACTATTCAGCTTGCCTTTCTTCCATATTGTCCATATCTTATCACTATTCGACTTGCCTTTCTTCCATATTTTCCATATCATTTCACATTTCAACTTACCTTTCTTCCATATTTTCCATATCATTTCACTATTCAACTTACTTTTCTTCCGTATTTTCCAAATCTTTTCACTATTCAATAAGGGTAATAACAAAATTACCGAACTCCGAACAATCTTACAAAGGTAAAGTCAAAACTCAGTCAAAATCAGTCAACAACCGGGAAACTGTGAAAACCGTAATGACCTTGACTTGGTACAGGCATTTCTAAAGAAATGATGGGTTGAATCAGATTTTAAAGCGCCAAACCTCCCGCTTTCATTACGGCTCAAAGTTTCCGGCTGTCACTATAACAGTATTTATAACAAAACTTGAACAAAACAGGTAAAACAGTTGTCAAATCAGCACCAAACTCAGTGAAGTAAATGTCAAAGACACTTTTACGTCACACATTGATGCAAAAATATTTTTGACATTTTTGTTGACACCTTATCTTTATACATTTTCACTATATGAAAATCCATCGTTTATAATCTTTTCTGCAGAGACGGAATATATTTCGACAAGATCATGGTATCGGAATATAAACTTTTTAAGAAATCGAATAAGGCCAATCTGTTTATAGCTCTGGTCCAGTAGCCTGTTTCTCAGATGAAGATAACGTTTCAGGAAATCAGAATAATTACTACTGGCCCTTGCATAACGAATCAATTGCGAGATGTAAACACCATATGCAGGAGAAGCTGGTATATTGCTGCACATATTTGGAACATTTATGATTATAAAATTGAAGTCGTCCCGTTTATCATAAATTTTAGTACTGATTTGACCACTGTCGTCAAATTCGAGGTATAAGTCCAAAAATGATGCGGACGAAGCGGTATCTGTGGTCTCTTTAACTTTCAGCTCTGGAGGATATATCAATGGAAGAAATTCTGCAAATCTAGAATTATTGATAGATAAAACGTCATCAATATACTTGTATGTGCAATTAAAGGCTCTAGCCTCATGAATCTTCTTATCTTTTACAAGCTTTTGAAGAAACTCTGACTCATATGAGTATAAAAATAAATCGGCTAGAAGAGGGGCATAATTCGTACCCATTGGTATGCCGACGACCTGCTGAAACGGTATCTCTCCAAATGAGACAAATATGTTATCGATGAGGAACTCCAGCATACTGATCACTTGTTCCTCGGAGTAACATGTTTTACCTTTTTGAATTTTGTTTGAAGCATATGTGGAATTGTAGCCTAAAACAACAAAATACTTTTCTTCTGTGTTTTCCATATCTTTTCACTTTTCAACTTACTTTTCTTCTGTATTTACCATATCTTTTCACAATTTTCTTCTGTATTTTCCAAATCTTATCACTATTCAACTTGGGTTTCTTCCATATTTTTCATATCTTTTCACTATTCAACTTACTTTTCTTCTGTATTTTCCAAATCTTTTCACTATTCAACTTACTTTTCTTCCATATTTTCCATATCATTTCACAATTCAACCTACTTTTCTTCCGCATTTTCCATATCTTTTCACTATTCAACTTACTTTTCTTCCATATTTTCCATATCATTTCACAATTTTCTTCTGTATTTTCCAAATCATTTCACTATTCAACTTCTCTTTCTTCCATATTTTTCATATCTTTTCACAACTTTCTTCTGTATTTTCCAAATCTTTTCACTATTTTCTTCTGTATTTTCCAAATCTTTTCACTATTTGACTTGCCTTTCTTCCATATTTTCCAAATCATTTCACTATTTTCTTCCATATTTTCCCTATCTTTTCACTATTTTCTTCTGTATTTTCCAAATCCTTTCACTATTCAACTTACTTTTTTTCCATATTTTCCAAATCATTTCACTATTCAACTTATCTTTCTTCCATATTTTCCAAATCATTTCACTATTTTCTTCAATATTATTTCCAATTCTTATCACTATTCAACTTGGGTTTCTTCCATATTTTTCATATCTTTTCACTATTCGACTTGCCTTTCTTCCATATTTTCCCTATCTTTTCACTATTTTCTTTCATAATTTCCAAGTCTTTTCACTATTCAACTTACTTTTCTTCCATATTTTCCAAATCATTTCACAATTCAAGTTATCTTTCTTCCATATTTTCCAAATCATTTCACTATTTTCTTTCATATTTTCCCTATCTTTTTACTATTTTCTTCCATATTTTCCCTATCTTTTTACAATTTTCTTCTGTATTTTCCAAATGTTATCACTATTCAACTTGGGTTTCTTCTATTTTTTTCATATCATTTCACTATTCAACTTACCTTTCTTCCATAATTTCCATATCTTTTCACTATTTTCTTCTGTATTTTCCAAATCTTATCACTATTCAACTTGGGTTTCTTCCATATTTTTCATATTTTGTCACTATTCAACGTACCTTTCTTCCATAATTTCCATATCTTTTCACTATTTTCTTCTGTATTTTCCATATCTTTTCACAATTTTCTTCTGTATTTTCCATATCATTTCACAATTCAACGTACTGTTCTTCCACATTTTCCATATCTTTTCACTATTCAATTTACTTTTCTTCCATATTTTCCATATCATTTCACAATTTTCTTCTGTATTTTCCAAATCTTTTCACTATTCAACTTGGGTTTCTTCCATATTTTTTCTTTATATCTTTTCACTATTCGACTTGCATTTCTTCCATTATTTCCAAATCATTTCACTATTTTCTTCCACATTTTCCCTATCTTTTCACTATATGAGTATATGATGTTATCAAACATTTCATTTTCCCGTATTTTATCAAACCGCAACGTTTGAAATGCAACGTTACTTGTGTGACGTTATAAAAAAACATTTCATTTTCCCGTATTTAAAAAAAAACCAAAAACATAAAAAAAAAATAAAAAAAAAAACAAAAACAAAAAATGAAAAAAAAACAAAAGCAAAAAAACAAATGAAAAAAAAGAGAACGCGAACGTGGATTACTACACAACATATCCGAAAACACCACAAAAAAGGACTGGAAACCCCAACTTCCCGTTCCGCATGCGTGCACCCAATGGAATCCCCTTCGGGGTCACGTGACAGACGTCACTATTGGTGAAAAGGCCCGACCAGGGCGGATATTGTGGAACCTCCGATTGCGCATACGCACACCCAAGGGAACCCCTTCAGGGTCACGTGACCATGGTACTTGTACTACATTTTTTAAGAAAAGCGCGGGAACAATCCGGGCATGTGCAGAACATACTTGCGTGACGTCATTTTCGGTAGCTCCAAATGTGGCTTTGTCCGTACCCATATACTGCTTTTATTTATATCTTCTTAATCTATTTCTTATCGTACTATTGTGTGTTGATTCAAGTCTAAATTGTAAAATGAACAAGAAACTGCGCGTCTTGTCTTCATCTGTTGTGTTCTCTCGCCTTGAGTTTTGGAAAATAATTGCCCAATACAAGCTTGATAATATGTCGTCTGCTTTCTGACATCTAGACATGATATCATATTGTAGGTATGTAAATGTCACTGGTATTTTTTTCTGTCGAAGGATAATCCTGAAATACTTGATTGTAAATGTCAAAGATACATACATACAAATCAAAGTTGTTTTTATTGTTTAAGTAGCGTACCGCAATTCTCGGGGAAAACTATAGTTCGAGTGGAATAAATCAAGTAAATTATGGTGGGGTGCATAAAATGAAGTCGTTAATATGGTATATGTTTGGGGGATATACAAATGATTGTATATTTAACATTCTAATATTACTTTCTTCATTGGCAATATGAACAATGTCGTGATAAAATTCCTTATATATTTTATTTTGCACACGCATATTGTCGGGCAAATTATAGACATAATTTATTTCCACGTATTTATACAGGACCGTGGTGCATACGAATACTATAATGTTCGCTTTGTGCACATTTCCATAGAATGTGATCTGAGAATCTGTCTCTTGATTTATTGTTCTTTTCATTTTTACGTTCCAATTTAATTTACCAGTGAAAACTTTATTGAATTTGACAGGATGAAAGATGTAACAACCAACACATAATAGTGTACATCGGTAAACATTATCGCTTTTCTTCAAATTGTATTATGAAAATAAAGTTTAAACAGTGATGGTCATCAATTCCACCAATATCAACTAAACGAACAATCACCTCTCATCTTAACTGAGCTCACCGAACACAAAAAATACCACTAAAGATGATGGTGGAATCTAAGGTCCTGGATTGAGACAGGCACACACATGTTGCGGGATTAAACCTGTAAACCCCCCCCCCTCTTAATAACTGGATCTCCATTTTAGCATTGTTACACGTATGAGAATCGAAATAATGTAAGGAAACTCGGGATGAAATATTGATATCCCATTAAAACACCAAAAATAAAAAATAAAAAATCTGTAGCCATTAATTGCAATTGATGTGTATTTAAACCGGGTCGTTGCACACTCATATATATATATATATATATAATACATTAAGATTTCCATTACAATATTCGTCTTGTTTCTTTACATAATTCATTTTCCTGGAAAATACAAAATAGTAAAATAAACCAAGGTAGACTTTGACTTGGTAAATTGCTGACTTCCGGTGGCGTTGTTGAACGTTAGTGACATTAACATTTGGTTTATTGTACAATTTGTTTTACCATTTACACGTGTTGACCTGTATAACCAAAATGCCATTAAATTGGAAAATGTCAGTGACTTAATGGCATCATAATACATCGTTGTTTATTTAGATCATAAAATGAAAAACAAAAAAATATCACACTGTCGGAACAATTCCAAAATCTACTAGAAAAACAAAAAAAATATCACACTGTGGGAACAATTCCAAAATCTACTAGAAAAACAAAAAAATATCACACTGTGGGAACAATTCCAAAATCTACTAGAAAAACAAAAAAATATCACACTGTCGGAAAAATTCCAAAATCTACTAGAAAAACAAAATAATATCACACTGTCGGAACAATTCCAAAATCTACTAGAAAAGCAAAAAAAATATCACACTGTGGGAACAATTCCAAAATCTACTAGAAAAACAAAAAAATATCACACTGTCGGAACAATTCCAAAATCTACTAGAAAAACAAAAAAATATCACACTGTGGGAACAATTCCAAAATCTAATAGAAAAACAAAAAAATATCACACTGTCGGAACAATTCCAAAATCTACTAGAAAAACAAAAAAATATCACACTGTGGGAACAATTCCAAAATCTACTAAAAAAACAAAAAAATATCACACTGTCGGAACAATTCCAAAATCTACTAGAAAAACAAAAAAATATCACACTGTGGGAACAATTCCAAAATCTACTAGAAAAACAAAACAATATCACACTGTGGGAACAATTCCAAAATCTACTAGAAAAACAAAAAAATATCACACTGTCGGAACAATTCCAAAATCTACTAGAAAAACAAAAAAATATCACACTGTCGGAACAATTCCAAAATCTACTAGAAAAACAAAAAAATATCACACTGTCGGAACAATTTCAAAATCTACTAGAAAAACAAAAAAATATCACACTGTCGGAACAATTTCAAAATCTACTAGAAAAACAAAAAAATATCACACTGTCGGAACAATTCCAAAATCTACTAGAAAAACAAAAAAATATCACACTGTCGGAACAATTTCAAAATCTACTAGAAAAACAAAAAAATATCACACTGTGGGAACAATTCCAAAATCTAATAGAAAAACAAAAAAATATCACACTGTCGGAACAATTCCAAAATCTACTAGAAAAACAAAAATATATCACACTGTGGGAACAATTCCAAAATCTACTAGAAAAACAAAAAAATATCACACTGTGGGAACAATTCCAAAATCTAATAGAAAAACAAAAAAATATCACACTGTCGGAACAATTCCAAAATCTACAAGAAAAACAAAAAAATATCACACTGTCGGAACAATTCCAAAATCTACTAGAAAAACAAAAAAATATCACACTGTCGGAACAATTTCAAAATCTACTAGAAAAACAAAAAAATATCACACTGTCGGAACAATTCCAAAATCTACTAGAAAAACAAAAAAATATCACACTGTCGGAACAATTCCAAAATCTACTAGAAAAACAAAAAAATATCACACTGTGGGAACAATTCCAAAATCTAATAGAAAAACAAAAAAATATCACACTGTGGGAACAATTCCAAAATCTACTAGAAAAACAAAAATATATCACACTGTGGGAACAATTCCAAAATCTACTAGAAAAACAAAAAAATATCACACTGTGGGAACAATTCCAAAATCTAATAGAAAAACAAAAAAATATCACACTGTCGGAACAATTCCAAAATCTACAAGAAAAACAAAAAAATATCACTCTGTTAGAACAATTCCAAAATCAGATATCAAAATTGTAGAGAGGCAAAATCGACATCCCTAACACACAAATACATTTTATCCCTCGCTTTAGCCCGAGAAAAAACGGTTACGAAAATAATGTAACCTATGTTAAAGCTACATACAATCTATGGCTTCCATGAATTATTTCTTAAATATAATTCCTCACCAATCTATTTTGATTTACCAATTAGGGTAGAGTAATTCACTTCAGTAACGGTTTGGATTAATTTGAAAGTACTTGTATTCAAAATATATTTCTGTTCGAAATTGTCTGATTTGATTGTAAAGTCTCATTGTATTAATTTCATTAGTTACAAGCACATGTTTAACACCAAGTTTTCAATCATATCACGAGTAGCACCAGTTTGATGAGATGATGATGATGAAGTCCAAGTTTGGGTTGCATTAGTTTGAACAATTCTAGCTCACTGAAACAAGGCCAGCATGTAAATAAGCCACTCTACTTGAACACGTTATCCTGACTCCTTGATTGTTCAATGTTATTTCGACTAGGAATTTCACTTTGTTCAGTGTGTTGATCTTTATGTGATTTAGGTCGCGATTTCATGATGTTCCACTCTGAAAGTATTAATTATTTGTATTTTTGTTGTAGGTTAACACGCATCAATGAACAAGAGAACAATTTGTTACAACGGCCATTTAATTTTGTTTGTAGGTTAACACGCATCAATGAACAAGAGAACAATTTGTTGCCATTTAATTTTGTTTTCCAAAATACTTACTTTTTAGATTTTTAATTTTCTAGAATTTTGTAAAAATAAATAATATGAGTATATCAGATTATGGTTAATTTTAAAGATTATACAAATAAAGTTTAAATAGTGATGGCCATCAACTCCACAATATCAACAAAGCAAACAATCACCTCTCATCTTAACTCACTGAATACAAAAATCACCACGACATGTGACGTTGATAATCCAGGTCCTAGTTTGAGACAGACATAAAAATGTGGCAGGATTAAATTGTTAATGAGATCACATCCTTTATTATTGTATATAATGTTGGATCTATTAAAATGTCGTTGAAAATGTCCTGACATCAAGTAGATCGGATTTTAACTAAAATGGATACGTTTCCGGTTATTAAAGCTCGATATTTCAATCGAGGTAGAAAGTTGCAAAAGGATAGGTCTTTGATAATTTGTCAGAATCAATCCATGATTTGACGGTTACAAATATACGATGCATCGACCCAGTAGTCAGTGCTTCGGCATGGTTTATTGAATATCTTTTTTGACGTAATGTACAGTTCCTAAATCACATAGCTATTATCAAAACTAAGGTTCTCCTCCCTCAGTCATAAGTGAACATAGGTGATTTTGACTAACCTGTTAAGGCTCCTTGGTATTTCTGTGATTTTGACTAACCTGTTAAGGCCCCTTGGTATTTCTGTGATTTTGACTAACCTGTTAAGGCTCTTTGGTATTTCTGTGATTTTTACTAACCTGTTAAGGCTTTTTGGTATTTCTGTGATTTTGACTAACCTGTTAAGGCCCTTTGGTATTTCGGTGATTTTGACTAACCTGTTAAGGCTTTTTGGTATTTCTGTGATTTTGACTAACCTGTTAAGGCCCTTTGGTATTTCTGTGATTTTGACTAACCTGTTAAGGCTCTTTGGTATTTCTGTGATTTTGACTAACCTGTTAAGGCTTTTTGCTATTTCTGTGATTTTGACTAACCTGTTAAGGCCCTTTGGTATTTCTGTGACTTTGACTAACCTGTTAAGGCCTTTTGGTATTTCTGTGACTTTGACTAATCTGTTAAGACTCTTTGGTATTTCTGTGGTTTTGACTGACCTGTTAAGGCCCTTTGGTATTTCTGTGATTTTGACTAACCTGTTAAGGCCCTTTGGTATTTCTGTGATTTTGATTAACCTGTTAAGACCCCTTGGTATTTCTGTGATTTTGACTAACCTGTTAAGGCTCTTTGGTATTTCTGTGATTTTGACTAACTTGTAAAGTCTTTTTGGTATTTCTGTGATTTTAACTAACCTGTTAAGGCCCTTTGGTATTTCTGTGATTTTGACTAACCTGTTAAGGCTCTTTGGTATTTCTGTGATTTTAACTAACCTGTTAAGGCTTTTTGGTATTTCTGTGATTTGGACTAACCTGTTAAGGCCCTTTGGTATTTCTGTGATTTTGACTAACCTGTTAAGGCTCTTTGGTATTTCTGTGATTTTGACTAACTTGTTAAGTCTTTTTGGTATTTCTGTGATTTTGACTAACCTGTTAAGGCCCTTTGGTATTTCTGTGATTTTGACTAACCTGTTAAGGCTCTTTGGTATTTCTGTGATTTTGACTAACCTGTTAAGGCATTTTGCTATTTCTGTGATTTTGACTAACCTGTTAAGGCCCTTTGGTATTTCTGTGATTTTGACTAACTGTCAAGGCCCTTTTGGTATTTCTGTGATTTAGACTAACCTGTTAAGGCCCTTTGGTGTTTCTGTGATTTTGACTAACCTGTTAGGGCCCTTTGGTATTTCTGTGATTTTGACTAACCTGTCAAGGCTCTTTGGTATTTCTGTGATTTTGACTAACCTGTTAAGGCTTTTTGCTATTTCTGTGATTTTGACTAACCTGTTAAGGCCCTTTGGTATTTCTGTGATTTTGACTAACCTGTTAAGGCCCTTTGGTATTTATGTGACTTTGACTAACCTGTTAAGGCCTTTTGGTATTTCTGTGACTTTGACTAATCTGTTAAGACTCTTTGGTATTTCTGTGGTTTTGACTGACCTGTTAAGGCCCTTTGGTATTTCTGTGATTTTGACTAACCTGTTAAGGCCCTTTGGTATTTCTGTGAATTTGACTAACCTGTTAAGGCCCTTTGGTATTTCTGTGATTTTGACTAACCTGTTAAGACCCCTTGGTATTTCTGTGATTTTGACTAACCTGTTAAGGCTCTTTGGTATTTCTGTGATTTTGACTAACTTGTTAAGTCTTTTTGGTATTTCTGTGATTTTAACTAACCTGTTAAGGCCCTTTGGTATTTCTGTGATTTTGACTAACCTGTTTAGGCTCTTTGGTATTTCTGTGATTTTAACTAACCTGTTAAGGCTTTTTGGTATTTCTGTGATTTGGACTAACCTGTTAAGGCCCTTTGGTATTTCTGTGATTTTGACTAACCTGTTAAGGCTCTTTGGTATTTCTGTGATTTTGACTAACTTGTTAAGTCTTTTTGGTATTTCTGTGATTTTGACTAACCTGTTAAGGCCCTTTGGTATTTCTGTGATTTTGACTAACCTGTTAAGGCTCTTTGGTATTTCTGTGATTTTGACTAACCTGTTAAGGCTTTTTGCTATTTCTGTGATTTTGACTAACCTGTTAAGGCCCTTTGGTATTTCTGTGATTTTGACTAACTGTCAAGGCCCTTTTGGTATTTCTGTGATTTAGACTAACCTGTTAAGGCCCTTTGGTGTTTCTGTGATTTTGACTAACCTGTTAGGGCCCTTTGGTATTTCTGTGATTTTGACTAACCTGTCAAGGCTCTTTGGTATTTCTGTGATTTTGACTAACCTGTTAAGGCTTTTTGCTATTTCTGTGATTTTGACTAACCTGTTAAGGCCCTTTGGTATTTCTGTGATTTTGACTAACCTGTTAAGGCCCTTTGGTATTTCTGTGATTTTGACTAACCTGTTAAGGCCCTTTGGTATTTCTGTGACTTTGACTAACCTGTTAAGGCCTTTTGGTATTTCTGTGACTTTGACTAACCCGTTAAGGCTCTTTGGTATTTCTGTGATTTTGACTAACTTGTTAAGTCTTTTTGGTATTTCTGTGATTTTGACTAACCTGTTAAGGCCTCTTGGTATTTCTGTGATTTTGACTAACCTGTTAAGGCTCTTTGGTATTTCTGTGATTTTGACTAACTTGTTAAGTATTTTTGGTATTTCTGTGATTTTGACTAACCTGTTAAGGCCCTTTGGTATTTCTGTGATTTTGACTAACCTGTTAAGGCTCTTTGGTATTTCTGTGATTTTTACTAACCTTTTAAGGCTTTTTGGTATTTCTGTGAATTTGACTAACCTGTTAAGGCCCTTTGGTGTTTCTGTGATTTTGACTAACCTGTTAAGGCCCTTTGGTATTTCTGTGGTTTTGACTAACCTGTTAAGGCCCTTTGGTATTTCTGTGATTTTGACTAACCTGTTAAGGCCCTTTGGTATTTCTGTGATTTTGACTAACCTGTTAAGGCCCTTTGGTATTTCTGTGATTTTGACTAACCTGTTGAGGCCATTTGGTATTTCTGTGATTTTGACTAACCTGTTAAGGCCCTTTGGTATTTCTGTGATTTTGACTAACCTGTTAAGGCTCTTTGGTATTTCTGTGATTTTGACTAACCTGTTAAGGCCCTTTGGTGTTTCTGTGATTTTGACTAACCTGTTAAGGCCCTTTGGTATTTCTGTGGTTTTGACTAACCTGTTAAGGCCCTTTGGTATTTCTGTGATTTTGACTGACCTGTTAAGGCCCTTTGGTGTTTCTGTGATTTTGACTAACCTGTTAAGGCCCTTTGGTATTTCTGTGATTTTAACTAACCTGTTAAGGCCCTTTGGTATTTCTGTGATTTTGACTAACCTGTTAAGGCTCTTTGGTATTTCTGTGATTTTAACTAACCTGTTAAGGCTTTTTGGTATTTCTGTGATTTGGACTAACCTGTTAAGGCCCCTTGGTATTTCTGTGATTTTGACTAACCTGTTAAGGCTCTTTGGTATTTCTGTGATTTTGACTAACTTGTAAAGTCTTTTTGGTATTTCTGTGATTTTGACTAACCTGTTAAGGCCCTTTGGTATTTCTGTGATTTTGACTAACCTGTTAAGGCTCTTTGGTATTTCTGTGATTTTGACTAACCTGTTAAGGCTTTTTGCTATTTCTGTGATTTTGACTAACCTGTTAAGACCCTTTGGTATTTCTGTGATTTTGACTAACTGTCAAGGCCCTTTTGGTATTTCTGTGATTTTGACTAACCTGTTAAGGCCCTTTGGTGTTTCTGTGATTTTGACTAACCTGTTAGGGCCCTTTGGTATTTCTGTGATTTTGACTAACCTGTCAAGGCTCTTTGGTATTTCTGTGATTTTGACTAACCTGTTAAGGCTTTTTGCTATTTCTGTGATTTTGACTAACCTGTTAAGGCCCTTTGGTATTTCTGTGATTTTGACTAACCTGTTAAGGCCCTTTGGTATTTCTGTGATTTTGACTAACCTGTTAAGGCCCTTTGGTGTTTCTGTGATTTTGACTAACCTGTTAAGGCCCTTTGGTATTTCTGTGATTTTGACTAACCTGTTAAGGCCCTTTGGTATTTCTGTGACTTTGACTAACCTGTTAAGGCCTTTTGGTATTTCTGTGACTTTGACTAATCTGTTAAGACTCTTTGGTATTTCTGTGGTTTTGACTAACCTGTTAAGGCCCTTTGGTATTTCTGTGATTTTGACTAACCTGTTAAGGCTCTTTGGTATTTCTGTGATTTTGACTAACTTGTTAAGTCTTTTTGGTATTTCTGTGATTTTGACTAACCTGTTAAGGCCTCTTGGTATTTCTGTGATTTTGACTAACCTGTTAAGGCTCTTTGGTATTTCTGTGATTTTGACTAACTTGTTAAGTCTTTTTGGTATTTCTGTGATTTTGACTAACCTGTTAAGGCCCTTTGGTATTTCTGTGATTTTGACTAACCTGTTAAGGCTCTTTGGTATTTCTGTGATTTTTACTAACCTGTTAAGGCTCTTTGGTATTTCTGTGATTTTGACTAACCTGTTAAGGCTTTTTGGTATTTCTGTGATTTTGACTAACCTGTTAAGGCCCCTTGGTATTTCTGTGATTTTGACTAACCTGTTAAGGCTTTTTGGTATTTCTGTGATTTTGACTAACCTGTTAAGGCCCTTTGGTATTTCTGTGATTTTGACTAACCTGTTAAGGCTCTTTGGTATTTCTGTGATTTTGACTAACCTGTTAAGGCCCTTTGGTATTTCTGCGATTTTGACTAATCTGTTAAGGCCCTTTGGTATTTCTGTGGTTTTGACTAACCTGTTAAGGCCCCTTTGGTATTTCTGTGATTTTGACTGACCTGTTAAGGCCCTTTGGTGTTTCTGTGATTTTGACTAACCTGTTAAGGCCCTTTGGTATTTCTGTGATTTTGACTAACCTGTTAAGGTCTTTTGGTATTTCTGTGATTTTGACTAATCTGTTAAGACTCTTTGGTATTTCTGTGGTTTTGACTAACCTGTTAAGGCCCTTTGGTATTTCTGCGATTTTGACTAACCTGTTAAGGCCCTTTGGTATTTTTGTGATTTTGACTAACCTGTTAAGGCCCTTTGGTATTTCTGTGATTTTGACTAACTTGTAAAGTCTTTTTGGTATTTCTGTGATTTTGACTAACCTGTTAAGGCCCTTTGGTATTTTTGTGATTTTGACTAACCTGTTAAGGCTCTTTGGTATTTCTGTGATTTTGACTAACCTGTTAAGGCTTTTTGGTATTTCTGTGATTTTGACTAACCTGTTAAGGCCCCTTGGTATTTCTGTGATTTTGACTAACCTGTTAAGGCTCTTTGGTATTTCTGTGATTTTGACTAACTTGGTAAGTCTTTTTGGTATTTCTGTGATTTTGACTAACCTGTTAAGGCCCTTTGGTATTTCTGTGATTTTGACTAACCTGTTAAGGCTCTTTGGTATTTCTGTGATTTTGACTAACCTGTTAAGGCTTTTTGGTATTTCTGTGAATTTGACTAACCTGTTAAGGCCCTTTGGTATTTCTGTGATTTTGATTAACCTGTTAAGGCTCTTTGGTATTTCTGTGATTTTGATTAACCTGTTAAGGCCCTTTGGTATTTCTGTGGTTTTGACTAACCTGTTAAGGCCCTTTGGTATTTCTGTGATTTGACTAACCTGTTAAGGCCCTTTGGTATTTCTGTGATTTGACTAACCTGTTAAGGCCCTTTGGTGTTTCTGTGATTTTGACTAACCTGTTAAGGCCCTTTGGTATTTCTGTGATTTTGACTAATCTGTTAAGACTCTTTGGTATTTCTGTGGTTTTGACCAGCCTGTTAAGGCCCTTTGGTATTTCTGCGATTTTGACTAACCTGTTAAGGCCCTTTGATATTTTTGTGATTTTGACTAACCTGTTAAGGCCCTTTGGTATTTCTGTGAATTTGACTAACCTGTTAAAGGACTAGTGACACGATTTTGCAAAAAAAATAATTATTGCTCAGATTACTTTTATTTTATGATTAATTAATAAATAAAAGCAAAAAAGCCGACAATCCTTGACTAATTAGTAAATTTCTCACATTTTTGTTACCGCGGACACTATCTGATTAATATTAATGAGATGGTAGGTCACGTGACATTATGACGTCACTTGTTCATTTGGAACAAAATGGCTGAACGAAAACACGAGGAAGCTATTCACATCGAGGAAAGTATCGATTTACTGCTATGGCGAACAGTGACAGCAACATGAACATTGATGAAGCTGTTTCTGATTTACGTCCGTACCAGCTTGAGCCTTTGTTGGGCACTGCCAGTTTTGTTTTCAACGAAGAAAGTTCAGATTCCGACTCGTTGACCTTGAGGCTTGACCAACATTCGCAAAACCAACTTACCGATTGATAAATAGAACCTGGTAAGACGCATACAATTAATAAGTTTTGTTATATTATTTGCAGAAATGTATTATATGATTCTTCTTATTTTGCATCACGGTGTTACGAGTTGAACTAGTGGTAAATGAAAGGAAAATAGGATCATGTAGACAGGGGGGGGGGTAATCATGCTCGACACCTTTCTTCGGTTTACATAGTAACCCATTTATTTCGCTGCAATTTATAGAATACATTGTCACAGGTGATTCAGTGTACTATTCAGGTTCTCTGCCCTTGGTAGAAGTTGTCTATAAATTATATTCTGCATATGTCAATATTCAGAAAGTAATGTGTACAGTCCCGGGACGTGAGTGGTACGCACTGTCATCTATGCACTTTTGGGCTGCCAACAGTGTTTATACATATGCTGTGGTAAAATAATAGTGAACAATATTTTAAAATTTAAAGGTGTGGTTTCATTATTCTTGATGACAATCATGTACAAAGTGTAAACAACTGTTGAATTCCTTACACAGCTCAGGCATTTTAAATTACTTTATTACTGACTTTCTTTTCAGCACATACAAAGCTTTTTTTTCAAGACATACTTGGAGATGTAATCTGCATTAATTTATTTAACAATTGCTCTAATCATTTTAGGTGCGAGTGTGAGTCATGTTCCACTATGGATACAGCAGAAGAATGCATCTGTTGTCAAGCTATTTCGGCAGTGAGCACCAACATGGAAGACAGTGATATTTCCTGCATAACAGAACATGACATATGTGTTGCCAACTGTCTGAACCGACATGTACTACATATCAGCATGTTGGAGTACTTAGAAAATGTGGGACCATTAGATGACAATGAATTAATAAATGAGTAAGTAGCTGTAGAATATTTTTATATAGCTGAAAGATTGCTGCAGTAACGTTAAATAGTAGAAAAAATGATGAGACGACGGCCCGTAACCAACAACAATAAAAAACAAAAAGAGGACACTGCCCAGTCATCAATGCGGTGAATAAACTCTCACTCGACGGCAAGCTCTTATTGGTCCCTTTAATAAAAATGACAAATTTTGTACACAACTACCACTCATCTGACAAAGACATCCCAAATTCAAATAATGTACACAAAACAGTAAGAGACAGGACCATTACCAAACAGTTTCCTGACTTGGAACAGGCCCATAAAACGCAGTGTTAAATCGGTTTGTGGGATCCCAACCCACACCCCATTAAACAAACAAACAAACAAAACTTTGTGACATGTTGAAGGATGTCCTTTATCACTTGTTTGCATTTGTGAGATAAAACACAAACTTTATTATATACGGTACATATATTTATTATGATTCAATTAATATCGTACAAAATGCATAACCCTCCTTCTTTTTCACCCGGGCTTGGGACCGACCGACGTTGGCAGAGTTAAGTGGTCTTTTTTGCATATTGTACATATATACAGAATATCTTCATTCAACCAGCACTGTCAGTCCTTAGATCATACACTGCCATGCTTATACTGGCATAAAGCCTGATTTTTCATATGAGCATGGATTGGAAGTCAATTAAGGAGAACCGGTAGACTTATAACTGAGGTATAATAAATTAGTTTTATAATGTAATAAAATAGTTCTACTTTTTTTTCCAAGGAAATATCGATTCATTGCATACAGTAGATTTGTACAGTGGTTTAGGAGACGTCTTGGAAGAAACAACAGACAATTTTTACCAGCATGTGTAGTTATGAAAATTAGACAGACATTTCCATCAGAACAATATTGTGGATTTAAATATGCACAAGTGTAACTTTAATATATTCAAAATTATTCAGTGTCAATGGACAAAACATCATCTGTGATATTCACAATTCAATGTCAATGGATAACACATCATCTACGATTTGTGAATTTGTTGCATATTGTTACATATTAAAACGTAAACAATGTCTTTCAATTAATTATCTCTTGTAAAACTGAACGAATTCTGATGTTAACGGAAGTGGAATGTGGTTGTTCATGATCTGGATGTCATCGGTAGCATTCGAGTTTGTTGGACACTCCACTTTTCTTCTTTCTATTACTGCCTGTTTTATCAGTCACATAACCTGTAAATAAAAATAAATTTTTAAATATCCAAATAAAAATATAGTTTATTGGTTATTACTTGAATTTGAATTTTGGTGTTTAACGCCACTTTCAGCTATATCATGACGACCAGTTTTAGTGGTGGAGAGAACCACTGACCCTGGGCAAGCAACTGGTAATTTATATCACTTGCGGCTGCGAGTTGAGTGCACTTTTTTTTGTAAATTACAAAGCTGGGCGCGAACCCACACCGTATTGGTGATAGGCTTGTATGAGTTGTTAGATCCAACGACCTAACTCATTGAGCCACCTGGGCCCATTATTACTTGAATAAACTTTCACTTTACAAACATACGTTGCAATTGTTTTTGGTTCCAGTTTGCATGAAAACATCTCGTATACTAGATAGGGAGTGTAGCGGACATAGGGTTAGGTTATTGTATCTACTCATATACATGTACATACTAAGGCATATTTTATGATTTTTTTTTTTGAGATGTGTCTTCTAGAAAATGGAAAAAATTACCATAAGTCGGAGGACCTTTTTGTGGCTTCACCACTGCTTCGGTACCCTTCTTTGCTTTTGGATAGCTGATATTGTAGCATAAATCACCATTTTATGTCACAAGTTGTTGTCTTCCACAGTTCTCGTTGTAATGAATGGCTGCTATAGATAACATGTGAATAGTATAAAATACAACTTTAAATTTAAAGAAGATTAAACAGCAATAATATTATAAGCAAAATAATTATGTCTAACAAAAATGAAATTATTGATTGATTGATTGGTGATTAATTGATTTACATGTCAGCAATACTGCAGCTATCTCATGATGATCAACATAAATACAGATGGGAGACAATTTACTTTATACTGCTATATATATGCGCAATTCAATAGAAACTTATAGGAAATAAAGGTAATAACAAAATTACCGAACTCCGAACAATCTTACAAAGGGAAAGTCAAAACTCATAATTATATAAACAGACAAAATCAGTCAACAACCGGAAAACTGTGAAAACCGTAATGACCCTGACTTGGTACAGGCATTTCTAAAGAAATGGTGGGTTGAATCAGATTTTAAGGCGCCAAACCTCCCGCTCTCATTACGGTTCAAAGGTTCCGGCTGTCACTGTAACAGTATTTAAATACAGGAACAAAATAGGTAAAATAGTTGTCAAAGCAGTACCATATTCGGTGACGTAAATGTCAAAAATACTTTTACGTCACACATTGACAAAAATATTATTGACATTTGCGACTTCTTTATCTTTATACATTTTCACTATATGAAAATGCATCGCTTATAATTTTTTCTGCAGAGACGGAATATATTTCGACAAGATATTGGTATCGGAATATAAACTTTTTAAGAGATCGAATAAGGCGAATCTTTTTATAGCCCTGGTCCAGTAGCCTGTTTCTCAGATGAAGATGACGTTTCAGGAAATCAGAATAATTGCTACTGGCCCTTGCATAGCGAATCAATTGCGAGATGTAAACACCATATGCAGGAGAAGCTGGTATATTGCTGCACATGTTTGGAAAATTTATGATTTTAAAATTGAAGTCGTCCCGCTTATCATAAATTTTAGTACTGAGTTGACCACTGTCGTCAAATTCGAGGTATAAGTCCAAAAATGATGCGGACGAAGCTGTATCGGTGGTCTCTTTAACTTCCAGCTCTGGAGGATATATCAATGGAAGAAATTTTGCAAATCTAGAATTATTGATAGATAAAACGTCATCAATATACCTGTATGTGAAATTAAAGGCTCTAGCCTCATGAATCTTCTTATCTTTTACAAGCTTTTGAAGAAACTCCGACTCATATGAGTATAAAAATAAATCGGCTAGAAGAGGGGCACAATTCGTACCCATTGGTATGCCGACGACCTGCTGAAACAGTGTCCCTCCAAAGGAGACAAATATGTTATCGATGAGGAACTCCAGCATACTGATCACTTGTTCCTCGGAGTAGCATGTTTTACCTTTATGAATTTTGTTTAAAAAAATATGTGGAATTGTAGCCTAACACAACAAATTTTGAGCCATAGTTTCTATGACTAAAAGCTTTATGAATTGTTTCTTTTAAGCGGGTTTTTAATTTGTCATGCGGTAGGGTGGTATATAGAGTTGAAAAATCAAATGTTTTGATGGAGGATACCTGAGAGAAAGATCTTGATTTCAGGTTATCCAAAAGATCTTTAGAGTTTTTCAAAATCCACATGTGATTTATGCCACTACGCGAGTAAACAGTTTCACAATATTTCTGTTGTCCCTCTTTTACTGCAGACAGAATCTTTGTCAGGTGAATAGACAATTCTTTCGTCGAACAAGTTGATGATCCCGCTATGTACCTTTCTTTGTATGGTGTCTTATGGAGTTTAGGTATCCAATATAAGTAGGGTAAATCCTCAGACTCTTTACCAGAGGGAATGTTTAAAGAGGTCATGAATGATCTGTGGTTAGCTAGGATTTCATCTTTGTCGAACGAAGTTGGTTTGTATGTGATATTACTAGAGGTGTTGCTATTTATGCCTAATTCCTTGATTAGGCATTCGAAGTAATATGATTTACATACAAACACGATATTGTTTGAAGCCTTGTCAGCAGGAACGATAACATATTTGTCATGAAGAGAGGAAAGACACTTAATAGCTTCTTGGTCTTTAAATACAGACTTAGGTCGACTATTAACACAATTTTTGAGTTTGTGAATCCGACCTTGTACTAGAGACCTAATTGTTCTAACCCAGTCTGACAAGGAAATCCAAAGAAAAGAATTACCTTGTTAGCATTGCTGCATAGAAAAAGTGGGTGCTCTTTGGTGCAAACTGGTTAACTATGGAGTGAAACACTTCTAAACAGTATGTTTGGTGAACTGGCGAAAGTTTGGGACATCTCTCCGCAGGTGGTCGTTTTCCAAGACACCCTTCAGTAATTTATGTGGCACAGAACCTGAAACAAAAATAATGAGCAATGGTTAAACACAGACATATAGTCCCAAATGATTTAGAGTGGGAGGGAAATACATTCAATGAGTTGCAAGCCTATCACCAATATCGCGTGGGTTCGCGCCCAGCTTTCTAACTTACAAAAAAGGGTGCACTCGACTAGCAGCCGCAAGTGATAAAGCTTACCAGTTGCTTGCCCAGGGTCGGTGGTTCTCTCCGGTTCCTCCACCACTACAACTGGTCGCCATGATACAGTCTTCGAAATTAGACTTTCGAATTTACTGGCCAGAAAGCTTCAAAATTAGAATATTTATATAGATTCTATTGAAAAAAATTGGCAAAAGTCAGTTCCAAATCAATTTTCACTGGTCGTGGGCCACTGCTAAAGTCGATGACTGATGATATACCCTGTAGCTGAAATATTGTTGAAAGTGGCGTTAAACACCAAACATTCATTCATTCATTCCTCTTTAATCTGTTTCATACAGTAATGATACTTCATGTATAATTTGAAAAGGTAACAGCTAAGTGTAAAGGTACATTTCAAACACCATCATGAAAAGATGTACATAATCAGACTGGCCACCTTATTTACATTATAATAATACAATGTTGTTCATTTCAAATGAGTAATTAGGTTAGACAATATCAACAATTGTTTTTTTTTCTAGTTTGTTTTTCGATCTATCGGTGATATGGCCGGAATAACTTGACCAGCATGCATTCTCGCTAGGGTAACAGTACGATATTGTTTACAAAAGTCAAAATGACGATGCAACGGGGCAGCATTAGGAAATATGCATATATACCGTTAATATTATTACAAGTTGATTGCACATGTACAAATACAAGATACATTGGAAACGACTATTATATATGCATACATTTACTAACCTCGGCTTTCCTACGCTTTTCGAAAGCTCTTGGCATCGGAAGTTGAATGGGTCGGCCATCTTTCACCTCTCTGATGACTGTCAATGGTATCGATGGAACGGCGTCTGGCTTCAACCGTGCCTAGAATTTACCGTGAACACCTAGCTCTGCCAACCTCAAAGGGTCTTGCGTAAAACTGTCCTTGGAGAAATGCACAGAACACAACCTGTGACAGGGACGGGGAACGAAGTTCCATCTCTTGCAATAAGGTGTCCACACTTTTCGGAGATTACTGTCTTTCGGGAATGAAAAAAAAATTAGTCCATTTCCCTTTTTCGCTTGGTTATTACAACCAAATGCTGCACAATAAACAATGTTGCAATCTATTTCATCAGAACACGTGTTTATATCGTAAACAAAACACCGTTATTGAAAGGTAAATTAGCTGTCAATCACTTCCTTCTCAAAATTTATCAAAAGAACAAATGACGTCACACAACATCAGCCTCGGTTTGGATTGAAAAATATGCATAAATTACAGGTAGCTCACTAGACAGTTATTATGGGCGTAAACTAGTATTTATATATTCCAAATATGGGAATAGAGACGTTTTTTTAAATTCTTGATACCTATTAAGAGGTTTAGTTGCAAAAAAACAGATATGATAAAATCATGTCACTAGTCCTTTAAGGCCCTTTGGTATTTCTGTGATTTTGACTAACCTGTTAAGGCCCTTTGGTATTTCTGTGATTTTGACTAACCTGTTAAGGCCCTTTGGTATTTCTGTGATTTTGACTAACCTGTTAAGGCCCTTTGGTATTTCTGTGATTTTGACTAACCTGTTAAGGCCCTTTGGTATTTCTGTGATTTTGACTAACCTGGTAAGGCCCTTTGGTATTTCTGTGATTTTGACTAACCTGTTAAGGCCCTTTGGTATTTCTGTGATTTTGACTAACCTGTTAAGGCCCTTTGGTATTTCTGTGATTTTGACTAACCTGTTAAGGCTCTTTGGTATTTCTGTGATCTTGACTAACCTGTTAAGGCCCTTTGGTATTTCTGTGATTTGTTGACTAACCTGTTAAGGCCCTTTGGTATTTCTGTGAATTTGACTAACCTGTTAAGGCCCTTTGGTATTTCTGTAATTTTGACTAACCTGTTAAGGCCCTTTGGTATTTCTGTGACTTTGACTAACCTGTTAAGGCTCTTTGGTATTTCTGTGATTTTGACTAACCTGTTAAGGGCCTTTGCTATTTCTATGATTTTGACTAACCTGTTAAGGCCCTTTGGTATTTCTGTGAATTTGACTAACCTGTTAAGGCCCTTTGGTATTTCTGTGATTTTGACTAACCTGTTAAGGCCCTTTGGTATTTCTGTGGTTTTGACTAACCTGTTAAGGCCCTTTGGTATTTCTGTGATTTTGACTAACCTGTTAAGGCCCTTTGGTATTTCTGTGATTTTGACTAACCTGTTAAGGCCCTTTGGTATTTCTGTGATTTTGACTAACCTGTTAAGGCCCTTTGGTATTTCTGTGATTTTGACTAACCTGTTAAGGCCCTTTGGTATTTCTGTGATTTTGACTAACCTGGTAAGGCCCTTTGGTATTTCTGTGATTTTGACTAACCTGTTAAGGCCCTTTGGTATTTCTGTGATTTTGACTAACCTGTTAAGGCCCTTTGGTATTTCTGTGATTTTGACTAACCTGTTAAGGCTCTTTGGTATTTCTGTGATCTTGACTAACCTGTTAAGGCCCTTTGGTATTTCTGTGATTTTTTGACTAACCTGTTAAGGCCCTTTGGTATTTCTGTGAATTTGACTAACCTGTTAAGGCCCTTTGGTATTTCTGTAATTTTGACTAACCTGTTAAGGCCCTTTGGTATTTCTGTGACTTTGACTAACCTGTTAAGGGCCTTTGCTATTTCTATGATTTTGACTAACCTGTTAAGGCCCTTTGGTATTTCTGTGAATTTGACTAACCTGTTAAGGCCCTTTGGTATTTCTGTGATTTTGACTAACCTGTTAAGGCCCTTTGGTATTTCTGTGGTTTTGACTAACCTGTTAAGGCCCTTTGGTATTTCTGTGATTTTGACTAACCTGTTAAGGCCCTTTGGTATTTCTGTGATTTTGACTAACCTGTTAAGGCTCTTTGGTATTTCTGTGATTTTGACTAACCTGTTAAGGCTTTTGGTATTTCTGTGATTTTGACTAACCTGTTAAGGCCCCTTGATATTTCTGTGATTTTGACTAACCTGTTAAGGCCCTTTGGTATTTCTGTGATTTTGACTAACCTGTTAAAGCCCCTTGATATTTCTGTGATTTTGACTAACCTGTTAAGGCTCTTTGGTATTTCTGTGATTTTGACTAACCTGTTAAGGCCCTTTGGTATTTCTGTGATTTTGACTAACCTGTTAAGGCCCTTTGGTATTTCTGTGATTTTGACTAACCTGTTAAGGCTCTTTGGTATTTCTGTGATCTTGACTAACCTGTTAAGGCCCTTTGGTATTTCTGTGATTTTTTGACTAACCTGTTAAGGCCCTTTGGTATTTCTGTGAATTTGACTAACCTGTTAAGGCCCTTTGGTATTTCTGTAATTTTGACTAACCTGTTAAGGCCCTTTGGTATTTCTGTGACTTTGACTAACCTGTTAAGGCTCTTTGGTATTTCTGTGATTTTGACTAACCTGTTAAGGGCCTTTGCTATTTCTATGATTTTGACTAACCTGTTAAGGCCCTTTGGTATTTCTGTGAATTTGACTAACCTGTTAAGGCCCTTTGGTATTTCTGTGATTTTGACTAACCTGTTAAGGCCCTTTGGTATTTCTGTGGTTTTGACTAACCTGTTAAGGCCCTTTGGTATTTCTGTGATTTTGACTAACCTGTTAAGGCCCTTTGGTATTTCTGTGATTTTGACTAACCTGTTAAGGCCCTTTGGTATTTCTGTGATTTTGACTAACCTGTTAAGGCCCTTTGGTATTTCTGTGATTTTGACTAACCTGGTAAGGCCCTTTGGTATTTCTGTGATTTTGACTAACCTGTTAAGGCCCTTTGGTATTTCTGTGATTTTGACTAACCTGTTAAGGCCCTTTGGTATTTCTGTGATTTTGACTAACCTGTTAAGGCTCTTTGGTATTTCTGTGATCTTGACTAACCTGTTAAGGCCCTTTGGTATTTCTGTGATTTTTTGACTAACCTGTTAAGGCCCTTTGGTATTTCTGTGAATTTGACTAACCTGTTAAGGCCCTTTGGTATTTCTGTAATTTTGACTAACCTGTTAAGGCCCTTTGGTATTTCTGTGACTTTGACTAACCTGTTAAGGGCCTTTGCTATTTCTATGATTTTGACTAACCTGTTAAGGCCCTTTGGTATTTCTGTGAATTTGACTAACCTGTTAAGGCCCTTTGGTATTTCTGTGATTTTGACTAACCTGTTAAGGCCCTTTGGTATTTCTGTGGTTTTGACTAACCTGTTAAGGCCCTTTGGTATTTCTGTGATTTTGACTAACCTGTTAAGGCCCTTTGGTATTTCTGTGATTTTGACTAACCTGTTAAGGCTCTTTGGTATTTCTGTGATTTTGACTAACCTGTTAAGGCTTTTGGTATTTCTGTGATTTTGACTAACCTGTTAAGGCCCCTTGATATTTCTGTGATTTTGACTAACCTGTTAAGGCCCTTTGGTATTTCTGTGATTTTGACTAACCTGTTAAGGCTCTTTGGTATTTCTGTGATCTTGACTAACCTGTTAAGGCCCTTTGGTATTTCTGTGATTTTTTGACTAACCTGTTAAGGCCCTTTGGTATTTCTGTGAATTTGACTAACCTGTTAAGGCCCTTTGGTATTTCTGTAATTTTGACTAACCTGTTAAGGCCCTTTGGTATTTCTGTGACTTTGACTAACCTGTTAAGGCTCTTTGGTATTTCTGTGATTTTGACTAACCTGTTAAGGGCCTTTGCTATTTCTATGATTTTGACTAACCTGTTAAGGCCCTTTGGTATTTCTGTGAATTTGACTAACCTGTTAAGGCCCTTTGGTATTTCTGTGATTTTGACTAACCTGTTAAGGCCCTTTGGTATTTCTGTGGTTTTGACTAACCTGTTAAGGCCCTTTGGTATTTCTGTGATTTTGACTAACCTGTTAAGGCCCTTTGGTATTTCTGTGATTTTGACTAACCTGTTAAGGCCCTTTGGTATTTCTGTGATTTTGACTAACCTGTTAAGGCCCTTTGGTATTTCTGTGATTTTGACTAACCTGTTAAGGCCCTTTGGTATTTCTGTGATTTTGACTAACCTGGTAAGGCCCTTTGGTATTTCTGTGATTTTGACTAACCTGTTAAGGCCCTTTGGTATTTCTGTGATTTTGACTAACCTGTTAAGACCCTTTGGTATTTCTGTGATTTTGACTAACCTGTTAAGGCTCTTTGGTATTTCTGTGATCTTGACTAACCTGTTAAGGCCCTTTGGTATTTCTGTGATTTTTTGACTAACCTGTTAAGGCCCTTTGGTATTTCTGTGAATTTGACTAACCTGTTAAGGCCCTTTGGTATTTCTGTAATTTTGACTAACCTGTTAAGGCCCTTTGGTATTTCTGTGACTTTGACTAACCTGTTAAGGGCCTTTGCTATTTCTATGATTTTGACTAACCTGTTAAGGCCCTTTGGTATTTCTGTGAATTTGACTAACCTGTTAAGGCCCTTTGGTATTTCTGTGATTTTGACTAACCTGTTAAGGCCCTTTGGTATTTCTGTGGTTTTGACTAACCTGTTAAGGCCCTTTGGTATTTCTGTGATTTTGACTAACCTGTTAAGGCCCTTTGGTATTTCTGTGATTTTGACTAACCTGTTAAGGCTCTTTGGTATTTCTGTGATTTTGACTAACCTGTTAAGGCTTTTGGTATTTCTGTGATTTTGACTAACCTGTTAAGGCCCCTTGATATTTCTGTGATTTTGACTAACCTGTTAAGGCCCTTTGGTATTTCTGTGATTTTGACTAACCTGTTAAGGCCCCTTGATATTTCTGTGATTTTGACTAACCTGTTAAAGCCCCTTGATATTTCTGTGATTTTGACTAACCTGTTAAGGCTCTTTGGTATTTCTGTGATTTTGACTAACCTGTTAAGGCCCTTTGGTATTTCTGCTCCTAGAGACTTTAAATCTCAGAAAAAAAAATTAAGATGCAAAACAGTTTTCTATTGTTGAAAGTGATGATACATACCGATGACCATGACCTTAATCCTTAGATGGGACATTAAAAACTTTAGAGAATACCGAAGGGGCAATAAAAAATGGACAATCCAGAGAATCTGGCAACACTGGGCACACAAGACGAAGACAAAAAAGAACGATAAAACATTTGCAACACTGTTCTTTTATCTTATATTTTCTTTTTTAATCTTGAAAATATAATTTTTTAAATTATTTACTTTATTTACATTCACGTAAAATTGTTTGCAAGACAATATTTAATAATTTCATTGACAGTTCATGTTGTTTAACGCCAATGTTTCAGCTATATTATTATACATTCGATGAGATGGTAATGATTTCATCTTTGTACTAGACAAACACCCTTAGTTGGATTCTTATTTTGTGAGCACACTGAAAACAGTTCACAGGTAAACGTGTCGCTCTACTCGGCTCTTGATTACGAGTCGACCAGATTGTGTTCTTTCTCCTTAATGCTACGTGCTTAGCGGAGAAGCACCAAATACCAATTCTATAGTCTTTAATTAGACTAGAATGGGGCTCAAAATCATGATCTACCCCGCTCAAGGCAGGAACGTTAACAATTACACCAAGTATAGGAACGTTAACAATTACACCAAGTATAGGAACGTTAACAATTACACCAAGGATGCTGCTACAGTTGTGATCTTTACGGTATTGTGTATTAATTCATTTATTCACACCTCTCCATGACAAATGATAAACTATCTAATGTGATAATGATTATTAGCTACAAACAAAATAGCAATGGTTTATTGTTCTTTAGAAAGTAAGTCATGTTTGGAGGTTACTGATAAGCGGTCCGTGGTTTTCCTCATGTATTTCTTTGCGGTTCTCCACGTATAAAACTAATCTCCAATTCGTGTCAGTTACTTACAAAAAGATAATAATGGCTTGACACAGATAGTACCTTTACATATCTCATAAACAAACTGAACGCCACGTGTGCTACTTACTGACAGAAGATCAATCGTTTTTATCAGGTATTTCTTTGTGGTACCTCACAAAATGAAGCTTATTTCCTGGTTTGTCAAATGAACAGTTCTACTAAGTTAAGCTTCTATTTTCCAAAATGCTGTTCGCCATAATTATACAAATATACATTTTACAAATAACATTAATTTATTAAAACAATAAGTAAAATTATAATGACACAATCTAAGAAAAAATGCAAACCAAAAAAAGACTTCAATTTTAATTAGTTTGTATGTAATAATAATAACAACACAACTCCTGCCGAAGCACCTGAGTTCGGCATCTGTTTTTACATGTCTTAGTGGGGCTCTTGTTCATTTCGTCAAACTACATGTCATCACGGTGGTAGTTCAGTGCTGTGATGTCAGCCTCACTTTCGGCTTAAAAACTATATTCGCTTCGTCTTTACTTCATTTTTTGTAAGAAGTCCATGTTGTATTTATTTTATTAGTATTTATTTACATATAATGGTGTTCAGTACTATTTATTTTATTAGTATTTATTTACTGGTGTTCAGTACTATTTATCTTATTAGTATTTATTTACTGGTGTTCAGTACTATTTATTTTATTAGTATTTATTTACTGGTGTTCAGTACTATTTATTTTATTAGTATTTATTTACACATACTGGTGTTCAGTACTATTTATTTTATTAGTATTTATTTACATATAATGGTGTCCAGTACTATTTATTTTATTAGTATTTATTTACTGGTGTTCAGTACTATTTATTTTATTAGTATTTATTTACACATACTGGTGTTCAGTACTATTTATTTTATTAGTATTTATTTACATATAATGGTGTTCAGTACTATTTATTTTATTAGTATTTATTTACTGGTGTTCAGTACTATTTATCTTATTAGTATTTATTTACTGGTGTTCAGTACTATTTATTTTATTAGTATTTATTTACACATACTGGTGTTCAGTACTATTTATTTTATTAGTATTTATTTACATATAATGGTGTCCAGTACTATTTATTTTATTAGTATTTATTTACTGGTGTTCAGTACTATTTATTTTATTAGTATTTATTTACACATACTGGTGTTCAGTACTATTTATTTTATTAGTATTTATTTACACATACTGGTGTTCAGTGCTATTTATTTTATTAGTATTTATTTACACATACTGGTGTTCAGTACTATTTATTTTATTAGTATTTATTTACATATAATGGTGTCCAGTACTATTTATCTTATTAGTATTTATTTACTGGTGTTCAGTACTATTTATTTTATTAGTATTTATTTACACATACTGGTGTTCAGTACTATTTATTTTATTAGTATTTATTTACACATACTGGTGTTCAGTACTATTTATCTTATTAGTATTTATTTACTGGTGTTCAGTACTATTTATTTTATTAGTATTTATTTACACATACTGGTGTTCAGTACTATTTATTTTATTAGTATTTATTTACATATAATGGTGTCCAGTACTATTTATTTTATTAGTATTTATTTACTGGTGTTCAGTACTATTTATTTTATTAGTATTTATTTACACATACTGGTGTTCAGTACTATTTATTTTATTAGTATTTATTTACACATACTGGTGTTCAGTACTATTTATCTTATTAGTATTTATTAACTGGTGTTCAGTACTATTTATTTTATTAGTATTTATTTACTGGTGTTCAGTACTATTTATTTTATTAGTATTTATTTACACATACTGGTGTTCAGTACTATTTATTTTATTAGTATTTATTTACATATAATGGTGTCCAGTACTATTTATTTTATTAGTATTTATTTACTGGTGTTCAGTACTATTTATTTTATTAGTATTTATTTACACATACTGGTGTTCAGTACTATTTATTTTATTAGTATTTATTTACATATAATGGTGTTCAGTACTATTTATTTTATTAGTATTTATTTACTGGTGTTCAGTACTATTTATCTTATTAGTATTTATTTACTGGTGTTCAGTACTATTTATTTTATTAGTATTTATTTACACATACTGGTGTTCAGTACTATTTATTTTATTAGTATTTATTTACATATAATGGTGTCCAGTACTATTTATTTTATTAGTATTTATTTACTGGTGTTCAGTACTATTTATTTTATTAGTATTTATTTACACATACTGGTGTTCAGTACTATTTATTTTATTAGTATTTATTTACACATACTGGTGTTCAGTGCTATTTATTTTATTAGTATTTATTTACACATACTGGTGTTCAGTACTATTTATTTTATTAGTATTTATTTACATATAATGGTGTCCAGTACTATTTATCTTATTAGTATTTATTTACTGGTGTTCAGTACTATTTATTTTATTAGTATTTATTTACACATACTGGTGTTCAGTACTATTTATTTTATTAGTATTTATTTACACATACTGGTGTTCAGTACTATTTATCTTATTAGTATTTATTTACTGGTGTTAGGTACTATTTAATTTATTAGTATTTATTTACACATACTGGTCTTCAGTACTATTTATTTTATTAGTATTTATTTACACATACTGGTGTTCAGTACTATTTATTTTATTAGTATTTATTTACATATAATGGTGTCCAGTACTATTTATTTTATTAGTATTTATTTACTGGTGTTCAGTACTATTTATTTTATTAGTATTTATTTACACATACTGGTGTTCAGTACTATTTATTTTATTAGTATTTATTTACACATACTGGTGTTCAGTACTATTTATCTTATTAGTATTTATTAACTGGTGTTCAGTACTATTTATTTTATTAGTATTTATTTACTGGTGTTCAGTACTATTTATTTTATTAGTATTTATTTACACATACTGGTGTTCAGTACTATTTATTTTATTAGTATTTATTTACATATAATGGTGTCCAGTACTATTTATTTTATTAGTATTTATTTACAGATACTGGTGTTCAGTACTATTTATTTTATTAGTATTTATTTACACATACTAATGTTCAGGACTATTTATTTTATTAGTATTTATTTACTGGTGTTCAGTACTATTTATTTTATTAGTATTTATTTACTGGTGTTCAGTACTATTTATTTTATTAGTATTTATTTACACATACTGGTGTTCAGTACTATTTATTTTATTAGTATTTATTTACACATACTGGTGTTCAGTACTATTTATCTTATTAGTATTTATTTACTGGTGTTCAGTACTATTTATTTTATTAGTATTTATTTACACATACTGTTGTTCAGTACTATTTATTTTATTAGTATTTATTTACACATACTGGTGTTCCGTACTATTTATTTTATTAGTATTTATTTACACATACTGGTGTTCAGTACTATTTATCTTATTAGTATTTATTGACTGGTGTTCAGTACTATTTATTTTATTAGTATTTATTTACTGGTGTTCAGTACTATTTATTTTATTAGTATTTATTTACACATACTGGTGTTCAGTACTATTTATTTTATTAGTATTTATTTACACATACTGGTGTTCAGTACTATTTATCTTATTAGTATTTATTTACTGGTGTTCAGTACTATTTATTTTATTAGTATTTATTTACACATACTGGTGTTCAGTACTATTTATTTTATTAGTATTTATTTACACATACTGGTGTTCAGTACTATTTATTTTATTAGTATTTATTTACACATACTGGTGTTCAGTACTATTTATCTTATTAGTATTTATTTACTGGTGTTAGGTACTATTTAATTTATTAGTATTTATTTACACATACTGGTCTTCAGTACTAATTATTTTATTAGTATTTATTTACACATACTGGTGTTCAGTACTATTTATCTTATTAGTATTTATTTACTGGTGTTCAGTACTATTTATTTTATTAGTATTTATTTACATATACTGGTGTTCAGTACTATTTATTTTATTAGTATTTATTTAATGGTGTTCAGTACTATTTATTTTATTAGTATTTATTTACGCATACTGGTGTTCAGTACTATTTATTTTATTAGTATTTATTTACTGGTGTTCAGTACTATTTATTTTATTAGTATTTATTTACATATACTGGTGTTCAGTACTATTTATCTTATTAGTATTTATTTACACATACTGGTGTTCAGTACTATTTATCTTATTAGTATTTATGTACTGGTGTTCAGTACTATTTATTTTATTAGTATTTATTTACACATACTGGTGTTCAGTACTATTTATTTTATTAGTATTTATTTACACATACTGGTGTTCAGTACTATTTATCTTATTAGTATTTATTTACTGGTGTTCAGTACTATTTATTTTATTAGTATTTATTTACACATACTGGTGTACAGTACTATTTATTTTATTAGTATTTATTTACACATACTGGTGTTCAGTACTATTTATTTATTAGTATTTATTTACACATACTGGTGTTCAGTACTATTTATTTTATTAGTATTTATTTACACATACTGGTGTTCAGTACTATTTATTTTATTAGTAGTTATTTACTGGTGTTCAGTACTATTTATTTTATTAGTATTTATTTACACATACTGGTGTTCAGTACTATTTATTTTATTAGTATTTATTTACTGGTGTTCAGTACTATTTATTTTATTAGCATTTATTTACTGGTGTTCAGTACTATTTATTTTATTAGTATTTATTTACACATACTGGTGTTCAGTACTATTTATTTTATTAGTATTTATTTACACATACTGGTGTTCAGTACTATTTATTTTATTAGTATTTATTTACACATACTGGTGTTCAGTACTATTTATCTTATTAGTATTTATTTACTGGTGTTCAGTACTATTTATTTTATTAGTATTTATTTACACATACTGGTGTACAGTACTATTTATTTTATTAGTATTTATTTACACATACTGGTGTTCAGTACTATTTATTTATTAGTATTTATTTACACATACTGGTTTTCAGTACTATTTATTTTATTAGTATTTATTTACACATACTGGTGTTCAGTACTATTTATTTTATTAGTATTTATTTACACATACTGGTGTTCAGTACTATTTATCTTATTAGTATTTATTTACTGGTGTTCAGTACTATTTATTTTATTAGTATTTATTTACACATACTGGTGTACAGTACTATTTATTTTATTAGTATTTATTTACACATACTGGTGTTCAGTACTATTTATTTATTAGTATTTATTTACACATACTGTGTTCAGTACTATTTATTTTATTAGTATTTATTTACTGGTGTTCAGTACTATTTATTTTATTAGTATTTATTTACTGGTGTTCAGTACTATTTGTTTTATTAGTATTTATTTACTGGTGTTCAGTACTATTTATTTTATTAGTATTTATTTACTGGTGTTCAGTACTATTTAATTTATTAGTATTTATTTACACATACTGGTGTTCAGTACTACTTATTTTATTAGTATTTATTTACACATACTGGTGTTCAGTACTATTTATTTTATTAGTATTTATTTACACATACTGGTGTTCAGTACTATTTATTTTATTAGTATTTATTTACACATACTGGTGTTCAGTACTATTTATTTTATTAGTATTTATTTACACATACTAATGTTCAGGACTATTTATCTTATTAGTATTTATTTACACATACTGGTGTTCAGTACTATTTATTTTATTAGTATTTATTTACTGGTGTTCAGTACTATTTATTTTATTAGTATTTATTTACTGGTGTTCAGTACTATTTACATATCAGATGATGTTTGTGTCGTGTAACAGTATTACAACGGGTGTTACATGTGAAGCAGGATTTGTTTACCCCTCTGAATTCACCTCCGTTTTTAGTGGGGTTCGTGTTGTAATTTCTATGTACATAGTGTTTTGCAGATAATGTTTTGTCCTATGATTCTGGCCATTGTATTGCCTGTCCTAAGATTCTGGCCATTGTATTGCCTGTCCTATGATTCTGGCCATTGTATTGCCTGTCCTATGATTCTGGCCATTGTATTGCCTGTCCTATGATTCTGGCCATTGTATTGTGTGTCCTATGATTCTGGCCATTGTATTGCCTGTCCTATGATTCTGGCCATTGTATTGCCTGTCCTATGATTCTGGCCATTGCATTGCCTGTCCTATGATTCTGGCCATTGCATTGTCTGTCCTATGGTTCTGGCCATTGTATTGCCTGTCCTATGATTCTGGCCATTGTATTGCCTGTCCTATGATTCTGGCCATTGTTTTGCCTGTCCTATGCTAGTTCTGATTACCAGTTTGATATCTCCAACCTCTTCTTGATGCATGATTTCGAAATTTTTATAACTTCGCTCTCGCACGACACCGGATGTCGTCGTTTGAGTACACAAACAAGAAACACCAACACCCACACCCAGCACAACACCCATACCCAGCACAACACCCACACCCAGCATATACTGTTAAAATATTGTATTGTTGTTATGACTATAATTAAGTTACATGTAATTAAATAAAAAGTTTTTGCTAATGTCAGGACTTGTTGAACAAGGCATAGTGATGGATCTTCCGCTTTCTAACTATTTATCGGATTTTTCTCTTTGGTGATAAACTGGTCAAATACGAATGACATATATTCACTTAAATGTCAATGTGTTTTCTAGAAATATTTCTATTTCTTGCATTTACACAACTGGAAATGCCAAAAGGTGCTAATAATTCAACTTGTTTTCCTTGCTTAAAAGCCGTAAATTATAGACCATGCTGATCAATAACATAGCTTTCTAATGAATCAAGTACAATAGTTTACACGTAATACGACGATCGGATTAGGTTAGTGCTTTATTAGATTCAACAAGACGTTTTCTTCTATGAACAAATGAATGGGCGAAAGAAACATTTATATGACATTTTAAAATAAAATCTTTTGTTGCTTGTTTGCTGCAGTACAGTGATAAAAGTTGCCACAGTACAGTGATACACGTTATTAAGTGGATCACGAGTAAAACCTTATTTGTCCAGTTATATATATATTTTTTTTAATTTTAAAGAATACATTAGACTCTTTCTACGATTTTGATATTTGATTTTGGAAATCTGTCCACAGCTAAAATAGTTTTCATTCTGTATTTGTAAATATCTAAAATTATTAAATAACGCGTTTATTGTTTTATCAGAATAAAGGAAAGTCTACTCTTTAATGCATGCCCCCCTCACCCCCAATGCATATTTGTTTGTTTGCTTTCGTGTGCTAGTAACAATACATACACATTAATACATAAAGTCCACACACATTCCTACAAAAAACGCATTCATTCTAACACGCGATGTGTAGCATAATAATTCTGTGATACATTTTCAAGCCAGACATATATTCTAATACATTGATATTTAGAATTATCGTTATCTATTCTTCTGTTATATTATGCGACTGACATACTTAGTTTGAGATGAAAGCCCATGCAGTTATAGCGAATTGACCGCTTATCTCTCTTGAAAGGAGAACGACTACAAATATCAAATCCGGCTATATTGTGTAATGATTAGCGTGTTTGACCCCGGATATGATAGATCGTAGCTATAAGACTAAACTAATCATAGAGCACCAAAGCATAGAAGAGTAAATTAATATAAAATACTCATGTCTAGAAGTGTAAAACACCTACAGTACTCAAGTCTAGAAGTGTAAAACACCTACAGCACTCAAGTCTAGAAGTGTAAAACACCTACAGCACTCAAGTCTAGAAGTGTAAAACACCTACAGTACTCATGTCTAGAAGTGTAAAACACCTACAGTACTCAAGTCTAGAAGTGTAAAACACCTACAGTACTCATGTCTAGAAGTGTAAAACACCTACAGTACTCATGTCTAGAAGTGTAAAACACCTACAGTACTCAAGTCTAGAAGTGTAAAACACCTACAGCACTCAAGTCTAGAAGTGTAAAACACCTACAGCACTCAAGTCTAGAAGTGTAAAACACCTACAGCACTCAAGTCTAGAAGTGTAAAACACCTACAGTACTCAAGTCTAGAAGTGTAAAACACCTACAGCACTCAAGTCTAGAAGTGTAAAACACCTACAGCACTCAAGTCTAGAAGTGTAAAACACCTACAGTACTCATGTCTAGAAGTGTAAAACACCTACAGTACTCAAGTCTAGAAGTGTAAAACACCTACATCACTCAAGTCTAGAAGTGTAAAACACCTACAGCACTCAAGTCTAGAAGTGTAAAACACCTACAGTACTCATGTCTAGAAGTGTAAAACACCTACAGTACTCAAGTCTAGAAGTGTAAAACACCTACAGCACTCAAGTCTAGAAGTGTAAAACACCTACAGCACTCAAGTCTAGAAGTGTAAAACACCTACAGTACTCATGTCTAGAAGTGTAAAACACCTACAGTACTCAAGTCTAGAAGTGTAAAACACCTACAGCACTCAAGTCTAGAAGTGTAAAACACCTACAGCACTCAAGTCTAGAAGTGTAAAACACCTACAGTACTCATGTCTAGAAGTGTAAAACACCTACAGTACTCAAGTCTAGAAGTGTAAAACACCTACAGTACTCATGTCTAGAAGTGTAAAACACCTACAGTACTCATGTCTAGAAGTGTAAAACACCTACAGTACTCAAGTCTAGAAGTGTAAAACACCTACAGCACTCAAGTCTAGAAGTGTAAAACACCTACAGCACTCAAGTCTAGAAGTGTAAAACACCTACAGTACTCAAGTCTAGAAGTGTAAAACACCTACAGCACTCAAGTCTAGAAGTGTAAAACACCTACAGTACTCATGTCTAGAAGTGTAAAACACCTACAGTACTCAAGTCTAGAAGTGTAAAACACCTACAGTACTCATGTCTAGAAGTGTAAAACACCTACAGTACTCATGTCTAGAAGTGTAAAACACCTACAGTACTCAAGTCTAGAAGTGTAAAACACCTACAGCACTCAAGTCTAGAAGTGTAAAACACCTACAGCACTCAAGTCTAGAAGTGTAAAACACCTACAGTACTCAAGTCTAGAAGTGTAAAACACCTACAGTACTCATGTCTAGAAGTGTAAAACACCTACAGTACTCATGTCTAGAAGTGTAAAACACCTACAGTACTCAAGTCTAGAAGTGTAAAACACCTACAGCACTCAAGTCTAGAAGTGTAAAACACCTACAGCACTCAAGTCTAGAAGTGTAAAACACCTACAGCACTCAAGTCTAGAAGTGTAAAACACCTACAGTACTCAAGTCTAGAAGTGTAAAACACCTACAGCACTCAAGTCTAGAAGTGTAAAACACCTACAGTACTCATGTCTAGAAGTGTAAAACACCTACAGCACTCAAGTCTAGAAGTGTAAAACACCTACATCACTCAAGTCTAGAAGTGTAAAACACCTACAGCACTCAAGTCTAGAAGTGTAAAACACCTACATCACTCAAGTCTAGAAGTGTAAAACACCTACAGCACTCAAGTCTAGAAGTGTAAAACACCTACATCACTCAAGTCTAGAAGTGTAAAACACCTACAGCACTCAAGTCTAGAAGTGTAAAACACCTACAGCACTCAAGTCTAGAAGTGTAAAACACCTACAGTACTCATGTCTAGAAGTGTAAAACACCTACAGTACTCAAGGCTAGAAGTGTAAAACACCTACATCACTCAAGTCTAGAAGTGTAAAACACCTACATCACTCAAGTCTAGAAGTGTAAAACACCTACATCACTCAAGTCTAGAAGAGTTAAACACCTACAGCACTCAAGTCTAGAAGTGTAAAACACCTACAGCACTCAAGTCTAAAAGAGTTAAAAACCTACAGTACTCAAGTCTAGAAGTGTAAAACACCTACAGCACTCAAGTCTAGAAGTGTAAAACACCTACAGCACTCAAGTCTAGAAGTGTAAAACACCTACAGCATTCAAGTCTAGAAGAGTTAAACACCTACAGCATTCAAGTCTAGAAGAGTTAAACACCTACAGCACTCAAGTCTAGAAGAGTAAACGAACATACATTAGTCTAGAAGAGTAAACGAACATACATTAGTCTAGAAGAATAAACGAACATACATTAGTCTAGAAGAATAAACGAACACACATTAGTCTAGAAGAGAAAACGAACATACATTAGTCTAAAAGAATAAACGAACATACATTAGTCTAGAAGAGTAAACGAACATACATTAGTCTAGAAGAATAAACGAACATACATTAGTCTAGAAGAGTAAACGAACATACATTAGTCTAGAAGAGTAAACGAACATACATTAGTCTAGAAGAGTAAACGAACATACATTAGTCTAGAAGAATAAACGAACATACATTAGTCTAGAAGAATAAACGAACACACATTAGTCTAGAAGAGTAAACGAACATACATTAGTCTAAAAGAATAAACGAACATATATTAGTCTAGAAGAGTAAACGAACATACATTAGTCTAGAAGAATAAACGAACATACATTAGTCTAGAAGAGTAAACGAACATACATTAGTCTAGAAGAGTAAACGAACATACGTTAGTCTAGAAGAATAAACGAACATACATTAGTCTAGAAGAGTAAGCGAACATACATTAGTCTAGAAGAGTAAACGAACATACATTAGTCTAGAAGAGTAAACGAACATACATTAGTCTAGAAGAATAAACGAACATACATTAGTCTAGAAGAGTAAACGAACATACATTAGTCTAGAAGAGTAAACGAACATACGTTAGTCTAGAAAAATAAACGAACATACATTAGTCTAGAAGAGTAAACGAACATACATTAGTCTAGAAGAATAAACAAACATACATTAGTCTAGAAGAGTAAACGAACATACATTAGTCTAGAAGAGTAAACGAACATACATTAGTCTAGAGGAGTAAACGAACATACATTAGTCTAGAAGAGTAAACGAACATACATTAGTCTAGAAGAGTAAACGAACATACATTAGTCTAGAAGAGTAAACGAACATACATTAGTCTAGAAGAGTAAACGAACATACGTTAGTCTAGAAGAATAAACGAACATACATTAGTCTAGAAGAGTAAACGAACATACGTTAGTCTAGAAGAATAAACGAACATACATTAGTCTAGAAGAGTAAACGAACATACATTAGTCTAGAAGAGTAAACGAACATACATTAGTCTAGAAGAGTAAACGAACATACATTAGTCTAGAAGAATAAACGAACATACATTAGTCTAGAAGAGTAAACGAACATACATTAGTCTAGAAGAGTAAACGACCATACATTAGTCTAGAAGAGTAAACGAACATACGTTAGTCTAGAAGAATAAACGAACATACATTAGTCTAGAAGAGTAGACGAATATACGTTAGTCTAGAAGAATAAACGAACATACATTAGTCTAGAAGAGTAAACGAACATACATTAGTTTAGAAGAATAAACGAACATACATTAGTCTAGAAGAGTAAACGAACATACATTAGTCTAGAAGAGTAAACGAACATACGTTAGTCTAGAAGAATAAACGAACATACATTAGTCTAGAAGAGTAAACGAACATACATTAGTCTAGAAGAGTAAACGAACATACATTAGTCTAGAAGAATAAACGAACATACGTTAGTCTAGAAGAGTAAACGAACATACATTAGTCTAGAAGAGTAAACGAACATACGTTAGTCTAGAAGAATAAACGAACATACATTAGTCTAGAAGAGTAAACGAACATACATTAGTCTAGAAGAGTAAACGAACATACATTAGTCTAGAAGAGTAAACGAACATACATTAGTCTAGAAGAATAAACGAACATACATTAGTCTAGAAGAGTAAACGAACATACATTAGTCTAGAAGAGTAAACGAACATACATTAGTCTAGAAGAGTAAACGAACATACATTAGTCTATAAGAGTAAACGAACATACATTAGTCTAGAAGAGTAAACGAACATACATTAGTCTAGAAGAATAAACGAACATACATTAGTCTAGAAGAGTAAACGAACATACATTAGTCTAGAAGAATAAACGAACATACATTAGTCTAGAAGAGTAAACGAACATACATTAGTCTAGAAGAATAAACCAAATGTAGAACAACTCATAATAGCCTGATACTAATCTACATGGTAATTTCGTACACCATATTATATGGGATGGTAAAAGTGCCTTCCCAGTCGTAAATAAGTACGTGCCAGTTTTAATTGTCGTAAATAAGTACGTGCCAGTTTAATTGTAGTAAATAAGTACGTGCCAGTTTAATTGTAGTAAATAAGTACGTGCCAGTTTTAATTGTCGTAAATAAGTACGTGCCAGTTTAATTGTAGTAAATAAGTACGTGCCAGTTTTAATTGTCGTAAATAAGTACGTGCCAGTTTAATTGTCGTAAATAAGTACGTGCCAGTTTAATTGTCGTAAATAAGTACGTGCCAGTTTTAATTGTCGTAAATAAGTACGTGCCAGTTTAATTGTAGTAAAAAGAAGACGAATGTAAAACGTCTAAGAGAAAAGTAGAGGCTTCATTTCAATAAGATATATTATCTGAACATCATAATTTCCTGTCGTACGAAACTAAATCACCACTACACGTTGCTGAAGGAAATGATAAGATACTGTCAGGATTCCAAAAAACACGTTTTCTAACCATCATTTTATCTAATTGCTGCAAAGATGAAATATATATTTTTGTTAATTCACATGGTATAATAAGAAAGATAAAATGGATAAATTGCTTTATGAGAAAATTCCCTTCTTAATTAAGGATGGTATGACTCAATAGCTCGCCCACTTAAATAAAATAGGGTAGGACGGATGTGATCAGAGGTAACCAACCCATCATTGATAATGACGTCTTGTAATGTCGTCTGTATTGGTGTCAGTTAAAACATATTTTATGTTCTCAAAAGATATAAAACAGATTAGACACAAGTATGAGGTTTTCTCCGATTTGAAAATTGCAGTAGGGTTATAGTTAGGGTTGTGATGTTTAACGCCACTTTCAACAATATTTCAGCTATATGGTGGCGGTTTATTGGTGGAGGAAACTGGAATACCAGGAGAAAACCACCGACCGGCCGCATGTCACTGACAAACGTTATCACATAATGTTGTATCGAATTCACAACTTTAGTGGTGATAGACACTGATTGCATAGGTAGATGTAAATGCAACTACCATACGATCACGACCACGAAAGCCCCTAATAGTGCAGCTTAATATATAAATGGGTTGGTTATTGGTGTTTAACGCCACTTTCATGTCTATTTCAGTTATATCGTGGTGGTCAATCTATCGAGGAAAGAGGAGTATCCAGAGAAAATCCGAAAATCACAATTCTGCCACAATTCTGCCACAATTCGCTGACAATTTTTAACAAGTAAAATGGTATCGAGTACATCAAGTAACGGGCTGCCCGTTACTTGGTGTACTCGATACCATTTTACTTGTTGTGCCTGATGTAGGTTATTCTAATCTGTTGATTATGAGCGTGCCTGATGTAGGTTATTCTAATCTGTTGATTATGAGCGTGCCTGATGTAGGTTATTCTAATCTGTTGATTATGAGCGTGCCTGATGTAGGTTATTCTAATCTGTTGATTATGAGCGTGCCTGATGTAGGTTATTCTAATCTGTTGATTATGAGCGTGCCTGATGTAGGTTATTCCAGTCATGTGTTGATTATGAGCGTGCCTGATGTATGTTATTACAGTCATGTGTTGATTATCAGCGTGTCTAATGTAGGTTATTCCAGCCTTGTGTTGATTATGAGCGTACCTGATGTAGGTTATTCCAGTCATGTGTTGATTATGAGCGTGCCTGATGTAGGTTATTCCAGTCATGTGTTGATTATGAGCGTGCCTGATGTAGGTTATTCCAGTCATGTGTTGATTATGAGCGTGCCTGATGTAGGTTATTCCGGTCACGTGTTGATTATGAGCGTGCCTGATGTAGGTTATTCCAGTCATGTGTTGATTATGAGCGTGGCTGATGTAGGTTATTCTAGTCACGTGTTGATTATGAGCGTGTCTGATGTAGGTTATTCCAGTCATGTGTTGATTATGAGCGTACCTGATGTAGGTTATTCCAGTCATGTGTTGATTATGAGCGTTTCTGATGTAGGTTATTCCAGTCACGTGTTGATTATGAGCGTGTCTGATGTAGGTTATTCCAGTCATGTGTTGATTATGAGCGTACCTGATGTAGGTTATTCCAGTCACGTGTTGATTATGAGCGTGCCTGATGTAGGTTATTCCAGTCACGTGTTGATTATGAGCGTTCCTGATGTAGGTTATTCCAGTCATGTGTTGATTATGAGCGTGCCTGATGTAGGTTATTCCAGTCACTTGTTGATTATGAGCGTGCCTGATGTAGGTTATTCCAGTCATGTGTTGATTATGAGCGTGCCTGATGTAGGTTATTCCAGTCACGTGTTGATTATGAGCGTGCCTGATGTAGGTTATTCCAGTCACGTGTTGATTATGTGCGTGCCTGATGTAGGTTATTCCAGTCACGTGTTGATTATGAGCGTGCCTGATGTAGGTTATTCCAGTCACGTGTTGATTATGAGCGTGCCTGATGTAGGTTATTCCAGTCAAGTGTTGACTATGAGCGTGCCTGATGTAGGTTATTCCAGTCACGTGTTGATTATGAGCGTATCTGATGTAGGTTATTCCAGTCACGTGTTGATTATGAGCGTGTCTGATGTAGGTTATTCCAGTCACGTGTTGATTATGAACGTGCCTGATGTAGGTTATTCCAGTCACGTGTTGATTATGTGCGTGCCTGATGTAGGTTATTCCAGTCACGTGTTGATTATGAGCGTGCCTGATGTAGGTTATTCCAGTCACGTGTTGATTATGAGCGTGCCTGATGTAGGTTATTCCAGTCACGTGTTGATTATGAGCGTGCCTGATGTAGGTTATTCCAGTCACGTGTTGATTATGAGCGTGCCTGATGTAGGTTATTCCAGAAACGCGTCGTGCACACTAAATTATATATCTACGTTTTTATTACTATTACTGAGTCGATACATTTGCTGGTGGATTATTAGTTCCCGAGGGTACCACCCGCACAGTGGTCAATGTTTTTTGCACTGGCATGGTTTATTAGATATATTTGTTATTGTTATTTACAGTTCCTGCATAATGTAATTATTATTAAAACTAAAGTTCTCCTCCCTTAGACATTGGTGACTTTAGCCGATGTTGACTATCCAGTTCATACCCTATGGTATCCTGCTCCAAAAGTCTTTAATTAGTTGGCATTCCAATATTTTGATTATGATCTTACATGATGATGATTATTCAAGAAGCGTGTCGTGTGCACTACCTTCTATATCTACGTTTGTATTAAAGGATTTATTTCAATGTGGAAATATGTTACAGGTTATTAAACATACAAGTATTCCTTGAAATATGTTACAGGTTATTAAACATACAAGTATTCCTTGAAATATGTTACAGGTTATTAAACATACAAGTATTCCTTGAAATATGTTACAGGTTATTAAACAGACAAGTATTCCTTGAAATATGCTACAGGTTATTAAACATACAAGTATTCCTTGAAATATGTTACAGGTTATTAAACATAAAAGTATTCCTTGAAATATGTTACAGGTTATTAAACATACAAGTATTCCTTGAAATATGTTACAGGTTATTAAACAGACAAGTATTCTTTGAAATATGCTACAGGTTATTAAACATACAAGTATTCCTGGAAATATGCTACAGGTTATTAAACATACAAGTATTCCTTGAAATATTTTACAGGTTATTAAACAAACAAGTATTCCTTGAAATATGTTACAGGTTATTAAACATACAAGTATTCCTTGAAATATACTACAGGTTATTAAACATACAAGTATTCCTTAAAATATAATACAGGTTATTAAACATACAAGTATTCCTTGAAATATGTTACAGGTTATTAAACAGACAAGTATTCTTTGAAATATGCTACAGGTTATTAAACATACAAGTATTCCTGGAAATATGCTACAGGTTATTAAACATACAAGTATTCCTTGAAATATTTTACAGGTTATTAAACATACAAGTATTCCTTGAAATATGTTACAGGTTATTAAACATACAAGTATTCCTTGAAATATACTACAGGTTATTAAACATACAAGTATTCCTTAAAATATAATACAGGTTATTAAACATACAAGTATTCCTTGAAATATGTTACAGGTTATTAAACATACAAGTATTCCTTGAAATATACTACAGGTTATTAAACATACAAGTATTCCTTAAAATACAATACAGGTTATTAAACATACAAGTATTCCTTGAAATATGTTACAGGTTATTAAACATACAAGTATTCCTTGAAATATACTACAGGTTATTAAACATACAAGTATTCCTTAAAATATAATACAGGTTATTAAACATACAAGTATTCCTTGAAATATGTTACAGGTTATTAAACATACAAGTATTCCTTGAAATATGTTACAGGTTATTAAACATACAAGTATTCCTTGAAATATGTTACAGGTTATTAAACATACAAGTATTCCTTGAAATATGTTACAGGTTATTAAGCATACAAGTATTCCTTGAAATATGTTACAGGTTATTAAACAGACAAGTATTCCTTGAAATATGCTACAGGTCATTAAACATACAAGTATTCCTGGAAATATGCTACAAGTTATTAAACATACAAGTATTCCTTGAAATATGTTACAGGTTATTAAACATACAAGTATTCCTTGAAATATACTACAGGTTATTAAACATACAAGTATTCCTTAAAATATTTTACAGGTTATTAAACATACAAGTATTCCTTGAAATATGTTACAGGTTATTAAACATACAAGTATTCCTTGAAATATACTACAGGTTATTAAACATACAAGTATTCCTTAAAATATAATACAGGTTATTAAACATACAAGTATTCCTTGAAATATGTTACAGGTTATTAAACATACAAGTATTCCTTGAAATATGTTACAGGTTATTAAACATACAAGTATTCCTTGAAATATGTTACAGGTTATTAAACATACAAGTATTCCTTGAAATATGTTACAGGTTATTAAGCATACAAGTATTCCTTGAAATATGTTACAGGTTATTAAACAGACAAGTATTCCTTGAAATATGCTACAGGTCATTAAACATACAAGTATTCCTGGAAATATGCTACAAGTTATTAAACATACAAGTATTCCTTGAAATATGTTACAGGTTATTAAACATACAAGTATTCCTTGAAATATGCTACAAGTTATTAAACATACAAGTATTCCTTGAAATATGCTACAGGTTATTAAACATACAAGTATTCATTGAAATATGTTACAGGTTATTAAACATACAAGTATTCCTTGAAATATGTTACAGGTTATTAAACATACAAGTATTCCTTGAAATATGTTACAGGTTATTAAACATACAAGTATTCCTTGAAATATGCTACAGGTTATTAAACATACAAGTATTCCTTGAAATATGCTACAGGTTATTAAACATACAAGTATTCCTTGAAATATGTTACAGGTTATTAAACAGACAAGTATTCCTTGAAATATGCTACAGGTTATTAAACATACAAGTATTCCTGGACATATGCTACAGGTTATTAAACATACAAGTATTCCTTGAAATATGTTACAGGTTACTAAACATACAAGTATTCCTTGAAATATGTTACAGGTTATTAAACAGACAAGTATTCTTTGAAATATGCTACAGGTTATTAAACATACAAGTATTCCTGGAAATATGCTACAGGTTATTAAACATACAAGTATTCCTTGAAATATGTTACAGGTTATTAAACATACAAGTATTCCTGGAAATATGTTACAGGTTATTAAACATACAAGTATTGCTTGAAATATACTACAGGTTATTAAACATACAAGTATTCCTTAAAATATACTACAGGTTATTAAACATACAAGTATTCCTTGAAATATGTTACAGGTTATTAAACATACAAGTATTCCTTGAAACATGTTACAGGTTATTAAACATACAAGTATTCCTTGAAATATGCTACAAGTTATTAAACATACAAGTATTCCTTGAAATATACTACAGGTTATTAAACATACAAGTATTCATTGAAATATGTTACAGGTTATTAAATATACAAGTATTCCTTGAAATATGTTACAGGTTATTAAACATACAAGTATTCCTTGAAATATGTTACAGGTTATTAAACATACAAGTATTCCTTGAAATATGTTACAGGTTATTAAACATACAAGTATTCCTTGAAATATGTTACAGGTTATTAAACATACAAGTATTCCTTGAAATATGTTACAGGTTATTAAACAGACAAGTATTCCTTGAAATATGCTACAAGTTATTAAACATACAAGTATTCCTTGAAATATGGTACAAGTTATTAAACATACAAGTATTCCTTGAAATATGCTACAGGTTATTAAACATACAAGTATTCATTGAAATATGTTACAGGTTATTAAACATACAAGTATTCCTTGAAATATGCTACAGGTTATTAAACATACAAGTATTCCTTGAAATATGTTACAGGTTATTAAACATACAAGTATTCCTTGAAATATGCTACCGATTATTAAACATACAAGTATTCCTTGAAATATGTTACAGGTTATTAAACATACCAGTATTCCTTGAAATATGCTACAGATTATTAAACATACAAGTATTCCTTGAAATATGCTACAGGTTATTAAACATACAAGTATTCCTTGAAATATGTTACAGGTTATTAAACATACAAGTATTCCTTGAAATATGCTACAAGTTATTAAACATACAAGTAATCCTTGAAATATGCTACAGGTTATTAAACATACAAGTATTCATTGAAATATGTTACAGGTTATTAAACATACAAGTATTCCTTGAAATATGTTACAGGTTATTAAACATACAAGTATTCCTTGAAATATGCTACAAGTTATTAAACATACAAGTATTCCTTGAAATATGCTACAGGTTATTAAACATACATGTATTCATTGAAATATGTTACAGGTTATTAAACATACAAGTATTCCTTGAAATATGTTACAGGTTATTAAACATACAAGTATTCCTTGAAATATGCTACAAGTTATTAAACATACAAGTATTCCTTGAAATATGTTACAGGTTATTAAACATACAAGTATTCCTTGAAATATGTTACAGGTTATTAAACATACAAGTATTCCTTGAAATATGTTACAGGTTATTAAACATACAAGTATTCCTTGAAATATGCTACAAGTTATTAAACATACAAGTATTCCTTGAAATATTCTACAAGTTATTAAACATACAAGTATTCCTTGAAATATGTTACAGGTTATTAAACATACAAGTATTTCTTGAAATATGCTACCGGTTATTAAACATACAAGTATTCCTTGAAATATGCTACAGGTTATTAAGCATACAAGTATTCCTTGAAATATGCTACAAGTTATTAAACATACAAGTATTCCTTGAAATATGCTACAGGTTATTAAACATAAAAGTATTCCTTGAAATATGTTACAGGTTATTAAACATACAAGTATTCCTTGAAATATGCTACAGGTTATTAAACATACAAGTATTCCTTGAAATATGCTACAGGTTATTAAACATACAAGTATTCCTGGAAATATGCTACAGGTTATTAAACATACAAGTATTCCTTGAAATATGTTACAGGTTATTAAACATACAAGTATTCCTTGAAATATACTACAGGTTATTAAACATACAAGTATTCCTTGAAATATACTACAGGTTATTAAACATACAAGTATTCCTTGAAATATGTTACATGTTATTAAACAGACAAGTATTCCTTGAAATATGTTACAGGTTATTTAACATACAAGTATTCCTTGAAATATGTTACAGGTTATTAAACATACAAGTATTCCTTGAAATATACTACAGGTTATTAAACATACAAGTATTCCTTGAAATATGCTACAGGTTATTAAACAGACAAGTATTCCTTGAAATATGTTACATGTTATTAAACAGACAAGTATTCCTTGAAATATGTTGCAGGTTATCAAACATACAAGTATTCCTTGAAATATGTTACAGGTTATTAAACATACAAGTATTCCTTGAAATATGTTACAGGTTATTAAACATACAAGTATTCCTTGAAATATGTTACAGGTTATTAAACATACAAGTATTCCTTGAAATATGTTACAGGTTATTAAACATACAAGTATTCCTTGAAATATGCTACAAGTTATTAAACATACAAGTATTCCTTGAAATATGTTACAGGTTATTAAACATACAAGTATTCCTTGAAATATGTTACAGGTTATTAAACATACAAGTATTCCTTGAAATATGTTACAGGTTATTAAACATACAAGTATTCCTTGAAATATGCTACAAGTTATTAAACATACAAGTATTCCTTGAAATATTCTACAAGTTATTAAACATACAAGTATTCCTTGAAATATGTTACAGGTTATTAAACATACAAGTATTTCTTGAAATATGCTACCGGTTATTAAACATACAAGTATTCCTTGAAATATGCTACAGGTTATTAAGCATACAAGTATTCCTTGAAATATGCTACAAGTTATTAAACATACAAGTATTCCTTGAAATATGCTACAGGTTATTAAACATAAAAGTATTCCTTGAAATATGTTACAGGTTATTAAACATACAAGTATTCCTTGAAATATGCTACAGGTTATTAAACATACAAGTATTCCTTGAAATATGCTACAGGTTATTAAACATACAAGTATTCCTGGAAATATGCTACAGGTTATTAAACATACAAGTATTCCTTGAAATATGTTACAGGTTATTAAACATACAAGTATTCCTTGAAATATACTACAGGTTATTAAACATACAAGTATTCCTTGAAATATACTACAGGTTATTAAACATACAAGTATTCCTTGAAATATGTTACATGTTATTAAACAGACAAGTATTCCTTGAAATATGTTACAGGTTATTTAACATACAAGTATTCCTTGAAATATGTTACAGGTTATTAAACATACAAGTATTCCTTGAAATATACTACAGGTTATTAAACATACAAGTATTCCTTGAAATATGCTACAGGTTATTAAACAGACAAGTATTCCTTGAAATATGTTACATGTTATTAAACAGACAAGTATTCCTTGAAATATGTTGCAGGTTATCAAACATACAAGTATTCCTTGAAATATGTTACAGGTTATTAAACATACAAGTATTCCTTGAAATATGTTACAGGTTATTAAACATACAAGTATTCCTTGAAATATGTTACAGGTTATTAAACATACAAGTATTCCTTGAAATATGTTACAGGTTATTAAACATACAAGTATTCCTTGAAATATGTTACAGGTTATTAAACATACAAGTATTCCTTGAAATATGTTACAGGTTATTAAACATACAAGTATTCCTTGAAATATGCTACAGGTTATTAAACATGCAAGTATTCCTTGAAATATGTTACAGGTTATTAAACATACAAGTATTCCTTGAAATATACTACAGGTTATTAAACATACAAGTATTCCTTGAAATATGCTACAGGTTATTAAACATACAAGTATTCCTTGAAATATGTTACAGGTTATTAAACATACAAGTATTCCTTGAAATATGTTACAGGTTATTAAACAGACAAGTATTCCTTGAAATATGTTACAGGTTATTAAACATACAAGTATTCCTTGAAATATGCTACAGGTTATTAAACATACAAGTATTCCTTGAAATATGTTACAGGTTATTAAACATACAAGTATTCCTTGAAATATACTACAGGTTATTAAACAGACAAGTATTCCTTGAAATATGCTACATGTTATTAAACAGACAAGTATTCATTGAAATATGCTACAGGTTATTAAACATACAAGTATTCCTTGAAATATACTACAGGTTATTAAACATACAAGTATTCCTTGAAATATGTTACAGGTTATTAAACATACAAGTGTTCCTTGAAATATGTTACAGGTTATTAAACATACAAGTATTCCTTGAAATATGCTACAGGTTATTAAACATACAAGTATTCCTTTAAATATGCTACAGGTTATTAAAAATACAAGTATTCCTTGAAATATGCTACACGTTATTAAACATACAAGTATTCCTTTTAACAAGCTTATAGCAATTATGTGGATAGAGAGAACAACAATTATCAAGTGTATTGTGAATTTCAAAGGTACAAAATAAGAAAGAGACGATATTGAGACAATACCATACTAAGAAACACTAAAACCCTAACAATAAAACAAAGGAACACCAGGAGATACTCTCACAAGGAGTAGACCAGAATATGATTTATTAATGAGAGGACATTATTAATGCGTAGACCGTATTTAGCATTATTCGTATAAATACAAAACTAGGGATAAAACAAATGTTTACAATACGACACATTACTACACAGAGATAAATTACCAATACTTTCATCATTAAAACTCATATAGATATAATCTGTAACTAATAATACATCGAAGTCTAAATACATATGGACTTTCAAAAGAAAAACAAAAACAAACAAAATTGAAACTTAAAACATGCAAATATGATTACTTTAAAGAAAAAAACCTGATACCTTTCTACTAAAAAGGCTACCAAACATAAAGAAGAATTAAATTAGCCAAGCGTTAGTTAAATATAAACTTAAACTATAAACAATTTCGTTCTCGCATTTCATTACAATTTAAGAGATTTGATTTGATTTGATTTATTGGTTTTAACGCTACTTTCAGCTATATATCAGCTATATCATAGCGACCAGTTTTAGTGGTGGAAGAAGCCGGCCATGGGCAAGCAATTGGTAAACATTATCACTTGCGGTTGCGAGTCGAGTGCACCTTTTTGCAATTTACAAACCCGGGCGCGAACCCACGCCGTATTGGTGATAGGTTTGTATGCGTTGTTAGGTAATCAAACTACCTCACTCATTGAGCCACACGGGCTCTCAATTTAAGAGAAATTTAAGATTACAATGGATGCTCAATGTGAAAGCAAATATCGAAATAGCATTGGACATGTTGGAATTGAGAATGAAATGATTGATTGATTGTTGTTTAATTTCAAGTGAAAAGTTCAGCTACATCTATGACGAGAACAAGCTTTCAAAGAATAAATCCTGTAAAAGACAAGATGGTGATTGGTGAGGCCTATGTCTTGATTACCACAGTAAAACAAAGACATACTGGAAAGGTCGTAATGGGCCACTAACAAACCTCATAAGCTGTTGCTCATTGGGAGTTACTGGTCTTTACCTACAAGGAGCATGACTCCATTCATACTACACTCGTTGTCGCCTCGTCATAGAGAAGAGTTGTGTATTTGATTGGTCCCACACAACCAGTTAACACCCCTTTAGGAGGGATTGTATCACACAGCGGATCAACTAGATCTGTGAAAGGAAAAGCATCAGAACGCTAGATTTACATGTACTTTCTAAGATAGAAAAATTTTGAAGAACAACACAACCAGGTTAAAATAATGAAAATGTATTTAAACTATATCAGTAGCAAATATTAAAATAAAAAGAAAATGTAACAGAATAAATATAATTAACCTGCACTCTTTCTATTTAAACTGTCAAATTGCATTGCCTGGATAAATGTTTGTTATATATGACCATTGGCAGAAATATAGTTTGTCTGATACATCTGTCACATGTTTACCTGTTGAGCTTTAGGAAAGTAATTGTAAATCAGTTCATTTCCTGTTGACGTAAATATCAAAAGGGACAATTAGGGAAAATTGTATAATTGTATTATTTCATTCAAAATATCAATGTCGATGAATTAATGTGATTTTTCAGCAGGATCAAGATAATATTAGTGTAGTGTCTTAAAATGTAAAGTTTATGGGTATTCGGTGCAAAACTGGGTATGGACTCTGTGAACCTCGCCTTTATCCCAATTGTTAAGCTTCATACACATAAACTTTATATTATAAGACACTGCACTAATATTTGAAAAGATGTCATCAATGGGTTATTGCTTATACAAAAATGTAGAAAGAAAAACAATGCTAAATATTTTTAATAAGATCGAACATTTCAATTCACTTTAGAAAATTATGTTCATAATCGATAAGACTTGGCGATGGCAAATCGTTATCAGTAAAATGTAAACGTTCAGTTTAGCTAAGATAAAGGATTTTGAATTAGATTTAAATCTGCAAAATTCTTTTTTTCATATATAAAAGATCATCTCTATGACAGCCATTTGCTGATTCGACATTCTAAATTTATACCAACAATATGTAATATTGTCAATTAACAATTACTTACAAAAATAACGTTAAAATTCTCCATATAAGAAACCAATCCCAAATTCCGTGCATTAAAGTAAAGTAGTTGATTTTCTTTTAAAATAAAGAACATGTATAAATAGTAAAGTAAACTTGATATTCTAAGTATGACATCCTGAATATATGGCCACCCCATTTTACCATCAGGAATGATATCAATCACGCACTATTTTTGTACGTAATTGTTTCAACTTACATCCGGTGAGATACTTTCTTTGTTCATGGACCTTTCGCTTTTTACAGAAATTTGCTGCCATAAAGATATTTCATTATTCATATGATGTTAAAAATCAATATCATAAAAACGTAGAATATAATTTAGTGCGCACGACGCGTTTGTGGAATACACGTCATCAGGTACGCTCGTATAGTCAAATGATTGGAAGGAATACACGTCATCAGGTACGCTCGTATAGTCAAATGATTGGAAGGAATACACGTCATCAGGTACGATCGTATAGTCAAATGATTGGAAGGAATACACGTCATCAGGTACGCTCGTATAGTCAAATGATTGGAAGGAATACACGTCATCAGGTACGCTCGTATAGTCAAATGATTGGAAGGAATACACGTCATCAGGTACGCTCGTATAGTCAAATGATTGGAAGGAATACACGTCATCAGGTACGCTCGTATAGTCAAACGATTGGAAGGAATACACGTCATCGGGTACACTCGTATAGTCAAATGATTGGAAGGAATACACGTCATCGGGTACGCTCGTATTGTCAAATGACTGGAAGGAATACACGTCATCAGGTACGCTCGTATAGTCAAATGATTGGAAGGAATACACGTCATCAGGTACGCTCGTATAGTCAAACGATTGGAAGGAATACACGTCATCGGGTACACTCGTATAGTCAAATGATTGGAAGGAATACACGTCATCAGGTACGCTCGTATAGTCAAATGATTGGAAGGAATACACGTCATCAGGTATGCTGTTATAGTCAAACGATTGGAAGGAATACACGTCATCAGGTACGCTCGTATAGTCAAATGATTGGAAGGAATACACGTCATCAGGTACGCTCGTATAGTCAAATGATTGGAAGGAATACACGTCATCAGGTACGCTCGTATAGTCAAATGATTGGAAGGAATACACGTCATCAGGTATGCTCGTATAGTCAAATGATTGGAAGGAATACACGTCATCAGGTACGCGCGTATAGTCAAATGATTGGAAGGAATACACGTCATCAGGTACGCTCGTATAGTCAAATGATTGGAAGGAATACACGTCATCAGGTACGCCCGTATAGTCAAATGATTGGAAGGAATACACGTCATAAGATACCCTCGTATAGTCAAATGATTGGAAGGAATACACGTCATCAGGTATGCTGTTATAGTCAAATGATTGGAAGGAATACACGTCATCAGGTACGATCGTATAGTCAAATGATTGGAAGGAATACACGTCATCAGGTACGCTCGTATTGTCAAATGACTGGAAGGAATACACGTCATCAGGTACCCTCGTATTGTCAAATGACTGGAAGGAATACACGTCATCAGGTACGCTCGTATTGTCAAATGATTGGAAGGAATACACGTCATCAGGTATGCTCGTATTGTCAAATGATTGGAAGGAATACACGTCATCAGGTACGCTCGTATATTCAAATGATTGGAAGGAATACACGTCATCGGGTACGCTCGTATAGTCAAATGATTGGAAGGAATACATGTCATCGAGTACGCTCGTATAGTCAAATGATTGGAAGGAATACACGTCATCAGGTACGCTCGTATACACGTCATCAGGTACGGTCGTATTGTCAAATGATTGGAAGGAATACACGTCATCAGGTACGCTCGTATAGACGTCATCAGGTACGCTCGTATACACGTCATCAGGTACGCTCGTATGCACGTCATCAGGTACACTCGTATACACGTCATCGGGTACGCTCGTATACACGTCATCAAGTACGCTCGTATACACGTCATCAGGTACACTGGTATACACGTCATCAGGTACACTCGTATACACGTGATCAGGTACGCTCGTATACACGTCATCAGGTACGCTCGTATACACGTCATCAGGTACGCTGGTATACACGTCATCCGGTACACTCGTATACACGTCATTAGGTACGCTCGTATACACGTCATCAGGTACGCTCGTATTGTCAAATGATTGGAAAGTTTTGGAGAGTAAGAACACCAAAGGGTCTAAACAACATATACAACATCAGCTAAGGTCACATATATCCAATGGAGTGTCGTAAGGAGTAAATATTACCATTTACATTTGTTAGCGTTTCACATATTATTCCAACTGGCCAAATTAAATCAAATCTATTGTTGAAAGTGGCGTTAAAATCCATAACCCTAACCCGTATTTTTGCAGATCCGATATGTATATGTTATCTAGATGTGAATTGATTGATACCGAAAATATCAGCATGCCGAGCCAGAATATGAAGCTTGTTGTCGAGTGAGCGAAGCGAACGAGTCACAAACTTCATATTCTGTCGAGCAGGCTGATGTTTTTCAGTATTAATCATATTCACATTCAGATGACATGTTTATCATCCTTAAATCTAACATAAACACGGATACATCTATATTTGTATTTTCGCGGGAAAAATCACATGATTCAAAATATTCAAAATACGCTTCCCCAAAGCATAGTTCATAGGTAGTTTGCAAATATACCATTCAATTTTACAGGTTTAAATAAATGTTAAGATAGTTGAATTTTTCCTTTAATGGTGAAATTCATTGGGTTTTTTGTATTACAAACATCAAAGTCTGTAATAGGATCCACCGGTTTTGTTTACCAATGCCATTCCGTTTTAGAAAACACAAAGGTCACGACCTCGCTTATGACGTAAAAATTATGACGTCTCAGCACAGGTTATCAAGAATTGTGACAAGTACATTTTTGTAGGACGATGTTTGTTGATATTACTGACACGACAGTTCCTAATTTGATATATGTTTAAAAAATAAAATGTTAACTAGCTAATGGTGTTGCTGAATTTTATTTACTTTTGTCATCTTCACAGGAATTATCATTTAAATGTTGGGAGAATTTGGTGATAACTCCTGCTCACTGTTGATAAGTCCAGCTCAGCTCACGCGAACTTTGATACGAATTTTGCTAATGGTGTCAGCAGCTAAATATATCGGGAGGGAAGTATGATAAGCAATTATAGCAATTCCGACTCCGCATTATGATGATATATTATAGATGACTAAATTCTCTTATGAACCAAATACGCAAAAATACATTCTGATTGGCTGATTAAATACCAATATAAATCATTGTTTTCTTCCTTGTATTTTTTTGCTATGAAAATCATTTATATATTAATTATGATTAAACATGAACATATTTATCACGTTTTTTTACGTGTATTATTAGTATATGCTGAACTAGTGTTTTATATCTTTATCATTCTGCTGATGGATTGTTTCCAATAGTTAATGACCAAGAAAAATAAGTGATATTAGCACAGTGCAATTTATTAAAATATCGTATACAACAATCATATATGACAACGTCGTGAATTGAGGAAGAATATCTTCATACAATACAGTCATTTCGATACTGTGAATTCACGATTTATCGTTGGAAACTAATTTTCGTGGGTTTTGTCGATTCAACAAATTCATAAACAGTTCAGTTTATGCCAATCCAAGAAAATTGACCTCCAACGAATATTTAAATGTTCTAATTTCAATGAAATCAGAATAGAAATAAACTGAAGGAATCATCATTATTTTGTTTTGCTTTGTTATGTAAGGTCGTTGTACACATATATAATGCATTGTACACGTTTAAATCTCTTGGGATAACCTTTCAATGAATACAATACCGTGTCAGTAATTGTAACGACTCAGTCTTTCTTACTAGCCATCCAATATGGTGAGCGTAAATGGAGGGTAGCAACGTTTGATCACCAGTTGTAATAGAAAAAAAACCTAAATTAATTCAACATGGCTTGCAATAGTAATTACTCAAGATACAAACAAACAACAAATGCATTACCCCAAATATGAAATAAAACCGAACAAGAGTTCAGACAACACAAACCTCCAGAAATACCGAAAGTGAGACTAGCTTACTCGGAAGCGTGAGTGTCACCTCCACCATTTGTGACATCCGTCGCAGTCTTTATTTCTACATCTACTCATGGCCTTCAGCAAGTTGAAGATTTTGCAGAGGTTGCATATGATAATTGAAATAGGTTAAAGGGTATCCTAATTCGGTCCGTTGGTTTTATTGCTCCCAAACGCTTAGCTTGATTTCCAATCTTTCGATTTTGAGAGTACCCGATGAAGGTTATTGAGCGTACCTGATGAAGGTTATTGAGCGTACCTGATGAAGGTTATTATGAGCGTACCTGATGAAGGTTATTGAGCGTACCTGATGAAGGTTATTGAGCGTACCTGATGAAGGTTATTGAGCGTACCTGATGAAGGTTATTGAGCGTACCTGATGAAGGCTACTGAGCGTACGTGATGAAGGTTATTGAGCGTACCTGATGAAGGTTATTGAGCGTACCTGATGAAGGTTATTGAGCGTACCTGATGAAGGTTATTGAGCGTACGTGATGAAGGTTATTGAGCGTACCTGATGAAGGTTATTGAGCGTACCTGATGAAGGTTATTGAACGTACCTGATGAAGGTTATTGAGCGTACCTGATGAAGGTTATTGAGCGTACCTAATGAAGGTTATTGAGCGTACCTGATGAAGGTTATTGAGCGTCACCTGATGAAGGTTATTTCAGAAACGCGTCGTGCGCACTAAGTTTGATATCTACGTTTTTATTAAAACTATTTACACGTTTCATCAATTAGTATTTCAGACAGCAGCCTTGAATCTTTCAACCGGGCTACTTATAACTATGGACAGTGGCAGCAGATTCCAGACAGATATTGTCCGAGGGAAAAACGATTCTTGTCTTTGTTGAGTCTTACAAAGAGGGATAATGAAAGATGAGGAAGACATGAGTCGTGATTGTCTCTGAGTCAATGAGTAATTGTTGTTTTATGCAAAGTGAGGAATGTTTTCACCTATATCTTGCTGAATAATTTAACTTTGACGAGATGATGGTGATGATGAACTAGATCAGCGCCTTTAGTTGTATTTTAATAGTGCTAACCCACATAAACAACGATCTACGGGTATGCTCATCATTTCGATTCTGAATCAACTAGTCCTTACTCTAACTAATTACTAATAATGTGCTTATTCGAGAATCGAAAATGCTTGCTATTATTTCTTTATTCAAATAATACAAATAATATTTAATGGCATCATCTTTGCACAATAATTTCGTTAATTTCCACATGTCACCGAATTTTACAAATTAAACTTCCAGACACACTGATGTCATATAAAAATTGTCTGTCTGATGATTGTGAAGGGAGTATTTTTGCTTAATATAATCTTGTTGAGAACAAGAAAGAAGACAGTTATCTGTTTTATTGAAGATAACTCCTAATGATAATTCCCAACAGACCAAACACAGAAATTCTAGAAAGTCTCCGAAGTTTTGGTAAAGCCTGATTCTTGGTTCGAGAAATTATCTGAAATAACTATTTATATAAGTGGCGCCGGCTGTAAATAAATGATTAGGCTGAGGAGAAACAGAGATATCTTAGGAAAGTGCGATCAGATTGCTTTTAATTACCAGGACGTTTGAGTTTTATATAGCACCATTTTAAGCGTGGTCATTTATCAATATATTTAAATGTACATATCTGAATTCTCTCAATTTAACAACATGGTCTTTATTTCAAGATATATAAATAAACAATATATATATTAATCTACGTTAAAGAATATTGGAGCATCATTGGCCGAGTTCTGCCCACAAACCTATACCTCTGTTTCCGGATATCTACACAGAGGCTTTATCAGTTATTTATCTAGGCGTACCACACCCGAATCCCTGGTAGTCACGACACAGTTGAAAAAGTTACCATAAACAGCTAAAACCCATTACTATACAAACAATATTTATTTCAGCTGATTTTGCAACAAGCATGATTGAAAAAAAAAATATTATGCATTTTGTAGTAAGATGACGTCGTCCCTGCAATTAACTATTGGAATTATTACGTAGATTACTTTGATTGGACATTTAATATTTATATTGTATATAAGACGTCTGGCTAGCCTGTTTAGGTCTGTCTGTTTCTAGTCGCCAACGGCTTTTCAAAAAAAATATTTTGCTTTCCAATATTTTGACTATGAGCGTACCTGATGAACGTTGTTCCAGAAACACGTTGTACATACTAAATCACATATCTACATTTACATTGCTATAACTAGTTCTCTGATGATCGGGTCTGAGTGTCCGATGGTAACTAGTTCTCTGATGATCGGGTCTGAGTGTCCGATGGTAACTAGTTCTTTGATGATCGGGTCTGAGTGTCCGATGGTAACTAGTTCTCTGATGATCGGGTCTGAGTGTCCGATGGTAACTAGTTCGATGCCTCTGATGATCGGGTCTGAGTGTCCGATGGTAACTAGTTCGATGCCTTTGATGATCGGGTCTGAGTGTCCGATGGTAACTAGTTCGATGCCTCTGATGATCGGGTCTGAGTGTCCGATGGTAACTAGTTCGATGCCTCTGATGATCGGGTCTGAGTGTCCGATGGTAACTAGTTCTCTGATGATCGGGTCTGAGTGTCCGATGGTAACTAGTTCTCTGATGATCGGGTCTGAGTGTCCGATGGTAACTAGTTCGATGCCTCTGATGATCGGGTCTGAGTGTCCGATGGTAACTAGTTCGATGCCTTTGATGATCGGGTCTGAGTGTCCGATGGTAACTAGTTCGATGCCTCTGATGATCGGGTCTGAGTGTCCGATGGTAACTAGTTCGATGCCTCTGATGATCGGGTCTGAGTGTCCGATGGTAACTAGTTCGATGCCTTTGATGATCGGGTCTGAGTGTCCGATGGTAACTAGTTCGATGCCTTTGATGATCGGGTCTGAGTGTCCGATGGTAACTAGTTCGATGCCTCTGATGATCGGGTCTGAGTGTCCGATGGTAACTAGTTCGATGCCTCTAATGATCGGGTCTGAGTGTCCGATGGTAACTAGTTCGATGCCTCTGATGATCGGGTCTGAGTGTCCGATGGTGACTAGTTCGATGCCTCTGATGATTGGGTCTGAGTGTCCGATGGTAACTAGTTCGATGCCTCTGATGATCGGGTCTGAGGGTCTGATGGTAACTAGTTCGACGCCTCTGATGATCGGGTCTGAGTGTCCGATGGTAACTAGTTCGATGCCTCTGATGATCGGGTCTGAGTGTCCGATGGTAACTAGTTCGATGCCTCTGATGATCGGGTCTGAGTGTCTGATGGTAACTAGTTCGATGCCTCTGATGATCGGGTCTGAGTGTCCGATGGTAACTAGTTCGATGCCTCTGATGATCGAATCTGAGTGTCTGATGGTAACTAGTTCGATGCCTCTGATGATCGGGTCTGATTGTCCGATGGTAACTAGTTCGATGCCTCTGATTATCGGGTCTGAGTGTCCAATGGTGACTAGTTCGATGTCTCTGATGATCGGGTCTGAGTGTCCGATGGTAACTAGTTCGATGCCTCTGATGATCGGGTCTGAGTGTCCGATGGTAACTAGTTCGATGCCTCTGATGATCGGGTCTGAGTGTCCGATGGTGACTATTTTGATGCCTCTGATGATCGAGTCTGAGTGTCCGATGGTAACTAGTTCGATGCCTCTGATGATCGGGTCTGAGTGTCCGATGGTAACTAGTTCGATGCCTCTGATGGTCGGGTCTGAGTGTCCGATGGTGACTAGTTCGATGCCTCTGATGATCGGGTCTGAGTGTCCGATGGTAACTATTTCGATGCCTCTGATGATCGAATCTGGGTGTCTGATGGTAACTAGTTCGATGCCTCTGATGATCGGGTCTGATTGTCCGATGGTAACTAGTTCGATGCCTCTGATGATCGGGTCTGAGTGTCCAATGGTGACTAGTTCGATGTCTCTGATGATCGGGTCTGCGTGTCCGATGGTAACTAGTTCGATGCCTCTGATGATCGGGTCTGAGTGTCCGATGGTAACTAGTTCGATGCCTCTGATGATCGGGTCTGAGTGTCCGATGGTAACTAGTTCGATGCCTCTGATGATCGGGTCTGAGTGTCCGATGGTAACTAGTTCGATGCCTCTGATGATCGGGTCTGAGTGTCCGATGGTAACTAGTTCGATGCCTCTGATGATCGGGTCTGAGTTTCCGGTGGTAACTAGTTCGATGCCTCTGATGATTGGGTCTGAGTGTCCGATGGTAACTAGTTCGATGCCTCTGATGATCGGGTCTGAGTGTCCGATGGTAACTAGTTCGATGCCTCTGATGATCGGGTCTGAGTGTCCGATGGTAACTAGTTCAATGCCTCTGATGATCGGGTCTGATTGTCCGATGGTAACTAGTTCGATGCCTCTGATGATCGGGTCTGATTGTCCGATGGTAACTAGTTCGATGCCTCTGATGATCGGGTCTGAGTGTCCGATGGTAACTAGTTCGATGCCTCTGATGATCGGGTCTGAGTGTCCGATGGTAACTAGTTCGATACCTCTGATGATCGGGTCTGAGTGTTCGATGGTAACTAGTTCGATGCCTCAGCTGGTCGGGTCTGAGTGTCCGATGGTAACTAACTCGATGCCTCTGATGATCGGATCTGAGTGTCCGATAGTAACTAATTCGATGCCTCTGATGATCGGGTTTGAATGTCCAATGGTAACTAGTTCGATTCCTCAGCTGGTCTGGTCTGAGTGTCCGATGATAACTAGTTCGATGCCTCAGCTGGTCGGGTCTGAGTGTCCGATGGTAACTAGCTCGATGACTCAGCTGATCGGGTTTGAGTGTCCTATGGTAACTAGTTCGATGCCTCTGATGATCGTGTCTGAGTATCCGATGGTAACTGGTTTGATGCCTCTGATGATCGGGTCTGAGTGTCCGATGGTAACTAGTTCGATGCCTCTGATGATCGGGTCTGAGTGTTCGATGGTAACTAGTTCAATGCCTAAGTTGGTCGGGTCTGAGTGTCCGATGGTAACTAGTTCGATGCCTCAGCTGGTCGGGTCTGAGTGTCCGATGGTAACTAACTCGATGCCTCTGATGATCGGGTCTGATAGTCCGATGGTAACTAGTTCGATTCCTAAGCTGGTCTGGTCTGAGTGTCCGATGGTAACTAGTTCGATGCCTCAGCTGGTCGGGTCTGAGTGTCCGATGGTAACTAGTTCGATGCCTCAGCTGATCGGGTCTGAGTGTCCGATGGTAACTAGTTCGATGCCTCTGATGATCGGGTCTGAGTGTTCGATGGTAACTATTTCGATGCCTAAGTTGGTCGGGTCTGAGTGTCCGATGGTAGCTAGTTCGATGCCTCTGATGATCGGGTCTGAGTGTCCGATGGTAACTAGTTCGATACCTCTGATGATCGGGTCTGAGTGTCTGATGGTAACATTAACCCAGTTGTCAGCGTGTAGGCACTGATATGGTTTATAGAATATGATTTATTATTGAAATTTACAGTTCCTAATAAAAACGTACACATCTAATTCTGTGGGTATGACGTGTTTCTTGAATAACCTTCACCAGGTACGCAATAACCTTCATCAGGTACGTAATAACCTTCATCAGGTACGTAATAACCTTCATCAGGTACGTAATAACCTTCATCAGGTACGTAATAACCTTCATCAGGTACGTACTAACCTTCATCAGGTACGTAATAACCTTCATCAGGTACGTAATAACCTTCATCAGGTACGTAATAACCTTCATCAGGTACGTAATAACCTTCATCAGGTACGTTCTAAAACGAAAGATGGGGAAGCCAAATAATTTAAAGTTCAAAATAATGTAATTATTATCAAAATTAATGTTCTCCCCTTAGGCATGCACTTAAATAATTTTATATTATTTGGTGTTTCAATATATTGACTATGAGCGTACCTGATGAGGTTTATCACAGAAACGCGTCGTTGGTAGTAAATTAGTTCTCTACATATTATTCTTGAAGTTGTCTTTTTCCATATTTATTCTTGAATTTGCCTTATCCATGAAAATTACATTCAATTATTAATTATATGTAGTTTTTTTTGTGTGCCGAGAATAGAATTTCTTTGAATTGGTTGATTGGTGTTTCTGTCACGTCAAATACATTATGTATTCATAACGAAAATAAGTTTTCTAACAATACATACTTGGTATGTATATAAGCTTCACTGGAATGTGCCTTTTATGGAGGGGGAGGGAGGGTAGTTTATATTTCTACGGCCAAGGAAAAGGATATAATGATTAGTGTCTGAAATGTTTGTCTAACGATGGTGCACCAACGACAACGTTTTACACGTATGCTCATTCGGAACTGCCGAGATATGTCGTTTACGTGCACTGACCGTTGTATTCTCATTTACGCCCCGTCCTAAGACCAGGTTGTGTATTTTGTTCATCCCACAAAGAAGAGATGCTGTTAAATACAACAGAGCTGAAACTAGGTCCTATTTCAGAGTTCCCACTGGGCAAATAATGTCATAGATTCCTTTGTTAAAGTAGATATGCAATTATAGGAATCTTAGGTATTCCGAACAACACGTATAACATACAAACGGTGAACATGGCTGTCAAATGAGTGCTATGCCTAGTTCAGATTCAATTAACTTGATAACATATTGAGACGAAAGCATTTTTACATTTTCCTACAAGGACTATGTTTCACCTTGTCTTAGCAGTTTTCGAAAGGAATATCTAATTGTCATTAATGTGTACTTAGAGTTTAATTGTCTTTGTAGTTTCTAAGAACAAGCCATTTCAAAAACATGTTCTATCGGGTAATATGAAAAGTTTGAAGATACCAAAGGCGTAACCAGAAGTCGTCAATCAAAGATACCAAAGACGTAACCAGTAGTCGTAAATCAAAGATACCAAAGGCGTAACCAGTAGTCGTAAATCAAAGATACCAAAGACGTAACCAGATGTCGTAAATCAAAGATACCAAAGACGTAATCAGTAGTCGTAAATCAAAGATACCAAAGGCGTAACCAGAAGTCGTAAATCAAAGATACCAAAGGCGTAACCAGTAGTCGTAAATCAAAGATACCAAAGACGTAACCAGAAGTCGTAAATCAAAGATACCAAAGGCGTAACCAGAAGTCGTAAATCAATAATACCAAAGGCGTAACCAGTAGTCGTAAATCAAAGATACCAAAGGCGTAACCAGTAGTCGTAAATCAAAGATACCAAAGGCGTAACCAGAAGTCGTAAATCATAGATACCAAAGGCGTAACCAGTAGTCGCAAATCAAATATACCAAAGGCGTAACCAGAAGTCGTCAATCAAAGATACCAAAGACGTAACCAGTAGTCGTAAATCAAAGATACCAAAGGCGTAACCAGAAGTCGTAAATCAAAGATACCAAAGGCGTAACCAGTAGTCGTAGATCAAAGATACCAAAGATGTAACCAGAAGTCGTAAATCAAAGATACCAAAGACGTAACCAGAAGTCGTAAATCAAAGATACCAAAGACGTAACCAGAAGTCGTAAATCAAAGATACCAAAGGCGTAACCAGTAGTCGTAAATCAAAGATACCAAAGGCGTAACCAGAAGTCGTAAATCAAAGATACCAAAGACGTAACCAGAAGTCGTAAATCAAAGATACCAAAGGCGTAGCCGGTAGTCGTAAATCAAAGATACCAAAGACGTAACCAGAAGTCGTAAATAGAAGATACCAAAGGGGTAACCAGAATCAGTAAATCAAAGATCCCAAAGACGTAACCAGAAGTCGTAAATCAAAGATACCAAAGACGTAACCAGAAGTCGTAAATCAAAGATATCAAAGGCGTAACCAGTAGTCGTAAATCAAAGAAGAGCGGACAATACAATGACCAAAAGAAAAAGGACAAAAGGACAAACAATATTCTACAAAATATTCCACAGAAAACTAAAGATCGAGCAATACTAATCGAACTAAAACCCGGGGATGAATTCCGGTTTTACGGAAGGGTTAGCAATTCCTGATCTACATGTGACACTTCTCGTGTTACCACTAAACGACACGAACATCATCATATTCATCGTAGTGATCATAGGTTTTAAACAATTCCCCAATAATCCCCTGTATTAACCCTTGTTCTACTGCTACAGCCATCTTGGATAATTAATCTGCAGCAAAACCACAAACTGCATGCGTACATGAAAATTAAATGTCAATGCTACGGTATCATGAGCTAAACCGTTTCTAAGAAGAGGATATTTTTTTCCGTTTTACTCACAATACCCTATGTTGATGGCCCTTTTCAAGTATAAATCTGAACCAATTAATAAATCTTCCTGCCAAGTTTCGTGTCACTTTGTGAAGCAGTTTCTGAGACGTTGTTAATGTATAACGACATCGGATGTAAAAGTGATGAAATTAATGGCATGTCCCTTTAGATCGGTCGATTGAATGGGGCTGCACGATATCACATCAGACTAGTAGTTTACAATCCCGCCACTTTTAATTGAGGTGCCTGTATCAAGAAAGGGCTGGGCGGTAATATATAGATGTGGACGGAATATCTATTTTACCGCTGTTTCTACGATTTGTTGATTAGATTTTCGAACTGTTATAATACAGATCTGACGATGTGCTATTTTTTCCTATTTTATTATCAAAACTTCATAATAATAATAATTGCTATGACCATGCAACAAGTTGAGAGATGAATTGTACATTATGTTATGATAATTATTGTGAACGGAATTAAAACTTTCACACTATATATAATACATGATCATTAGTTTAAAAGTTTTTAATGATCAAAATGAAATTCTTTAATTACGAGTAGCAAAAATTCACCATGAGCATTGAATTGCTCATGTCGATAAAAATTAAATGATAATATATTGTACTATCATTTAGTTTCAGGTGTTTTATAACAATTTTGGCAGAAGAAAAATACCAAAGGGCAGATATAACGTTATAGGACGTGTTTTTCCTCAGAAAATGTTTACATCAAAATAATTTCGACAATTTGCCAATAATACAAGCATAACATGCATTTAAAAGATGCAGCGAACTATTTGCTTATCTAAAACTGCATACGCACCGGAAATATTCTAGGTTCAAATAGATAAATGTGGAATTTTCAATACAAACAATAGGTAATGGAATATCTAAAGAAAGTATGATAATGCAATGCTTTTATTGCTGCGATGCATTTGGTGTGATTCTAATATTTGTTGTTTAATGCCCAGTGAGTAGTAGTTCAGCTATATTCATGCGGGGAACAATTTATAGACATATGGGGCGAAAATATTATATCGATAGCAAAAGTAAGAACCTGCAGTACAATTGTAAGCTTAATAGGAACTGTTGTAACACATGTTTTATGTGATAGGAGAGTAACATTCAGCAACAACGGAGCACTCATTATGTGACATCATCCTACCACAGGGTACTCATTATGTGATAGGAGAGTAACACTCTTCTACCACGGAGCACTAATTATGTAATAGGAGAGTAACATTCTCTTACCACTGAGCATTCATTATATGATAGGAGAGTAACATTCTCCTACCACGGAGCACTCATTATGTAATAGGAGAGTAACATTCTCCTACCACGGAGCACTCATTATGTGATTGAAGTGTGTCAATCACCGACAACGATTCATTCATTTATGTCCCGTCAAAAAGGACCATCTGAAGTTCATACTTCCCACATAACCAGCGGAATGTCCGTTTGGCTGGATTGTACCCCGAAGCTAACAAACTATAGGTCTTATATTTATACCACGATAGTCTATCGGGGGTCCACACTACAGAAAAGATAATACAGTCACAATAGAAGAAATATCACGAAAGAGAAAAAAGTGAAACAAAGCTACTTCTGTTCGTCAAGTTTACTGCTTTTCATAAACAGTGTTACTTCTGTTCGTCGAACTTACTGCTTTTCATAAACAGTGTTACTTCTGTTTGTCAAGCTTACTGCTTTTCATAAACAGTGTTACTTCTGTTCGTCAAGTTTGCTGCTTTTCATTAACAGTGTTACTTCTGTTCGTCAAGTTTACTGCTTTTCATAAACAGTGTTACTTCTGTTCGTCAAGTTTACTGCTTTTCATAAACAGTGTTACTTCTGTTTGTCAAGCTTACTGCTTTTCATAAACAGTGTTACTTCTGTTCGTCAAGTTTGCTGCTTTTCATAAACAGTGTTACTTCTGTTCGTCAAGTTTACTGCTTTTCATAAACAGTGTTACTTCTGTTCGTCAAGTTTACTGCTTTTCATAAACAGTGTTACTTCTGTTCGTCAAGTTTACTGCTTTTCATAAACATTGTAACTTCTGTTCGTCAAGTTTACTGCTTTCCATAAACAATGTTACTTCTGTTCGTCAAGCTTGCTGCTTTTCATAAACAGTGCTACTTCTGTTGGTCAAGTTTAGTGCTTTTAATAAACAATGTTACGTTCAGTTTACTGCTGTGTTTTCAAACAATAGTATTGTTGTTCGTCATCAAAAAAGTTAACTACTGTTCGTCAAGTTTCCTTTTGTTTGTCGAGTTTATTGTTGTTCATCAAACAGAGGAACTGATGTTCATCAAACAGTGGTACTGATGTTCATCAAACAGTGTTACTGATGTTTATCAAACAGTGGTACTGATGTTCATCAAACAGTGGTACTAATGTTCATCAAACAGTGTTACTGATGTTCATCAAACAGTGTTACTGATGTTCATCAAAAGTGGTACTGATGTTCATCAAACAGTGTTGCTGATGTTCATCAAACAGTGTTACTGATGTTCATCAAACAGTGTTACTGATGTTCATCAAAAGTGGTACTGATGTTCATCAAACAGTGTTGCTGATGTTCATCAAACAGTGTTACTGATGCTATTCAAACAGTGTTACTGATGTTCATCAAACAGTGTTACTGATGTTCATCAAACAGTGTTACTGGTGTTCATCAAACAGTGTTACTGATGTTCATCAAACAGTTTTACTGATGTTCATCAAACAGTGTTACTGGTGTTCATCAAACAGTGTTACTGATGTTCATCAAACAGTGTTACTGATGTTCATCAAACAGTGTTAGTGGTGTTCATCAAACAGTGTTACTGATGTTCATCAAACAGTGTTACTGGTGTTCATCAAACAGTATTACTGATGTTCATCAAACAGTGTTACTGATGTTCATCAAACAGTGTTACTGATGTTCATCAAACAGTGTTACTGATGTTCATCAAACAGTGTCACTGATGTTCTTCAAACAGTGTTACTGATGTTCATCAAACAGTGTTACTAATGTTCATCAAACAGTGTTACTGATGTTCTTCAAACAGTGTTACTGATGTTCTTCAAACAGTGTTACTGATGTTCATCAAACAGTGTTACTGATGTTCATCAAACAGTGTTACTGATGTTCATCAAACAGTGTTACTGATGTTCATCAAACAGTGTTACTGATGTTCATCAAACAGTGTTACTGATGTTCTTCAAACAGTGTTTGTGATGTTCATCAAACAGTATTACTGATGTTCATCAAACAGTGTTACTGATGTTCTTCAAACAGTGTTACTGATGTTCATCAAACAGTGTTACTGATGTTCTTCAAACAGTGTCACTGATGTTCATCAAACAGTGTTACTGATGTTCAACAAACAGTGTTACTGATGTTCATAAAACAGTGTCACTGATGTTCTTCAAACAGTGTTACTGATGTTCTTCAAACAGTGTTACTAATGTTCATCAAACAGTGTTACTGAAGTTCTTCAAACAGTGTTACTGATGTTCTTCAAACAGTGTTACTGATGTTCATCAAACAGTGGTACTGATGTTCATCAAACAGTGTTACTGATGTTCATCAAACAGTGTTACTGATGTTCATCAAACAGTGTTACTGATGTTCATCAAACAGTGTTACTGATGTTCTTCAAACAGTGTTTTTGATGTTCATCAAACAGTATTACTGATGTTCATCAAACAGTATTACTGATGTTCATCAAACAGTGTTACTGATGTTCTTCAAACAGTGTTACTGATGTTCATCAAACAGTGTTACTGATGTTCTTCAAACAGTGTCACTGATGTTCATCAAACAGTGTTACTGATGTTCATCAAACAGTGTTACTGATGTTCATAAAACAGTGTCACTGATGTTCTTCAAACAGTGTTACTGATGTTCTTCAAACAGTGTTACTAATGTTCATCAAACAGTGTTACTGAAGTTCTTCAAACAGTGTTACTGATGTTCTTCAAACAGTGTTACTGATGTTCATCAAACAGTGGTACTGATGTTCATCAAACAGTGTTACTGATGTTCATCAAACAGTGTTACTGATGTTCATCAAACAGTGTTACTGATGTTCATCAAACAGTGTTACTGATGTTCTTCAAACAGTGTTTTTGATGTTCATCAAACAGTATTACTGATGTTCATCAAACAGTATTACTGATGTTCATCAAACAGTGTTACTGATGTTCATCAAACAGTGTCACTGATGTTCTTCAAACAGTGTTACTGATGTTCTTCAAACAGTGTTACTAATGTTCATCAAACAGTGTTACTGATGTTCTTCAAACAGTGTTACTGATGTTCATCAAACAGTGTTACTGATGTTCTTCAAACAGTGTTACTGATGTTCATCAAACAGTGTTACTGATGTTCTTCAAACAGTGTCACTGATGTTCATCAAACAGTGTCACTGATGTTCATCAAACAGTGTTACTGATGTTCATCAAACAGTGTTACTGATGTTCATCAAACAGTGTTACTGATGTTCATCAAACAGTGTTACTGATGTTCATCAAACAGTGTTACTGATGTTCATCAAACAGTGTTACTGATGTTCTTCAAACAGTGTCACTGATGTTCATCAAACAGTGTCACTGATGTTCATCAAACAGTGTCACTGATGTTCATCAAACAGTGTTACTGATGTTCATCAAACAGTGTTACTGATGTTCATCAAACAGTGTTACTGATGTTCATCAAACAGTGTTACTGATGTTCATCAAACAGTGTTACTGATGTTCATCAAACAGTGTTACTGATGTTCATCAAACAGTGTTACTGATGTTCTTCAAACAGTGTCACTGATGTTCATCAAACAGTGTTACTGATGTTCTTCAAACAGTGTTACTGATGTTCTTCAAACAGTGTTACTGATGTTCTTCAAACAGTGTCACTGATGTTCATCAAACAGTGTCACTGATGTTCATCAAACAGTGTTACTGATGTTCATCAAACAGTGTTACTGATGTGCATCAAACAGTGTTACTGATGTTCATCAAACAGTGTTACTGATGTTCATCAAACAGTGTTACTGATGTTCATCAAACAGTGTTACTGATGTTCTTCAAACAGTGTTACTGATGTTCTTCAAACAGTATCACTGATGTTCATCAAACAGTGTCACTGATGTTCATCAAACAGTGTCACTGATGTTCATCAAACAGTGTTACTGATGTTCATCAAACAGTGTTACTGATGTTCATCAAACAGTGTTACTGATGTTCATCAAACAGTGTTACTGATGTTCATCAAACAGTGTTACTGATGTTCATCAAACAGTGTTACTGATGTTCATCAAACAGTGTTACTGATGTTCATCAAACAGTGTTACTGATGTTCTTCAAACAGTGTCACTGATGTTCATCAAACAGTGTCACTGATGTTCATCAAACAGTGTTACTGATGTTCATCAAACAGTGTTACCGATGTTCATCAAACAGTGTTACTGATGTTCATCAAACAGTGTTATTGATGTTCGTCAAAATGATACTGCTGCTTTTTCAAGTTAATTCTATACAGCAGGGTCTTCAACAGTGATCATAACTTGCATGTATCACGTAAGTAAATGTGAAGCGAAGTATAATCTGTAGTGATTCTTTCTAATTCTTCGTCTGACACTGTAGGGTTTGGGTTATTATTGTTTATCGTCACTTTCAGCAGTTTTATAATTATAACGTCACTACCAGACCTTAATTGAGGTGAGTTTCTGAACAGAACAAACCGGTGGGTTACTCCCACTCATCTCAGCCATGGGTATGTGTCTGCAAACTTCATCCTAGTTGGTGTAAGGGCAGGCATCCTTTTCGACGGGACTACCTTCCTGTATGATGTAAAAATTATATGTTAGATGAAGTAGAATGATACGATTTTCATACACTATGCTTTACTAACGTCTTAATTGGTTATGGAGATCAGATATAAGAGTGGGTAGGAATTCCATCTTTAGAAGTGATACAGTAGTTTGTCTATCTGTTGATGTATATTCATATATTATTCATTTTTACAGAAATGTCGAGTTCAATTAATATATATTTTTATTCATAGATAAAAAAATTAAATTTTTTATAATGTAACTTTACAATTTATTATTAGTAATATGAGCGAGATATAATTTCTGTATTATTTTGAGAGAAATGGTGTCTACCTTCAATGATATGTCTGGTTTGATGATAGATTATTCAAACTAATTACTGGAATGTCAGTGGCATGCTACGACTAAGACATCAAATGAGCTAGTAAGTTATTATTATTTAACGCACAATGAGCAATTCGTTTTAGTTTCATCATGGCGAGAACAAGTTACATTTTGATAAGATGATGATGGTCCACTTTGTACTAGATCAACACGCTTAGTGGAATGTTCATAGTGCTAGCTCACTGAAACAACAGTCCGCAGATAGACATGTCGATCCACCCGAACCCATTATTCTGATTCTGAGCCAACCAGTCTTTGTTCCCACTCCTTAGTGCTACATACTTAGCGGAGAACCAATACGTACTAATTTCACAGTCTTTGGTTTGATCCGACAGAGACTGGAACCCACGATCTTTCGCACTCGAGGCGTACGCACTACCTGTGTTGATCCGACAGAGGCTGGAACCCACGATCTACCACACTCGAGGCGTACACACTACCTGTGTTGATCCGACAGAGGCTGGAACCCACGATCTACCACACTCGAGGCGTACACACTACCTGTGTTGATCCGACAGAGGCTGGAACCCACGATCTACCACACTCGAGGCGTACACACTACCTGTGTTGATCCGACAGAGGCTGGAACCCACGATCTACCGCACTCGAGGCGTACACACTACCTGTGTGGATCCGCCAGTGGCTGGAACCCACGATCTACCACACTCGAGGCGTACACACTACCTGTGTTGATCCGACAGAGGCTGGAACCCACGATCTACCGCACCCGAGGCGTACACACTACCTGTGTTGATCCGACAGAGGGTGGAACCCACGATCTACCGCACTCGAGGCGTACACACTACCTGTGCACAATCGATGCAGTTGGACACAGTTTGTAATTATTACACAGTAATATGAAGTAAGACACGATTTGTACTGAGGTCAATATTAGACGTATCTTTTAATACAAGGAAGTGTTTATACGACAGATTAAATTTAAAATATCTGTCATGTGTGATGAAACATTGACACTGCAAAAACAAATTAATTAGCATATAGAATAATACATAACGAATAAACCTTAAAGATAACAGAAGAAGACAGTGACAAATAGAAAAGTCAGAGAACAACACAGTACGAAGTATAAACAAAACACAAAAATACATAACAACAACACAAAAAACAAACAAAGATGAGCAACACGAACCCCACAAAGAAACGGGGGTGAACTCATGTGTTCACAAGGGAAACAACACGCACCCAACAAAGAAACGGGGGTGAACTCATGTGTTCACAAGGGAAACAACACGCACCCAACAAAGAAACGGGGGTGAACTCATGTGTTCACAAGGGAAACAACACGAACCCCACAAAGAAACGGGGGTGAACTCATGTGTTCACAAGGGAAACAACACGGACCCCACAAAGAAACGGGGGTGAACTCATGTGTTCACAAGGGAAACAACACGAACCCCACAAAGAAACGGGGGTGAACTCATGTGTTCACAAGGGAAACAACACGGACCCCACAAAGAAACGGGGGTGAAATCATGTGTTCACAAGGGAAACAACACGGACCCCACAAAGAAACGGGGGTGAACTCATGTGTTCACAAGGGAAACAACACGCACCCCACAAAGAAACGGGGGTGAACTCATGTGTTCACAAGGGAAACAACACGCACCCAACAAAGAAACGAGGGTGAACACAGGTGTTCACAAGGGAAAACAATTACTCTCTCTTATAAGATACGCATCAATTGGTGTAAAAACCCAATGAATTATTATCAGCCCGAGTGTCGAAGCCCCGAGGGCCGATAGTGGGCAAGGGCTGATACAGAATCTGATACGAATTTTGCCTTGTATTACTATTGTTATTTTATCTGAAATTTCACTAGGCGACAAATTTTCAGAATTATTCTAACAGTATTTACATTCCTCATCTTCACCACAAATTCATCCATTTCTGCAAAGGAGTCAGAGCTTCTGCGCTGACATGATTTATTAGATATATTTATTATTTAAAATGAAATGGTTCCTAACAATGTAATTGCTAAAAACTAATATTCATCTCCCTTAGGCATAGATAACCTTAGGTAAAGTTGTATCGAGTATGTCTCGCTAAGGGCTGTAATCTAACTCGTGGTGGTACAATGCAGATACTGATTTCATAGGCATACTAACTTCTTACTACCATAAGATCGTGGCCACGACAGGTCACTAATGCAAAGTTAAAGCTAAATAAAAGAACAGATAGCTGGATAAGATAATACACACTCACTCAATAACCCTGACATAGACCATGTTATCTGGGTACACTTAAACGGAAGTAAACCCAATGACACTATAAGCACTAACCTTTCAAAGAAACTTTCAATTTAACATTTACCTTGTTAATCTATACGTAATACTTGAAGTGGGATTTAATTTCTTCAAATATCAATAATAGACTGGTTTGAATTGAGAACATATTTTTGTTCTCCAAAGATTTAAGTTCACTAAGGTACATCGTAATAGGGTGAGTGAGTGATTGTTGCTTAACGCCAATTCAGCAATTTTACAGCTATATCACGGCTGCGAACAAGTTAATATTCAATGAGATGGTGATGATGAGGTTCACTTTGTTCTAGACCAACACACTGAGTTGGATTTTTATAGTGCTAGCTCACTGGAACAACAGTCCATGAGTAGACAAGTCGCTCCATTCGGACACATTATTCTGATTCTGAGCCAACCAGTCTTTGCTCTTTCTCCGTAATGCTGCATGCATAGCGAAGAAGCAACAAATCCCAATTTCATAGTCTTTTGTTTGACCTGACCGGGGCTCTAACCCACGATCTACCGCACTCGCGTAATGAGGTAAACATTACATATTGTGGTGCCTAGGTTCTCAAGAGTGATGTATAAGTGACTCTGCATTTTTGAGAACCTTCATAGTACAAATACTACAAATGAAAACCTTAAGTACTCACCATGATGGAAATAATAGGAAAAATTTTAAGAAACCAAAAGGATAATCAAAAACCGTACATCGAACAAGAGCAAGCAATACAATGGTCAAAAGAAATAGAACAAAGGGACAATCAATGACAAAACACTACACATAAAACTACAGATAGAGCAACACGAACCTGTGTTAGCAGTTCTTACTCCACTAGAGACAACACACTGCAAAGAAAACTACAGATAGAGCAACACGAACCGGTGTTAGCAGTTCTTACTCCACTAGAGACAAAACACTACACAGAAGACTACAGATAGAGCAACACGAACCGGTGTTAGCAGTTCTTACTCCACTAGAGACAAAACACTACACAAAAACTACAGATAGAGCAACACGAACCGGTGTTAGCAGTTTTTACTCCACTAGAGACAAAACACTACACAGAAAACTACAGAGAGAGAGCAACACGAACCGGTGTTAGCAGTTCTTACTCCACTAGAGACAAAACACTACACAGAAAACTACAGATAGAGCAACACGAACCGGTGTTAGCAGTTCTTACTCCACTAGAGACAGAACACTACACAGAAAACTACAGAGAGAGAGCAACACGAACCGGTGTTAGCAGTTCTTACTCCACTAGAGACAACCACTACACAGAAACCTACAGAGAGAGCAACACGAACCGGTGTTAGCAGTTCTTACTCCACTAGAGACAAAACACTACACAGAAAACTACAGATAGAGCAACACGAACCGGTGTTAGCAGTTCTTACTCCACTAGAGACAAAACACTACACAGAAAACTACAGATAGAGCAACACGAACCGGTGTTAGCAGTTCTTACTCCACTAGAGACAACGTACTACACCGAAAACTACAGATAGAGCAACACGAACCGGTGTTAGCAGTTCTTACTCCACTAGTAACACCTGTAGTATTACTGTTAAACACTATACAGAAAACTACAGATAGAGCAACACGAACCGGTGTTAGCAGTTCTTACTCCACTAGAGACAAAACACTACACAGAAAACTAGATGGAGCAACACGAACGGTGTTAGCAGTTCTTACTCCACAATAACACCTGTAGTATTATTGTTAAACACCACACAAAAAATAGAGCAACACGAACCGGTGTTAGCAGTTCTTACTCCACTAGAGACAAAATACTACACAAAAACTACAGATAGAGCAACACGAACCGGTGTTAGCAGTTCTTACTCCACTAGAGACAAAACACTACACAGAAAATTACAGAGAGAGAGCAACACGAACCGGTGTTAGCAGTTCTTACTCCACTAGAGACAAAACACTACACAGAAACCTACAGAGAGAGCAACACGAACCGGTGTTAGCAGTTCTTACTCCACTAGAGACAAAACACTACACAGAAAACTACAGAGAGAGCAACACGAACCGGTGTTAGCAGTTCTTACTCCACTAGAGACAAAACACTACACAGAAACCTACAGATAGAGCAACACGAACCGGTGTTAGCAGTTCTTACTCCACTAGAGACAGAACACTACACAGAAAACTACAGAGAGAGAGCAACACGAACCGGTGTTAGCAGTTCTTACTCCACTAGAGACAACCACTACACAGAAACCTACAGAGAGAGCAACACGAACCGGTGTTAGCAGTTCTTACTCCACTAGAGACAAAACACTATACAGAAAACTACAGAGAGAGAGCAACACGAACCGGTGTTAGCAGTTCTTACTCCACTAGAGACAAAACACTACACAGAAAACTACAGATAGAGCAACACGAACCGGTGTTAGCAGTTCTTACTCCACTAGAGACAAAACACTACACAGAAAACTACAGATAGAGCAACACGAACCGGTGTTAGCAGTTCTTACTCCACTAGAAACAAACACTACACAGAAACCTACAGAGAGAGCAACACGAACCGGTGTTAGCAGTTCTTACTCCACTAGAGACAAAACACTACACAGAAAACTACAGAGAGAGCAACACGAACCGGTGTTAGTAGTTCTTACTCCACTAGAGACAAAACACTACACAGAAAACTACAGATAGAGCAACACGAACCGGTGTTAGCAGTTCTTACTCCACTAGAGACAACGTACTACACCGAAAACTACAGATAGAGCAACACGAACCGGTGTTAGCAGTTCTTACTCCACTAGTAACACCTGTAGTATTACTGTTAAACACTATACAGAAAACTACAGATAGAGCAACACGAACCGGTGTTAGCAGTACTTACTCCACTAGAGACAAAACACTACACAGAAAACTAGATGGAGCAACACGAACGGTGTTAGCAGTTCTTACTCCACAATAACACCTGTAGTATTATTGTTAAACACCACACAAAAAATAGAGCAACACGAACCGGTGTTAGCAGTTCTTACTCCACTAGAGACAAAATACTACACAAAAACTACAGATAGAGCAACACGAACCGGTGTTAGCAGTTCTTACTCCACTAGAGACAAAACACTACACAGAAAATTACAGAGAGAGAGCAACACGAACCGGTGTTAGCAGTTCTTACTCCACTAGAGACAAAACACTACACAGAAACCTACAGAGAGAGCAACACGAACCGGTGTTAGCAGTTCTTACTCCACTAGAGACAAAACACTACACAGAAAACTACAGATAGAGCAACACTAACCGGTGTTAGCAGTTCTTACTCCACTAGAGACAAAACACTACACATAAAACTACAGAGAGAGCAACACGAACCGTTGTTAGCAGTTCTTACTCCACTAGAGACAAAACACTACACAGAAAACTACAGATAGAGCAACACGAACCGGTGTTAGCAGTTCTTACTCCACTAGAGACAGAACACTACACAGAAAACTACAGAGAGAGAGCAACACGAACCGGTGTTAGCAGTTCTTACTCCACTAAAGACAACCACTACACAGAAACCTACAGAGAGAGCAACACGAACCGGTGTTAGCAGTTCTTACTCCACTAGAGACAAAACACTATACAGAAAACTACAGAGAGAGAGCAACACGAACCGGTGTTAGCAGTTCTTACTCCACTAGAGACAAAACACTACACAGAAAACTACAGATAGAGCAACACGAACCGGTGTTAGCAGTTCTTACTACACTAGAGACAAAACACTACACAGAAAACTACAGATAGAGCAACACGAACCGGTGTTAGCAGTTCTTACTCCACTAGAAACAAACACTACACAGAAACCTACAGAGAGAGCAACACGAACCGGTGTTAGCAGTTCTTACTCCACTAGAGACAAAACACTACACAGAAAACTACAGATAGAGCAACACGAACCGGTGTTAGCAGTTCTTACTCCACTAGAGACAACGTACTACACCGAAAACTACAGATAGAGCAACACGAACCGGTGTTAGCAGTTCTTACTCCACTAGTAACACCTGTAGTATTACTGTTAAACACTATACAGAAAACTACAGATAGAGCAACACGAACCGGTGTTAGCAGTACTTACTCCACTAGAGACAAAACACTACACAGAAAACTAGATGGAGCAACACGAACGGTGTTAGCAGTTCTTACTCCACAATAACACCTGTAGTATTATTGTTAAACACCACACAAAAAATAGAGCAACACGAACCGGTGTTAGCAGTTCTTACTCCACTAGAGACAAAATACTACACAAAAACTACAGATAGAGCAACACGAACCGGTGTTAGCAGTTCTTACTCCACTAGAGACAAAACACTACACAGAAAATTACAGAGAGAGAGCAACACGAACCGGTGTTAGCAGTTCTTACTCCACTAGAGACAAAACACTACACAGAAACCTACAGAGAGAGCAACACGAACCGGTGTTAGCAGTTCTTACTCCACTAGAGACAAAACACTACACAGAAAACTACAGATAGAGCAACACTAACCGGTGTTAGCAGTTCTTACTCCACTAGAGACAAAACACTACACATAAAACTACAGAGAGAGCAACACGAACCGTTGTTAGCAGTTCTTACTCCACTAGAGACAAAACACTACACAGAAAACTACAGATAGAGCAACACGAACCGGTGTTAGCAGTTCTTACTCCACTAGAGACAGAACACTACACAGAAAACTACAGAGAGAGAGCAACACGAACCGGTGTTAGCAGTTCTTACTCCACTAAAGACAACCACTACACAGAAACCTACAGAGAGAGCAACACGAACCGGTGTTAGCAGTTCTTACTCCACTAGAGACAAAACACTATACAGAAAACTACAGAGAGAGAGCAACACGAACCGGTGTTAGCAGTTCTTACTCCACTAGAGACAAAACACTACACAGAAAACTACAGATAGAGCAACACGAACCGGTGTTAGCAGTTCTTACTACACTAGAGACAAAACACTACACAGAAAACTACAGATAGAGCAACACGAACCGGTGTTAGCAGTTCTTACTCCACTAGAAACAAACACTACACAGAAACCTACAGAGAGAGCAACACGAACCGGTGTTAGCAGTTCTTACTCCACTAGAGACAAAACACTACACAGAAAACTACAGAGAGAGCAACACGAACCGGTGTTAGTAGTTCTTACTCCACTAGAGACAAAACACTACACAGAAAACTACAGATAGAGCAACACGAACCGGTGTTAGCAGTTCTTACTCCACGAGAGACAAAACACTACACAGAAAACTACAGATAGAGCAACACGAACCGGTGTTAGCAGTTCTTACTCCACTAGAGACAACGCACTACACAAAAAACTACAGATAGAGCAACACGAACCGGTGTTAGCAGTTCTTACTCCACTAGTAACACCTGTAGTATTACTGTTAAACACTATACAGAAAACTACAGATAGAGCAACACGAACCGGTGTTAGCAGTTCTTACTCCACTAGAGACAACGCACTACACAGCAAATTAGATAGAGCAACACGAACCGGTGTTAGCAGTTCTTACTCCACTAGTAACACCTGTAGTATTACTGTTAAACACTATACAGAAAACTACAGATAGAGCAACACGAACCGGTGTTAGCAGTTCTTACTCCACTAGACACAACGCACTACACAGCAAACTAGATAGAGCAACATGAACCGGTGTTAGCAGTTCTTACTCCACTAGTAACACCTGTAGTGTTACTGTTAAACACTACACAGAAAACTACAGATAGAGCAACACGAACCTGTGTTAGCAGTTCTTACTCCACTAGAGACAAAACACTACACAGAAAACTACAGATAGAGCAACACGAACCGATGTTAGCAGTTCTTACTCCACTAGAGACAAAACACTACACAGAAAACTACAGAGAGAGAGCAACACGAACCGGTGTTAGCAGTTCTTACTCTACTAGAAACAAACACTACACAGAAACCTACAGAGAGAGCAACACGAACCGGTGTTAGCAGTTCTTACTCCACTAGAGACAAAACACTACACAGAAAACTACAGATAGAGCAACACGAACCGGTGTTAGCAGTTCTTACTCCACTAGAGACAAAACACTACACAGAAAACTACAGATAGAGCAACACGAACCGGTGTTAGCAGTTCTTACTCCACTAGAAACAAACACTACACAGAAACCTACAGAGAGAGCAACACGAACCGGTGTTAGCAGTTCTTACTCCACTAGAGACAAAACACTACACAGAAAACTACAGAGAGAGCAACACGAACCGGTGTTAGTAGTTCTTACTCCACTAGAGACAAAACACTACACAGAAAACTACAGATAGAGCAACACGAACCGGTGTTAGCAGTTCATACTCCACTAGAGACAACGTACTACACCGAAAACTACAGATAGAGCAACACGAACCGGTGTTAGCAGTTCTTACTCCACTAGTAACACCTGTAGTATTACTGTTAAACACTATACAGAAAACTACAGATAGAGCAACACGAACCGGTGTTAGCAGTACTTACTCCACTAGAGACAAAACACTACACAGAAAACTAGATGGAGCAACACGAACGGTGTTAGCAGTTCTTACTCCACAATAACACCTGTAGTATTATTGTTAAACACCACACAAAAAATAGAGCAACACGAACCGGTGTTAGCAGTTCTTACTCCACTAGAGACAAAATACTACACAAAAACTACAGATAGAGCAACACGAACCGGTGTTAGCAGTTCTTACTCTACTAGAGACAAAACACTACACAGAAAATTACAGAGAGAGAGCAACACGAACCGGTGTTAGCAGTTCTTACTCCACTAGAGACAAAACACTACACAGAAACCTACAGAGAGAGCAACACGAACCGGTGTTAGCAGTTCTTACTCCACTAGAGACAAAACACTACACAGAAAACTACAGATAGAGCAACACTAACCGGTGTTAGCAGTTCTTACTCCACTAGAGACAAAACACTACACAGAAAACTACAGAGAGAGCAACACGAACCGGTGTTAGCAGTTCTTACTCCACTAGAGACAAAACACTACACAGAAAACTACAGATAGAGCAACACGAACCGGTGTTAGCAGTTCTTACTCCACTAGAGACAGAACACTACACAGAAAACTACAGAGAGAGAGCAACACGAACCGGTGTTAGCAGTTCTTACTCCACTAAAGACAACCACTACACAGAAACCTACAGAGAGAGCAACACGAACCGGTGTTAGCAGTTCTAACTCCACTAGAGACAAAACACTACACAGAAAACTACAGAGAGAGCAACACGAACCGGTGTTAGTAGTTCTTACTCCACTAGAGACAAAACACTACACAGAAAACTACAGATAGAGCAACACGAACCGGTGTTAGCAGTTCTTACTCCACTAGAGACAACGTACTACACCGAAAACTACAGATAGAGCAACACGAACCGGTGTTAGCAGTTCTTACTCCACTAGTAACACCTGTAGTATTACTGTTAAACACTATACAGAAAACTACAGATAGAGCAACACGAACCGGTGTTAGCAGTACTTACTCCACTAGAGACAAAACACTACACAGAAAACTAGATGGAGCAACACGAACGGTGTTAGCAGTTCTTACTCCACAATAACACCTGTAGTATTATTGTTAAGCACCACACAAAAAATAGAGCAACACGAACCGGTGTTAGCAGTTCTTACTCCACTAGAGACAAAATACTACACAAAAACTACAGATAGAGCAACACGAACCGGTGTTAGCAGTTCTTACTCCACTAGAGACAAAACACTACACAGAAAATTACAGAGAGAGAGCAACACGAACCGGTGTTAGCAGTTCTTACTCCACTAGAGACAAAACACTACACAGAAACCTACAGAGAGAGCAACACGAACCGGTGTTAGCAGTTCTTACTCCACTAGAGACAAAACACTACACAGAAAACTACAGATAGAGCAACACTAACCGGTGTTAGCAGTTCTTACTCCACTAGAGACAAAACACTACACAGAAAACTACAGAGAGAGCAACACGAACCGGTGTTAGCAGTTCTTACTCCACTAGAGACAAAACACTACACAGAAAACTACAGATAGAGCAACACGAACCGGTGTTAGCAGTTCTTACTCCACTAGAGACAGAACACTACACAGAAAACTACAGAGAGAGAGCAACACGAACCGGTGTTAGCAGTTCTTACTCCACTAAAGACAACCACTACACAGAAACCTACAGAGAGAGCAACACGAACCGGTGTTAGCAGTTCTTACTCCACTAGAGACAAAACACTATACAGAAAACTACAGAGAGAGAGCAACACGAACCGGTGTTAGCAGTTCTTACTCCACTAGAGACAAAACACTACACAGAAAACTACAGATAGAGCAACACGAACCGGTGTTAGCAGTTCTTACTCCACTAGAGACAAAACACTACACAGAAAACTACAGATAGAGCAACACGAACCGGTGTTAGCAGTTCTTACTCCACTAGAAACAAACACTACACAGAAACCTACAGAGAGAGCAACACGAACCGGTGTTAGCAGTTCTTACTCCACTAGAGACAAAACACTACACAGAAAACTACAGAGAGAGCAACACGAACCGGTGTTAGTAGTTCTTACTCCACTAGAGACAAAACACTACACAGAAAACTACAGATAGAGCAACACGAACCGGTGTTAGCAGTTCTTACTCCACGAGAGACAAAACACTACACAGAAAACTACAGATAGAGCAACACGAACCGGTGTTAGCAGTTCTTACTCCACTAGAGACAACGCACTACACAAAAAACTACAGATAGAGCAACACGAACCGGTGTTAGCAGTTCTTACTCCACTAGTAACACCTGTAGTATTACTGTTAAACACTATACAGAAAACTACAGATAGAGCAACACGAACCGGTGTTAGCAGTTCTTACTCCACTAGAGACAACGCACTACACAGCAAATTAGATAGAGCAACACGATCCGGTGTTAGGAGTTCTTACTCCACTAGTAACACCTGTAGTATTACTGTTAAACACTATACAGAAAACTACAGATAGAGCAACACGAACCGGTGTTAGCAGTTCTTACTCCACTAGACACAACGCACTACACAGCAAACTAGATAGAGCAACATGAACCGGTGTTAGCAGTTCTTACTCCACTAGTAACACCTGTAGTGTTACTGTTAAACACTACACAGAAAACTACAGATAGAGCAACACGAACCTGTGTTAGCAGTTCTTACTCCACTAGAGACAAAACACTACACAGAAAACTACAGATAGAGCAACACGAACCGATGTTAGCAGTTCTTACTCCACTAGAGACAAAACACTACACAGAAAACTACAGAGAGAGAGCAACACGAACCGGTGTTAGCAGTTCTTACTCTACTAGAAACAAACACTACACAGAAACCTACAGAGAGAGCAACACGAACCGGTGTTAGCAGTTCTTACTCCACTAGAGACAAAACACTACACAGAAAACTACAGATAGAGCAACACGAACCGGTGTTAGCAGTTCTTACTCCACTAGAGACAAAACACTACACAGAAAACTACAGATAGAGCAACACGAACCGGTGTTAGCAGTTCTTACTCCATTAGAAACAAACACTACACAGAAACCTACAGAGAGAGCAACACGAACCGGTGTTAGCAGTTCTTACTCCACTAGAGACAAAACACTACACAGAAAACTACAGAGAGAGCAACACGAACCGGTGTTAGTAGTTCTTACTCCACTAGAGACAAAACACTACACAGAAAACTACAGATAGAGCAACACGAACCGGTGTTAGCAGTTCTTACTCCACTAGAGACAACGTACTACACCGAAAACTACAGATAGAGCAACACGAACCGGTGTTAGCAGTTCTTACTCCACTAGTAACACCTGTAGTATTACTGTTAAACACTATACAGAAAACTACAGATAGAGCAACACGAACCGGTGTTAGCAGTACTTACTCCACTAGAGACAAAACACTACACAGAAAACTAGATGGAGCAACACGAACGGTGTTAGCAGTTCTTACTCCACAATAACACCTGTAGTATTATTGTTAAACACCACACAAAAAATAGAGCAACACGAACCGGTGTTAGCAGTTCTTACTCCACTAGAGACAAAATACTACACAAAAACTACAGATAGAGCAACACGAACCGGTGTTAGCAGTTCTTACTCTACTAGAGACAAAACACTACACAGAAAATTACAGAGAGAGCAACACGAACCGGTGTTAGCAGTTCTTACTCCACTAGAGACAAAACACTACACAGAAACCTACAGAGAGAGCAACACGAACCGGTGTTAGCAGTTCTTACTCCACTAGAGACAAAACACTACACAGAAAACTACAGATAGAGCAACACTAACCGGTGTTAGCAGTTCTTTCTCCACTAGAGACAAAACACTACACAGAAAACTACAGAGAGAGCAACACGAACCGGTGTTAGCAGTTCTTACTCCACTAGAGACAAAACACTACACAGAAAACTACAGATAGAGCAACACGAACCGGTGTTAGCAGTTCTTACTCCACTAGAGACAGAACACTACACAGAAAACTACAGAGAGAGAGCAACACGAACCGGTGTTAGCAGTTCTTACTCCACTAAAGACAACCACTACACAGAAACCTACAGAGAGAGCAACACGAACCGGTGTTAGCAGTTCTTACTCCACTAGAGACAAAACACTATACAGAAAACTACAGAGAGAGAGCAACACGAACCGGTGTTAGCAGTTCTTACTCCACTAGAGACAAAACACTACACAGAAAACTACAGATAGAGCAACACGAACCGGTGTTAGCAGTTCTTACTCCACTAGAGACAAAACACTACACAGAAAACTACAGATAGAGCAACACGAACCGGTGTTAGCAGTTCTTACTCCACTAGAAACAAACACTACACAGAAACCTACAGAGAGAGCAACACGAACCGGTGTTAGCAGTTCTTACTCCACTAGAGACAAAACACTACACAGAAAACTACAGAGAGAGCAACACGAACCGGTGTTAGTAGTTCTTACTCCACTAGAGACAAAACACTACACAGAAAACTACAGATAGAGCAACACGAACCGGTGTTAGCAGTTCTTACTCCACTAGAGACAAAACACTACACAGAAAACTACAGATAGAGCAACACGAACCGGTGTTAGCAGTTCTTACTCCACTAGAGACAACGCACTACACAAAAAACTACAGATAGAGCAACACGAACCGGTGTTAGCAGTTCTTACTCCACTAGTAACACCTGTAGTATTACTGTTAAACACTATACAGAAAACTACAGATAGAGCAACACGAACCGGTGTTAGCAGTTCTTACTCCACTAGAGACAACGCACTACACAGCAAATTAGATAGAGCAACACGAACCGGTGTTAGCAGTTCTTACTCCACTAGTAACACCTGTAGTATTACTGTTAAACACTATACAGAAAACTACAGATAGAGCAACACGAACCGGTGTTAGCAGTTCTTACTCCACTAGACACAACGCACTACACAGCAAACTAGATAGAGCAACATGAACCGGTGTTAGCAGTTCTTACTCCACTAGTAACACCTGTAGTGTTACTGTTAAACACTACACAGAAAACTACAGATAGAGCAACACGAACCTGTGTTAGCAGTTCTTACTCCACTAGAGACAAAACACTACACAGAAAACTACAGATAGAGCAACACGAACCGATGTTAGCAGTTCTTACTCCACTAGAGACAAAACACTACACAGAAAACTACAGAGAGAGAGCAACACGAACCGGTGTTAGCAGTTCTTACTCTACTAGAAACAAACACTACACAGAAACCTACAGAGAGAGCAACACGAACCGGTGTTAGCAATTCTTACTCCACTAGAGACAAAACACTACACAGAAAACTACAGAGAAAGCAACACGAACCGGTGTTAGCGGTTCCTACTCCACTAGAGACAAAACACTACACAGAAAACTACAGAGAGAGCAACACGAACCGGTGTTAGCAGTTCCTACTCCACTTGAGACAAAACACTACACAGAAAACTACAGATAGAGCAACACCAACCGGTTTTAGCAGTTCTTACTCCACTAGAGACAAAGCACTACACAGAAAACTACAAATAGAGCAACACGAACCGGTGTTAGCAGTTCTTACTCCACTAGAGACAACGCACTACACAGCAAATTAGATAGAGCAACACGAACCGGTGTTAGCAGTTCTTACTCCACTAGTAACACCTGTAGTATTACTGTTAAACACTATACAGAAAACTACAGATAGAGCAACACGAACCGGTGTTAGCAGTTCTTACTCCACTAGAGACAACGCACTACACAGCAAATTAGATAGAGCAACACGAACCGGTGTTAGCAGTTCTTACTCCACTAGTAACACCTGTAGTATTACTGTTAAACACTATACAGAAAACTACAGATAGAGCAACACGAACCGGTGTTAGCAGTTCTTACTCCACTAGACACAACGCACTACACAGCAAACTAGATAGAGCAACATGAACCGGTGTTAGCAGTTCTTACTCCACTAGTAACACCTGTAGTGTTACTGTTAAACACTACACAGAAAACTACAGATAGAGCAACACGAACCTGTGTTAGCAGTTCTTACTCCACTAGAGACAAAACACTACACAGAAAACTACAGATAGAGCAACACGAACCGATGTTAGCAGTTCTTACTCCACTAGAGACAAAACACTACACAGAAAACTACAGAGAGAGAGCAACACGAACCGGTGTTAGCAGTTCTTACTCTACTAGAAACAAACACTACACAGAAACCTACAGAGAGAGCAACACGAACCGGTGTTAGCAGTTCTTACTCCACTAGAGACAAAACACTACACAGAAAACTACAGAGAGAGCAACACGAACCGGTGTTAGCGGTTCCTACTCCACTAGAGACAAAACACTACACAGAAAACTACAGAGAGAGCAACACGAACCGGTGTTAGCAGTTCCTACTCCACTAGAGACAAAACACTACACAGAAAACTACAGATAGGGCAACACCAACCGGTTTTAGCAGTTCTTACTCCACTAGAGACAAAGCACTACACAGAAAACTACAAATAGAGCAACACGAACCGGTGTTAGCAGTTCTTACTCCACTAGAGACAAAACACTACACAGAAAACTAGATGGAGCAACACGAACGGTGTTAGCAGTTCTTACTCCACTAGTAACACCTGTAATATTACTGTTAAACACCACACAAAAAAGAGCAACACGAACCGGTGTTAGCAGTTCTTACTCCATTAGAGACAAAGCACTACACAGAAACCTACAGAGAGAGCACCACGAACCGGTGTTAGCAGTTCTTACTCCACTAGAGACAAAACACTACACAGAAAACTACAGAGAGAGAGCAACACGAACCGGTGTTAGCAGTTCTTACTCCACTAGAGACAAAGCACTACACAGAAAACTACAGATAGAGCAACACGAACCGGTGTTAGCAGTTCTTACTACACTAGAGACAAAACACTACACAGAAAACTACAGATAGAGCAACACGAACCGGTGTTAGCAGTTCTTACTCCACTAGAGACAAAACACTACACAGAAAACTACAGAGAGAGCAACACGAACCGGTGTTAGTAGTTCTTACTCCACTAGAGACAAAACACTACACAGAAAACTACAGATAGAGCAACACGAACCAGTGTTGGCAGTTCTTACTCCACTAGAGACAACGCACTACACAAAAAACTACAGATAGAGCAACACGAACCGGTGTTAGCAGTTCTTACTCCACTAGTAACACCTGTAGTATTACTGTTAAACACTATACAGAAAACTACAGATAGAGCAACACGAACCGGTGTTAGCAGTTCTTACTCCACTAGAGACTACGCACTACACAGCAAATTAGATAGAGCAACACGAACCGGTGTTAGCAGTTCTTACTCCACTAGTAACACCTGTAGTATTACTGTTAAACACTATACAGAAAACTACAGATAGAGCAACACGAACCGGTGTTAGCAGTTCTTACTCCACTAGACACAACGCACTACACAGCAAACTAGATAGAGCAACATGAACCGGTGTTAGCAGTTCTTACTCCACTAGTAACACCTGTAGTGTTACTGTTAAACACTACACAGAAAACTACAGATAGAGCAACACGAACCTGTGTTAGCAGTTCTTACTCCACTAGAGACAAAACACTACACAGAAAACTACAGATAGAGCAACACGAACCGATGTTAGCAGTTCTTACCCCACTAGAGACAAAACACTACACAGAAAATTACAGAGAGAGAGCAACACGAACCGGTGTTAGCAGTTCTTACTCTACTAGAAACAAACACTACACAGAAACCTACAGAGAGAGCAACACGAACCGGTGTTAGCAGTTCTTACTCCACTAGAGACAAAACACTACACAGAAAACTACAGAGAGAGCAACACGAACCGGTGTTAGCGGTTCCTACTCCACTAGAGACAAAACACTACACAGAAAACTACAGAGAGAGCAACACGAACCGGTGTTAGCAGTTCCTACTCCACTAGAGACAAAACACTACACAGAAAACTACAGATAGAGCAACACCAACCGGTTTTAGCAGTTCTTACTCCACTAGAGACAAAGCACTACACAGAAAACTACAAATAGAGCAACACAAACCGGTGTTAGCAGTTCTTACTCCACTAGAGACAAAACACTACACAGAAAACTAGATGGAGCAACACGAACGGTGTTAGCAGTTCTTACTCCACTAGTAACACCTGTAGAATTACTGTTAAACACCACACAAAAAAGAGCAACACGAACCGGTGTTAGCAGTTCTTACTCCATTAGAGACAAAGCACTACACAGAAACCTACAGAGAGAGCACCACGAACCGGTGTTAGCAGTTCTTACTTCACTAGAGACAAAACACTACACAGAAAACTACAGAGAGAGAGCAACACGAACCGGTGTTAGCAGTTCTTACTCCACTAGAGACAAAACACTATACAGAAAACTACAGATAGAGCAACACGAACCGGTGTTAGCAGTTCTTACTCCACTAGACAAAGCACTACACAGAAAACTACAGATAGAGCAACACGAACCGGTGTTAGCAGTTCTTACTACACTAGAGACAAAACACTACACAGAAAACTACAGATAGAGCAACACGAACCGGTGTTAGCAGTTCTTACTCCACTAGAGACAAAACACTACACAGAAAACTACAGAGAGAGAGCAACACGAACCGGTGTTAGCAGTTCTTACTCCACTAGAAACAAAAACTACACAGAAACCTACAGAGAGAGCAACACGAACCGGTGTTAGCAGTTCTTACTCCACTAGAGACAAAACACTACACAAAAAACTACAGAGAGAGCAACACGAACCGGTGTTAGTAGTTCTTACTCCACTAGAGACAAAACACTACACAGAAAACTACAGATAGAGCAACACGAACCGGTGTTAGCAGTTCTTACTCCACTAGAGACAAAACACTACACTGAAAACTACAGATAGAGCAACACGAACCGGTGTTAGCAGTTCTTACTCCACTAGAGACAACGCACTACACAAAAAACTACAGATAGAGCAACACGAACCGGTGTTAGCAGTTCTTACTCCACTAGAGACAAAGCACTACACAGAAAACTACAGATAGAGCAACACGAACCGGTGTTAGCAGTTCTTACTACACTAGAGACAAAACACTACACAGAAAACTACAGATAGAGCAACACGAACCGGTGTTAGCAGTTCTTACTCCACTAGAGACAAAACACTACACAGAAAACTACAGAGAGAGAGCAACACGAACCGATGTTAGCAGTTCTTACTCTACTAGAAACAAACACTACACAGAAACCTACAGAGAGAGCAACACGAACCGGTGTTAGCAGTTCTTACTCCACTAGAGACAAAACACTACACAAAAAACTACAGAGAGAGCAACACGAACCGGTGTTAGTAGTTCTTACTCCACTAGAGACAAAACACTACACAGAAAACTACAGATAGAGCAACACGAACCGGTGTTAGCAGTTCTTACTCCACTAGAGACAAAACACTACACAGAAAACTACAGATAGAGCAACACGAACCGGTGTTAGCAGTTCTTACTCCACTAGAGACAACGCACTACACAAAAAACTACAGATAGAGCAACACGAACCGGTGTTAGCAGTTCTTACTCCACTAGAGACAACGCACTACACAGCAAATTAGATAGAGCAACACGAACCGGTGTTAGCAGTTCTTACTCCACTAGTAACACCTGTAGTATTACTGTTAAACACTATACAGAAAACTACAGATAGAGCAACACGAACCGGTGTTAGCAGTTCTTACTCCACTAGAGACAACGCACTACACAGCAATTTAGATAGAGCAACACGAACCGGTGTTAGCAGTTCTTACTCCACTAGTAACACCTGTAGTATTACTGTTAAACACTATACAGAAAACTACAGATAGAGCAACACGAACCGGTGTTAGCAGTTCTTACTCCACTAGACACAACGCACTACACAGCAAACTAGATAGAGCAACATGAACCGGTGTTAGCAGTTCTTACTCCACTAGTAACACCTGTAGTGTTACTGTTAAACACTACACAGAAAACTACAGATAGAGCAACACGAACCTGTGTTAGCAGTTCTTACTCCACTAGAGACAAAACACTACACAGAAAACTACAGATAGAGCAACACGAACCGATGTTAGCAGTTCTTACTCCACTAGAGACAAAACACTACACAGAAAACTACAGAGAGAGAGCAACACGAACCGGTGTTAGCAGTTCTTACTCTACTAGAAACAAACACTACACAGAAACCTACAGAGAGAGCAACACGAACCGGTGTTAGCAGTTCTTACTCCACTAGAGACAAAACACTACACAGAAAACTACAGAGAGAGCAACACGAACCGGTGTTAGCGGTTCCTACTCCACTAGAGACAAAACACTACACAGAAAACTACAGAGAGAGCAACACGAACCGGTGTTAGCAGTTCCTACTCCACTAGAGACAAAACACTACACAGAAAACTACAGATAGGATAACACCAACCGGTTTTAGCAGTTCTTACTCCACTAGAGACAAAGCACTACACAGAAAACTACAAATAGAGCAACACGAACCGGTGTTAGCAGTTCTTACTCCACTAGAGACAAAACACTACACAGAAAACTAGATGGAGCAACACGAACGGTGTTAGCAGTTCTTACTCCACTAGTAACACCTGTAATATTACTGTTAAACACCACACAAAAAAGAGCAACACGAACCGGTGTTAGCAGTTCTTACTCCATTAGAGACAAAGCACTACACAGAAACCTACAGAGAGAGCACCACGAACCGGTGTTAGCAGTTCTTACTCCACTAGAGACAAAACACTACACAGAAAACTACAGAGAGAGAGCAACACGAACCGGTGTTAGCAGTTCTTACTCCACTAGAGACAAAGCACTACACAGAAAACTACAGATAGAGCAACACGAACCGGTGTTAGCAGTTCTTACTACACTAGAGACAAAACACTACACAGAAAACTACAGATAGAGCAACACGAACCGGTGTTAGCAGTTCTTACTCCACTAGAGACAAAACACTACACAGAAAACTACAGAGAGAGCAACACGAACCGGTGTTAGTAGTTCTTACTCCACTAGAGACAAAACACTACACAGAAAACTACAGATAGAGCAACACAAACCGGTGTTGGCAGTTCTTACTCCACTAGAGACAACGCACTACACAAAAAACTACAGATAGAGCAACACGAACCGGTGTTAGCAGTTCTTACTCCACTAGTAACACCTGTAGTATTACTGTTAAACACTATACAGAAAACTACAGATAGAGCAACACGAACCGGTGTTAGCAGTTCTTACTCCACTAGAGACAACGCACTACACAGCAAATTAGATAGAGCAACACGAACCGGTGTTAGCAGTTCTTACTCCACTAGTAACACCTGTAGTATTACTGTTAAACACTATACAGAAAACTACAGATAGAGCAACACGAACCGGTGTTAGCAGTTCTTACTCCACTAGACACAACGCACTACACAGCAAACTAGATAGAGCAACATGAACCGGTGTTAGCAGTTCTTACTCCACTAGTAACACCTGTAGTGTTACTGTTAAACACTACACAGAAAACTACAGATAGAGCAACACGAACCTGTGTTAGCAGTTCTTACTCCACTAGAGACAAAACACTACACAGAAAACTACAGATAGAGCAACACGAACCGATGTTAGCAGTTCTTACTCCACTAGAGACAAAACACTACACAGAAAATTACAGAGAGAGAGCAACACGAACCGGTGTTAGCAGTTCTTACTCTACTAGAAACAAACACTACACAGAAACCTACAGAGAGAGCAACACGAACCGGTGTTAGCAGTTCTTACTCCACTAGAGACAAAACACTACACAGAAAACTACAGAGAGAGCAACACGAACCGGTGTTAGCGGTTCCTACTCCACTAGAGACAAAACACTACACAGAAAACTACAGAGAGAGCAACACGAACCGGTGTTAGCAGTTCCTACTCCACTAGAGACAAAACACTACACAGAAAACTACAGATAGAGCAACACCAACCGGTTTTAGCAGTTCTTACTCCACTAGAGACAAAGCACTACACAGAAAACTACAAATAGAGCAACACAAACCGGTGTTAGCAGTTCTTACTCCACTAGAGACAAAACACTACACAGAAAACTAGATGGAGCAACACGAACGGTGTTAGCAGTTCTTACTCCACTAGTAACACCTGTAATATTACTGTTAAACACCACACAAAAAAGAGCAACACGAACCGGTGTTAGCAGTTCTTACTCCATTAGAGACAAAGCACTACACAGAAACCTACAGAGAGAGCACCACGAACCGGTGTTAGCAGTTCTTACTCCACTAGAGACAAAACACTACACAGAAAACTACAGAGAGAGAGCAACACGAACCGGTGTTAGCAGTTCTTACTCCACTAGAGACAAAACACTATACAGAAAACTACAGATAGAGCAACACGAACCGGTGATAGCAGTTCTTACTCCACTAGACAAAGCACTACACAGAAAACTACAGATAGAGCAACACGAACCGGTGTTAGCAGTTCTTACTACACTAGAGACAAAACACTACACAGAAAACTACAGATAGAGCAACACGAACCGGTGTTAGCAGTTCTTACTCCACTAGAGACAAAACACTACACAGAAAACTACAGAGAGAGAGCAACACGAACCGGTGTTAGCAGTTCTTACTCCACTAGAAACAAACACTACACAGAAACCTACAGAGAGAGCAACACGAACCGGTGTTAGCAGTTCTTACTCCACTAGAGACAAAACACTACACAAAAAACTACAGAGAGAGCAACACGAACCGGTGTTAGTAGTTCTTACTCCACTAGAGACAAAACACTACACAGAAAACTACAGATAGAGCAACACGAACCGGTGTTAGCAGTTCTTACTCCACTAGAGACAAAACACTACACTGAAAACTACAGATAGAGCAACACGAACCGGTGTTAGCAGTTCTTACTCCACTAGAGACAACGCACTACACAAAAAACTACAGATAGAGCAACACGAACCGGTGTTAGCAGTTCTTACTCCACTAGAGACAAAGCACTACACAGAAAACTACAGATAGAGCAACACGAACCGGTGTTAGCAGTTCTTACTACACTAGAGACAAAACACTACACAGAAAACTACAGATAGAGCAACACGAACCGGTGTTAGCAGTTCTTACTCCACTAGAGACAAAACACTACACAGAAAACTACAGAGAGAGAGCAACACGAACCGGTGTTAGCAGTTCTTACTCTACTAGAAACAAACACTACACAGAAACCTACAGAGAGAGCAACACGAACCGGTGTTAGCAGTTCTTACTCCACTAGAGACAAAACACTACACAAAAAACTACAGAGAGAGCAACACGAACCGGTGTTAGTAGTTCTTACTCCACTAGAGACAAAACACTACACAGAAAACTACAGATAGAGCAACACGAACCGGTGTTAGCAGTTCTTACTCCACTAGAGACAAAACACTACACAGAAAACTACAGATAGAGCAACACGAACCGGTGTTAGCAGTTCTTACTCCACTAGAGACAACGCACTACACAAAAAACTACAGATAGAGCAACACGAACCGGTGTTAGCAGTTCTTACTCCACTAGAGACAACGCACTACACAGCAAATTAGATAGAGCAACACGAACCGGTGTTAGCAGTTCTTACTCCACTAGTAACACCTGTAGTATTACTGTTAAACACTATACAGAAAACTACAGATAGAGCAACACGAACCGGTGTTAGCAGTTCTTACTCCACTAGAGACAACGCACTACACAGCAATTTAGATAGAGCAACACGAACCGGTGTTAGCAGTTCTTACTCCACTAGTAACACCTGTAGTATTACTGTTAAACACTATACAGAAAACTACAGATAGAGCAACACGAACCGGTGTTAGCAGTTCTTACTCCACTAGACACAACGCACTACACAGCAAACTAGATAGAGCAACATGAACCGGTGTTAGCAGTTCTTACTCCACTAGTAACACCTGTAGTGTTACTGTTAAACACTACACAGAAAACTACAGATAGAGCAACACGAACCTGTGTTAGCAGTTCTTACTCCACTAGAGACAAAACACTACACAGAAAACTACAGATAGAGCAACACGAACCGATGTTAGCAGTTCTTACTCCACTAGAGACAAAACACTACACAGAAAACTACAGAGAGAGAGCAACACGAACCGGTGTTAGCAGTTCTTACTCTACTAGAAACAAACACTACACAGAAACCTACAGAGAGAGCAACACGAACCGGTGTTAGCAGTTCTTACTCCACTAGAGACAAAACACTACACAGAAAACTACAGAGAGAGCAACACGAACCGGTGTTAGCGGTTCCTACTCCACTAGAGACAAAACACTACACAGAAAACTACAGAGAGAGCAACACGAACCGGTGTTAGCAGTTCCTACTCCACTAGAGACAAAACACTACACAGAAAACTACAGATAGGGCAACACCAACCGGTTTTAGCAGTTCTTACTCCACTAGAGACAAAGCACTACACAGAAAACTACAAATAGAGCAACACGAACCGGTGTTAGCAGTTCTTACTCCACTAGAGACAAAACACTACACAGAAAACTAGATGGAGCAACACGAACGGTGTTAGCAGTTCTTACTCCACTAGTAACACCTGTAATATTACTGTTAAACACCACACAAAAAAGAGCAACACGAACCGGTGTTAGCAGTTCTTACTCCATTAGAGACAAAGCACTACACAGAAACCTACAGAGAGAGCACCACGAACCGGTGTTAGCAGTTCTTACTCCACTAGAGACAAAACACTACACAGAAAACTACAGAGAGAGAGCAACACGAACCGGTGTTAGCAGTTCTTACTCCACTAGAGACAAAGCACTACACAGAAAACTACAGATAGAGCAACACGAACCGGTGTTAGCAGTTCTTACTACACTAGAGACAAAACACTACACAGAAAACTACAGATAGAGCAACACGAACCGGTGTTAGCAGTTCTTACTCCACTAGAGACAAAACACTACACAGAAAACTACAGAGAGAGCAACACGAACCGGTGTTAGTAGTTCTTACTCCACTAGAGACAAAACACTACACAGAAAACTACAGATAGAGCAACACAAACCGGTGTTGGCAGTTCTTACTCCACTAGAGACAACGCACTACACAAAAAACTACAGATAGAGCAACACGAACCGGTGTTAGCAGTTCTTACTCCACTAGTAACACCTGTAGTATTACTGTTAAACACTATACAGAAAACTACAGATAGAGCAACACGAACCGGTGTTAGCAGTTCTTACTCCACTAGAGACAACGCACTACACAGCAAATTAGATAGAGCAACACGAACCGGTGTTAGCAGTTCTTACTCCACTAGTAACACCTGTAGTATTACTGTTAAACACTATACAGAAAACTACAGATAGAGCAACACGAACCGGTGTTAGCAGTTCTTACTCCACTAGACACAACGCACTACACAGCAAACTAGATAGAGCAACATGAACCGGTGTTAGCAGTTCTTACTCCACTAGTAACACCTGTAGTGTTACTGTTAAACACTACACAGAAAACTACAGATAGAGCAACACGAACCTGTGTTAGCAGTTCTTACTCCACTAGAGACAAAACACTACACAGAAAACTACAGATAGAGCAACACGAACCGATGTTAGCAGTTCTTACTCCACTAGAGACAAAACACTACACAGAAAATTACAGAGAGAGAGCAACACGAACCGGTGTTAGCAGTTCTTACTCTACTAGAAACAAACACTACACAGAAACCTACAGAGAGAGCAACACGAACCGGTGTTAGCAGTTCTTACTCCACTAGAGACAAAACACTACACAGAAAACTACAGAGAGAGCAACACGAACCGGTGTTAGCGGTTCCTACTCCACTAGAGACAAAACACTACACAGAAAACTACAGAGAGAGCAACACGAACCGGTGTTAGCAGTTCCTACTCCACTAGAGACAAAACACTACACAGAAAACTACAGATAGAGCAACACCAACCGGTTTTAGCAGTTCTTACTCCACTAGAGACAAAGCACTACACAGAAAACTACAAATAGAGCAACACAAACCGGTGTTAGCAGTTCTTACTCCACTAGAGACAAAACACTACACAGAAAACTAGATGGAGCAACACGAACGGTGTTAGCAGTTCTTACTCCACTAGTAACACCTGTAATATTACTGTTAAACACCACACAAAAAAGAGCAACACGAACCGGTGTTAGCAGTTCTTACTCCATTAGAGACAAAGCACTACACAGAAACCTACAGAGAGAGCACCACGAACCGGTGTTAGCAGTTCTTACTCCACTAGAGACAAAACACTACACAGAAAACTACAGAGAGAGAGCAACACGAACCGGTGTTAGCAGTTCTTACTCCACTAGAGACAAAACACTATACAGAAAACTACAGATAGAGCAACACGAACCGGTGATAGCAGTTCTTACTCCACTAGACAAAGCACTACACAGAAAACTACAGATAGAGCAACACGAACCGGTGTTAGCAGTTCTTACTACACTAGAGACAAAACACTACACAGAAAACTACAGATAGAGCAACACGAACCGGTGTTAGCAGTTCTTACTCCACTAGAGACAAAACACTACACAGAAAACTACAGAGAGAGAGCAACACGAACCGGTGTTAGCAGTTCTTACTCCACTAGAAACAAACACTACACAGAAACCTACAGAGAGAGCAACACGAACCGGTGTTAGCAGTTCTTACTCCACTAGAGACAAAACACTACACAAAAAACTACAGAGAGAGCAACACGAACCGGTGTTAGTAGTTCTTACTCCACTAGAGACAAAACACTACACAGAAAACTACAGATAGAGCAACACGAACCGGTGTTAGCAGTTCTTACTCCACTAGAGACAAAACACTACACTGAAAACTACAGATAGAGCAACACGAACCGGTGTTAGCAGTTCTTACTCCACTAGAGACAACGCACTACACAAAAAACTACAGATAGAGCAACACGAACCGGTGTTAGCAGTTCTTACTCCACTAGAGACAAAGCACTACACAGAAAACTACAGATAGAGCAACACGAACCGGTGTTAGCAGTTCTTACTACACTAGAGACAAAACACTACACAGAAAACTACAGATAGAGCAACACGAACCGGTGTTAGCAGTTCTTACTCCACTAGAGACAAAACACTACACAGAAAACTACAGAGAGAGAGCAACACGAACCGGTGTTAGCAGTTCTTACTCCACTAGAAACAAACACTACACAAAAAACTACAGAGAGAGCAACACGAACCGGTGTTAGCAGTTCTTACTCCACTAGAGACAAAACACTACACAGAAAACTACAGATAGAGCAACACGAACCGGTGTTAGCAGTTCTTACTCCACTAGAGACAACGCACTACACAAAAAACTACAGATAGAGCAACACGAACCGGTGTTAGCAGTTCTTACTCCACTAGTAACACCTGTAGTATTACTGTTAAACACTATACAGAAAACTACATATAGAGCAACACGAACCGGTGTTAGCAGTTCTTACTCCACTAGAGACAACGCACTAGACAGCAAACTAGATAGAGCAACACGAACCGGTGTTAGCAGTTCTTACTCCACTAGTAACACCTGTAGTATTACTGTTAAACACTATACAGAAAACTACAGATAGAGCAACACGAACCGGTGTTAGCAGTTCTTACTCCACTAGAGACAACGCACTACACAGCAAACTAGATAGAGCAACACGAACCGGTGTTAGCAGTTCTTACTCCACTAGTAACATCTGTAGTGTTACTGTTAAACACTACACAGAAAACTACAGATAGAGCAACACGAACCTGTGTTAGCAGTTCTTACTCCACTAGAGACAAAACACTACACAGAAAACTACAGATAGAGCAACACGAACCGATGTTAGCAGTTCTTACTCCACTAGAGACAAAACACTACACAGAAAACTACAGAGAGAGAGAGCAACACGAACCGGTGTTAGCAGTTCTTACTCCACTAGAAACACACACTACACAGAAACCTACAGAGAGAGCAACACGAACCGGTGTTAGCAGTTCTTACTCCACTAGAGACAAAACACTACACAGAAAACTACAGAGAGGGCAACACGAACCGGTGTTAGCAGTTCCTACTCCACTAGAGACAGAACACTACACAGAAAACTACAGATAGAGCAACACCAACCGGTTTTAGCAGTTCTTACTCCACTAGAGACAAAACACTACACAGAAAACTACAGATAGAGCAACACGAACCGGTGTTAGCAGTTCTTACTCCACTAGAGACAAAACACTACACAGAAAACTACAGAGAGAGCAACACGAACCGGTGTTAGCAGTTCTTACTCCACTAGAGACAAAGCACTACACAGAAACCTACAGATAGAGCAACACGAACCGGTGTTAGCAGTTCTGACTCCACTAGAGACAAAACACTACAAAGAAAACTACAGAGAGAAAGCAACAAACACGAACCGATGTTAGCAGTTTTTACTCCACTAGAGACAAAACACTACACAGAAAACTACAGATAGAGCAACACGAACCGGTGTTAGCAGTTCTTACTCCACTAGAGACAAAGCACTACACAGAAAACTACAGATAGAGCAACACGAACCGGTGTTAGCAGTTCTTACTCCACTAGAGACAAAGCACTACACAGAAAACTACAGATAGAGCAACACGAACCTGTGTTAGCAGTTCTTACTCCACTAGAGACAAAACACTACACAGAAAACTACAGATAGAGCAACACGAACCGGTGTTAGCAGTTCTTACACCACTAGAGGCAAAGCACTACACAGAAAACTACAGATAGAGCAACACGAACCGGTGTTAGCAGTTCTTACTCCACTAGTAACACCTGTAGTGTTACTGTTAAACACTACACAGAAAACTACAGATAGAGCAACACGAACCGGTGTTAGCAGTTCTTACTCCACTAGTAACACCTGTAGTATTACTGTTAAACACTACACAGAAAACTACAGATAGAGCAACACGAACCGGTGTTAGCAGTTCTTACTCCACTAGTAACACCTGTAGTGTTACTGTTAAACACTACACAGAAAACTACAGATAGAGCAACACGAACCGGTGTTAGCAGTTCTTACTCCACTAGAGACAAAGCACTACACAGAAAACTACAGATAGAGCAACACGAACCGGTGTTAGCAGTTCTTACTCCACTAGAGACAAAACACTACACAGAAAACTACAGATAGAGCAACACGAACCGGTGTTAGCAGTTCTTACACCACTAGAGGCAAAGCACTACACAGAAAACTACAGATAGAGCAACACGAACCGGTGTTAGCAGTTCTTACTCCACTAGTAACACCTGTAGTGTTACTGTTAAACACTACACAGAAAACTACAGATAGAGCAACACGAACCTGTGTTAGCAGTTTTACTCCACTAGAGACAAAACACTACACAGAAAACTACAGATAGAGCAACACGAACCAGTGTTAGCAGTTCTTACTCCACTAGAGACAAAGCACTACACAGAAAACTACAGATAGAGCAACATGAACCGGTGTTAGCAGTTCTTACTCCACTAGTAACACCTGTAGTGTTACTGTTAAACACTACACAGAAAACTACAGATAGAGCAACACGAACCTGTGTTAGCAGTTCTTACTCCACTAGAGACAAAACACTACACAGAAAACTACAGATAGAGCAACACGAACCAGTGTTAGCAGTTCTTACTCCACTAGAGACAAAGCACTATGCAGAAAACTACAGATAGAGCAACACGAACCGGTGTTAGCAGTTCTTACTCCACTAGACACAACGCACTACACAGCAAACTAGATAGAGCAACACGAACCGGTGTTAGCAGTTCTTACTCCACTAGTAACACCTGTAGTATTACTGTTAAACACTACACAGAAAACTACAGATAGAGCAACACGAACCGGTGTTAGCAGTTCTTACTCCACTAGTAACACATGTAGTGTTACTGTTAAACACTACACAGAAAACTACAGATAGAGCAACACGAACCGGTGTTAGCAGTTCTTACTCCACTAGTAACAACTGTAGTGTTACTGTTAAACACTACACAGAAAACTACAGATAGAGCAAAACGAACCGGTGTTAGCAGTTCTTACTCCACTAGTAACACCTGTAGTGTTACTGTTAAGCACTACACAGAAAACTACAGATAGAGCAACACGAACCGGTGTTAGCAGTTCTTACTCCACTAGTAACACCCGTAGTCTTACTGTTAAACAACATCATCTGATATAGAAATCGTGTTGAACATCAGTATACGTAAATAAATACAAATAATATATTAGTAGATAAAACATCCACTAGAAAACAAATGGGAGTAAAAAAGACCCGAAAATCGTCTTTACGCGTCACAGCAGACATTATAGCACGGAACTGAAAACTAAAGGCATAATAAATCTCTTGGCTTACATGGTGATGCAGTTGGTGTGAACAATAAACCAAACAAAGCAACAAAGCTCACCCAGGGGACGGTAAGTAAATGAGTGTCTCTTGTATCGGGAAATCCATGAACCCTTGCACATAAAAGATTGCTTGTTTGTTAGTTTTGTGCTTGATGGTATTTAACGGCACTTTCAGCAATACTTCATTTATATCATGTCGATCAGTTTTATTAGTGGATGAAACCGGAGGACCCGGTGAAAACCACCGACCTGTCGCAAGTCAGTGGTGATAGGCACTGATTGCATAGGTAGTTGTAAATCCAACAACCATACGATCACGGCCAAGACAACTTATAGTAGCTTCTTTAGTAGACTGTGACGATGACAGACAATTGTAAGGTCAAACCTATCTGACCCATATATCTAGTAACATTGACAGACAATTGTAAGGTCAAACCTATCTGACCCATATATCTAGTAACATGGACAGACAATTGTAAGGTCAAACCTATCTGACCCATATATCTAGTAACATTGACAGACAATTGTAAGGTCAAACCTATCTGACCCATATACTGTGACGTTGACAGACAATTGTAAGGTCAAACCTATCTGACCCATATACTGTGACGTTGACAGACAATTGTAAGGTCAAACCTATCTGACCCATATACTGTGACGTTGACAGACAATTGTAAGGTCAAACCTATCTGACCCATATATCTAGTAACATTGACAGACAATTGTAAGGTCAAACATATCTGACCCATATATCTAGTAACATTGACAGACAATTGTAATGTCAAACCTATCTGACCCATATACTGTGACGTTGACAGACAATTGTAAGGTCAAACTTATCTGACCCATATATCTAGTGACGTTGACAGACAATTGTACGGTCAAACCTATCTGACCCATATATCTAGTAACATTGACAGAAAATTGTAAGGTCAAACCTATCTGACCCATATATCTAGTAACATTGACAGACAATTGTAAGGTCAAACCTATCTGACCCATATACTGTGAGGTTGACAGACAATTGTAAGGTCAAACCTATCTGACCCATATACTGTGACGATGACAGACAATTGTAAGGCAAACCTATCTGACCCATATACTGTGAGGTTGACAGACAATTGTAAGGTCAAACCTATCTGACCCATATACTGTGACGATGACAGACAATTGTAAGGCAAACCTATCTGACCCATATACTGTGAGGTTGACAGACAATTGTAAGGTCAAACCTATCTGACCCATATACTGTGACGTTGACAGACAATTGTAAGGCAAACCTATCTGACCCATATACTGTGACGTTGACAGACAATTGTAAGGTCAAACCTATCTGACCCATATATCTAGTAACATTGACAGACAATTGTAAGGTCAAACATATCTGACCCATATATCTAGTAACATTGACAGACAATTGTAATGTCAAACCTATCTGACCCATATACTGTGACGTTGACAGACAATTGTAATGTCAAACCTATCTGACCCATATACTGTGACGTTGACAGACAATTGTAAGGCAAACCTATCTGACCCATATACTGTGACGTTGACAGACAATTGTAAGGCAAACCTATCTGACCCATATATCTAGTAACAATCAAGACATCTGTTAATTCACGTTACTTCATGAATATATCTAAGATACTGCTAACTTGACTTTGAATAACAATCTATGAATCAATAAAAGACAGATTACATATGGATAGCCAATGTGGGGCACTACATGAACATTAATGGAAGCCAGATATCACGATTGGCTCATAACAAAACCGTGATATTCTACATAACAAAACCGTGATATTCTACAATTACATAATGCTAGAAAACAACATCCTCAAAGTACCATTATGTAAAATTACAAATTTAGTTGAAAATAAATTTATAAAGGCGTCAAATTTGCAATAATTTAAACGAAAAGGTCAAATTTTGGTTAAGTTACTGGTACTTAAAAGTTATAAATAACAATAGCGAAAATATCTGAATCAAAGTTTATAAAAACATCATGGTCTGAGACTATCTTTGCATAAAATAACTCCAAAAACCATCACAATTCAGAAAGCTATCGAGTGCGAAATATGTACAGAAGTATGTTTTACAGTTTTCTAATTTAATTTTGTTATCTAATTCTACAACAGCTTTGCAATATAAACCATATTGATTATTCTACAAGTAAAGTAAAAATGAACAGAATATTATTATACTGTTTACGATTATATCAATCATGATCCACGATCACATGAGATTCTAACATTTCTTGCATGTTAATTTGATATTAAGAACATACCGGTATTCAGTCTTTTTTTATCAATAATATGTGTGTGCGTAAGAAGCAACTCCAGTTTACCTGAAAGTATGTGTCTTGTTAAAGATTAAAAAGAACACTTATATTTGAATTTTGATCTTTCCAACCAGGACCGGCCTTAGTGTGTGCGGGGCCCAATTGTTCATTTGTAAAACCTGCAGTGTTGTTGTGTGTACTTGAACAGCCAAGAGTAGATAACTCTAACGCGGGCCCAATTGGGAGCATTTGGTCAAATTGGCTTAATACCGGTGCTGTTCCCAACCAATCCCCGTACATACAATGGTTTGATCAAAATGGAATAATAAATACAACTGCATAGAATTGAAATATACATGTACTACTGTAGCGAGGTACTTTTTCGTTTGACCATTGTAATGCCTGTCCTTCATCGATTCACAGCTTCTGATCACCACTTTTCTATCATAAACCTTTTCTGCTAGAGGCTATGTGTGACCGAGAGAGGTAAAGGTCGTTGATTTCTGAGGCCAAACTAAATACCAATGATCTGGTTTCTCGTGTCAGATACCCACCTCAACTATTGAGGTTTCCAGACACCTACTGTTATGGGCGGAGGTTTCGTCAGTCAGTTTGTTATAACTGTCGTCTATCTGTCCTCCACCATTGAGTCTGGTAGTCACTATATAGGTGACACTTTTTTTTTTGCGAAATTATGTAATAATAATGCATATCCTATTGTATATTGTAAGTATATGGAGAAGACAATACTAAGTTGAAAAACTTGTATCTGATCCATATATGTCATTATTTAGACAATAAAATATGCTTAAATTAAATTAAAGTTGCTGAGAAATCGCTGACAGTAACGATAAACACAAAAACCCCTTTATTTTGATAAGAATCGCCAGGTGTAAGTGTTCTGTGACAATAACACTATTGTGTATTGCATACTTTGATTGCCTTTAAAAATCGATAGACCATGCGATTATTTTAGGTGAATTCGACAATCAGTCCACCGCCGAATGATCGATCTTCGGGGGAGAATATTGCGATTATCGCGATGGATATTTATATATTTAAATAAATTGATCGTCTCGATCGAATATAGTTCAAAATGAGCTACTTTATGTTAACAGTTATTTTATACAAAATCATCTTTTAAATGATGTTATTCTGATACAATCAGCATGTAAAGTTCATATAACATGTATAAAATGATATTGTTATTCTGATACAATCAGCATGTAAAGTTCATATAACATGTATAAAATGATATTGTTATTCTGATACAATCAGCATGTAAAGTTCATATAACATGTATAAAATGATATTGTTATTCTGATACAATCAGCATGTAAAGTTCATATAACATGTATACAATGATATTGTTATTCTGATACAATCAGCATGTAAAGTTCATATAACATGTATAAAATGATATTGTTATTCTGATACAATCAGCATGTAAAGTTCATATAACATATATAAAATGATATTGTTATTCTGATACAATCAGCATGTAAAGTTCATATAACATGTATAAAATGATATTGTTATTCTGATACAATCAGCATGTAAAGTTCATATAACATGTATAAAATGATATTGTTATTCTGATACAATCAGCATGTAAAGTTCATATAACATGTATAACATGATATTGTTATTCTGATACAATCAGCATGTAAAGTTCATATAACATGTATAAAATGATATTGTTATTCCGATACAATCAGCATGTAAAGTTCATATAACATGTATAAAATGATATTGTTATTCTGATACAATCAGCATGTAAAGTTCATATAACATGTATAAAATGATATTGTTATTCTGATACAATCAGCATGTAAAGTTCATATATAACATGTATAAACTGATTTGTTTAAAATAATAATATGATCTGATACGTACGTGGTTTTTCATTCCATCAATAATAAATATAATAAGATAGAGTCTTGACATGATGTCATAGTAAGGACACACAAAATAAAATGAAATATCGTTTAAACCCTATATGAGAAAAAAAATATTGTTTGTTTGTGTGATGATGCTTAACGCCACTTTCAACAATATTTCAGTTATATCGTGGCGGTCCGTTTTATTGGTGGAGGAAACCGGAGGATCCGGAGAAAACCACAGACCTGTCGCAAGTCACTGACAAACTTTACCACATAATGTTTTACACCTCGCCCTGATCGAGATTCGAACTCACAACATCAGTGGTGATAGACACTGATTGCATTGGTAGTTGTGAATCCAACTACCATACGATCACGGCCAGAACGGTCCCTTTAAGTGTGTGTATATATAAAGGGCATATTAAGGGGGTATTGTATCCGAAATGTAGATAAAAAGGAGATTTCACTGTATATCTATTAATGTTTATATTATAGGTTCAATCAGATACGATCTTATAAGGGTGTTCACCTCAGTTCATCAACAACAAACATTTTTACTCATTCAAGGACGTTTTTTTCATCATGACCAGTTAATAATTTGCGTCATTATGTTTTACATGGCTTCTTGTCTGAAAACTTTGATAATGCTTTTTTTTCATTTAAGATGTACTTAATAAATGTAAATGAGGATTTTATGAAAATAAAAATATGTCGCCCTTTTTGTTTTATCTTTTTGTTTTATTATTCTTATGCAAAAAAATGGTATATGTACCATTGTACAATTACACGCGTGTTATGTGTGTTTAACACCACTTTCAACAATATTCTCGTTATATAACGACAGTCAGTTTTATTGGTGGTAGAGACAGTACTATCCAGGATGGAAAAACCCAGAGGCCTTCCGAAAGTAAATGGTTGACTGATTGATGTTTAACATCAAATCAGCAAGCAATATAATTAAGAAGACACTGGAATAGCCTTCATGAGATGTATTCATGTTTGTTTACAAGCACTACATGGTACACGTGACTGTAGGATAGGCCTATGAACGAATGTATTGATTGTCACGTGGAAAAGTGGATGTTAATGGTCAGGACCCAGTTTGGTCAAGCAAAAAAAACCCCCATAGAATTGGTATTTCCTGCTTCTTCGTATAAAGCAGAAAGAGCAAAGATGGCTCGGAACCAGTATACTGTATCCCTCCGAGTGTAACAACATGTCTACCTGTGAACTGTTGTTTCAGTGAGCTATCACTATACAAATCCAGCTATGCGTTTTGGTCTAGTAAAAAGCGGACATCATCTTCATCATCATCATCATCATCATCTTATCGAGATTTTATGTGTTAGGATCATGATATAGATGTAAAATAATCTCACTTGACGTTAAACAACAATCAATCACTCATTCTTCCCTATTTGGTACTAAAATCTGGCTTTCGAACTATGGAAGTTAATTACTGAAATGAGCACCTGGAGCATCGAATTAAATACAATCAAAATAAATTAATTCTACTTAATAAAATCTTAAGATTGAAATGCTAAAAATGATTAAATAATAACATTATACACATACATTAATTTATTATATCCCCCATATTAAATAATAACATTATACACATACATTAATTTATTATATCCCCCATATTAAATAATAACATTATACACATACATTAATTTATTATATCCCCCATATTAAATGAGTACGCCTACATACATTACTTATCTAAAATGAATGTCGTAATTTCAAGTGAATTAGTTCAGCACAAATTTGTAAGCACAATCAGTTTTAAATGGTTCCATTTAAGGTTGTTTATAAACATTTATATATAACTAAAACCTATTTGAGATAACAGACCAATGAAGTGATACTAAAATATGTGCGGAATCACAACCTAAAAGTTCGAAGAATAATTTACAATTTTGAGTAGTCGGAATATAAAAACAATATATATGTTATATAAAAAAGATATAGACTATAAATAATGAAAAAATGTCAACCAATGATGGCCTCGATTCCACCAGTGCTCAATAGAATTAATTATGGTCTGAATATTGACAACTTACAGTGATTGAACATTCATATATGACATGCAATTTGTGTAGAATCACTGTTATTGGACATATATTGAGGAAACGTCCATTTTAACTTTTAGAGGCTATCCTTTTTCATGAAAAAAATATGTCTCCAAATTTTAAAGACAATGTGAAAAAAACTGACCTTGCAGTAAATAATGTGACCCCGCAGTAAATAATCTAATCCGGAAGTAAATAATCTGACCCGGCAGTGGTCAGCAAAAATATAATTGATCTAAACCCGCCAATAAATAATCTGATCCTTTTCACGATTTACAGACCCGTCATTCCCTCCTTATGAAAACAGTACAAAGTTTATAATGTGAACCTAGTAAGACAAGTTTGAAGATATCAAAGTCTAATCAAAAGCTGTAAATCTAAGAAGGACAGACAATACAAGAACACAATAACAAAGTAATGGTCTTCAAGATATTAAAGTCTAATCAAAAGTCGTAAATCTAAGAAGGACAGACAATACAAGAACACAATAACAAAGTAATGGTCTTCAAGATATCAAAGTATAATCAAAAGTCGTAAATCTAAGAAGGACAGACAATACAAGAACACAATAACAAAGTAATGGTCTTCAAGATATCAAAGTCTAATCAAAAGTCGTAAATCTAAGAAGGACAGACAATACAAGAACACAATAACAAAGTAATGGTCTTCAAGATATCAAAGTATAATCAAAAGCTGTAAATCTAAGAAGGACAGACAATACAAGAACACAATAACAAAGTAATGGTCTTCAAGATATCAAAGTATAATCAAAAGTCGTAAATCTAAGAAGGACAGACAATACAAGAACACAATAACAAAGTAATGGTCTTCAAGATATCAAAGTCTAATCAAAAGTCGTAAATCTAAGAAGGACAGACAATACAAGAACACAATAACAAAGTAATGGTCTTCAAGTTATCAAAGTATAATCAAAAGTCGTAAATCTAAGAAGGACAGACAATACAAGAACACAATAACAAAGTAATGGTCTTCAAGATATCAAAGTCTAATCAAAAGTCGTAAATAGAAGAAGGACAGACAATACAAGAACACAATAACAAAGTAATGGTCTTCAAGATATCAAAGTATAATCAAAAGCTGTAAATCTAAGAAGGACAGACAATACAAGAACACAATAACAAAGTAATGGTCTTCAAGATATCAAAGTATCATCAAAAGTCGTAAATCTAAGAAGGACAGACAATACAAGAACACAATAACAAAGTAATGGTCTTCAAGATATCAAAGTATAATCAAAAGCTGTAAATCTAAGAAGGACAGACAATACAAGAACAAAATAACAAAGTAATGGTCTTCAAGATATCAAAGTCTAATCAAAAGTCGTAAATCTAAGAAGGACAGACAATACAAGAACAAAATAACAAAGTAATGGTCTTCAAGATATCAAAGTCTAATCAAAAGTCGTAAATCTAAGAAGGACAGACAATACAAGAACACAATAACAAAGTAATGGTCTTCAAGATATCAAAGTCTAATCAAAAGTCGTAAATCTAAGAAGGACAGACAATACAAGAACACAATAACAAAGTAATGGTCTTCAAGATATCAAAGTATAATCAAAAGTCGTAAATCTAAGAAGGACAGACAATACAAGAACACAATAACAAAGTAATGGTCTTCAAGATATCAAAGTATAATCAAAGCTGTAAATCTAAGAAGGACAGACAATACAAGAACACAATAACAAAGTAATGGTCTTCAAGATATCAAAGTCTAATCAAAAGTCGTAAATAGAAGAAGGACAGACAATACAAGAACACAATAACAAAGTAATGGTCTTCAAGATATCAGTCTAATCAAAAGTCGTAAATCTAAGAAGGACAGACAATACAAGAACAAAATAACAAAGTAATGGTCTTCAAGATATCAAAGTCTAATCAAAAGTCGTAAATCTAAGAAGGACAGACAATACAAGAACACAATAACAAAGTAATGGTCTTCAAGATATCAAAGTCTAATCAAAAGTCGTAAATCTAAGAAGGACAGACAATACAAGAACACAAAAACAAAGTAATGGTCTTCAAGATATCAAAGTCTAATCAAAAGTCGTAAATAGAAGAAGGACAGACAATACAAGAACACAATAACAAAGTAATGGTCTTCAAGATATCAAAGTGTAATCAAAAGCTGTAAATCTAAGAAGGACAGACAATACAAGAACACAATAACAAAGTAATGGTCTTCAAGATATCAAAGTCTAATCAAAAGTCGTAAATCTAAGAAGGACAGACAATACAAGAACAAAATAACAAAGTAATGGTCTTCAAGATATCAAAGTCTAATCAAAAGTCGTAAATCTAAGAAGGACAGACAATACAAGAACAAAATAACAAAGTAATGGTCTTCAAGATATCAAAGTCTAATCAAAAGTCGTAAATCTAAGAAGGACAGACAATACAAGAACACAATAACAAAGTAATGGTCTTCAAGATATCAAAGTCTAATCAAAAGTCGTAAATCTAAGAAGGACAGACAATACAAGAACACAATAACAAAGTAATGGTCTTCAAGATATCAAAGTCTAATCAAAAGTCGTAAATCTAAGAAGGACAGACAATACAAGAACACAATAACAAAGTAATGGTCTTCAAGATATCAAAGTATAATCAAAAGCTGTAAATCTAAGAAGGACAGACAATACAAGAACACAATAACAAAGTAATGGTCTTCAAGATATCAAAGTCTAATCAAAAGCTGTAAATCTAAGAAGGACAAACAATACAAGGATAAGAACACAATAACAAAGTAATGGTCTTCAAGACATCAAAGTCTAATCAAAAGCTGTAAATCTAAGAAGGACAGACAATACAAGAACAAAATAACAAAGTAATGGTCTTCAAGATATCAAAGTCTAATCAAAAGTCGTAAATAGAAGGACAAACAATACAAGGATAAGAACACAATAACAAAGTAATGGTCTTCTAAACATGTCACAGAAAACTAAAGATGGAGCAACACGGAACCCACTAAATAATGGGGATGAACTCAGGTGCTTCGGCAGCGCAAGCAGTTCATGCTCCACTAGTGGTACCCGTCATTATACTCCTGTCAATAAAGATGCAATTAGAAAGAATCAGAGAAAGAAATCTTAAGCATTAATTGAATACGATAATACATTTTGTAATTCAACATTTGTGATATAAATTACAATGTTCTAGACTAAAACCATTATGTTATGGTTGGCCTCTACTACGGGAGATCATGAGTTCTATCCCCAGTACGACGAACCAAATGACTGTACAGTTGCTGTCTATCGCTCCTAGCACGCATAATGCTGGAGTATCAACAATCACTTAGCTATAATAATCTTTAAAATAAAGAGTGACGTGTTGATTTATTGAACTAACACTATAAAAATCAAGCAGGTCTTAATCAGTTCATCTAAAAATGTTGTCGTCATCAATATAGCTACAACACTACTTATTGTCTTACTTACCTGACGTCATCAATAAAGCTACAATACTACTTATTGTCTTACTTACCTGACGTCATCAATATAGCTACAATACTACTTATTGTCTTACTTACCTGACGTCATCAATATAGCTACAATACTACTTATTGTCTTACTTACCTGACGTCATCAATATAGCTACAATACTACTTATTGTCTTACTTACCTGACGTCATCAATATAGCTACAATACTACTTATTGTCTTACTTACCTGACGTCATCAATATAGCTACAATACTACTTATTGTCTTACTTACCTGACGTCATCAATAAAGCTACAATACTACTTATTGTCTTACTTACCTGACGTCATCAATATAGCTACAATACTACTTATTGTCTTACTTACCTGACGTCATCAATATAGCTACAATATTACTTATTGTCTTACTTACCTGACGTCATCAATATAGCTACAATATTACTTATTGTCTTACTTACCTGACGTCATCAATAAAGCTACAATACTACTTATTGTCTTACTTACCTGACGTCATCAATATAGCTACAATACTACTTATTGTCTTACTTACCTGACGTCATCAATTAAGCTACAATACTACTTATTGTCTTACTTACCTGACGTCATCAATATAGCTACAATACTACTTATTGTCTTACTTATCTGACGTCATCAATAAAGCTACAATACTACTTATTGTCTTGCTTACCTGACGTCATCAATATAGCTACAATACTACTTATTGTCTTACTTACCTGACGTCATCAATAAAGCTACAATACTACTTATTGTCTTACTTACCTGACGTCATCAATATAGCTACAATATTACTTATTGTCTTACTTACCTGACGTCATCAATAAAGCTACAATACTACTTATTGTCTTACTTACCTGACGTCATCAATATAGCTACAATACTACTTATTGTCTTACTTACCTGACGTCATCAATTAAGCTACAATACTACTTATTGTCTTACTTACCTGACGTCATCAATATAGCTACAATACTACTTATTGTCTTACTTATCTGACGTCATCAATAAAGCTACAATACTACTTATTGTCTTACCTACCTGACGTCATCAATATAGCTACAATACTACTTATTGTCTTACTTACCTGACGTCATCAATAAAGCTACAATACTACTTATTGTCTTACTTACCTGACGTCATCAATATAGCTACAATATTACTTATTGTCTTACTTACCTGACGTCATCAATAAAGCTACAATACTACTTATTGTCTTACTTACCTGACGTCATCAATATAGCTACAATACTACTTATTGTCTTACTTACCTGACGTCATCAATATAGCTACAATACTACTTATTGTCTTACTTATCTGACGTCATCAATAAAGCTACAATACTACTTATTGTCTTACCTACCTGACGACAAACAACAAGCATAGTATATTTGACATTATAGAAGAATAAAACACATGAAATAGTTTGTCGTAATTCTACGGCGGTCAACTACAAGCGTGAACTAGATTACAATATTAATTGTGACTCTAATTAAGCAAATTAGTCTTGTTTTCGTCATCCTGGATGTTTTTATCACTTGCTCAAGTATGATTAGACATATTGATCGTATCTGTGGATTACCAGGAAGATAGAACAAGAATAGTTTGGATTGACAAATAAACAAAATCTAATAAAAGAAGAAGAAATTATACAGTCAAGGTCACTTCATGATGTGACCCTTTTATGTTTTTTTCTAATAAACATGAAATGTTGATATATGTAAATTACAACCGTTGAGAACAAAAACAACAACCATTCAGAATAAACACTACAACATCCGAGAACAAAAAATTATAACAATTGAGAACAAACAATATTACAACCTCTGAGAACAAAAATTACAATCAGCAATTTTCGTTACGACCAGAACGAGAGAGGAAAGCACAGCCAGATATAATGAACTGATCGTTGAAACTACGACCTTGGGTAGATATCTGGACATCTCAACACTTGAGATAGGTATTATCCATGGTGCGAACCCATGTTAGAGGTCTTATCTTTGTCATTAAACACTTTCTCATCTAGACCCTCTTGACATTAACAGGAAAGGTTTAACCCTTACATGTCCAAAGAGCCTATTTTTAGGCTTTTCAAACCACCCCTCGAGTGCCAACGGCCTATTTGTAGGCTTTGCGTAAAACGTCATTCATCGATGACGTCACAGTAAACATGACGTCACAAGTTCTTTGTTGAACTTTCTCATATATAAGGTTAAAATCCAACACTCATTACTCGGAGCTGGACTAGAGAGATACTCATGTCATGTATGTCGATTCTTTCAACTTTACATGTGAATATTTACCATGCTTCTTCCATACTATTTTTTATTTAATGTTGATATATATAACAGAGAGTTATGGTATTTAACGTCACTTTCAACAATATTTAAGTTATATCGTGGTGGTCAGTTTTTTTTTGGTGGAGGAAACCGGAGTACCCGGGGAAAACCATCAACCTACCGGAAGTCACCGAAAAACTTTAACACATAATGTTGTATCGAGTACACCTCGCCTGAGTGGGATTCGAACTCCCAGCGTTAGTAGTGATAGGCTGTGATTGCATAGCTGGTAATAAAAAAAATATCCACCTAACATAAGATCACAACCACGACATTGTTTTTTTTAGGGCAAAAGCGTATGTCAAATTTTACATTTATTTCATTATATAAAGTGTGATAAACGCGCATGCAATTTTACATGATTAGATTCAATAAAGTGTGGGAAAAAAAACAAGTGTACAATTTTACATTAGACACATTTTTTTTTAAATACATCAGTAATTTTCTATTTTACCCATTAAGGTCTGAAAAAGATTGTGCAATTTTACATTGTAAATTTACAACCCACAAAGTCTAAACACGTGTGTGTAATTTTACATTACAATTTACACCCCACAAAGTCAAAAAACGTGTGTGCAATTTTACATTAGGTCAGGTAATTTTTTTTTAAATACGGCAGTAATTTTCTGTTTTACATTTTTTAAAAGGTCTAAATTTTTTTTTACATTACACCCGACAAAGTCTAAAAAAAACTGTGTGCAATTTTAGGTCATGTATTGTGACGTTTTACACTGATAACGTCATAACTTCACGGTAAACAACTTTGACTAAAATTCCTTGGCATTGATCAGTGAAAAGGGCTTGGCATCTAATAATACACTCCAGCTAAGAACTCGAAATGTTAGGTGAGCTGATTCATTGCAATATGAAATTACATCTGGTAAGTACAAAGGTGGCACTGGGTTGAACATACTGGAAGATATTTACATTGCTACATGAAAACAAGGATAAATATTAAGAGTAGACAAATGTTGCCTTCCAAGAGCATCCCCAACAAACTTTCCACATTAGAAACAAACCTCAGCAAGTTGCCTTATACGTATTATGAGGGTGACATTCTCAATACACGATGCACTCATATTTGTCCTGTCATAACGGCGAATTGTGGATACCCCTTCAGGCGGAGAAAGAAAGACCTATCTCTTTTGCCCCGAGATTCGAGTGGAGTTTCCCATGACATAAGTACATTTATTCACGTATGTAATCCACAGCAACAAACTAACTTTATAATGATACGTTCAATGTTTTTATTGATTATATTCTTGCTATGATGTCAGTCTATTTATTAGTAACCCGGTCTGAAACGCGGAGAAAGAAAGACCTATCTCTTTTGAAGTTCGTGTTGCTCATTCTTTAGCATTTTGTGTAGTGTTTTGTAGAGCATTGTTCGTCTCTTTATGAAAAGAAAGTTTAAACAGTGATGGTCAACAATTCCACCAATATCAAAACTGTCCCATTTCTTTTTGGCCATTGTGTTGTCTGTCCTTTGATTTACGGCTTCTGATTACTCCTTTAGTATCTTAGATTTACGGCTTCTGATTACTCATTTGGTATCTTAGATTTACGGCTTCTGATTACCCCTTTATTATCTTAGATTTACGCTTCTGATTACTTCTTTAGTATCTTAGAATTACGGCTTCTGATTACCCCTTTAGTATCTTAGATTTACGGCTTCTGATTACCCCTTTAGTATCTTAGATTTACGGCTTCTGATTACCCCTTTGACATCTTAGATTTACGGCTTCTGATTACCCCTTTAGTATCTTAGATTTACGGCTTCTGATTACTCCTTTAGTATCTTAGATATACGTCTTCTGAATACCCCTTTAGTATCTCAGATTTACGTCTTCTGATTACCCCTTTAGTATCTTAGATTTGCGGCTTCTGATTACCCCTTTAGTATCTTAGATTTACGTCTTCTGATTACTCCTTTGGTATCTTAGATTTACGTCTTCTGATTACTCATTTGGTATCTTAGATTTACGACTTCTGATTAGTCCTTTAGTATCTTAGATTTACGGCTTTTGATTACCACTTTGGTATCTTAGATTTACGGCTATTGATTACCTCTTTGGTATCTAAGATTTACGGCTTTTGATTACCCCTTTGGTATCTTAGATTTACGGCTTTTGATTACCCCTTTGGTATCTTAGATTTACGCTTCTGATTACTTCTTTAGTATCTTAGATTTACGGCTTCTGATTACTCCCTTGGTATCTTAGATTTACGGCTTCTGATTACCCCTTTATTATCTTATATTTACGGCTTCTGATTACTTCTTTAGTATCTTAGATTTACGGCTTCTGATTACCCCTTTAGTATCTTAGATTTACGGCTTCTGATTACCCGTTTAGTATCTTAGATTTACGTCTTCTGATTACTCCTTTGGTATCTTAGATTTACGTCTTCTGATTACTCATTTGGTATCTTAGATCTACGACTTCTGATTACTCCTTTAGTATCTTAGATTTACGGCTTTTGATTACCACTTTGGTATCTTAGATTTACGGCTATTGATTACCTCTTTGGTATCTAAGATTTACGGCTTTTGATTACCCTTTTGGTATCTTAGATTTACGGCTTTTGATTACCCCTTTGGTATCTTAGATTTACGGCTTCTGATTACTTCTTTAGTATCTTAGATTTACGGCTTCTGATTACTCCCTTGGTATCTTAGATTTACGGCTTCTGATTACCCCTTTATTATCTTAGATTTACGGCTTCTGATTACTTCTTTAGTATCTTAGATTTACGGCTTCTGATTACCCCTTTAGTATCTTAGATTTACGGCTTCTGATTACCCCTTTAGTATCTTAGATTTACGGCTTCTGATTACCCCTTTAGTATCTTAGATTTACGGCTTCTGATTACCCCTTTGACATCTTAGATTTACGGCTATTGATTACCCCTTTGGTATCTTAGATTTACGGCTATTGATTACCCCTTTGACATCTTAGATTTACGGCTATTGATTACCCCTTTGGTATTTTAGATTTACGGCTTTTGATTACCCCTTTAGTATCTTCAAAGTTTTCTTACAGTGGTCGTAATCTTATAAAATGAAAGGTCTCCATTGTTACAGCTATTACACTTTAACAATCAGTAATTAACAGACATTGATACTATCACATAATCTATTATAAAATAATGAGTAATTTGTCACCAAATCTTGGAATCAAATTGTATCATTCTCACATTGCAAAAGTCATTCGAAATAATTATGAATTTAATATAAACTATATATTCATAAACATAATACATATTATATGGATGTTTTTCCATTATTTGTTTTTATCTGGAATTTAAAAACTTATCTGGGTCTTAAAGTTGTCAGATAACAATATAAACAATTCTGGGTCCTAGAATTGTTAGCAAAAATAAAATATAACAATAAAAAAAATACAAATTCGCAATCATAAACCATGAACCTGCATAAAAGAATATAGCGGGATTTATATACAGATCACCATCCAGGAGTAGAGAAAGTGAAAACAATACAAATTTATTGAAGCTGATAAATGAAGCAACAGGAAGGAAATTTTCTCACGTGTTAATGATGGGAGACTTTAATCTTCCAAATGTTGATTGGGAATCCTGGAATAACAAAAGTGACAATACTGAAACACAAGACTATAAATTTATACAATGTATTCAGGACAATATTTTATACCAGCACGTGAACAAACCCACCAGATGGCGAGGAACTGACACACCACATGTACTAGATCTTGTATTTACAAATGAGGAAAATATGGTTAGTGAAATGGAATACCTAAGTTCATTAGGTAAAAGCGATCATTGTGTTTTACAGTTTCAATTTAACTGCTATACCAAGTTGAAAATTGACAGAAGACAAAACATGTGTTATGATAAAGGGAACTTTGCAGTGTTTAATAAGGAGGTAGCAAGTATAAAGTGGAAATAATTTCTAAACCCTAGCGACCACATTGACAGAAACTGGGCCAAATTCTATAGTAAATTAATGGAACTGGAGAAAAAATATATACCAAGCAGGAACATAAAGTCATCAAAAAAGAAGAAAAGAAGTGATTTACCGATGGATAAGAAAACAATGAATAAAATAAAACAAAAGAATGCTCTAAAGAGAAAATACATGACCAATAGAGACCAAAACACACGTGCAGAATATAATCGAGTTAAGAACCAAGTCAAGACACTGACAAACATATTAAAAAAAGAAACACGAGAAAGACCTGGCGAAATTAGCTAAGAAAAATCCCAAGGCTATATGGAAGTACATTAAATCTAAATCGAAAACAAGATCCGGCATAGGAGAATTACTTACAGACCAAAAAGACCCAAACTCAAGAAAAACTGATGATGACAAGGAAAAAGCTGAAATTCTGGCGGAGTTCTTTCAGAGTGTCTTTACAAAAGAACCAAATAGAGATCCAAATTACAGAGGATGGAATAGCTAAGATATTGAAAAAACTAAAAATTGACAAATCACCAGGACCTGATAAAATACATCCTAGAATATTGAAATAAATTGTTGATACTATAGCAATACCATTGAAAATTATATTTGAACAGTCTTTAAAAAACAAAGAAGTTCCCAAAAGCTGGAAGGAAGCTCAGATTAGCGTCATCTTTAAATAAAAGGACAGAAATGCTTAGCAGGCAACTATAGGCCAGTAAGCTTGACATCTGTCGTCTGTAAGGTAATGAAAACTATGATTAGAGAACAAGTCATAAAAGATATGAAAAACAACAAGTTCTTTACAGACAGGCAATATGGCTTCATATCTGGGAGATCAACATCTTTACAACTATTACATGTACTAGACAAATGGACGGAGGCTTTAGGCAATGGCAATTCAATAGATGTTGTCTATATGGATTATATTAAAGCTTTCGACACAGTCCCACATAGGAGATTCATGAACAAACTGAAGGCATATGGTGTTGAAGACCCGGTACTGAGCTGGATATCAAGCTTCCTGAGTGAAAGAGTCCAACAAGTAGCAATAAATGGTGAAAAGTCGTCTTGGTCAAAAGTAGCTTCAGGTATACCACAACGATAGGTACTATGACCATTACTCTTTGTCATTTTTTATAAATGACTTGCCAAATGTGGTCAAATCTGAGACATACTTGTTTGCAGACGACACCAAGATATATAATATAATAAGCAAGAAAGAAGATACAGAACAACTACAAAATGACCTAAATAAGCTATCTGACTGGAGTGATACATGGTTATTAAGATTCCATCCGGAGAAATGCAAACACATGCACATTGGTAAGCCTGGGCCAAACAGACCAAACATATACTTTAAGGTCAACCATCTTAAAGAGATCTAATGAAGAAAAAGACATAGGAATACATACAGACCATGAGTTAAGCTTTGACAAGTATATAAGTGAGAAAGCAAACAAAGCCAATTCAATGTTTGCCCTGCTACGTAGAACTTTCCAGTATTCAGATGCTGAATCCTTCGTACCTCTATATAAAACCTTAGTAAGGACAAATTTAGAATTTGCAAGTTCAGTATGGCACCCTTACAAAATCAAACATATTGATATGACAGAGAATGTTCAAAGACGGGCTACTAAGCAGCTACCTGGTTTTAAGGAATTGTCATATTCTGAACGCTTAAAAAAGCTAAAACTTCTAACTTTTAGCTTTAGACGAGTACGAGGAGACATGATCGAGTTGTACAAAATTCTAAATGACAAATATGATAGAGAGGCAGCTCCGTTTATAAAACTCTGGAAGGACATGGCACCTAGAGTGGCGGCACGGGGGGACAGTAAACATCTTTACCCACAGAGAGCAAAATATGAGATGAGAAAACCTTCCTTTGCAATAAGGGTTGTAAAATCATGGAACAGTTTGCCAGAGGAGATAGTATCAGCACCAACGACAAATACTTTTAAAACCAGACTTGACAAGTACTGGTCAAATCAGAGTCTAATGTATGAAGACCACAAAACAACTATTACCGGAAGTGGAGATTTAAGGATAGATGACGAGTCCAATGAAGAAGAACCGAAGGATCCTGTATTGGAAAACCAACCTAAGTAAACCTAAGTAATATGACAGTTACAAAACGCCGCCATTGTTTCCTGTATAAGAGGTCGTGACATTATCTGTTTCATCATGGCAGTAAGAGATAATCAGATAAATTATATTTGTAATTAACTTGATGGTGGATGTTATCACCTTCTTAACTTGTAATATCAATGGGAGATTGTTGTATTGTACTATCGATTGTCTGTCATAGTTACTGAGGATGCAATACACGACAGGCTTAAGTTGCATTTAATACGAATTATTCGCTTCCTAATAATTTCAGTACTTTTTTCATGATCTAAAGGTTTTAAAGTGCATATCAACTGTCTTTATTGCATTACAGTTATGATGATTGGATTCGGAAAACAATTACTAACACAGACTTTGGAGATTATTTAGTCTGCAACGTATTCAAGCCAACCGTAACATGAGAACAGAATGTCTGTTTTAGTTATTGTTCTTAGAAGTGCTTGGCTTAAAAAAAATACTCGCCTCATCAACGTCTTAGAATATGGGATTGCCTCGTAATATTTCTTGCAATGTTTGCTTTTAAACTACATACAAAATGTTCCTTCTGCCACAGCTGTCTAATCGTATATGCCAAAAAAAAACCCAGGTTTGTGAACTTGACGTACAATTATTATAGATCCCGCGTTCATTCCACTTTTGCTTGCCATTTCATCAGAAATAGAATATGAGAAGACCAATAGATTCCAACCAAACAATCTGGTTAACAACAAAGTTAAATCAATAAAATTATGAATACATCAACATATAAACAAATATAAAATAGAGAAATAACAATAAACACAACAGCAAAAAGTTCCTTAATGGACTGTCCTTGTTTATGGAAGAGTTTTGTCGTTGAGCTAACCAAGTTGAAACAAATTATTTATTACCGATTTATTATTATTAAAAACAAATCGCCTTATGCCTTATAAGTTGGTATAACTACTATCGAATGATCTTTATTGGAAATAAAGTTGGTGAAACTACAAAGGTGGTGCTGTGTCGGCCATTTTACCATGCAATGGATCATGAAGAACAACTCTTAACAGGTATCACACATGGAGCAGTAACGTGCTCACCATTCCGGAGTACCCGAGCTTTTTAGTGGGGTTCGTGTTGCTTGATCTTTAGTTTTCTGTGTTTTGTACATCAATATTTATTCTTCTATTCTTTTTCCTTTGGTCATTGTGTTGTCTGTCTGTCTTAACAATGGCAGGGTTTTCACTTTTCAATTAGTCATAAATGTCCCGAATCCCCCCCCCCCCCCCCCCAAATAGGTCTGGTAATCACGATATAACTGACATATTGATGAAAGTGTCAAAACACAGCAATAATCCTAACCCTCGTATATTATACACTATCAGTCCAGTTTGGTCGGATATTGCGCTTTGACGAGCAGCTGGACATGTTAAGCGATGGGGTGCAATCTCGATCTTTGCCAACAACATCTAGTATGACTGATCCTCAAGACCGTTACAAAGACTATGGGCCCTATGTGGGTAAGACTGATCCTCAAGACCGTTACAAAGACTATGGGCCCTATGTGGGTAAGACTGATCCTCAAGACCGTTACAAAGACTATGGGCCCTATGTCGGTAAGACTGATCCTCAAGACCGTTACAATGACTATGGGCCCTATGTGGGTAAGACTGATCCTCAAGACCGTTATAAAGACTATGGGCCCTATGTGGGTAAGACTGCTCCTCAATACCGTTACAAAGACTATGGGCCCTATGTGGGTAAGACTGATCCTCAAGACCGTTACAAAGACTATGGGCCCTATGTGGGTAAGACTGATCCTCAAGACCGTTACAAAGACTATGTGCCCTATGTGGGTAAGACTGATCCTCAAGACCGTTACAAAGACTATGGGCCCTATGTGGGTAAGACTGATCCTCAAGACCGTTACAAAGACTATGGGCCCTATGTGGGTAAGACTGATCCTCAAGACCGTTACAAAGACTATGGACCCTATGTGGGTAAGACTGATCCTCAAGACCGTTACAAAGACTATGGACCCTATGTGGGTAAGACTGATCCTCAAGACCGTTACAAAGACTATGGGCCCTATGTGGGTAAGACTGATCCTCAAGACCGTTACAAAGACTATGTGCCCTATGTGGGTAAGACTGATCCTCAAGACCGTTACAAAGACTATGGGCCCTATGTGGGTAAGACTGATCCTCAAGACCGTTACAAAGACTATGGGCCCTATGTGGGTAAGACTGATCCTCAAGACCGTTACAAAGACTATGGGCCCTATGTGGGTAAGACTGATCCTCAAGACCGTTACAAAGACTATGGGCCCTATGTGGGTAAGACTGATCCTCAAGACCGTTACAAAGACTATGGGCCCTATGTGGGTAAGACTGATCCTCAAGACCGTTACAAAGACTATGGGCCCTATGTCGGTAAGACTGATCCTCAAGACCGTTACAAAGACTATGGGCCCTATGTGGGTAAGACTGACCCTCAAGACCGCTACAAAGACTATGGGCCCTCTGTGGGTAAGACTGATCCTCAAGACCGTTACAAAGACTATGGGCCCTATGTGGGTAAGACTGATCCTCAAGACCGTTACAAAGACTATGGGCCCTATGTGGGTAAGACTGATCCTCAAGACCGTTACAAAGACTATGGGCCCTATGTGGGTAAGACTGATCCTCAAGACCGTTACAAAGACTATGGGCTCTATGTGGGTAAGACTGATCCTCAAGACCGTTACAAAGACTATGGGCCCTATGTGGGTAAGACTGATCCTCAAGACCGTTACAAAGACTATGGGCCCTATGTGGGTAAGACTATGGGCCCTATGTGGGTAAGACTATGGGCCCTATGTGTTTCTTTAATAAAAAACATCATCAGTTTGTTACTATCACTATATTCGATACAAAAAAAACGACAAATACAATAAAAATGTTGTCCGTCCAATTAATTTAATATAATATCCCATTCATAAATAAAATACCTGGAGTTAAACTACAGACACTTAATGAATTATCATTATTTTACCGCGTTCTTTTGGTTGTCATCGTATAGATTGACAATATACAAAATTGTCATTTAATGACCCGTAAGCAATTACACGAATTTGTAATGATCTTAAGCCCTGATTTATCATACTGTCTTTGGGTTTGAAGTATTAATCATATACTGACATAAATCTTCAACAAGTTAACAGACTGGTTATAGGATTTCTCTAAATGAAGGCGAAGAAAACTAGAAAGTGAAATTAAATTTGCTGGAATATATAGCTCTGACATAACAAGAAAATCGATATATATAAAGCACACCCAATTACTGCTAACAATAGAGGAGTCTAACTTACAAAAAAAACATCGTGGGCGCGTTCGTATGGTAGTTGAATTTTCATATGACCATGCAATCAGTTCCTATCGCCGCTAATGTTGTCGGTTATATTTCGCCAATTGCGAGGTGTACTAGATACCAAACTTTAGTGATGAAGTTTGCCAGTCCATTGCGACAGATTAGTTGTTTTCCCACTGTACTTCGGTATCCTGCACCAATAAACGAGACAGCTACGAAATAAGTAAAATATTGTTGAAAAGGCCATTGTGGACATTTGTAAAACCCACGTTTATTTCTTCCTGGCCGAGCTATAGATATCTTTAGCTTGTTTCCATTTGTCGTAGTCAATTCCGTTCTTTCCTCGTTCAGGATTTATCATCGGAATTTCAACGCGAGTAGCTTGACGGTCGATTCTAGTGGAACTGCCTATAACTTCGGAGCATCTAAGTTCATTCCTGCTTTTTGTGGTGCTGGTCTTACTTAATCTTTAGTTTACGTGTAGTATTTTGCGGACTATTGTTTGCTCGCCCTTTTTATTCTGGCAATTGTATTGTTTGTCCTTCGATTTATGGCATCTGATTACCTCACCTTCTTTTTATCTTAAAACATCTTGATCATTTTGTACAAGTTTTATTCAGATCCTTAATGTTTAAAGGGGCATTAGCTACGATTTTGACCAGAAAAAATTATATGTTTTAGAAATTGGTAAATAGCTTTAAAATGATGAAATAAAGGTAAATATTTCACATTAAACAGCTTATCGAACCACTTTTCGCCTTTTGAGAACGAAAATTACCATCGATTAGTTATTTGCTTGCAAGCAAATAATTTGACCTCGCTTTTTCCGTATGCAACTGACCTTACTAGTGACAGGTAAAAGCGAATAATTTGTATTTTGTCGCTTATTAACTGCAAATTTGCATGGTTCTTTGTCCGTAATTAACACCGACTAAAAGCAGATTCACAAACAATAAGAAATAAGTGCATTGTTGTACTGATTTAATGACGATTCGACAAACCCAGTAAACAATGTCGATAATTAATAAGATGGCGTCCATCTCTTGTTCGATCTCAAAACACGAGCAGTTGCACGATTTTTCCCCGATGCGTGTACATTTCATAGCATTTATAAGTTACAGAAACACGTTTTATTAAAGCATCAATCTTATCTGATAGTTTTTACGGGTAACAAAAAATTACGATTTGGCAGATAATGCCCCTTTAATGTTATGTTATTTCTAGTTGGCTTTCTAAATGTTTGGGATCGTGTACCACTCGGGGGGTGTATTTAACTACAACGAATGGGAGGTTTGGGCCCCTACAACTAGATTAACCCCGCCACTAGTTATTGAAGTACCCGTCCGACGCCAGGGAAAGTGTGCGTGCATAATTGTGTGCGTGTGTCAAATGTACCTCTTCCTATTATTGGATTTGGAACTGTTTGACAGTGTGGTATTTTTATGAACTGCTTGACAGTGTGGTATTTTGAGGAACTGTTTGACAGTGTGGTATTTTTAGGAACTGCTTGACAGTGTGGTATTTTGAGGAACTGTTTGACAGTGTGGTATTTTTAGGAACTGTTTGACAGTGTGGTATTTTGAGGAACTGTTTGACAGTGTGGTATTTTGAGGAACTGTTTGACAGTGTGGTATTTTTAGGAACTGCTTGACAGTGTGGTATTTTTATAAACTGTTTGACAGTGTGGTATTTTTAGGAACTGCTTGACAGTGTGGTATTTTTAGGAACTGTTTGACAGTGTGGTATTGTTAGGAACTGTTTGACAGTGTGGTATTTTGAGGAACTGTTTGACAGTGTGGTATTTTTAAGAACTGTTTGACAGTGTGGTATTTTTAGGAACTGTTTGACAGTGTGGTATTTTTAGGAACTGTTCGACAGTGTGGTATTTTTAGGAACTGTTTGACAGTGTGTTATTTGGAGGAACTGTTTGACAGTGTGGTATTTTTAGGAACTGTTCCGACAGTGTGGTATTTTTAGGAACTGTTTGACAGTGTGTTATTTGGAGGAACTGTTTGACAGTGTGGTATTTTTAGGAACTGTTTGACAGTGTGGTATTTTTTAAGAACTGTTTGACAGTATGGTATTTTTGGGAACTGTTTGACAGTGTGGTATTTTTAAGAACTGTTTGACAGTGTGGTATTTTTAGGAACTGTTTGACAGTGTGGTATTTTAGGAACTGTTCGACAGTGTGGTATTTTTAGGAACTGTTTGACAGTGTGGTATTTTTAGCAACTGTTTGACAGTGTGGTATTTTTAAGAACTGTTTGACAGTGTGGTATTTTTAAGAACTGTTTGACAGTGTGGTATTCTTAGGAACTGTTTGACAGTGTGGTATTTTTAAGAACTGTTTGACAGTGTGGTATTTTTAGCAACTGTTTGACAGTGTGGTATTTTTAAGAACTGTTTGACAGTGTGGTATTTTTAGGAACTGTTTGACAGTGTGGTATTTTGAGGAACTGTTTGACAGTGTGGTATTTTTAAGAACTGTTTGACAGTGTGGTATTTGGAGGAACTGTTTGACAGTGTGGTATTTTAGGAACTGTTCGACAGTGTGGTATTTTTAGCAACTGTTTGACAGTGTGGTATTTTTAGCAACTGTTTGACAGTGTGGTATTTTTAAGAACTGTTTGACAGTGTGGTATTTTTAAGAACTGTTTGACAGTGTGGTATTCTTAGGAACTGTTTGACAGTGTGGTATTTTTAGGAACTGTTTGACAGTGTGGTATTTTGAGGAACTGTTTGACAGTGTGGTATTTTTAAGAACTGTTTGACAGTGTGGTATTTTTAGGAACTGTTTGACAGTGTGGTATTTTGAGGAACTGTTTGACAGTGTGGTATTTGTAAGAACTGTTTGACAGTGTGGTATTTTTAGGAACTGCTTGACAGTGTGGTATTCTTAGGAACTGTTTGACAGTGTGGTATTTTGAAGAACTGTTTGACAGTGTGGTATTTTTAGGAACTGCTTGACAGTATGGTATTTTTAGGAACTGCTTGACAGTGTGGTATTTTTAGGAACTGCTTGACAGTGTGGTATTCTTAGGAACTGTTTGGCAGTGTGGTATTTTTTGTTTTTCATTTTATGTCAAAACCTTAAATTTCTTAATCGAAACAATGATCACATTTCTCTGACAATAAAATGTTTTCATGTTGTTTCAAACCATCAATGCATGCATGCGTGTATCGTTATCTTTCGTTCTTCAAAATAACAGAGAAATAAATCTAAGACCACTAGACGTCATACATGTATAGGCGGTAATACCAAATCATTAAAAAAATAATCCTATTTCATAGAATTCTAACATTACCCATGAAAGGATTATAAAATTTACTTTCTTTCTGACATTGTCAGTTTTCTATATATAGATATATTGTTAATTTCTCTTACAAATAACTATTTTCAATAGAAAATGATATTGATGGAAAAACGGTGTAGATCAGATCGTATTTTGTAAAAACAAGGAGAATTCCTGATATTTATTGATTCTACTTTACGACATATATATCGGTGAATAGAGAATTTTGTCAGAAAATAATTAATAATATTGATAAAAAACTCTGTAATATAAGTAAACATTAAACAAAACTTGTTTTCTTCTTGATGTAAATATAGATGAACTATTTTGGTATTTAGATTTCTTGCTTAAAATTCACGTTCTAGATTCGTTTATATTTATAATTAGCTTTCTCAATTAATTTCCTTTACATATAACATTAAAAAAAAAATTATATCTCGATTCTTTTCTTTAAAATTTATTTTTCCTATTCATAATATATTGAGAAATCATTTGCTATATATATAGAATTCCCTTTGTCGACGATACAAGATTATGTGATAAAGTTTGTCAGTGACTTGTGACAGGTCGGTGGTTTACTCCTGATACGCCGGTTTCATCCACCAATAAAACTGACCGCCACGATATAAATGAAATGTTGTTGCAAGTGGCGTTAAACACCATAACCCTTACCCCCTTTCTCGACATGCTACCTTTATAGTGTAATATATAGTAGAATTTCATCTTCCTGTACATATCATTATTTATTTCTTCCATTTATGTATATTTTTTATTACATCATTTCTTTAATTATCTGCTATATTCATCAAACAGGGGCCTTCGTGGTCTTGGTCGTATGGTAGTTGGATTTAAAACTACCTATGCAACCAGTACCTATCACCACTAACTATGCGAGTTCGAATTCCACTCATGGCTCGGTGTATTCGATACAACATTATGTGATAAAGCTTGTCAATGACTTGCGGCAGGTCGGTGATATACTCGGGGTACTCCAATTCCCTTCACCAATAAAACTGACCAACAAGATATAACTGAAATATTGTTGAAAGTGACGTTAAACACCACAACTCTAACCCTAACCATATCCATGAAATACTGTCTTGAGCGTACTTGATGACATTTTCAACTTATTTATGTATAATATATGTGTGATGATAACGGTCGATCGTGGGTCTATGTTACCACAATAGTAATGTAATGATGGTTACATATGTAACAGTAAATCAAGTCCTAAAAAATGATATTAAAGTCGGTATTGTTTCCTTTGAACACTGTTGTGTTAATTCCTGACAAGAACAATATACACTGACACAGAACAATCTGTGTAGGTTTTAGCAACTAACTCTTACTTATTTAAATAGATAGAACTGCATGCATTTATACAAATCACGTCTATCGAGGAAGTCTGAACTACTGCTCAAGATCTATTTTAATCCCAATCAAGCTCAAACCCTTTCATTATATTATCACAGAGGTTTCAAGATCTTATTTACCACGTCGTCTGTGGTGTAATAAACATTATTAATTAACTTTGATTTATTAGCCTTTATATGATCAAATCTGTCAATACAATATAAAAACTTTCATTGGGCCAATACGGCAAAAACCAGTCCAATACGGATATTTTCCGTATTGGCCCAATTCCAGTCAGTCCAATAACAACTAGATCGGAATCCGCTAGACATTTCGACAATTGCAAGAAAAAATCCCGAGAGATATTGGACTGGTTAATTAATAAAGGTACCATTACGTGATGTTTTTCATATTGGCCTAGTTATAGGTCCTCGGTCTGCTGTATTGGCGTTCGGCTGCGCCTCAGTCCAATACAGCAGGCCTCGGACCTATAACTAGGCCAATATGAAAAACATCACGTAATAATACTATAATATCTTAATTGTTTATGCTATGGTAATGGTACATGGTTTGTACTTGTCCAACACAGAGAGCAATTTATATTATTATAGGACAAACATCTATTTCTGATTTGAGTGGCTCGTGTATGGAGAATACCACACTTTGTGTACGTAAAAGAGAACCACCTACAAGTCATTATGAACAAGTTTGTTAAGTGTGGTCTGTTGCAAGACAAATTGTCCGATTCTATCCATTTTGTAGATCAGTTTACTGTAACGAATCTACATTCCTACCAAATGTTCATCTGATTTGGCATTAATTATACTATAACTAATTGACGAGTTTCATTATCAAACATATGTCACTCATGACCAAATAACGTTGTAACTCACTCATGCGCTGCGCGCATTCGTGAGTTACTGCGTTATTTGGTCATTCGTGACATATGTTTGATAATGAAACTCGGCAATTAGTTATAGTATTTATTATATAGATAAAAAAATGTTTCGAATCGAATCTAATATAAAATGAGTTTAATTGCACTATATTACGTGTGTAGCGTAGGGATATACTATAATGTGTATCGCTTCAAAAAAAACATGGCGCCACCCACCAACGACAATAAAATAATTAAAATGCTTACCTTGAAATGTTATTTCAGTTGAATTTGATCAAAATTGAAGCGTACAGACGTTACGCGCGATGTTGGTGACACTTTACGTTACACATAATTAACGTTGAAAAGAACGTTTCGCGTCTTCTTTTTCATTTCTTCTTCTTCCTTATTTGTGTTTCGGAATTTTACTTTTTGTTTTTATTGATTTTTATTTTATTTTCGCGTGCTTGTCTATATATGTGTTGTTAGTGTTTTTCCTTTACTGTGTTTGTTTCAATGTTTGTTTGTTTGCTTATTTGTTTTGTTGTTTTATTTCGTTTTTATTCCATTTTTTGTATTTATTTATTGTTTATGTTACGTGACTGTACTTTATCAATTTTTCTTTGAAAGTATATCTTGCTCTAAAACGAGATTATCATATTCTGTTTGTTTATTGATTGATTGTATACGTTGTATTTATGAAAATGTATCGTAATATCGTATGCATAATCCAGTGAAATTATAATTAAAATAATTCAGTTCACATTTTTAATTTTCATGTAAATCAATTGCAGACAAAATATCAAGGTGATCATTCTCAGTCAATTGAAGTAAATCAGTATATATATCAACTAGAAGAATAGGTTTAACCCATAAAAATGAGACATATGCAATAACATTTTTCACCAGTCTGTAATTTAAAATATTATTGTTAATCTTTTCAAAGTAATATCCCTTGACAACTTTTGTTCCCCTTTCGTGTGTAACGCCCCATCCATCTTTGATTTTCCGTATTACAATTTCCGGTGCCATGATCACTGAAAGTCATGTGAATGAAATGTACATACATGTATTTAGAATTATTCTTTGTTCATTGAATAGATGTAAATTGCATTTCGACATATGTAAACAACACCCTTTAAGATTAGACCTACACTCTTCTCATATGGGGGGCCCGGTGGCTCAATGAGTTATGTCGTTGGATCTAACAACTCATACAAGCCTATCACCAATACGGCGTGGGTTCGCGCCCAGCTTTGTAAATTACAAAAAAGGGTGCACTCGACTCGCAGCCGCAAGTGATAAAGTTTACCTGTTGCTTGTCCAGGGTCGGTGGTTCTCTCCGGCTTCCTCCACCACTAAAACTTTTCGCCAAAATATAGCTGAAATATTGCTGAAAGTGACGTTAAGCACACAAATTCATTCATTCTTTTCATATGCAAAAAGGTTTATGTGCTTCCGCTAAAGTGCTTAAATAAATTTAGTCGGCAGCTGGTACATTTTAGGTAGAAAATTATATTGTGCGATTTTTTTTACTATTATATTATTATAGTTTCTACAATGCATATCTTCTTTTTTGCAATGCTTGTTCAAAAATGATACCAACAAAATTAAGGTGATGAAGTCAGTTTAATTAGGATCGCTCGGGTATGCGGAAACACATCATTTTTGTATTTTGTTTTAACTTTTTTGTTTGTTGTTTTTCAAGTTTTGATATCGATTGTTTGTTTTATGTTTCGTTTTTTTTGTTGTTGTTTATTTATCTATTTGTTTTCATTTTAATAGAAAACTTCCCTTTGAAAAATATAGCAAGATTTTATGTTGCGCGATGTTATTTTGTCGTCGATAAGAAAAAACGTGCACTGGACAAATTGGGTAACGTTCTACAATTTTACGTAGAAATCGTAATTTTTATCCGAAATCAAGTTTGTTAAGTTCATTCTCCGCCACTGAAAATGAACATGTATGTTATTTGGATTTGGCACGAAAATTATGAGCGAAAAATATAGTTTTGAATGTGTAAAGTTTTATACTTCGTGATTTTTTGACGTCAAGTTGCCACTGGACATTTTGTTGACCTTACTCCTTTAGAAATATTTTTTAACTTTCTTTATAAAAAACATTCTTGAAAAGATTTTTTCGTTTTTTAAGATAATAACATTTGATATGCATACTTTTTTTGTGAAAAGTTTGTAAAACGTAGCTGAAATAAAGCTTGTGTTTTGGCATGCAGATGTTTTTCCTTCAGCGTTACATTCTTTTCTTTCCGTGAACTTACCGATTTTTTTCCTTCAACTTTCCTTTAAACAGAAACCGTTAATGACGTCATAAAGTACGCTGACTCTGCTTCCAGTCCCACAAAAATTGGTCCGAAAAACGTTTTGTATATGTTCTTACTGAGAAAATGTAAAAAAAACATACGGACATTTTGTAACGCGTTACATGAGAAAAATGTGCGTTAACGGCGTTTTATTCCGACAAATTCGTTTTCAAAAGCAAAAATAATCCATATCTAATTTAATAAAACAATTATTCGTATAATTCCCCATAGCAGCATGTATCGGAAATCAAAATCCATCAATTAAAACAAATTCTACATTCGTTTTACTTATTTTATGTTCTATTTAGTCAAAGTATCACCAACATCGCGCGTAACGTCTACACGAAGCCAAATAACGTCTAATTTTTACGTTTCAAACTGGAAGTCTTCATATGACGTCGACAACGAAATGGCGCGAAATATAGCGAGAGTGAAATTAAAAACGATAATTTCACTGTGAAATTATCGTTTTTATTTAACTCGGAAAATTCTGTAATTCACAGTTATCTATATAATAAATAACAATAACTTGCACACCAAATGCACAATACAATCCCTCTGAAAGAGAAAAACGATTAAAATACACAACACTCGTCCTTGTGACGGGACACAAGTGAGTGTACAACATTTTGTGTCTCAGCTGTAGTCATGGCGAGAACAGGTTAACAATAAAACAATCATGCAAGTAAATATGTTGCATTATAATGGGTCTTTAGGTGGATGCTTAGATTGCTACAGGAAATGAGGGATACAATGGATAGGGCGGGAAAAATTTGGTTTGCAACAGGCCACTTACGACCACTCCTAACAAATTGTTGGTCATTAGAGCTGCTGTACCCTGTCTTCTACTTGCAGGGGCTAGTATTAACCATACACAATATACTCATTTACATTCCGCCATAAGGGTGAGTTGTGTATTTGATTCATCCAGCAGAACGAGCATATGTCCCTTACAGAGGGGTTATGTTCCATATAAAGGAATGTTTACTACACAGTGAAACGAATAGGTACCCAAACACAGTGAAACGGGTAGGTAACCCGACACAGTGAAACGCGTAGGTAACCCGACACAGTGAAACGGGTAGGTAACCCGACACAGTGAAGTGGGTAGGTAACTCAACACAGTGAAACGGGTAGGTAACCCGACACAGTGAAACGGGTAGGTAACCCAACACAGTGAAACGGGTAGGTAACCCGACACAGTGAAGCGGGTAGGTAACTCAACACAGTGAAACGGGTAGGTAACCCAACACAGTGAAACGGGTAGGTAACTCAACACAGTGAAGCGGGTGGGTAACCCGACACAGTGAAACGGGTAGGCAACTCAACACAGTGAAGCGGGTAGGTAACCCGACACAGTGAAGCGGGTAGGTAACTCAACACAGTGAAACGGGTAGGTAACCCGACACAGTGAAACGGGTAGGTAACCCAACACAGTGAAACGGGTAGGTAACCCGACACAGTGAAGCGGGTAGGTAACTCAACACAGTGAAACGGGTAGGTAACCCAACACAGTGAAACGGGTAGGTAACTCAACACAGTGAAGCGGGTAGGTAACCCGACACAGTGAAACGGGTAGGTAACCCGACACAGTGAAGCGGGTAGGTAACCCAACACAGTGAAACGGGTAGGTAACCCGACACAGTGAAACGGGTAGGTAATCCGACACAGTGAAACGGGTAGGTAACCCGACACAGTGAAACGGGTAGGTAACCCAACACAGTGAAACGGGTAGGTAACCCGACACAGTGAAACGGGTAGGTAACCCGACAAAGTGAAACGGGTAGGTAACCCGACACAGTGAAACGGGTATGTAACCCAACACAGTAAAACGGGTAGGTAACCCGACACAGTGAAACGGGTAGGTAACCCAACACAGTGAAACGGGTAGGTAACCCGACACAGTGAAACGGGTAGGTAACCCGACAAAGTGAAACGGGTAGGTAACCCGACACAGTGAAACGGGTAGGTAACCCGACACAGTGAAGCGGGTAGGTAACCCGACACAGTGAAACGGGTAGGTAACCCGACACAGTGAAACGGGTAGATAACCCAACACAGTGAAACGGGTAGGTAACCCGACAAAATGAAACGGGTAGGTAACCCGACACAGTGAAGCGGGTAGGTAACTCAACACAGTGAAACGGGTAGGTAACCCGACACAGTGAAACGGGTAGGTAACCCGACAAAGTGAAACGGGTAGGTAACCCGACACAGTGAAGCGGGTAGGTAACTCAACACAGTGAAACGGGTAGGTAACCCAACACAGTGAAGCGGGTAGGTAACTCAACACAGTGAAGCGGGTAGGTAACCCGACACAGTGAAAAGGGTAGGTAACCCGACACAGTGAAATGGGTAGGTAACTCAACACAGTGAAACGGGTAGGTAACCCGACAGAGTGAAACGGGTAGGTGACCCGACACAGTGAAACGGGTAGGTAACTCAACACAGTGAAACGAGTAGGTAACCCGACACAATGAAACGGGTAGGTAACCCGACACAGTGAAACGGGTAGCTAACCCAACACAGTGAAACAGGTAGGTAACCCGACACAGTGAAACGGGTAGATAACCCAACACAGTGAAACGGGTAGTTAACCCGACACAGTGAAGCGGATAGGTAACCCGACACAGTGAAGCGGGTAGGTAACTCAACACAGTGAAACGGGTAGGTAACCCGACACAGTGAAACGGGTAGGTAACCCGACACAGTGAAACGGGTAGCTAACCCGACACAGTGAAACGGGTAGGTAACCCGACAAAGTGAAACGGGTAGGTAACCCGACACAGTGAAGCGGGTAGGTAACTCAACACAGTGAAACGGGTAGGCAACCCGACACGGTGAAACGGGTAGGTAACCCGACAAAGTGAAACGGGTAGGTAACCCGACAAAGTGAATCAGGTAGGTAACCCGACACAGTGAAACGGGTAGGTAACCCGACACAGTGAAACGGGTAGGTAACCCGACACAGTGAAACGGGTAGGTAACCCGACAAAGTGAAACGGGTAGGTAACCCGACACAGTGAAACGGGTAGGTAACTCAACACAGTGAAACGAGTAGGTAACCCGACACAGTGAAACGGGTAGGTAACCGGACACAGTGAAACGGGTAGGTAACTCAACACAGTGAAACGAGTAGGTAACCCGACACAATGAAACGGGTAGGTAACCCGACACAGTGAAACGGGTAGCTAACCCAACACAGTGAAACGGGTAGGTAACCAGACACAGTGAAACGGGTAGATAACCCAACACAGTGAAACGGGTAGGTAACCCGACACAGTGAAGCGGATAGGTAACCCGACACAGTGAGGCGGGTAGGTAACTCAACACAGTGAAACGGGTAGGTAACCCGACACAGTGAAACGGGTAGGTAACCCGACACAGTGGAACGGGTAGGTAACCCGACAAAGTGGAACGGGTAGGTAACCCGACAAAGTGGAACGGGTAGGTAACCCGACACAGTGAAGCGGGTAGGTAACTCAACACAGTGAAACGGGTAGATAACCCGACACAGTGAAACGGGTAGGTAACCCAACACAGTGAAAAGGGTAGGTAACTCAACACAGTGAAACGGGTAGGTAACCCGACAAAGTGAAACGGGTAGGTAACCCGACACAGTGAAACGGGTAGGTAACCCAACACAGTGAAACGGGTAGGTAACCCGACACAGTGAAAAGGGTAGGTAACCCGACACAGTGAAACGGGTAGGTAACCCAACACAGTGAATCTGGTAGGTAACCCGACAGAGTGAAACGGGTAGGTAACCCAACACAGGGAAACGGGTAGGTAACCCGACACAGTGAAAAGGGTAGGTAACCCGACACAGTGAAACGGGTAGGTAACCCAACACAGTGAAACGGGTAAGTAACCCGACAGATTGAAACGGGTAGGTAACCCGACACAGTGAAACGGGTAGGTAACCCGACACAGTGAAACGGGTAGGTAACTCAACACAGTGAAACGAGTAGGTAACCAGACACAGTGAAACGGGTAGGTAATCCAACATAGAGAAACGGGCAGGTAACCCGACACAGTGAAACGGGTAGGTAACCCGACACAGTGAAACGGGTAGGTAATCCGACACAGTGAAACGGGTAGGTAACCCAACACAGTAAAACGGGTAGGTAACCCGACACAGTGAAACGGGTAGGTAACCCGACAAAGTGAAACGGGTAGGTAACCCGACACAGTGAAACGGGTAGGTAACCCGACACAGTGAAACGGGTAGGTAACCCGACACAGTGAAACGGGTAGGTAACCCGACACAGTGAAACGGGTAGGTAACCCGACACAGTGAAACAGATAGGTAACCCGACACAGTGAAGCGGGTAGGTAACTCAACACAGTGAAACGGGCAGGTAACCCAACACAATGAAACGGGTAGGTAACCCAACACAGTGAAACGGGTAGGTAACCCAACACAGTGAAACGGGCAGGTAACCCGACACAGTGAAACGGGTAGGTAACCCGACACAGTGAAACGGGTAGGTAACCCGACACAGTGAAACGGGTAGGTAACCCAACACAGTGAAACGGGTAGGTAACCCGACAAAGTGAAAAGGGTAGGTAACCCGACACAGTGAAACGGGTAGGTAACCCGACACAGTGAAACAGATAGGTAACCCGACACAGTGAAGCGGGTAGGTAACTCAACACAGTGAAACGGGCAGGTAACCCAACACAGTGAAACGGGTAGGTAACCCAACACAGTGAAACGGGTAGGTAACCCAACACAGTGAAACGGGCAGGTAACCCGACACAGTGAAACGGGTAGGTAACCCGACACAGTGAAACGGGTAGGTAACCCGACACAGTGAAACGGGTAGGTAACCCAACACAGTGAAACGGGTAGGTAACCCGACAAAGTGAAAAGGGTAGGTAACCCGACACAGTGAAACGGGTAGGTAACTCAACACAGTGAAACGGGTAGGTAACCCGACAGAGTGAAACGGGTAGGTGACCCGACACAGTGAAACGGGTAGGTAACTCAACACAGTGAAACGAGTAGGTAACCCGACACAATGAAACGGGTAGGTAACCCGACACAGTGAAACGGGTAGCTAACCCAACACAGTGAAGCAGGTAGGTAACCCGACACAGTGAAACGGGTATATAACCCAACACAGTGAAACGGGTAGTTAACCCGACACAGTGAAGCGGATAGGTAACCCGACACAGTGAAGTGGGTAGGTAACTCAACACAGTGAAACGGGTAGGTAACCCGACACAGTGAAACGGGTAGGTAACCCGACACAGTGGAACGGGTAGCTAACCCGACACATTGAAACGGGTAGGTAACCCGACAAAGTGAAACGGGTAGGTAACCCGACACAATGAAGCGGGTAGGTAACTCAACACAGTGAAACGGGTAGGTAACCCGACACAGTGAAACGGGTAGGTAACCCGACAAAGTGAAACGGGTAGGTAACCCGACAAAGTGAAACAGGAAGGTAACCCGACACAGTGAAACGGGTAGGTAACCCAACACAGTGAAAAGGGTAGGTAACCCAACACAGTGAAAAGGGTAGGTAACCCAACACAGTGAAACAGGTAGGTAACCCGACACAGTGAAACGGGTAGGTAACCCGACACAGTGAAACGGGTAGGTAACCTGACAAAGTGAAACGGGTAGGTAACCCGACACAGTGAAACGGGTAGGTAACTCAACACAGTGAAACGAGTAGGTAACCCGACACAGTGAAACGGGTAGGTAATCCGACACAGTGAAACGGGTAGGTAACCCAACACAGTAAAACGGGTAGGTAACCCGACACAGTGAAACGGGTAGGTAACCCGACAAAGTGAAACGGGTAGGTAACCCGACACAGTGAAACGGGTAGGTAACCCGACACAGTGAAACGGGTAGGTAACCCGACACAGTGAAACGGGTAGGTAACCCGACACAGTGAAACGGGTAGGTAACCCGACACAGTGAAACAGATAGGTAACCCGACACAGTGAAGCGGGTAGGTAACTCAACACAGTGAAACGGGCAGGTATCCCAACACAGTGAAACGGGTAGGTAACCCAACCGAGTGAAACGGGCAGGTAACCCAACACAGTGAAACGGGCAGGTAACCCGACACAGTGAAACGGGTAGGTAACCCGACACAGTGAAACGGATAGGTAACCCGACACAGTGAAACGGGTAGGTAACCCAACACAGTGAAACGGGTAGGTAACCCGACAAAGTGAAACGGGTAGGTAACCCGACACAGTGAAACGGGTAGGTAACCCGACACAGTGAAACGGGTAGCTAACCCGACACAGTGAAACGGGTAGGTAACCCGACAAAGTGAAACGGGTAGGCAACCCGACACAGTGAAGCGGGTAGGTAACTCGACACAGTGAAACGGGTAGGCAACCCGACACGGTGAAACGGGTAGGTAACCCGACAAAGTGAAACGGGTAGGTAACCCGACAAAGTGAAACCGGTAGGTAACCCGACACAGTGAAACGGGTAGGTAACCCGACACAGTGAAACGGGTAGGTAACCCGACACAGTGAAACGGGTAGGTAACCCGACAAAGTGAAACGGGTAGGTAACCCGACACAGTGAAACGGGTAGGTAACTCAACACAGTGAAACGAGTAGGTAACCCGACACAGTGAAACGGGTAGGTAACCGGACACAGTGAAACGGGTAGGTAACTCAACACAGTGAAACGAGTAGGTAACCCGACACAATGAAACGGGTAGGTAACCCGACACAGTGAAACGGGTAGCTAACCCAACACAGTGAAACGGGTAGGTAACCCGACACAGTGAAACGGGTAGATAACCCAACACAGTGAAACGGGTAGGTAACCCGACACAGTGAAGCGGGTAGGTAACTCAACACAGTGAAACGGGTAGGTAACCCAACACAGTGAAACGGGTAGGTAACTCAACACAGTGAAGCGGGTGGGTAACCCGACACAGTGAAACGGGTAGGCAACTCAACACAGTGAAGCGGGTAGGTAACCCGACACAGTGAAGCGGGTAGGTAACTCAACACAGTGAAACGGGTAGGTAACCCGACACAGTGAAACGGGTAGGTAACCCAACACAGTGAAACGGGTAGGTAACCCGACACAGTGAAGCGGGTAGGTAACTCAACACAGTGAAACGGGTAGGTAACCCAACACAGTGAAACGGGTAGGTAACTCAACACAGTGAAGCGGGTAGGTAACCCGACACAGTGAAACGGGTAGGTAACCCGACACAGTGAAGCGGGTAGGTAACCCAACACAGTGAAACGGGTAGGTAACCCGACACAGTGAAACGGGTAGGTAATCCGACACAGTGAAACGGGTAGGTAACCCGACACAGTGAAACGGGTAGGTAACCCAACACAGTGAAACGGGTAGGTAACCCGACACAGTGAAACGGGTAGGTAACCCGACAAAGTGAAACGGGTAGGTAACCCGACACAGTGAAACGGGTATGTAACCCAACACAGTAAAACGGGTAGGTAACCCGACACAGTGAAACGGGTAGGTAACCCAACACAGTGAAACGGGTAGGTAACCCGACACAGTGAAACGGGTAGGTAACCCGACAAAGTGAAACGGGTAGGTAACCCGACACAGTGAAACGGGTAGGTAACCCGACACAGTGAAGCGGGTAGGTAACCCGACACAGTGAAACGGGTAGGTAACCCGACACAGTGAAACGGGTAGATAACCCAACACAGTGAAACGGTTAGGTAACCCGACAAAATGAAACGGGTAGGTAACCCGACACAGTGAAGCGGGTAGGTAACTCAACACAGTGAAACGGGTAGGTAACCCGACACAGTGAAACGGGTAGGTAACCCGACAAAGTGAAACGGGTAGGTAACCCGACACAGTGAAGCGGGTAGGTAACTCAACACAGTGAAACGGGTAGGTAACCCAACACAGTGAAGCGGGTAGGTAACTCAACACAGTGAAGCGGGTAGGTAACCCGACACAGTGAAAAGGGTAGGTAACCCGACACAGTGAAATGGGTAGGTAACTCAACACAGTGAAACGGGTAGGTAACCCGACAGAGTGAAACGGGTAGGTGACCCGACACAGTGAAACGGGTAGGTAACTCAACACAGTGAAACGAGTAGGTAACCCGACACAATGAAACGGGTAGGTAACCCGACACAGTGAAACGGGTAGCTAACCCAACACAGTGAAACAGGTAGGTAACCCGACACAGTGAAACGGGTAGATAACCCAACACAGTGAAACGGGTAGTTAACCCGACACAGTGAAGCGGATAGGTAACCCGACACAGTGAAGCGGGTAGGTAACTCAACACAGTGAAACGGGTAGGTAACCCGACACAGTGAAACGGGTAGGTAACCCGACACAGTGAAACGGGTAGCTAACCCGACACAGTGAAACGGGTAGGTAACCCGACAAAGTGAAACGGGTAGGTAACCCGACACAGTGAAGCGGGTAGGTAACTCAACACAGTGAAACGGGTAGGCAACCCGACACGGTGAAACGGGTAGGTAACCCGACAAAGTGAAACGGGTAGGTAACCCGACAAAGTGAAACAGGTAGGTAACCCGACACAGTGAAACGGGTAGGTAACCCGACACAGTGAAACGGGTAGGTAACCCGACACAGTGAAACGGGTAGGTAACCCGACAAAGTGAAACGGGTAGGTAACCCGACACAGTGAAACGGGTAGGTAACTCAACACAGTGAAACGAGTAGGTAACCCGACACAGTGAAACGGGTAGGTAACCGGACACAGTGAAACGGGTAGGTAACTCAACACAGTGAAACGAGTAGGTAACCCGACACAATGAAACGGGTAGGTAACCCGACACAGTGAAACGGGTAGCTAACCCAACACAGTGAAACGGGTAGGTAACCAGACACAGTGAAACGGGTAGATAACCCAACACAGTGAAACGGGTAGGTAACCCGACACAGTGAAGCGGATAGGTAACCCGACACAGTGAGGCGGGTAGGTAACTCAACACAGTGAAACGGGTAGGTAACCCGACACAGTGAAACGGGTAGGTAACCCGACACAGTGGAACGGGTAGGTAACCCGACAAAGTGGAACGGGTAGGTAACCCGACAAAGTGGAACGGGTAGGTAACCCGACACAGTGAAGCGGGTAGGTAACTCAACACAGTGAAACGGGTAGATAACCCGACACAGTGAAACGGGTAGGTAACCCAACACAGTGAAAAGGGTAGGTAACTCAACACAGTGAAACGGGTAGGTAACCCGACAAAGTGAAACGGGTAGGTAACCCGACACAGTGAAACGGGTAGGTAACCCAACACAGTGAAACGGGTAGGTAACCCGACACAGTGAAAAGGGTAGGTAACCCGACACAGTGAAACGGGTAGGTAACCCAACACAGTGAATCTGGTAGGTAACCCGACAGAGTGAAACGGGTAGGTAACCCAACACAGGGAAACGGGTAGGTAACCCGACACAGTGAAAAGGGTAGGTAACCCGACACAGTGAAACGGGTAGGTAACCCAACACAGTGAAACGGGTAAGTAACCCGACAGATTGAAACGGGTAGGTAACCCGACACAGTGAAACGGGTAGGTAACCCGACACAGTGAAACGGGTAGGTAACTCAACACAGTGAAACGAGTAGGTAACCAGACACAGTGAAACGGGTAGGTAATCCAACATAGAGAAACGGGCAGGTAACCCGACACAGTGAAACGGGTAGGTAACCCGACACAGTGAAACGGGTAGGTAATCCGACACAGTGAAACGGGTAGGTAACCCAACACAGTAAAACGGGTAGGTAACCCGACACAGTGAAACGGGTAGGTAACCCGACAAAGTGAAACGGGTAGGTAACCCGACACAGTGAAACGGGTAGGTAACCCGACACAGTGAAACGGGTAGGTAACCCGACACAGTGAAACGGGTAGGTAACCCGACACAGTGAAACGGGTTGGTAACCCGACACAGTGAAACAGATAGGTAACCCGACACAGTGAAGCGGGTAGGTAACTCAACACAGTGAAACGGGCAGGTAACCCAACACAATGAAACGGGTAGGTAACCCAACACAGTGAAACGGGTAGGTAACCCAACACAGTGAAACGGGCAGGTAACCTGACACAGTGAAACGGGTAGGTAACCCGACACAGTGAAACGGGTAGGTAACCCGACACAGTGAAACGGGTAGGTAACCCAACACAGTGAAACGGGTAGGTAACCCGACAAAGTGAAAAGGGTAGGTAACCCGACACAGTGAAACGGGTAGGTAACCCGACACAGTGAAACAGATAGGTAACCCGACACAGTGAAGCGGGTAGGTAACTCAACACAGTGAAACGGGCAGGTAACCCAACACAGTGAAACGGGTAGGTAACCCAACACAGTGAAACGGGTAGGTAACCCAACACAGTGAAACGGGCAGGTAACCCGACACAGTGAAACGGGTAGGTAACCCGACACAGTGAAACGGGTAGGTAACCCGACACAGTGAAACGGGTAGGTAACCCAACACAGTGAAACGGGTAGGTAACCCGACAAAGTGAAAAGGGTAGGTAACCCGACACAGTGAAACGGGTAGGTAACTCAACACAGTGAAACGGGTAGGTAACCCGACAGAGTGAAACGGGTAGGTGACCCGACACAGTGAAACGGGTAGGTAACTCAACACAGTGAAACGAGTAGGTAACCCGACACAATGAAACGGGTAGGTAACCCGACACAGTGAAACGGGTAGCTAACCCAACACAGTGAAGCAGGTAGGTAACCCGACACAGTGAAACGGGTATATAACCCAACACAGTGAAACGGGTAGTTAACCCGACACAGTGAAGCGGATAGGTAACCCGACACAGTGAAGTGGGTAGGTAACTCAACACAGTGAAACGGGTAGGTAACCCGACACAGTGAAACGGGTAGGTAACCCGACACAGTGGAACGGGTAGCTAACCCGACACATTGAAACGGGTAGGTAACCCGACAAAGTGAAACGGGTAGGTAACCCGACACAATGAAGCGGGTAGGTAACTCAACACAGTGAAACGGGTAGGTAACCCGACACAGTGAAACGGGTAGGTAACCCGACAAAGTGAAACGGGTAGGTAACCCGACAAAGTGAAACAGGAAGGTAACCCGACACAGTGAAACGGGTAGGTAACCCGACACAGTGAAACGGGTAGGTAACCCAACACAGTGAAAAGGGTAGGTAACCCAACACAGTGAAACGGGTAGGTAACCCGACACAGTGAAACAGGTAGGTAACCCGACACAGTGAAACGGGTAGGTAACCCGACACAGTGAAACGGGTAGGTAACCTGACAAAGTGAAACGGGTAGGTAACCCGACACAGTGAAACGGGTAGGTAACTCAACACAGTGAAACGAGTAGGTAACCCGACACAGTGAAACGGGTAGGTAATCCGACACAGTGAAACGGGTAGGTAACCCAACACAGTAAAACGGGTAGGTAACCCGACACAGTGAAACGGGTAGGTAACCCGACAAAGTGAAACGGGTAGGTAACCCGACACAGTGAAACGGGTAGGTAACCCGACACAGTGAAACGGGTAGGTAACCCGACACAGTGAAACGGGTAGGTAACCCGACACAGTGAAACGGGTAGGTAACCCGACACAGTGAAACAGATAGGTAACCCGACACAGTGAAGCGGGTAGGTAACTCAACACAGTGAAACGGGCAGGTATCCCAACACAGTGAAACGGGTAGGTAACCCAACCGAGTGAAACGGGCAGGTAACCCAACACAGTGAAACGGGCAGGTAACCCGACACAGTGAAACGGGTAGGTAACCCGACACAGTGAAACGGATAGGTAACCCGACACAGTGAAACGGGTAGGTAACCCAACACAGTGAAACGGGTAGGTAACCCGACAAAGTGAAACGGGTAGGTAACCCGACACAGTGAAACGGGTAGGTAACCCGACACAGTGAAACGGGTAGCTAACCCGACACAGTGAAACGGGTAGGTAACCCGACAAAGTGAAACGGGTAGGCAACCCGACACAGTGAAGCGGGTAGGTAACTCGACACAGTGAAACGGGTAGGCAACCCGACACGGTGAAACGGGTAGGTAACCCGACAAAGTGAAACGGGTAGGTAACCCGACAAAGTGAAACCGGTAGGTAACCCGACACAGTGAAACGGGTAGGTAACCCGACACAGTGAAACGGGTAGGTAACCCGACACAGTGAAACGGGTAGGTAACCCGACAAAGTGAAACGGGTAGGTAACCCGACACAGTGAAACGGGTAGGTAACTCAACACAGTGAAACGAGTAGGTAACCCGACACAGTGAAACGGGTAGGTAACCGGACACAGTGAAACGGGTAGGTAACTCAACACAGTGAAACGAGTAGGTAACCCGACACAATGAAACGGGTAGGTAACCCGACACAGTGAAACGGGTAGCTAACCCAACACAGTGAAACGGGTAGGTAACCCGACACAGTGAAACGGGTAGATAACCCAACACAGTGAAACGGGTAGGTAACCCGACACAGTGAAGCGGATAGGTAACCCGACACAGTGAAGCGGGTAGGTAACTCAACACAGTGAAACGGGTAGGTAACCCGACACAGTGAAACGGGTAGGTAACCCGACACAGTGGAACGGGTAGGTAACCCGACAAAGTGAAACGGGTAGGTAACCCGACACAGTGAAGCGGGTAGGTAACTCAACACAGTGAAACGGGTAGGTAACCCGACACAGTGAAACGGGTAGGTAACCCAACACAGTGAAAAGGGTAGGTAACTCAACACAGTGAAACGGGTAGGTAACCCGACAAAGTGAAACGGGTAGGTAACCCGACACAGTGAAACGGGTAGCTAACCCGACACAGTGAAACGGGTAGGTAACCCGACAAAGTGAAACGGGTAGGCAACCCGACACAGTGAAGCGGGTAGGTAACTCGACACAGTGAAACGGGTAGGCAACCCGACACGGTGAAACGGGTAGGTAACCCGACAAAGTGAAACGGGTAGGTAACCCGACAAAGTGAAACCGGTAGGTAACCCGACACAGTGAAACGGGTAGGTAACCCGACACAGTGAAACGGGTAGGTAACCCGACACAGTGAAACGGGTAGGTAACCCGACAAAGTGAAACGGGTAGGTAACCCGACACAGTGAAACGGGTAGGTAACTCAACACAGTGAAACGAGTAGGTAACCCGACACAGTGAAACGGGTAGGTAACCGGACACAGTGAAACGGGTAGGTAACTCAACACAGTGAAACGAGTAGGTAACCCGACACAATGAAACGGGTAGGTAACCCGACACAGTGAAACGGGTAGCTAACCCAACACAGTGAAACGGGTAGGTAACCCGACACAGTGAAACGGGTAGATAACCCAACACAGTGAAACGGGTAGGTAACCCGACACAGTGAAGCGGATAGGTAACCCGACACAGTGAAGCGGGTAGGTAACTCAACACAGTGAAACGGGTAGGTAACCCGACACAGTGAAACGGGTAGGTAACCCGACACAGTGGAACGGGTAGGTAACCCGACAAAGTGAAACGGGTAGGTAACCCGACACAGTGAAGCGGGTAGGTAACTCAACACAGTGAAACGGGTAGGTAACCCGACACAGTGAAACGGGTAGGTAACCCAACACAGTGAAAAGGGTAGGTAACTCAACACAGTGAAACGGGTAGGTAACCCGACAAAGTGAAACGGGTAGGTAACCCGACACAGTGAAACGGGTAGGTAACCCAACACAGTGAAACGGGTAGGTAACCCGACACAGTGAAAAGGGTAGGTAACCCGACACAGTGAAACGGGTAGGTAACCCAACACAGTGAATCTGGTAGGTAACCCGACAGAGTGAAACGGGTAGGTAACCCAACACAGGGAAACGGGTAGGTAACCCGACACAGTGAAAAGGGTAGGTAACCCGACACAGTGAAACGGGTAGGTAACCCAACACAGTGAAACGGGTAAGTAACCCGACAGATTGAAACGGGTAGTTAACCCGACACAGTGAAACGGGTAGGTAACCCGACACAGTGAAACGGGTAGGTAACTCAACACAGTGAAACGAGTAGGTAACCCGACACAGTGAAACGGGTAGGTAATCCAACATAGAGAAACGGGCAGGTAACCCGACACAGTGAAACGGGTAGGTAACCTGACACAGTGAAACGGGTAGGTAATCCGACACAGTGAAACGGGTAGGTAACCCAACACAGTAAAACGGGTAGGTAACCCGACACAGTGAAACGGGTAGGTAACCCGACACAGTGAAACGGGTAGGTAACCCAACACAGTGAAACGGGTAGGTAACCCGACAAAGTGAAAAGGGTAGGTAACCCGACACAGTGAAACGGGTAGGTAACTCAACACAGTGAAACGGGTAGGTAACCCGACAGAGTGAAACGGGTAGGTGACCCGACACAGTGAAACGGGTAGGTAACTCAACACAGTGAAACGAGTAGGTAACCCGACACAATGAAACGGGTAGGTAACCCGACACAGTGAAACGGGTAGCTAGCCCAACACAGTGAAGCAGGTAGGTAACCCGACACAGTGAAACGGGTAGATAACCCAACACAGTGAAACGGGTAGTTAACCCGACACAGTGAAGCGGATAGGTAACCCGACACAGTGAAGCGGGTAGGTAACTCAACACAGTGAAACGGGTAGGTAACCCGACACAGTGAAACGGGTAGGTAACCCGACACAGTGGAACGGGTAGCTAACCCGACACATTGAAACGGGTAGGTAACCCGACAAAGTGAAACGGGTAGGTAACCCGACACAATGAAGCAGGTAGGTAACTCAACACAGTGAAACGGGTAGGTAACCCGACACAGTGAAACGGGTAAGTAACCCGACAAAGTGAAACGGGTAGGTAATCCGACAAAGTGAAACAGGTAGGTAACCCGACACAGTGAAACGGGTAGGTAACCCGACACAGTGAAACGGGTAGGTAACCCAACATAGTGAAAAAGGTAGGTAACCCAACACAGTGAAACGGGTAGGTAACCCGACACAGTGAAACGGGTAGGTAACCCGACACAGTGAAACGGGTAGGTAACCCGACACAGTGAAACGGGTAGGTAACCCGACAAAGTGAAACGGGTAGGTAACCCGACACAGTGAAACGGGTAGGTAACTCAACACAGTGAAACGAGTAGGTAACCCGACACAGTGAAACGGGTAGGTAATCCGACACAGTGAAACGGGTAGGTAACCCAACACAGTAAAACGGGTAGGTAACCCGACACAGTGAAACGGGTAGGTAACCCGACAAAGTGAAACGGGTAGGTAACCCGACACAGTGAAACGGGTAGGTAACCCGACACAGTGAAACGGGTAGGTAACCCGACACAGTGAAACGGGTAGGTAACCCGACACAGTGAAACAGATAGGTAACCCGACACAGTGAAGCGGGTAGGTAACTCAACACAGTGAAACGGGCAGGTAACCCAACACAGTGAAACGGGTAGGTAACCCAACACAGTGAAACGGGTAGGTAACCCAACACAGTGAAACGGGCAGGTAACCCGACACAGTGAAACGGGTAGGTAACCCGACACAGTGAAACGGGTAGGTAACCCGACACAGTGAAACGGGTAGGTAACCCAACACAGTGAAACGGGTAGGTAACCCGACAAAGTGAAAAGGGTAGGTAACCCGACACAGTGAAACGGGTAGGTAACTCAACACAGTGAAACGGGTAGGTAACCCGACAGAGTGAAACGGGTAGGTGACCCGACACAGTGAAACGGGTAGGTAACTCAACACAGTGAAACGAGTAGGTAACCAGACACAATGAAACGGGTAGGTAACCCGACACAGTGAAACGGGTAGGTAACCCGACACAGTGAAACGGGTAGGTAACCCGACACAGTGAAACAGATAGGTAACCCGACACAGTGAAGCGGGTAGGTAACTCAACACAGTGAAACGGGCAGGTAAACCAACACAGTGAAACGGGTAGGTAACCCAACACAGTGAAACGGGTAGGTAACCCAACACAGTGAAACGGGCAGGTAACCCGACACAGTGAAACGGGTAGGTAACCCGACACAGTGAAACGGGTAGGTAACCCGACACAGTGAAACGGGTAGGTAACCCAACACAGTGAAACGGGTAGGTAACCCAACACAGTGAAACGGGTAGGTAACCCGACAAAGTGAAAAGGGTAGGTAACCCGACACAGTGAAACGGGTAGGTAACTCGACACAGTGAAACGGGTAGGTAACCCGACAGAGTGAAACGGGTAGGTGACCCGACACAGTGAAACGGGTAGGTAACTAAACACAGTGAAACGGGTAGGTAACCCGACACAATGAAACGGGTAGGTAACCCGACACAGTGAAACGGGTAGCTAACCCAACACAGTGAAGCAGGTAGGTAACCCGACACAGTGAAACGGGTAGATAACCCAACACAGTGAAACGGGTAGTTAACCCGACACAGTGAAGCGGATAGGTAACCCGACACAGTGAAGCGGGTAGGTAACTCAACACAGTGAAACGGGTAGGTAACCCGACACAGTGAAACGGGTAGGTAACCCGACACAGTGGAACGGGTAGCTAACCCGACACATTGAAACGGGTAGGTAACCCGAAAAAGTGAAACGGGTAGGTAACCCGACACAATGAAGCGGGTAGGTAACTCAACACAGTGAAACGGGTAGGTAACCCGACACAGTGAAACGGGTAGGTAACCCGACAAAGTGAAACGGGTAGGTAACCCGACAAAGTGAAACAGGTAGGTAACCCGACACAGTGAAACGGGTAGGTAACCCGACACAGTGAAACGGGTAGGTAACCCAACACAGTGAAAAGGGTAGGTAACCCAACACAGTGAAACGGGTAGGTAACCCGACACAGTGAAACAGGTAGGTAACCCGACACAGTGAAATGGGTAGGTAACCCGACACAGTGAAACGGGTAGGTAACTCGACAAAGTGAAACGGGTAGGTAACCCGACACAGTGAAATGGGTAGGTAACTCAACACAGTGAAACGAGCAGGTAACCCGACACAGTGAAACGGGTAGGTAACCCGACACAGTGAAACGGGTAGGTAACTCAACACAGTGAAACGAGTAGGTAACCCGACACAATGAAACGGGTAGGTAACCCGACACAGTGAAACGGGTAGCTAACCCAACACAGTGAAACGGGTAGGTAACCCAACACAGTGAAACGGGTAGGTAACCCGACACAGTGAAGCGGATAGGTAACCCGACACAGTGAAGCGGGTAGGTAACTCAACACAGTGAAACGGGTAGGTAACCCGACACAGTGAAACGGGTAGGTAACCCGACACAGTGGAACGGGTAGGTAACCCAACAAAGTGAAACGGGTAGGTAACCCGACACAGTGAAGCGGGTAGGTAACTCAACACAGTGAAACGGGTAGGTAACCCGACACAGTGAAACGGGTAGGTAACCCGACACAGTGAAAAGGGTAGGTAACCCGACACAGTGAAACGGGTAGGTAACCCAACAGTGAATCTGGTAGGTAACCCGACAGAGTGAAACGGGTAGGTAACCCAACACAGGGAAACGGGTAGGTAACCCGACACAGTGAAAAGGGTAGGTAACCCGACACAGTGATACGGGTAGGTAACCCAACACAGTGAAACGGGTAAGTAACCCGACAGATTGAAACGGGTAGGTAACCCGACACAGTGAAACGGGTAGGTAACCCGACACAGTGAAACGGGTAGGTAACTCAACACAGTGAAACGAGTAGGTAACCCGACACAGTGAAATGGGTAGGTAACCCGACACAGTGAAACGGGTAGGTAACCCAACACAGAGAAACGGGCAGGTAACCCGACACAGTGAAACGGGTAGGTAACCCGACACAGTGAAACGGTTAGGTAATCCGACACAGTGAAACGGGTAGGTAACCCAACACAGTAAAACGGGTAGGTAACCCGACACAGTGAAATGGGTAGGTAACCCGACAAAGTGAAACGGGTAGGTAACCCGACACAGTGAAACGGGTAGGTAACCCGACAAAGTGAAACGGGTAGGTAACCCGACACAGTGAAACGGGTAGGTAACCCGACACAGTGAAGCGGGTAGGTAACTCAACACAGTGAAACGGGCAGGTAACCCAACACAGTGTAACGGGTAGGTAACCCAACACAGTGAAACGGGTAGGTAACCCAACACAGTGAAACGGGCAGGAAACCCGACACAGTGAAACGGGTAGGTAACCCGACACAGTGAAACGGGTAGGTAACCCAACACAGGGAAACGGGTAGGTAACCCGACACAGTGAAACAGATAGGTAACCCGACACAGTGAAGCGGGTAGGTAACTCAACACAGTGAAACGGGCAGGTAACCCAACACAGTGTAACGGGTAGGTAACCCAACACAGTGAAACGGGTAGGTAACCCAACACAGTGAAACGGGCAGGTAACCCGACACAGTGAAACGGGTAGGTAACCCGACACAGTGAAACGGGTAGGTAACCCAACACAGTGAAACGGGTAGGTAACCCAACACAGTGAAACGGGTAGGTAACCCAACACAGTGAAACGGGTAGGTAACCCAACACAGTGAAACGGGTAGGTAACCCGACAAAGTGAAACGGGTAGGTAACCCTACACAGTGAAACGGGTAGGTAACCCGACAAAGTGAAACGGGTAGGTAACCCAACACAGTGAAACGGGTAGGTAACCCGACACAGTGAAACGGGTAGGTAACCCAACACAGTGAAACGGGTAGGTAACCCAACACAGTGAAACGGGCAGGTAACCCGACACAGTGAAACGGGTAGGTAACCCAACACAGGGAAACGGGTAGGTAATCCGACACAGTGAAACGGGTAGGTAACCCGACACAGTGAAACGGGTAGGTAACCCAACTCAGTAAAACGGGTAGATAACCCGACACAGTGAAACGGGTAGGTAACCCGACACAGTGAAACGGGTAGGTAACCCGACACAGTGAAACGGGTAGGTAACCCAACACAGTGAAACGGGTAGGTAACCCAACACAGTAAAACGGGTAGGTATCTCAACACAGTGAAACGGGTAGGTAACCCGACACAGTGAAACGGGTAGGTAACCCAACACAGTGAAACGGGTAGGTAACCCGACACAGTGAAACGGGTAGGTAACCCGACAAAGTGAAACGGGTAGGTAACCCGACACAGTGAAACGGGTAGGTAACCCAACACAGTGAAACGGGTAGGTAACCCGACACAGTGAAAAGGGTAGGTAACCCGACACCGTGAAACGGGTAGGTAACCCAACACAGTGAAACGGGTAAGTAACCCGACAGATTGAAACGGGTAAGTAACCCGACACAGTGAAACGGGTAGGTAACCCGACACAGTGAAACGGGTAGGTAACCCAACACAGTGAAACGAGTAGGTAACCCAACACAGTGAAACGGGTAGGTAATCCGACACAGTGAAACGGGTAGGTAACCCGACACAGTGAATCGGGTAGGTAACCCCACACAGTGAAACGGGTAGGTAACCCAACACAGTGAAACGGGCAGGTAACCCGACACAGTGAAACGGGTAGGTAACCCAACACAGGGAAACGGGTAGGTAATCCGACACAGTGAAACGGGTAGGTAACCCAACACAGTGAAACGGGTAGGTAACCCGACACAGTGAAACGGGTAGGTAACCCGACACAGTGAAACAGGTAGGTAACCCGACACAGTGAAGCGGGTAGGTAACTCAACACAGTGAAACGGGCAGGTAACCCAACACAGTGAAACGGGTAGGTAACCCAACACAGTGAAACGGGCAGGTAACTCAACACAGTGAAACGGGCAGGTAACCCAACACAGTGAAACGGGCAGGTAACCCAACACAGTGAAACGGGTAGGTAACCCAACACATTGAAACGGGTAGGTAACCCGACACAGTGAATCGGGTAGGTAACCCAACACAGTGAAACGGGTAGGTAACCCAACACAGTGAAACGGGCAGGTAACCCGACACAGTGAAACGGGTAGGTAACCCAACACAGGGAAACGGGTAGGTAATCCGACACAGTGAAACGGGTAGGTAACCCGACACAGTGAATCGGGTAGGTAACCCAACACAGTGAAACGGGTAGGTAACCCAACACAGTGAAACGGGCAGGTAACCCGACACAGTGAAACGGGTAGGTAACCCAACACAGGGAAACGGGTAGGTAATCCGACACAGTGAAACGGGTAGGTAACCCAACACAGTGAAACGGGTAGGTAACCCGACACAGTGAAACGGGTAGGTAACCCAACACAGTAAAACGGGTAGGTAACCCGACACAGTGAAACGGGTAGGTAACCCGACACAGTAAAACGGGTAAGTAACCCGACACAGTGAAACGGGTAGGTAACCCAACACAGTGAATCTGGTAGGTAACCCGACACAGTGAAACGGGTAGGTAACCCAACACAGAGAAACGGGCAGGTAACCCGACACAGTGAAACGGGTAGGTAACCCGACACAGTGAAACGGGTAGGTAATCCGACACAGTGAAACGGGTAGGTAACCCAACACAGTAAAACGGGTAGGTAACCCGACACAGTGAAACGGGCAGGTAACCCGACACAGTGAAACGGGTAGGTAACCCGACACAGTGAAACGGGTAGGTAACCCGACACAGTGAAACAGGTAGGTAACCGGACACAGTGAAGCAGGTAGGTAACTCAACACAGTGAAACGGGCAGGTAACCCAACACAGTGAAACGGGTAGGTAATCCGACACAGTGAAACGGGTAGGTAACCCGACACAGTGAATCGGGTAGGTAACCCAACACAGTGAAACGGGTAGGTAACCCAACACAGTGAAACGGGCAGGTAACCCGACACAGTGAAACGGGTAGGTAACCCAACACAGGGAAACGGGTAGGTAATCTGACACAGTGAAACGGGTAGGTAACCCAACACAGTGAAACGGGTAGGTAACCCGACACAGTGAAACGGGTAGGTAACCCGACACAGTGAAACAGGTAGGTAACCCGACACAGTGAAGCGGGTAGGTAACTCAACACAGTGAAACGGGCAGGTAACCCAACACAGTGAAACGGGTAGGTAACCCAACACAGTGAAACGGGCAGGTAACTCAACACAGTGAAACGGGCAGGTAACCCAACACAGTGAAACGGGCAGGTAACCCAACACAGTGAAACGGGTAGGTAACCCAACACAGTGAAACGGGTAGGTAACCCGACACAGTGAATCGGGTAGGTAACCCAACACAGTGAAACGGGTAGGTAACCCAACACAGTGAAACGGGCAGGTAACCGACACAGTGAAACGGGTAGGTAACCCAACACAGGGAAACGGGTAGGTAATCCGACACAGTGAAACGGGTAGGTAACCCGACACAGTGAATCGGGTAGGTAACCCAACACAGTGAAACGGGTAGGTAACCCAACACAGTGAAACGGGCAGGTAACCCGACACAGTGAAACGGGTAGGTAACCCAACACAGGGAAACGGGTAGGTAATCCGACACAGTGAAACGGGTAGGTAACCCAACACAGTGAAACGGGTAGGTAACCCGACACAGTGAAACGGGTAGGTAACCCAACACAGTAAAACGGGTAGGTAACCCGACACAGTGAAACGGGTAGGTAACCCGACACAGTAAAACGGGTAAGTAACCCGACACAGTGAAACGGGTAGGTAACCCAACACAGTGAATCTGGTAGGTAACCCGACAAAGTGAAACGGGTAGGTAACCCAACACAGAGAAACGGGCAGGTAACCCGACACAGTGAAACGGGTAGGTAACCCGACACAGTGAAACAGGTAGGTAATCCGACAGTGAAACGGGTAGGTAACCCAACACAGTAAAACGGGTAGGTAACCCGACACAGTGAAACGGGTAGGTAACCCGACACAGTGAAACGGGTAGGTAACCCGACACAGTGAAACGGGTAGGTAACCCGACACAGTGAAACAGGTAGGTAACCCGACACAGTGAAGCGGGTAGGTAACTCAACACAGTGAAACGGGCAGGTAACCCAACACAGTGAAACGGGTAGGTAACCCAACACAGTGAAACGGGCAGGTAACTCAACACAGTGAAACGGGCAGGTAACCCAACACAGTGAAACGGGCAGGTAACCCAACACAGTGAAACGGGTAGGTAACCCAACACAGTGAAACGGGTAGGTAACCCGACACAGTGAATCGGGTAGGTAACCCAACACAGTGAAACGGGCAGGTAACCCGACACAGTGAAACGGGTAGGTAACCCAACACAGGGAAACGGGTAGGTAATCCGACACAGTGAAACGGGTAGGTAACCCGACACAGTGAATCGGGTAGGTAACCCAACACAGTGAAACGGGTAGGTAACCCAACACAGTGAAACGGGCAGGTAACCCGACACAGTGAAACGGGTAGGTAACCCAACACAGGGAAACGGGTAGGTAATCCGACACAGTGAAACGGGTAGGTAACCCAACACAGTGAAACGGGTAGGTAACCCGACACAGTGAAACGGGTAGGTAACCCAACACAGTAAAACGGGTAGGTAACCCGACACAGTGAAACGGGTAGGTAACCCGACACAGTGAAACGGGTAAGTAACCCGACACAGTGAAACGGGTAGGTAACCCAACACAGTGAATCTGGTAGGTAACCCGACACAGTGAAACGGGTAGGTAACCCGACACAGTGAAACGGGTAGGTAACCCAACACAGTGAAACGGGTAGGTAACCCAACACAGTAAAACGAGTAGGTAACCCGACACATTGAAACGGGTAGGTAACCCAACACAGTGAAACGGGTAGGTAACCCAACACAGTAAAACGGGTAGGTAACCCGACACAGTAAAACGGGTAGGTAACCCGACACAGTGAAACGGGCAGGTAACCCGACACAGTGAAACGGGTAGGTAACCCAACACAGTAAAACGGGTAGGTAACCCGACACAGTGAAACGGGTAGGTAACCCGACACAGTGAAACGGGTAGGTAACCCGACACAGTGAAACGGGTAGGTAACCCGACACAGTGAAACAGGTAGGTAACCCGACACAGTGAAGCGGGTAGGTAACTCAACACAGTGAAACGGGCAGGTAACCCAACACAGTGAAACGGGTAGGTAACCCAACACAGTGAAACGGGCAGGTAACTCAACACAGTGAAACGGGCAGGTAACCCAACACAGTGAAACGGGCAGGTAACCCAACACAGTGAAACGGGTAGGTAACCCAACACAGTGAAACGGGTAGGTAACCCGACACAGTGAATCGGGTAGGTAACCCAACACAGTGAAACGGGTAGGTAACCCAACACAGTGAAACGGGCAGGTAACCCGACACAGTGAAACGGGTAGGTAACCCAACACAGGGAAACGGGTAGGTAATCCGACACAGTGAAACAGGTAGGTAACCCGACACAGTGAATCGGGTAGGTAACCCAACACAGTGAAACGGGTAGGTAACCCAACACAGTGAAACGGGCAGGTAACCCGACACAGTGAAACGGGTAGGTAACCCAACACAGGGAAACGGGTAGGTAATCCGACACAGTGAAACGGGTAGGTAACCCAACACAGTGAAACGGGTAGGTAATCCGACACAGTGAAACGGGTAGGTAACCCAACACAGTAAAACGGGTAGGTAACCCGACACAGTGAAACGGGTAGGTAACCCGACACAGTAAAACGGGTAAGTAACCCGACACAGTGAAACGGGTAGGTAACCCAACACAGTGAATCTGGTAGGTAACCCGACACAGTGAAACGGGTAGGTAACCCAACACAGAGAAACGGGCAGGTAACCCGACACAGTGAAACGGGTAGGTAACCCGACACAGTGAAACGGGTAGGTAATCCGACACAGTGAAACGGGTAGGTAACCCAACACAGTAAAACGGGTAGGTAACCCGACACAGTGAAACGGGTAGGTAACCCGACACAGTGAAACGGGTAGGTAACCCGACACAGTGAAACGGGTAGGTAACCCGACACAGTGAAGCGGGTAGGTAACTCGACACAGTGAAACGGGCAGGTAACCCAACACAGTGAAACGGGTAGGTAACCCAACACAGTGAAACGGGCAGGTAACTCAACACAGTGAAACGGGCAGGTAACCCAACACAGTGAAACGGGCAGGTAACCCAACACAGTGAAACGGGTAGGTAACCCAACACAGTGAAACGGGTAGGTAACCCGACACAGTGAATCGGGTAGGTAACCCAACACAGTGAAACGGGCAGGTAACCCGACACAGTGAAACGGGTAGGTAACCCAACACAGGGAAACGGGTAGGTAATCCGACACAGTGAAACGGGTAGGTAACCCGACACAGTGAATCGGGTAGGTAACCCAACACAGTGAAACGGGTAGGTAACCCAACACAGTGAAACGGGCAGGTAACCCGACACAGTGAAACGGGTAGGTAACCCAACACAGGGAAACGGGTAGGTAATCCGACACAGTGAAACGGGTAGGTAACCCAACACAGTGAAACGGGTAGGTAACCCGACACAGTGAAACGGGTAGGTAACCCGACACAGTGAAACGGGTAGGTAACCCAACACAGTAAAACGGGTAGGTAACCAGACACAGTGAAACGGGTAGGTAACCCGACACAGTGAAACGGGTAAGTAACCCGACACAGTGAAACGGGTAGGTAACCCAACACAGTGAATCTGGTAGGTAACCCGACACAGTGAAATGGGTAGGTAACCCGACACAGTGAAACGGGTAGGTAACCCAACACAGTGAAACGGGTAGGTAACCCAACACAGTAAAACGAGTAGGTAACCCGACACATTGAAACGGGTAGGTAACCCAACACAGTGAAACGGGTAGGTAACCCAACACAGTAAAACGGGTAGGTAACCCGACACAGTAAAACGGGTAGGTAACCCGACACAGTGAAACGGGTAGGTAACCCGACACAGTGAAACGGGTAGGTAACCCGACACAGTGAAACGGGTAGGTAACCCAACACAGTGAAACGGGTAGGTAACCCAACACAGTAAAACGGGTAGGTATCTCAACACAGTGAAACGGGTAGGTAACCCGACACAGTGAAACGGGTAGGTAACCCAACACAGTGAAACGGGTAGGTAACCCGACACAGTGAAACGGGTAGGTAACCCGACAAAGTGAAACGGGTAGGTAACCCGACACAGTGAAACGGGTAGGTAACCCAACACAGTGAAACGGGTAGGTAACCCGACACAGTGAAAAGGGTAGGTAACCCGACACCGTGAAACGGGTAGGTAACCCAACACAGTGAAATGGGTAAGTAACCCGACAGATTGAAACGGGTAAGTAACCCGACACAGTGAAACGGGTAGGTAACCCGACACAGTGAAACGGGTAGGTAACCCAACACAGTGAAACGAGTAGGTAACCCGACACAGTGAAACGGGTAGGTAACCCGACACAGTGAAACGGGTAGGTAACCCAACACAGAGAAACGGGCAGGTAACCCGACACAGTGAAACGGGTAGGTAACCCGACACAGTGAAACGGGTAGGTAACCCAACACAGTAAAACGGGTAGGTAACCCGACACAGTGAAACGGGTAGGTAACCCGACACAGTGAAGCGGGTAGGTAACTCAACACAGTGAAACGGGCAGGTAACCCAACACAGTGAAACGGGTAGGTAACCCAACACAGTGAAACGGGCAGGTAACTCAACACAGTGAAACGGGCAGGTAACCCAACACAGTGAAACGGGCAGGTAACCCAACACAGTGAAACGGGTAGGTAACCCAACACAGTGAAACGGGTAGGTAACCCGACACAGTGAATCGGGTAGGTAACCCAACACAGTGAAACGGGTAGGTAACCCAACACAGTGAAACGGGCAGGTAACCCGACACAGTGAAACGGGTAGGTAACCCAACACAGGGAAACGGGTAGGTAATCCGACACAGTGAAACGGGTAGGTAACCCGACACAGTGAATCGGGTAGGTAACCCAACACAGTGAAACGGGTAGGTAACCCAACACAGTGAAACGGGCAGGTAACCCGACACAGTGAAACGGGTAGGTAACCCAACACAGGGAAACGGGTAGGTAATCCGACACAGTGCAACGGGTAGGTAACCCAACACAGTGAAACGGGTAGGTAACCCGACACAGTGAAACGGGTAGGTAACCCAACACAGTAAAACGGGTAGGTAACCCGACACAGTGAAACAGGTAGGTAACCCGACACAGTAAAACGGGTAAGTAACCCGACACAGTGAAACGGGTAGGTAACCCAACACAGTGAATCTGGTAGGTAACCCGACACAGTGAAACGGGTAGGTAACCCAACACAGAGAAACGGGCAGGTAACCCGACACAGTGAAACGGGTAGGTAACCCGACACAGTGAAACGGGTAGGTAATCCGACACAGTGAAACGGGTAGGTAACCCAACACAGTAAAACGGGTAGGTAACCCGACACAGTGAAACGGGTAGGTAACCCGACACAGTGAAACGGGTAGGTAACCCGACACAGTGAAACGGGTAGGTAACCCGACACAGTGAAACAGGTAGGTAACCCGACACAGTGAAGCGGGTAGGTAACTCAACACAGTGAAACGGGCAGGTAACCCAACACAGTGAAACGGGTAGGTAACCCAACACAGTGAAACGGGCAGGTAACTCAACACAGTGAAACGGGCAGGTAACCCAACACAGTGAAACGGGCAGGTAACCCAACACAGTGAAACGGGTAGGTAACCCAACACAGTGAAACGGGTAGGTAACCCGACACAGTGAATCGGGTAGGTAACCCAACACAGTGAAACGGGCAGGTAACCCGACACAGTGAAACGGGTAGGTAACCCAACACAGGGAAACGGGTAGGTAATCCGACACAGTGAAACGGGTAGGTAACCCGACACAGTGAATCGGGTAGGTAACCCAACACAGTGAAACGGGTAGGTAACCCAACACAGTGAAACGGGCAGGTAACCCGACACAGTGAAACGGGTAGGTAACCCAACACAGGGAAACGGGTAGGTAATCCGACACAGTGAAACGGGTAGGTAACCCAACACAGTGAAACGGGTAGGTAACCCGACACAGTGAAACGGGTAGGTAACCCAACACAGTAAAACGGGTAGGTAACCCGACACAGTGAAACGGGTAGGTAACCCGACACAGTGAAACGGGTAAGTAACCCGACACAGTGAAACGGGTAGGTAACCCAACACAGTGAATCTGGTAGGTAACCCGACACAGTGAAACGGGTAGGTAACCCGACACAGTGAAACGGGTAGGTAACCCAACACAGTGAAACGGGTAGGTAACCCAACACAGTAAAACGAGTAGGTAACCCGACACATTGAAACGGGTAGGTAACCCAACACAGTGAAACGGGTAGGTAACCCAACACAGTAAAACGGGTAGGTAACCCGACACAGTAAAACGGGTAGGTAACCCGACACAGTGAAACGGGTAGGTAACCCGACACAGTGAAACGGGTAGGTAACCCGACACAGTGAAACGGGTAGGTAATCCAACACAGTGAAACGGGTAGGTAACCCAACACAGTAAAACGGGTAGGTATCTCAACACAGTGAAACGGGTAGGTAACCCGACACAGTGAAACGGGTAGGTAACCCGACACAGTGAAACGGGTAGGTAACCCGACACAGTGAAACGGGTAGGTAACCCGACAAAGTGAAACGGGTAGGTAACCCGACACAGTGAAACGGGTAGGTAACCCAACACAGTGAAACGGGTAGGTAACCCGACACAGTGAAAAGGGTAGGTAACCCGACACCGTGAAACGGGTAGGTAACCCAACACAGTGAAACGGGTAAGTAACCCGACAGATTGAAACGGGTAAGTAACCCGACACAGTGAAACGGGTAGGTAACCCGACACAGTGAAACGGGTAGGTAACCCAACACAGTGAAACGAGTAGGTAACCCGACACAGTGAAACGGGTAGGTAACCCGACACAGTGAAACGGGTAGGTAACCCAACACAGAGAAACGGGCAGGTAACCCGACACAGTGAAACGGGTAGGTAACCCGACACAGTGAAACGGGTAGGTAATCCGACACAGTGAAACGGGTAGGTAACCCAACACAGTAAAACGGGTAGGTAACCCGACACAGTGAAACGGGTAGGTAACCCGACACAGTGAAGCGGGTAGGTAACTCAACACAGTGAAACGGGCAGGTAACCCAACACAGTGAAACGGGTAGATAACCCAACACAGTGAAACGGGCAGGTAACTCAACACAGTGAAACGGGCAGGTAACCCAACACAGTGAAACGGGCAGGTAACCCAACACAGTGAAACGGGTAGGTAACCCAACACAGTGAAACGGGTAGGTAACCCGACACAGTGAATCGGGTAGGTAACCCAACACAGTGAAACGGGTAGGTAACCCAACACAGTGAAACGGGCAGGTAACCCGACACAGTGAAACGGGTAGGTAACCCAACACAGGGAAACGGGTAGGTAATCCGACACAGTGAAACGGGTAGGTAACCCGACACAGTGAATCGGGTAGGTAACCCAACACAGTGAAACGGGTAGGTAACCCAACACAGTGAAACGGGCAGGTAACCCGACACAGTGAAACGGGTAGGTAACCCAACACAGGGAAACGGGTAGGTAATCCGACACAGTGAAACGGGTAGGTAACCCAACACAGTGAAACGGGTAGGTAACCCGACACAGTGAAACGGGTAGGTAACCCGACACAGTAAAACGGGTAGGTAACCCGACACAGTGAAACGGGTAGGTAACCCGACACAGTAAAACGGGTAAGTAACCCGACACAGTGAAACGGGTAGGTAACCCAACACAGTGAATCTGGTAGGTAACCCGACACAGTGAAACGGGTAGGTAACCCAACACAGAGAAACGGGCAGGTAACCCGACACAGTGAAACGGGTAGGTAACCCGACACAGTGAAACGGGTAGGTAATCCGACACAGTGAAACGGGTAGGTAACCCAACACAGTAAAACGGGTAGGTAACCCGACACAGTGAAACGGGTAGGTAACCCGACACAGTGAAACGGGTAGGTAACCCGACACAGTGAAACGGGTAGGTAACCCGACACAGTGAAACAGGTAGGTAACCCGACACAGTGAAGCGGGTAGGTAACTCAACACAGTGAAACGGGCAGGTAACCCGACACAGTGAAACGGGTAGGTAACCCAACACAGGGAAACGGGTAGGTAATCCGACACAGTGAAACGGGTAGGTAACCCAACACAGTGAAACGGGTAGGTAACCCGACACAGTGAAACGGGTAGGTAACCCAACACAGTAAAACGGGTAGGTAACCCGACACAGTGAAACGGGTAGGTAACCCGACACAGTGAAACGGGTAAGTAACCCGACACAGTGAAACGGGTAGGTAACCCAACACAGTGAATCTGGTAGGTAACCCGACACAGTGAAACGGGTAGGTAACCCGACACAGTGAAACGGGTAGGTAACCCAACACAGTGAAACGGGTAGGTAACCCAACACAGTAAAACGAGTAGGTAACCCGACACATTGAAACGGGTAGGTAACCCAACACAGTGAAACGGGTAGGTAACCCAACACAGTAAAACGGGTAGGTAACCCGACACAGTAAAACGGGTAGGTAACCCGACACAGTGAAACGGGTAGGTAACCCGACACAGTGAAACGGGTAGGTAACCCGACACAGTGAAACGGGTAGGTAATCCAACACAGTGAAACGGGTAGGTAACCCAACACAGTAAAACGGGTAGGTATCTCAACACAGTGAAACGGGTAGGTAACCCGACACAGTGAAACGGGTAGGTAACCCGACACAGTGAAACGGGTAGGTAACCCGACACAGTGAAACGGGTAGGTAACCCGACAAAGTGAAACGGGTAGGTAACCCGACACAGTGAAACGGGTAGGTAACCCAACACAGTGAAACGGGTAGGTAACCCGACACCGTGAAAAGGGTAGGTAACCCGACACCGTGAAACGGGTAGGTAACCCAACACAGTGAAACGGGTAAGTAACCCGACAGATTGAAACGGGTAAGTAACCCGACACAGTGAAACGGGTAGGTAACCCGACACAGTGAAACGGGTAGGTAACCCAACACAGTGAAACGAGTAGGTAACCCGACACAGTGAAACGGGTAGGTAACCCGACACAGTGAAACGGGTAGGTAACCCAACACAGAGAAACGGGCAGGTAACCCGACACAGTGAAACGGGTAGGTAACCCGACACAGTGAAACGGGTAGGTAATCCGACACAGTGAAACGGGTAGGTAACCCAACACAGTAAAACGGGTAGGTAACCCGACACAGTGAAACGGGTAGGTAACCCGACACAGTGAAGCGGGTAGGTAACTCAACACAGTGAAACGGGCAGGTAACCCAACACAGTGAAACGGGTAGATAACCCAACACAGTGAAACGGGCAGGTAACTCAACACAGTGAAACGGGCAGGTAACCCAACACAGTGAAACGGGCAGGTAACCCAACACAGTGAAACGGGTAGGTAACCCAACACAGTGAAACGGGTAGGTAACCCGACACAGTGAATCGGGTAGGTAACCCAACACAGTGAAACGGGTAGGTAACCCAACACAGTGAAACGGGCAGGTAACCCGACACAGTGAAACGGGTAGGTAACCCAACACAGGGAAACGGGTAGGTAATCCGACACAGTGAAACGGGTAGGTAACCCGACACAGTGAATCGGGTAGGTAACCCAACACAGTGAAACGGGTAGGTAACCCAACACAGTGAAACGGGCAGGTAACCCGACACAGTGAAACGGGTAGGTAACCCAACACAGGGAAACGGGTAGGTAATCCGACACAGTGAAACGGGTAGGTAACCCAACACAGTGAAACGGGTAGGTAACCCGACACAGTGAAACGGGTAGGTAACCCGACACAGTAAAACGGGTAGGTAACCCGACACAGTGAAACGGGTAGGTAACCCGACACAGTAAAACGGGTAAGTAACCCGACACAGTGAAACGGGTAGGTAACCCAACACAGTGAATCTGGTAGGTAACCCGACACAGTGAAACGGGTAGGTAACCCAACACAGAGAAACGGGCAGGTAACCCGACACAGTGAAACGGGTAGGTAACCCGACACAGTGAAACGGGTAGGTAATCCGACACAGTGAAACGGGTAGGTAACCCAACACAGTAAAACGGGTAGGTAACCCGACACAGTGAAACGGGTAGGTAACCCGACACAGTGAAACGGGTAGGTAACCCGACACAGTGAAACGGGTAGGTAACCCGACACAGTGAAACAGGTAGGTAACCCGACACAGTGAAGCGGGTAGGTAACTCAACACAGTGAAACGGGCAGGTAACCCAACACAGTGAAACGGGTAGGTAACCCAACACAGTGAAACGGGCAGGTAACTCAACACAGTGAAACGGGCAGGTAACCCAACACAGTGAAACGGGCAGGTAACCCAACACAGTGAAACGGGTAGGTAACCCAACACAGTGAAACGGGTAGGTAACCCGACACAGTGAATCGGGTAGGTAACCCAACACAGTGAAACGGGCAGGTAACCCGACACAGTGAAATGGGTAGGTAACCCAACACAGGGAAACGGGTAGGTAATCCGACACAGTGAAACGGGTAGGTAACCCGACACAGTGAATCGGGTAGGTAACCCAACACAGTGAAACGGGTAGGTAACCCAACACAGTGAAACGGGCAGGTAACCCGACACAGTGAAACGGGTAGGTAACCCAACACAGGGAAACGGGTAGGTAATCCGACACAGTGAAACGGGTAGGTAACCCAACACAGTGAAACGGGTAGGTAACCCGACACAGTGAAACGGGTAGGTAACCCAACACAGTAAAACGGGTAGGTAACCCGACACAGTGAAACGGGTAGGTAACCCGACACAGTGAAACGGGTAAGTAACCCGACACAGTGAAACGGGTAGGTAACCCAACACAGTGAATCTGGTAGGTAACCCGACACAGTGAAACGGGTAGGTAACCCGACACAGTGAAACGGGTAGGTAACCCAACACAGTGAAACGGGTAGGTAACCCAACACAGTAAAACGAGTAGGTAACCCGACACATTGAAACGGGTAGGTAACCCAACACAGTGAAACGGGTAGGTAACCCAACACAGTAAAACGGGTAGGTAACCCGACACAGTAAAACGGGTAGGTAACCCGACACAGTGAAACGGGTAGGTAACCCGACACAGTGAAACGGGTAGGTAACCCGACACAGTGAAACGGGTAGGTAACCCAACACAGTGAAACGGGTAGGTAACCCAACACAGTAAAACGGGTAGGTATCTCAACACAGTGAAACGGGTAGGTAACCCGACACAGTGAAACGGGTAGGTAACCCAACACAGTGAAACGGGTAGGTAACCCGACACAGTGAAACGGGTAGGTAATCCGACACAGTGAAACGGGTAGGTAACCCAACACAGTAAAACGGGTAGGTAACCCGACACAGTGAAACGGGTAGGTAACCCGACACAGTGAAACGGGTAGGTAACCCGACACAGTGAAACGGGTAGGTAACCCGACACAGTGAAACAGGTAGGTAACCCGACACAGTGAAGCGGGTAGGTAACTCAACACAGTGAAACGGGCAGGTAACCCAACACAGTGAAACGGGTAGGTAACCCAACACAGTGAAACGGGCAGGTAACTCAACACAGTGAAACGGGCAGGTAACCCAACACAGTGAAACGGGCAGGTAACCCAACACAGTGAAACGGGTAGGTAACCCAACACAGTGAAACGGGTAGGTAACCCGACACAGTGAATCGGGTAGGTAACCCAACACAGTGAAACGGGTAGGTAACCCAACACAGTGAAACGGGCAGGTAACCCGACACAGTGAAACGGGTAGGTAACCCAACACAGGGAAACGGGTAGGTAATCCGACACAGTGAAACGGGTAGGTAACCCGACACAGTGAATCGGGTAGGTAACCCAACACAGTGAAACGGGTAGGTAACCCAACACAGTGAAACGGGCAGGTAACCCGACACAGTGAAACGGGTAGGTAACCCAACACAGGGAAACGGGTAGGTAATCCGACACAGTGAAACGGGTAGGTAACCCAACACAGTGAAACGGGTAGGTAACCCGACACAGTGAAACGGGTAGGTAACCCAACACAGTAAAACGGGTAGGTAACCCGACACAGTGAAACGGGTAGGTAACCCGACACAGTGAAACGGGTAGGTAACCCGACACAGTGAAACGGGTAGGTAACCCAACACAGTGAATCTGGTAGGTAACCCGACACAGTGAAACGGGTAGGTAACCCGACACAGTGAAACGGGTAGGTAACCCAACACAGTGAAACGGGTAGGTAACCCAACACAGTAAAACGAGTAGGTAACCCGACACATTGAAACGGGTAGGTAACCCAACACAGTGAAACGGGTAGGTAACCCAACACAGTAAAACGGGTAGGTAACCCGACACAGTGAAACGGGTAGGTAACTCGACACAGTGAAACGGGTAGGTAACCCCACACAGTGAAACGGGTAGGTAACCCAACACAGTAAAACGGGTAGGTAACCCGACAGATTGAAACGGGTAGGTAACCCGACACAGTGAAACGGGTAGGTAACCCGACACAGTGAAACGGGTAGATAACCCAACACAGTAAAACGGGTAGGTAACCCAACACAGTGAAACGGGTAGGTAACCCGACAAAGTGAAACGGGTAGGTAACCCGACACAGTGAAGCGGGTAGGTAACCCAACACAGTAAAACGGGTAGGTAACCCGACACAGTGAAACGGGTAGATAACTCAACACAGTAAAACGGGTAGGTAACCCAACACAGTGAAACGGGTAGGTAACCCGACACAGTGAAGCGGGTAGGTAACCCAACACAGTAAAACGGGTAGGTAACCCGACACAGTGAAACGGGTAGATAACCCAACACAGTAAAACGGGTAGGTAACCCAACACAGTAAAACGGGTAGGTAACCCGACACAGTGAAGCGGGTAGGTAACCCAACACATTAAAACGGGTAGGTAACCCGACACAGTGAAACGGGTAGGTAACCCGACTGAGTGAAACGACTAGGCAACACAACAGTACGTATACAATCTAGAATGAATCCTATATAAAAACCCATGTGATATGACGTGGTATTTCTATGTGCCTTTTTAATGTAAAGAATATTACATGTATTTGGTAACAGGAAAAAAACACGAATTTTCATTTTCAAGAATTAAATAGATTTCGAACAGATGTTCATATGTGTTTTTTGTCTATCGTGATTGTGATTTTATGTTTAACTGGTGTTTTTGGCTATTGCGATGTTATGTTCCACAAGTGTTGTTTTGTCTATCGTGATTGTGGTTTTTTGCTTCACTAGTGTTGTTTTGTCTATCGTGATTGTGTGTTTGTGCTTCATTAGTGTTGCTTTGTCTATCGTGATTGAGTTTTTGTGCTTCACTAATGTTGTTTTGTCTATCGTGATTGTGTTTTTGTGCTTCACTAATGTTGCTTTGTCTATCGTGATTGTGTTTTTGTGCTTCACTAATGTTGTTTTGTCTATCGTGATTGTGTGTTTGTGCTTCACTAATGTTGTTTTGTCTATCGTGATTGTGGTTTTGTGCTTCACTAGTGTTGTTTTGTATATCGTGATTGTGGTTTGTGCTTCACTAGTGTTGTTTTGTCTATCGTGATTGTGTGTTTTTGCTTCACTAGTGTTGTTTTGTCTATCGTGATTGTGGTTTTTTGCTTCACTAGTGTTATTTTGTCTATCGTGATTGTGTTTTTGTGCTTCACTAGTGTTATTTTGTCTATCGTGATTGTGGTTTTTTGCTTCACTAGTGTTGTTTTGTCTATCGTGATTGTGTGTTTGTGCTTCACTAGTGTTGCTTTGTCTATCGTAATTGTGGTTGTGTGCTTCACTAGTGTTGTTTTGTCTATCGTGATTGTGTTTTTGTGCTTCACTAATGTTGTTTTGTCTATCGTGATTGTATGTTTGTGCTTCATTAGTGTTGTTTTGTCTATCGTGATTGTGGTTTTTTGCTTCACTAGTGTTGTTTTGTCTATCGTGATTGTGGTTTTGTGCTTCACTAGTGTTGTTTTGTCTATCGTGATTGTGTGTTTGTGCTTCATTAGTGTTGTTTTGTCTATCGTGATTGTGGTTTTTTGCTTCACTAGTGTTGTTTTGTCTATCGTGATTGTGTGTTTGTGCTTCACTAGTGTTGTTTTGTCCATCAGGATTGTGTTTTTGTGCTTCACTAGTGTTGCTTTTTCTATCGTGATTGTGGTTTTGTGCTTCACTAGTGTTGTTTTGTCTATCGTGATTGTGTGTTTGTGCTTCACTAGTGTTGTTTTGTCCATCAGGATTGTGTGTTTGTGCTTCACTAGTGTTGTTTTGTCTATCGTGATTGTGGTTTTGTGCTTCACTAGTGTTGTTTTGTCTATCGTGATTGTGTGTTTGTGCTTCACTAATGTTGTTTTGTCTATCGTGATTGTGGTTTTGTGCTTCACTAGTGTTGTTTTGTCTATCGTGATTGTGGTTTTGTGCTTCACTAGTGTTGCTTTTTCTATCGTGATTGTGGTTTTGTGCTTCACTAATGTTGTTTTGTCTATCGTGATTGTTGTTTTGTGCTTCACTAGTGTTGTTTTGTCTATCGTGATTGTGGTTTTGTGCTTCATTAGTGTTGTTTTGTCTATCGTGATTGTGTGTTTGTGCTTCACTAGTGTTGTTTTGTCTATCGTGATTGTGTGTTTGTGCTTCACTAGTGTTGCTTTGTCTATCGTAATTGTGGTTTTTTGCTTCACTAGTGTTGTTTTGTCTATCGTGATTGTGTTTTTGTGCTTCACTTATGTTGCTTTGTCTATAATGATTGTGGTTTTTTGCTTCACTAATGCTGTTTTCTCTATCGTGATTGTGTTTTTGTGCTTCACTAGTGTTGTTTGTCTATCAGGGTTGTGTTTTTGTGCTTCACTAGTGTTGTTTTGTCTATCGTGATTGTGTGTTTGTGCTTCACTAGTGTTGTTTTGTATATCGTGATTGTGGTTTGTGCTTCACTAGTGTTGTGTTGTCTATCGTGATTGTGTTTTTGTGCTTCACTAATGCTGTTTTCTCTATCGTGATTGTGTTTTTGTTCTTCACTAGTGTTGTTTTCTCTATCGTGATTGTGTTTTTGTGCTTCACTAGCGTTGTTTTGTATATCGTGATTGTGGTTTTGTGCTTCACTAGTGTTGTTTTGTCTATCGTGATTGTGGTTTTGTGCTTCACGAGTGTTGTTTTGTCTGTCGTGATTGTGTTTTTTTGCTTCACTAGTGTTGCTTTGTCTATCGTTATTGTTGTTTTGTGCTTCACTAATGTTGTTTTGTCTATCGTGATTGTGTTTTTTTGCTTCACTAGTGTTGTTTTGTCTATCGTGATTGTGTTTTTGTGCTTCACTAGTGTTGTTTTGTATATCGTGATTGTGGTTTTGTGCTTCACTAGTGTTGCTTTGTCTATCGTGATTGTGGTTTTTTGCTTCACTAGTGTTGTTTTGTCTATCGTGATTGTGGTTTTGTGCTTCACGAGTGTTGTTTTGTCTGTCGTGATTGTGGTTTGTGCTTCACTCGTGTTGTTTTGTTTATCGTGATTGTGTGTTTGTGCTTCACCAGTGTTGTTTTTTCTATCGTGATTGAGTTTTTGTGCTTCACTAGTGTTGTTTTGTCTATCGTGATTGTGGTTTGTGCTTCACTAGTGTTGTTTTGTTTATCGTGATTGTGTGTTTGTGCTTCACTAGTGTTGTTTTGTCTATCGTGATTGTGGTTTGTGCTTCACTAGTGTTGTTTTGTCCATCAGGATTGTGTTTTTGTGCTTCACTAATGTTGTTTTGTATATCGTGATTGCGTTTTTGTGCTCCACTAGTGTTGCTTTGTCTATCGTGATTGAGTTTTTGTGCTTCACTAGTGTTGTTTTGTCTATCGTGATTGTTGTTTTGTCTATCGTGATTGTGGTTTTGTGCTTCACTAATGTTGTTTTGTCTATCGTGATTGTGTTTTTTTGCTTCACTAGTGTTGCTTTGTCTATCGTGATTGTTGTTTTGTGCTTCACTAATGTTGTTTTGTCTATCGTGATTGTGTTTTTTTGCTTCACTAGTGTTGTTTTGTCTATCGTGATTGTGTTTTTGTGCTTCACTAGTGTTGTTTTGTATATCGTGATTGTTGTTTTGTGCTTCACTAGTGTTGTTTTGTCTATCGTGATTGTGGTTTTGTGCTTCACTAATGTTGTTTTGTCTATCGTGATTGTGTTTTTTTGCTTCACTAGTGTTGCTTTGTCTATCGTGATTGTTGTTTTGTGCTTCACTAATGTTGTTTTGTCTATCGTGATTGTGTTTTTTTGCTTCACTAGTGTTGTTTTGTCTATCGTGATTGTGTTTTTGTGCTTCACTAGTGTTGTTTTGTATATCGTGATTGTGGTTTTGTGCTTCACTAGTGTTGCTTTGTCTATCGTGATTGTGGTTTTTTGCTTCACTAGTGTTGTTTTGTCTATCGTGATTGTGGTTTTGTGCTTCACGAGTGTTGTTTTGTCTGTCGTGATTGTGGTTTGTGCTTCACTCGTGTTGTTTTGTTTATCGTGATTGTGTGTTTGTGCTTCACCAGTGTTGTTTTTTCTATCGTGATTGAGTTTTTGTGCTTCACTAGTGTTGTTTTGTCTATCGTGATTGTGGTTTGTGCTTCACTAGTGTTGTTTTGTTTATCGTGATTGTGTGTTTGTGCTTCACTAGTGTTGTTTTGTCTATCGTGATTGTGGTTTGTGCTTCACTAGTGTTGTTTTGTCCATCAGGATTGTGTTTTTGTGCTTCACTAATGTTGTTTTGTATATCGTGATTGCGTTTTTGTGCTCCACTAGTGTTGCTTTGTCTATCGTGATTGAGTTTTTGTGCTTCACTAGTGTTGTTTTGTCTATCGTGATTGTTGTTTTGTGCTTCACTAGTGTTGTTTTGTCTATCGTGATTGTGGTTTTGTGCTTCACTAATGTTGTTTTGTCTATCGTGATTGTGTTTTTTTGCTTCACTAGTGTTGCTTTGTCTATCGTGATTGTTGTTTTGTGCTTCACTAATGTTGTTTTGTCTATCGTGATTGTGTTTTTTTGCTTCACTAGTGTTGTTTTGTCTATCGTGATTGTGTTTTTGTGCTTCACTAGTGTTGTTTTGTATATCGTGATTGTTGTTTTGTGCTTCACTAGTGTTGTTTTGTCTATCGTGATTGTGGTTTTGTGCTTCACTAATGTTGTTTTGTCTATCGTGATTGTGTTTTTTTGCTTCACTAGTGTTGCTTTGTCTATCATGATTGTTGTTTTGTGCTTCACTAATGTTGTTTTGTCTATCGTGATTGTGTTTTTTTGCTTCACTAGTGTTGTTTTGTCTATCGTGATTGTGTTTTTGTGCTTCACTAGTGTTGTTTTGTATATCGTGATTGTGGTTTTGTGCTTCACTAGTGTTGCTTTGTCTATCGTGATTGTGGTTTTTTGCTTCACTAGTGTTGTTTTGTCTATCGTGATTGTGGTTTTGTGCTTCACGAGTGTTGTTTTGTCTGTCGTGATTGTGGTTTGTGCTTCACTCGTGTTGTTTTGTTTATCGTGATTGTGTGTTTGTGCTTCACCAGTGTTGTTTTTTCTATCGTGATTGAGTTTTTGTGCTTCACTAGTGTTGTTTTGTCTATCGTGATTGTGGTTTGTGCTTCACTAGTGTTGTTTTGTTTATCGTGATTGTGTGTTTGTGCTTCACTAGTGTTGTTTTGTCTATCGTGATTGTGGTTTGTTCTTCACTAGTGTTGTTTTGTCCATCAGGATTGTGTTTTTGTGCTTCACTAATGTTGTTTTGTATATCGTGATTGCGTTTTTGTGCTCCACTAGTGTTGCTTTGTCTATCGTGATTGTTGTTTTGTGCTTCACTAGTGTTGTTTTGTCTATCGTGATTGTTGTTTTGTGCTTCACTAGTGTTGTTTTGTCTATCGTGATTGTGGTTTTGTGCTTCACTAATGTTGTTTTGTCTATCGTGATTGTGTTTTTTTTGCTTCACTAGTGTTGCTTTGTCTATCGTGATTGTTGTTTTGTGCTTCACTAATGTTGTTTTGTCTATCGTGATTGTGTTTTTTTGCTTCACTAGTGTTGTTTTGTCTATCGTGATTGTGTTTTTGTGCTTCACTAGTGTTGTTTTGTATATCGTGATTGTTGTTTTGTGCTTCACTAGTGTTGTTTGTCTATCGTGATTGTGGTTTTGTGCTTCACTAATGTTGTTTTGTCTATCGTGATTGTGTTTTTTTGCTTCACTAGTGTTGCTTTGTCTATCATGATTGTTGTTTTGTGCTTCACTAATGTTGTTTTGTCTATCGTGATTGTGTTTTTTTTGCTTCACTAGTGTTGTTTTGTCTATCGTGATTGTGTTTTTGTGCTTCACTAGTGTTGTTTTGTATATCGTGATTGTGGTTTTGTGCTTCTCTAGTGTTGCTTTGTCTATCGTGATTGTGGTTTTTTGCTTCACTAGTGTTGTTTTGTCTATCGTGATTGTGGTTTTGTGCTTCACGAGTGTTGTTTTGTCTGTCGTGATTGTGGTTTGTGCTTCACTCGTGTTGTTTTGTTTATCGTGATTGTGTGTTTGTGCTTCACCAGTGTTGTTTTTTCTATCGTGATTGAGTTTTTGTGCTTCACTAGTGTTGTTTTGTCTATCGTGATTGTGGTTTGTGCTTCACTAGTGTTGTTTTGTTTATCGTGATTGTGTGTTTGTGCTTCACTAGTGTTGTTTTGTCTATCGTGATTGTGGTTTGTTCTTCACTAGTGTTGTTTTGTCCATCAGGATTGTGTTTTTGTGCTTCACTAATGTTGTTTTGTATATCGTGATTGCGTTTTTGTGCTCCACTAGTGTTGCTTTGTCTATCGTGATTGTTGTTTTGTGCTTCACTAGTGTTGTTTTGTCTATCGTGATTGTTGTTTTGTGCTTCACTAGTGTTGTTTTGTCTATCGTGATTGTGGTTTTGTGCTTCACTAATGTTGTTTTGTCTATCGTGATTGTGTTTTTTTTGCTTCACTAGTGTTGCTTTGTCTATCGTGATTGTTGTTTTGTGCTTCACTAATGTTGTTTTGTCTATCGTGATTGTGTTTTTTTGCTTCACTAGTGTTGTTTTGTCTATCGTGATTGTGTTTTTGTGCTTCACTAGTGTTGTTTTGTATATCGTGATTGTTGTTTTGTGCTTCACTAGTGTTGTTTTGTCTATCGTGATTGTGGTTTTGTGCTTCACTAATGTTGTTTTGTCTATCGTGATTGTGTTTTTTTGCTTCACTAGTGTTGCTTTGTCTATCATGATTGTTGTTTTGTGCTTCACTAATGTTGTTTTGTCTATCGTGATTGTGTTTTTTTTGCTTCACTAGTGTTGTTTTGTCTATCGTGATTGTGTTTTTGTGCTTCACTAGTGTTGTTTTGTATATCGTGATTGTGGTTTTGTGCTTCTCTAGTGTTGCTTTGTCTATCGTGATTGTGGTTTTTTGCTTCACTAGTGTTGTTTTGTCTATCGTGATTGTGGTTTTGTGCTTCACGAGTGTTGTTTTGTCTGTCGTGATTGTGGTTTGTGCTTCACTCGTGTTGTTTTGTTTATCGTGATTGTGTGTTTGTGCTTCACCAGTGTTGTTTTTTCTATCGTGATTGAGTTTTTGTGCTTCACTAGTGTTGTTTTGTCTATCGTGATTGTGGTTTGTGCTTCACTAGTGTTGTTTTGTTTATCGTGATTGTGTGTTTGTGCTTCACTAGTGTTGTTTTGTCTATCGTGATTGTGGTTTGTGCTTCACTAGTGTTGTTTTGTCCATCAGGATTGTGTTTTTGTGCTTCACTAATGTTGTTTTGTATATCGTGATTGCGTTTTTGTGCTCCACTAGTGTTGCTTTGTCTATCGTGATTGAGTTTTTGTGCTTCACTAGTGTTGTTTTGTCTATCGTGATTGTTGTTTTGTGCTTCACTAGTGTTGTTTTGTCTATCGTGATTGTGGTTTTGTGCTTCACTAATGTTGTTTTGTCTATCGTGATTGTGTTTTTTTCCTTCACTAGTGTTGCTTTGTCTATCGTGATTGTTGTTTTGTGCTTCACTAATATTGTTTTGTCTATCGTGATTGTGTTTTTTTGCTTCACTAGTGTTGTTTTGTCTATCGTGATTGTGTTTTTGTGCTTCACTAGTGTTGTTTTGTATATCGTGATTGTGGTTTTGTGCTTCACTAGTGTTGCTTTGTCTATCGTGATTGTGGTTTGTGCTTCACTAGTGTTGTTTTGTTTATCGTGATTGTGTGTTTGTGCTTCACTAGTGTTGTTTTGTCTATCGTGATTGTGGTTTGTGCTTCACTAGTGTTGTTTTGTCCATCAGGATTGTGTTTTTGTGCTTCACTAATGTTGTTTTGTATATCGTGATTGCGTTTTTGTGCTCCACTAGTGTTGCTTTGTCTATCGTGATTGAGTTTTTGTGCTTCACTAGTGTTGTTTTGTCTATCGTGATTGTTGTTTTGTGCTTCACTAGTGTTGTTTTGTCTATCGTGATTGTGGTTTTGTGCTTCACTAATGTTGTTTTGTCTATCGTGATTGTGTTTTTTTGCTTCACTAGTGTTGCTTTGTCTATCGTGATTGTTGTTTTGTGCTTCACTAATGTTGTTTTGTCTATCGTGATTGTGTTTTTTTGCTTCACTAGTGTTGTTTTGTCTATCGTGATTGTGTTTTTGTGCTTCACTAGTGTTGTTTTGTATATCGTGATTGTGGTTTTGTGCTTCACTAGTGTTGCTTTGTCTATCGTGATTGTGGTTTTTTGCTTCACTAGTGTTGTTTTGTCTATCGTGATTGTGGTTTTGTGCTTCACGAGTGTTGTTTTGTCTGTCGTGATTGTGTTTTTGTGCTTCACTAGTGTTGTTTTGTCTATCGTGATTGTGTTTTTGTGCTTCACTAATGTTGTTTTGTCTATCGTGATTGTATGTTTGTGCTTCATTAGTGTTGTTTTGTCTATCGTGATTGTGGTTTTTTGCTTCACTAGTGTTGTTTTGTCTATCGTGATTGTGGTTTTGTGCTTCACTAGTGTTGTTTTGTCTATCGTGATTGTGTGTTTGTGCTTCATTAGTGTTGTTTTGTCTATCGTGATTGTGGTTTTTTACTTCACTAGTGTTGTTTTGTCTATCGTGATTGTGTGTTTGTGCTTCACTAGTGTTGTTTTGTCTATCGTGATTGTGTGTTTGTGCTTCACTAGTGTTGTTTTGTATATCGTGATTGTGGTTTGTGCTTCACTAGTGTTGTGTTGTCTATCGTGATTGTGTTTTTGTGCTTCACTAATGCTGTTTTCTCTATCGTGATTGTGTTTTTGTTCTTCACTAGTGTTGTTTTCTCTATCGTGATTGTGTTTTTGTGCTTCACTAGTGTTGTTTTGTATATCGTGATTGTGGTTTTGTGCTTCACTAGTGTTGTTTTGTCTATCGTGATTGTGGTTTTGTGCTTCACGAGTGTTGTTTTGTCTGTCGTGATTGTGGTTTGTGCTTCACTCGTGTTGTTTTGTTTATCGTGATTGTGTGTTTGTGCTTCACCAGTGTTGTTTTTTCTATCGTGATTGAGTTTTTGTGCTTCACTAGTGTTGTTTTGTCTATCGTGATTGTGGTTTGTGCTTCACTAGTGTTGTTTTGTTTATCGTGATTGTGTGTTTGTGCTTCACTAGTGTTGTTTTGTCTATCGTGATTGTGGTTTGTGCTTCACTAGTGTTGTTTTGTCCATCAGGATTGTGTTTTTGTGCTTCACTAATGTTGTTTTGTATATCGTGATTGCGTTTTTGTGCTCCACTAGTGTTGCTTTGTCTATCGTGATTGAGTTTTTGTGCTTCACTAGTGTTGTTTTGTCTATCGTGATTGTTGTTTTGTGCTTCACTAGTGTTGTTTTGTCTATCGTGATTGTGTTTTTGTGCTTCACTAATGTTGTTTTGTCTATCGTGATTGTGTGTTTGTGCTTCACTAATGTTGTTTTGTCTATCGTGATTGTGGTTTTGTGCTTCACTAATGTTGTTTTGTCTATCGTGATTGTGTTTTTTTGCTTCACTAGTGTTGTTTTGTCTATCGTGATTGTGTTTTTGTGCTTCACTAGTGTTGTTTTGTATATCGTGATTGTGGTTTTGTGCTTCACTAGTGTTGCTTTGTCTATCGTGATTGTGGTTTTTTGCTTCACTAGTGTTGTTTTGTCTATCGTGATTGTGGTTTTGTGCTTCACGAGTGTTGTTTTGTCTGTCGTGATTGTGTTTTTGTGCTTCACTAGTGTTGTTTTGTGCTTCAGTAGTGTTGCTTTGTCTATCGTGATTGCGTTTTTGTGCTTCACTAGTGTTGCTTTGTCTATCGTGATTGTGGTTTTGTGCTTCAGTAGTGTTGTTTTGTCTATCGTGATTGTGTTTTTGTGCTTCACTAGTGTTGCTTTGTCTATCGTGATTGCGGTTTTGTGCTTCACTAGTGTTGTATTGTCTATCGTGATTGTGTTTTTGTGCTTCACTAGTGTTGCTTTGTCTATCGTGATTGTGGTTTTGTGCTTCACTAGTGTTGTTTTTTCTATCGTGATTGTGGTTTTGTGCTTCACTAGTGTTGTTTTGTCTATCGTGATTGTGGTTTTTCTTCAATAGTGTTGTTTTGTCTATCGTGATTGTGTTTTTGTGCTTCACTAGTGTTGTTTTGTCTATCGTCATTGTATTTTTGTGCTTCACTAATTTTGCTTTGTCTATCGTGATTGTGGTTTTGTGCTTCACTATTGTTGTTTTGTCTATCGTGATTGTGTTTTTGTGCTTCACAATTGTTGTTTTGTCTATCGTGATTGTGGTTTTGTGCTTCACTAATGTTGTTTTGTCTATCGTGATTGTGGTTTTTCTTCAATAGTGTTGTTTTGTCTATCGTGATTGTGGTTTTGTGCTTCACTAGTGTTGTTTTGTCTATCGTGATTGTGGTTTTTGTGCTTCACTAGTGTTGTTTTGTATATCGTGATTGTGGTTTTGTGCTTCACTAGTGTTGCTTTGTCTATCGTGATTGTGGTTTTTTGCTTCACTAGTGTTGTTTTGTCTATCGTGATTGTGGTTTTGTGCTTCACGAGTGTTGTTTTGTCTGTCGTGATTGTGGTTTGTGCTTCACTCGTGTTGTTTTGTTTATCGTGATTGTGTGTTTGTGCTTCACCAGTGTTGTTTTTTCTATCGTGATTGAGTTTTTGTGCTTCACTAGTGTTGTTTTGTCTATCGTGATTGTGGTTTGTGCTTCACTAGTGTTGTTTTGTTTATCGTGATTGTGTGTTTGTGCTTCACTAGTGTTGTTTTGTCTATCGTGATTGTGGTTTGTGCTTCACTAGTGTTGTTTTGTCCATCAGGATTGTGTTTTTGTGCTTCACTAATGTTGTTTTGTATATCGTGATTGCGTTTTTGTGCTCCACTAGTGTTGCTTTGTCTATCGTGATTGAGTTTTTGTGCTTCACTAGTGTTGTTTTGTCTATCGTGATTGTTGTTTTGTGCTTCACTAGTGTTGTTTTGTCTATCGTGATTGTGGTTTTGTGCTTCACTAATGTTGTTTTGTCTATCGTGATTGTGTTTTTTTTGCTTCACTAGTGTTGCTTTGTCTATCGTGATTGTTGTTTTGTGCTTCACTAATGTTGTTTTGTCTATCGTGATTGTGTTTTTTTGCTTCACTAGTGTTGTTTTGTCTATCGTGATTGTGTTTTTGTGCTTCACTAGTGTTGTTTTGTATATCGTGATTGTTGTTTTGTGCTTCACTAGTGTTGTTTTGTCTATCGTGATTGTGGTTTTGTGCTTCACTAATGTTGTTTTGTCTATCGTGATTGTGTTTTTTTGCTTCACTAGTGTTGCTTTGTCTATCATGATTGTTGTTTTGTGCTTCACTAATGTTGTTTTGTCTATCGTGATTGTGTTTTTTTTGCTTCACTAGTGTTGTTTTGTCTATCGTGATTGTGTTTTTGTGCTTCACTAGTGTTGTTTTGTATATCGTGATTGTGGTTTTGTGCTTCTCTAGTGTTGCTTTGTCTATCGTGATTGTGGTTTTTTGCTTCACTAGTGTTGTTTTGTCTATCGTGATTGTGGTTTTGTGCTTCACGAGTGTTGTTTTGTCTGTCGTGATTGTGGTTTGTGCTTCACTCGTGTTGTTTTGTTTATCGTGATTGTGTGTTTGTGCTTCACCAGTGTTGTTTTTTCTATCGTGATTGAGTTTTTGTGCTTCACTAGTGTTGTTTTGTCTATCGTGATTGTGGTTTGTGCTTCACTAGTGTTGTTTTGTTTATCGTGATTGTGTGTTTGTGCTTCACTAGTGTTGTTTTGTCTATCGTGATTGTGGTTTGTGCTTCACTAGTGTTGTTTTGTCCATCAGGATTGTGTTTTTGTGCTTCACTAATGTTGTTTTGTATATCGTGATTGCGTTTTTGTGCTCCACTAGTGTTGCTTTGTCTATCGTGATTGAGTTTTTGTGCTTCACTAGTGTTGTTTTGTCTATCGTGATTGTTGTTTTATGCTTCACTAGTGTTGTTTTGTCTATCGTGATTGTGGTTTTGTGCTTCACTAATGTTGTTTTGTCTATCGTGATTGTGTTTTTTTGCTTCACTAGTGTTGCTTTGTCTATCGTGATTGTTGTTTTGTGCTTCACTAATGTTGTTTTGTCTATCGTGATTGTGTTTTTTTGCTTCACTAGTGTTGTTTTGTCTATCGTGATTGTGTTTTTGTGCTTCACTAGTGTTGTTTTGTGCTTCACTAGTGTTGCTTTGTCTATCGTGATTGTGGTTTGTGCTTCACTAGTGTTGTTTTGTTTATCGTGATTGTGTGTTTGTGCTTCACTAGTGTTGTTTTGTCTATCGTGATTGTGGTTTGTGCTTCACTAGTGTTGTTTTGTCCATCAGGATTGTGTTTTTGTGCTTCACTAATGTTGTTTTGTATATCGTGATTGCGTTTTTGTGCTCCACTAGTGTTGCTTTGTCTATCGTGATTGAGTTTTTGTGCTTCACTAGTGTTGTTTTGTCTATCGTGATTGTTGTTTTGTGCTTCACTAGTGTTGTTTTGTCTATCGTGATTGTGGTTTTGTGCTTCACTAATGTTGTTTTGTCTATCGTGATTGTGTTTTTTTGCTTCACTAGTGTTGCTTTGTCTATCGTGATTGCGGTTTTGTGCTTCACTAGTGTTGTATTGTCTATCGTGATTGTGTTTTTGTGCTTCACTAGTGTTGCTTTGTCTATCGTGATTGTGGTTTTGTGCTTCACTAGTGTTGTTTTTTCTATCGTGATTGTGGTTTTGTGCTTCACTAGTGTTGTTTTGTCTATCGTGATTGTGGTTTTTCTTCAATAGTGTTGTTTTGTCTATCGTGATTGTGTTTTTGTGCTTCACTAGTGTTGTTTTGTCTATCGTGATTGTGTTTTTGTGCTTCACTAATGTTGCTTTGTCTATCGTGATTGTGGTTTTGTGCTTCACTATTGTTGTTTTGTCTATCGTGATTGTGTTTTTGTGCTTCACAATTGTTGTTTTGTCTATCGTGATTGTGGTTTTGTGCTTCACTAATGTTGTTTTGTCTATCGTGATTGTGGTTTTTCTTCAATAGTGTTGTTTTGTCTATCGTGATTGTGGTTTTGTGCTTCACTAGTGTTGTTTTGTCTATCGTGATTGTGGTTTTTGTGCTTCACTAGTGTTGTTTTGTATATCGTGATTGTGGTTTTGTGCTTCACTAGTGTTGCTTTGTCTATCGTGATTGTGGTTTTTTGCTTCACTAGTGTTGTTTTGTCTATCGTGATTGTGGTTTTGTGCTTCACGAGTGTTGTTTTGTCTGTCGTGATTGTGGTTTGTGCTTCACTCGTGTTGTTTTGTTTATCGTGATTGTGTGTTTGTGCTTCACCAGTGTTGTTTTTTCTATCGTGATTGAGTTTTTGTGCTTCACTAGTGTTGTTTTGTCTATCGTGATTGTGGTTTGTGCTTCACTAGTGTTGTTTTGTTTATCGTGATTGTGTGTTTGTGCTTCACTAGTGTTGTTTTGTCTATCGTGATTGTGGTTTGTGCTTCACTAGTGTTGTTTTGTCCATCAGGATTGTGTTTTTGTGCTTCACTAATGTTGTTTTGTATATCGTGATTGCGTTTTTGTGCTCCACTAGTGTTGCTTTGTCTATCGTGATTGAGTTTTTGTGCTTCACTAGTGTTGTTTTGTCTATCGTGATTGTTGTTTTGTGCTTCACTAGTGTTGTTTTGTCTATCGTGATTGTGGTTTTGTGCTTCACTAATGTTGTTTTGTCTATCGTGATTGTGTTTTTTTTGCTTCACTAGTGTTGCTTTGTCTATCGTGATTGTTGTTTTGTGCTTCACTAATGTTGTTTTGTCTATCGTGATTGTGTTTTTTTGCTTCACTAGTGTTGTTTTGTCTATCGTGATTGTGTTTTTGTGCTTCACTAGTGTTGTTTTGTATATCGTGATTGTTGTTTTGTGCTTCACTAGTGTTGTTTTGTCTATCGTGATTGTGGTTTTGTGCTTCACTAATGTTGTTTTGTCTATCGTGATTGTGTTTTTTTGCTTCACTAGTGTTGCTTTGTCTATCATGATTGTTGTTTTGTGCTTCACTAATGTTGTTTTGTCTATCGTGATTGTGTTTTTTTGCTTCACTAGTGTTGTTTTGTCTATCGTGATTGTGTTTTTGTGCTTCACTAGTGTTGTTTTGTATATCGTGATTGTGGTTTTGTGCTTCTCTAGTGTTGCTTTGTCTATCGTGATTGTGGTTTTTTGCTTCACTAGTGTTGTTTTGTCTATCGTGATTGTGGTTTTGTGCTTCACGAGTGTTGTTTTGTCTGTCGTGATTGTGGTTTGTGCTTCACTCGTGTTGTTTTGTTTATCGTGATTGTGTGTTTGTGCTTCACCAGTGTTGTTTTTTCTATCGTGATTGAGTTTTTGTGCTTCACTAGTGTTGTTTTGTCTATCGTGATTGTGGTTTGTGCTTCACTAGTGTTGTTTTGTTTATCGTGATTGTGTGTTTGTGCTTCACTAGTGTTGTTTTGTCTATCGTGATTGTGGTTTGTGCTTCACTAGTGTTGTTTTGTCCATCAGGATTGTGTTTTTGTGCTTCACTAATGTTGTTTTGTATATCGTGATTGCGTTTTTGTGCTCCACTAGTGTTGCTTTGTCTATCGTGATTGAGTTTTTGTGCTTCACTAGTGTTGTTTTGTCTATCGTGATTGTTGTTTTGTGCTTCACTAGTGTTGTTTTGTCTATCGTGATTGTGGTTTTGTGCTTCACTAATGTTGTTTTGTCTATCGTGATTGTGTTTTTTTGCTTCACTAGTGTTGCTTTGTCTATCGTGATTGTTGTTTTGTGCTTCACTAATGTTGTTTTGTCTATCGTGATTGTGTTTTTTTGCTTCACTAGTGTTGTTTTGTCTATCGTGATTGTGTTTTTGTGCTTCACTAGTGTTGTTTTGTATATCGTGATTGTGGTTTTGTGCTTCACTAGTGTTGCTTTGTCTATCGTGATTGTGGTTTGTGCTTCACTAGTGTTGTTTTGTTTATCATGATTGTGTGTTTGTGCTTCACTAGTGTTGTTTTGTCTATCGTGATTGTGGTTTGTGCTTCACTAGTGTTGTTTTGTCCATCAGGATTGTGTTTTTGTGCTTCACTAATGTTGTTTTGTATATCGTGATTGCGTTTTTGTGCTCCACTAGTGTTGCTTTGTCTATCGTGATTGAGTTTTTGTGCTTCACTAGTGTTGTTTTGTCTATCGTGATTGTTGTTTTGTGCTTCACTAGTGTTGTTTTGTCTATCGTGATTGTGGTTTTGTGCTTCACTAATGTTGTTTTGTCTATCGTGATTGTGTTTTTTTGCTTCACTAGTGTTGCTTTGTCTATCGTGATTGTTGTTTTGTGCTTCACTAATGTTGTTTTGTCTATCGTGATTGTGTTTTTTTGCTTCACTAGTGTTGTTTTGTCTATCGTGATTGTGTTTTTGTGCTTCACTAGTGTTGTTTTGTATATCGTGATTGTGGTTTTGTGCTTCACTAGTGTTGCTTTGTCTATCGTGATTGTGGTTTTTTGCTTCACTAGTGTTGTTTTGTCTATCGTGATTGTGGTTTTGTGCTTCACGAGTGTTGTTTTGTCTGTCGTGATTGTGTTTTTGTGCTTCACTAGTGTTGTTTGGTCTATCGTGATTGTGTTTTTGTGCTTCACTAATGTTGTTTTGTCTATCGTGATTGTATGTTTGTGCTTCATTAGTGTTGTTTTGTCTATCGTGATTGTGGTTTTGTGCTTCACTAGTGTTGTTTTGTCTATCGTGATTGTGTGTTTGTGCTTCATTAGTGTTGTTTTGTCTATCGTGATTGTGGTTTTTTACTTCACTAGTGTTGTTTTGTCTATCGTGATTGTGTGTTTGTGCTTCACTAGTGTTGTTTTGTCCATCAGGATTGTGTTTTTGTGCTTCACTAGTGTTGCTTTTTCTATCGTGATTGTGTGTTTGTGCTTCACTAGTGTTGTTTTGTCTATCGTAATTGTGGTTTTGTGCTTCACTAGTGTTGTTTTGTCTATCGTGATTGTGTGTTTGTGCTTCACTAATGTTGTTTTGTCTATCGTGATTGTGGTTTTGTGCTTCACTAGTGTTGTTTTGTCTATCGTGATTGTGGTTTTGTGCTTCACTAGTGTTGCTTTTTCTATCGTGATTGTGGTTTTGTGCTTCACTAATGTTGATTTGTCTATCGTGATTGTTGTTTTGTGCTTCACTAGTGTTGTTTTGTCTATCGTGATTGTGGTTTTGTGCTTCATTAGTGTTGTTTTGTCTATCGTGATTGTGTGTTTGTGCTTCACTAGTGTTGCTTTGTCTATCGTAATTGTGGTTTTTTGCTTCACTAGTGTTGTTTTTTCTATCGTGATTGTGTTTTTGTGCTTCACTTATGTTGCTTTGTCTATCGTGATTGTGGTTTTTTGCTTCACTAGTGTTGTTTTGTCTATCGTGATTGTGTTTTTTTGCTTCACTAGTGTTGTTTGTCTATCAGGGTTGTGTTTTTGTGCTTCACTAGTGTTGTTTTGTCTATCGTGATTGTGTGTTTGTGCTTCACTAGTGTTGTTTTGTATATCGTGATTGTGGTTTGTGCTTCACTAGTGTTGTGTTGTCTATCGTGATTGTGTTTTTGTGCTTCACTAATGCTGTTTTCTCTATCGTGATTGTGTTTTTGTTCTTCACTAGTGTTGTTTTCTCTATCGTGATTGTGTTTTTGTGCTTCACTAGTGTTGTTTTGTATATCGTGATTGTGGTTTTGTGCTTCACTAGTGTTGTTTTGTCTATCGTGATTGTGGTTTTGTGCTTCACGAGTGTTGTTTTGTCTGTCGTGATTGTGGTTTGTGCTTCACTCGTGTTGTTTTGTTTATCGTGATTGTGTGTTTGTGCTTCACCAGTGTTGTTTTTTCTATCGTGATTGAGTTTTTGTGCTTCACTAGTGTTGTTTTGTCTATCGTGATTGTGGTTTGTGCTTCACTAGTGTTGTTTTGTTTATCGTGATTGTGTGTTTGTGCTTCACTAGTGTTGTTTTGTCTATCGTGATTGTGGTTTGTGCTTCACTAGTGTTGTTTTGTCCATCAGGATTGTGTTTTTGTGCTTCACTAATGTTGTTTTGTATATCGTGATTGCGTTTTTGTGCTCCACTAGTGTTGCTTTGTCTATCGTGATTGAGTTTTTGTGCTTCACTAGTGTTGTTTTGTCTATCGTGATTGTTGTTTTGTGCTTCACTAGTGTTGTTTTGTCTATCGTGATTGTGTTTTTGTGCTTCACTAATGTTGTTTTGTCTATCGTGATTGTGTGTTTGTGCTTCACTAATGTTGTTTTGTCTATCGTGATTGTGGTTTTGTGCTTCACTAATGTTGTTTTGTCTATCGTGATTGTGTTTTTTTGCTTCACTAGTGTTGTTTTGTCTATCGTGATTGTGTTTTTGTGCTTCACTAGTGTTGTTTTGTATATCGTGATTGTGGTTTTGTGCTTCACTAGTGTTGCTTTGTCTATCGTGATTGTGGTTTTTTGCTTCACTAGTGTTGTTTTGTCTATCGTGATTGTGGTTTTGTGCTTCACGAGTGTTGTTTTGTCTGTCGTGATTGTGTTTTTGTGCTTCACTAGTGTTGTTTTGTGCTTCAGTAGTGTTGCTTTGTCTATCGTGATTGCGTTTTTGTGCTTCACTAGTGTTGCTTTGTCTATCGTGATTGTGGTTTTGTGCTTCAGTAGTGTTGTTTTGTCTATCGTGATTGTGTTTTTGTGCTTCACTAGTGTTGCTTTGTCTATCGTGATTGCGGTTTTGTGCTTCACTAGTGTTGTATTGTCTATCGTGATTGTGTTTTTGTGCTTCACTAGTGTTGCTTTGTCTATCGTGATTGTGGTTTTGTGCTTCACTAGTGTTGTTTTTTCTATCGTGATTGTGGTTTTGTGCTTCACTAGTGTTGTTTTGTCTATCGTGATTGTGTTTTTGTGCTTCACTAGTGTTGTTTTGTCTATCGTGATTGTGTTTTTGTGCTTCACTAATGTTGCTTTGTCTATCGTGATTGTGGTTTTGTGCTTCACTATTGTTGTTTTGTCTATCGTGATTGTGTTTTTGTGCTTCACAATTGTTGTTTTGTCTATCGTGATTGTGGTTTTGTGCTTCACTAATGTTGTTTTGTCTATCGTGATTGTGGTTTTTCTTCAATAGTGTTGTTTTGTCTATCGTGATTGTGGTTTTGTGCTTCACTAGTGTTGTTTTGTCTATCGTGATTGTGGTTTTTCTTCAATAGTGTTGTTTTGTCTATCGTGATTGTGGTTTTTCTTCAATAGTGTTGTTTTGTCTATCGTGATTGTGTTTTTGTGCTTCACTAGTGTTGTTTTGTCTATCGTGATTGTGTTTTTGTGCTTCACTAATGTTGCTTTGTCTATCGTGATTGTGGTTTTGTGCTTCACTATTGTTGTTTTGTCTATCGTGATTGTGTTTTTGTGCTTCACAATTGTTGTTTTGTCTATCGTGATTGTGGTTTTGTGCTTCACTAATGTTGTTTTGTCTATCGTGATTGTGGTTTTTCTTCAATAGTGTTGTTTTGTCTATCGTGATTGTGGTTTTGTGCTTCACTAGTGTTGTTTTGTCTATCGTGATTGTGGTTTTTCTTCAATAGTGTTGTTTTGTCTATCGTGATTGTGTGTTTGTGCTTCACTAGTGTTGTTTTGTCTATCGTGATTGTGTTTTTGTGCTTCAGTAGTGTTGTTTTGTCTATCGTGATTGTGTTTTTGTGCTTCACTAGTGTTGTTTTGTCTATCGTGATTGTGTTTTTGTGCTTCACTAATGTTGCTTTGTCTATCGTGATTGTGGTTTTGTGCTTCACTATTGTTGTTTTGTCTATCGTGATTGTGTTTTTGTGCTTCACTAGTGTTGTTTTGTCTATCGTGATTGTGTTTTTGTGCTTCACTAGTGTTGTTTTGTCTATCGTGATTGTGTTTTTGTGCTTCACTAATGTTGTTTTGTCTATCGTGATTGTGGTTTTTTGCTTCACTAGTGTTCTTTTGTCTATCGTGATTGAGTTTTTGTGCTTCACTAGTGTTGTTTTGTCTATCGTGATTGTGTTTGCTGTGCTTCACTAGTGTTGTTTTGTCTATCGTGATTGCGCTTTTGTGCTTCACTAATGTTGCTTTGTCTATCGTGATTGTGTTTTTGTGCTTCACTAGTGTTGTTTTGTCTATCGTGATTGTGTTTTTGTGCTTCACTAATGTTGTTTTGTCTATCGTGATTGTGGTTTTGTGCTTCACTAGTGTTGTTTTGTCTATCGTGATTGTGGGTTTGTGCTTCACTAGTGTTGTTTTGTCTATCGTGATTGTGTGCTTGTGCTTCACTAATGCTGTTTTCTCTATCGAGATTGTGTTTTTGTGCTTCACTAGTGTTGTTTTGTCTATCAGGGTTGTGTTTTTGTGCTTCACTAGTGTTGTTTTGTATATCGTGATTGTGTTTTTGTGCTTCATTAATGTTGTTTTGTCTATCGTGATTGTGGTTTTGTGCTTCACTAATGTTGTTTTGTCTATCGTGATTGAGTTTTTGTGCTTCACTAGAGTTGTTTTGTCTATCGGGATTGTGTTTGCTGTGCTTCACTAGTGTTGTTTTGTCTATCGTGATTGTGTTTTTGTGCTTCACTAATGTTGCTTTGTCTATCGTGATTGTGTTTTTGTGCTTCAATAGTGTTGTTTTGTCTATCGTGATAGTGTGTTTGTGCTTCACTAGTGTTGTTTTGTCTATCGTGATTGTGGTTTTGTGCTTCACTAATGTTGTTTTGTCTATCGTGATTGTGTGTTTGTGCTTCACTAGTGTTGTTTTGTCTATCGTGATTGTGGTTTTGTGCTTCACTAATGTTGTTTTGTCTATCGTGATTGTGGTTTTTTGCTTCACTAATGCTGTTTTCTCTATCATGATTGTGTTTTTGTGCTTCACTAGTGTTGTTTTGTCTATCGTGATTGTGTGTTTGTGCTTCACTAGTGCTGTTTTGTATATCGTGATTGTGGTTTGTGCTTCACTAGTGTTGTGTTGTCTATCGTGATAGTGTTTATGTGCTTCACTAATGCTGTTTTCTCTATCGTGATTGTGTTTTTGTGCTTCACTAGTGTTGTTTTCTCTATCGTGATTGTGTTTTTGTGCTTCACTAGTGTTGTTTTGTATATCGTGATTGTGGTTTTGTGCTTCACTAGTGTTGTTTTGTCTATCGTGATTGTGGTTTTGTGCTTCACGAGTGTTGTTTTGTCTGTCGTGATTGTGTTTTTGTGCTTCACTAGTGTTGTTTTGTTTATCGTGATTGTGGTTTTGTGCTTCACTAGTGTTGCTTTGTCTATCGTGATTGTGGTTTTGTGTTTCACTAGTGTTGTTTTGTCTATCGTGATTGTGGTTTTGTGCTTCACTAGTGTTGTTTTCTCTATCGTGATTTTGTGCTTCACTAGTGTTGTTTTGTATATCGTGATTGTGGTTTTGTGCTTCACTAGTGTTGTTTTGTCTATCGTGATTGTGGTTTTGTGCTTCACGAGTGTTGTTTTGTCTGTCGTGATTGTGTTTTTGTGTTTCACTAGTGTTGTTTTGTATATCGTGATTGTGGTTTTGTGCTTCACTAGTGTTGCTTTGTCTATCGTGATTGTGGTTTTTTGCTTCACTAGTGTTGTTTTGTCTATCGTGATTGTGGTTTTGTGCTTCACGAGTGTTGTTTTGTCTGTCGTGATTGTGTTTTTGTGCTTCACTAGTGTTGTTTTGTATATCGTGATTGTGGTTTTGTGCTTCACTGGTGTTGCTTTGTCTATCGTGATTGTGGTTTTTTGCTTCACTAGTGTTGTTTTGTCCATCAGGATTGTGTTTTTGTGCTTCACTAATGTTGTTTTGTCTATCGTGATTGTGGTTTTGTGCTTCATTAGTGTTGTTTTGTCTATCGTGATTGTGTGTTTGTGCTTCACTAGTGTTGTTTTGTCTATCGTGATTGTGTGTTTGTGCTTCACTAGTGTTGCTTTGTCTATCGTAATTGTGGTTTTTTGCTTCACTAGTGTTGTTTTGTCTATCGTGATTGTGTTTTTGTGCTTCACTAATGTTGCTTTGTCTATCGTGATTGTGGTTTTTTGCTTCAATAATGCTGTTTTCTCTATCGTGATTGTGTTTTTGTGCTTCACTAGTGTTGTTTGTCTATCAGGGTTGTGTTTTTGTGCTTCACTAGTGTTGTTTTGTCTATCGTGATTGTGTGTTTGTGCTTCACTAGTGTTGTTTTGTATATCGTGATTGTGGTTTGTGCTTCACTAGTGTTGTGTTGTCTATCGTGATTGTGTTTTTGTGCTTCACTAATGCTGTTTTCTCTATCGTGATTGTGGTTTTGTTCTTCACTAGTGTTGTTTTCTCTATCGTGATTGTGTTTTTGTGCTTCACTAGTGTTGTTTTGTATATCGTGATTGTGGTTTTGTGCTTCACTAGTGTTGTTTTGTCTATCGTGATTGTGGTTTTGTGCTTCACGAGTGTTGTTTTGTCTGTCGTGATTGTGGTTTGTGCTTCACTAGTGTTGTTTTGTTTATCGTGATTGTGTGTTTGTGCTTCACCAGTGTTGTTTTGTCTATCGTGATTGTGTGTTTGTGCTTAACTAATGGTGTTTTGTCTATCGTGATTGTGGTTTGTGCTTCACTAATGTTGTTTTGTCTATCGTGATTGTGTGTTTGTGCTTCACTAGTGTTGCTTTGTCTATCGTGATTGTGGTTTTTTGCTTCACTAATGTTGTTTTGTCCATCAGAATTGTGTTTTTGTGCTTAACTAATGGTGTTTTGTCTATTGTGATTGTGTGTTTGTGCTTCACTAGTGTTGCTTTGTCTATCGTGATTGTGGTTTTTTGCTTCACTAATGGTGTTTTGTCTATCGTGATTGTGTGTTTGTGCTTCACTAATGGTGTTTTGTCTATCGTGATTGTGTTTTTGTGCTTCACTAGTGTTGTTTTGTCTATCGTGATTGTGTGTTTATGCTTCAATAATGTTGTTTTGTCTATCGTGATTGTGTGTTTGTGCTTAACTAATGGTGTTTTGTCTATCGTGATTGTGTGTTTGTGCTTCACTAATGGTGTTTTGTCAATCGTGATTGTGTTTTTGTGCTTCACTAGTGTTGTTTTGTCTATCGTGATTGTGTGTTTATGCTTCAATAATGTTGTTTTGTCTATCATGATTGTGTTTTTGTGCTTCACTAGTGTTGTTTTGTCTATCGTGATTGTGGTTTTGTGCTTCACTAGTGTTGTTTTGTCTATCGTGATTGTGGTTTGTGCTTCACTAATGTTGTTTTGTCTATCGTGATTGTGTTTTTGTGCTTCACTAATGTTGCTTTGTCTATCGTGATTGTGTTTTTGTGCTTCACTAGTGTTGTTTTGTCTATCGTGATTGTGGTTTTGTGCTTCACTAATGTTGTTTTGACTATCGTGATTGTGGTTTTGTGCTTCACTAGTATTGTTTTGTCTATCATGATTGTGGTTTGTGCTTCACTAGTGTTGTTTTGTCTATCGTGATTGTGGTTTGTGCTTCACTAGTGTTGTTTTGTCTATCGTAATTGTGGTTTGTGCTTCACTAGTGTTGTTTTGTCTATCGTGATTGTGGTTTGTGCTTCACTAGTGTTGTTTTGTCTATCGTGATTGTGGTTTGTGCTTCACTAGTGTTGTTTTGTCTATCGTGATTGTGGTTTTGTGCTTCACTAGTGTTGTTTTGTCTATCATGATTGTGGTTTGTGCTTCACTAGTGCTGTTTTGTCTATCGTGATTGTGGTTTGTGCTTCACTAGTGTTGTTTTGTCTATCGTGATTGTGGTTTGTGCTTCACTAGTGTTGTTTTGTCTATCATGATTGTGGTTTGTGCTTCACTAGTGTTGTTTTGTCTATCGTGATTGTGGTTTGTGCTTCACTAGTGTTGTTTTGTATATCATGATTGTGGTTTGTGCTTCACTAGTGCTGTTTTGTCTATCGTGATTGTGGTTTGTGCTTCACTAGTGTTGTTTTGTCTATCGTGATTGTGGTTTGTGCTTCACTAGTGTTGTTTTGTCTATCATGATTGTGGTTTGTGCTTCACTAGTGTTGTTTTGTCTATCGTGATTGTGGTTTGTGCTTCACTAGTGTTGTTTTGTATATCATGATTGTGGTTTGTGCTTCACTAGTTTTTTTTTTGTCTATCATGATTGTGGTTTGTGCTTCATTAGTGTTGTTTTGTCTATCATGATTGTGGTTTGTGCTTCATTAGTGTTGTTTTGTCAATCGTGATTGTGGTTTGTGCTTCACTAGTGTTGTTTTGTCTATCATGATTGTGGTTTGTGCTTCACTAGTGTTGTTTTGTCTATCATGATTGTGGTTTGTGCTTCATTAGTGTTGTTCTGTCTATCATGATTGTGGTTTGTGCTTGATTAGTGTTGTTTTTTCTATCGTGATTGTGGTTTGTGCTTCACTAGTGTTGTTTTGTCTATCATGATTGTGGTTTGTGCTTCATTAGTGTTGTTTTGTCTATCGTGATTGTGGTTTGTGCTTCATTAGTGTTGTTTTGTCTATCATGATTGTGGTTTGTGCTTCATTAGTGTTGTTTTGTCTATCATGATTGTGGTTTGTGCTTCATTAGTGTTGTTTTGTCTATCATGATTGTGGTTTGTGCTTCATTAGTGTTGTTTTGTCTATCATGATTGTGGTTTGTGCTTCATTAGTGTTGTTTTTTCTATCATGATTGTGGTTTGTGCTTCATTAGTGTTGTTTTGTCTATCATGATTGTGGTTTGTGCTTCATTGGTGTTGTTTTGTCTATCGTGATTGTGTTTTTGTGCTTCACTAGTGTTGTTTTGTCTATCATGATTGTGGTTTGTGCTTCATTAGTGTTGTTTTGTCTATCATGATTGTGGTTTGTGCTTCATTAGTGTTGTTTTGTCTATCATGTTTGTGGTTTGTGCTTCACTAATGTTGTTTTGTCTATCATGATTGTGGTTTGTGCTTCACTAATGTTGTTTTGTCTATCATGATTGTGGTTTGTGCTTCATTAGTGTTGTTTTGTCTATCGTGATTGTGGTTTGTGCTTCACTAGTGTTGTTTTGTCAATCATGATTGTGGTTTGTGCTTCATTAGTGTTGTTTTGTCTATCATGATTGTGGTTTGTGCTTCATTAGTGTTGTTTTGTCTATCATGATTGTGGTTTGTGCTTCACTAATGTTGTTTTGTCTATCATGATTGTGGTTTGTGCTTCATTAGTGTTGTTTTGTCTATCGTGATTGTGGTTTGTGCTTCATTAGTGTTGTTTTGTCTATCATGATTGTGGATTGTGCTTCATTAGTGTTGTTTTGTCTATCATGATTGTGGTTTGTGCTTCACTAGTGTTGTTTTGTCTATCATGATTGTGGTTTGTGCTTCATTAGTGTTGTTTTGTCTATCATGATTGTGGTTTGTGCTTCATTAGTGTTGTTTTGTCTATCGTGATTGTGGTTTGTGCTTCATTAGTGTTGTTTTGTCTATCGTGATTGTGGTTTGTGCTTCACTAGTGTTGTTTTGTCTATCATGATTGTGGTTTGTGCTTCATTAGTGTTGTTTTGTCTATCATGATTGTGGTTTGTGCTTCATTAGTGTTGTTTTGTCTATCATGATTGTGGTTTGTGCTTCACTAATGTTGTTTTGTCTATCATGATTGTGGTTTGTGCTTCATTAGTGTTGTTTTGTCTATCATGATTGTGGTTTGTGCTTCATTAGTGTTGTTTTGTCTATCATGATTGTGGTTTGTGCTTCATTAGTGTTGTTTTGTCTATCATGATTGTGGTTTGTGCTTCATTAGTGTTGTTTTGTCTATCATGATTGTGGTTTGTGCTTCATTAGTGTTGTTTTGTCTATCATGATTGTGGTTTGTGCTTCATTGGTGTTGTTTTGTCTATCGTGATTGTGGTTTGTGCTTCACTAGTGTTGTTTTGTCTATCATGATTGTGGTTTGTGCTTCATTAGTGTTGTTTTGTCTATCATGATTGTGGTTTGTTCTTCATTAGTGTTGTTTTGTCTATCATGATTGTGGTTTGTGCTTCACTAATGTTGTTTTGTCTATCATGATTGTGGTTTGTGCTTCACTAATGTTGTTTTGTCTATCATGATTGTGGTTTGTGCTTCATTAGTGTTGTTTTGTCTATCGTGATTGTGGTTTGTGCTTCACTAGTGTTGTTTTGTCTATCATGATTGTGGTTTGTGCTTCATTAGTGTTGTTTTGTCTATCATGATTGTGGTTTGTGCTTCACTAATGTTGTTTTGTCTATCATGATTGTGGTTTGTGCTTCATTAGTGTTGTTTTGTCTATCGTGATTGTGGTTTGTGCTTCATTAGTGTTGTTTTGTCTATCATGATTGTGGTTTGTGCTTCACTAGTGTTGTTTTGTCTATCATGATTGTGGTTTGTGCTTCATTAGTGTTGTTTTGTCTATCATGATTGTGGTTTGTGCTTCATTAGTGTTGTATTGTCTATCATGATTGTGGTTTGTGCTTCACTAATGTTGTTTTGTCTATCGTGATTGTGGTTTGTGCTTCATTAGTGTTGTTTTGTCTATCGTGATTGTGGTTTGTGCTTCATTAGTGTTGTTTTGTCTATCATGATTGTGGTTTGTGCTTCATTAGTGTTGTTTTGTCTATCATGATTGTGGTTTGTGCTTCATTAGTGTTGTTTTGTCTATCATGATTGTGGTTTGTGCTTCATTAGTGTTGTTTTGTCTATCATGATTGTGGTTTGTGCTTCATTAGTGTTGTTTTGTCTATCATGATTGTGGTTTGTGCTTCATTAGTGTTGTTTTGTCTATCATGATTGTGGTTTGTGCTTCATTAGTGTTGTTTTGTCTATCATGATTGTGGTTTGTGCTTCATTAGTGTTGTTTTGTCTATCATGATTGTGGTTTGTGCTTCATTAGTGTTGTTTTGTCTATCATGATTGTGGTTTGTGCTTCATTAGTGTTGTTTTGTCTATCATGATTGTGGTTTGTGCTTCATTAGTGTTGTTTTGTCTATCATGATTGTGGTTTGTGCTTCATTAGTGTTGTTTTGTCTATCATGATTGTGGTTTGTGCTTCATTAGTGTTGTTTTGTCTATCATGATTGTGGTTTGTGCTTCATTAGTGTTGTTTTGTCTATCATGATTGTGGTTTGTGCTTCATTAGTGTTGTTTTGTCTATCATGATTGTGGTTTGTGCTTCATTAGTGTTGTTTTGTCTATCATGATTGTGGTTTGTGCTTCATTAGTGTTGTTTTGTCTATCGTGATTGTGGTTTGTGCTTCATTAGTGTTGTTTTGTCTATCGTGATTGTGGTTTGTGCTTCACTAGTGTTGTTTTGTCTATCATGATTGTGGTTTGTGCTTCATTAGTGTTGTTTTGTCTATCATGATTGTGGTTTGTGCCTCGTTAGTGTTGTTTAGTCTATCATGATTGTGGTTTGTGCTTCACTAGTGTTGTTTTGTCTATGGTGATTGTGGTTTGTGCTTCATTAGTGTTGTTTTGTCTATCGTGATTGTGGTTTGTGCTTCATTAGTGTTGTTTTGTCTATCATGATTGTGGTTTGTGCTTCATTAGTGTTGTTTTGTCTATCATGATTGTGGTTTGTGCTTCATTAGTGTTGTTTTGTCTATCATGATTGTGGTTTGTGCTTCATTAGTGTTGTTTTGTCTATCATGATTGTGGTTTGTGCTTCATTAGTGTAGTTTTGTCTATCGTGATTGTGGTTTGTGCTTCATTAGTGTTGTTTTGTCTATCATGATTGTGGTTTGTGCTTCATTAGTGTTGTTTTATCTATCATGATTGTGGTTTGTGCTTCATTAGTGTTGTTTTGTCTATCATGATTGTGGTTTGTGCTTCATTAGTGTTGTTTTGTCTATCATGATTGTGGTTTGTGCTTCATTAGTGTTGTTTTGTCTATCGTGATTGTGGTTTGTGCTTCATTAGTGTTGTTTTGTTTATCGTGATTGTGGTTTGTGCTTCATTAGTGTTGTTTTGTCTATCGTGATTGTGGTTTGTGCTTCATTAGTGTTGTTTTGTCTATCATGATTGTGGTTTGTGCTTCATTAGTGTTGTTTTGTCTATCGTGATTGTGGTTTGTGCTTCATTAGTGTTGTTTTGTCTATCATGATTGTGGTTTGTGCTTCATTAGTGTTGTTTTGTCTATCGTGATTGTGGTTTGTGCTTCACTAGTGTTGTTTTGTCTATCGTGATTGTGGTTTGTGCTTCATTAGTGTTGTTTTGTCTATCATGATTGTGGTTTGTGCTTCATTAGTGTTGTTTTGTCTATCATGATTGTGGTTTGTGCTTCATTAGTGTTGTTTTGTCTATCGTGATTGTGGTTTATGCTTCACTAGTGTTGTTTTATCTATCGTGATTGTAGTTTGTGCTTCATTAGTGTTGTTTTGTCTATCGTGATTGTGGTTTGTGCTTCACTAGTGTTGTTTTGTCTATCATGATTGTGGTTTGTGCTTCATTAGTGTTGTTTTGTCTATCGTGATTGTGGTTTGTGCTTTACTAGTGTTGTTTTGTCTATCATGATTGTGGTTTGTGCTTCATTAGTGTTGTTTTGTCTATCGTGATTGTGGTTTGTGCTTCACTAGTGTTGTTTTGTCTATCATGATTGTGGTTTGTGCTTCATTAGTGTTGTTTTGTCTATCATGATTGTGGTTTGTGCTTCACTAATGTTGTTTTGTCTATCATGATTGTGGTTTGTGCTTCATTAGTGTTGTTTTGTCTATCGTGATTGTGGTTTGTGCTTCATTAGTGTTGTTTTGTCTATCATGATTGTGGTTTGTGCTTCATTAGTGTAGTTTTGTCTATCATGATTGTGGTTTGTGCTTCATTAGTGTTGTTTTGTCTATCATGATTGTGGTTTGTGCTTCATTAGTGTTGTTTTGTCTATCATGATTGTGGTTTGTGCTTCATTAGTGTTGTTTTGTCTATCATGATTGTGGTTTGTGCTTCATTAGTGTTGTTTTGTCTATCATGATTGTGGTTTGTGCTTTATTAGTGTTGTTTTGTCTATCATGATTGTGGTTTGTGCTTCATTAGTGTTGTTTTGTCTATCATGATTGTGGTTTGTGCTTCATTAGTGTTGTTTTGTCTATCATGATTGTGGTTTGTGCTTCATTAGTGTTGTTTTGTCTATCATGATTGTGGTTTGTGCTTCATTAGTGTTGTTTTGTCTATCATGATTGTGGTTTGTGCTTCATTAGTGTTATTTTGTCTATCATGATTGTGGTTTGTGCTTCATTAGTGTTGTTTTGTCTATCATGATTGTGGTTTGTGCTTCATTAGTGTTGTTTTGTCTATCATGATTGTGGTTTGTGCTTCATTAGTGTTGTTTTGTCTATCATGATTGTGGTTTGTGCTTCATTAGTGTTGTTTTGTCTATCATGATTGTGGTTTGTGCTTCATTAGTGTTGTTTTGTCTATCATGATTGTGGTTTGTGCTTCATTAGTGTTGTTTTGTCTATCATGATTGTGGTTTGTGCTTCATTAGTGTTGTTTTGTCTATCGTGATTGTGGTTTGTGCTTCACTAGTGTTGTTTTGTCTATCATGATTGTGGTTTGTGCTTCATTAGTGTTGTTTTGTCTATCATGATTGTGGTTTGTGCCTCATTAGTGTTGTTTAGTCTATCATGATTGTGGTTTGTGCTTCATTAGTGTTGTTTTGTCTATCATGATTGTGGTTTGTGCTTCATTAGTGTAGTTTTGTCTATCGTGATTGTGGTTTGTGCTTCATTAGTGTTGTTTTGTCTATCATGATTGTGGTTTGTGCTTCATTAGTGTTGTTTTATCTATCATGATTGTGGTTTGTGCTTCATTAGTGTTGTTTTGTCTATCATGATTGTAGTTTGTGCTTCATTAGTGTTGTTTTGTCTATCATGATTGTGGTTTGTGCTTCATTAGTGTTGTTTTGTCTATCGTGATTGTGGTTTGTGCTTCATTAGTGTTGTTTTGTCTATCGTGATTGTGGTTTGTGCTTCATTAGTGTTGTTTTGTTTATCGTGATTGTGGTTTGTGCTTCATTAGTGTTGTTTTGTCTATCGTGATTGTGGTTTGTGCTTCATTAGTGTTGTTTTGTCTATCATGATTGTGGTTTGTGCTTCATTAGTGTTGTTTTGTCTATCGTGATTGTGGTTTGTGCTTCATTAGTGTTGTTTTGTCTATCATGATTGTGGTTTGTGCTTCATTAGTGTTGTTTTGTCTATCGTGATTGTGGTTTGTGCTTCACTAGTGTTGTTTTGTCTATCGTGATTGTGGTTTGTGCTTCATTAGTGTTGTTTTGTCTATCATGATTGTGGTTTGTGCTTCATTAGTGTTGTTTTGTCTATCATGATTGTGGTTTGTGCTTCATTAGTGTTGTTTTGTCTATCGTGATTGTGGTTTATGCTTCACTAGTGTTGTTTTATCTATCGTGATTGTAGTTTGTGCTTCATTAGTGTTGTTTTGTCTATCGTGATTGTGGTTTGTGCTTCACTAGTGTTGTTTTGTCTATCATGATTGTGGTTTGTGCTTCATTAGTGTTGTTTTGTCTATCGTGATTGTGGTTTGTGCTTTACTAGTGTTGTTTTGTCTATCATGATTGTGGTTTGTGCTTCATTAGTGTTGTTTTTTCTATCGTGATTGTGGTTTGTGCTTCACTAGTGTTGTTTTGTCTATCATGATTGTGGTTTGTGCTTCATTAGTGTTGTTTTGTCTATCATGATTGTGGTTTGTGCTTCATTAGTGTTGTTTTGTCTATCATGATTGTGGTTTGTGCTTCATTAGTGTTGTTTTGTCTATCATGATTGTGGTTTGTGCTTCATTGGTGTTGTTTTGTCTATCGTGATTGTGGTTCACTAGTGTTGTTTTGTCTATCATGATTGTGGTTTGTGCTTCATTAGTGTTGTTTTTTCTATCGTGATTGTGGTTTGTGCTTCACTAGTGTTGTTTTGTCTATCATGATTGTGGTTTGTGCTTCATTAGTGTTGTTTTGTCTATCATGATTGTGGTTTGTGCTTCATTAGTGTTGTTTTGTCTATCATGATTGTGGTTTGTGCTTCATTAGTGTTGTTTTGTCTATCATGATTGTGGTTTGTGCTTCATTGGTGTTGTTTTGTCTATCGTGATTGTGGTTCACTAGTGTTGTTTTGTCTATCATAATTGTGGTTTGTGCTTCATTAGTGTTGTTTTGTCTATCATGATTGTGGTTTGTGCTTCATTAGTGTTGTTTTGTCTATCATGATTGTGGTTTGTGCTTCATTAGTGTTGTTTTGTCTATCATGATTGTGGTTTGTGCTTCATTAGTGTTGTTTTGTCTATCGTGATTGTGGTTTGTGCTTCATTAGTGTTGTTTTGTCTATCATGATTGTGGTTTGTGCTTCACTAGTGTTGTTTTGTCTATCATGATTGTGGTTTGTGCTTCATTAGTGTTGTTTTGTCTATCATGATTGTGGTTTGTGCTTCATTAGTGTTGTATTGTCTATCATGATTGTGGTTTGTGCTTCACTAATGTTGTTTTGTCTATCATGATTGTGGTTTGTGCTTCATTAGTGTTGTTTTGTCTATCGTGATTGTGGTTTGTGCTTCATTAGTGTTGTTTTGTCTATCATGATTGTGGTTTGTGCTTCATTAGTGTTGTTTTGTCTATCATGATTGTGGTTTGTGCTTCATTAGTGTTGTTTTGTCTATCATGATTGTGGTTTGTGCTTCATTAGTGTTGTTTTGTCTATCATGATTGTGGTTTGTGCTTCATTAGTGTTGTTTTGTCTATCATGATTGTGGTTTGTGCTTCATTAGTGTTGTTTTGTCTATCATGATTGTGGTTTGTGCTTCATTAGTGTTGTTTTGTCTATCATGATTGTGGTTTGTGCTTCATTAGTGTTGTTTTGTCTATCATGATTGTGGTTTGTGCTTCATTAGTGTTGTTTTGTCTATCATGATTGTGGTTTGTGCTTCATTAGTGTTGTTTTGTCTATCATGATTGTGGTTTGTGCTTCATTAGTGTTGTTTTGTCTATCATGATTGTGGTTTGTGCTTCATTAGTGTTGTTTTGTCTATCATGATTGTGGTTTGTGCTTCATTAGTGTTGTTTTGTCTATCATGATTGTGGTTTGTGCTTCATTAGTGTTGTTTTGTCTATCATGATTGTGGTTTGTGCTTCATTAGTGTTGTTTTGTCTATCATGATTGTGGTTTGTGCTTCATTAGTGTTGTTTTGTCTATCATGATTGTGGTTTGTGCTTCATTAGTGTTGTTTTGTCTATCATGATTGTGGTTTGTGCTTCATTAGTGTTGTTTTGTCTATCATGATTGTGGTTTGTGCTTCATTAGTGTTGTTTTGTCTATCGTGATTGTGGTTTGTGCTTCACTAGTGTTGTTTTGTCTATCATGATTGTGGTTTGTGCTTCATTAGTGTTGTTTTGTCTATCATGATTGTGGTTTGTGCCTCGTTAGTGTTGTTTAGTCTATCATGATTGTGGTTTGTGCTTCACTAGTGTTGTTTTGTCTATGGTGATTGTGGTTTGTGCTTCATTAGTGTTGTTTTGTCTATCGTGATTGTGGTTTGTGCTTCATTAGTGTTGTCTTGTCTATCATGATTGTGGTTTGTGCTTCATTAGTGTTGTTTTGTCTATCATGATTGTGGTTTGTGCTTCATTAGTGTTGTTTTGTCTATCATGATTGTGGTTTGTGCTTCATTAGTGTTGTTTTGTCTATCATGATTGTGGTTTGTGCTTCATTAGTGTAGTTTTGTCTATCGTGATTGTGGTTTGTGCTTCATTAGTGTTGTTTTGTCTATCATGATTGTGGTTTGTGCTTCATTAGTGTTGTTTTATCTATCATGATTGTGGTTTGTGCTTCATTAGTGTTGTTTTGTCTATCATGATTGTGGTTTGTGCTTCATTAGTGTTGTTTTGTCTATCATGATTGTGGTTTGTGCTTCATTAGTGTTGTTTTGTCTATCGTGATTGTGGTTTGTGCTTCATTAGTGTTGTTTTGTTTATCGTGATTGTGGTTTGTGCTTCATTAGTGTTGTTTTGTCTATCGTGATTGTGGTTTGTGCTTCATTAGTGTTGTTTTGTCTATCATGATTGTGGTTTGTGCTTCATTAGTGTTGTTTTGTCTATCGTGATTGTGGTTTGTGCTTCATTAGTGTTGTTTTGTCTATCATGATTGTGGTTTGTGCTTCATTAGTGTTGTTTTGTCTATCGTGATTGTGGTTTGTGCTTCACTAGTGTTGTTTTGTCTATCGTGATTGTGGTTTGTGCTTCATTAGTGTTGTTTTGTCTATCATGATTGTGGTTTGTGCTTCATTAGTGTTGTTTTGTCTATCATGATTGTGGTTTGTGCTTCATTAGTGTTGTTTTGTCTATCGTGATTGTGGTTTATGCTTCACTAGTGTTGTTTTATCTATCGTGATTGTAGTTTGTGCTTCATTAGTGTTGTTTTGTCTATCGTGATTGTGGTTTGTGCTTCACTAGTGTTGTTTTGTCTATCATGATTGTGGTTTGTGCTTCATTAGTGTTGTTTTGTCTATCGTGATTGTGGTTTGTGCTTTACTAGTGTTGTTTTGTCTATCATGATTGTGGTTTGTGCTTCATTAGTGTTGTTTTGTCTATCGTGATTGTGGTTTGTGCTTCACTAGTGTTGTTTTGTCTATCATGATTGTGGTTTGTGCTTCATTAGTGTTGTTTTGTCTATCATGATTGTGGTTTGTGCTTCACTAATGTTGTTTTGTCTATCATGATTGTGGTTTGTGCTTCATTAGTGTTGTTTTGTCTATCGTGATTGTGGTTTGTGCTTCATTAGTGTTGTTTTGTCTATCATGATTGTGGTTTGTGCTTCATTAGTGTAGTTTTGTCTATCATGATTGTGGTTTGTGCTTCATTAGTGTTGTTTTGTCTATCATGATTGTGGTTTGTGCTTCATTAGTGTTGTTTTGTCTATCATGATTGTGGTTTGTGCTTCATTAGTGTTGTTTTGTCTATCATGATTGTGGTTTGTGCTTCATTAGTGTTGTTTTGTCTATCATGATTGTGGTTTGTGCTTTATTAGTGTTGTTTTGTCTATCATGATTGTGGTTTGTGCTTCATTAGTGTTGTTTTGTCTATCATGATTGTGGTTTGTGCTTCATTAGTGTTGTTTTGTCTATCATGATTGTGGTTTGTGCTTCATTAGTGTTGTTTTGTCTATCATGATTGTGGTTTGTGCTTCATTAGTGTTGTTTTGTCTATCATGATTGTGGTTTGTGCTTCATTAGTGTTGTTTTGTCTATCATGATTGTGGTTTGTGCTTCATTAGTGTTATTTTGTCTATCATGATTGTGGTTTGTGCTTCATTAGTGTTGTTTTGTCTATCATGATTGTGGTTTGTGCTTCATTAGTGTTGTTTTGTCTATCATGATTGTGGTTTGTGCTTCATTAGTGTTGTTTTGTCTATCATGATTGTGGTTTGTGCTTCATTAGTGTTGTTTTGTCTATCATGATTGTGGTTTGTGCTTCATTAGTGTTGTTTTGTCTATCATGATTGTGGTTTGTGCTTCATTAGTGTTGTTTTGTCTATCGTGATTGTGGTTTGTGCTTCACTAGTGTTGTTTTGTCTATCGTGATTGTGGTTTGTGCTTCATTAGTGTTGTTTTGTCTATCATGATTGTGGTTTGTGCTTCATTAGTGTTGTTTTGTCTATCATGATTGTGGTTTGTGCTTCATTAGTGTTGTTTTGTCTATCGTGATTGTGGTTTATGCTTCACTAGTGTTGTTTTATCTATCGTGATTGTAGTTTGTGCTTCACTAGTGTTGTTTTGTCTATCGTGATTGTGGTTTGTGCTTCACTAGTGTTGTTTTGTCTATCATGATTGTGGTTTGTGCTTCATTAGTGTTGTTTTGTCTATCGTGATTGTGGTTTGTGCTTTACTAGTGTTGTTTTGTCTATCATGATTGTGGTTTGTGCTTCATTAGTGTTGTTTTGTCTATCGTGATTGTGGTTTGTGCTTCACTAGTGTTGTTTTGTCTATCATGATTGTGGTTTGTGCTTCATTAGTGTTGTTTTGTCTATCATGATTGTGGTTTGTGCTTCACTAATGTTGTTTTGTCTATCATGATTGTGGTTTGTGCTTCATTAGTGTTGTTTTGTCTATCGTGATTGTGGTTTGTGCTTCATTAGTGTTGTTTTGTCTATCATGATTGTGGTTTGTGCTTCATTAGTGTAGTTTTGTCTATCATGATTGTGGTTTGTGCTTCATTAGTGTTGTTTTGTCTATCATGATTGTGGTTTGTGCTTCATTAGTGTTGTTTTGTCTATCATGATTGTGGTTTGTGCTTCATTAGTGTTGTTTTGTCTATCATGATTGTGGTTTGTGCTTCATTAGTGTTGTTTTGTCTATCATGATTGTGGTTTGTGCTTTATTAGTGTTGTTTTGTCTATCATGATTGTGGTTTGTGCTTCATTAGTGTTGTTTTGTCTATCATGATTGTGGTTTGTGCTTCATTAGTGTTGTTTTGTCTATCATGATTGTGGTTTGTGCTTCATTAGTGTTGTTTTGTCTATCATGATTGTGGTTTGTGCTTCATTAGTGTTGTTTTGTCTATCATGATTGTGGTTTGTGCTTCATTAGTGTTGTTTTGTCTATCATGATTGTGGTTTGTGCTTCATTAGTGTTATTTTGTCTATCATGATTGTGGTTTGTGCTTCATTAGTGTTGTTTTGTCTATCATGATTGTGGTTTGTGCTTCATTAGTGTTGTTTTGTCTATCATGATTGTGGTTTGTGCTTCATTAGTGTTGTTTTGTCTATCATGATTGTGGTTTGTGCTTCATTAGTGTTGTTTTGTCTATCATGATTGTGGTTTGTGCTTCATTAGTGTTGTTTTGTCTATCATGATTGTGGTTTGTGCTTCATTAGTGTTGTTTTGTCTATCATGATTGTGGTTTGTGCTTCATTAGTGTTGTTTTGTCTATCGTGATTGTGGTTTGTGCTTCACTAGTGTTGTTTTGTCTATCATGATTGTGGTTTGTGCTTCATTAGTGTTGTTTTGTCTATCATGATTGTGGTTTGTGCCTCATTAGTGTTGTTTAGTCTATCATGATTGTGGTTTGTGCTTCATTAGTGTTGTTTTGTCTATCATGATTGTGGTTTGTGCTTCATTAGTGTAGTTTTGTCTATCGTGATTGTGGTTTGTGCTTCATTAGTGTTGTTTTGTCTATCATGATTGTGGTTTGTGCTTCATTAGTGTTGTTTTATCTATCATGATTGTGGTTTGTGCTTCATTAGTGTTGTTTTGTCTATCATGATTGTAGTTTGTGCTTCATTAGTGTTGTTTTGTCTATCATGATTGTGGTTTGTGCTTCATTAGTGTTGTTTTGTCTATCGTGATTGTGGTTTATGCTTCACTAGTGTTGTTTTATCTATCGTGATTGTAGTTTGTGCTTCATTAGTGTTGTTTTGTCTATCGTGATTGTGGTTTGTGCTTCACTAGTGTTGTTTTGTCTATCATGATTGTGGTTTGTGCTTCATTAGTGTTGTTTTGTCTATCGTGATTGTGGTTTGTGCTTTACTAGTGTTGTTTTGTCTATCATGATTGTGGTTTGTGCTTCATTAGTGTTGTTTTTTCTATCGTGATTGTGGTTTGTGCTTCACTAGTGTTGTTTTGTCTATCATGATTGTGGTTTGTGCTTCATTAGTGTTGTTTTGTCTATCATGATTGTGGTTTGTGCTTCATTAGTGTTGTTTTGTCTATCATGATTGTGGTTTGTGCTTCATTAGTGTTGTTTTGTCTATCATGATTGTGGTTTGTGCTTCATTGGTGTTGTTTTGTCTATCGTGATTGTGGTTCACTAGTGTTGTTTTGTCTATCATGATTGTGGTTTGTGCTTCATTAGTGTTGTTTTTTCTATCGTGATTGTGGTTTGTGCTTCACTAGTGTTGTTTTGTCTATCATGATTGTGGTTTGTGCTTCATTAGTGTTGTTTTGTCTATCATGATTGTGGTTTGTGCTTCATTAGTGTTGTTTTGTCTATCATGATTGTGGTTTGTGCTTCATTAGTGTTGTTTTGTCTATCATGATTGTGGTTTGTGCTTCATTGGTGTTGTTTTGTCTATCGTGATTGTGGTTCACTAGTGTTGTTTTGTCTATCATGATTGTGGTTTGTGCTTCATTAGTGTTGTTTTGTCTATCATGATTGTGGTTTGTGCTTCATTAGTGTTGTTTTGTCTATCATGATTGTGGTTTGTGCTTCATTAGTGTTGTTTTGTCTATCATGATTGTGGTTTGTGCTTCATTAGTGTTGTTTTGTCTATCGTGATTGTGGTTTGTGCTTCATTAGTGTTGTTTTGTCTATCATGATTGTGGTTTGTGCTTCACTAGTGTTGTTTTGTCTATCATGATTGTGGTTTGTGCTTCATTAGTGTTGTTTTGTCTATCATGATTGTGGTTTGTGCTTCATTAGTGTTGTATTGTCTATCATGATTGTGGTTTGTGCTTCACTAATGTTGTTTTGTCTATCATGATTGTGGTTTGTGCTTCATTAGTGTTGTTTTGTCTATCGTGATTGTGGTTTGTGCTTCATTAGTGTTGTTTTGTCTATCGTGATTGTGGTTTGTGCTTCATTAGTGTTGTTTTGTCTATCATGATTGTGGTTTGTGCTTCATTAGTGCTGTTTTGTCTATCATGATTGTGGTTTGTGCTTCATTAGTGTTGTTTTGTCTATCATGATTGTGGTTTGTGCTTCATTAGTGTTGTTTTGTCTATCATGATTGTGGTTTGTGCTTCATTAGTGTTGTTTTGTCTATCATGATTGTGGTTTGTGCTTCATTAGTGTTGTTTTGTCTATCATGATTGTGGTTTGTGCTTCATTAGTGTTGTTTTGTCTATCATGATTGTGGTTTGTGCTTCATTAGTGTTGTTTTGTCTATCATGATTGTGGTTTGTGCTTCATTAGTGTTGTTTTGTCTATCATGATTGTGGTTTGTGCTTCATTAGTGTTGTTTTGTCTATCATGATTGTGGTTTGTGCTTCATTAGTGTTGTTTTGTCTATCATGATTGTGGTTTGTGCTTCATTAGTGTTGTTTTGTCTATCATGATTGTGGTTTGTGCTTCATTAGTGTTGTTTTGTCTATCATGATTGTGGTTTGTGCTTCATTAGTGTTGTTTTGTCTATCATGATTGTGGTTTGTGCTTCATTAGTGTTGTTTTGTCTATCATGATTGTGGTTTGTGCTTCATTAGTGTTGTTTTGTCTATCATGATTGTGGTTTGTGCTTCATTAGTGTTGTTTTGTCTATCATGATTGTGGTTTGTGCTTCATTAGTGTTGTTTTGTCTATCATGATTGTGGTTTGTGCTTCATTAGTGTTGTTTTGTCTATCGTGATTGTGGTTTGTGCTTCACTAGTGTTGTTTTGTCTATCATGATTGTGGTTTGTGCTTCATTAGTGTTGTTTTGTCTATCATGATTGTGGTTTGTGCCTCATTAGTGTTGTTTAGTCTATCATGATTGTGGTTTGTGCTTCATTAGTGTTGTTTTGTCTATCATGATTGTGGTTTGTGCTTCATTAGTGTAGTTTTGTCTATCGTGATTGTGGTTTGTGCTTCATTAGTGTTGTTTTGTCTATCATGATTGTGGTTTGTGCTTCATTAGTGTTGTTTTATCTATCATGATTGTGGTTTGTGCTTCATTAGTGTTGTTTTATCTATCATGATTGTGGTTTGTGCTTCATTAGTGTTGTTTTGTCTATCATGATTGTAGTTTGTGCTTCATTAGTGTTGTTTTGTCTATCATGATTGTGGTTTGTGCTTCATTAGTGTTGTTTTGTCTATCGTGATTGTGGTTTGTGCTTCATTAGTGTTGTTTTGTCTATCGTGATTGTGGTTTGTGCTTCATTAGTGTTGTTTTGTTTATCGTGATTGTGGTTTGTGCTTCATTAGTGTTGTTTTGTCTATCGTGATTGTGGTTTGTGCTTCATTAGTGTTGTTTTGTCTATCATGATTGTGGTTTGTGCTTCATTAGTGTTGTTTTGTCTATCGTGATTGTGGTTTGTGCTTCATTAGTGTTGTTTTGTCTATCATGATTGTGGTTTGTGCTTCATTAGTGTTGTTTTGTCTATCGTGATTGTGGTTTGTGCTTCACTAGTGTTGTTTTGTCTATCGTGATTGTGGTTTGTGCTTCATTAGTGTTGTTTTGTCTATCATGATTGTGGTTTGTGCTTCATTAGTGTTGTTTTGTCTATCATGATTGTGGTTTGTGCTTCATTAGTGTTGTTTTGTCTATCGTGATTGTGGTTTATGCTTCACTAGTGTTGTTTTATCTATCGTGATTGTAGTTTGTGCTTCATTAGTGTTGTTTTGTCTATCGTGATTGTGGTTTGTGCTTCACTAGTGTTGTTTTGTCTATCATGATTGTGGTTTGTGCTTCATTAGTGTTGTTTTGTCTATCGTGATTGTGGTTTGTGCTTTACTAGTGTTGTTTTGTCTATCATGATTGTGGTTTGTGCTTCATTAGTGTTGTTTTTTCTATCGTGATTGTGGTTTGTGCTTCACTAGTGTTGTTTTGTCTATCATGATTGTGGTTTGTGCTTCATTAGTGTTGTTTTGTCTATCATGATTGTGGTTTGTGCTTCATTAGTGTTGTTTTGTCTATCATGATTGTGGTTTGTGCTTCATTAGTGTTGTTTTGTCTATCATGATTGTGGTTTGTGCTTCATTGGTGTTGTTTTGTCTATCGTGATTGTGGTTCACTAGTGTTGTTTTGTCTATCATGATTGTGGTTTGTGCTTCATTAGTGTTGTTTTGTCTATCATGATTGTGGTTTGTGCTTCATTAGTGTTGTATTGTCTATCATGATTGTGGTTTGTGCTTCACTAATGTTGTTTTGTCTATCATGATTGTGGTTTGTACTTCATTAGTGTTGTTTTGTCTATCGTGATTGTGGTTTGTGCTTCATTAGTGTTGTTTTGTCTATCATGATTGTGGTTTGTGCTTCATTAGTGTTGTTTTGTCTATCATGATTGTGGTTTGTTCTTCATTAGTGTTGTTTTGTCTATCATGATTGTGGTTTGTGCTTCATTAGTGTTGTTTTGTCTATCATGATTGTGGTTTGTGCTTCATTAGTGTTGTTTTGTCTATCATGATTGTGGTTTGTGCTTCATTAGTGTTGTTTTGTCTATCATGATTGTGGTTTGTGCTTCATTAGTGTTGTTTTGTCTTTCATGATTGTGATTTGTGCTTCATTAGTGTTGTTTTGTCTATCATGATTGTGGTTTGTGCTTCATTAGTTTTGTTTTGTCTATCATGATTGTGGTTTGTGCTTCATTAGTGTTGTTTTGTCTATCATGATTGTGGTTTGTGCTTCATTAGTGTTGTTTTGTCTATCATGATTGTGGTTTGTGCTTCATTAGTGTTGTTTTGTCTATCATGATTGTGGTTTGTGCTTCATTAGTGTTGTTTTGTCTATCGTGATTGTGGTTTGTGCTTCATTAGTGTTGTTTTGTCTATCGTGATTGTGGTTTGTGCTTCATTAGTGTTGTTTTGTCTATCATGATTGTGGTTTGTGCCTCATTAGTGTTGTTTAGTCTATCGTGATTGTGGTTTGTGCTTCATTAGTGTTGTTTTGTCTATCGTGATTGTGGTTTGTGCTTCATTAGTGTTGTTTTGTCTATCGTGATTGTGGTTTGTGCTTCATTAGTGTTGTTTTGTCTATCATGATTGTGGTTTGTGCTTCATTAGTGTTGTTTTGTCTATCATGATTGTGGTTTGTGCTTCATTAGTGTTGTTTTGTCTATCATGATTGTGGTTTGTGCTTCATTAGTGTAGTTTTGTCTATCGTGATTGTGGTTTGTGCTTCATTAGTGTTGTTTTGTCTATCATGATTGTGGTTTGTGCTTCATTAGTGTTGTTTTATCTATCATGATTGTGGTTTGTGCTTCATTAGTGTTGTTTTGTCTATCATGATTGTGGTTTGTGCTTCATTAGTGTTGTTTTGTCTATCATGATTGTGGTTTGTGCTTCATTAGTGTTGTTTTGTCTATCGTGATTGTGGTTTGTGCTTCATTAGTGTTGTTTTGTTTATCGTGATTGTGGTTTGTGCTTCATTAGTGTTGTTTTGTCTATCGTGATTGTGGTTTGTGCTTCATTAGTGTTGTTTTGTCTATCATGATTGTGGTTTGTGCTTCATTAGTGTTGTTTTGTCTATCGTGATTGTGGTTTGTGCTTCATTAGTGTTGTTTTGTCTATCATGATTGTGGTTTGTGCTTCATTAGTGTTGTTTTGTCTATCGTGATTGTGGTTTGTGCTTCATTAGTGTTGTTTTGTCTATCGTGATTGTGGTTTGTGCTTCATTAGTGTTGTTTTGTCTATCATGATTGTGGTTTGTGCTTCATTAGTGTTGTTTTGTCTATCATGATTGTGGTTTGTGCTTCATTAGTGTTGTTTTGTCTATCGTGATTGTGGTTTATGCTTCACTAGTGTTGTTTTATCTATCGTGATTGTAGTTTGTGCTTCATTAGTGTTGTTTTGTCTATCGCGATTGTGGTTTGTGCTTCACTAGTGTTGTTTTGTCTATCATGATTGTGGTTTGTTCTTCATTAGTGTTGTTTTGTCTATCGTGATTGTGGTTTGTGCTTTACTAGTGTTGTTTTGTCTATCATGATTGTGGTTTGTGCTTCATTAGTGTTGTTTTTTCTATCGTGATTGTGGTTTGTGCTTCACTAGTGTTGTTTTGTCTATCATGATTGTGGTTTGTGCTTCATTAGTGTTGTTTTGTCTATCATGATTGTGGTTTGTGCTTCATTAGTGTTGTTTTGTCTATCATGATTGTGGTTTGTGCTTCATTAGTGTTGTTTTGTCTATCATGATTGTGGTTTGTGCTTCATTGGTGTTGTTTTGTCTATCGTGATTGTGGTTCACTAGTGTTGTTTTGTCTATCATGATTGTGGTTTGTGCTTCATTAGTGTTGTTTTGTCTATCATGATTGTGGTTTGTGCTTCATTAGTGTTGTATTGTCTATCATGATTGTGGTTTGTGCTTCACTAATGTTGTTTTGTCAATCATGATTGTGGTTTGTGCTTCATTAGTGTTGTTTTGTCTATCGTGATTGTGGTTTGTGCTTCATTAGTGTTGTTTTGTCTATCATGATTGTGGTTTGTGCTTCATTAGTGTTGTTTTGTCTATCATGATTGTGGTTTGTGCTTCATTAGTGTTGTTTTGTCTATCATGATTGTGGTTTGTGCTTCATTAGTGTTGTTTTGTCTATCATGATTGTGGTTTGTGCTTCATTAGTGTTGTTTTGTCTATCATGATTGTGGTTTGTGCTTCATTAGTGTTGTTTTGTCTATCATGATTGTGGTTTGTGCTTCATTAGTGTTGTTTTGTCTATCATGATTGTGGTTTGTGCTTCATTAGTGTTGTTTTGTCTATCATGATTGTGGTTTGTGCTTCATTAGTGTTGTTTTGTCTATCATGATTGTGGTTTGTGCTTCATTAGTGTTGTTTTGTCTATCATGATTGTGGTTTGTGCTTCATTAGTGTTGTTTTGTCTATCATGATTGTGGTTTGTGCTTCATTAGTGTTGTTTTGTCTATCATGATTGTGGTTTGTGCTTCATTAGTGTTGTTTTGTCTATCATGATTGTGGTTTGTGCCTCATTAGTGTTGTTTTGTCTATCATGATTGTGGTTTGTGCTTCATTAGTGTTGTTTTGTCTATCGTGATTGTGGTTTGTGCTTCATTAGTGTTGTTTTGTCTATCGTGATTGTGGTTTGTGCTTCATTAGTGTTGTTTTGTCTATCATGATTGTGGTTTGTGCTTCATTAGTGTTGTTTTGTCTATCATGATTGTGGTTTGTGCTTCATTAGTGTTGTTTTGTCTATCATGATTGTGGTTTGTGCTTCATTAGTGTAGTTTTGTCTATCGTGATTGTGGTTTGTGCTTCATTAGCGTTGTTTTGTCTATCATGATTGTGGTTTGTGCTTCATTAGTTTTGTTTTATCTATCATGATTGTGGTTTGTGCTTCATTAGTGTTGTTTTGTCTATCATGATTGTGGTTTGTGCTTCATTAGTGTTGTTTTGTCTATCATGATTGTGGTTTGTGCTTCATTAGTGTTGTTTTGTCTATCATGATTGTGGATTGTGCTTCATTAGTGTTGTTTTGTCTATCATGATTGTGGTTTGTGCTTCACTAGTGTTGTTTTGTCTATCATGATTGTGGTTTGTGCTTCATTAGTGTTGTTTTGTCTATCATGATTGTGGTTTGTGCTTCATTAGTGTTGTTTTGTCTATCGTGATTGTGGTTTGTGCTTCATTAGTGTTGTTTTGTCTATCGTGATTGTGGTTTGTGCTTCACTAGTGTTGTTTTGTCTATCATGATTGTGGTTTGTGCTTCATTAGTGTTGTTTTGTCTATCATGATTGTGGTTTGTGCTTCATTAGTGTTGTTTTGTCTATCATGATTGTGGTTTGTGCTTCACTAATGTTGTTTTGTCTATCATGATTGTGGTTTGTGCTTCATTAGTGTTGTTTTGTCTATCATGATTGTGGTTTGTGCTTCATTAGTGTTGTTTTGTCTATCATGATTGTGGTTTGTGCTTCATTAGTGTTGTTTTGTCTATCATGATTGTGGTTTGTGCTTCATTAGTGTTGTTTTGTCTATCATGATTGTGGTTTGTGCTTCATTAGTGTTGTTTTGTCTATCATGATTGTGGTTTGTGCTTCATTGGTGTTGTTTTGTCTATCGTGATTGTGGTTTGTGCTTCACTAGTGTTGTTTTGTCTATCATGATTGTGGTTTGTGCTTCATTAGTGTTGTTTTGTCTATCATGATTGTGGTTTGTTCTTCATTAGTGTTGTTTTGTCTATCATGATTGTGGTTTGTGCTTCACTAATGTTGTTTTGTCTATCATGATTGTGGTTTGTGCTTCACTAATGTTGTTTTGTCTATCATGATTGTGGTTTGTGCTTCATTAGTGTTGTTTTGTCTATCGTGATTGTGGTTTGTGCTTCACTAGTGTTGTTTTGTCTATCATGATTGTGGTTTGTGCTTCATTAGTGTTGTTTTGTCTATCATGATTGTGGTTTGTGCTTCACTAATGTTGTTTTGTCTATCATGATTGTGGTTTGTGCTTCATTAGTGTTGTTTTGTCTATCGTGATTGTGGTTTGTGCTTCATTAGTGTTGTTTTGTCTATCATGATTGTGGTTTGTGCTTCACTAGTGTTGTTTTGTCTATCATGATTGTGGTTTGTGCTTCATTAGTGTTGTTTTGTCTATCATGATTGTGGTTTGTGCTTCATTAGTGTTGTATTGTCTATCATGATTGTGGTTTGTGCTTCACTAATGTTGTTTTGTCTATCATGATTGTGGTTTGTGCTTCATTAGTGTTATTTTGTCTATCGTGATTGTGGTTTGTGCTTCATTAGTGTTGTTTTGTCTATCATGATTGTGGTTTGTGCTTCATTAGTGTTGTTTTGTCTATCATGATTGTGGTTTGTGCTTCATTAGTGTTGTTTTGTCTATCGTGATTGTGGTTTGTGCTTCATTAGTGTTGTTTTGTCTATCATGATTGTGGTTTGTGCTTCATTAGTGTTGTTTTGTCTATCATGATTGTGGTTTGTGCTTCATTAGTGTTGTTTTGTCTATCATGATTGTGGTTTGTGCTTCATTAGTGTTGTTTTGTCTATCATGATTGTGGTTTGTGCTTCATTAGTGTTGTTTTGTCTATCATGATTGTGGTTTGTGCTTCATTAGTGTTGTTTTGTCTATCATGATTGTGGTTTGTGCTTCATTAGTGTTGTTTTGTCTATCATGATTGTGGTTTGTGCTTCATTAGTGTTGTTTTGTCTATCATGATTGTGGTTTGTGCTTCATTAGTGTTGTTTTGTCTATCATGATTGTGGTTTGTGCTTCATTAGTGTTGTTTTGTCTATCATGATTGTGGTTTGTGCTTCATTAGTGTTGTTTTGTCTATCATGATTGTGGTTTGTGCTTCATTAGTGTTGTTTTGTCTATCATGATTGTGGTTTGTGCTTCATTAGTGTTGTTTTGTCTATCATGATTGTGGTTTGTGCTTCATTAGTGTTGTTTTGTCTATCATGATTGTGGTTTGTGCTTCATTAGTGTTGTTTTGTCTATCATGATTGTGGTTTGTGCTTCATTAGTGTTGTTTTGTCTATCGTGATTGTGGTTTGTGCTTCACTAGTGTTGTTTTGTCTATCATGATTGTGGTTTGTGCTTCATTAGTGTTGTTTTGTCTATCATGATTGTGGTTTGTGCCTCGTTAGTGTTGTTTAGTCTATCATGATTGTGGTTTGTGCTTCACTAGTGTTGTTTTGTCTATGGTGATTGTGGTTTGTGCTTCATTAGTGTTGTTTTGTCTATCGTGATTGTGGTTTGTGCTTCATTAGTGTTGTTTTGTCTATCATGATTGTGGTTTGTGCTTCACTAGTGTTGTTTTGTCTATCATGATTGTGGTTTGTGCTTCATTAGTGTTGTTTTGTCTATCATGATTGTGGTTTGTGCCTCGTTAGTGTTGTTTAGTCTATCATGATTGTGGTTTGTGCTTCACTAGTGTTGTTTTGTCTATGGTGATTGTGGTTTGTGCTTCATTAGTGTTGTTTTGTCTATCATGATTGTGGTTTGTGCTTCATTAGTGTTGTTTTGTCTATCATGATTGTGGTTTGTGCTTCATTAGTGTTGTTTTGTCTATCATGATTGTGGTTTGTGCTTCATTAGTGTTGTTTTGTCTATCATGATTGTGGTTTGTGCTTCATTAGTGTAGTTTTGTCTATCGTGATTGTGGTTTGTGCTTCATTAGTGTTGTTTTGTCTATCATGATTGTGGTTTGTGCTTCATTAGTGTTGTTTTATCTATCATGATTGTGGTTTGTGCTTCATTAGTGTTGTTTTGTCTATCATGATTGTGGTTTGTGCTTCATTAGTGTTGTTTTGTCTATCATGATTGTGGTTTGTGCTTCATTAGTGTTGTTTTGTCTATCGTGATTGTGGTTTGTGCTTCATTAGTGTTGTTTTGTTTATCGTGATTGTGGTTTGTGCTTCATTAGTGTTGTTTTGTCTATCGTGATTGTGGTTTGTGCTTCATTAGTGTTGTTTTGTCTATCATGATTGTGGTTTGTGCTTCATTAGTGTTGTTTTGTCTATCGTGATTGTGGTTTGTGCTTCATTAGTGTTGTTTTGTCTATCATGATTGTGGTTTGTGCTTCATTAGTGTTGTTTTGTCTATCGTGATTGTGGTTTGTGCTTCACTAGTGTTGTTTTGTCTATCGTGATTGTGGTTTGTGCTTCATTAGTGTTGTTTTGTCTATCATGATTGTGGTTTGTGCTTCATTAGTGTTGTTTTGTCTATCATGATTGTGGTTTGTGCTTCATTAGTGTTGTTTTGTCTATCGTGATTGTGGTTTATGCTTCACTAGTGTTGTTTTATCTATCGTGATTGTAGTTTGTGCTTCATTAGTGTTGTTTTGTCTATCGTGATTGTGGTTTGTGCTTCACTAGTGTTGTTTTGTCTATCATGATTGTGGTTTGTGCTTCATTAGTGTTGTTTTGTCTATCGTGATTGTGGTTTGTGCTTTACTAGTGTTGTTTTGTCTATCATGATTGTGGTTTGTGCTTCATTAGTGTTGTTTTGTCTATCATGATTGTGGTTTGTGCTTCATTAGTGTTGTTTTGTCTATCGTGATTGTGGTTTGTGCTTCACTAGTGTTGTTTTGTCTATCATGATTGTGGTTTGTGCTTCATTAGTGTTGTTTTGTCTATCATGATTGTGGTTTGTGCCTCGTTAGTGTTGTTTAGTCTATCATGATTGTGGTTTGTGCTTCACTAGTGTTGTTTTGTCTATGGTGATTGTGGTTTGTGCTTCATTAGTGTTGTTTTGTCTATCGTGATTGTGGTTTGTGCTTCATTAGTGTTGTTTTGTCTATCATGATTGTGGTTTGTGCTTCATTAGTGTTGTTTTGTCTATCATGATTGTGGTTTGTGCTTCATTAGTGTTGTTTTGTCTATCATGATTGTGGTTTGTGCTTCATTAGTGTTGTTTTGTCTATCATGATTGTGGTTTGTGCTTCATTAGTGTAGTTTTGTCTATCGTGATTGTGGTTTGTGCTTCATTAGTGTTGTTTTGTCTATCATGATTGTGGTTTGTGCTTCATTAGTGTTGTTTTATCTATCATGATTGTGGTTTGTGCTTCATTAGTGTTGTTTTGTCTATCATGATTGTGGTTTGTGCTTCATTAGTGTTGTTTTGTCTATCATGATTGTGGTTTGTGCTTCATTAGTGTTGTTTTGTCTATCGTGATTGTGGTTTGTGCTTCATTAGTGTTGTTTTGTTTATCGTGATTGTGGTTTGTGCTTCATTAGTGTTGTTTTGTCTATCGTGATTGTGGTTTGTGCTTCATTAGTGTTGTTTTGTCTATCATGATTGTGGTTTGTGCTTCATTAGTGTTGTTTTGTCTATCGTGATTGTGGTTTGTGCTTCATTAGTGTTGTTTTGTCTATCATGATTGTGGTTTGTGCTTCATTAGTGTTGTTTTGTCTATCGTGATTGTGGTTTGTGCTTCACTAGTGTTGTTTTGTCTATCGTGATTGTGGTTTGTGCTTCATTAGTGTTGTTTTGTCTATCATGATTGTGGTTTGTGCTTCATTAGTGTTGTTTTGTCTATCATGATTGTGGTTTGTGCTTCATTAGTGTTGTTTTGTCTATCGTGATTGTGGTTTATGCTTCACTAGTGTTGTTTTATCTATCGTGATTGTAGTTTGTGCTTCATTAGTGTTGTTTTGTCTATCATGATTGTGGTTTGTGCTTCATTAGTGTTGTTTTATCTATCATGATTGTGGTTTGTGCTTCATTAGTGTTGTTTTGTCTATCATGATTGTGGTTTGTGCTTCATTAGTGTTGTTTTGTCTATCATGATTGTGGTTTGTGCTTCATTAGTGTTGTTTTGTCTATCGTGATTGTGGTTTGTGCTTCATTAGTGTTGTTTTGTTTATCGTGATTGTGGTTTGTGCTTCATTAGTGTTGTTTTGTCTATCGTGATTGTGGTTTGTGCTTCATTAGTGTTGTTTTGTCTATCATGATTGTGGTTTGTGCTTCATTAGTGTTGTTTTGTCTATCGTGATTGTGGTTTGTGCTTCATTAGTGTTGTTTTGTCTATCATGATTGTGGTTTGTGCTTCATTAGTGTTGTTTTGTCTATCGTGATTGTGGTTTGTGCTTCATTAGTGTTGTTTTGTCTATCGTGATTGTGGTTTGTGCTTCATTAGTGTTGTTTTGTCTATCATGATTGTGGTTTGTGCTTCATTAGTGTTGTTTTGTCTATCATGATTGTGGTTTGTGCTTCATTAGTGTTGTTTTGTCTATCGTGATTGTGGTTTATGCTTCACTAGTGTTGTTTTATCTATCGTGATTGTAGTTTGTGCTTCATTAGTGTTGTTTTGTCTATCGCGATTGTGGTTTGTGCTTCACTAGTGTTGTTTTGTCTATCATGATTGTGGTTTGTTCTTCATTAGTGTTGTTTTGTCTATCGTGATTGTGGTTTGTGCTTTACTAGTGTTGTTTTGTCTATCATGATTGTGGTTTGTGCTTCATTAGTGTTGTTTTTTCTATCGTGATTGTGGTTTGTGCTTCACTAGTGTTGTTTTGTCTATCATGATTGTGGTTTGTGCTTCATTAGTGTTGTTTTGTCTATCATGATTGTGGTTTGTGCTTCATTAGTGTTGTTTTGTCTATCATGATTGTGGTTTGTGCTTCATTAGTGTTGTTTTGTCTATCATGATTGTGGTTTGTGCTTCATTGGTGTTGTTTTGTCTATCGTGATTGTGGTTCACTAGTGTTGTTTTGTCTATCATGATTGTGGTTTGTGCTTCATTAGTGTTGTTTTGTCTATCATGATTGTGGTTTGTGCTTCATTAGTGTTGTATTGTCTATCATGATTGTGGTTTGTGCTTCACTAATGTTGTTTTGTCAATCATGATTGTGGTTTGTGCTTCATTAGTGTTGTTTTGTCTATCGTGATTGTGGTTTGTGCTTCATTAGTGTTGTTTTGTCTATCATGATTGTGGTTTGTGCTTCATTAGTGTTGTTTTGTCTATCATGATTGTGGTTTGTGCTTCATTAGTGTTGTTTTGTCTATCATGATTGTGGTTTGTGCTTCATTAGTGTTGTTTTGTCTATCATGATTGTGGTTTGTGCTTCATTAGTGTTGTTTTGTCTATCATGATTGTGGTTTGTGCTTCATTAGTGTTGTTTTGTCTATCATGATTGTGGTTTGTGCTTCATTAGTGTTGTTTTGTCTATCATGATTGTGGTTTGTGCTTCATTAGTGTTGTTTTGTCTATCATGATTGTGGTTTGTGCTTCATTAGTGTTGTTTTGTCTATCATGATTGTGGTTTGTGCTTCATTAGTGTTGTTTTGTCTATCATGATTGTGGTTTGTGCTTCATTAGTGTTGTTTTGTCTATCATGATTGTGGTTTGTGCTTCATTAGTGTTGTTTTGTCTATCATGATTGTGGTTTGTGCTTCATTAGTGTTGTTTTGTCTATCATGATTGTGGTTTGTGCCTCATTAGTGTTGTTTTGTCTATCATGATTGTGGTTTGTGCTTCATTAGTGTTGTTTTGTCTATCGTGATTGTGGTTTGTGCTTCATTAGTGTTGTTTTGTCTATCGTGATTGTGGTTTGTGCTTCATTAGTGTTGTTTTGTCTATCATGATTGTGGTTTGTGCTTCATTAGTGTTGTTTTGTCTATCATGATTGTGGTTTGTGCTTCATTAGTGTTGTTTTGTCTATCGTGATTGTGGTTTGTGCTTCATTAGTGTAGTTTTGTCTATCGTGATTGTGGTTTGTGCTTCATTAGCGTTGTTTTGTCTATCATGATTGTGGTTTGTGCTTCATTAGTTTTGTTTTATCTATCATGATTGTGGTTTGTGCTTCATTAGTGTTGTTTTGTCTATCATGATTGTGGTTTGTGCTTCATTAGTGTTGTTTTGTCTATCATGATTGTGGTTTGTGCTTCATTAGTGTTGTTTTGTCTATCATGATTGTGGATTGTGCTTCATTAGTGTTGTTTTGTCTATCATGATTGTGGTTTGTGCTTCACTAGTGTTGTTTTGTCTATCATGATTGTGGTTTGTGCTTCATTAGTGTTGTTTTGTCTATCATGATTGTGGTTTGTGCTTCATTAGTGTTGTTTTGTCTATCGTGATTGTGGTTTGTGCTTCATTAGTGTTGTTTTGTCTATCGTGATTGTGGTTTGTGCTTCACTAGTGTTGTTTTGTCTATCATGATTGTGGTTTGTGCTTCATTAGTGTTGTTTTGTCTATCATGATTGTGGTTTGTGCTTCATTAGTGTTGTTTTGTCTATCATGATTGTGGTTTGTGCTTCACTAATGTTGTTTTGTCTATCATGATTGTGGTTTGTGCTTCATTAGTGTTGTTTTGTCTATCATGATTGTGGTTTGTGCTTCATTAGTGTTGTTTTGTCTATCATGATTGTGGTTTGTGCTTCATTAGTGTTGTTTTGTCTATCATGATTGTGGTTTGTGCTTCATTAGTGTTGTTTTGTCTATCATGATTGTGGTTTGTGCTTCATTAGTGTTGTTTTGTCTATCATGATTGTGGTTTGTGCTTCATTGGTGTTGTTTTGTCTATCGTGATTGTGGTTTGTGCTTCACTAGTGTTGTTTTGTCTATCATGATTGTGGTTTGTGCTTCATTAGTGTTGTTTTGTCTATCATGATTGTGGTTTGTTCTTCATTAGTGTTGTTTTGTCTATCATGATTGTGGTTTGTGCTTCACTAATGTTGTTTTGTCTATCATGATTGTGGTTTGTGCTTCACTAATGTTGTTTTGTCTATCATGATTGTGGTTTGTGCTTCATTAGTGTTGTTTTGTCTATCGTGATTGTGGTTTGTGCTTCACTAGTGTTGTTTTGTCTATCATGATTGTGGTTTGTGCTTCATTAGTGTTGTTTTGTCTATCATGATTGTGGTTTGTGCTTCACTAATGTTGTTTTGTCTATCATGATTGTGGTTTGTGCTTCATTAGTGTTGTTTTGTCTATCGTGATTGTGGTTTGTGCTTCATTAGTGTTGTTTTGTCTATCATGATTGTGGTTTGTGCTTCACTAGTGTTGTTTTGTCTATCATGATTGTGGTTTGTGCTTCATTAGTGTTGTTTTGTCTATCATGATTGTGGTTTGTGCTTCATTAGTGTTGTATTGTCTATCATGATTGTGGTTTGTGCTTCACTAATGTTGTTTTGTCTATCATGATTGTGGTTTGTGCTTCATTAGTGTTATTTTGTCTATCGTGATTGTGGTTTGTGCTTCATTAGTGTTGTTTTGTCTATCATGATTGTGGTTTGTGCTTCATTAGTGTTGTTTTGTCTATCATGATTGTGGTTTGTGCTTCATTAGTGTTGTTTTGTCTATCATGATTGTGGTTTGTGCTTCATTAGTGTTGTTTTGTCTATCATGATTGTGGTTTGTGCTTCATTAGTGTTGTTTTGTCTATCATGATTGTGGTTTGTGCTTCATTAGTGTTGTTTTGTCTATCATGATTGTGGTTTGTGCTTCATTAGTGTTGTTTTGTCTATCATGATTGTGGTTTGTGCTTCATTAGTGTTGTTTTGTCTATCATGATTGTGGTTTGTGCTTCATTAGTGTTGTTTTGTCTATCATGATTGTGGTTTGTGCTTCATTAGTGTTGTTTTGTCTATCATGATTGTGGTTTGTGCTTCATTAGTGTTGTTTTGTCTATCATGATTGTGGTTTGTGCTTCATTAGTGTTGTTTTGTCTATCATGATTGTGGTTTGTGCTTCATTAGTGTTGTTTTGTCTATCATGATTGTGGTTTGTGCTTCATTAGTGTTGTTTTGTCTATCATGATTGTGGTTTGTGCTTCATTAGTGTTGTTTTGTCTATCATGATTGTGGTTTGTGCTTCATTAGTGTTGTTTTGTCTATCATGATTGTGGTTTGTGCTTCATTAGTGTTGTTTTGTCTATCATGATTGTGGTTTGTGCTTCATTAGTGTTGTTTTGTCTATCATGATTGTGGTTTGTGCTTCATTAGTGTTGTTTTGTCTATCATGATTGTGGTTTGTGCTTCATTGGTGTTGTTTTGTCTATCGTGATTGTGGTTCACTAGTGTTGTTTTGTCTATCATGATTGTGGTTTGTGCTTCATTAGTGTTGTTTTGTCTATCATGATTGTGGTTTGTGCTTCATTAGTGTTGTATTGTCTATCATGATTGTGGTTTGTGCTTCACTAATGTTGTTTTGTCAATCATGATTGTGGTTTGTGCTTCATTAGTGTTGTTTTGTCTATCGTGATTGTGGTTTGTGCTTCATTAGTGTTGTTTTGTCTATCATGATTGTGGTTTGTGCTTCATTAGTGTTGTTTTGTCTATCATGATTGTGGTTTGTGCTTCATTAGTGTTGTTTTGTCTATCATGATTGTGGTTTGTGCTTCATTAGTGTTGTTTTGTCTATCATGATTGTGGTTTGTGCTTCATTAGTGTTGTTTTGTCTATCATGATTGTGGTTTGTGCTTCATTAGTGTTGTTTTGTCTATCATGATTGTGGTTTGTGCTTCATTAGTGTTGTTTTGTCTATCATGATTGTGGTTTGTGCTTCATTAGTGTTGTTTTGTCTATCATGATTGTGGTTTGTGCTTCATTAGTGTTGTTTTGTCTATCATGATTGTGGTTTGTGCTTCATTAGTGTTGTTTTGTCTATCATGATTGTGGTTTGTGCTTCATTAGTGTTGTTTTGTCTATCATGATTGTGGTTTGTGCTTCATTAGTGTTGTTTTGTCTATCATGATTGTGGTTTGTGCTTCATTAGTGTTGTTTTGTCTATCATGATTGTGGTTTGTGCCTCATTAGTGTTGTTTTGTCTATCATGATTGTGGTTTGTGCTTCATTAGTGTTGTTTTGTCTATCGTGATTGTGGTTTGTGCTTCATTAGTGTTGTTTTGTCTATCGTGATTGTGGTTTGTGCTTCATTAGTGTTGTTTTGTCTATCATGATTGTGGTTTGTGCTTCATTAGTGTTGTTTTGTCTATCATGATTGTGGTTTGTGCTTCATTAGTGTTGTTTTGTCTATCATGATTGTGGTTTGTGCTTCATTAGTGTAGTTTTGTCTATCGTGATTGTGGTTTGTGCTTCATTAGCGTTGTTTTGTCTATCATGATTGTGGTTTGTGCTTCATTAGTTTTGTTTTATCTATCATGATTGTGGTTTGTGCTTCATTAGTGTTGTTTTGTCTATCATGATTGTGGTTTGTGCTTCATTAGTGTTGTTTTGTCTATCATGATTGTGGTTTGTGCTTCATTAGTGTTGTTTTGTCTATCATGATTGTGGATTGTGCTTCATTAGTGTTGTTTTGTCTATCATGATTGTGGTTTGTGCTTCACTAGTGTTGTTTTGTCTATCATGATTGTGGTTTGTGCTTCATTAGTGTTGTTTTGTCTATCATGATTGTGGTTTGTGCTTCATTAGTGTTGTTTTGTCTATCGTGATTGTGGTTTGTGCTTCATTAGTGTTGTTTTGTCTATCGTGATTGTGGTTTGTGCTTCACTAGTGTTGTTTTGTCTATCATGATTGTGGTTTGTGCTTCATTAGTGTTGTTTTGTCTATCATGATTGTGGTTTGTGCTTCATTAGTGTTGTTTTGTCTATCATGATTGTGGTTTGTGCTTCACTAATGTTGTTTTGTCTATCATGATTGTGGTTTGTGCTTCATTAGTGTTGTTTTGTCTATCATGATTGTGGTTTGTGCTTCATTAGTGTTGTTTTGTCTATCATGATTGTGGTTTGTGCTTCATTAGTGTTGTTTTGTCTATCATGATTGTGGTTTGTGCTTCATTAGTGTTGTTTTGTCTATCATGATTGTGGTTTGTGCTTCATTAGTGTTGTTTTGTCTATCATGATTGTGGTTTGTGCTTCATTGGTGTTGTTTTGTCTATCGTGATTGTGGTTTGTGCTTCACTAGTGTTGTTTTGTCTATCATGATTGTGGTTTGTGCTTCATTAGTGTTGTTTTGTCTATCATGATTGTGGTTTGTTCTTCATTAGTGTTGTTTTGTCTATCATGATTGTGGTTTGTGCTTCACTAATGTTGTTTTGTCTATCATGATTGTGGTTTGTGCTTCACTAATGTTGTTTTGTCTATCATGATTGTGGTTTGTGCTTCATTAGTGTTGTTTTGTCTATCGTGATTGTGGTTTGTGCTTCACTAGTGTTGTTTTGTCTATCATGATTGTGGTTTGTGCTTCATTAGTGTTGTTTTGTCTATCATGATTGTGGTTTGTGCTTCACTAATGTTGTTTTGTCTATCATGATTGTGGTTTGTGCTTCATTAGTGTTGTTTTGTCTATCGTGATTGTGGTTTGTGCTTCATTAGTGTTGTTTTGTCTATCATGATTGTGGTTTGTGCTTCACTAGTGTTGTTTTGTCTATCATGATTGTGGTTTGTGCTTCATTAGTGTTGTTTTGTCTATCATGATTGTGGTTTGTGCTTCATTAGTGTTGTTTTGTCTATCATGATTGTGGTTTGTGCTTCATTAGTGTTATTTTGTCTATCGTGATTGTGGTTTGTGCTTCATTAGTGTTGTTTTGTCTATCATGATTGTGGTTTGTGCTTCATTAGTGTTGTTTTGTCTATCATGATTGTGGTTTGTGCTTCATTAGTGTTGTTTTGTCTATCATGATTGTGGTTTGTGCTTCATTAGTGTTGTTTTGTCTATCATGATTGTGGTTTGTGCTTCATTAGTGTTGTTTTGTCTATCATGATTGTGGTTTGTGCTTCATTAGTGTTGTTTTGTCTATCATGATTGTGGTTTGTGCTTCATTAGTGTTGTTTTGTCTATCATGATTGTGGTTTGTGCTTCATTAGTGTTGTTTTGTCTATCATGATTGTGGTTTGTGCTTCATTAGTGTTGTTTTGTCTATCATGATTGTGGTTTGTGCTTCATTAGTGTTGTTTTGTCTATCATGATTGTGGTTTGTGCTTCATTAGTGTTGTTTTGTCTATCATGATTGTGGTTTGTGCTTCATTAGTGTTGTTTTGTCTATCATGATTGTGGTTTGTGCTTCATTAGTGTTGTTTTGTCTATCATGATTGTGGTTTGTGCTTCATTAGTGTTGTTTTGTCTATCATGATTGTGGTTTGTGCTTCATTAGTGTTGTTTTGTCTATCATGATTGTGGTTTGTGCTTCATTAGTGTTGTTTTGTCTATCATGATTGTGGTTTGTGCTTCATTAGTGTTGTTTTGTCTATCATGATTGTGGTTTGTGCTTCATTAGTGTTGTTTTGTCTATCATGATTGTGGTTTGTGCTTCATTAGTGTTGTTTTGTCTATCGTGATTGTGGTTTGTGCTTCACTAGTGTTGTTTTGTCTATCATGATTGTGGTTTGTGCTTCATTAGTGTTGTTTTGTCTATCATGATTGTGGTTTGTGCCTCGTTAGTGTTGTTTAGTCTATCATGATTGTGGTTTGTGCTTCACTAGTGTTGTTTTGTCTATGGTGATTGTGGTTTGTGCTTCATTAGTGTTGTTTTGTCTATCGTGATTGTGGTTTGTGCTTCATTAGTGTTGTTTTGTCTATCATGATTGTGGTTTGTGCTTCACTAGTGTTGTTTTGTCTATCATGATTGTGGTTTGTGCTTCATTAGTGTTGTTTTGTCTATCATGATTGTGGTTTGTGCCTCGTTAGTGTTGTTTAGTCTATCATGATTGTGGTTTGTGCTTCACTAGTGTTGTTTTGTCTATGGTGATTGTGGTTTGTGCTTCATTAGTGTTGTTTTGTCTATCATGATTGTGGTTTGTGCTTCATTAGTGTTGTTTTGTCTATCATGATTGTGGTTTGTGCTTCATTAGTGTTGTTTTGTCTATCATGATTGTGGTTTGTGCTTCATTAGTGTTGTTTTGTCTATCATGATTGTGGTTTGTGCTTCATTAGTGTTGTTTTGTCTATCATGATTGTGGTTTGTGCTTCATTAGTGTTGTTTTGTCTATCATGATTGTGGTTTGTGCTTCATTAGTGTTGTTTTGTCTATCATGATTGTGGTTTGTGCTTCATTAGTGTTGTTTTGTCTATCATGATTGTGGTTTGTGCTTCATTAGTGTTGTTTTGTCTATCATGATTGTGGTTTGTGCTTCATTAGTGTTGTTTTGTCTATCATGATTGTGGTTTGTGCTTCATTAGTGTTGTTTTGTCTATCATGATTGTGGTTTGTGCTTCATTAGTGTTGTTTTGTCTATCATGATTGTGGTTTGTGCTTCATTAGTGTTGTTTTGTCTATCATGATTGTGGTTTGTGCTTCATTAGTGTTGTTTTGTCTATCATGATTGTGGTTTGTGCTTCATTAGTGTTGTTTTGTCTATCATGATTGTGGTTTGTGCTTCATTAGTGTTGTTTTGTCTATCATGATTGTGGTTTGTGCTTCATTAGTGTTGTTTTGTCTATCATGATTGTGGTTTGTGCTTCATTAGTGTTGTTTTGTCTATCATGATTGTGGTTTGTGCTTCATTAGTGTTGTTTTGTCTATCATGATTGTGGTTTGTGCTTCATTAGTGTTGTTTTGTCTATCATGATTGTGGTTTGTGCTTCATTGGTGTTGTTTTGTCTATCGTGATTGTGGTTCACTAGTGTTGTTTTGTCTATCATGATTGTGGTTTGTGCTTCATTAGTGTTGTTTTGTCTATCATGATTGTGGTTTGTGCTTCATTAGTGTTGTATTGTCTATCATGATTGTGGTTTGTGCTTCACTAATGTTGTTTTGTCAATCATGATTGTGGTTTGTGCTTCATTAGTGTTGTTTTGTCTATCGTGATTGTGGTTTGTGCTTCATTAGTGTTGTTTTGTCTATCATGATTGTGGTTTGTGCTTCATTAGTGTTGTTTTGTCTATCATGATTGTGGTTTGTGCTTCATTAGTGTTGTTTTGTCTATCATGATTGTGGTTTGTGCTTCATTAGTGTTGTTTTGTCTATCATGATTGTGGTTTGTGCTTCATTAGTGTTGTTTTGTCTATCATGATTGTGGTTTGTGCTTCATTAGTGTTGTTTTGTCTATCATGATTGTGGTTTGTGCTTCATTAGTGTTGTTTTGTCTATCATGATTGTGGTTTGTGCTTCATTAGTGTTGTTTTGTCTATCATGATTGTGGTTTGTGCTTCATTAGTGTTGTTTTGTCTATCATGATTGTGGTTTGTGCTTCATTAGTGTTGTTTTGTCTATCATGATTGTGGTTTGTGCTTCATTAGTGTTGTTTTGTCTATCATGATTGTGGTTTGTGCTTCATTAGTGTTGTTTTGTCTATCATGATTGTGGTTTGTGCTTCATTAGTGTTGTTTTGTCTATCATGATTGTGGTTTGTGCCTCATTAGTGTTGTTTTGTCTATCATGATTGTGGTTTGTGCTTCATTAGTGTTGTTTTGTCTATCGTGATTGTGGTTTGTGCTTCATTAGTGTTGTTTTGTCTATCGTGATTGTGGTTTGTGCTTCATTAGTGTTGTTTTGTCTATCATGATTGTGGTTTGTGCTTCATTAGTGTTGTTTTGTCTATCATGATTGTGGTTTGTGCTTCATTAGTGTTGTTTTGTCTATCATGATTGTGGTTTGTGCTTCATTAGTGTAGTTTTGTCTATCGTGATTGTGGTTTGTGCTTCATTAGCGTTGTTTTGTCTATCATGATTGTGGTTTGTGCTTCATTAGTTTTGTTTTATCTATCATGATTGTGGTTTGTGCTTCATTAGTGTTGTTTTGTCTATCATGATTGTGGTTTGTGCTTCATTAGTGTTGTTTTGTCTATCATGATTGTGGTTTGTGCTTCATTAGTGTTGTTTTGTCTATCATGATTGTGGATTGTGCTTCATTAGTGTTGTTTTGTCTATCATGATTGTGGTTTGTGCTTCACTAGTGTTGTTTTGTCTATCATGATTGTGGTTTGTGCTTCATTAGTGTTGTTTTGTCTATCATGATTGTGGTTTGTGCTTCATTAGTGTTGTTTTGTCTATCGTGATTGTGGTTTGTGCTTCATTAGTGTTGTTTTGTCTATCGTGATTGTGGTTTGTGCTTCACTAGTGTTGTTTTGTCTATCATGATTGTGGTTTGTGCTTCATTAGTGTTGTTTTGTCTATCATGATTGTGGTTTGTGCTTCATTAGTGTTGTTTTGTCTATCATGATTGTGGTTTGTGCTTCACTAATGTTGTTTTGTCTATCATGATTGTGGTTTGTGCTTCATTAGTGTTGTTTTGTCTATCATGATTGTGGTTTGTGCTTCATTAGTGTTGTTTTGTCTATCATGATTGTGGTTTGTGCTTCATTAGTGTTGTTTTGTCTATCATGATTGTGGTTTGTGCTTCATTAGTGTTGTTTTGTCTATCATGATTGTGGTTTGTGCTTCATTAGTGTTGTTTTGTCTATCATGATTGTGGTTTGTGCTTCATTGGTGTTGTTTTGTCTATCGTGATTGTGGTTTGTGCTTCACTAGTGTTGTTTTGTCTATCATGATTGTGGTTTGTGCTTCATTAGTGTTGTTTTGTCTATCATGATTGTGGTTTGTTCTTCATTAGTGTTGTTTTGTCTATCATGATTGTGGTTTGTGCTTCACTAATGTTGTTTTGTCTATCATGATTGTGGTTTGTGCTTCACTAATGTTGTTTTGTCTATCATGATTGTGGTTTGTGCTTCATTAGTGTTGTTTTGTCTATCGTGATTGTGGTTTGTGCTTCACTAGTGTTGTTTTGTCTATCATGATTGTGGTTTGTGCTTCATTAGTGTTGTTTTGTCTATCATGATTGTGGTTTGTGCTTCACTAATGTTGTTTTGTCTATCATGATTGTGGTTTGTGCTTCATTAGTGTTGTTTTGTCTATCGTGATTGTGGTTTGTGCTTCATTAGTGTTGTTTTGTCTATCATGATTGTGGTTTGTGCTTCACTAGTGTTGTTTTGTCTATCATGATTGTGGTTTGTGCTTCATTAGTGTTGTTTTGTCTATCATGATTGTGGTTTGTGCTTCATTAGTGTTGTATTGTCTATCATGATTGTGGTTTGTGCTTCACTAATGTTGTTTTGTCTATCATGATTGTGGTTTGTGCTTCATTAGTGTTATTTTGTCTATCGTGATTGTGGTTTGTGCTTCATTAGTGTTGTTTTGTCTATCATGATTGTGGTTTGTGCTTCATTAGTGTTGTTTTGTCTATCATGATTGTGGTTTGTGCTTCATTAGTGTTGTTTTGTCTATCATGATTGTGGTTTGTGCTTCATTAGTGTTGTTTTGTCTATCATGATTGTGGTTTGTGCTTCATTAGTGTTGTTTTGTCTATCATGATTGTGGTTTGTGCTTCATTAGTGTTGTTTTGTCTATCATGATTGTGGTTTGTGCTTCATTAGTGTTGTTTTGTCTATCATGATTGTGGTTTGTGCTTCATTAGTGTTGTTTTGTCTATCATGATTGTGGTTTGTGCTTCATTAGTGTTGTTTTGTCTATCATGATTGTGGTTTGTGCTTCATTAGTGTTGTTTTGTCTATCATGATTGTGGTTTGTGCTTCATTAGTGTTGTTTTGTCTATCATGATTGTGGTTTGTGCTTCATTAGTGTTGTTTTGTCTATCATGATTGTGGTTTGTGCTTCATTAGTGTTGTTTTGTCTATCATGATTGTGGTTTGTGCTTCATTAGTGTTGTTTTGTCTATCATGATTGTGGTTTGTGCTTCATTAGTGTTGTTTTGTCTATCATGATTGTGGTTTGTGCTTCATTAGTGTTGTTTTGTCTATCATGATTGTGGTTTGTGCTTCATTAGTGTTGTTTTGTCTATCATGATTGTGGTTTGTGCTTCATTAGTGTTGTTTTGTCTATCATGATTGTGGTTTGTGCTTCATTAGTGTTGTTTTGTCTATCGTGATTGTGGTTTGTGCTTCACTAGTGTTGTTTTGTCTATCATGATTGTGGTTTGTGCTTCATTAGTGTTGTTTTGTCTATCATGATTGTGGTTTGTGCCTCGTTAGTGTTGTTTAGTCTATCATGATTGTGGTTTGTGCTTCACTAGTGTTGTTTTGTCTATGGTGATTGTGGTTTGTGCTTCATTAGTGTTGTTTTGTCTATCGTGATTGTGGTTTGTGCTTCATTAGTGTTGTTTTGTCTATCATGATTGTGGTTTGTGCTTCACTAGTGTTGTTTTGTCTATCATGATTGTGGTTTGTGCTTCATTAGTGTTGTTTTGTCTATCATGATTGTGGTTTGTGCCTCGTTAGTGTTGTTTAGTCTATCATGATTGTGGTTTGTGCTTCACTAGTGTTGTTTTGTCTATGGTGATTGTGGTTTGTGCTTCATTAGTGTTGTTTTGTCTATCATGATTGTGGTTTGTGCTTCATTAGTGTTGTTTTGTCTATCATGATTGTGGTTTGTGCTTCATTAGTGTTGTTTTGTCTATCATGATTGTGGTTTGTGCTTCATTAGTGTTGTTTTGTCTATCATGATTGTGGTTTGTGCTTCATTAGTGTAGTTTTGTCTATCGTGATTGTGGTTTGTGCTTCATTAGTGTTGTTTTGTCTATCATGATTGTGGTTTGTGCTTCATTAGTGTTGTTTTATCTATCATGATTGTGGTTTGTGCTTCATTAGTGTTGTTTTGTCTATCATGATTGTGGTTTGTGCTTCATTAGTGTTGTTTTGTCTATCGTGATTGTGGTTTGTGCTTCATTAGTGTTGTTTTGTTTATCGTGATTGTGGTTTGTGCTTCATTAGTGTTGTTTTGTCTATCGTGATTGTGGTTTGTGCTTCATTAGTGTTGTTTTGTCTATCATGATTGTGGTTTGTGCTTCATTAGTGTTGTTTTGTCTATCGTGATTGTGGTTTGTGCTTCATTAGTGTTGTTTTGTCTATCATGATTGTGGTTTGTGCTTCATTAGTGTTGTTTTGTCTATCGTGATTGTGGTTTGTGCTTCACTAGTGTTGTTTTGTCTATCGTGATTGTGGTTTGTGCTTCATTAGTGTTGTTTTGTCTATCATGATTGTGGTTTGTGCTTCATTAGTGTTGTTTTGTCTATCATGATTGTGGTTTGTGCTTCATTAGTGTTGTTTTGTCTATCGTGATTGTGGTTTATGCTTCACTAGTGTTGTTTTATCTATCGTGATTGTAGTTTGTGCTTCATTAGTGTTGTTTTGTCTATCGTGATTGTGGTTTGTGCTTCACTAGTGTTGTTTTGTCTATCATGATTGTGGTTTGTGCTTCATTAGTGTTGTTTTGTCTATCGTGATTGTGGTTTGTGCTTTACTAGTGTTGTTTTGTCTATCATGATTGTGGTTTGTGCTTCATTAGTGTTGTTTTGTCTATCATGATTGTGGTTTGTGCTTCATTAGTGTTGTTTTGTCTATCGTGATTGTGGTTTGTGCTTCACTAGTGTTGTTTTGTCTATCATGATTGTGGTTTGTGCTTCATTAGTGTTGTTTTGTCTATCATGATTGTGGTTTGTGCCTCGTTAGTGTTGTTTAGTCTATCATGATTGTGGTTTGTGCTTCACTAGTGTTGTTTTGTCTATGGTGATTGTGGTTTGTGCTTCATTAGTGTTGTTTTGTCTATCGTGATTGTGGTTTGTGCTTCATTAGTGTTGTTTTGTCTATCATGATTGTGGTTTGTGCTTCATTAGTGTTGTTTTGTCTATCATGATTGTGGTTTGTGCTTCATTAGTGTTGTTTTGTCTATCATGATTGTGGTTTGTGCTTCATTAGTGTTGTTTTGTCTATCATGATTGTGGTTTGTGCTTCATTAGTGTAGTTTTGTCTATCGTGATTGTGGTTTGTGCTTCATTAGTGTTGTTTTGTCTATCATGATTGTGGTTTGTGCTTCATTAGTGTTGTTTTATCTATCATGATTGTGGTTTGTGCTTCATTAGTGTTGTTTTGTCTATCATGATTGTGGTTTGTGCTTCATTAGTGTTGTTTTGTCTATCATGATTGTGGTTTGTGCTTCATTAGTGTTGTTTTGTCTATCGTGATTGTGGTTTGTGCTTCATTAGTGTTGTTTTGTTTATCGTGATTGTGGTTTGTGCTTCATTAGTGTTGTTTTGTCTATCGTGATTGTGGTTTGTGCTTCATTAGTGTTGTTTTGTCTATCATGATTGTGGTTTGTGCTTCATTAGTGTTGTTTTGTCTATCGTGATTGTGGTTTGTGCTTCATTAGTGTTGTTTTGTCTATCATGATTGTGATTTGTGCTTCATTAGTGTTGTTTTGTCTATCGTGATTGTGGTTTGTGCTTCACTAGTGTTGTTTTGTCTATCGTGATTGTGGTTTGTGCTTCATTAGTGTTGTTTTGTCTATCATGATTGTGGTTTGTGCTTCATTAGTGTTGTTTTGTCTATCATGATTGTGGTTTGTGCTTCATTAGTGTTGTTTTGTCTATCGTGATTGTGGTTTATGCTTCACTAGTGTTGTTTTATCTATCGTGATTGTAGTTTGTGCTTCATTAGTGTTGTTTTGTCTATCGTGATTGTGGTTTGTGCTTCACTAGTGTTGTTTTGTCTATCATGATTGTGGTTTGTGCTTCATTAGTGTTGTTTTGTCTATCGTGATTGTGGTTTGTGCTTTACTAGTGTTGTTTTGTCTATCATGATTGTGGTTTGTGCTTCATTAGTGTTGTTTTGTCTATCATGATTGTGGTTTGTGCTTCACTAATGTTGTTTTGTCTATCATGATTGTGGTTTGTGCTTCATTAGTGTTGTTTTGTCTATCGTGATTGTGGTTTGTGCTTCATTAGTGTTGTTTTGTCTATCATGATTGTGGTTTGTGCTTCATTAGTGTAGTTTTGTCTATCATGATTGTGGTTTGTGCTTCATTAGTGTTGTTTTGTCTATCATGATTGTGGTTTGTGCTTCATTAGTGTTGTTTTGTCTATCATGATTGTGGTTTGTGCTTCATTAGTGTTGTTTTGTCTATCATGATTGTGGTTTGTGCTTCATTAGTGTTGTTTTGTCTATCATGATTGTGGTTTGTGCTTTATTAGTGTTGTTTTGTCTATCATGATTGTGGTTTGTGCTTCATTAGTGTTGTTTTGTCTATCATGATTGTGGTTTGTGCTTCATTAGTGTTGTTTTGTCTATCATGATTGTGGTTTGTGCTTCATTAGTGTTGTTTTGTCTATCATGATTGTGGTTTGTGCTTCATTAGTGTTGTTTTGTCTATCATGATTGTGGTTTGTGCTTCATTAGTGTTGTTTTGTCTATCATGATTGTGGTTTGTGCTTCATTAGTGTTATTTTGTCTATCATGATTGTGGTTTGTGCTTCATTAGTGTTGTTTTGTCTATCATGATTGTGGTTTGTGCTTCATTAGTGTTGTTTTGTCTATCATGATTGTGGTTTGTGCTTCATTAGTGTTGTTTTGTCTATCATGATTGTGGTTTGTGCTTCATTAGTGTTGTTTTGTCTATCATGATTGTGGTTTGTGCTTCATTAGTGTTGTTTTGTCTATCATGATTGTGGTTTGTGCTTCATTAGTGTTGTTTTGTCTATCATGATTGTGGTTTGTGCTTCATTAGTGTTGTTTTGTCTATCGTGATTGTGGTTTGTGCTTCACTAGTGTTGTTTTGTCTATCATGATTGTGGTTTGTGCTTCATTAGTGTTGTTTTGTCTATCATGATTGTGGTTTGTGCCTCATTAGTGTTGTTTAGTCTATCATGATTGTGGTTTGTGCTTCATTAGTGTTGTTTTGTCTATCGTGATTGTGGTTTGTGCTTCATTAGTGTTGTTTTGTCTATCGTGATTGTGGTTTGTGCTTCATTAGTGTTGTTTTGTCTATCATGATTGTGGTTTGTGCTTCATTAGTGTTGTTTTGTCTATCATGATTGTGGTTTGTGCTTCATTAGTGTTGTTTTGTCTATCATGATTGTGGTTTGTGCTTCATTAGTGTTGTTTTGTCTATCATGATTGTGGTTTGTGCTTCATTAGTGTAGTTTTGTCTATCGTGATTGTGGTTTGTGCTTCATTAGTGTTGTTTTGTCTATCATGATTGTGGTTTGTGCTTCATTAGTGTTGTTTTATCTATCATGATTGTGGTTTGTGCTTCATTAGTGTTGTTTTGTCTATCATGATTGTAGTTTGTGCTTCATTAGTGTTGTTTTGTCTATCATGATTGTGGTTTGTGCTTCATTAGTGTTGTTTTGTCTATCGTGATTGTGGTTTGTGCTTCATTAGTGTTGTTTTGTCTATCGTGATTGTGGTTTGTGCTTCATTAGTGTTGTTTTGTTTATCGTGATTGTGGTTTGTGCTTCATTAGTGTTGTTTTGTCTATCGTGATTGTGGTTTGTGCTTCATTAGTGTTGTTTTGTCTATCATGATTGTGGTTTGTGCTTCATTAGTGTTGTTTTGTCTATCGTGATTGTGGTTTGTGCTTCATTAGTGTTGTTTTGTCTATCATGATTGTGGTTTGTGCTTCATTAGTGTTGTTTTGTCTATCGTGATTGTGGTTTGTGCTTCACTAGTGTTGTTTTGTCTATCGTGATTGTGGTTTGTGCTTCATTAGTGTTGTTTTGTCTATCATGATTGTGGTTTGTGCTTCATTAGTGTTGTTTTGTCTATCATGATTGTGGTTTGTGCTTCATTAGTGTTGTTTTGTCTATCGTGATTGTGGTTTATGCTTCACTAGTGTTGTTTTATCTATCGTGATTGTAGTTTGTGCTTCATTAGTGTTGTTTTGTCTATCGTGATTGTGGTTTGTGCTTCACTAGTGTTGTTTTGTCTATCATGATTGTGGTTTGTGCTTCATTAGTGTTGTTTTGTCTATCGTGATTGTGGTTTGTGCTTTACTAGTGTTGTTTTGTCTATCATGATTGTGGTTTGTGCTTCATTAGTGTTGTTTTTTCTATCGTGATTGTGGTTTGTGCTTCACTAGTGTTGTTTTGTCTATCATGATTGTGGTTTGTGCTTCATTAGTGTTGTTTTGTCTATCATGATTGTGGTTTGTGCTTCATTAGTGTTGTTTTGTCTATCATGATTGTGGTTTGTGCTTCATTAGTGTTGTTTTGTCTATCATGATTGTGGTTTGTGCTTCATTGGTGTTGTTTTGTCTATCGTGATTGTGGTTCACTAGTGTTGTTTTGTCTATCATGATTGTGGTTTGTGCTTCATTAGTGTTGTTTTGTCTATCATGATTGTGGTTTGTGCTTCATTAGTGTTGTATTGTCTATCATGATTGTGGTTTGTGCTTCACTAATGTTGTTTTGTCTATCATGATTGTGGTTTGTACTTCATTAGTGTTGTTTTGTCTATCGTGATTGTGGTTTGTGCTTCATTAGTGTTGTTTTGTCTATCATGATTGTGGTTTGTGCTTCATTAGTGTTGTTTTGTCTATCATGATTGTGGTTTGTTCTTCATTAGTGTTGTTTTGTCTATCATGATTGTGGTTTGTGCTTCATTAGTGTTGTTTTGTCTATCATGATTGTGGTTTGTGCTTCATTAGTGTTGTTTTGTCTATCATGATTGTGGTTTGTGCTTCATTAGTGTTGTTTTGTCTATCATGATTGTGGTTTGTGCTTCATTAGTGTTGTTTTGTCTTTCATGATTGTGATTTGTGCTTCATTAGTGTTGTTTTGTCTATCATGATTGTGGTTTGTGCTTCATTAGTTTTGTTTTGTCTATCATGATTGTGGTTTGTGCTTCATTAGTGTTGTTTTGTCTATCATGATTGTGGTTTGTGCTTCATTAGTGTTGTTTTGTCTATCATGATTGTGGTTTGTGCTTCATTAGTGTTGTTTTGTCTATCATGATTGTGGTTTGTGCTTCATTAGTGTTGTTTTGTCTATCGTGATTGTGGTTTGTGCTTCATTAGTGTTGTTTTGTCTATCGTGATTGTGGTTTGTGCTTCATTAGTATTGTTTTGTCTATCATGATTGTGGTTTGTGCCTCATTAGTGTTGTTTAGTCTATCATGATTGTGGTTTGTGCTTCATTAGTGTTGTTTTGTCTATCGTGATTGTGGTTTGTGCTTCATTAGTGTTGTTTTGTCTATCGTGATTGTGGTTTGTGCTTCATTAGTGTTGTTTTGTCTATCATGATTGTGGTTTGTGCTTCATTAGTGTTGTTTTGTCTATCATGATTGTGGTTTGTGCTTCATTAGTGTTGTTTTGTCTATCATGATTGTGGTTTGTGCTTCATTAGTGTTGTTTTGTCTATCATGATTGTGGTTTGTGCTTCATTAGTGTAGTTTTGTCTATCGTGATTGTGGTTTGTGCTTCATTAGTGTTGTTTTGTCTATCATGATTGTGGTTTGTGCTTCATTAGTGTTGTTTTATCTATCATGATTGTGGTTTGTGCTTCATTAGTGTTGTTTTGTCTATCATGATTGTGGTTTGTGCTTCATTAGTGTTGTTTTGTCTATCATGATTGTGGTTTGTGCTTCATTAGTGTTGTTTTGTCTATCGTGATTGTGGTTTGTGCTTCATTAGTGTTGTTTTGTTTATCGTGATTGTGGTTTGTGCTTCATTAGTGTTGTTTTGTCTATCGTGATTGTGGTTTGTGCTTCATTAGTGTTGTTTTGTCTATCATGATTGTGGTTTGTGCTTCATTAGTGTTGTTTTGTCTATCGTGATTGTGGTTTGTGCTTCATTAGTGTTGTTTTGTCTATCATGATTGTGGTTTGTGCTTCATTAGTGTTGTTTTGTCTATCGTGATTGTGGTTTGTGCTTCATTAGTGTTGTTTTGTCTATCGTGATTGTGGTTTGTGCTTCATTAGTGTTGTTTTGTCTATCATGATTGTGGTTTGTGCTTCATTAGTGTTGTTTTGTCTATCATGATTGTGGTTTGTGCTTCATTAGTGTTGTTTTGTCTATCGTGATTGTGGTTTATGCTTCACTAGTGTTGTTTTATCTATCGTGATTGTAGTTTGTGCTTCATTAGTGTTGTTTTGTCTATCGCGATTGTGGTTTGTGCTTCACTAGTGTTGTTTTGTCTATCATGATTGTGGTTTGTTCTTCATTAGTGTTGTTTTGTCTATCGTGATTGTGGTTTGTGCTTTACTAGTGTTGTTTTGTCTATCATGATTGTGGTTTGTGCTTCATTAGTGTTGTTTTTTCTATCGTGATTGTGGTTTGTGCTTCACTAGTGTTGTTTTGTCTATCATGATTGTGGTTTGTGCTTCATTAGTGTTGTTTTGTCTATCATGATTGTGGTTTGTGCTTCATTAGTGTTGTTTTGTCTATCATGATTGTGGTTTGTGCTTCATTAGTGTTGTTTTGTCTATCATGATTGTGGTTTGTGCTTCATTGGTGTTGTTTTGTCTATCGTGATTGTGGTTCACTAGTGTTGTTTTGTCTATCATGATTGTGGTTTGTGCTTCATTAGTGTTGTTTTGTCTATCATGATTGTGGTTTGTGCTTCATTAGTGTTGTATTGTCTATCATGATTGTGGTTTGTGCTTCACTAATGTTGTTTTGTCAATCATGATTGTGGTTTGTGCTTCATTAGTGTTGTTTTGTCTATCGTGATTGTGGTTTGTGCTTCATTAGTGTTGTTTTGTCTATCATGATTGTGGTTTGTGCTTCATTAGTGTTGTTTTGTCTATCATGATTGTGGTTTGTGCTTCATTAGTGTTGTTTTGTCTATCATGATTGTGGTTTGTGCTTCATTAGTGTTGTTTTGTCTATCATGATTGTGGTTTGTGCTTCATTAGTGTTGTTTTGTCTATCATGATTGTGGTTTGTGCTTCATTAGTGTTGTTTTGTCTATCATGATTGTGGTTTGTGCTTCATTAGTGTTGTTTTGTCTATCATGATTGTGGTTTGTGCTTCATTAGTGTTGTTTTGTCTATCATGATTGTGGTTTGTGCTTCATTAGTGTTGTTTTGTCTATCATGATTGTGGTTTGTGCTTCATTAGTGTTGTTTTGTCTATCATGATTGTGGTTTGTGCTTCATTAGTGTTGTTTTGTCTATCATGATTGTGGTTTGTGCTTCATTAGTGTTGTTTTGTCTATCATGATTGTGGTTTGTGCTTCATTAGTGTTGTTTTGTCTATCATGATTGTGGTTTGTGCCTCATTAGTGTTGTTTTGTCTATCATGATTGTGGTTTGTGCTTCATTAGTGTTGTTTTGTCTATCGTGATTGTGGTTTGTGCTTCATTAGTGTTGTTTTGTCTATCGTGATTGTGGTTTGTGCTTCATTAGTGTTGTTTTGTCTATCATGATTGTGGTTTGTGCTTCATTAGTGTTGTTTTGTCTATCATGATTGTGGTTTGTGCTTCATTAGTGTTGTTTTGTCTATCATGATTGTGGTTTGTGCTTCATTAGTGTAGTTTTGTCTATCGTGATTGTGGTTTGTGCTTCATTAGCGTTGTTTTGTCTATCATGATTGTGGTTTGTGCTTCATTAGTTTTGTTTTATCTATCATGATTGTGGTTTGTGCTTCATTAGTGTTGTTTTGTCTATCATGATTGTGGTTTGTGCTTCATTAGTGTTGTTTTGTCTATCATGATTGTGGTTTGTGCTTCATTAGTGTTGTTTTGTCTATCGTGATAGTGGTTTGTGCTTCATTAGTGTTGTTTTGTTTATCGTGATTGTGGTTTGTGCTTCATTAGTGTTGTTTTGTCTATCGTGATTGTGGTTTGTGCTTCATTAGTGTTGTTTTGTCTATCATGATTGTGGTTTGTGCTTCATTAGTGTTGTTTTGTCTATCGTGATTGTGGTTTGTGCTTCATTAGTGTTGTTTTGTCTATCATGATTGTGGTTTGTGCTTCATTAGTGTTGTTTTGTCTATCGTGATTGTGGTTTGTGCTTCACTAGTGTTGTTTTGTCTATCGTGATTGTGGTTTGTGCTTCATTAGTGTTGTTTTGTCTATCATGATTGTGGTTTGTGCTTCATTAGTGTTGTTTTGTCTATCATGATTGTGGTTTGTGCTTCATTAGTGTTGTTTTGTCTATCGTGATTGTGGTTTATGCTTCACTAGTGTTGTTTTATCTATCGTGATTTGTGCTTCATTAGTGTTGTTTTGTCTATCGTGATTGTGGTTTGTGCTTCACTAGTGTTGTTTTGTCTATCATGATTGTGGTTTGTGCTTCATTAGTGTTGTTTTGTCTATCGTGATTGTGGTTTGTGCTTTACTAGTGTTGTTTTGTCTATCATGATTGTGGTTTGTGCTTCATTAGTGTTGTTTTGTCTATCGTGATTGTGGTTTGTGCTTCACTAGTGTTGTTTTGTCTATCATGATTGTGGTTTGTGCTTCATTAGTGTTGTTTTGTCTATCATGATTGTGGTTTGTGCTTCATTAGTGTTGTTTTGTCTATCATGATTGTGGTTTGTGCTTCATTAGTGTTGTTTTGTCTATCATGATTGTGGTTTGTGCTTCATTAGTGTTGTTTTGTCTATCATGATTGTGGTTTGTGCTTCATTGGTGTTGTTTTGTCTATCGTGATTGTGGTTTGTGCTTCACTAGTGTTGTTTTGTCTATCATGATTGTGGTTTGTGCTTCATTAGTGTTGTTTTGTCTATCATGATTGTGGTTTGTTCTTCATTAGTGTTGTTTTGTCTATCATGATTGTGGTTTGTGCTTCACTAATGTTGTTTTGTCTATCATGATTGTGGTTTGTGCTTCATTAGTGTTGTTTTGTCTATCGTGATTGTGGTTTGTGCTTCACTAGTGTTGTTTTGTCTATCATGATTGTGGTTTGTGCCTCGTTAGTGTTGTTTAGTCTATCATGATTGTGGTTTGTGCTTCACTAGTGTTGTTTTGTCTATGGTGATTGTGGTTTGTGCTTCATTAGTGTTGTTTTGTCTATCGTGATTGTGGTTTGTGCTTCATTAGTGTTGTTTTGTCTATCATGATTGTGGTTTGTGCTTCATTAGTGTTGTTTTGTCTATCATGATTGTGGTTTGTGCTTCATTAGTGTTGTTTTGTCTATCATGATTGTGGTTTGTGCTTCATTAGTGTTGTTTTGTCTATCATGATTGTGGTTTGTGCTTCATTAGTGTAGTTTTGTCTATCGTGATTGTGGTTTGTGCTTCATTAGTGTTGTTTTGTCTATCATGATTGTGGTTTGTGCTTCATTAGTGTTGTTTTATCTATCATGATTGTGGTTTGTGCTTCATTAGTGTTGTTTTGTCTATCATGATTGTGGTTTGTGCTTCATTAGTGTTGTTTTGTCTATCATGATTGTGGTTTGTGCTTCATTAGTGTTGTTTTGTCTATCGTGATTGTGGTTTGTGCTTCATTAGTGTTGTTTTGTTTATCGTGATTGTGGTTTGTGCTTCATTAGTGTTGTTTTGTCTATCGTGATTGTGGTTTGTGCTTCATTAGTGTTGTTTTGTCTATCATGATTGTGGTTTGTGCTTCATTAGTGTTGTTTTGTCTATCGTGATTGTGGTTTGTGCTTCATTAGTGTTGTTTTGTCTATCATGATTGTGGTTTGTGCTTCATTAGTGTTGTTTTGTCTATCGTGATTGTGGTTTGTGCTTCACTAGTGTTGTTTTGTCTATCGTGATTGTGGTTTGTGCTTCATTAGTGTTGTTTTGTCTATCATGATTGTGGTTTGTGCTTCATTAGTGTTGTTTTGTCTATCATGATTGTGGTTTGTGCTTCATTAGTGTTGTTTTGTCTATCGTGATTGTGGTTTATGCTTCACTAGTGTTGTTTTATCTATCGTGATTGTAGTTTGTGCTTCATTAGTGTTGTTTTGTCTATCGTGATTGTGGTTTGTGCTTCACTAGTGTTGTTTTGTCTATCATGATTGTGGTTTGTGCTTCATTAGTGTTGTTTTGTCTATCGTGATTGTGGTTTGTGCTTTACTAGTGTTGTTTTGTCTATCATGATTGTGGTTTGTGCTTCATTAGTGTTGTTTTGTCTATCATGATTGTGGTTTGTGCTTCACTAATGTTGTTTTGTCTATCATGATTGTGGTTTGTGCTTCATTAGTGTTGTTTTGTCTATCGTGATTGTGGTTTGTGCTTCATTAGTGTTGTTTTGTCTATCATGATTGTGGTTTGTGCTTCATTAGTGTAGTTTTGTCTATCATGATTGTGGTTTGTGCTTCATTAGTGTTGTTTTGTCTATCATGATTGTGGTTTGTGCTTCATTAGTGTTGTTTTGTCTATCATGATTGTGGTTTGTGCTTCATTAGTGTTGTTTTGTCTATCATGATTGTGGTTTGTGCTTCATTAGTGTTGTTTTGTCTATCATGATTGTGGTTTGTGCTTTATTAGTGTTGTTTTGTCTATCATGATTGTGGTTTGTGCTTCACTAGTGTTGTTTTGTCTATCATGATTGTGGTTTGTGCTTCATTAGTGTTGTTTTGTCTATCATGATTGTGGTTTGTGCTTCATTAGTGTTGTTTTGTCTATCATGATTGTGGTTTGTGCTTCATTAGTGTTGTTTTGTCTATCATGATTGTGGTTTGTGCTTCATTAGTGTTGTTTTGTCTATCATGATTGTGGTTTGTGCTTCATTAGTGTTATTTTGTCTATCATGATTGTGGTTTGTGCTTCATTAGTGTTGTTTTGTCTATCATGATTGTGGTTTGTGCTTCATTAGTGTTGTTTTGTCTATCATGATTGTGGTTTGTGCTTCATTAGTGTTGTTTTGTCTATCATGATTGTGGTTTGTGCTTCATTAGTGTTGTTTTGTCTATCATGATTGTGGTTTGTGCTTCATTAGTGTTGTTTTGTCTATCATGATTGTGGTTTGTGCTTCATTAGTGTTGTTTTGTCTATCATGATTGTGGTTTGTGCTTCATTAGTGTTGTTTTGTCTATCGTGATTGTGGTTTGTGCTTCACTAGTGTTGTTTTGTCTATCATGATTGTGGTTTGTGCTTCATTAGTGTTGTTTTGTCTATCATGATTGTGGTTTGTGCCTCATTAGTGTTGTTTAGTCTATCATGATTGTGGTTTGTGCTTCATTAGTGTTGTTTTGTCTATCGTGATTGTGGTTTGTGCTTCATTAGTGTTGTTTTGTCTATCGTGATTGTGGTTTGTGCTTCATTAGTGTTGTTTTGTCTATCATGATTGTGGTTTGTGCTTCATTAGTGTTGTTTTGTCTATCATGATTGTGGTTTGTGCTTCATTAGTGTTGTTTTGTCTATCATGATTGTGGTTTGTGCTTCATTAGTGTTGTTTTGTCTATCATGATTGTGGTTTGTGCTTCATTAGTGTAGTTTTGTCTATCGTGATTGTGGTTTGTGCTTCATTAGTGTTGTTTTGTCTATCATGATTGTGGTTTGTGCTTCATTAGTGTTGTTTTATCTATCATGATTGTGGTTTGTGCTTCATTAGTGTTGTTTTGTCTATCATGATTGTAGTTTGTGCTTCATTAGTGTTGTTTTGTCTATCATGATTGTGGTTTGTGCTTCATTAGTGTTGTTTTGTCTATCGTGATTGTGGTTTGTGCTTCATTAGTGTTGTTTTGTCTATCGTGATTGTGGTTTGTGCTTCATTAGTGTTGTTTTGTTTATCGTGATTGTGGTTTGTGCTTCATTAGTGTTGTTTTGTCTATCGTGATTGTGGTTTGTGCTTCATTAGTGTTGTTTTGTCTATCATGATTGTGGTTTGTGCTTCATTAGTGTTGTTTTGTCTATCGTGATTGTGGTTTGTGCTTCATTAGTGTTGTTTTGTCTATCATGATTGTGGTTTGTGCTTCATTAGTGTTGTTTTGTCTATCGTGATTGTGGTTTGTGCTTCACTAGTGTTGTTTTGTCTATCGTGATTGTGGTTTGTGCTTCATTAGTGTTGTTTTGTCTATCATGATTGTGGTTTGTGCTTCATTAGTGTTGTTTTGTCTATCATGATTGTGGTTTGTGCTTCATTAGTGTTGTTTTGTCTATCGTGATTGTGGTTTATGCTTCACTAGTGTTGTTTTATCTATCGTGATTGTAGTTTGTGCTTCATTAGTGTTGTTTTGTCTATCGTGATTGTGGTTTGTGCTTCACTAGTGTTGTTTTGTCTATCATGATTGTGGTTTGTGCTTCATTAGTGTTGTTTTGTCTATCGTGATTGTGGTTTGTGCTTTACTAGTGTTGTTTTGTCTATCATGATTGTGGTTTGTGCTTCATTAGTGTTGTTTTTTCTATCGTGATTGTGGTTTGTGCTTCACTAGTGTTGTTTTGTCTATCATGATTGTGGTTTGTGCTTCATTAGTGTTGTTTTGTCTATCATGATTGTGGTTTGTGCTTCATTAGTGTTGTTTTGTCTATCATGATTGTGGTTTGTGCTTCATTAGTGTTGTTTTGTCTATCATGATTGTGGTTTGTGCTTCATTGGTGTTGTTTTGTCTATCGTGATTGTGGTTCACTAGTGTTGTTTTGTCTATCATGATTGTGGTTTGTGCTTCATTAGTGTTGTTTTGTCTATCATGATTGTGGTTTGTGCTTCATTAGTGTTGTATTGTCTATCATGATTGTGGTTTGTGCTTCACTAATGTTGTTTTGTCTATCATGATTGTGGTTTGTACTTCATTAGTGTTGTTTTGTCTATCGTGATTGTGGTTTGTGCTTCATTAGTGTTGTTTTGTCTATCATGATTGTGGTTTGTGCTTCATTAGTGTTGTTTTGTCTATCATGATTGTGGTTTGTTCTTCATTAGTGTTGTTTTGTCTATCATGATTGTGGTTTGTGCTTCATTAGTGTTGTTTTGTCTATCATGATTGTGGTTTGTGCTTCATTAGTGTTGTTTTGTCTATCATGATTGTGGTTTGTGCTTCATTAGTGTTGTTTTGTCTATCATGATTGTGGTTTGTGCTTCATTAGTGTTGTTTTGTCTTTCATGATTGTGATTTGTGCTTCATTAGTGTTGTTTTGTCTATCATGATTGTGGTTTGTGCTTCATTAGTTTTGTTTTGTCTATCATGATTGTGGTTTGTGCTTCATTAGTGTTGTTTTGTCTATCATGATTGTGGTTTGTGCTTCATTAGTGTTGTTTTGTCTATCATGATTGTGGTTTGTGCTTCATTAGTGTTGTTTTGTCTATCATGATTGTGGTTTGTGCTTCATTAGTGTTGTTTTGTCTATCGTGATTGTGGTTTGTGCTTCATTAGTGTTGTTTTGTCTATCGTGATTGTGGTTTGTGCTTCATTAGTATTGTTTTGTCTATCATGATTGTGGTTTGTGCCTCATTAGTGTTGTTTAGTCTATCATGATTGTGGTTTGTGCTTCATTAGTGTTGTTTTGTCTATCGTGATTGTGGTTTGTGCTTCATTAGTGTTGTTTTGTCTATCGTGATTGTGGTTTGTGCTTCATTAGTGTTGTTTTGTCTATCATGATTGTGGTTTGTGCTTCATTAGTGTTGTTTTGTCTATCATGATTGTGGTTTGTGCTTCATTAGTGTTGTTTTGTCTATCATGATTGTGGTTTGTGCTTCATTAGTGTTGTTTTGTCTATCATGATTGTGGTTTGTGCTTCATTAGTGTAGTTTTGTCTATCGTGATTGTGGTTTGTGCTTCATTAGTGTTGTTTTGTCTATCATGATTGTGGTTTGTGCTTCATTAGTGTTGTTTTATCTATCATGATTGTGGTTTGTGCTTCATTAGTGTTGTTTTGTCTATCATGATTGTGGTTTGTGCTTCATTAGTGTTGTTTTGTCTATCATGATTGTGGTTTGTGCTTCATTAGTGTTGTTTTGTCTATCGTGATTGTGGTTTGTGCTTCATTAGTGTTGTTTTGTTTATCGTGATTGTGGTTTGTGCTTCATTAGTGTTGTTTTGTCTATCGTGATTGTGGTTTGTGCTTCATTAGTGTTGTTTTGTCTATCATGATTGTGGTTTGTGCTTCATTAGTGTTGTTTTGTCTATCGTGATTGTGGTTTGTGCTTCATTAGTGTTGTTTTGTCTATCATGATTGTGGTTTGTGCTTCATTAGTGTTGTTTTGTCTATCGTGATTGTGGTTTGTGCTTCATTAGTGTTGTTTTGTCTATCGTGATTGTGGTTTGTGCTTCATTAGTGTTGTTTTGTCTATCATGATTGTGGTTTGTGCTTCATTAGTGTTGTTTTGTCTATCATGATTGTGGTTTGTGCTTCATTAGTGTTGTTTTGTCTATCGTGATTGTGGTTTATGCTTCACTAGTGTTGTTTTATCTATCGTGATTGTAGTTTGTGCTTCATTAGTGTTGTTTTGTCTATCGCGATTGTGGTTTGTGCTTCACTAGTGTTGTTTTGTCTATCATGATTGTGGTTTGTTCTTCATTAGTGTTGTTTTGTCTATCGTGATTGTGGTTTGTGCTTTACTAGTGTTGTTTTGTCTATCATGATTGTGGTTTGTGCTTCATTAGTGTTGTTTTTTCTATCGTGATTGTGGTTTGTGCTTCACTAGTGTTGTTTTGTCTATCATGATTGTGGTTTGTGCTTCATTAGTGTTGTTTTGTCTATCATGATTGTGGTTTGTGCTTCATTAGTGTTGTTTTGTCTATCATGATTGTGGTTTGTGCTTCATTAGTGTTGTTTTGTCTATCATGATTGTGGTTTGTGCTTCATTGGTGTTGTTTTGTCTATCGTGATTGTGGTTCACTAGTGTTGTTTTGTCTATCATGATTGTGGTTTGTGCTTCATTAGTGTTGTTTTGTCTATCATGATTGTGGTTTGTGCTTCATTAGTGTTGTATTGTCTATCATGATTGTGGTTTGTGCTTCACTAATGTTGTTTTGTCAATCATGATTGTGGTTTGTGCTTCATTAGTGTTGTTTTGTCTATCGTGATTGTGGTTTGTGCTTCATTAGTGTTGTTTTGTCTATCATGATTGTGGTTTGTGCTTCATTAGTGTTGTTTTGTCTATCATGATTGTGGTTTGTGCTTCATTAGTGTTGTTTTGTCTATCATGATTGTGGTTTGTGCTTCATTAGTGTTGTTTTGTCTATCATGATTGTGGTTTGTGCTTCATTAGTGTTGTTTTGTCTATCATGATTGTGGTTTGTGCTTCATTAGTGTTGTTTTGTCTATCATGATTGTGGTTTGTGCTTCATTAGTGTTGTTTTGTCTATCATGATTGTGGTTTGTGCTTCATTAGTGTTGTTTTGTCTATCATGATTGTGGTTTGTGCTTCATTAGTGTTGTTTTGTCTATCATGATTGTGGTTTGTGCTTCATTAGTGTTGTTTTGTCTATCATGATTGTGGTTTGTGCTTCATTAGTGTTGTTTTGTCTATCATGATTGTGGTTTGTGCTTCATTAGTGTTGTTTTGTCTATCATGATTGTGGTTTGTGCTTCATTAGTGTTGTTTTGTCTATCATGATTGTGGTTTGTGCCTCATTAGTGTTGTTTTGTCTATCATGATTGTGGTTTGTGCTTCATTAGTGTTGTTTTGTCTATCGTGATTGTGGTTTGTGCTTCATTAGTGTTGTTTTGTCTATCGTGATTGTGGTTTGTGCTTCATTAGTGTTGTTTTGTCTATCATGATTGTGGTTTGTGCTTCATTAGTGTTGTTTTGTCTATCATGATTGTGGTTTGTGCTTCATTAGTGTTGTTTTGTCTATCATGATTGTGGTTTGTGCTTCATTAGTGTAGTTTTGTCTATCGTGATTGTGGTTTGTGCTTCATTAGCGTTGTTTTGTCTATCATGATTGTGGTTTGTGCTTCATTAGTTTTGTTTTATCTATCATGATTGTGGTTTGTGCTTCATTAGTGTTGTTTTGTCTATCATGATTGTGGTTTGTGCTTCATTAGTGTTGTTTTGTCTATCATGATTGTGGTTTGTGCTTCATTAGTGTTGTTTTGTCTATCGTGATAGTGGTTTGTGCTTCATTAGTGTTGTTTTGTTTATCGTGATTGTGGTTTGTGCTTCATTAGTGTTGTTTTGTCTATCGTGATTGTGGTTTGTGCTTCATTAGTGTTGTTTTGTCTATCATGATTGTGGTTTGTGCTTCATTAGTGTTGTTTTGTCTATCGTGATTGTGGTTTGTGCTTCATTAGTGTTGTTTTGTCTATCATGATTGTGGTTTGTGCTTCATTAGTGTTGTTTTGTCTATCGTGATTGTGGTTTGTGCTTCACTAGTGTTGTTTTGTCTATCGTGATTGTGGTTTGTGCTTCATTAGTGTTGTTTTGTCTATCATGATTGTGGTTTGTGCTTCATTAGTGTTGTTTTGTCTATCATGATTGTGGTTTGTGCTTCATTAGTGTTGTTTTGTCTATCGTGATTGTGGTTTATGCTTCACTAGTGTTGTTTTATCTATCGTGATTTGTGCTTCATTAGTGTTGTTTTGTCTATCGTGATTGTGGTTTGTGCTTCACTAGTGTTGTTTTGTCTATCATGATTGTGGTTTGTGCTTCATTAGTGTTGTTTTGTCTATCGTGATTGTGGTTTGTGCTTTACTAGTGTTGTTTTGTCTATCATGATTGTGGTTTGTGCTTCATTAGTGTTGTTTTGTCTATCGTGATTGTGGTTTGTGCTTCACTAGTGTTGTTTTGTCTATCATGATTGTGGTTTGTGCTTCATTAGTGTTGTTTTGTCTATCATGATTGTGGTTTGTGCTTCATTAGTGTTGTTTTGTCTATCATGATTGTGGTTTGTGCTTCATTAGTGTTGTTTTGTCTATCATGATTGTGGTTTGTGCTTCATTAGTGTTGTTTTGTCTATCATGATTGTGGTTTGTGCTTCATTGGTGTTGTTTTGTCTATCGTGATTGTGGTTTGTGCTTCACTAGTGTTGTTTTGTCTATCATGATTGTGGTTTCTGCTTCATTAGTGTTGTTTTGTCTATCATGATTGTGGTTTGTTCTTCATTAGTGTTGTTTTGTCTATCATGATTGTGGTTTGTGCTTCACTAATGTTGTTTTGTCTATCATGATTGTGGTTTGTGCTTCATTAGTGTTGTTTTGTCTATCGTGATTGTGGTTTGTGCTTCACTAGTGTTGTTTTGTCTATCATGATTGTGGTTTGTGCTTCATTAGTGTTGTTTTGTCTATCATGATTGTGGTTTGTGCTTCATTAGTGTTGTTTTGTCTATCGTGATTGTGGTTTATGCTTCACTAGTGTTGTTTTATCTATCGTGATTGTAGTTTGTGCTTCATTAGTGTTGTTTTGTCTATCGTGATTGTGGTTTGTGCTTCACTAGTGTTGTTTTGTCTATCATGATTGTGGTTTGTGCTTCATTAGTGTTGTTTTGTCTATCGTGATTGTGGTTTGTGCTTTACTAGTGTTGTTTTGTCTATCATGATTGTGGTTTGTGCTTCATTAGTGTTGTTTTGTCTATCGTGATTGTGGTTTGTGCTTCACTAGTGTTGTTTTGTCTATCATGATTGTGGTTTGTGCTTCATTAGTGTTGTTTTGTCTATCATGATTGTGGTTTGTGCTTCACTAATGTTGTTTTGTCTATCATGATTGTGGTTTGTGCTTCATTAGTGTTGTTTTGTCTATCGTGATTGTGGTTTGTGCTTCATTAGTGTTGTTTTGTCTATCATGATTGTGGTTTGTGCTTCATTAGTGTAGTTTTGTCTATCATGATTGTGGTTTGTGCTTCATTAGTGTTGTTTTGTCTATCATGATTGTGGTTTGTGCTTCATTAGTGTTGTTTTGTCTATCATGATTGTGGTTTGTGCTTCATTAGTGTTGTTTTGTCTATCATGATTGTGGTTTGTGCTTCATTAGTGTTGTTTTGTCTATCATGATTGTGGTTTGTGCTTTATTAGTGTTGTTTTGTCTATCATGATTGTGGTTTGTGCTTCATTAGTGTTGTTTTGTCTATCATGATTGTGGTTTGTGCTTCATTAGTGTTGTTTTGTCTATCATGATTGTGGTTTGTGCTTCATTAGTGTTGTTTTGTCTATCATGATTGTGGTTTGTGCTTCATTAGTGTTGTTTTGTCTATCATGATTGTGGTTTGTGCTTCATTAGTGTTGTTTTGTCTATCATGATTGTGGTTTGTGCTTCATTAGTGTTATTTTGTCTATCATGATTGTGGTTTGTGCTTCATTAGTGTTGTTTTGTCTATCATGATTGTGGTTTGTGCTTCATTAGTGTTGTTTTGTCTATCATGATTGTGGTTTGTGCTTCATTAGTGTTGTTTTGTCTATCATGATTGTGGTTTGTGCTTCATTAGTGTTGTTTTGTCTATCATGATTGTGGTTTGTGCTTCATTAATGTTGTTTTGTCTATCATGATTGTGGTTTGTGCTTCATTAGTGTTGTTTTGTCTATCATGATTGTGGTTTGTGCTTCATTAGTGTTGTTTTGTCTATCGTGATTGTGGTTTGTGCTTCATTAGTGTTGTTTTGTCTATCATGATTGTGGTTTGTGCCTCATTAGTGTTGTTTAGTCTATCATGATTGTGGTTTGTGCTTCATTAGTGTTGTTTTGTCTATCGTGATTGTGGTTTGTGCTTCATTAGTGTTGTTTTGTCTATCGTGATTGTGGTTTGTGCTTCATTAGTGTTGTTTTGTCTATCATGATTGTGGTTTGTGCTTCATTAGTGTTGTTTTGTCTATCATGATTGTGGTTTGTGCTTCATTAGTGTTGTTTTGTCTATCATGATTGTGGTTTGTGCTTCATTAGTGTTGTTTTGTCTATCATGATTGTGGTTTGTGCTTCATTAGTGTAGTTTTGTCTATCGTGATTGTGGTTTGTGCTTCATTAGTGTTGTTTTGTCTATCATGATTGTGGTTTGTGCTTCATTAGTGTTGTTTTATCTATCATGATTGTGGTTTGTGCTTCATTAGTGTTGTTTTGTCTATCATGATTGTAGTTTGTGCTTCATTAGTGTTGTTTTGTCTATCATGATTGTGGTTTGTGCTTCATTAGTGTTGTTTTGTCTATCGTGATTGTGGTTTGTGCTTCATTAGTGTTGTTTTGTCTATCGTGATTGTGGTTTGTGCTTCATTAGTGTTGTTTTGTTTATCGTGATTGTGGTTTGTGCTTCATTAGTGTTGTTTTGTCTATCGTGATTGTGGTTTGTGCTTCATTAGTGTTGTTTTGTCTATCATGATTGTGGTTTGTGCTTCATTAGTGTTGTTTTGTCTATCGTGATTGTGGTTTGTGCTTCATTAGTGTTGTTTTGTCTATCATGATTGTGGTTTGTGCTTCATTAGTGTTGTTTTGTCTATCGTGATTGTGGTTTGTGCTTCACTAGTGTTGTTTTGTCTATCGTGATTGTGGTTTGTGCTTCATTAGTGTTGTTTTGTCTATCATGATTGTGGTTTGTGCTTCATTAGTGTTGTTTTGTCTATCATGATTGTGGTTTGTGCTTCATTAGTGTTGTTTTGTCTATCGTGATTGTGGTTTATGCTTCACTAGTGTTGTTTTATCTATCGTGATTGTAGTTTGTGCTTCATTAGTGTTGTTTTGTCTATCGTGATTGTGGTTTGTGCTTCACTAGTGTTGTTTTGTCTATCATGATTGTGGTTTGTGCTTCATTAGTGTTGTTTTGTCTATCGTGATTGTGGTTTGTGCTTTACTAGTGTTGTTTTGTCTATCATGATTGTGGTTTGTGCTTCATTAGTGTTGTTTTTTCTATCGTGATTGTGGTTTGTGCTTCACTAGTGTTGTTTTGTCTATCATGATTGTGGTTTGTGCTTCATTAGTGTTGTTTTGTCTATCATGATTGTGGTTTGTGCTTCATTAGTGTTGTTTTGTCTATCATGATTGTGGTTTGTGCTTCATTAGTGTTGTTTTGTCTATCATGATTGTGGTTTGTGCTTCATTGGTGTTGTTTTGTCTATCGTGATTGTGGTTCACTAGTGTTGTTTTGTCTATCATGATTGTGGTTTGTGCTTCATTAGTGTTGTTTTGTCTATCATGATTGTGGTTTGTGCTTCATTAGTGTTGTATTGTCTATCATGATTGTGGTTTGTGCTTCACTAATGTTGTTTTGTCTATCATGATTGTGGTTTGTACTTCATTAGTGTTGTTTTGTCTATCGTGATTGTGGTTTGTGCTTCATTAGTGTTGTTTTGTCTATCATGATTGTGGTTTGTGCTTCATTAGTGTTGTTTTGTCTATCATGATTGTGGTTTGTTCTTCATTAGTGTTGTTTTGTCTATCATGATTGTGGTTTGTGCTTCATTAGTGTTGTTTTGTCTATCATGATTGTGGTTTGTGCTTCATTAGTGTTGTTTTGTCTATCATGATTGTGGTTTGTGCTTCATTAGTGTTGTTTTATCTATCATGATTGTGGTTTGTGCTTCATTAGTGTTGTTTTGTCTTTCATGATTGTGATTTGTGCTTCATTAGTGTTGTTTTGTCTATCATGATTGTGGTTTGTGCTTCATTAGTTTTGTTTTGTCTATCATGATTGTGGTTTGTGCTTCATTAGTGTTGTTTTGTCTATCATGATTGTGGTTTGTGCTTCATTAGTGTTGTTTTGTCTATCATGATTGTGGTTTGTGCTTCATTAGTGTTGTTTTGTCTATCATGATTGTGGTTTGTGCTTCATTAGTGTTGTTTTGTCTATCGTGATTGTGGTTTGTGCTTCATTAGTGTTGTTTTGTCTATCGTGATTGTGGTTTGTGCTTCATTAGTGTTGTTTTGTCTATCATGATTGTGGTTTGTGCCTCATTAGTGTTGTTTAGTCTATCATGATTGTGGTTTGTGCTTCATTAGTGTTGTTTTGTCTATCGTGATTGTGGTTTGTGCTTCATTAGTGTTGTTTTGTCTATCGTGATTGTGGTTTGTGCTTCATTAGTGTTGTTTTGTCTATCATGATTGTGGTTTGTGCTTCATTAGTGTTGTTTTGTCTATCATGATTGTGGTTTGTACTTCATTAGTGTTGTTTTGTCTATCATGATTGTGGTTTGTGCTTCATTAGTGTTGTTTTGTCTATCGTGATTGTGGTTTGTGCTTCATTAGTGTTGTTTTGTCTATCATGATTGTGGTTTGTGCTTCATTAGTGTTGTTTTATCTATCATGATTGTGGTTTGTGCTTCATTAGTGTTGTTTTGTCTATCATGATTGTGGTTTGTGCTTCATTAGTGTTGTTTTGTCTATCATGATTGTGGTTTGTGCTTCATTAGTGTTGTTTTGTCTATCGTGATTGTGGTTTGTGCTTCATTAGTGTTGTTTTGTTTATCGTGATTGTGGTTTGTGCTTCATTAGTGTTGTTTTGTCTATCGTGATTGTGGTTTGTGCTTCATTAGTGTTGTTTTGTCTATCATGATTGTGGTTTGTGCTTCATTAGTGTTGTTTTGTCTATCGTGATTGTGGTTTGTGCTTCATTAGTGTTGTTTTGTCTATCATGATTGTGGTTTGTGCTTCATTAGTGTTGTTTTGTCTATCGTGATTGTGGTTTGTGCTTCATTAGTGTTGTTTTGTCTATCGTGATTGTGGTTTGTGCTTCATTAGTGTTGTTTTGTCTATCATGATTGTGGTTTGTGCTTCATTAGTGTTGTTTTGTCTATCATGATTGTGGTTTGTGCTTCATTAGTGTTGTTTTGTCTATCGTGATTGTGGTTTATGCTTCACTAGTGTTGTTTTATCTATCGTGATTGTAGTTTGTGCTTCATTAGTGTTGTTTTGTCTATCGCGATTGTGGTTTGTGCTTCACTAGTGTTGTTTTGTCTATCATGATTGTGGTTTGTTCTTCATTAGTGTTGTTTTGTCTATCGTGATTGTGGTTTGTGCTTTACTAGTGTTGTTTTGTCTATCATGATTGTGGTTTGTGCTTCATTAGTGTTGTTTTTTCTATCGTGATTGTGGTTTGTGCTTCACTAGTGTTGTTTTGTCTATCATGATTGTGGTTTGTGCTTCATTAGTGTTGTTTTGTCTATCATGATTGTGGTTTGTGCTTCATTAGTGTTGTTTTGTCTATCATGATTGTGGTTTGTGCTTCATTAGTGTTGTTTTGTCTATCATGATTGTGGTTTGTGCTTCATTGGTGTTGTTTTGTCTATCGTGATTGTGGTTCACTAGTGTTGTTTTGTCTATCATGATTGTGGTTTGTGCTTCATTAGTGTTGTTTTGTCTATCATGATTGTGGTTTGTGCTTCATTAGTGTTGTATTGTCTATCATGATTGTGGTTTGTGCTTCACTAATGTTGTTTTGTCAATCATGATTGTGGTTTGTGCTTCATTAGTGTTGTTTTGTCTATCGTGATTGTGGTTTGTGCTTCATTAGTGTTGTTTTGTCTATCATGATTGTGGTTTGTGCTTCATTAGTGTTGTTTTGTCTATCATGATTGTGGTTTGTGCTTCATTAGTGTTGTTTTGTCTATCATGATTGTGGTTTGTGCTTCATTAGTGTTGTTTTGTCTATCATGATTGTGGTTTGTGCTTCATTAGTGTTGTTTTGTCTATCATGATTGTGGTTTGTGCTTCATTAGTGTTGTTTTGTCTATCATGATTGTGGTTTGTGCTTCATTAGTGTTGTTTTGTCTATCATGATTGTGGTTTGTGCTTCATTAGTGTTGTTTTGTCTATCATGATTGTGGTTTGTGCTTCATTAGTGTTGTTTTGTCTATCATGATTGTGGTTTGTGCTTCATTAGTGTTGTTTTGTCTATCATGATTGTGGTTTGTGCTTCATTAGTGTTGTTTTGTCTATCATGATTGTGGTTTGTGCTTCATTAGTGTTGTTTTGTCTATCATGATTGTGGTTTGTGCTTCATTAGTGTTGTTTTGTCTATCATGATTGTGGTTTGTGCCTCATTAGTGTTGTTTTGTCTATCATGATTGTGGTTTGTGCTTCATTAGTGTTGTTTTGTCTATCGTGATTGTGGTTTGTGCTTCATTAGTGTTGTTTTGTCTATCGTGATTGTGGTTTGTGCTTCATTAGTGTTGTTTTGTCTATCATGATTGTGGTTTGTGCTTCATTAGTGTTGTTTTGTCTATCATGATTGTGGTTTGTGCTTCATTAGTGTTGTTTTGTCTATCATGATTGTGGTTTGTGCTTCATTAGTGTAGTTTTGTCTATCGTGATTGTGGTTTGTGCTTCATTAGCGTTGTTTTGTCTATCATGATTGTGGTTTGTGCTTCATTAGTTTTGTTTTATCTATCATGATTGTGGTTTGTGCTTCATTAGTGTTGTTTTGTCTATCATGATTGTGGTTTGTGCTTCATTAGTGTTGTTTTGTCTATCATGATTGTGGTTTGTGCTTCATTAGTGTTGTTTTGTCTATCGTGATAGTGGTTTGTGCTTCATTAGTGTTGTTTTGTTTATCGTGATTGTGGTTTGTGCTTCATTAGTGTTGTTTTGTCTATCGTGATTGTGGTTTGTGCTTCATTAGTGTTGTTTTGTCTATCATGATTGTGGTTTGTGCTTCATTAGTGTTGTTTTGTCTATCGTGATTGTGGTTTGTGCTTCATTAGTGTTGTTTTGTCTATCATGATTGTGGTTTGTGCTTCATTAGTGTTGTTTTGTCTATCGTGATTGTGGTTTGTGCTTCACTAGTGTTGTTTTGTCTATCGTGATTGTGGTTTGTGCCTCATTAGTGTTGTTTTGTCTATCATGATTGTGGTTTGTGCTTCATTAGTGTTGTTTTGTCTATCATGATTGTGGTTTGTGCTTCATTAGTGTTGTTTTGTCTATCGTGATTGTGGTTTATGCTTCACTAGTGTTGTTTTGTCTATCGTGATTGTGGTTTGTGCTTCACTAGTGTTGTTTTGTCTATCATGATTGTGGTTTGTGCTTCATTAGTGTTGTTTTGTCTATCGTGATTGTGGTTTGTGCTTTACTAGTGTTGTTTTGTCTATCATGATTGTGGTTTGTGCTTCATTAGTGTTGTTTTGTCTATCGTGATTGTGGTTTGTGCTTCACTAGTGTTGTTTTGTCTATCATGATTGTGGTTTGTGCTTCATTAGTGTTGTTTTGTCTATCATGATTGTGGTTTGTGCTTCATTAGTGTTGTTTTGTCTATCATGATTGTGGTTTGTGCTTCATTAGTGTTGTTTTGTCTATCATGATTGTGGTTTGTGCTTCATTGGTGTTGTTTTGTCTATCGTGATTGTGGTTCACTAGTGTTGTTTTGTCTATCATGATTGTGGTTTGTGCTTCATTAGTGTTGTTTTGTCTATCATGATTGTGGTTTGTGCTTCATTAGTGTTGTTTTGTCTATCATGATTGTGGTTTGTGCTTCACTAATGTTGTTTTGTCTATCATGATTGTGGTTTGTGCTTCACTAATGTTGTTTTGTCTATCATGATTGTGGTTTGTGCTTCATTAGTGTTGTTTTGTCTATCGTGATTGTGGTTTGTGCTTCACTAGTGTTGTTTTGTCTATCATGATTGTGGTTTGTGCTTCATTAGTGTTGTTTTGTCTATCATGATTGTGGTTTGTGCTTCATTAGTGTTGTTTTGTCTATCATGATTGTGGTTTGTGCTTCACTAAGGTTGTTTTGTCTATCATGATTGTGGTTTGTGCTTCATTAGTGTTGTTTTTGTCATCGTGATTGTGGTTTGTGCTTCATTAGTGTTGTTTTGTCTATCATGATTGTGGTTTGTGCTTCATTAGTGTTGTTTTGTCTATCATGATTGTGGTTTGTGCTTCACTAGTGTTGTTTTGTCTATCATGATTGTGGTTTGTGCTTCATTAGTGTTGTTTTGTCTATCATGATTGTGGTTTGTGCTTCATTAGTGTTGTTTTGTCTATCGTGATTGTGGTTTGTGCTTCACTAATGTTGCTTTGTCTATCATGATTGTGGTTTGTGCTTCATTAGTGTTGTTTTGTCTATCGTGATTGTGGTTTGTGCATCATTAGTGTTGTTTTGTCTATCATGATTGTGGTTTGTGCTTCATTAGTGTTGTTTTGTCTATCATGATTGTGGTTTGTGCTTCATTAGTGTTGTTTTGTCTATCATGATTGTGGTTTGTGCTTCATTAGTGTTGTTTTGTCTATCATGATTGTGGTTTGTGCTTCATTAGTGTTGTTTTGTCTATCATGATTGTGGTTTGTGCTTCATTAGTGTTGTTTTGTCTATCATGATTGTGGTTTGTGCTTCATTAGTGTTGTTTTGTCTATCATGATTGTGGTTTGTGCTTCATTAGTGTTATTTTGTCTATCATGATTCTGGTTTGTGCTTCATTAGTGTTGTTTTGTCTATCATGATTGTGGTTTGTGCTTCATTAGTGTTGTTTTGTCTATCATGATTGTGGTTTGTGCTTCATTAGTGTTGTTTTGTCTATCATGATTGTGGTTTGTGCTTCATTAGTGTTGTTTTGTCTATCATGATTGTGGTTAATGCTTCATTAGTGTTGTTTTGTCTATCATGATTGTGGTTTGTGCTTCATTAGTGTTGTTTTGTCTATCATGATTGTGGTTTGTGCTTCATTAGTGTTGTTTTGTCTATCATGATTGTGGTTTGTGCTTCATTAGTGTTGTTTTGTCTATCATGATTGTGGTTTGTGCTTCATTAGTGTTGTTTTGTCTATCATGATTTTGGTTTGTGCTTCATTAGTGTTGTTTTGTCTATCATGATTGTGGTTTGTGCTTCATTAGTGTTGTTTTGTCTATCATGATTGTGGTTTGTGCTTCATTATTGTTGTTTTGTCTATCATGATTGTGGTTTGTGCTTCATTAGTTGTTTTGTCTATCGTGATTGTGGTTTGTGCTTCATTAGTGTTGTTTTGTCTATCGTGATTGTGGTTTGTGCTTCATTAGTGTTGTTTTGTCTATCATGATTGTGGTTTGTGCTTCATTAGTGTTGTTTTGTCTATCATGATTGTGGTTTGTGCTTCATTAGTGTTGTTTTGTCTATCATGATTGTGGTTTGTGCTTCATTAGTGTTGTTTTGTCTATCGTGATTGTGGTTTGTGCTTCATTAGTGTTGTTTTGTCTATCGTGATTGTGGTTTGTGCTTCATTAGTGTTGTTTTGTCTATCTTGATTGTGGTTTGTGCTTCATTAGTGTTGTTTTGTCTATCATGATTGTGGTTTGTGCTTCATTAGTGTTGTTTTGTCTATCATGATTGTGGTTTGTGCTTCATTAGTGTTGTTTTGTCTATCATGATTGTGGTTTGTGCTTCATTAGTGTTGTTTTGTCTATCGTGATTGTGGTTTGTGCTTCATTAGTGTTGTTTTGTCTATCATGATTGTGGTTTGTACTTCATTAGTGTTGTTTTGTCTATCGTGATTGTGGTTTGTGCTTCATTAGTGTTGTTTTGTCTATCATGATTGTGGTTTGTGCTTCATTAGTGTTGTTTTGTCTATCATGATTGTGGTTTGTGCTTCATTAGTGTTGTTTTGTCTATCATGATTGTGGTTTGTGCTTCACTAGTGTTGTTTTGTCTATGATGATTGTGGTTTGTGTTTCATTAGTGTTGTTTTGTCTATCAGGATTGTGGTTTGTGCTTCACTAGTGTTGTTTTGTCTATCATGATTGTGGTTTGTGCTTCATTAGTGTTGTTTTGTCTATCGTGATTGTGGTTTGTGCTTCATTAGTGTTGTTTTGTCTATCGTGATTGTGGTTTGTGCTTCATTAGTGTTGTTTTGTCTATCAGGATTGTGGTTTTGTGCTTCACTAGTGTTGTTTTGTCTATCATGATTGTGGTTTGTGCTTCATTAGTGTTGTTTTGTCTATCGTGATTGTGGTTTGTGCTTCATTAGTGTTGTTTTGTCTATCATGATTGTGGTTTGTGCTTCATTAGTGTTGTTTTGTCTATCATGATTGTGGTTTGTGCTTCATTAGTGTTGTTTTGTCTATCATGATTGTGGTTTGTGCTTCATTAGTGTTGTTTTGTCTATCATGATTGTGGTTTGTGCTTCATTAGTGTTGTTTTGTCTATCATGATTGTGGTTTGTGCTTCATTAGTGTAGTTTTGTCTATCGTGATTGTGGTTTGTGCTTCATTAGTGTTGTTTTGTCTATCATGATTGTGGTTTGTGCTTCATTAGTGTTGTTTTATCTATCATGATTGTGGTTTGTGCTTCATTAGTGTTGTTTTGTCTATCATGATTGTGGTTTGTGCTTCATTAGTGTTGTTTTGTCTATCATGATTGTGGTTTGTGCTTCATTAGTGTTGTTTTGTCTATCGTGATTGTGGTTTGTGCTTCATTAGTGTTGTTTTGTTTATCGTGATTGTGGTTTGTGCTTCATTAGTGTTGTTTTGTCTATCGTGATTGTGGTTTGTGCTTCATTAGTGTTGTTTTGTCTATCATGATTGTGGTTTGTGCATCATTAGTGTTGTTTTGTCTATCATGATTGTGGTTTGTGCTTCATTAGTGTTGTTTTGTCTATCGTGATTGTGGTTTATGCTTCACTAGTGTTGTTTTATCTATCGTGATTGTAGTTTGTGCTTCATTAGTGTTGTTTTGTCTATCGCGATTGTGGTTTGTGCTTCACTAGTGTTGTTTTGTCTATCATGATTGTGGTTTGTTCTTCATTAGTGTTGTTTTGTCTATCGTGATTGTGGTTTGTGCTTTACTAGTGTTGTTTTGTCTATCATGATTGTGGTTTGTGCTTCATTAGTGTTGTTTTTTCTATCGTGATTGTGGTTTGTGCTTCACTAGTGTTGTTTTGTCTATCATGATTGTGGTTTGTGCTTCATTAGTGTTGTTTTGTCTATCATGATTGTGGTTTGTGCTTCATTAGTGTTGTTTTGTCTATCATGATTGTGGTTTGTGCTTCATTAGTGTTGTTTTGTCTATCATGATTGTGGTTTGTGCTTCATTGGTGTTGTTTTGTCTATCGTGATTGTGGTTCACTAGTGTTGTTTTGTCTATCATGATTGTGGTTTGTGCTTCATTAGTGTTGTTTTGTCTATCATGATTGTGGTTTGTGCTTCATTAGTGTTGTATTGTCTATCATGATTGTGGTTTGTGCTTCACTAATGTTGTTTTGTCAATCATGATTGTGGTTTGTGCTTCATTAGTGTTGTTTTGTCTATCGTGATTGTGGTTTGTGCTTCATTAGTGTTGTTTTGTCTATCATGATTGTGGTTTGTGCTTCATTAGTGTTGTTTTGTCTATCATGATTGTGGTTTGTGCTTCATTAGTGTTGTTTTGTCTATCATGATTGTGGTTTGTGCTTCATTAGTGTTGTTTTGTCTATCATGATTGTGGTTTGTGCTTCATTAGTGTTGTTTTGTCTATCATGATTGTGGTTTGTGCTTCATTAGTGTTGTTTTGTCTATCATGATTGTGGTTTGTGCTTCATTAGTGTTGTTTTGTCTATCATGATTGTGGTTTGTGCTTCATTAGTGTTGTTTTGTCTATCATGATTGTGGTTTGTGCTTCATTAGTGTTGTTTTGTCTATCATGATTGTGGTTTGTGCTTCATTAGTGTTGTTTTGTCTATCATGATTGTGGTTTGTGCTTCATTAGTGTTGTTTTGTCTATCATGATTGTGGTTTGTGCTTCATTAGTGTTGTTTTGTCTATCATGATTGTGGTTTGTGCTTCATTAGTGTTGTTTTGTCTATCATGATTGTGGTTTGTGCCTCATTAGTGTTGTTTTGTCTATCATGATTGTGGTTTGTGCTTCATTAGTGTTGTTTTGTCTATCGTGATTGTGGTTTGTGCTTCATTAGTGTTGTTTTGTCTATCGTGATTGTGGTTTGTGCTTCATTAGTGTTTTGTCTATCATGATTGTGGTTTGTGCTTCATTAGTGTTGTTTTGTCTATCATGATTGTGGTTTGTGCTTCATTAGTGTTGTTTTGTCTATCATGATTGTGGTTTGTGCTTCATTAGTGTAGTTTTGTCTATCGTGATTGTGGTTTGTGCTTCATTAGCGTTGTTTTGTCTATCATGATTGTGGTTTGTGCTTCATTAGTTTTGTTTTATCTATCATGATTGTGGTTTGTGCTTCATTAGTGTTGTTTTGTCTATCATGATTGTGGTTTGTGCTTCATTAGTGTTGTTTTGTCTATCATGATTGTGGTTTGTGCTTCATTAGTGTTGTTTTGTCTATCGTGATAGTGGTTTGTGCTTCATTAGTGTTGTTTTGTTTATCGTGATTGTGGTTTGTGCTTCATTAGTGTTGTTTTGTCTATCGTGATTGTGGTTTGTGCTTCATTAGTGTTGTTTTGTCTATCATGATTGTGGTTTGTGCTTCATTAGTGTTGTTTTGTCTATCGTGATTGTGGTTTGTGCTTCACTAGTGTTGTTTTGTCTATCGTGATTGTGGTTTGTGCCTCATTAGTGTTGTTTTGTCTATCATGATTGTGGTTTGTGCTTCATTAGTGTTGTTTTGTCTATCATGATTGTGGTTTGTGCTTCATTAGTGTTGTTTTGTCTATCGTGATTGTGGTTTATGCTTCACTAGTGTTGTTTTGTCTATCGTGATTGTGGTTTGTGCTTCACTAGTGTTGTTTTGTCTATCATGATTGTGGTTTGTGCTTCATTAGTGTTGTTTTGTCTATCATGATTGTGGTTTGTGCTTCATTAGTGTTGTTTTGTCTATCATGATTGTGGTTTGTGCTTCATTAGTGTTGTTTTGTCTATCATGATTGTGGTTTGTGCTTCATTGGTGTTGTTTTGTCTATCGTGATTGTGGTTCACTAGTGTTGTTTTGTCTATCATGATTGTGGTTTGTGCTTCATTAGTGTTGTTTTGTCTATCATGATTGTGGTTTGTGCTTCATTAGTGTTGTTTTGTCTATCATGATTGTGGTTTGTGCTTCACTAATGTTGTTTTGTCTATCATGATTGTGGTTTGTGCTTCACTAATGTTGTTTTGTCTATCATGATTGTGGTTTGTGCTTCATTAGTGTTGTTTTGTCTATCGTGATTGTGGTTTGTGCTTCACTAGTGTTGTTTTGTCTATCATGATTGTGGTTTGTGCTTCATTAGTGTTGTTTTGTCTATCATGATTGTGGTTTGTGCTTCATTAGTGTTGTTTTGTCTATCATGATTGTGGTTTGTGCTTCACTAAGGTTGTTTTGTCTATCATGATTGTGGTTTGTGCTTCATTAGTGTTGTTTTTGTCATCGTGATTGTGGTTTGTGCTTCATTAGTGTTGTTTTGTCTATCATGATTGTGGTTTGTGCTTCATTAGTGTTGTTTTGTCTATCATGATTGTGGTTTGTGCTTCACTAGTGTTGTTTTGTCTATCATGATTGTGGTTTGTGCTTCATTAGTGTTGTTTTGTCTATCATGATTGTGGTTTGTGCTTCATTAGTGTTGTTTTGTCTATCGTGATTGTGGTTTGTGCTTCACTAATGTTGCTTTGTCTATCATGATTGTGGTTTGTGCTTCATTAGTGTTGTTTTGTCTATCGTGATTGTGGTTTGTGCATCATTAGTGTTGTTTTGTCTATCATGATTGTGGTTTGTGCTTCATTAGTGTTGTTTTGTCTATCATGATTGTGGTTTGTGCTTCATTAGTGTTGTTTTGTCTATCATGATTGTGGTTTGTGCTTCATTAGTGTTGTTTTGTCTATCATGATTGTGGTTTGTGCTTCATTAGTGTTGTTTTGTCTATCATGATTGTGGTTTGTGCTTCATTAGTGTTGTTTTGTCTATCATGATTGTGGTTTGTGCTTCATTAGTGTTGTTTTGTCTATCATGATTGTGGTTTGTGCTTCATTAGTGTTATTTTGTCTATCATGATTCTGGTTTGTGCTTCATTAGTGTTGTTTTGTCTATCATGATTGTGGTTTGTGCTTCATTAGTGTTGTTTTGTCTATCATGATTGTGGTTTGTGCTTCATTAGTGTTGTTTTGTCTATCATGATTGTGGTTTGTGCTTCATTAGTGTTGTTTTGTCTATCATGATTGTGGTTAATGCTTCATTAGTGTTGTTTTGTCTATCATGATTGTGGTTTGTGCTTCATTAGTGTTGTTTTGTCTATCATGATTGTGGTTTGTGCTTCATTAGTGTTGTTTTGTCTATCATGATTGTGGTTTGTGCTTCATTAGTGTTGTTTTGTCTATCATGATTGTGGTTTGTGCTTCATTAGTGTTGTTTTGTCTATCATGATTTTGGTTTGTGCTTCATTAGTGTTGTTTTGTCTATCATGATTGTGGTTTGTGCTTCATTAGTGTTGTTTTGTCTATCATGATTGTGGTTTGTGCTTCATTATTGTTGTTTTGTCTATCATGATTGTGGTTTGTGCTTCATTAGTTGTTTTGTCTATCGTGATTGTGGTTTGTGCTTCATTAGTGTTGTTTTGTCTATCGTGATTGTGGTTTGTGCTTCATTAGTGTTGTTTTGTCTATCATGATTGTGGTTTGTGCTTCATTAGTGTTGTTTTGTCTATCATGATTGTGGTTTGTGCTTCATTAGTGTTGTTTTGTCTATCATGATTGTGGTTTGTGCTTCATTAGTGTTGTTTTGTCTATCGTGATTGTGGTTTGTGCTTCATTAGTGTTGTTTTGTCTATCGTGATTGTGGTTTGTGCTTCATTAGTGTTGTTTTGTCTATCTTGATTGTGGTTTGTGCTTCATTAGTGTTGTTTTGTCTATCATGATTGTGGTTTGTGCTTCATTAGTGTTGTTTTGTCTATCATGATTGTGGTTTGTGCTTCATTAGTGTTGTTTTGTCTATCATGATTGTGGTTTGTGCTTCATTAGTGTTGTTTTGTCTATCGTGATTGTGGTTTGTGCTTCATTAGTGTTGTTTTGTCTATCATGATTGTGGTTTGTACTTCATTAGTGTTGTTTTGTCTATCGTGATTGTGGTTTGTGCTTCATTAGTGTTGTTTTGTCTATCATGATTGTGGTTTGTGCTTCATTAGTGTTGTTTTGTCTATCATGATTGTGGTTTGTGCTTCATTAGTGTTGTTTTGTCTATCATGATTGTGGTTTGTGCTTCACTAGTGTTGTTTTGTCTATGATGATTGTGGTTTGTGTTTCATTAGTGTTGTTTTGTCTATCAGGATTGTGGTTTGTGCTTCACTAGTGTTGTTTTGTCTATCATGATTGTGGTTTGTGCTTCATTAGTGTTGTTTTGTCTATCGTGATTGTGGTTTGTGCTTCATTAGTGTTGTTTTGTCTATCGTGATTGTGGTTTGTGCTTCATTAGTGTTGTTTTGTCTATCAGGATTGTGGTTTTGTGCTTCACTAGTGTTGTTTTGTCTATCATGATTGTGGTTTGTGCTTCATTAGTGTTGTTTTGTCTATCGTGATTGTGGTTTGTGCTTCATTAGTGTTGTTTTGTCTATCATGATTGTGGTTTGTGCTTCATTAGTGTTGTTTTGTCTATCATGATTGTGGTTTGTGCTTCATTAGTGTTGTTTTGTCTATCATGATTGTGGTTTGTGCTTCATTAGTGTTGTTTTGTCTATCATGATTGTGGTTTGTGCTTCATTAGTGTTGTTTTGTCTATCATGATTGTGGTTTGTGCTTCATTAGTGTTGTTTTGTCTATCATGATTGTGGTTTGTGCTTCATTAGTGTTGTTTTGTCTATCGTGATTGTGGTTTGTGCTTCATTAGTGTTGTTTTGTCTATCATGATTGTGGTTTGTGCTTCATTAGTGTTGTTTTGTCTATCATGATTGTGGTTTGTGCTTCATTAGTGTAGTTTTGTCTATCGTGATTGTGGTTTGTGCTTCATTAGTGTTGTTTTGTCTATCATGATTGTGGTTTGTGCTTCATTAGTGTTGTTTTATCTATCATGATTGTGGTTTGTGCTTCATTAGTGTTGTTTTGTCTATCATGATTGTGGTTTGTGCTTCATTAGTGTTGTTTTGTCTATCATGATTGTGGTTTGTGCTTCATTAGTGTTGTTTTGTCTATCGTGATTGTGGTTTGTGCTTCATTAGTGTTGTTTTGTTTATCGTGATTGTGGTTTGTGCTTCATTAGTGTTGTTTTGTCTATCGTGATTGTGGTTTGTGCTTCATTAGTGTTGTTTTGTCTATCATGATTGTGGTTTGTGCATCATTAGTGTTGTTTTGTCTATCGTGATTGTGGTTTGTGCTTCATTAGTGTTGTTTTGTCTATCATGATTGTGGTTTGTGCTTCATTAGTGTTGTTTTGTCTATCGTGATTGTGGTTTGTGCTTCACTAGTGTTGTTTTGTCTATCGTGATTGTGGTTTGTGCTTCATTAGTGTTGTTTTGTCTATCATGATTGTGGTTTGTGCTTCATTAGTGTTGTTTTGTCTATCATGATTGTGGTTTGTGCTTCATTAGTGTTGTTTTGTCTATCGTGATTGTGGTTTATGCTTCATTAGTGTTGTTTTATCTATCGTGATTTGTGCTTCATTAGTGTTGTTTTGTCTATCGTGATTGTGGTTTGTGCTTCACTAGTGTTGTTTTGTCTATCATGATTGTGGTTTGTGCTTCATTAGTGTTGTTTTGTCTATCGTGATTGTGGTTTGTGCTTTACTAGTGTTGTTTTGTCTATCATGATTGTGGTTTGTGCTTCATTAGTGTTGTTTTGTCTATCGTGATTGTGGTTTGTGCTTCACTAGTGTTGTTTTGTCTATCATGATTGTGGTTTGTGCTTCATTAGTGTTGTTTTGTCTATCATGATTGTGGTTTGTGCTTCATTAGTGTTGTTTTGTCTATCATGATTGTGGTTTGTGCTTCATTAGTGTTGTTTTGTCTATCATGATTGTGGTTTGTGCTTCATTGGTGTTGTTTTGTCTATCGTGATTGTGGTTCACTAGTGTTGTTTTGTCTATCATGATTGTGGTTTGTGCTTCATTAGTGTTGTTTTGTCTATCATGATTGTGGTTTGTGCTTCATTAGTGTTGTATTGTCTATCATGATTGTGGTTTGTGCTTCACTAATGTTGTTTTGTCTATCATGATTGTGGTTTGTGCTTCATTAGTGTTGTTTTGTCTATCGTGATTGTGGTTTGTGCTTCATTAGTGTTGTTTTGTCTATCATGATTGTGGTTTGTGCTTCATTAGTGTTGTTTTGTCTATCATGATTGTGGTTTGTGCTTCATTAGTGTTGTTTTGTCTATCATGATTGTGGTTTGTGCTTCATTAGTGTTGTTTTGTCTATCATGATTGTGGTTTGTGCTTCATTAGTGTTGTTTTGTCTATCATGATTGTGGTTTGTGCTTCATTAGTGTTGTTTTGTCTATCATGATTGTGGTTTGTGCTTCATTAGTGTTGTTTTGTCTATCATGATTGTGGTTTGTGCTTCATTAGTGTTGTTTTGTCTATCATGATTGTGGTTTGTGCTTCATTAGTGTTGTTTTGTCTATCATGATTGTGGTTTGTGCTTCATTAGTGTTGTTTTGTCTATCATGATTGTGGTTTGTGCTTCATTAGTGTAGTTTTGTCTATCGTGATTGTGGTTTGTGCTTCATTAGTGTTGTTTTGTCTATCATGATTGTGGTTTGTGCTTCATTAGTGTTGTTTTATCTATCATGATTGTGGTTTGTGCTTCATTAGTGTTGTTTTGTCTATCATGATTGTGGTTTGTGCTTCATTAGTGTTGTTTTGTCTATCATGATTGTGGTTTGTGCTTCATTAGTGTTGTTTTGTCTATCGTGATTGTGGTTTGTGCTTCATTAGTGTTGTTTTGTTTATCGTGATTGTGGTTTGTGCTTCATTAGTGTTGTTTTGTCTATCGTGATTGTGGTTTGTGCTTCATTAGTGTTGTTTTGTCTATCAGGATTGTGGTTTGTGCTTCATTAGTGTTGTTTTGTCTATCGTGATTGTGGTTTGTGCTTCATTAGTGTTGTTTTGTCTATCATGATTGTGGTTTGTGCTTCATTAGTGTTGTTTTGTCTATCGTGATTGTGGTTTGTGCTTCACTAGTGTTGTTTTGTCTATCGTGATTGTGGTTTGTGCTTCATTAGTGTTGTTTTGTCTATCATGATTGTGGTTTGTGCTTCATTAGTGTTGTTTTGTCTATCATGATTGTGGTTTGTGCTTCATTAGTGTTGTTTTGTCTATCGTGATTGTGGTTTATGCTTCACTAGTGTTGTTTTATCTATCGTGATTGTGGTTTGTGCTTCATTAGTGTTGTTTTGTCTATCGTGATTGTGGTTTGTGCTTCACTAGTGTTGTTTTGTCTATCATGATTGTGGTTTGTGCTTCATTAGTGTTGTTTTGTCTATCGTGATTGTGGTTTGTGCTTTACTAGTGTTGTTTTGTCTATCATGATTGTGGTTTGTGCTTCATTAGTGTTGTTTTGTCTATCGTGATTGTGGTTTGTGCTTCACTAGTGTTGTTTTGTCTATCATGATTGTGGTTTGTGCTTCATTAGTGTTGTTTTGTCTATCATGATTGTGGTTTGTGCTTCATTAGTGTTGTTTTGTCTATCATGATTGTGGTTTGTGCTTCATTAGTGTTGTTTTGTCTATCATGATAGTGGTTTGTGCTTCATTGGTGTTGTTTTGTCTATCGTGATTGTGGTTCACTAATGTTGTTTTGTCTATCATGATTGTGGTTTGTGCTTCATTAGTGTTGTTTTGTCTATCATGATTGTGGTTTGTGTTTCATTAGTGTTGTATTGTCTATCATGATTGTGGTTTGTGCTTCACTAGTGTTGTTTTGTCTATCATGATTGTGGTTTGTGCTTCATTAGTGTTGTTTTGTCTATCGTGATTGTGGTTTGTGCTTCATTAGTGTTGTTTTGTCTATCATGATTGTGGTTTGTGCTTCATTAGTGTTGTTTTGTCTATCATGATTGTGGTTTGTGCTTCATTAGTGTTGTTTTGTCTATCATGATTGTGGTTTGTGCTTCATTAGTGTTGTTTTGTCTATCATGATTGTGGTTTGTGCTTCATTAGTGTTGTTTTGTCTATCGTGATTGTGGTTTGTGCTTCATTAGTGTTGTTTTGTCTATCATGATTGTGGTTTGTGCTTCATTAGTGTTGTTTTGTCTATCATGATTGTGGTTTGTGCTTCATTAGTGTTGTTTTGTCTACCATGATTGTGGTTTGTGCTTCATTAGTGTTGTTTTTTCTATCATGATTGTGGTTTGTGCTTCATTAGTGTTGTTTTGTCTATCATGATTGTGGTTTGTGCTTCATTAGTGTTGTTTTGTCTATCATGATTGTGGTTTGTGCTTCATTAGTGTTGTTTTGTCTATCATGATTGTGGTTTGTGCTTCATTAGTGTTGTTTTGTCTATCGTGATTGTGGTTTGTGCTTCACTAGTGTTGTTTTGTCTATCATGATTGTGGTTTGTGCTTCATTAGTGTTGTTTTGTCTATCATGATTGTGGTTTGTGCTTCATTAGTGTTGTTTTGTCTATCATGATTGTGGTTTTGTGCTTCACTAGTGTTGTTTTGTCTATCATGATTGTGGTTTGTGCTTCATTAGTGTTGTTTTGTCTATCGTGATTGTGGTTTGTGCTTCATTAGTGTTGTTTTGTCTATCATGATTGTGGTTTGTGCTTCATTAGTGTTGTTTTGTCTATCATGATTGTGGTTTGTGCTTCATTAGTGTTGTTTTGTCTATCATGATTGTGGTTTGTGCTTCATTAGTGTTGTTTTGTCTATCATGATTGTGGTTTGTGCTTCATTAGTGTTGTTTTGTCTATCATGATTGTGGTTTGTGCTTCATTAGTGTAGTTTTGTCTATCGTGATTGTGGTTTGTGCTTCATTAGTGTTGTTTTGTCTATCATGATTGTGGTTTGTGCTTCATTAGTGTTGTTTTATCTATCATGATTGTGGTTTGTGCTTCATTAGTGTTGTTTTGTCTATCATGATTGTGGTTTGTGCTTCATTAGTGTTGTTTTGTCTATCATGATTGTGGTTTGTGCTTCATTAGTGTTGTTTTGTCTATCGTGATTGTGGTTTGTGCTTCATTAGTGTTGTTTTGTTTATCGTGATTGTGGTTTGTGCTTCATTAGTGTTGTTTTGTCTATCGTGATTGTGGTTTGTGCTTCATTAGTGTTGTTTTGTCTATCATGATTGTGGTTTGTGCATCATTAGTGTTGTTTTGTCTATCGTGATTGTGGTTTGTGCTTCATTAGTGTTGTTTTGTCTATCATGATTGTGGTTTGTGCTTCATTAGTGTTGTTTTGTCTATCGTGATTGTGGTTTGTGCTTCACTAGTGTTGTTTTGTCTATCGTGATTGTGGTTTGTGCTTCATTAGTGTTGTTTTGTCTATCATGATTGTGGTTTGTGCTTCATTAGTGTTGTTTTGTCTATCATGATTGTGGTTTGTGCTTCATTAGTGTTGTTTTGTCTATCGTGATTGTGGTTTATGCTTCATTAGTGTTGTTTTATTTATCGTGATTTGTGCTTCATTAGTGTTGTTTTGTCTATCGTGATTGTGGTTTGTGCTTCACTAGTGTTGTTTTGTCTATCATGATTGTGGTTTGTGCTTCATTAGTGTTGTTTTGTCTATCGTGATTGTGGTTTGTGCTTTACTAGTGTTGTTTTGTCTATCATGATTGTGGTTTGTGCTTCATTAGTGTTGTTTTGTCTATCGTGATTGTGGTTTGTGCTTCACTAGTGTTGTTTTGTCTATCATGATTGTGGTTTGTGCTTCATTAGTGTTGTTTTGTCTATCATGATTGTGGTTTGTGCTTCATTAGTGTTGTTTTGTCTATCATGATTGTGGTTTGTGCTTCATTAGTGTTGTTTTGTCTATCATGATTGTGGTTTGTGCTTCATTAGTGTTGTTTTGTCTATCATGATAGTGGTTTGTGCTTCATTGGTGTTGTTTTGTCTATCGTGATTGTGGTTCACTAATGTTGTTTTGTCTATCATGATTGTGGTTTGTGCTTCATTAGTGTTGTTTTGTCTATCATGATTGTGGTTTGTGTTTCATTAGTGTTGTATTGTCTATCATGATTGTGGTTTGTGCTTCACTAATGTTGTTTTGTCTATCATGATTGTGGTTTGTGCTTCATTAGTGTTGTTTTGTCTATCGTGATTGTGGTTTGTGCTTCATTAGTGTTGTTTTGTCTATCATGATTGTGGTTTGTGCTTCATTAGTGTTGTTTTGTCTATCATGATTGTGGTTTGTGCTTCATTAGTGTTGTTTTGTCTATCATGATTGTGGTTTGTGCTTCATTAGTGTTGTTTTGTCTATCATGATTGTGGTTTGTGCTTCATTAGTGTTGTTTTGTCTATCATGATTGTGGTTTGTGCTTCATTAGTGTTGTTTTGTCTATCATGATTGTGGTTTGTGCTTCATTAGTGTTGTTTTGTCTATCATGATTGTGGTTTGTGCTTCATTAGTGTTGTTTTGTCTATCATGATTGTGGTTTGTGCTTCATTAGTGTTGTTTTGTCTATCATGATTGTGGTTTGTGCTTCATTAGTGTTGTTTTGTCTATCATGATTGTGGTTTGTGCTTCATTAGTGTTGTTTTGTCTATCATGATTGTGGTTTGTGCTTCATTAGTGTTGTTTTGTCTATCATGATTGTGGTTTGTGCTTCATTAGTGTTGTTTTTTCTACCATGATTGTGGTTTGTGCTTCATTAGTGTTGTTTTGTCTATCATGATTGTGGTTTGTGCTTCATTAGTGTTGTTTTGTCTATCATGATTGTGGTTTGTGCTTCATTAGTGTTGTTTTGTCTATCATGATTGTGGTTTGTGCTTCATTAGTGTTGTTTTGTCTATCATGATTGTGGTTTGTGCTTCATTAGTGTTGTTTTGTCTATCGTGATTGTGGTTTGTGCTTCACTAGTGTTGTTTTGTCTATCATGATTGTGGTTTGTGCTTCATTAGTGTTGTTTTGTCTATCATGATTGTGGTTTGTGCCTCATTAGTGTTGTTTTGTCTATCGTGATTGTGGTTTGTGCTTCATTAGTGTTGTTTTGTCTATCGTGATTGTGGTTTGTGCTTCATTAGTGTTGTTTTGTCTATCGTGATTGTGGTTTGTGCTTCATTAGTGTTGTTTTGTCTATCATGATTGTGGTTTGTGCTTCATTAGTGTTGTTTTGTCTATCATGATTGTGGTTTGTGCTTCATTAGTGTTGTTTTGTCTATCATGATTGTGGTTTGTGCTTCATTAGTGTTGTTTTGTCTATCATGATTGTGGTTTGTGCTTCATTAGTGTAGTTTTGTCTATCGTGATTGTGGTTTGTGCTTCATTAGTGTTATTTTGTCTATCATGATTGTGGTTTGTGCTTCATTAGTGTTGTTTTATCTATCATGATTGTGGTTTGTGCTTCATTAGTGTTGTTTTGTCTATCATGATTGTGGTTTGTGCTTCATTAGTGTTGTTTTGTCTATCATGATTGTGGTTTGTGCTTCATTAGTGTTGTTTTGTCTATCATGATTGTGGTTTGTGCTTCATTAGTGTTGTTTTGTCTATCGTGATTGTGGTTTGTGCTTTACTAGTGTTGTTTTGTCTATCATGATTGTGGTTTGTGCTTCATTAGTGTTGTTTTGTCTATCGTGATTGTGGTTTGTGCTTCACTAGTGTTGTTTTGTCTATCATGATTGTGGTTTGTGCTTCATTAGTGTTGTTTTGTCTATCATGATTGTGGTTTGTGCTTCATTAGTGTTGTTTTGTCTATCATGATTGTGGTTTGTGCTTCATTAGTGTTGTTTTGTCTATCATGATTGTGGTTTGTGCTTCATTGGTGTTGTTTTGTCTATCGTGATTGTGGTTCACTAGTGTTGTTTTGTCCATCATGATTGTGGTTTGTGCTTCATTAGTGTTGTTTTGTCTATCATGATTGTGGTTTGTGCTTCATTAGTGTTGTTTTGTCTATCATGATTGTGGTTTGTGCTTCACTAATGTTGTTTTGTCTATCATGATTGTGGTTTGTGCTTCACTAATGTTGTTTTGTCTATCATGATTGTGGTTTGTGCTTCATTAGTGTTGTTTTGTCTATCATGATTGTGGTTTGTGCTTCACTAGTGTTGTTTTGTCTATCATGATTGTGGTTTGTGCTTCATTAGTGTTGTTTTGTCTATCATGATTGTGGTTTGTGCTTCATTAGTGTTGTTTTGTCTATCATGATTGTGGTTTGTGCTTCACTAAGGTTGTTTTGTCTATCATGATTGTGGTTTGTGCTTCATTAGTGTTGTTTTGTCTATCGTGATAGTGGTTTGTGCTTCATTAGTGTTGTTTTGTCTATCATGATTGTGGTTTGTGCTTCATTAGTGTTGTTTTGTCTATCATGATTGTGGTTTGTGCTTCATTAGTGTTGTTTTGTCTATCATGATTGTGGTTTGTGCTTCATTAGTGTTGTTTTGTCTATCATGATTGTGGTTTGTGCTTCATTAGTGTTGTTTTGTCTATCGTGATTGTGGTTTGTGCTTCACTAATGTTGCTTTGTCTATCATGATTGTGGTTTGTGCTTCATTATTGTTGTTTTGTCTATCGTGATTGTGGTTTGTGCATCATTAGTGTTGTTTTGTCTATCATGATTGTGGTTTGTGCTTCATTAGTGTTGTTTTGTCTATCATGATTGTGGTTTGTGCTTCATTAGTGTTGTTTTGTCTATCATGATTGTGGTTTGTGCTTCATTAGTGTTGTTTTGTCTATCATGATTGTGGTTTGTGCTTCATTAGTGTTGTTTTGTCTATCATGATTGTGGTTTGTGCTTCATTAGTGTTGTTTTGTCTATCATGATTGTGGTTTGTGCTTCATTAGTGTTGTTTTGTCTATCATGATTGTGGTTTGTGCTTTATTAGTGTTATTTTGTCTATCATGATTGTGGTTTGTGCTTCATTAGTGTTGTTTTGTCTATCATGATTGTGGTTTGTGCTTCATTAGTGTTGTTTTGTCTATCATGATTGTGGTTTGTGCTTCACTAATGTTGTTTTGTCTATCATGATTGTGGTTTGTGCTTCATTAGTGTTGTTTTGTCTATCATGATTGTGGTTTGTGCTTCATTAGTGTTGTTTTGTCTATCATGATTGTGGTTTGTGCTTCATTAGTGTTGTTTTGTCTATCATGATTGTGGTTTGTGCTTCATTAGTGTTGTTTTGTCTATCATGATTGTGGTTTGTGCTTCATTAGTGTTGTTTTGTCTATCATGATTGTGGTTTGTGCTTCTTTAGTGTTGTTTTGTCTATTATGATTTTTGTTTGTGCTTCATTAGTGTTGTTTTGTCTATCATGATTGTGGTTTGTGCTTCTTTAGTGTTGTTTTGTCTATCATGATTGTGGTTTGTGCTTCATTAGTGTTGTTTTGTCTATCATGATTGTGGTTTGTGCTTCATTAGTGTTGTTTTGTCTATCATGATTGTGGTTTGTGCTTCATTAGTGTTGTTTTGTCTATCATGATTGTGGTTTGTGCTTCATTAGTGTTGTTTTGTCTATCATGATTGTGGTTTGTGCTTCATTAGTGTTGTTTTGTCTATCATGATTGTGGTTTGTGCTTCATTAGTGTTGTTTTGTCTATCGTGATTGTGGTTTGTGCTTCACTAGTGTTGTTTTGTCTATCATGATTGTGGTTTGTGCTTCATTAGTGTTGTTTTGTCTATCATGATTGTGGTTTGTGCCTCATTAGTGTTGTTTTGTCTATCGTGATTGTGGTTTGTGCTTCATTAGTGTTGTTTTGTCTATCGTGATTGTGGTTTGTGCTTCATTAGTGTTGTTTTGTCTATCGTGATTGTGGTTTGTGCTTCATTAGTGTTGTTTTGTCTATCATGATTGTGGTTTGTGCTTCATTAGTGTTGTTTTGTCTATCATGATTGTGGTTTGTGCTTCATTAGTGTTGTTTTGTCTATCATGATTGTGGTTTGTGCTTCATTAGTGTTGTTTTGTCTATCATGATTGTGGTTTGTGCTTCATTAGTGTAGTTTTGTCTATCGTGATTGTGGTTTGTGCTTCATTAGTGTTATTTTGTCTATCATGATTGTGGTTTGTGCTTCATTAGTGTTGTTTTATCTATCATGATTGTGGTTTGTGCTTCATTAGTGTTGTTTTGTCTATCATGATTGTGGTTTGTGCTTCATTAGTGTTGTTTTGTCTATCATGATTGTGGTTTGTGCTTCATTAGTGTTGTTTTGTCTATCGTGATTGTGGTATGTGCTTCACTAGTGTTGTTTTGTCTATCATGATTGTGGTTTGTGCTTCATTAGTGTTGTTTTGTCTATCGTGATTGTGGTTTGTGCTTTACTAGTGTTGTTTTGTCTATCATGATTGTGGTTTGTGCTTCATTAGTGTTGTTTTGTCTATCGTGATTGTGGTTTGTGCTTCACTAGTGTTGTTTTGTCTATCATGATTGTGGTTTGTGCTTCATTAGTGTTGTTTTGTCTATCATGATTGTGGTTTGTGCTTCATTAGTGTTGTTTTGTCTATCATGATTGTGGTTTGTGCTTCATTAGTGTTGTTTTGTCTATCATGATAGTGGTTTGTGCTTCATTGGTGTTGTTTTGTCTATCGTGATTGTGGTTCACTAGTGTTGTTTTGTCCATCATGATTGTGGTTTGTGCTTCATTAGTGTTGTTTTGTCTATCATGATTGTGGTTTGTGCTTCATTAGTGTTGTTTTGTCTATCATGATTGTGGTTTGTGCTTCACTAATGTTGTTTTGTCTATCATGATTGTGGTTTGTGCTTCACTAATGTTGTTTTGTCTATCATGATTGTGGTTTGTGCTTCATTAGTGTTGTTTTGTCTATCATGATTGTGGTTTGTGCTTCACTAGTGTTGTTTTGTCTATCATGATTGTGGTTTGTGCTTCATTAGTGTTGTTTTGTCTATCATGATTGTGGTTTGTGCTTCATTAGTGTTGTTTTGTCTATCATGATTGTGGTTTGTGCTTCACTAAGGTTGTTTTGTCTATCATGATTGTGGTTTGTGCTTCATTAGTGTTGTTTTGTCTATCGTGATAGTGGTTTGTGCTTCATTAGTGTTGTTTTGTCTATCATGATTGTGGTTTGTGCTTCATTAGTATTGTTTTGTCTATCATGATTGTGGTTTGTGCTTCATTAGTGTTGTTTTGTCTATCATGATTGTGGTTTGTGCTTCATTAGTGTTGTTTTGTCTATCATGATTGTGGTTTGTGCTTCATTAGTGTTGTTTTGTCTATCGTGATTGTGGTTTGTGCTTCACTAATGTTGCTTTGTCTATCATGATTGTGGTTTGTGCTTCATTAGTGTTGTTTTGTCTATCGTGATTGTGGTTTGTGCATCATTAGTGTTGTTTTGTCTATCATGATTGTGGTTTGTGCTTCATTAGTGTTGTTTTGTCTATCATGATTGTGGTTTGTGCTTCATTAGTGTTGTTTTGTCTATCATGATTGTGGTTTGTGCTTCATTAGTGTTGTTTTGTCTATCATGATTGTGGTTTGTGCTTCATTAGTGTTGTTTTGTCTATCATGATTGTGGTTTGTGCTTCATTAGTGTTGTTTTGTCTATCATGATTGTGGTTTGTGCTTCATTAGTGTTGTTTTGTCTATCATGATTGTGGTTTGTGCTTTATTAGTGTTATTTTGTCTATCATGATTGTGGTTTGTGCTTCATTAGTGTTGTTTTGTCTATCATGATTGTGGTTTGTGCTTCATTAGTGTTGTTTTGTCTATCATGATTGTGGTTTGTGCTTCACTAATGTTGTTTTGTCTATCATGATTGTGGTTTGTGCTTCATTAGTGTTGTTTTGTCTATCATGATTGTGGTTTGTGCTTCATTAGTGTTGTTTTGTCTATCATGATTGTGGTTTGTGCTTCATTAGTGTTGTTTTGTCTATCATGATTGTGGTTTGTGCTTCATTAGTGTTGTTTTGTCTATCATGATTGTGGTTTGTGCTTCATTAGTGTTGTTTTGTCTATCATGATTGTGGTTTGTGCTTCTTTAGTGTTGTTTTGTCTATCATGATTGTGGTTTGTGCTTCTTTAGTGTTGTTTTGTCTATCATGATTTTTGTTTGTGCTTCATTAGTGTTGTTTTGTCTATCATGATTGTGGTTTGTGCTTCATTAGTGTTGTTTTGTCTATCATGATTGTGGTTTGTGCTTCATTAGTGTTGTTTTGTCTATCGTGATTGTGGTTTGTGCTTCATTAGTGTTGTTTTGTCTATCGTGATTGTGGTTTGTGCTTCATTAGTGTTGTTTTGTCTATCATGATTGTGGTTTGTGCTTCATTAGTGTTGTTTTGTCTATCATGATTGTGGTTTGTGCTTCACTAGTGTTGTTTTGTCTATCATGATTGTGGTTTGTGCTTCATTAGTGTTGTTTTGTCTATCATGATTGTGGTTTGTGCTTCATTAGTGTTGTTTTGTCTATCGTGATTGTGGTTTGTGCTTCATTAGTGTTGTTTTGTCTATCATGATTGTGGTTTGTGCTTCATTAGTGTTGTTTTGTCTATCATGATTGTGGTTTGTGCTTCACTAGTGTTGTTTTGTCTATCATGATTGTGGTTTGTGTTTCATTAGTGTTGTTTTGTCTATCATGATTGTGGTTTGTGCTTCACTAGTGTTGTTTTGTCTATCATGATTGTGGTTTGTGCTTCATTAGTGTTGTTTTGTCTATCGTGATTGTGGTTTGTGCTTCATTAGTGTTGTTTTGTCTATCGTGATTGTGGTTTGTGCTTCATTAGTGTTGTTTTGTCTATCATGATTGTGGTTTGTGCTTCATTAGTGTTGTTTTGTCTATCAGGATTGTGGTTTTGTGCTTCACTAGTGTTGTTTTGTCTATCATGATTGTGGTTTGTGCTTCATTAGTGTTGTTTTGTCTATCGTGATTGTGGTTTGTGCTTCATTAGTGTTGTTTTGTCTATCATGATTGTGGTTTGTGCTTCATTAGTGTTGTTTTGTCTATCATGATTGTGGTTTGTGCTTCATTAGTGTTGTTTTGTCTATCAGGATTGTGGTTTGTGCTTCACTAGTGTTGTTTTGTCTATCATGATTGTGGTTTGTGCTTCATTAGTGTTGTTTTGTCTATCGTGATTGTGGTTTGTGCTTCATTAGTGTTGTTTTGTCTATCGTGATTGTGGTTTGTGCTTCATTAGTGTTGTTTTGTCTATCATGATTGTGGTTTGTGCTTCATTAGTGTTGTTTTGTCTATCATGATTGTGGTTTGTGCTTCACTAGTGTTGTTTTGTCTATCATGATTGTGGTTTGTGATTCATTAGTGTTGTTTTGTCTATCAGGATTGTGGTTTGTGCTTCACTAGTGTTGTTTTGTCTATCATGATTGTGGTTTGTGCTTCATTAGTGTTGTTTTGTTTATCGTGATTGTGGTTTGTGCTTCATTAGTGTTGTTTTGTCTATCGTGATTGTGGTTTGTGCTTCATTAGTGTTGTTTTGTCTATCATGATTGTGGTTTGTGCTTCATTAGTGTTGTTTTGTCTATCAGGATTGTGGTTTGTGCTTCACTAGTGTTGTTTTGTCTATCATGATTGTGGTTTGTGCTTCATTAGTGTTGTTTTGTCTATCGTGATTGTGGTTTGTGCTTCATTAGTGTTGTTTTGTCTATCATGATTGTGATTTGTGCTTAATTAGTGTTGTTTTGTCTATCATGATTGTGGTTTGTGCTTCACTAGTGTTGTTTTGTCTATCATGATTGTGGTTTGTGCTTCATTAGTGTTGTTTTGTCTATCAGGATTGTGGTTTGTGCTTCACTAGTGTTGTTTTGTCTATCATGATTGTGGTTTGTGCTTCATTAGTGTTGTTTTGTCTATCGTGATTGTGGTTTGTGCTTCATTAGTGTTGTTTTGTCTATCGTGATTGTGGTTTGTGCTTCATTAGTGTTGTTTTGTCTATCGTGATTGTGGTTTGTGCTTCATTAGTGTTGTTTTGTCTATCATGATTGTGGTTTGTGCTTCATTAGTGTTGTTTTGTCTATCATGATTGTGGTTTGTGCTTCATTAGTGTTGTTTTGTCTATCATGATTGTGGTTTGTGCTTCATTAGTGTTGTTTTGTCTATCGTGATTGTGGTTTGTGCTTCATTAGTGTTGTTTTGTCTATCGTGATTGTGGTTTGTGCTTCATTAGTGTTGTTTTGTCTATCGTGATTGTGGTTTGTGCTTCATTAGTGTTGTTTTGTCTATCATGATTGTGGTTTGTGCTTCATTAGTGTTGTTTTGTCTATCGTGATTGTGGTTTGTGCTTCATTAGTGTTGTTTTGTCTATCGTGATTGTGGTTTGTGCTTCATTAGTGTTGTTTTGTCTATCATGATTGTGGTTTGTGCTTCACTAGTGTTGTTTTGTCTATCATGATTGTGGTTTGTGCTTCATTAGTGTTGTTTTGTCTTTCGTGATTGTGGTTTGTGCTTCATTAGTGTTGTTTTGTCTATCGTGATTGTGGTTTGTGCTTCACTAGTGTTGTTTTGTCTATCGTGATTGTGGTTTGTGCTTCATTAGTGTTGTTTTGTCTATCGTGATTGTGGTTTGTGCTTCACTAGTGTTGTTTTGTCTATCATGATTGTGTGTTTGTGCTTCATTAGTGTTGTTTTGTCTATCATGATTGTGTGTTTGTGCTTCATTAGTGTTGTTTTGTCTATCGTGATTGTGGTTTGTGCTTCATTAGTGTTGTTTTGTCTATCGTGATTGTGGTTTGTGCTTCATTAGTGTTGTTTTGTCTATCGTGATTGTGGTTTGTGCTTCATTAGTGTTGTTTTGTCTATCGTGATTGTGGTTTGTGCTTCATTAGTGTTGTTTTGTCTATCGTGATTGTGGTTTGTGCTTCATTAGTGTTGTTTTGTCTATCGTGATTGTGGTTTGTGCTTCATTAGTGTTGTTTTGTCTATCTTGATTGTGGTTTGTGCTTCACTAGTGTTGTTTTGTCTATCATGATTGTGGTTTGTGCTTCACTAGTGTTGTTTTGTCTATCATGATTGTGGTTTGTGCTTCATTAGTGTTGTTTTGTCTATCAGGATTGTGGTTTGTGCTTCACTAGTGTTGTTTTGTCTATCATGATTGTGGTTTGTGCTTCAATAGTGTTGTTTTGTCTATCGTGATTGTGTGTTTGTGCTTCATTAGTGTTGCTTTGTCTATCATGATTGTGGTTTGTGCTTCATTAGTGTTGTTTTGTCTATCATGATTGTGTGTTTGTGCTTCAGTAGTGTTGTTTTGTCTATCATGATTGTGTTTTTTTTGTACTATCCTCTTTAATTTATAGCTTACCGTTTTCTTTGTACTATTTTTGTTCAAATGCTTGTTTAAAAATATCAAGGTAAAAATACACCCTTCAACTACTGACTCCTTTGAACAATTACTTTCTTGCTAGAAGATGAAGTGTCATGCTTCCAAAACCTCAACTGTCTGTCTTTCTTATTGACATTGTCATGTTCTTAAGAATGTTATAATGGTTACACGACATAATAATTATCATTATCTCAAGAATAAAAGTGTGATTATTTTTCAATTTCCCTACGTAATGAGTTCTATTATTCATATATCATTATATGTCTGATAACCAACGTCTAATATAGAGACAGAAATTCATAGCAATCTAATGAGTCATGTTTCTTCTTCTTTTCTTAGCGTCATGGTTACCGTGGACATCAGATATTTTTATATCATAACAAATATTTTTTGTAATTTTGTGTAATTCCACAAAGGGATAATGTCATTCTAACTAAAATATTATATTCTTTAGGTTAAGCTCCTTGAAGTCTTCCTTAAATACATCGTCAAATTAGGCTTAGGTTGTTTATCATTATTTTCAACAATATTTCATTTTGAAGGAAAGCGGTGTACCAGGAAAAGCCTACGACTTCCGGAAACTCACTGATGAACTTCTTTTGTGTGGGAAACAATCTCACGACTTTAGCGGTTATAGTGTCTAATTACATAGTTAGATGTAAATCCAATTACCATACGACCAAGGGAATGACTGCGACGACGGATACTCTTTATATTGGTTGATTGATTGATTGATTGATTGATTGATTGATTGGTGTTTAACGTCCAGCGAGCAATTTTTCAGCTATATTCAGGACGAGAACATTTAAAAATTTAAACGCCACGGGACTCGAAACAAGGAAAGGTAATGGCTAGGGGCGGATAATTTTGCCAGTGCAACAGGTCTCTTATGGACCACTCATCATGAGCATAATGTTCATAATGAGCTGTTACACTGGGTTCTTTAACGTGCGGAGAGGGTGGCAATCTCTCAACACGAGACCTCGGTTTTATTTACGTCTCATCCGCAGGACGGGTTGGTTGTGAATTTATGCATCCGGCACAACCGACGGACGCCCCTTCAAGCCGAAGAAGCTCTCGGTCCCATTCCTTTATATTGGGAATGTTTTTTTTAACTTCAGGATTAGTATTATTTTTTTAGCGTTTTGACATACATATACACAATGCTTGCAAAATGTTTGCTGCACTTAATAATAAATTTCGTTTTTCTATTAAATCGTTATAAGAAATTTTCCATATCGGCCCTGGTATCATCTCGAGATTCCATTTCGATATTCAGTACAGATATGCTTTGAAAAGTATTGATTGATTGACTATAGCTTAACGTCCAGTGAGAAATATGTCAGCTTTATATTTAGGACGAAAAGAAGTTCAATAATATATACACAAACTATAGAATTGAAGGAATGTACGGGTTAACCGGATCAGCGACTCTTCTAGGCCCACTGGAAAACTATGACACACAATTTATAGTCCTTTATAGCCTCTAAACATGTTACTCACTACGGTAAGACTTTCTGTATCATAACCTTGACTTTCATCGAGAGGGACCCCCTATTCTCTTTTGAACAGTGTTAAAAAAAATTATCAGACATTATTGTAAAAATCATCCAGCCTTTTGTGTGGACATCTGTTTGAAATTATAAGCATTCGTTTCTGATACTGGAATTTAATAAAGTAGCACAGTTACGTTAAAACATATGTGAATGATGTGTTTCATTCTTTCAAAAATTATTCGATATACAGCAAATATTTAAAGATATGCTAATTTCCTTTACGTATCTTGCTTAATTGGTAAATAGGTTTAGAAGTTATGCTGACAACAATTACATAGAACACACCTGGATAATTAGGTATATTACGAATTTAGTTTGTTACACATATTTTCATTGGTTATTCAACCCTGAATGTCAGCATATATTCGGAAAACAGACGGGGTATATATGTACGTTTTCGGTCTCCCTCATTTGGGCCCCAAAAAACAATAACAACGTGGTTGACAAAAACAGAAATATTTACGCTTCACTGAATCAATATCATAATACGGAATAATAAATGTATTTTTACCAAATTAAATGCTGTTTTTAAACTCAAAACGGTTGTATGAACAAAAAAGATATTCTTTTCTTCAATAAAAAATTAAAATATACCTTTCACAAATCTACACCAACCACTCAATTCGTGCAACGGGTGCAACTATCCTCGGGCTCGGAAGAAACTGTTCAATGGCACACATTATGGCAGTTACCGGACACAAATCTGCCTCGTCAGTTGCAGTATATCAACGTGTTTCATCAAAGGAAAAACAAGTTATGGGAGACATTATCACAAGTTCTGTTCGTGGAGAGCAACCATCTCAACTATCCTCAATAATGCCACCGCACAGTACTTCCCGGTTGCAACTCATGCCGCCGACACAAAACAGTTCCAGTTCAACATCACTTGTTCAAATGAGAGCCAATACACATGTTTCATCGTCGGTTACGGACGTCGTTGACATTTTGGATGTAAATTATGATTATTTATTTTGTGATTATAACACTCTTACAACATGTACAACAGTTAATTCCGTCACAAACACCAGAACAATTCAGCAAACTCCCATGTTCCACGGCTGTACCAGTACAAATTTGAACATAACAATCAACAAGTGAAAGTGTGTTAAAGTTTCCGCCTTTAAAACTTTCGAAGTCACGGGGCCACACCAAGTTTTTGCTTATTGTTAACATTTTAATTATTGAAATTGTTTCACAAACCCGTTGGTTTGTTATGTAATATATTAATGTTATAATTTTAAAGTTTATTAAATTTACTGCATATGAAATTGTGTTGATATAGAAATATTGAACAGGATTTTCCTTTATGAGACACCTCAGTACGTGACAAATATTTGACGTCATTGAACAAAGAATGTCAGAGGTACGAAAAGGGACATCTAGAAATACGGGAAATGAAAATAAAAGATGCAAAATATTTAATAAGGTTTTAAATATGAATTGGGACTATGTACGTGGTAAAAAAACCAAAAGGAAAATAAAAATAAACAAACAAAAAGGAAACAAACAAACAAAAAAAATAAAAAAAAATAAAAAAAAATTTATACGACAGTTTGGTTCTGTATTTAACAAAAAAATGGTTAAATCCGTAATATATTTGTTATTCAGCTATCAGACAGGGTATATAATGTGACATTCCCGGTTGCGCCTCAGGGAATATAGATCATAAGCCGGGAATGTCACATTATATACCCTGTCTGATAGCTGAATAACATATAATACTACTTATATTATTTCTAGGTCAGGACAAGTTTAACAACAATATGTGAAAACCAATGGACGGAATAAATCTCATCTTGGCAATTCAAAGACCCCATCTAATGATTGTTTGACGAATGCTACTGTATCGTACACAAATAACGTCATCGATGGTGTAATGGTTATTGTACTCGCCTCGAGTGTTGTAGATCGGAGGTTCGAACCCCGGTCGGTTCAAACCATGACTATAAAATTGGTATTTGTTGCTACCCACGGGCAGTTGTTTCAGTAAACTAGGACTATAAAAATGGTTTATTAAAAAGGTAACTTTTTCTCGTCATGATATAGATGAGAAAATTGATCATTTGGCGTTAAACAACAATTGCTCACTCCCGTACAAAGGTAATTAGATAATTGTAGTGTGGGTAGAGTGACTTATGGTATTTAACGCCATTTTCAATAATATATCAGTTATATCGTGGCTGTCAGTTTTATTGGTGGAGGAAACCGGAGTATCCTGTTATGTATATATAATATAATGGTATGCATGACTATTTATGTAATTTAAACAATGGCCTAGATTTATCACATGTTAGAATGTATAAATAAATAAATTGGTTACATCAAATCTATTTTGTTATACATATCTGTGTTTATTTTTAATTCCTTTTGTCGTGTTTTTAAGGAATAAAAGAATGCGCTGATCATTGTCAACTCAATTATATTTGTGTAAATAACATTTTCAATATAAATAATGTATTGACGTACTTTGTGCATTGTTATAGCACAAATGTTACCAAAATGCGTGCGTCAAATTTTAATCCTACACTATATTTATTGCATTACGCCTTTTTTAAAATTAGTATTAAGGTAATTTTAACTTTTATACAAATATATGGATAAAAAGGGTGGTATTTACCTGTACATTTATATATGATTTTATATTGTTTTTCTTGGAGGAGATGTTAGTATTTTGTTCAGATTAATCCTTAAACAAGACTTAGTATTATTTTTGTTCTCCCTCGAATCTGTACTTTAGTATTTAGCCTGTTTTTTTAAAAAAATCCGTTTTAATTGATTATGTATGTCGGCGCGAGCACTAGATTATGCAATTTTGCTGCAAACAGTACCTCACATCCCGCTTGACATATCTCGATAAAACGTAAGGGCTATAATTTGGGAAAAAAAAGATAATGGTGTCGCCTATACATGTATATCTAACACTGTTTAGCATTCTTCTCTGTAAAAACATTCACTGTGTATTGTACAATCCAGCAAGAAAAGCCGGTCTAATATCTTCTGGTCGCTTTTCTTATGGTACACTTTCATGTATTTATGCCTCCCTCTTTTGTGGGAGACATATTGTTTTCGTCATGTACGTCCGCTGGTCACAAATGTTTGTACAAACAACTTCCTCACATTAGATGTGAATTCCTTAAAACTTCGTATGTTTGATTATTATGATATGCATATATATGTATACATGATATCGTTATTGCACTTTGATTTGACCTTTTGTGAAAGAGTTATTCTCCTTTTTCATTTTCTTTCTTTATAGGAGTTATTTCCCTTTTCAATGAAAATATTCAATCAGAAAGTTGACAAGCGCCATTTCTGTCACACTTCTCAAAGCCTTGCATGTTTGCTAATTACCATATGAAGATTCGCATATCATAATGGCAGTTTGATGAGACCTTTTTTGAAAGAGTTATATCTACTTTGACTTCAGAATACTTTACCAAAGCGTTTTGAACGTCCTACATTTGAAATGTGAATAAACAAGATGTCCTTCTTAAACTATGAACGCATGTGGGGGATATATTTGTCAGAAATAACCTTTAATTTTCGTCGGGTTTTATATTGGTTTTTAATGACGTTTGCAGTATTTCCGATAAATTCATAACGAGAACAAGTCTACTAGCAATAAACTAATGATTGCTTTAATTGATTGATTGAATGATTAATTGGTGTTTAACGCCAACATTTGCAGTATTTCGGTTATATCGTGGCGTAAAGAATGTATAGGTAAAAAGGTGTCAGTGGATTGAGTCCACGGGTGGATGTTTATATATCCACAGGGAAAAAAAGAGGGGGGAGTAAATAGAAATGGTGTGAATATTTTGCATTAAGGAAGTCACAAACTAACACACCTAAAATCTTGCTGCTGTAAGGCAAGTCACAAACTAACACACCTAAAACATTGCTGCTGTAAGGCAAGTCACAAACTAACACACCTAAAACATTGCTGCTGTAAGGCAAGTCACAAACTAACACACCTAAAACATTGCTGCTGTAAGGCAAGTCACAAACTAACACACCTAAATCATTGCTGCTGTAAGGCAAGTCACAAACTAACACACCTAAAACATTGCTGCTGTAAGGCAAGTCACAAACTAACATACCTAAAACATTGCTGCTGTAAGGCAAGTCACAAACTAACACACCTAAAACATTGCTGCTGTAAGGCAAGTCACAAACTAACACACCTAAAACATTGCTGCTGTAAGGCAAGTCACAAACTAACATACCTAAAACATTGCTGCTGTAAGGCAAGTCACAAACTAACACACCTAAAACATTGCTGCTGTAAGGCAAGTCACAAACTAACACACCTAAAACATTGCTGCTGTAAGGCAAGTCACAAACTAACATACCTAAAACATTGCTGCTGTAAGGCAAGTCACAAACTAACACACCTAAAACATTGCTGCTGTAAGGCAAGTCACAAACTAACACACCTAAAACATTGCTGCTGTAAGGCAAGTCACAAACTAACATACCTAAAACATTGCTGCTGTAAGGCAAGTCACAAACTAACACACCTAAAGCATTGGTGCTGTAAGGCAAGTCACAAATTAACACACCTAAAACATTGCTGCTGTAAGGCAAGTCACAAAACTAACACACCTAAAATCTTGCTGCTGTAAGGCAAGTCACAAACTAACACACCTAAAATCTTGGCTGCTGTAAGGCAAGTCACAAACTAACACACCTAAAACAGTGCTGCTGTAAGGCAAGTCACAAACTAACACACCTAAAACATTGCTGCTGTAAGGCAAGTCACAAACTAACACACCTAAAACATTGCTGCTGTAAGGCAAGTCACAAACTAACACACCTAAAACATTGCTGCTGTAAGGCAAGTCACAAACTAACACACCTAAAACATTGCTGCTGTAAGGCAAGTCACAAACTAACACACCTAAAACATTGCTGCTGTAAGGCAAGTCACAAACTAACACACCTAAAAACCTTGCTGCTGTAAGGCAAGTCACAAACTAACACACCTAAAACATTGCTGCTGTAAGGCAAGTCACAAACTAACACACCTAAAATCTTGCTGCTGTAAGGCAAGTCACAAACTAACACACCTAAAACATTGCTGCTGTAAGGCAAGTCACAAACTAACACACCTAAAACATTGCTGCTGTAAGGCAGTCACAAACTAACACACCTAAAACATTGCTGCTGTAAGCAAGTCACAAACCCCTAACCCCCACACCTAAAACATTGCTGCTGTAAGGCAAAAGGGGTCACAAACTAACACACGCTGTAAGGCAAGTCACAAACTAACACACCTAAAACATTGCTGCTGTAAGGCAAGTCACAAACTAACACACCTAAAACATTGCTGCTGTAAGGCAAGTCACAAACTAACACACCTAAAACATTGCTGCTGTAAGGCAAGTCACAAACTAACACACCTAAAACATTGCTGCTGTAAGGCAAGTCACAAACTAACACACCTAAAACATTGCTGCTGTAAGGCAAGTCACAAACTAACACACCTAAAACATTGCTGCTGTAAGGCAAGTCACAAACTAACACACCTAAAACATTGCTGCTGTAAGGCAAGTCACAAACTAACACACCTAAAACATTGCTGCTGTAAGGCAAGTCACAAACTAACACACCTAAAACATTGCTGCTGTAAGGCAAGTCACAAACTAACACACCTAAAACATTGCTGCTGTAAGGCAAGTCACAAACTAACACACCTAAAACATTGCTGCTGTAAGGCAAGTCACAAACTAACACACCTAAAACATTGCTGCTGTAAGGCAAGTCACAAACTAACACACCTAAAACATTGCTGCTGTAAGGCAAGTCACAAACTAACACACCTAAAACATTGCTGCTGTAAGGCAAGTCACAAACTAACACACCTAAAACATTACTGCTGTAAGGCAAGTCACAAACTAACACACCTAAAACATTGCTGCTGTAAGGCAAGTCACAAACTAACACACCTAAAACCTTGCTGCTGTAAGGCAAGTCACAAACTAACACACCTAAAATCTTGCTGCTGTAAGGCAAGTCACAAACTAACACACCTAAAACATTGCTGCTGTAAGGCAAGTCACAAACTAACACACCTAAAACATTGCTGCTGTAAGGCAAGTCACAAACTAACACACCTAAAACATTGCTGCTGTAAGGCAAGTCACAAACTAACACACCTAAAACATTGCTGCTGTAAGGCAAGTCACAAACTAACACACCTAAAACATTGCTGCTGTAAGGCAAGTCACAAACTAACACACCTAAAACATTGCTGCTGTAAGGCAAGTCACAAACTAACACACCTAAAACATTGCTGCTGTAAGGCAAGTCACAAACTAATATACCTAAAACATTGCTGCTGTAAGGCAAGTCACAAACTAACACACCTAAAACATTGCTGCTGTAAGGCAAGTCACAAACTAACACACCTAAAACATTGCTGCTGTAAGGCAAGTCACAAACTAACACACCTAAAACATTGCTGCTGTAAGGCAAGTCACAAACTAACACACCTAAAACATTGCTGCTGTAAGGCAAGTCACAAACTAACACACCTAAAACATTGCTGCTGTAAGGCAAGTCACAAACTAACACACCTAAAACATTGCTGCTGTAAGGCAAGTCACAAACTAACACACCTAAAACATTGCTGCTGTAAGGCAAGTCACAAACTAACACACCTAAAACATTGCTGCTGTAAGGCAAGTCACAAACTAACACACCTAAAACATTGCTGCTGTAAGGCAAGTCACAAACTAACACACCTAAAACATTGCTGCTGTAAGGCAAGTCACAAACTAACACACCTAAAACATTGCTGCTGTAAGGCAAGTCACAAACTAACTATACCTAAAACATTGCTGCTGTAAGGCAAGTCACAAACTAACACACCTAAAACATTGCTGCTGTAAGGCAAGTCACAAACTAACACACCTAAAACATTGCTGCTGTAAGGCAAGTCACAAACTAACACACCTAAAACATTGCTGCTGTAAGGCAAGTCACAAACTAATATACCTAAAACATTGCTGCTGTAAGGCAAGTCACAAACTAACACACCTAAAACATTGCTGCTGTAAGGCAAGTCACAAACTAACACACCTAAAACATTGCTGCTGTAAGGCAAGTCACAAACTAACACACCTAAAACATTGCTGCTGTAAGGCAAGTCACAAACTAACACACCTAAAACATTGCTGCTGTAAGGCAAGTCACAAACTAATATACCTAAAACATTGCTGCTGTAAGGCAAGTCACAAACTAACACACCTAAAACATTGCTGCTGTAAGGCAAGTCACAAACTAACACACCTAAAACATTGCTGCTGTAAGGCAAGTCACAAACTAACTATACCTAAAACATTGCTGCTGTAAGGCAAGTCACAAACTAACACACCTAAAACATTGCTGCTGTAAGGCAAGTCACAAACTAACACACCTAAAACATTGCTGCTGTAAGGCAAGTCACAAACTAACATACCTAAAACATTGCTGCTGTAAGGCAAGTCACAAACTAACACACCTAAAACATTGCTGCTGTAAGGCAAGTCACAAACTAACACACCTAAAACATTGCTGCTGTAAGGCAAGTCACAAACTAACACACCTAAAACATTGCTGCTGTAAGGCAAGTCACAAACTAACACACCTAAAACATTGCTGCTGTAAGGCAAGTCACAAACTAACACACCTAAAACATTGCTGCTGTAAGGCAAGTCACAAACTAACACACCTAAAACATTGCTGCTGTAAGGCAAGTCACAAACTAACACACCTAAAACATTGCTGCTGTAAGGCAAGTCACAAACTAACACACCTAAAACATTGCTGCTGTAAGGCAAGTCACAAACTAACACACCTAAAACATTGCTGCTGTAAGGCAAGTCACAAACTAACACACCTAAAACATTGCTGCTGTAAGGCAAGTCACAAACTAACACACCTAAAACATTGCTGCTGTAAGGCAAGTCACAAACTAACACACATAAAACATTGCTGCTGTAAGGCAAGTCACAAACTAACACACCTAAAACATTGCTGCTGTAAGGCAAGTCACAAACTAACACACCTAAAACATTGCTGCTGTAAGGCAAGTCACAAACTAACACACCTAAAACATTGCTGCTGTAAGGCAAGTCACAAACTAATATACCTAAAACATTGCTGCTGTAAGGCAAGTCACAAACTAACACACCTAAAACATTGCTGCTGTAAGGCAAGTCACAAACTAACACACCTAAAACATTGCTGCTGTAAGGCAAGTCACAAACTAACACACCTAAAACATTGCTGCTGTAAGGCAAGTCACAAACTAACACACCTAAAACATTGCTGCTGTAAGGCAAGTCACAAACTAATATACCTAAAACATTGCTGCTGTAAGGCAAGTCACAAACTAACACACCTAAAACATTGCTGCTGTAAGGCAAGTCACAAACTAACACACCTAAAACATTGCTGCTGTAAGGCAAGTCACAAACTAACACACCTAAAACATTGCTGCTGTAAGGCAAGTCACAAACTAACACACCTAAAACATTGCTGCGGTAAGGCAAGTCACAAACTAATATACCTAAAACATTGCTGCTGTAAGGCAAGTCACAAACTAACACACCTAAAACATTGCTGCTGTAAGGCAAGTCACAAACTAACACACCTAAAACATTGCTGCTGTAAGGCAAGTCACAAACCAACACACATAAAACATTGCTGCTGTAAGGCAAGTCACAAACTAACACACCTAAAACATTGCTGCTGTAAGGCAAGTCACAAACTAACACACCTAAAACATTGCTGCTGTAAGGCAAGTCACAAACTAACACACCTAAAACATTGCTGCTGTAAGGCAAGTCACAAACTAACACACCTAAAACATTGCTGCTGTAAGGCAAGTCACAAACTAACACACCTAAAACATTGCTGCTGTAAGGCAAGTCACAAACTAACACACCTAAAACATTGCTGCTGTAAGGCAAGTCACAAACTAACACACCTAAAACATTGCTGCTGTAAGGCAAGTCACAAACTAACATACCTAAAACATTGCTGCTGTAAGGCAAGTCACAAACTAACACACCTAAAACATTGCTGCTGTAAGGCAAGTCACAAACTAACACACCTAAAACATTGCTGCTGTAAGGCAAGTCACAAACTAACATACCTAAAACATTGCTGCTGTAAGGCAAGTCACAAACTAACACACCTAAAACATTGCTGCTGTAAGGCAAGTCACAAACTAACACACCTAAAACATTGCTGCTGTAAGGCAAGTCACAAACTAACATACCTAAAACATTGCTGCTGTAAGGCAAGTCACAAACTAACACACCTAAAACATTGCTGCTGTAAGGCAAGTCACAAACTAACACACCTAAAACATTGCTGCTGTAAGGCAAGTCACAAACTAACACACCTAAAACATTGCTGCTGTAAGGCAAGTCACAAACTAACACACCTAAAACATTGCTGCTGTAAGGCAAGTCACAAACTAACACACCTAAAACATTGCTGCTGTAAGGCAAGTCACAAACTAATATACCTAAAACATTGCTGCTGTAAGGCAAGTCACAAACTAACATACCTAAAACATTGCTGCTGTAAGGCAAGTCACAAACTAACACACCTAAAACATTGCTGCTGTAAGGCAAGTCACAAACTAACACACCTAAACATTGCTGCTGTAAGGCAAGTCACAAATTAACACACCTAATACATTGCTGCTGTAAGGCAAGTCACAAACTAACACACCTAAAACATTGCTGCTGTAAGGCAAGTCACAAACTAACACACCTAAAACATTGCTGCTGTAAGGCAAGTCACAAACTAACACACCTAAAACATTGCTGCTGTAAGGCAAGTCACAAACTAATATACCTAAAACATTGCTGCTGTAAGGCAAGTCACAAACTAACACACCTAAAACATTGCTGCTGTAAGGCAAGTCACAAACTAACACACCTAAAACATTGCTGCTGTAAGGCAAGTCACAAACTAACACACCTAAAACATTGCTGCTGTAAGGCAAGTCACAAACTAACACACCTAAAACATTGCTGCTGTAAGGCAAGTCACAAACTAACACACCTAAAACATTGCTGCTGTAAGGCAAGTCACAAACTAACACACCTAAAACATTGCTGCTGTAAGGCAAGTCACAAACTAACACACCTAAAACATTGCTGCTGTAAGGCAAGTCACAAACTAATATACCTAAAACATTGCTGCTGTAAGGCAAGTCACAAACTAACATACCTAAAACATTGCTGCTGTAAGGCAAGTCACAAACTAATATACCTAAAACATTGCTGCTGTAAGGCAAGTCACAAACTAACACACCTAAAACATTGCTGCTGTAAGGCAAGTCACAAACTAACACACCTAAAACATTGCTGCTGTAAGGCAAGTCACAAACTAACACACCTAAAACATTGCTGCTGTAAGGCAAGTCACAAACTAACATACCTAAAACATTGCTGCTGTAAGGCAAGTCACAAACTAACACACCTAAAACATTGCTGCTGTAAGGCAAGTCACAAACTAATATACCTAAAACATTGCTGCTGTAAGGCAAGTCACAAACTAACACACCTAAAACATTGCTGCTGTAAGGCAAGTCACAAACTAACACACCTAAAACATTGCTGCTGTAAGGCAAGTCACAAACTAACATACCTAAAACATTGCTGCTGTAAGGCAAGTCACAAACTAACATACCTAAAACATTGCTGCTGTAAGGCAAGTCACAAACTAACACACCTAAAACATTGCTGCTGTAAGGCAAGTCACAAACTAACATACCTAAAACATTGCTGCTGTAAGGCAAGTCACAAACTAACACACCTAAAACATTGCTGCTGTAAGGCAAGTCACAAACTAACACACCTAAAACATTGCTGCTGTAAGGCAAGTCACAAACTAACACACCTAAAACATTGCTGCTGTAAGGCAAGTCACAAACTAACACACCTAAAACATTGCTGCTGTAAGGCAAGTCACAAACTAACACACCTAAAACATTGCTGCTGTAAGGCAAGTCACAAACTAACACACCTAAAACATTGCTGCTGTAAGGCAAGTCACAAACTAACATACCTAAAACATTGCTGCTGTAAGGCAAGTCACAAACTAACACACCTAAAACATTGCTGCTGTAAGGCAAGTCACAAACTAACACACCTAAAACATTGCTGCTGTAAGGCAAGTCACAAACTAACACACCTAAAACATTGCTGCTGTAAGGCAAGTCACAAACTAACACACCTAAAACATTGCTGCTGTAAGGCAAGTCACAAACTAACACACCTAAAACATTGCTGCTGTAAGGCAAGTCACAAACTAACACACCTAAAACATTGCTGCTGTAAGGCAAGTCACAAACTAACACACCTAAAACATTGCTGCTGTAAGGCAAGTCACAAACTAACACACCTAAAACATTGCTGCTGTAAGGCAAGTCACAAACTAACACACATAAAACATTGCTGCTGTAAGGCAAGTCACAAACTAACACACCTAAAACATTGCTGCTGTAAGGCAAGTCACAAACTAACACACCTAAAACATTGCTGCTGTAAGGCAAGTCACAAACTAATATACCTAAAACATTGCTGCTGTAAGGCAAGTCACAAACTAACACACCTAAAACATTGCTGCTGTAAGGCAAGTCACAAACTAATATACCTAAAACATTGCTGCTGTAAGGCAAGTCACAAACTAACACACCTAAAACATTGCTGCTGTAAGGCAAGTCACAAACTAACACACCTAAACATTGCTGCTGTAAGGCAAGTCACAAACTAACACACCTAAAACATTGCTGCTGTAAGGCAAGTCACAAACTAATATACCTAAAACATTGCTGCTGTAAGGCAAGTCACAAACTAATATACCTAAAACATTGCTGCTGTAAGGCAAGTCACAAACTAATATACCTAAAACATTGCTGCTGTAAGGCAAGTCACAAACTAACACACCTAAAACATTGCTGCTGTAAGGCAAGTCACAAACTAATATACCTAAAACATTGCTGCTGTAAGGCAAGTCACAAACTAACACACCTAAAACATTGCTGCTGTAAGTATTCTTTTACTTGTAAATGCCATGGAATTTTCCATACACGATGTTCTCACCTGCATCACGTTCTAAGGGCGTGTTGTGGATTTGATTCATTCTGTACAACGGACCGACGCCAACTACGAAGGGAGGGTTCTACATCTATAATCGTAGGTTCTTTTTGGGGAAATGGGGTAATGATATTGTACACAAAATAGAAACGGTTCGTTACAATCTACCTTACGTGCAGAGTTACACATTTATTTTACCTTGAATTACAAATGAGTAGCAACGTTCACAGCACTGTGCCTTGGGTCGTATTCTATTGAACAAATGACGTGTTACGTATATGTGAGTGATATGAATACAGTCTATCATTTATGTTTTTTGTCCTGATATAAATAATAAATGTTCAATCCTTTCTTGACGATAACAAAAATGTGGACTTAAAAGATTGATGGAATTGAAATCAATTAGAAATACAGTAATGCTAGTTATTTTAATGAATAGTTCTTTTTTTCAGGCAGGATTTATGATGTAGCTACTTAAAATAAACAGACGTCAATGATCAACCTCATATAGACGTTGGATCGTTGGAAAACCATACTGTACAAGAAAAATAAATTATAAAACGTCTAAAACGTTTAAAATTGCCATCATCATATTGAAAAAGCATAAACAATTATCTTTTATGAGAAATATTTATTGTTCATTGTTTTAGGAGTATTGTTCATTGTTTTTTGAGTATATTTATTGTTCATTGTTTTAGGAGTATATTTATTGCATTTTATATTACATTTTGGCCTTTGTTGACGTATTCCTTTTAGATTAGAGGGAATTAAATGTTGTGGGTTTTCTTACATCAAACATCCATCCAGTGGTCAAAGTTCAATGTCGATAATCTCAGATAGAGCGATTCCAGGGTTTTCAGAAAGGATCGGAACAGTTTTGGAGGGGGTGTTCTTATATATGTTTCAAATGATATCAATGTAAGTGTTAAACAAAGAACCGAACTTGAATTTAATGAAGGGGAATTGATATGGCTTGAAATTTCGTTGAACAATTTCAAGCTATTATTATGCTCTGCATACCGCCCACCAGGTGGCTCGAATAACTTCTGGGATCTTTTTGATTATTCTATTGAGCAAGCATTCAATGTAAGTCAAAATATTGTTATAATTGGTGATCTGAACATAGATCTTTTGAGAGAAAGAAATCATCGACTAAATGAAATAGCTTCATTCTATGAATTAAGAAATACTATTCACGAACCGACTCGTATGGGATCACTCTTGGACCCAATATTTGTTTCAAATTGTAACTTACTAATATATTCTGAAGTAATTCAAGTAGAAAGAAACATAAGCGACCATAATGCAACTATTACTAGCTTGAAAATACCCCAATACGTTAGAACAACGCTAAAAAGGAAGGTATGGCTTTATAGAGAGGCTGATTTTCCATCTCTTAACAATGCAATTTCTGATTATGATTGGGAGTCGTTTCTTGATGAAACTATTGATGTTGATACAATGAATGAAAAATTTACAAATAAATATTTCGAATTTTTGAATGAGCACATTGTTCAGATACGACAAAATGACAAACCTTGGTTTAATACGGAATTAAGGAGGGAGATGAGGAAAAGATATCGGTTGCGTAGAGTGGCCAGGGAGAAAAATGACCAACATCACGTCAATAAATACAAAGCACAGCGAAATAAAGTAAATGATATGGTAAAATATGCGCGTGAACAATTCATTTCTTCCGCTGATGAAATAGTTGATTCCTTTTTGAAAACGGATACAAAGGTATATTGGTCCTTGATTAAACGGCCAAAGAAGGGTACTTACACAGTTTCTGTTCTACCACCATTATTTGATAGCGCGACGGGTGAGATGGAGGAATCTGACAAAGCAAAAGCCGATTTATTGAATAAATATTTTTGCTCCATTTCGTCTGTCAATGATTCTGATATTGACCCCCCAGCCTTACCTTTACAAACAATAATCTTACTGACATTAATGTTACAGAAGATGATGCTAAAGATGTACTGAAAAATTTAAAAACTGGCAAAGCTTGTGGAAGTGATAACATAAGTCACCAAATGCTAAAAGGCACGGCCTCTTGGTAAAATCTTTAATCGATCGGTAGAAACATGCATGTACCCTTCTCATTGGAAATTAGCTCGGGTCATGCCCATTTTAAAAAAAGATGACAAATCTAATCCCTCCAACTAACGACCAATCTCACTATTAATCTGTGTTGGAAATGTGATGGAACGAGTCGTATTATATAAGTATATTTATAACCATATTATTGATAATTCGTTGCTTTATCCATACCAGTCTGGTTTTCTCCAGGGTCACTCTACTGTCTATCAACTGATCGAGATTTATGAAAAAGTATGCAATAATGTGGATAATAGACTTTCCAACATTTAAAATGTTTGTGACATCTCAAAAGCATTTGATAGAGTATGGCATAGAGGATTAATAGAAAAATTCAAGTCTTATGGCATATCTGGACTCCTTTTAGATTGAACGGGAGATTATGTAACCAACAGAAAACAATTTGTAATGGTTAATAAAACTGTGTCTTCGGTTTGGTTAGCTGGGGTGCCACAGGGATCAGTCCTTGGACCTCTACTAGTTTTACTATATGTTAATGATATAACAGACACTGTAGGAAATATAGCCAGACTATTTGCAGACGACACTTCCCTCCAATACGCCGGACCTGACATTTTAGCATTAGAACCCCAGATTAATGATGATCTACAAACATTAAATGACTGAGCAAATCAATTGCTTGAAGACTTCAACTCCCAAAAGACCAAAGCGTTGATAATTTCAAACACTGCATATATTGACAATGTTATTAAATTCAACGATGAACAGGTTGAAATTGTAGAATGCCATAAACACTTAGGTGTAACTTTCTCTTCGGGTGGAAAATGGACAAATCATATCAATAACATTATTGAATCTTCTATGAAACAAATAAATGCTTTGAGAAAACTTAAATACATACTATCTTCAAAAAGCATGTCAAATATTTATCTGACTTTTATTAGACTTTTACTCGAATATGCATGTGAAGATTGGGATGGTTGTTGTGAAAGAGAAATAGAGAGACTTGAGAAGGTCCAATTAGAGGCCGCTAGAATTGTTACTGGCTTGACTAAATTTGCTAGTCGAGAATCCCTATGTTTTGAAACTGTTTGGGAGACTCTGACTGAACGACGGAAAAACAGGAAATTATGCATATTTTATAAAATGCATAATGATATATGCCCTCAATACTTAAGTGATTGCTTGCCATCATTGGTTTCCAATGTAAGTGGATATAACCTACGAAACAATGATAACTATTTGACCATTCGTCCTAGATTAAATGTTTATGCAATATCATTTGTCGCATCTACTATTTCTCTTTGGAATAACTTATCAGGAGTACACCAACATTAGAAGTTTTAAGATCAAACTGACAACACCGTTATTTAAACCACCAAAATACTTTGGAGAAGGGTCGAGGAGATTAAATATCATACATGCTAGACTGCGTCATCAATGCAGTTCTTTGAATGCAGATTTATATCGAATAAACTTAGCAGAAAATCCAAATTGCAACTGCGGTGCACCATATGAGGATGCTATTCATTATTTTTTGGAGTGTCCTTTGTATCAAATTCAAACAGCTAACCTATTTAATGACATTGAAAACATTGAACTAAATATCGAAACCATTCTATTTGGCAATGAGGATTTAAGTCTTCAAATAAATACCAATATTTTTGAAAAGGTGCGCAATTGTATAGGCCGAACCAATAGATTCCCAACAGGTCAATAGAATCTACCCAAAAAGAGTTATATTTTTATATGTATATGTTTATGTATATGCTGTTTGTCGCTATCATATATATGTAATTGTATTTCTAAAGAGAGGACAGTCATTAAGTTGGAATAACTTGTTGTCCAATCCTTTTGCTTTTTTATGCAATAAAATTGTATTCAACTAAAACTAGATGTCCACATATCGGTTAAATATGTAAAATACGCATTTTGCAGCAATATCTTTGTATCATTGGTGCTATAGAAATGTTTAAAGTATGTTTTACTCTTGTTCTAGTTTTCGGTTTTTAGTATTATCGCTTTATTGGTTTCTATATATAGCCTGAGAGTTTGTTTGTTTGTGTAGTTGATGGTGTTTAACGCCACGTTCAACAATATTTCAGTGATATTGTTGTGGTCAGTTTTATTGGTGGAGGAAACCGGAGGACCCGGAGAAAACCACCGACATGTCGCAAGTCACTGACAAACTTTATCACATAATGTTGTACACCACGCCCTGATCATAGCCAGAAATGATGGGTACTTTGCTCATTTGCATATCAAAGATGGCGACGCCGGGACGTCTGCAATTTTCATATGATCTATAAAGACGATATCATTCATAATTGCATGTGTGTCATTTTCTGAACTTGAAAATGATACATTGAATCAAGCTGAATTAAATGAAATAAAAATTAATGAAAACAATTAAATATTCGAGGTTCCTGGACTAAATGAAAATCCGAGGCGACGAACCCTTTTTTGGCCTTAAGAGTCTATGTAAAAATGTCTGAAATACATGAAACTGGTGGCGTGTGACACAAAATTTAACAATGAATGACATTTGGCGACATATTTTCTGAAATTAATTTAGATTCATCAATAATATATGTAATTATATTGACTAACCTTTATTTCTAGCTTCTAAACTCGGGGTTCCCACATTAAATATAATATGATCATTTTTGCATGATCGCGATATCAAAGACATGTCTAAAATCGTTACAAAACAAAAAATATTTTAATTTTGAGAGAAGAAAAACTTTGCGGAAATAAACAATAACTTTTAATTTTCGAATCATTGACGGACACATTGAATTTCCGTATTTTTTGACAAATCTAATAAACGATCCATCAAACTTGAAATTGCAGTCACGTGATCAAAATCTAGTTTAAATATGATGAATATTTATGAGGAAAGTGCCATCAATTTCTGGATATGTCGAGATTCGAACTCACAACATCAGTGGTGATAATCACTGATTGCATAGGTAGTTGTAAATCCAACTATAATACGATCACGACCACGACGGCCCCTAGAGGGCACACCAGTAAATATTCCGCCATTGACTAACATTTAAAACAAATCGTTATTATTTTGGTCCAAGATCCACATTCAAATCCACTTTGAACCAAACATTGTACATGTATGTCAAATAATCAGCTGTTTCGACAGAGGGTGTAATAACTTGACAACCATTCCTTTACATGTGGTTATATTTCAACAAATGACATATACTTTTGCACTTAAATCCTTACCAAATATGACAGGATTAATTGTAAAAAAAATACCATAAACAAAAAATATCAAGTTCCGAGCCCGAGCACCCCCTAAGGCGGCCCTGCCCCGTGAGTCTGGTGTAGCAACAACACACTGCAGGTCTTACAGAGAACATTATTGGCCCCAGCACCTCCTAAGGCGGGCCTGCCCCGTGAGTCTGGTGTAGCAACAACACACTGCAGGTCTTACAGAGAACAGTATTGGCCCCAGCACCTCCTAAGACGGTCCTGCCCCATGAGTCTGATGTAGCAACAACACACTGCAGGTTTTACAGAAAACAGTATTGGCCCCAAGCACCTCCTAAGGCGGCCCTGCCCCGTGAGTCTGGTATAGCAACAACACACTGCAGGTCTTACAGAGAACAGTATTGGCCCTAGCACCTCCTAAGGCGGTCCTGCCCCGTGAGTATGGTGTAGCAACAACACACTGCAGGTCTTACAGAGAACAGTATTGGCCCTAGCACCTCCTAAGGCGGTCCTGCCACATGAGTTTGGTGTAGCAACAACACACTGCAGGTCTTACAGAAAACAGTATTGGCCCCAGCACCTCCTAAGGCGGCCCTGCCCCGTGAGTCTGATGTAGCAACAACACACTGCAGGTCTTACAGAGAACAGTATTGGTCCCGGCACCTCCTAAGGCGGCCCTGCCCCGTGAGTCTGGTGTAGCAACAACACACTGCAGGTCTTACAGAGAACAGTATTGGCCTTAGCACCTCCTAAGGCGGTCCTGCCCCGTGAGTCTGGTGTAGCAACAACACACTGCAGGTCTTACAGAGAACAGTATTGGCCCCAGCACCTCCTAAGGCGGTCCTGCCCCATGAGTCTGGTGTAGCAACAACACACTGCAGGTTTTACAGAAAACAGTATTGGCCCCAGCACCTCCTAAGGCGGTCCTGCCCCGTGAGTCTGGTGTAGCAACAACACACTGCAGGTCTTACAGAGAACAGTATTGGCCCTAGCACCTCCTAAGGCGGTCCTGCCCCACGAGTCTGGTGTAGCAACAACACACTGCAGGTCTTACAGAGAACAGTATTGGCCCTTGCACCTCCTAAGGCGGTCCTGCCCCATGAGTCTGGTGTAGCAATAACACACTGCAGGTTTTACAGAAAACAGTATTGGCCCCAGCACCTCCTAAGGCGGCCCTGCCCCGTGAGTCTGATGTAGCAACAACACACTGCAGGTCTTACAGAGAACAGTATTGGCCCCAGCACCTCCTAAGGTGGTCCTGCCCCGTGAGTCTGGTGTAGCAACAACACACTGCAGGTCTGACAGAGAACAGTATTGGCCCCAGCACCTCCTAAGGCAGTCTTGCCCCGTGAGTCTGGTGTAGCAACAACACACTGCAGGTCTTACAGAGAACAGTATTGACCCCAGCACCTCCTAAGGCGGGCCTGCCCCGTGAGTCTGGTGTAGCAACAACACACTGCAGGTCTTACAGAGAACAGTATTGGCCCCAGCACCTCCTAAGGCGGTCATGCCCCATAAGTCTGGTGTAGCAACAACACACTGCAGGTCTTACAGAGAACAGTATTGGCCCCAGCACCTCCTAAGGCGGGCCTGCCCCGTGAGTCTGGTGTAGCAACAACACACTGCAGGTTTTACAGAAAACAGTATTGGCCCCAGCACCTCCTAAGGCGGCCCTGCCCCGTGAGTCTGGTGTAGCAACAACACACTGCAGGTCTTACAGAGAACAGTATTGGCCCTAGCACCTCCTAAGGCGGTCCTGCCCCGTGAGTCTGGTGTAGCAACAACACACTGCAGGTCTTACAGAGAACAGTATTGGCCCCAGCACCTCCTAAGGCGGGCCTGCCCCGTGAGTCTGGTGTAGCAACAACACACTGCAGGTCTTACAGAGAACAGTATTGGCCCTAGCACCTCCTAAGGCGGTCCTGCCCCATGAGTCTGGTGTAGCACCAACACACTGCAGGTCTTACAGAGAACAGTATTGGCCCTAGCACCTCCTAAGGCGGCCCTGTCCCATGAGTCTGGTGTAGCAACAACACACTGCAGGTTTTACAGAAAACAGTATTGGCCCTAGCACCTCCTAAGGCGGCCCTGCCCCGTGAGTCTGATGTAGCAACAACACACTGCAGGTCTTACAGAGAACAGTATTGGCCCCAGCACCTCCTAAGGCGGTCCTGCCCCGTGAGTCTGGTGTAGCAACAACACACTGCAGGTCTTACAGAGAACAGTATTGGCCCTAGCACCTCCTAAGGCGGTCCTGCCCCGTGAGTCTGGTGTAGCAACAACACACTGCAGGTCTTACAGAGAACAGTATTGGCCCTAGCACCTCCTAAGGCGGTCCTGCCCCACGAGTCTGGTGTAGCAACAACACACTGCAGGTCTTACAGAGAACAGTATTGGCCCTTGCACCTCCTAAGGCGGTCCTGCCCCATGAGTCTGGTGTAGCAATAACACACTGCAGGTTTTACAGAAAACAGTATTGGCCCCAGCACCTCCTAAGGCGGCCCTGCCCCGTGAGTCTGATGTAGCAACAACACACTGCAGGTCTTACAGAGAACAGTATTGGCCCCAGCACCTCCTAAGGCGGTCCTGCCCCGTGAGTCTGGTGTAGCAACAACACACTGCAGGTCTGACAGAGAACAGTATTGGCCCTAGCACCTCCTAAGGCAGTCTTGCCCCGTGAGTCTGGTGTAGCAACAACACACTGCAGGTCTTACAGAGAACAGTTTTGGCCCCAGCACCTCCTAAGGCGGTCATGCCCCATAAGTCTGGTGTAGCAACAACACACTGCAGGTCTTACAGAGAACAGTATTGGCCCCAGCACCTCCTAAGGTGGGCCTGCACCGTGAGTCTGGTGTAGCAACAACACACTGCAGGTTTTACAGAAAACAGTATTGGCCCCAGCACCTCCTAAGGCGGCCCTGCCCCGTGAGTCTGGTGTAGCAACAACACACTGCAGGTCTTACAGAGAACAGTATTGGCCCCAGCACCTCCTAAGGCGGGCCTGCCCCGTGAGTCTGGTGTAGCAACAACACACTGCAGGTCTTACAGAGAACAGTATTGGCCCCAGCACCTCCTAAGGTGGGCCTGCCCCGTGAGTCTGGTGTAGCAACAACACACTGCAGGTCTTACAGAGAACAGTATTGGCCCCAGCACCTCCTAAGGTGGGCCTGCCCCGTGAGTCTGGTGTAGCAACAACACACTGCAGGTCTGACAGAGAACAGTATTGGCCCTAGCACCTCCTAAGGCAGTCTTGCCCCGTGAGTCTGGTGTAGCAACAACACACTGCAGGTCTTACAGAGAACAGTTTTGGCCCCAGCACCTCCTAAGGCGGTCATGCCCCATAAGTCTGGTGTAGCAACAACACACTGCAGGTCTTACAGAGAACAGTATTGGCCCCAGCACCTCCTAAGGTGGGCCTGCACCGTGAGTCTGGTGTAGCAACAACACACTGCAGGTTTTACAGAAAACAGTATTGGCCCCAGCACCTCCTAAGGCGGCCCTGCCCCGTGAGTCTGGTGTAGCAACAACACACTGCAGGTCTTACAGAGAACAGTATTGGCCCCAGCACCTCCTAAGGCGGGCCTGCCCCGTGAGTCTGGTGTAGCAACAACACACTGCAGGTTTTACAGAAAACAGTATTGGCCCCAGCACCTCCTAAGGCGGCCCTGCCCCGTGAGTCTGGTGTAGCAACAACACACTGCAGGTCTTACAGAGAACAGTATTGGCCCCAGCACCTCCTAAGGCGGGCCTGCCCCGTGAGTCTGGTGTAGCAACAACACACTGCAGGTCTTACAGAGAACAGTATTGGCCCCAGCACCTCCTAAGGTGGGCCTGCCCCGTGAGTCTGGTGTAGCAACAACACACTGCAGGTCTTACAGAGAACAGTATTGGCCCCAGCACCTCCTAAGGTGGGCATGCCCCGTGAGTCTGGTGTAGCAACAACACACTGCAGGTCTGACAGAGAACAGTATTGGCCCTAGCACCTCCTAAGGCAGTCTTGCCCCGTGAGTCTGGTGTAGCAACAACACACTGCAGGTCTTACAGAGAACAGTTTTGGCCCCAGCACCTCCTAAGGCGGTCATGCCCCATAAGTCTGGTGTAGCAACAACACACTGCAGGTCTTACAGAGAACAGTATTGGCCCCAGCACCTCCTAAGGTGGGCCTGCACCGTGAGTCTGGTGTAGCAACAACACACTGCAGGTTTTACAGAAAACAGTATTGGCCCCAGCACCTCCTAAGGCGGCCCTGCCCCGTGAGTCTGGTGTAGCAACAACACACTGCAGGTCTTACAGAGAACAGTATTGGCCCCAGCACCTCCTAAGGCGGGCCTGCCCCGTGAGTCTGGTGTAGCAACAACACACTGCAGGTCTTACAGAGAACAGTATTGGCCCCAGCACCTCCTAAGGTGGGCCTGCCCCGTGAGTCTGGTGTAGCAACAACACACTGCAGGTCTTACAGAGAACAGTATTGGCCCCAGCACCTCCTAAGGCGGTCCTGCCCCATGAGTATGATGTAGCAACAACACACTGCAGGTTTTACAGAAAACAGTATTGGCCCTAGCACCTCCTAAGGCGCCCTGCCCCGTGAGTCTGGTGTAGCAACAACACACTGCAGGTCTTACAGAGAACAGTATTGGCCCTAGCACCTCCTAAGGCAGTCTTGCCCCGTGAGTCTGGTGTAGCAACAACACACTGCAGGTCTTACAGAGAACAGTATTGACCCCAGCACCTCCTAAGGCGGGCCTGCCCCGTGAGTCTGGTGTAGCAACAACACACTGCAGGTCTTACAGAGAACAGTTTTGGCCCCAGCACCTCCTAAGGCGGTCATGCCCCATAAGTCTGGTGTAGCAACAACACACTGCAGGTCTTACAGAGAACAGTATTGGCCCCAGCACCTCCTAAGGTGGGCCTGCCCCGTGAGTCTGGTGTAGCAACAACACACTGCAGGTTTTACAGAAAACAGTATTTGCCCCAGCACCTCCTAAGGCGGCCCTGCCCCGTGAGTCTGGTGTAGCAACAACACACTGCAGGTCTTACAGAGAACAGTATTGGCCCTAGCACCTCCTAAGGCGGTCCTGCCCCGTGAGTCTGGTGTAGCAACAACACACTGCAGGTCTTACAGAGAACAGTATTGGCCCCAGCACCTCCTAAGGCGGGCCTGCCCCGTGAGTCTGGTGTAGCAACAACACACTGCAGGTCTTACAGAGAACAGTATTGGCCCCAGCACCTCCTAAGGTGGGCCTGCCCCGTGAGTCTGGTGTAGCAACAACACACTGCAGGTCTTACAGAGAACAGTATTGGCCCCAGCACCTCCTAAGGCGGTCCTGCCCCATGAGTATGGTGTAGCAACAACACACTGCAGGTTTTACAGAAAACAGTATTGGCCCTAGCACCTCCTAAGGCGCCCTGCCCCGTGAGTCTGGTGTAGCAACAACACACTGCAGGTCTTACAGAGAACAGTATTGGCCCTAGCACCTCCTAAGGCGGTCCTGCCCCATGAGTCTGGTGTAGCACCAACACACTGCAGGTCTTACAGAGAACAGTATAGGCCCTTGCACCTCCTAAGGCGGCCCTGTCCCATGAGTCTGGTGTAGCAACAACACACTGCAGGTTTTACAGAAAACAGTATTGGCCCTAGCACCTCCTAAGGCGGCCCTGCCCCGTGAGTCTGATGTAGCAACAACACACTGCAGGTCTTACAGAGAACAGTATTGGCCCCAGCACCTCCTAAGGCGGTCCTGCCCCGTGAGTCTGGTGTAGCAACAACACACTGCAGGTCTTACAGAGAACAGTATTGGCCCTAGCACCTCCTAAGGCGGTCCTGCCCCGTGAGTCTGGTGTAGCAACAACACACTGCAGGTCTTACAGAGAACAGTATTGGCCCTAGCACCTCCTAAGGCGGTCCTGCCCCACGAGTCTGGTGTAGCAACAACACACTGCAGGTCTTACAGAGAACAGTATTGGCCCTTGCACCTCCTAAGGCGGTCCTGCCCCATGAGTCTGGTGTAGCAATAACACACTGCAGGTTTTACAGAAAACAGTATTGGCCCCAGCACCTCCTAAGGCGGCCCTGCCCCGTGAGTCTGATGTAGCAACAACACACTGCAGGTCTTACAGAGAACAGTATTGGCCCCAGCACCTCCTAAGGCGGTCCTGCCCCGTGAGTCTGGTGTAGCAACAACACACTGCAGGTCTGACAGAGAACAGTATTGGCCCTAGCACCTCCTAAGGCAGTCTTGCCCCGTGAGTCTGGTGTAGCAACAACACACTGCAGGTCTTACAGAGAACAGTATTGACCCCAGCACCTCCTAAGGCGGGCCTGCCCCGTGAGTCTGGTGTAGCAACAACACACTGCAGGTCTTACAGAGAACAGTTTTGGCCCCAGCACCTCCTAAGGCGGTCATGCCCCATAAGTCTGGTGTAGCAACAACACACTGCAGGTCTTACAGAGAACAGTATTGGCCCCAGCACCTCCTAAGGTGGGCCTGCCCCGTGAGTCTGGTGTAGCAACAACACACTGCAGGTTTTACAGAAAACAGTATTGGCCCCAGCACCTCCTAAGGCGGCCCTGCCCCGTGAGTCTGGTGTAGCAACAACACACTGCAGGTCTTACAGAGAACAGTATTGGCCCTAGCACCTCCTAAGGCGGTCCTGCCCCGTGAGTCTGGTGTAGCAACAACACACTGCAGGTCTTACAGAGAACAGTATTGGCCCCAGCACCTCCTAAGGCGGGCCTGCCCCGTGAGTCTGGTGTAGCAACAACACACTGCAGGTCTTACAGAGAACAGTATTGGCCCCAGCACCTCCTAAGGTGGGCCTGCCCCGTGAGTCTGGTGTAGCAACAACACACTGCAGGTCTTACAGAGAACAGTATTGGCCCCAGCACCTCCTAAGGCGGTCCTGCCCCATGAGTATGGTGTAGCAACAACACACTGCAGGTTTTACAGAAAACAGTATTGGCCCCAGCACCTCCTAAGGCGGCCCTGCCCCGTGAGTCTGGTGTAGCAACAACACACTGCAGGTCTTACAGAGAACAGTATTGGCCCTAGCACCTCCTAAGGCGGTCCTGCCCCGTGAGTCTGGTGTAGCACCAACACACTGCAGGTCTTACAGAGAACAGTATTGGCCCTTGCACCTCCTAAGGCGGCCCTGTCCCATGAGTCTGGTGTAGCAACAACACACTGCAGGTTTTACAGAAAACAGTATTGGCCCTAGCACCTCCTAAGGCGGCCCTGCCCCGTGAGTCTGATGTAGCAACAACACACTGCAGGTCTTACAGAGAACAGTATTGGCCCCAGCACCTCCTAAGGCGGTCCTGCCCCGTGAGTCTGGTGTAGCAACAACACACTGCAGGTCTTACAGAGAACAGTATTGGCCTTAGCACCTCCTAAGGCGGTCCTGCCCCGTGAGTCTGGTGTAGCAACAACACACTGCAGGTCTTACAGAGAACAGTATTGGCCCCAGCACCTCCTAAGGCGGGCCTGCCCCGTGAGTCTGGTGTAGCAACAACACACTGCAGGTCTTACAGAGAACAGTATTGGCCCCAGCACCTCCTAAGGCGGCCCTGCCCCGTGAGTCTGGTGTAGCAACAACACACTGCAGGTCTTACAGAGAACAGTATTGGCCTTAGCACCTCCTAAGGCGGTCCTGCCCCATGAGTCTGGTATAGCAACAACACACTGCAGGTTTTACAGAAAACAGTATTGGCCCCAGCACCTCCTAAGGCGGTCCTGCCCCGTGAGTCTGGTGTAGCAACAACACACTGCAGGTCTTACAGAGAACAGTATTGGCCCTAGCACCTCCTAAGACGGTCCTGCCCCACGAGTCTGGTGTAGCAACAACACACTGCAGGTCTTACAGAGAACAGTATTGGCCCTTGCACCTCCTAAGGCGGTCCTGCCCCATGAGTCTGGTGTAGCAATAACACACTGCAGGTTTTACAGAAAACAGTATTGGCCCCAGCACCTCCTAAGGCGGCCCTGCCCCACGAGTCTGATGTAGCAACAACACACTGCAGGTCTTACAGAGAACAGTATTGGCCCCAGCACCTCCTAAGGCGGTCCTGCCCCGTGAGTCTGGTGTAGCAACAACACACTGCAGGTCTGACAGAGAACAGTATTGGCCCTAGCACCTCCTAAGGCAGTCTTGCCCCGTGAGTCTGGTGTAGCAACAACACACTGCAGGTCTTACAGAGAACAGTATTGACCCCAGCACCTCCTAAGGCGGGCCTGCCCCGTGAGTCTGGTGTAGCAACAACACACTGCAGGTCTTACAGAGAACAGTATTGGCCCCAGCACCTCCTAAGGCGGTCATGCCCCATAAGTCTGGTGTAGCAACAACACACTGCAGGTCTTACAGAGAACAGTATTGGCCCCAGCACCTCCTAAGGCGGGCCTGCCCCGTGAGTCTGGTGTAGCAACAACACACTGCAGGTTTTACAGAAAACAGTATTGGCCCCAGCACCTCCTAAGGCGGCCCTGCCCCGTGAGTCTGGTGTAGCAACAACACACTGCAGGTCTTACAGAGAACAGTATTGGCCCCAGCACCTCCTAAGGCGGTCCTGCCCCGTGAGTCTGGTGTAGCAACAACACACTGCAGGTCTTACAGAGAACAGTATTGGCCCCAGCACCTCCTAAGGCGGGCCTGCCCCGTGAGTCTGGTGTAGCAACAACACACTGCAGGTCTTACAGAGAACAGTATTGGCCCCAGCACCTCCTAAGGTGGGCCTGCCCCGTGAGTCTGGTGTAGCAACAACACACTGCAGGTCTTACAGAGAACAGTATTGGCCCCAGCACCTCCTAAGGCGGTCCTGCCCCATGAGTATGGTGTAGCAACAACACACTGCAGGTTTTACAGAAAACAGTATTGGCCCCAGCACCTCCTAAGGCGGCCCTGCCCCGTGAGTCTGGTGTAGCAACAACACACTGCAGGTCTTACAGAGAACAGTATTGGCCCCAGCACCTCCTAAGGCGATCCTGCCCCGTGAGTCTGGTGTAGCACCAACACACTGCAGGTCTTACAGAGAACAGTATTGGCCCTTGCACCTCCTAAGGCGGCCCTGTCCCATGAGTCTGGTGTAGCAACAACACACTGCAGGTTTTACAGAAAACAGTATTGGCCCTAGCACCTCCTAAGGCGGCCCTGCCCCGTGAGTCTGATGTAGCAACAACACACTGCAGGTCTTACAGAGAACAGTATTGGCCCCAGCACCTCCTAAGGCGGTCCTGCCCCGTGAGTCTGGTGTAGCAACAACACACTGCAGGTCTTACAGAGAACAGTATTGGCCCTAGCACCTCCTAAGGCGGTCCTGCCCCGTGAGTCTGGTGTAGCAACAACACACTGCAGGTCTTACAGAGAACAGTATTGGCCCAAGCACCTCCTAAGGCGGGCCTGCCCCGTGAGTCTGGTGTAGCAACAACACACTGCAGGTCTTACAGAGAACAGTATTGTCCCAGCACCTCCTAAGGCGGTCATGCCCCATAAGTCTGGTGTAGCAACAACACACTGCAGGTCTTACAGAGAACAGTATTGGCCCCAGCACCTCCTAAGGCGGTCCTGCCCCGTGAGTCTGGTGTAGCAACAACACACTGCAGGTTTTACAGAAAACAGTATTGGCCCCAGCACCTCCTAAGGCGGCCCTGCCCCGTGAGTCTGGTGTAGCAACAACACACTGCAGGTCTTACAGAGAACAGTATTGGCCCCAGCACCTCCTAAGGCGGTCCTGCCCCGTGAGTCTGGTGTAGCAACAACACACTGCAGGTTTTACAGAGAACAGTATTGGCCCAAGTACCTCCTAAGGCGGTCCTGCCCCATGAGTCTGGTGTAGCAACAACACACTGCAGGTTTTACAGAAAACAGTATTTGCCCCAGCACCTCCTAAGGCGGCCCTGCCCCGTGAGTCTGGTGTAGCAACAACACACTGCAGGTCTTACAGAGAACAGTATTGGCCCTAGCACCTCCTAAGGCGGTCCTGCCCCGTGAGTCTGGTGTAGCAACAACACATTGCAGGTTTTACAGAAAACAGTATTGGCCCTAGCACCTCCTAAGGCGGCCCTGCCCCGTGAGTCTGGTGTAGCAACAACACACTGCAGGTCTTACAGAGAACAGTATTGGCCCTAGCACCTCCTAAGGCGGTCCTGCCCCGTGAGTCTGGTGTAGCAACAACACACTGCAGGTCTTACAGAGAACAGTATTGGCCCCAGCACCTCCTAAGGCGGTCCTGCCCCGTGAGTCTGATGTAGCAACAACACACTGCAGGTCTTACAGAGAACAGTATTGGCCCCAGCACCTCCTAAGGTGGTCCTGCCCCGTGAGTCTGGTGTAGCAACAACACACTGCAGGTCTGACAGAGAACAGTATTGGCCCCAGCACCTCCTAAGGCAGTCTTGCCCCGTGAGTCTGGTGTAGCAACAACACACTGCAGGTCTTACAGAGAACAGTATTGACCCCAGCACCTCCTAAGGCGGGCCTGCCCCGTGAGTCTGGTGTAGCAACAACACACTGCAGGTCTTACAGAGAACAGTATTGGCCCCAGCACCTCCTAAGGCGGTCATGCCCCATAAGTCTGGTGTAGCAACAACACACTGCAGGTCTTACAGAGAACAGTATTGGCCCCAGCACCTCCTAAGGCGGGCCTGCCCCGTGAGTCTGGTGTAGCAACAACACACTGCAGGTTTTACAGAAAACAGTATTGGCCCCAGCACCTCCTAAGGCGGCCCTGCCCCGTGAGTCTGGTGTAGCAACAACACACTGCAGGTCTTACAGAGAACAGTATTGGCCCTAGCACCTCCTAAGGCGGTCCTGCCCCGTGAGTCTGGTGTAGCAACAACACACTGCAGGTCTTACAGAGAACAGTATTGGCCCCAGCACCTCCTAAGGCGGGCCTGCCCCGTGAGTCTGGTGTAGCAACAACACACTGCAGGTCTTACAGAGAACAGTATTGGCCCTAGCACCTCCTAAGGCGGTCCTGCCCCATGAGTCTGGTGTAGCACCAACACACTGCAGGTCTTACAGAGAACAGTATTGGCCCTAGCACCTCCTAAGGCGGCCCTGTCCCATGAGTCTGGTGTAGCAACAACACACTGCAGGTTTTACAGAAAACAGTATTGGCCCTAGCACCTCCTAAGGCGGCCCTGCCCCGTGAGTCTGATGTAGCAACAACACACTGCAGGTCTTACAGAGAACAGTATTGGCCCCAGCACCTCCTAAGGCGGTCCTGCCCCGTGAGTCTGGTGTAGCAACAACACACTGCAGGTCTTACAGAGAACAGTATTGGCCCTAGCACCTCCTAAGGCGGTCCTGCCCCGTGAGTCTGGTGTAGCAACAACACACTGCAGGTCTTACAGAGAACAGTATTGGCCCTAGCACCTCCTAAGGCGGTCCTGCCCCACGAGTCTGGTGTAGCAACAACACACTGCAGGTCTTACAGAGAACAGTATTGGCCCTTGCACCTCCTAAGGCGGTCCTGCCCCATGAGTCTGGTGTAGCAATAACACACTGCAGGTTTTACAGAAAACAGTATTGGCCCCAGCACCTCCTAAGGCGGCCCTGCCCCGTGAGTCTGATGTAGCAACAACACACTGCAGGTCTTACAGAGAACAGTATTGGCCCCAGCACCTCCTAAGGCGGTCCTGCCCCGTGAGTCTGGTGTAGCAACAACACACTGCAGGTCTGACAGAGAACAGTATTGGCCCTAGCACCTCCTAAGGCAGTCTTGCCCCGTGAGTCTGGTGTAGCAACAACACACTGCAGGTCTTACAGAGAACAGTTTTGGCCCCAGCACCTCCTAAGGCGGTCATGCCCCATAAGTCTGGTGTAGCAACAACACACTGCAGGTCTTACAGAGAACAGTATTGGCCCCAGCACCTCCTAAGGTGGGCCTGCACCGTGAGTCTGGTGTAGCAACAACACACTGCAGGTTTTACAGAAAACAGTATTGGCCCCAGCACCTCCTAAGGCGGCCCTGCCCCGTGAGTCTGGTGTAGCAACAACACACTGCAGGTCTTACAGAGAACAGTATTGGCCCCAGCACCTCCTAAGGCGGGCCTGCCCCGTGAGTCTGGTGTAGCAACAACACACTGCAGGTCTTACAGAGAACAGTATTGGCCCCAGCACCTCCTAAGGTGGGCCTGCCCCGTGAGTCTGGTGTAGCAACAACACACTGCAGGTCTTACAGAGAACAGTATTGGCCCCAGCACCTCCTAAGGTGGGCCTGCCCCGTGAGTCTGGTGTAGCAACAACACACTGCAGGTCTGACAGAGAACAGTATTGGCCCTAGCACCTCCTAAGGCAGTCTTGCCCCGTGAGTCTGGTGTAGCAACAACACACTGCAGGTCTTACAGAGAACAGTTTTGGCCCCAGCACCTCCTAAGGCGGTCATGCCCCATAAGTCTGGTGTAGCAACAACACACTGCAGGTCTTACAGAGAACAGTATTGGCCCCAGCACCTCCTAAGGTGGGCCTGCACCGTGAGTCTGGTGTAGCAACAACACACTGCAGGTTTTACAGAAAACAGTATTGGCCCCAGCACCTCCTAAGGCGGCCCTGCCCCGTGAGTCTGGTGTAGCAACAACACACTGCAGGTCTTACAGAGAACAGTATTGGCCCCAGCACCTCCTAAGGCGGGCCTGCCCCGTGAGTCTGGTGTAGCAACAACACACTGCAGGTTTTACAGAAAACAGTATTGGCCCCAGCACCTCCTAAGGCGGCCCTGCCCCGTGAGTCTGGTGTAGCAACAACACACTGCAGGTCTTACAGAGAACAGTATTGGCCCCAGCACCTCCTAAGGCGGGCCTGCCCCGTGAGTCTGGTGTAGCAACAACACACTGCAGGTCTTACAGAGAACAGTATTGGCCCCAGCACCTCCTAAGGTGGGCCTGCCCCGTGAGTCTGGTGTAGCAACAACACACTGCAGGTCTTACAGAGAACAGTATTGGCCCCAGCACCTCCTAAGGTGGGCATGCCCCGTGAGTCTGGTGTAGCAACAACACACTGCAGGTCTGACAGAGAACAGTATTGGCCCTAGCACCTCCTAAGGCAGTCTTGCCCCGTGAGTCTGGTGTAGCAACAACACACTGCAGGTCTTACAGAGAACAGTTTTGGCCCCAGCACCTCCTAAGGCGGTCATGCCCCATAAGTCTGGTGTAGCAACAACACACTGCAGGTCTTACAGAGAACAGTATTGGCCCCAGCACCTCCTAAGGTGGGCCTGCACCGTGAGTCTGGTGTAGCAACAACACACTGCAGGTTTTACAGAAAACAGTATTGGCCCCAGCACCTCCTAAGGCGGCCCTGCCCCGTGAGTCTGGTGTAGCAACAACACACTGCAGGTCTTACAGAGAACAGTATTGGCCCCAGCACCTCCTAAGGCGGGCCTGCCCCGTGAGTCTGGTGTAGCAACAACACACTGCAGGTCTTACAGAGAACAGTATTGGCCCCAGCACCTCCTAAGGTGGGCCTGCCCCGTGAGTCTGGTGTAGCAACAACACACTGCAGGTCTTACAGAGAACAGTATTGGCCCCAGCACCTCCTAAGGCGGTCCTGCCCCATGAGTATGATGTAGCAACAACACACTGCAGGTTTTACAGAAAACAGTATTGGCCCTAGCACCTCCTAAGGCGCCCTGCCCCGTGAGTCTGGTGTAGCAACAACACACTGCAGGTCTTACAGAGAACAGTATTGGCCCTAGCACCTCCTAAGGCAGTCTTGCCCCGTGAGTCTGGTGTAGCAACAACACACTGCAGGTCTTACAGAGAACAGTATTGACCCCAGCACCTCCTAAGGCGGGCCTGCCCCGTGAGTCTGGTGTAGCAACAACACACTGCAGGTCTTACAGAGAACAGTTTTGGCCCCAGCACCTCCTAAGGCGGTCATGCCCCATAAGTCTGGTGTAGCAACAACACACTGCAGGTCTTACAGAGAACAGTATTGGCCCCAGCACCTCCTAAGGTGGGCCTGCCCCGTGAGTCTGGTGTAGCAACAACACACTGCAGGTTTTACAGAAAACAGTATTGGCCCCAGCACCTCCTAAGGCGGCCCTGCCCCGTGAGTCTGGTGTAGCAACAACACACTGCAGGTCTTACAGAGAACAGTATTGGCCCTAGCACCTCCTAAGGCGGTCCTGCCCCGTGAGTCTGGTGTAGCAACAACACACTGCAGGTCTTACAGAGAACAGTATTGGCCCCAGCACCTCCTAAGGCGGGCCTGCCCCGTGAGTCTGGTGTAGCAACAACACACTGCAGGTCTTACAGAGAACAGTATTGGCCCCAGCACCTCCTAAGGTGGGCCTGCCCCGTGAGTCTGGTGTAGCAACAACACACTGCAGGTCTTACAGAGAACAGTATTGGCCCCAGCACCTCCTAAGGCGGTCCCGCCCCATGAGTATGGTGTAGCAACAACACACTGCAGGTTTTACAGAAAACAGTATTGGCCCTAGCACCTCCTAAGGCGCCCTGCCCCGTGAGTCTGGTGTAGCAACAACACACTGCAGGTCTTACAGAGAACAGTATTGGCCCTAGCACCTCCTAAGGCGGTCCTGCCCCATGAGTCTGGTGTAGCACCAACACACTGCAGGTCTTACAGAGAACAGTATAGGCCCTTGCACCTCCTAAGGCGGCCCTGTCCCATGAGTCTGGTGTAGCAACAACACACTGCAGGTTTTACAGAAAACAGTATTGGCCCTAGCACCTCCTAAGGCGGCCCTGCCCCGTGAGTCTGATGTAGCAACAACACACTGCAGGTCTTACAGAGAACAGTATTGGCCCCAGCACCTCCTAAGGCGGTCCTGCCCCGTGAGTCTGGTGTAGCAACAACACACTGCAGGTCTTACAGAGAACAGTATTGGCCCTAGCACCTCCTAAGGCGGTCCTGCCCCGTGAGTCTGGTGTAGCAACAACACACTGCAGGTCTTACAGAGAACAGTATTGGCCCTAGCACCTCCTAAGGCGGTCCTGCCCCACGAGTCTGGTGTAGCAACAACACACTGCAGGTCTTACAGAGAACAGTATTGGCCCTTGCACCTCCTAAGGCGGTCCTGCCCCATGAGTCTGGTGTAGCAATAACACACTGCAGGTTTTACAGAAAACAGTATTGGCCCCAGCACCTCCTAAGGCGGCCCTGCCCCGTGAGTCTGATGTAGCAACAACACACTGCAGGTCTTACAGAGAACAGTATTGGCCCCAGCACCTCCTAAGGCGGTCCTGCCCCGTGAGTCTGGTGTAGCAACAACACACTGCAGGTCTGACAGAGAACAGTATTGGCCCTAGCACCTCCTAAGGCAGTCTTGCCCCGTGAGTCTGGTGTAGCAACAACACACTGCAGGTCTTACAGAGAACAGTATTGACCCCAGCACCTCCTAAGGCGGGCCTGCCCCGTGAGTCTGGTGTAGCAACAACACACTGCAGGTCTTACAGAGAACAGTTTTGGCCCCAGCACCTCCTAAGGCGGTCATGCCCCATAAGTCTGGTGTAGCAACAACACACTGCAGGTCTTACAGAGAACAGTATTGGCCCCAGCACCTCCTAAGGTGGGCCTGCCCCGTGAGTCTGGTGTAGCAACAACACACTGCAGGTTTTACAGAAAACAGTATTGGCCCCAGCACCTCCTAAGGCGGCCCTGCCCCGTGAGTCTGGTGTAGCAACAACACACTGCAGGTCTTACAGAGAACAGTATTGGCCCTAGCACCTCCTAAGGCGGTCCTGCCCCGTGAGTCTGGTGTAGCAACAACACACTGCAGGTCTTACAGAGAACAGTATTGGCCCCAGCACCTCCTAAGGCGGGCCTGCCCCGTGAGTCTGGTGTAGCAACAACACACTGCAGGTCTTACAGAGAACAGTATTGGCCCCAGCACCTCCTAAGGTGGGCCTGCCCCGTGAGTCTGGTGTAGCAACAACACACTGCAGGTCTTACAGAGAACAGTATTGGCCCCAGCACCTCCTAAGGCGGTCCTGCCCCATGAGTATGGTGTAGCAACAACACACTGCAGGTTTTACAGAAAACAGTATTGGCCCCAGCACCTCCTAAGGCGGCCCTGCCCCGTGAGTCTGGTGTAGCAACAACACACTGCAGGTCTTACAGAGAACAGTATTGGCCCTAGCACCTCCTAAGGCGGTCCTGCCCCGTGAGTCTGGTGTAGCACCAACACACTGCAGGTCTTACAGAGAACAGTATTGGCCCTTGCACCTCCTAAGGCGGCCCTGTCCCATGAGTCTGGTGTAGCAACAACACACTGCAGGTTTTACAGAAAACAGTATTGGCCCTAGCACCTCCTAAGGCGGCCCTGCCCCGTGAGTCTGATGTAGCAACAACACACTGCAGGTCTTACAGAGAACAGTATTGGCCCCAGCACCTCCTAAGGCGGTCCTGCCCCGTGAGTCTGGTGTAGCAACAACACACTGCAGGTCTTACAGAGAACAGTATTGGCCTTAGCACCTCCTAAGGCGGTCCTGCCCCGTGAGTCTGGTGTAGCAACAACACACTGCAGGTCTTACAGAGAACAGTATTGGCCCCAGCACCTCCTAAGGCGGGCCTGCCCCGTGAGTCTGGTGTAGCAACAACACACTGCAGGTCTTACAGAGAACAGTATTGGCCCCAGCACCTCCTAAGGCGGCCCTGCCCCGTGAGTCTGGTGTAGCAACAACACACTGCAGGTCTTACAGAGAACAGTATTGGCCTTAGCACCTCCTAAGGCGGTCCTGCCCCATGAGTCTGGTATAGCAACAACACACTGCAGGTTTTACAGAAAACAGTATTGGCCCCAGCACCTCCTAAGGCGGTCCTGCCCCGTGAGTCTGGTGTAGCAACAACACACTGCAGGTCTTACAGAGAACAGTATTGGCCCTAGCACCTCCTAAGACGGTCCTGCCCCACGAGTCTGGTGTAGCAACAACACACTGCAGGTCTTACAGAGAACAGTATTGGCCCTTGCACCTCCTAAGGCGGTCCTGCCCCATGAGTCTGGTGTAGCAATAACACACTGCAGGTTTTACAGAAAACAGTATTGGCCCCAGCACCTCCTAAGGCGGCCCTGCCCCACGAGTCTGATGTAGCAACAACACACTGCAGGTCTTACAGAGAACAGTATTGGCCCCAGCACCTCCTAAGGCGGTCCTGCCCCGTGAGTCTGGTGTAGCAACAACACACTGCAGGTCTGACAGAGAACAGTATTGGCCCTAGCACCTCCTAAGGCAGTCTTGCCCCGTGAGTCTGGTGTAGCAACAACACACTGCAGGTCTTACAGAGAACAGTATTGACCCCAGCACCTCCTAAGGCGGGCCTGCCCCGTGAGTCTGGTGTAGCAACAACACACTGCAGGTCTTACAGAGAACAGTATTGGCCCCAGCACCTCCTAAGGCGGTCATGCCCCATAAGTCTGGTGTAGCAACAACACACTGCAGGTCTTACAGAGAACAGTATTGGCCCCAGCACCTCCTAAGGCGGGCCTGCCCCGTGAGTCTGGTGTAGCAACAACACACTGCAGGTTTTACAGAAAACAGTATTGGCCCCAGCACCTCCTAAGGCGGCCCTGCCCCGTGAGTCTGGTGTAGCAACAACACACTGCAGGTCTTACAGAGAACAGTATTGGCCCCAGCACCTCCTAAGGCGGTCCTGCCCCGTGAGTCTGGTGTAGCAACAACACACTGCAGGTCTTACAGAGAACAGTATTGGCCCCAGCACCTCCTAAGGCGGGCCTGCCCCGTGAGTCTGGTGTAGCAACAACACACTGCAGGTCTTACAGAGAACAGTATTGGCCCCAGCACCTCCTAAGGTGGGCCTGCCCCGTGAGTCTGGTGTAGCAACAACACACTGCAGGTCTTACAGAGAACAGTATTGGCCCCAGCACCTCCTAAGGCGGTCCTGCCCCATGAGTATGGTGTAGCAACAACACACTGCAGGTTTTACAGAAAACAGTATTGGCCCCAGCACCTCCTAAGGCGGCCCTGCCCCGTGAGTCTGGTGTAGCAACAACACACTGCAGGTCTTACAGAGAACAGTATTGGCCCCAGCACCTCCTAAGGCGATCCTGCCCCGTGAGTCTGGTGTAGCACCAACACACTGCAGGTCTTACAGAGAACAGTATTGGCCCTTGCACCTCCTAAGGCGGCCCTGTCCCATGAGTCTGGTGTAGCAACAACACACTGCAGGTTTTACAGAAAACAGTATTGGCCCTAGCACCTCCTAAGGCGGCCCTGCCCCGTGAGTCTGATGTAGCAACAACACACTGCAGGTCTTACAGAGAACAGTATTGGCCCCAGCACCTCCTAAGGCGGTCCTGCCCCGTGAGTCTGGTGTAGCAACAACACACTGCAGGTCTTACAGAGAACAGTATTGGCCCTAGCACCTCCTAAGGCGGTCCTGCCCCGTGAGTCTGGTGTAGCAACAACACACTGCAGGTCTTACAGAGAACAGTATTGGCCCAAGCACCTCCTAAGGCGGGCCTGCCCCGTGAGTCTGGTGTAGCAACAACACACTGCAGGTCTTACAGAGAACAGTATTGTCCCAGCACCTCCTAAGGCGGTCATGCCCCATAAGTCTGGTGTAGCAACAACACACTGCAGGTCTTACAGAGAACAGTATTGGCCCCAGCACCTCCTAAGGCGGTCCTGCCCCGTGAGTCTGGTGTAGCAACAACACACTGCAGGTTTTACAGAAAACAGTATTGGCCCCAGCACCTCCTAAGGCGGCCCTGCCCCGTGAGTCTGGTGTAGCAACAACACACTGCAGGTCTTACAGAGAACAGTATTGGCCCCAGCACCTCCTAAGGCGGTCCTGCCCCGTGAGTCTGGTGTAGCAACAACACACTGCAGGTTTTACAGAGAACAGTATTGGCCCAAGCACCTCCTAAGGCGGTCCTGCCCCATGAGTCTGGTGTAGCAACAACACACTGCAGGTTTTACAGAAAACAGTATTTGCCCCAGCACCTCCTAAGGCGGCCCTGCCCCGTGAGTCTGGTGTAGCAACAACACACTGCAGGTCTTACAGAGAACAGTATTGGCCCTAGCACCTCCTAAGGCGGTCCTGCCCCGTGAGTCTGGTGTAGCAACAACACATTGCAGGTTTTACAGAAAACAGTATTGGCCCTAGCACCTCCTAAGGCGGCCCTGCCCCGTGAGTCTGGTGTAGCAACAACACACTGCAGGTCTTACAGAGAACAGTATTGGCCCTAGCACCTCCTAAGGCGGTCCTGCCCCGTGAGTCTGGTGTAGCAACAACACACTGCAGGTCTTACAGAGAACAGTATTGGCCCCAGCACCTCCTAAGGCGGTCCTGCCCCGTGAGTCTGGTGTAGCAACAACACACTGCAGGTCTTACAGAGAACAGTATTGGCCCCAGCACCTCCTAAGGCGGGCCTGCCCCGTGAGTCTGGTGTAGCAACAACACACTGCAGGTCTTACAGAGAACAGTATTGGCCCCAGCACCTCCTAAGGTGGGCCTGCCCCGTGAGTCTGGTGTAGCAACAACACACTGCAGGTCTTACAGAGAACAGTATTGGCCCCAGCACCTCCTAAGGCGGTCCTGCCCCATGAGTATGGTGTAGCAACAACACACTGCAGGTTTTACAGAAAACAGTATTGGCCCCAGCACCTCCTAAGGCGGCCCTGCCCCGTGAGTCTGGTGTAGCAACAACACACTGCAGGTCTTACAGAGAACAGTATTGGCCCCAGCACCTCCTAAGGCGATCCTGCCCCGTGAGTCTGGTGTAGCACCAACACACTGCAGGTCTTACAGAGAACAGTATTGGCCCTTGCACCTCCTAAGGCGGCCCTGTCCCATGAGTCTGGTGTAGCAACAACACACTGCAGGTTTTACAGAAAACAGTATTGGCCCTAGCACCTCCTAAGGCGGCCCTGCCCCGTGAGTCTGATGTAGCAACAACACACTGCAGGTTTTACAGAAAACAGTATTGGCCCTAGCACCTCCTAAGGCGGTCCTGCCCCGTGAGTCTGGTGTAGCAACAACACACTGCAGGTCTTACAGAGAACAGTATTGGCCCAAGCACCTCCTAAGGCGGGCCTGCCCCGTGAGTCTGGTGTAGCAACAACACACTGCAGGTCTTACAGAGAACAGTATTGGCCCAGCACCTCCTAAGGCGGTCATGCCCCATAAGTCTGGTGTAGCAACAACACACTGCAGGTCTTACAGAGAACAGTATTGGCCCCAGCACCTCCTAAGGCGGTCCTGCCCCGTGAGTCTGGTGTAGCAACAACACACTGCAGGTTTTACAGAAAACAGTATTGGCCCCAGCACCTCCTAAGGCGGCCCTGCCCCGTGAGTCTGGTGTAGCAACAACACACTGCAGGTCTTACAGAGAACAGTATTGGCCCCAGCACCTCCTAAGGCGGTCCTGCCCCGTGAGTCTGGTGTAGCAACAACACACTGCAGGTCTTACAGAGAACAGTATTGGCCCAAGCACCTCCTAAGGCGGTCCTGCCCCATGAGTCTGGTGTAGCAACAACACACTGCAGGTTTTACAGAAAACAGTATTTGCCCCAGCACCTCCTAAGGCGTCCCTGCCCCGTGAGTCTGGTGTAGCAACAACACACTGCAGGTCTTACAGAGAACAGTATTGGCCCTAGCACCTCCTAAGGCGGTCCTGCCCCGTGAGTCTGGTGTAGCAACAACACACTGCAGGTTTTACAGAAAACAGTATTGGCCCTAGCACCTCCTAAGGCGGCCCTGCCCCGTGAGTCTGGTGTAGCAACAACACACTGCAGGTCTTACAGAGAACAGTATTGGCCCTAGCACCTCCTAAGGCGGTCCTGCCCCGTGAGTCTGGTGTAGCAACAACACACTGCAGGTCTTACAGAGAACAGTATTGGCCCAAGCACCTCCTAAGGCGGTCCTGCCCCATGAGTCTGGTGTAGCAACAACACACTGCAGGTTTTACAGAAAACAGTATTGGCCCCAGCACCTCCTAAGGCGGCCCTGCCCCGTGAGTCTGGTGTAGCAACAACACACTGCAGGTCTTACAGAGAACAGTATTGGCCCTAGCACCTCCTAAGGCGGTCCTGCCCCGTGAGTCTGGTGTAGCAACAACACACTGCAGGTTTTACAGAAAACAGTATTGGCCCTAGCACCTCCTAAGGCGGCCCTGCCCCGTGAGTCTGGTGTAGCAACAACACACTGCAGGTCTTACAGAGAACAGTATTGGCCCTAGCACCTCCTAAGGCGGTCCTGCCCCGTGAGTCTGGTGTAGCAACAACACACTGCAGGTCTTACAGAGAACAGTATTGGCCCCAGCACCTCCTAAGGCGGGCCTGCCCCGTGAGTCTGGTGTAGCAACAACACACTGCAGGTCTTACAGAGAACAGTATTGGCCCTAGCACCTCCTAAGGCGGTCCTGCCCCGTGATTCTGGTGTAGCAGCAACACACTGCAGGTCTTACAGAGAACAGTATTGGCCATAGCACCTCCTAAGGCGGTCCTGTCCCGTGAGTCTGGTGTAGCAACATATTTTAGCTATATTGCGTCAATAAATTTTCTTGGGGTTTATGTGTGTTTTAACACCACTTTCAGAATACCATGGCGGTCAGTGATTGGTAGATGCCAATCTTATGACCACGGATTCGAAGGACACTTTGTTTGCCCTTTCAACATTAGATATAATACGTTATCTATAGACATGTTCTATCTCCGATTTTACGGACATCTGGACCTTTTAAACGGTGAGATTCTAGCAGAACTGTTTAACATGCCAAAGAGGGATGTCCAACCTTAATCATGGGGTCATCGTGGTCGTGATCGTATGGTAGTTGCATTTACAACTACATTATCACCACTAACGTTGTGAGTTCGAATCCCGCTCGGGCGAGGTGCACTCGATACAATATTATGTGATACTGTTTGTCAGTGACTTTCGGCAGGTCTGTGCTTTTATCCGCGTACACCGGTTTCCTCCACCAATAAAACTGACCGTCACGATATATTTGAAATATTGTTGAAAGTGGAGTTAAACACCATACCCCTAACCATACCTTACTCTAGGATAGGTGACTCACCTCTTAACAGTTTCGACTGTCCGTCTAAGCGGGATATTTAACATGTCTCTATTGATAACATTGTTATCTAAAATACCGATTATTAATTAATGTATACATACTAATTATGACAAAAACAGAAATAGTCATGTAAAGTGGCGAATATAAGCCAATCAAAATTCTTTCGACAACAACATGAGTTAAACATGTATGTACATTATTGTATATGTACGCATGACCTTCACCTATTGACAATTTTGATAAATTCAGGCAATGTATGGATATAAAACAGCTGTTTAAGCTTGTATGTGTATATTTAAAAATCTAAATCCTCTCAATCATGTAACATCAAACACAGGTAGAATGGATCTACAGCTTACAACGGTATTACACAACTATAAGGCAGGTCGGGGGTTTCTTTTTAAGTGGGAAAGGGGAGATAAAGATCCATGGGGAGTATCGCCTGTTCACAGCTAGAAGAGAAATAACGAAAACTGGCGTTACAAATTGTGGTTTATGCTGCTTTAAAATAATAGATGTGCGTCTGTAGCAAAAACTTATTCTAAATTTCGAACACTGAGGTAAAAAAAATTATATAATCCTGTTTCTCCGGCTATCGGGCTGCGACGACGCCTGTCCGGGCATCCAATGGTTACGCCGGATGATAAAATTAACAACTAATGTCCTAAGGTCGACACAAATATTGGTGCCACTTTTGGCAGAATGTTTACGTTGCTGCTGAAAGTTTTCTTCTTACATTCAATGAACGTGGTATTCTCCAGTCAGGAGGAAGTAATTTACGTCATGTCTGCATTTAATTCGTCTAACAGAACAAACGTGCCTTATTGACTCCATTAAAAAAAATCACAATTCTAAGTCACACACAACTTCCGGTTTGTCTAGCGCGATTTGATACGCGCGATCTGATTGGCTTATTCGAATCTCGGGAGTTTTCGCCATTATCAAGTGAAGGCAAGAGAAACTCGAAGTGCATTTTGGCGCACTTTACTACAAAACTCGATAAATGATTGAAAATAATAACTCAGAGAAAATGACAACGTTTTGGTGGGTAGTTAATAAGACAATTAGTTATAAATTACATTTAGCACTTGGTTTTCTTATCTCCAATACTAAAGAGCAATTAGCCAATAAGATCGCACGTATCAAATCGCGCTAGACAAACCGGAAGTTATGTGTGACTTAGAATTGTGATTTTTTTTTAATGGAGTCAATAAGGCATGAAAAAGAATGCTAATACTAAAGGGGAGGCACAGGTAAGGGACACATGTTACTGAATGATCTTGTTTAACACTTCTCCTAATGAAATAGTCCAATTTAGTATAAGGGAAACGTCATTTTAATAAAATATCAAGGAGAAATACGTGACCTACAATTTTCCTCATTGATACCTTGTGCTGTGGTGTAGAGTATGAGGTTGTTTTTTGTATTTAACGCCTGTGACTACCACGCTTAATTCATTAAATTAATCATATTTTATTAGTTGAAAATATACCGCGCTGATACCCATATTAAATGTTACGGTTTCCAGACACCTACCCAAAACCCAGAGGTTTCACCATCAGATTCGTTATATCTGTCCGGGCATCTCCACAAAAATACGCCTGGTAGTCGCGATACAGCTGAAAAAATGGCCGCAAGGGACGATACACGTCAACAACCTTGACCCTGTAGTAGAATCAAATCATTAATTTAAGGGGTGTGAAGTTTTTGATAATGTTGTCTCTTGCTATTTACACGCCCCTTCCCATGTACAAAATATTCGTGTAATCTACTGAGAAAACCCGGTTTTATGATGACAAATTTTACGGAAATAAAGTTGGAGTTACTCTCTAGATTAATCGTATATTATACTGCCTTCGGTACCGAACGGTGTAAATTACTTTCACTACGCGTTCATAATCTATGTTATTAAAATATGACCTTCAAATATTGAGATATTTATGAATAGAAACAGCTGTTAATTGCTATTTATATCATTTGAAACATATTCCCCCTAATCATCAAAATTAATCATTGTCAAAAACGATGATCATGTGTGTAAAATTTATTGACAGACAATTTCAGTTTCAGGATTTATTAAGTTAAAGTCTACAAAATAATTGATCTACACTAGGACTTTGTCATTAAAACTCTTACGTAATAATAAAGTGGTTGTATAGGGGATGGGGGTAGGTTTGCTTTGTACAGGTACACAATGTATGTACCCACAATCGGGGTCAAATGTTGTTCCCAAACTATCTGGAAAGGGTCATACCATCTATAATGGATAGTGTATTAAGAGATAACATTTTTAATAATTTAAAATGGCGTTTCATATATAATTTTGCTATATGTTATGACATATTAGATGAGTAGATACTTATACTTCTACGTATCTTTAATAGGAATTTTTAATAGGGGAGGGGGTTATGATAGGTGCATGGATAACAATCAATCAATCTTTCCATATCGAAGGAGAGAAACGTTTACATGGCAAACTAGGTAGCACTACAGAACAAACCTATAATTAAGAGAATTCGGTAGACTCAAGGATACAACTGGATCTGCTTCATAACTTGGTCTACATTTCGAAATTGATACTAAGGACTGGTTAAGAAGGAAATTTTACGACAAAAGAGATGATTTCAATTTTTCCATGGCTTGGTTAGCCGTAACGAAATACCCGTGACAACAATGACAACAATAACAACAATGACAACAATAACAACAATGACAACAATGACAACAACGACAACGGATATGTTCTACTTGTCGTAATCACTATCTAGTCTTGTCCTCACTCATCACCGAGGTGACAACAATGACAACGGATATGTTCTACTTGTCGTAATCACTATCTAGTCTTGTCCTCACTCATCACCGAATTGACAACAATGACAACGGATATGTTCTACTTGTCGTAATCACTATCTAGTCTTGTCCTCACTCATCACCGAGGTGACAACAATGACAACGGATATGTTCTACCTGTCGTAATCACTATCTAGTCTTGTCCTCACTCATCACCGAGGTGACAACAATGACAACGGATATGTTCTACTTGTCGTAATCACTATCTAATATTGTCCTCACTTATCACCGAGGTGACAACAATGACCACGGATATGTTCTACTTATCGTAATCACTATCTAATCTTGTCCTCGCTTATCACCGAGTTTGTAACTAGAGTAACACGACGGGTGTCAACAGTGGAACAGGAACTGCTTACTGTAACACATGAGTTCACTGTCGAGTTTTTAGTGGAGTTCATGTTGAACAGGAACTGCTCACTCTTCTGTAGCACATGCGTTCACTGTCGAGTTTTTAGTGGAGTTCGTGTTGAACAGGAACTGCTTACTCTTCTGTAGCACATGAGTTCACTGTCGAGTTTTTGGTGGAGTTCTTGTTGAACAGGAACTGCTTACTCTTCTGTAGCACATGAGTTCACTGTCGAGTTTTTAGTGGAGTTCGTGTTGAACAGGAACTGCTTACTCTTCTGTAGCACATGAGTTCACTGTCCACTTTTTAGTGGAGTTCGTGTTGAACAGGAACTACTTACTCTTCTGTAGCACATGAGTTCACTGTCGAGTTTTTAGTGGAGTTTGTGTTGAACAGGAACTGCTTACTCTTCTGTAGCACATGAGTTCACTGTCGAGTTTTTGGTGGAGTTCGTGTTGAACAGGAACTGCTTACTCTTCTGTAGCACATGAGTTCACTGTCCACTTTTTAGTGGAGTTCGTGCTGAACAGGAACTGCTTACTCTTCTGTAGCACATGAGTTCATTGTCGAGTTTTTAGTGGAGTTCGTGTTGAACAGGAACTGCTTACTCTTCTGTAGCACATGAGTTCACTGTCAACTTTTTAGTGGAGTTCGTGTTGAACAGGAACTGCTTACTCTTCTGTAGCACATGAGTTCACTGTCAACTTTTTAGTGGAGTTCGTGTTGAACAGGAACTGCTTACTCTTCTGTAGCACATGAGTTCACTGGCGAGTTTTTAGTCGTCGTGCTACAGGTGCTCCGGAAGGATAAGAAGTATTTGCTTCACTGGTGGTAGTCGTCGTGCTACAGGTGCTCCGGAAGGATAAGAAGTATTTGCTTCACTGGTGGTAGTCGTCGTGCTACAGGTGCTCCGGAAGGATAAGAAGTATTTGCTTCACTGGTGGTAGTCGTCGTGCTACAGGTGCTCCGGAAGGATAAGAAGTATTTGCTTCACTGGTGGTAGTCGTCGTGCTACAGGTGCTCCGGAAGGATAAGAAGTATTTGCTTCACTGATGGTAGTCGTCGTGCTACTCTTATAACAAATAACATCATCTGATATAGAAATTGTGTTAGAAACCAGAATGTGAAAATAAATACAAATAACATAAAAAAACATGAACCCCCGTATAAAATACATTGGAATAAATACGAACTGAACATAGTTTTCTTTCGAAAAACATAGCGGACATCCCACCACGAAAATAAACAAGTGTAATTGGACAACATTAACAACACGAACCGGGTACATACTTTGGCTTAGCATATGAATTTAGGGGGATATATAAAAAAGCTTCTGAAACACTACACACTTGATTGATTAAATTACAAATGTATACAAATGATAATTAAATGAACCTTAATAAGGTTTTCGTTTTCATATTGAACAGAAATTTCAGACCGCATCCGACACCACGAGACATAGTTAACAAATGGCATATCAGGGCAAAAATTCAGTACGAAATGGATTGAATATAAAATGTATATAAATGAACAGATAACTTATAACCAGGTAAACGAAACAGACAAAAGGGGAGCTTCTCGTCTAGGACATGCTATTCGGGTCACATAATAATTTGGACACGTTCACACTACAGCAACGTGTTGTTGTTTGTTTATGTTCGCAAGTGCCACGAATTTCCTTGACAAACACGACAACTAGAGGAATTCGGTGCAAATGTTGTTTGCGTTGTTCAATTGGAATAAACAATACACCTATATTTTGAATAAATTTCTATGTCCTAAGTCAATGTTTAAACCAGTAAAATGGCTAGTATATGTAGACAAATTACATAGGTTAAAACGTAGACGTGAAAAGACGAGTTCCTTAAAGAACATCTATAGGTATGTTGTTTATAAGACGAGTTCTTTAAAGAACATCTATAGGTATGTTGTTTATAAGACGAGTTCCTTAAAGAACATCTATAGGTATGTTGTTTATAAGACGAGTTTCTTAAAGAACATCTATAGGCATGTTGTTTATAAGACGAGATCCTTAAAGAACATCTATAGGTATGTTGTTTATAAGACGAGTTTCTTAAAGAACATCTATAGGTATGTTGTTTATAAGACGAGTTCCTTAAAGAACATCTATAGGTATGTTGTTTATAAGACGAGTTTCTTAAAGAACATCTATAGGTATGTTGTTTATAAGACGAGTTTCTTAAAGAACATCTATAGGTATGTTGTTTATAAGACGAGTTCCTTAAAGAACATCCATAGGTATGTTGTTTATAAGATGAGTTCCTCAAAGAACATCTATAGGTATGTTGTTTATAAGACGAGTTCCTTAAAGAACATCTATAGGTATGTTGTTTATAAGACGAGTTCCTTAAAGAACATCTATAGGTATGTTGTTTATAAGACGAGTTCCTTAAAGAACATCTATAGGTATGTTGTTTATTACAAATGTGCGTGAACAACTTCAAACAGCAACAGTTGCAACGCGTTCCACTAGTGAATGTGAACATTTTTACGCGCTCCACTGTCGATTGCGATTGTCTAGAAAAAAAACCTGTTGCTCTACCAAACTGCTACGCGTTGCTCTAGCGAACACGAACAAACTACAACGCGTTGATCCAGTGCACGAACACAAATTAAAACGCGTTGCTCTAGCGAACGTGTCCAAAAGAATGTAATATGACCCAGATGCCCCTGCATACGGGTCATTCGTCAGTATTGCATTCATTGATACATACAAGGTACTAGATAGTATTCAAACAGCGGACTAGATTGGCGTAATTATCATATTTTAAAAATGTATGTATATACATGTATATGTACGACTGAACTAAATTATTGATATTTTTTTTTATATTTACACAATATATTTGTGGAAACAGCTTGTTATTATTGGAGAAATTTACAGCTTTCATACAAAATAGAGAAAATAACATCGATCGACGTGTGTTTCATGACGAAAAAGGTTTGATTAAATTTCATCTCGTTTGATAAATCCAAAGTACATCAGTTTTTCGTCAGTATATCATTGCTATACCTAATATATCAGTTATATGGGCAATTTTGATGGTTGATTTTCAAGTACATTTTTATTAGTTGCGTTGACATGGTACCAAAAATCATTTGCGACTCACAAAAATTCTATCAGTTTTGATAGGCAGTATTTATTTGGTTATTTTTCCTGTCAAGTATTATTCCATAACCTGCCCATAATATGTTTCGTTCTTACAAAATATTCAGTTACTATGAAGTTTTTCAGATAAGTAGCCGAACACAGTAACGTTTGGATTGGGGAAGTGAAATCGATTGTTCAACACACTCTAGACTCTTTGTTTCCTTCCTATGAAATATCAGTGAACAATCGATATTGTTCCGAATTTATTTTAGTGACAACTGGTGATTCTAGAATCACATGGCATGATACAATGTGCATATGGCCATGATTTTTTGCTTTCATTTGTAGTGTATTGAAGATGTAATTTTCATTATTGAAAGCTTATCGTAAATATTGCATTTGAAAATGACTTCTTTACCTACAATGATATTTCTGGAAACGGGTAAACCACCGGGAGTAGTGGGTTGAAATAGAATATATAATGAATTTAACAACATTAAACAATAACATGCGATATGTACCTTCGTTTGGGTGGTTTACGTAGGAAACCTTAGCTTTTTATTGAAAACCTTAGACAAGATTAATTCATTAGCATTACACGGAACTTCCGTAATCTAACCACTTGAATAACATATAAAGAAGATACAATTAATTGTCAGGGCCATATAGAGAAAATCAGGGAAATACCCAGCTCCGGGTCCATGAAACAAACAACATAATACTGTAGACTGATTACGTGAGTGATATTACTGAAAGAAGTGATATATGAATCTGAAAATTCATCAAACTTCCGTTTAAATATCCTTATTTGTTTGTTTTTCTTGAATAAACATTGCACATTGTTAATCTATATTGAGACTGTTCGATGAATATAAAACAATTATGGGTGATTCACTGTTTGTATGATATTTTGGTTTCTTTCAATGCATGATATCATGAGAACAGGATCGGGATCCCAATAACTGGTTTAACGCAGCCACATTTTGCGTCTGTCCCAAACCAGGATATTTAATTGATAGTTGTATGTGATGAACTATAATGTTTGATAATTGTTTATCTCCCCTTGGTGGCTTTGCCGACGAACAATAACACCAACATCTCAAACTGAAATAATTCCGTTAGGCTTAGTGTACACAAAGAAATAACTACACAACCGGGTTTAAATCGAGATTTTTATTTATTTACGCGTATACTGCACTTCATTATGGATTCAATGAACATTTGTTACGTTAGGACATATCCGTAAACACAAAACCACAAACACAGACAAAGGTCAACTATAACAGATAACATATGACAAGGAAGTCCTTTTTGAAGGAATTGATAGTCCCTGTATTATCTAGACATTATTGTATTATTGTTTATTTACGTTTTTTTTATATTGTAGGTAAATGTCCCCTTAACATTGTCATTTCAAATAAAATTGTCCTTCACTACTATCATACGAAAGATAATTAGTACCATAACTAATTAAAAACAAGAAATATACATATCTTATCTTTATACCAAATAATAAAGTTTTTGAAACGAAACCAATGTATGTTGTATTACAAATATTACGTGGTAATTATCAAAGAAACAGACTCCAACGTAAATTTGAGTACAGAATTATGAAACCTCCCGATGGAGGCGTCCATTAGATGTGCGAGACGAATCAAATACTCGCATTTACGGCATGTCGTAAAAAAGAGTCACCTGTTTTGAGAAATCCACACCACTTCCACATAAAAAAAATCAACTGACAGCAGTTTCTTCTAGAGAGAACATCAACAGAGTTCGTTACAAATAGATTTTAAAGGACGAACTTAATCGGAAATTGTTTCAAACACAATATGTAACTGTCAACATGAAAGCATGCAATTAAAAGCTATGAATAGCGACTTTTATATTCTATTAGAATCCAGTAAATGAAAAATGTGTTAGTCATCACGTACGAGACTTCGTAGCATTTCAGTTACTATGGTTTAAACATATTTTATTGGTTAAATATAACAAATTGGGATGGGACAAAAGTTTTACAATATGTGTTAGCATGTGTAAATGAAATGATATAATATGAATATAAATAAACATAGAATACTTTATAGGCAAATGCTAAATATGAAATAAAGAGAAAGAAAAATACTATTGGAACATAAAATGTGCTGACGGCTCTTTGTATGCAAATCCGAAGCCAGTATTTTAACATGTCTAATACCTGAATAACATATATATATGTTGTATATTCACGATCTTGTAGTTTGCTGTGTGTCCATTCAGAAACATTTGCCCCCAGAAAAGTGACAGAGGATAATGCAAGGGGATGACTGTCTAATTATTGTGTTCATAGTTCATGTAATATAATGTAATAATGTAATAACTTTATGTAATGTAATAATGCAATAAATTGTATGTAATGTAATAATGTTATATCCTTAATGCAATGTAATAATGCTATACCTTTTATGTAATGTAACAACGCAATACCTTTTATGTAATGTAATAACTTGTGTGTAGTGTAATAATGCAATACCTTTTACGTAATGTAATAATGTAATAACTTTTGTGCAATGTAATAAATTGTATGCATTGTAATAATGCAATACCTTTGATGTAATTGTAATAACTTTTGTGTAATGTAATAATGCAATACCTTTGATGGAAAGTAATAATGTAAAATTGCTGTCAAATAACAAAGAAAGTCAGACTACATCACCTTTATATGCAAGATTTGATTCGGATTTATTATCTGCATCACAGTCAACAAAAAAAAAACCCAGTACACTTACTTGTCATTAGAATTCCTGATATTTGGACGTATATCATGTTCTGAGATCTACTTATTAACCTATAGAATTAATCGGTTATTTATCTCGTCTTTTATGAATTAGTCGGCCAAGCCCTCTTAATTTATAAATAATAGGTGTATTACTATTACTTTAATTCCTTTTTTTTTCTCTCTCGCTACTACCTTAATTTTAATTGTTGACATTTTATTGTTATTGTTGTTATTTATTAGTTTATTTATGAGGTGTGACATATATACAAGTTGTGTTATAATGTGAATATATGTCACGATAATAAACATGATCTATACAAGGTAAGGTCAAGTAAAGCAGGTGGGATGTTCCCTCGTATCGTCTTAAGTATGATAAATTCAAACTTTGTAGAAAAATAATAATTTGTACCTTAAGCACTATGTTATCAATGAGGAAACACTACACCCACTTTTAACACTTGAAATATAAAGAAATCATGAGCTATTGGCTAAAAGATGAAGAAATTTCAAATTCTCATAAATAGTAAATTATGTAGACTAAAATATTTATATATATAATTTTCTACCCCCTATGTACAATAAGACCCATCCCACGACGGAAACCTTATGTAAAGAAAGGGAGTCTAGTTATTCCGCTGCAGAATAAAATCCCATCCGAATTTGGAGCATGATAGTTGTACGGGGCGAATCAAACAACTCTCTATATCAAGCCAGGTAAGAGAGCGGTCATGTATATGGATGTTAGAGAATCGATTTTGAATTTTCCTAATATTATTCGATCAGATTTTTGAGCTGTTCCGACAGTACGGTATTATTTTATTACTCAATTTGTTCTCATGACCTAAAATAAGTGTCTCATGTATGAGGAATGCCACGCTCCTTATATGTAAAAGACAACTTGCTCCATCTCCTAGAGAGTAACATTTTAATAGCAGTGGTCGTTTTGGGGGCATTGCAACGCAAAATTATCCAACTCAATCCATTATATGTTCTTTTTTTTGCGCCAATCATAACTACGATCCAAAAGCTCATCCATAGTCGCCGTTCAGTCCTGCTTTCCTCTTTTATGACTTATCACCGATTTTTTAGCTAGAGTAATACCACGGGTGCCACTAGTAGAGAAGGAATTGTTGATCCTTTCGCAGCACCCGAGTTCATCTCCGGATTTTCGTCGGATTCGCGTTTTATGTGTAGTGATTTGTGGACCATTGTTTGTCTGTCCTACGATTGTCTTTTGGTCCTATTTCGTATGACCATTGCACTGTCTGTTCTATGATTGTTTTTTGGTCCTATTTCGTATGACCATTGTACTGTCTGTCCTACGATTGTCTTTTAGTCCTATTTCGTATGACCATTGTACTGTCTGTTCTATGATTGTTTTTTGGTCCTATTTCGTATGACCATTGTACTGTCTGTCCTACGATTGTCTTTTAGTCCTATTTCGTATGACCATTGTACTGTCTGTCCTACAAATGTCTTTAAGTCATATTTCGTATGACCATTGTACTGTCTGTCCTAGGATTGTCTTTAAGTCATATTTCGTATGACCATTGCACTGTCTGTCCCACGATTTTCTTTTGGTCCTATTTCCTATGACCATTGTACTGTCTGTCCCACGATTGTCTTTTGGTCCTATTTCGCATGACCATTGTACTGTCTGTCCTACGATTGTCTTTAAGTCATATTTCGTATGACCATTGCACTGTCTGTCCCACGATTTTCTTTTGGTCCTATTTCCTATGACCATTGTACTGTCTGTCCCACGATTGTCTTTTGGTCCTATTTCGTATGACCATTGTACTGTCTGTCCCACGATTGTCTTTTAGTCCTATTTCGTATGACCATTGTACTGTCTGTCCTACGATTGTCTTTATAAGTCATATTTCGTATAACCATTGTACTGTCTATCCCACGATTGTCTTTTAGTCCTATTTCGTATGACCATTGTACTGTCTGTCCCACGATTGTCTTTTGGTCCTATTTCGTATGACCATTGTACTGTCTGTCCCACGATTGTCGTTTGATCCTATTTCGTATGACCATTGTACTGTCTGTTCTACGATTGTCTTTTGGTCCTATTTCGTATGACCATTGTACTGTCTGTCCTACGATTGTCGTTTGGTCCTATTTCGTATGACCGTTGTACTGTCAGTCAAACGATTGTTTTTTGGTCCTATTTCGTATGACCATTGTACTCTCTGTTCTAGGATTGTCTGTTAGTCCTATTTCGTATGACCATTGTACTGTCTGTCCTACGATTGTCTGTTAGTCCTATTTCGTATGACCATTGTACTGTCTGTTCTATGATTGTCTTTTAGTCATATTTCGTATGACCATTGTACTGTCTGTTCTATGATTGTCTTTTAGTCATATTTCGTATGACCATTGTACTGTCTGTTCTATGATTGTCTTTTAGTCCTATTTCGTATGACCATTGTACTGTCTGTCCTACGATTGTCTTTTAGTCCTATTTCGTATGACCATTGTACTGTCTGTCCTACGATTGTCTTTTAGTCCTATTTCGTATGACCATTGTATTGTCTGTTCTATGATTGTTTTTTGGTCCTATTTCGTATGACCATGGTACTGTCTGTCCTACGATTGTCTGTTAGTCCTATTTCGTATGACCATTGTACTGTCTGTCCTAGCATTGTCTTTTAGTCCTATTTCGTATGACCATGGTACTGTCTGTCCTACGATTGTCTGTTAGTCCTATTTCGTATGACCATTGAACTGTCTGTCCTACGATTGTTTTTTGGTTCTATTTCGTATGACCATTGTACTGTCTGTCCTACGATTGTCTGTTAGTTCTATTTCGTATGACCATTGTACTGTCTGTCGTAGGATTGTCTTTTAGTCCTATTTCGTATGACCATTGTACTGTCTGACCTACGATTGTCTTATAGTCCTATTTCGTATGACCATTGTACTGTCTGTCCTACGATTGGTTTTTGGTCCTATTTCGTATGACCATTGTACTCTCTGTCCTACGATTGTCTTTTAGTCCTATTTCGTATGACCATTGTACTGTCTGTCCTACGATTGTTTTTTTGTCCTATTTCGTATGACCATTGTAATTTCTGTCCTAGGATTGTCTTTTAGTCCTACTTCGTTTCACCATTGTACTGTCTGTCCTACGATTGTCTTTTAGTCCTATTTCGTGTGACTATTGTACTGTCTGTCCTACGATTGTCTTTTAGTCCTATTTCGTATGACCATTGTACTGTCTGTTCTATGATTGTTTTTTGGTCCTATTTCGTATGACCATTGTACTGTCTGTTCTATGATTGTCTGTTAGTCATATTTCGTATGACCATTGTACTGTCTGTCCTAGGATTGTCTTTTAGTCCTATTTCGTATGACCATTGTACTGTCTGTCCTACGATTGTCCTTTAGTCCTATTTCGTATGACCATTGTACTGTCTGTCCTAGGATTGTCTTTAAGTCATATTTCGTATGACCATTGTACTGTCTGTCCTACGATTGTCTTTTGGTCCTATTTCGTATAACCATTGTACTCTCTGTCCTACGATTGTCTTTTAGTCCTATTTCGTATGACCATTGTACTGTCTGTCGTAGGATTGTCTTTTAGTTCTATTTCGTATGACCATTGTACTGTCTATCTTACGATTGTCTTTTGGTCCTATTTCGTATGACCATTGTACTGTCTGTCCTACGATTGTCTTTAAGTCATATTTCGTATGACCATTGTACTGTCTGTCCTACGATTTTCCTTTGGTCCTATTTCGTATGATCATTGTACTGTCTGTCCTATGATTGTCTTTTAGTCCTATTTCGTATGACCATTGTACTGTCTGTCCTAGGATTGTCTTTTAGTTCTATTTCGTATGACCATTGTACTGTCTGTCCTACGATTGTCTTTTGGTCCTATTTCGTATGACCATTGTATTGTCTGTCCTACAATTGTCTTTAAGTCATATTTCGTATGACCATTGTACTGTCTGTCCCATGATTGCCTTTTGGTCCTATTTCGTATGACCATTGTACTGTCTGTCCCATGATTGTCTTTTAGTCCTATTTCGTATGTACATTGTACTGTCTGTCCTAGGATTGTCTTTAAGTCATATTTCGTATGACCATTGTACTGTCTGTCCTACGATTGTCTTTTGGTCCTATTTCGTATGACCAATGTACTGTCTGTCCTACGATTGTCTTTAAGTCATATTTCGTATGACCATTGTACTGTCTGTCCCACGATTGTCTTTTGGTCCTATTTCGTATGACCATTGTACTGTCTGTCCCACGATTGTCTTTTAGTCCTATTTCGTATGACCATTGTACTGTCTGTCCTACGATTGCCTTAAAGTCATATTTCGTATAACCATTGTACTGTCTGTCCCACGATTGTCTTTTGGTCCTATTTCGTATGACCATTGTACTGTCTGTCCCACGATTGTCTATTGGTCCTATTTCGTATCACCATTGTACTGTCTGTTCTACGATTGTCGTTTGGTCCTATTTCGTATAACCATTGTACTGTCTGTCCTAGGATTGTCTTTTAGTCCTATTTCGTATGACCATTGTACTCTCTGTGCTACGATTGTCTTTTGGTCCTATTTCGTATGACCATTGTACTGTCTGTACCCACGATTGTCTTTTAGTCGAATTTCGTATGACCATTGCACTGTCTGTCCTACGATTGTCTGTTAGTCCTATTTCGTATGACCATTATACTGTCTGTCCTACGATTGTCTTTAAGTCATATTTCGTATGACCATTATACAGTCTGTCCTACGATTGTTTTTTGGTCCTATTTCGTATGACCATTGTACTCTCTGTTCTATGATTGTTTTTTGGTCCTATTTCGTATGACCATTGTACTGTCTGTTCTATGATTGTTTTTTGGTCCTATTTCGTATGACCATTGTACTATCTGTTCTATGATTGTTTTTGGTCCTATTTCGTATGACCATTGTACTGTCTGTCCTACGATTGTCTTTAAGTCCTATTTCGTATGACCATTGTACTGTCTGTCCTACGATTGTCTTTTAGGCCTATTTCGTATGACCATTGTACTGTCTGTCCTACGATTGTCTTTTAGTCCTATTTCGTATGACCATTGTACTGTCTGTCCTACGATTGTCTTTTAGTCCTATTTCGTATGACCATTGTAATGTCTGTCCTACGATTGTCTTTTAGTCCTATTTCGTATGACCATTGTACTGTCTGTCCTACGATTGTCTGTTAGTTCTATTTCGTATGACCATTGTACTGTCTGTCCTACGATTGTCTTTTAGTCCTATTTCGTAATACCATTGTACTGTCTGTCCTACGATTGTCTTATAGTCCTATTTCGTATGACCATTGTACTGTCTGTCCTACGATTGTTTTTTGGTCCTATTTCGTATGACCATTGTACTGTCTGTCCTACGATTGTCGTTTAGTCATATTTCGTATGACCATTGTACTGTCTGTCCTACGATTGTTTTTTGGTCCTATTTCGTATGACCATTGTACTGTCTGTCCTACGATTGTCTTTTGGTTCCATTTCGTATGACCATTGTACTGTCTGTCCTACGATTGTCTTTTAGTCCTATTTCGTATGACCATTGTACTGTCTGTCCTACGATTGTCTTATAGTCCTATTTCGTATGACCATTGTACTGTCTGTCCTACGATTGTTTTTTGGTCCCATTTCGTATGACCATTGTACTGTCTGTCCTACGATTGTCGTTTAGTCATATTTCGTATGACCATTGTACTGTCTGTCCTACGATTGCTTTTTGGTCCTATTTCGTATGACCATTGTACTGTCTGTCCTACGATTGTCTTTTGGTCCTATTTCGTATGACCATTGTACTGTCTGTCCTAGGATTGTCTTTTAGTCCTATTTCGTATGACCATTGTACTGTCTATCCTACGATTGTCTTTTAGTCCTATTTCGTATGACCATTGTACTGTCTGTCCTAGGATTATCTTTTAGTCCTATTTCGTATGACCATTGTACTGTCTGTCCTACGATTGTCTTTTAGTCCTATTTCCTATGACCATTGTACTGTCTGTCCTAGGATTATCTTTTAGTCCTATTTCGTATGACCATTGTACTGTCTGTCCTACGATTGTCTTTTAGTCCTATTTCCTATGACCACTGTACTGTCTGTTCTATGATTGTTTTTTGGTCCTATTTCGTATGACCATTGTACTGTCTGTCCTACGATTGTCTGTTAGTCCTATTTCGTATGACCATTGTACTGTCTGTCCTAGGATTGTCTTTTAGTCCTATTTCGTATGACCATTGTACTGTTTGTCCTACGATTGTCTTTTAGCCCTATTTCGTATCACCATTGTACTGTCTGTCCTACGATTGTCTTTTAGTCCTATTTCGTATGACCATTGTACTGTATGTCCTACGATTGTCTTTTAGTCCTATTTCGAATGACCATTGTACTGTCTGTCCTACGATTGTCTTATAGTCCTATTTCGTATGACCATTGTACTGTCTGTCCTACGATTGTTTTTTGGTCCTATTTCGTATGACCATTGTACTGTCTGTCCTACGATTGTCGTTTAGTCATATTTCGTATGACCATTGTACTGTCTGTCCTACGATTGTTTTTTGGTCCTATTTCGTATGACCATTGTACTGTCTGTCCTACGATTGTCTTTTAGTCCTATTTCGTATGACCATTGTACTGTCTGTCCTAGGATTGTCTTTTAGTCCTATTTCGTATGACCATTGTACTGTCTATCCTACGATTGTCTTTTAGTCCTATTTCGTATGACCATTGTACTGTCTGTCCTAGGATTATCTTTTAGTCCTATTTCGTATGACCATTGTACTGTCTGTCCTACGATTGTCTTTTAGTCCTATTTCCTATGACCACTGTACTGTCTGTTCTATGATTGTTTTTTGGTCCTATTTCGTATGACCATTGTACTGTCTGTCCTACGATTGTCTGTTAGTCCTATTTCGTATGACCATTGTACTGTCTGTCCTAGGATTGTCTTTTAGTCCTATTTCGTATGACCATTGTACTGTTTGTCCTACGATTGTCTTTTAGCCCTATTTCGTATGACCATTGTACTGTCTGTCCTACGATTGTCTTTTAGTCCTATTTCGTATGACCATTGTACTGTCTGTCCTAGGATTGTCTTTAAGTCATATTTCGTATGACCATTGTACTCTCTGTCCTACGATTGTCTTTTGGTCCTATTTCGTATAACCATTGTACACTCTGTCCTACGATTGTCTTTTAGTCCTATTTCGTATGACCATTGTACTGTCTGTCCTAGGATTGTCTTTTAGTTCTATTTCGTATGACCATTGTACTGTCTGTCCTACGATTGTCTGTTGGTCCTATTTCGTATGACCATTGTACTGTCTGTCCTACGATTGTCTTTTAGTCCTATTTCGAATGACCATTGTACTGTCTGTCCTACGATTGTCTTATAGTCCTATTTCGTATGACCATTGTACTGTCTGTCCTACGATTGTTTTTTGGTCCTATTTCGTATGACCATTGTACTGTCTGTCCTACGATTGTCGTTTAGTCATATTTCGTATGACCATTGTACTGTCTGTCCTACGATTGTTTTTTGGTCCTATTTCGTATGACCATTGTACTGTCTGTCCTACGATTGTCTTTTGGTCCTATTTCGTATGACCATTGTACTGTCTGTCCTAGGATTGTCTTTTAGTCCTATTTCGTATGACCATTGTACTGTCTATCCTACGATTGTCTTTTAGTCCTATTTCGTATGACCATTGTACTGTCTGTCCTAGGATTATCTTTTAGTCCTATTTCGTATGACCATTGTACTGTCTGTCCTACGATTGTCTTTTAGTCCTATTTCCTATGATCACTGTACTGTCTGTTCTATGATTGTTTTTTGGTCCTATTTCGTATGACCATTGTACTGTCTGTCCTACGATTGTCTGTTAGTCCTATTTCGTATGACCATTGTACTGTCTGTCCTAGGATTGTCTTTTAGTCCTATTTCGTATGACCATTGTACTGTTTGTCCTACGATTGTCTTTTAGCCCTATTTCGTATCACCATTGTACTGTCTGTCCTACGATTGTCTTTTAGTCCTATTTCGTATGACCATTGTACTGTCTGTCCTAGGATTGTCTTTAAGTCATATTTCGTATGACCATTGTACTGTCTGTCCTACGATTGTTTTTTGGTCCTATTTCGTATGACCATTGTACTGTCTGTCCTACGATTGTCGTTTAGTCATATTTCGTATGACCATTGTACTGTCTGTCCTACGATTGTTTTTTGGTCCTATTTCGTATGACCATTGTACTGTCTGTCCTACGATTGTCTTTTGGTTCCATTTCGTATGACCATTGTACTGTCTGTCCTACGATTGTCTTTTAGTCCTATTTCGTATGACCATTGTACTGTCTGTCCTACGATTGTCTTATAGTCCTATTTCGTATGACCATTGTACTGTCTGTCCTACGATTGTTTTTTGGTCCCATTTCGTATGACCATTGTACTGTCTGTCCTACGATTGTCGTTTAGTCATATTTCGTATGACCATTGTACTGTCTGTCCTACGATTGCTTTTTGGTCCTATTTCGTATGACCATTGTACTGTCTGTCCTACGATTGTCTTTTGGTCCTATTTCGTATGACCATTGTACTGTCTGTCCTAGGATTGTCTTTTAGTCCTATTTCGTATGACCATTGTACTGTCTATCCTACGATTGTCTTTTAGTCCTATTTCGTATGACCATTGTACTGTCTGTCCTAGGATTATCTTTTAGTCCTATTTCGTATGACCATTGTACTGTCTGTCCTACGATTGTCTTTTAGTCCTATTTCCTATGACCATTGTACTGTCTGTCCTAGGATTATCTTTTAGTCCTATTTCGTATGACCATTGTACTGTCTGTCCTACGATTGTCTTTTAGTCCTATTTCCTATGACCACTGTACTGTCTGTTCTATGATTGTTTTTTGGTCCTATTTCGTATGACCATTGTACTGTCTGTCCTACGATTGTCTGTTAGTCCTATTTCGTATGACCATTGTACTGTCTGTCCTAGGATTGTCTTTTAGTCCTATTTCGTATGACCATTGTACTGTTTGTCCTACGATTGTCTTTTAGCCCTATTTCGTATCACCATTGTACTGTCTGTCCTACGATTGTCTTTTAGTCCTATTTCGTATGACCATTGTACTGTATGTCCTACGATTGTCTTTTAGTCCTATTTCGAATGACCATTGTACTGTCTGTCCTACGATTGTCTTATAGTCCTATTTCGTATGACCATTGTACTGTCTGTCCTACGATTGTTTTTTGGTCCTATTTCGTATGACCATTGTACTGTCTGTCCTACGATTGTCGTTTAGTCATATTTCGTATGACCATTGTACTGTCTGTCCTACGATTGTTTTTTGGTCCTATTTCGTATGACCATTGTACTGTCTGTCCTACGATTGTCTTTTAGTCCTATTTCGTATGACCATTGTACTGTCTGTCCTAGGATTGTCTTTTAGTCCTATTTCGTATGACCATTGTACTGTCTATCCTACGATTGTCTTTTAGTCCTATTTCGTATGACCATTGTACTGTCTGTCCTAGGATTATCTTTTAGTCCTATTTCGTATGACCATTGTACTGTCTGTCCTACGATTGTCTTTTAGTCCTATTTCCTATGACCACTGTACTGTCTGTTCTATGATTGTTTTTTGGTCCTATTTCGTATGACCATTGTACTGTCTGTCCTACGATTGTCTGTTAGTCCTATTTCGTATGACCATTGTACTGTCTGTCCTAGGATTGTCTTTTAGTCCTATTTCGTATGACCATTGTACTGTTTGTCCTACGATTGTCTTTTAGCCCTATTTCGTATGACCATTGTACTGTCTGTCCTACGATTGTCTTTTAGTCCTATTTCGTATGACCATTGTACTGTCTGTCCTAGGATTGTCTTTAAGTCATATTTCGTATGACCATTGTACTCTCTGTCCTACGATTGTCTTTTGGTCCTATTTCGTATAACCATTGTACACTCTGTCCTACGATTGTCTTTTAGTCCTATTTCGTATGACCATTGTACTGTCTGTCCTAGGATTGTCTTTTAGTTCTATTTCGTATGACCATTGTACTGTCTGTCCTACGATTGTCTGTTGGTCCTATTTCGTATGACCATTGTACTGTCTGTCCTACGATTGTCTTTTAGTCCTATTTCGAATGACCATTGTACTGTCTGTCCTACGATTGTCTTATAGTCCTATTTCGTATGACCATTGTACTGTCTGTCCTAGGATTGTCTTTTAGTCCTATTTCGTATGACCATTGTACTGTCTATCCTACGATTGTCTTTTAGTCCTATTTCGTATGACCATTGTACTGTCTGTCCTAGGATTATCTTTTAGTCCTATTTCGTATGACCATTGTACTGTCTGTCCTACGATTGTCTTTTAGTCCTATTTCCTATGACCACTGTACTGTCTGTTCTATGATTGTTTTTTGGTCCTATTTCGTATGACCATTGTACTGTCTGTCCTACGATTGTCTGTTAGTCCTATTTCGTATGACCATTGTACTGTCTGTCCTAGGATTGTCTTTTAGTCCTATTTCGTATGACCATTGTACTGTTTGTCCTACGATTGTCTTTTAGCCCTATTTCGTATGACCATTGTACTGTCTGTCCTACGATTGTCTTTTAGTCCTATTTCGTATGACCATTGTACTGTCTGTCCTAGGATTGTCTTTAAGTCATATTTCGTATGACCATTGTACTCTCTGTCCTACGATTGTCTTTTGGTCCTATTTCGTATAACCATTGTACACTCTGTCCTACGATTGTCTTTTAGTCCTATTTCGTATGACCATTGTACTGTCTGTCCTAGGATTGTCTTTTAGTTCTATTTCGTATGACCATTGTACTGTCTGTCCTACGATTGTCTGTTGGTCCTATTTCGTATGACCATTGTACTGTCTGTCCTACGATTGTCTTTTAGTCCTATTTCGAATGACCATTGTACTGTCTGTCCTACGATTGTCTTATAGTCCTATTTCGTATGACCATTGTACTGTCTGTCCTACGATTGTTTTTTGGTCCTATTTCGTATGACCATTGTACTGTCTGTCCTACGATTGTCGTTTAGTCATATTTCGTATGACCATTGTACTGTCTGTCCTACGATTGTTTTTTGGTCCTATTTCGTATGACCATTGTACTGTCTGTCCTACGATTGTCTTTTGGTCCTATTTCGTATGACCATTGTACTGTCTGTCCTAGGATTGTCTTTTAGTCCTATTTCGTATGACCATTGTACTGTCTATCCTACGATTGTCTTTTAGTCCTATTTCGTATGACCATTGTACTGTCTGTCCTAGGATTATCTTTTAGTCCTATTTCGTATGACCATTGTACTGTCTGTCCTACGATTGTCTTTTAGTCCTATTTCCTATGATCACTGTACTGTCTGTTCTATGATTGTTTTTTGGTCCTATTTCGTATGACCATTGTACTGTCTGTCCTACGATTGTCTGTTAGTCCTATTTCGTATGACCATTGTACTGTCTGTCCTAGGATTGTCTTTTAGTCCTATTTCGTATGACCATTGTACTGTTTGTCCTACGATTGTCTTTTAGCCCTATTTCGTATCACCATTGTACTGTCTGTCCTACGATTGTCTTTTAGTCCTATTTCGTATGACCATTGTACTGTCTGTCCTAGGATTGTCTTTAAGTCATATTTCGTATGACCATTGTACTGTCTGTCCTACGATTGTTTTTTGGTCCTATTTCGTATGACCATTGTACTGTCTGTCCTACGATTGTCGTTTAGTCATATTTCGTATGACCATTGTACTGTCTGTCCTACGATTGTTTTTTGGTCCTATTTCGTATGACCATTGTACTGTCTGTCCTACGATTGTCTTTTGGTTCCATTTCGTATGACCATTGTACTGTCTGTCCTACGATTGTCTTTTAGTCCTATTTCGTATGACCATTGTACTGTCTGTCCTACGATTGTCTTATAGTCCTATTTCGTATGACCATTGTACTGTCTGTCCTACGATTGTTTTTTGGTCCCATTTCGTATGACCATTGTACTGTCTGTCCTACGATTGTCGTTTAGTCATATTTCGTATGACCATTGTACTGTCTGTCCTACGATTGCTTTTTGGTCCTATTTCGTATGACCATTGTACTGTCTGTCCTACGATTGTCTTTTGGTCCTATTTCGTATGACCATTGTACTGTCTGTCCTAGGATTGTCTTTTAGTCCTATTTCGTATGACCATTGTACTGTCTATCCTACGATTGTCTTTTAGTCCTATTTCGTATGACCATTGTACTGTCTGTCCTAGGATTATCTTTTAGTCCTATTTCGTATGACCATTGTACTGTCTGTCCTACGATTGTCTTTTAGTCCTATTTCCTATGACCATTGTACTGTCTGTCCTAGGATTATCTTTTAGTCCTATTTCGTATGACCATTGTACTGTCTGTCCTACGATTGTCTTTTAGTCCTATTTCCTATGACCACTGTACTGTCTGTTCTATGATTGTTTTTTGGTCCTATTTCGTATGACCATTGTACTGTCTGTCCTACGATTGTCTGTTAGTCCTATTTCGTATGACCATTGTACTGTCTGTCCTAGGATTGTCTTTTAGTCCTATTTCGTATGACCATTGTACTGTTTGTCCTACGATTGTCTTTTAGCCCTATTTCGTATCACCATTGTACTGTCTGTCCTACGATTGTCTTTTAGTCCTATTTCGTATGACCATTGTACTGTCTGTCCTAGGATTGTCTTTAAGTCATATTTCGTATGACCATTGTACTCTCTGTCCTACGATTGTCTTTTGGTCCTATTTCGTATAACCATTGTACACTCTGTCCTACGATTGTCTTTTAGTCCTATTTCGTATGACCATTGTACTGTCTGTCCTAGGATTGTCTTTTAGTTCTATTTCGTATGACCATTGTACTGTCTGTCCTACGATTGTCTGTTGGTCCTATTTCGTATGACCATTGTACTGTCTGTCCTACGATTGTCTTTTAGTCCTATTTCGTATGACCATTGTACTGTCTGTCCTACGATTGTCTTATAGTCCTATTTCGTATGACCATTGTACTGTCTGTCCTACGATTGTTTTTTGGTCCCATTTCGTATGACCATTGTACTGTCTGTCCTACGATTGTCGTTTAGTCATATTTCGTATGACCATTGTACTGTCTGTCCTACGATTGCTTTTTGGTCCTATTTCGTATGACCATTGTACTGTCTGTCCTACGATTGTCTTTTGGTCCTATTTCGTATGACCATTGTACTGTCTGTCCTAGGATTGTCTTTTAGTCCTATTTCGTATGACCATTGTACTGTCTATCCTACGATTGTCTTTTAGTCCTATTTCGTATGACCATTGTACTGTCTGTCCTAGGATTATCTTTTAGTCCTATTTCGTATGACCATTGTACTGTCTGTCCTACGATTGTCTTTTAGTCCTATTTCCTATGACCATTGTACTGTCTGTCCTAGGATTATCTTTTAGTCCTATTTCGTATGACCATTGTACTGTCTGTCCTACGATTGTCTTTTAGTCCTATTTCCTATGACCACTGTACTGTCTGTTCTATGATTGTTTTTTTGTCCTATTTCGTATGACCATTGTACTGTCTGTCCTACGATTGTCTGTTAGTCCTATTTCGTATGACCATTGTACTGTCTGTCCTAGGATTGTCTTTTAGTCCTATTTCGTATGACCATTGTACTGTTTGTCCTACGATTGTCTTTTAGCCCTATTTCGTATCACCATTTTACTGTCTGTCCTACGATTGTCTTTTAGTCCTATTTCGTATGACCATTGTACTGTCTGTCCTAGGATTGTCTTTAAGTCATATTTCGTATGACCATTGTACTCTCTGTCCTACGATTGTCTTTTGGTCCTATTTCGTATAACCATTGTACACTCTGTCCTACGATTGTCTTTTAGTCCTATTTCGTATGACCATTGTACTGTCTGTCCTAGGATTGTCTTTTAGTTCTATTTCGTATGACCATTGTACTGTCTGTCCTACGATTGTCTGTTGGTCCTATTTCGTATGACCATTGTACTGTCTGTCCTACGATTGTCTTTAAGTCATATTTCGTATGACCATTGTACTGTCTGTCCCACGATTGTCTTTTAGTCCTATTTCGTATGACCATTGTACTGTCTGTCCTAGGATTGTCTTTAAGTCATATTTCGTATGACCATTGCACTGTCTGTCCCACGATTTTCTTTTGGTCCTATTTCCTATGACCATTGTACTGTCTGTCCTACGATTGTTTTTTGGTCCTATTTCGTATGACCATTGTACTGTCTGTCATACGATTGTCTGTTAGTTCTATTTCGTATGACCATTGTACTGTCTATCCTACGATTGTCTTTTAGTCCTATTTCGTATGACCATTGTACTGTTTGTCCTACGATTGTCTTATAGTCCTATTTCGTATGACCATTGTACTGTCTGTCCTACGATTGTTTTTTGGTCCTATTTCGTATGACCATTGTACTGTCTGTCCTACGATTGTCGTTTAGTCATATTTCGTATGACCATTGTACTGTCTGTCGTACGATTGTTTTTTGGTCCTATTTCGTATGACCATTGTACTGTCTGTCCTACGATTGTCTTTTGGTTCCATTTCGTATGACCATTGTACTGTCTGTCCTAGGATTGTCTTTTAGTCCTATTTTGTATGACCATTGTACTGTCTATCCTAAGATTGTCTTTTAGTCCTATTTCGTATCACCATTGTACTGTCTGTCCTAGGATTATCTTTTAGTCCTATTTCGTATGACCATTGTACTCTCTGTCCTACGATTGTCTTTTAGTTCTATTTCGTATGACCATTGTACTGTCTGTTCTATGATTGTTTTTTGGTCCTATTTCGTATGACCATTGTACTGCCTGTCCTACGATTGTCTGTTAGTCCTATTTCGTATGACCATTGTACTGTCTGTCCTAGGATTGTCTTTTAGTCCTATTTCGTATGACCATTGTAATGTCTGTCCTAGGATTGTCTTTAAGTCATATTTCGTATGACCATTGTACTCTCTGTCCTACGATTGTCTTTTGGTCCTATTTCGTATAACCATTGTACTCTCTGTCCTACGATTGTCTTTTAGTCCTATTTCGTATGACCATTGTACTGTCTGTCCTAGGATTGTCTTTTAGTTCTATTTCGTATGTCCATTGTACTGTCTGTCCTACGATTGTCTGCTGGTCCTATTTCGTATGACCATTGTACTGTCTGTCCTACGATTGTCTTTAAGTCATATTTCGTATGACCATTGTACTGTCTGTCCTACGATTGTCTTTTAGTCCTATTTCGTATGACCATTGTACTGTCTGTCCTAGGATTGTCTTTTAGTTCTATTTCGTATGACCATTGTACTCTCTGTCCTACGATTGTCTTTTGGTCCTATTTCGTATGACCATTGTACTGTCTGTCCTACAACTGTCTTTAAGTCATATTTCGTATGACCATTGTACTGTCTGTCCCACGATTGTCTTTTAGTCCTATTTCGTATGACCATTGTACTGTCTGTCCTAGGATTGTCTTTAAGTCATATTTCGTATGACCATTGCACTGTCTGTCCCACGATTTTCTTTTGGTCCTATTTCCTATGACCATTGTACTGTCTGTCCTACGATTGTCTGTTAGTTCTATTTCGTATGACCATTGTACTGTCTGTCCTACGATTGTCTGTTAGTCCTATTTCGTATGACCATTGTACTGTCTGTCCTACGATTGTCTTATAGTCCTATTTCGTATGACCATTGTACTGTCTGTCCTACGATTGTCGTTTAGTCATATTTCGTATGACCATTGTACTGTCTGTCCTACGATTGCTGTGTCTGTCCTACGATTGTCTTTTGGTCCTATTTCGTATGACCATTGTACTGTCTGTCCTAGGATTGTCTTTTAGTCCTATTTCGTATGACCATTGTACTGTCTATCCTACGATTGTCTTTTAGTCCTATTTCGTATGACCATTGTACTGTCTGTCCTAGGATTATCTTTTAGTCCTATTTCGTATGACCATTGTACTGTCTGTCCTACGATTGTCTTTTAGTCCTATTTCCTATGACCACTGTACTGTCTGTTCTATGATTGTTTTTTGGTCCTATTTCGTATGACCATTGTACTGTCTGTCCTACGATTGTCTGTTAGTCCTATTTCGTATGACCATTGTACTGTCTGTCCTAGGATTGTCTTTTAGTCCTATTTCGTATGACCATTGTACTGTTTGTCCTACGATTGTCTTTTAGCCCTATTTCGTATCACCATTGTACTGTCTGTCCTACGATTGTCTTTTAGTCCTATTTCGTATGACCATTGTACTGTCTGTCCTAGGATTGTCTTTAAGTCATATTTCGTATGACCATTGTACTCTCTGTCCTACGATTGTCTTTTGGTCCTATTTCGTATAACCATTGTACACTCTGTCCTACGATTGTCTTTTAGTCCTATTTCGTATGATCATTGTACTGTCTGTCCTAGGATTGTCTTTTAGTTCTATTTCGTATGACCATTGTACTGTCTGTCCTACGATTGTCTGTTGGTCCTATTTCGTATGACCATTGTACTGTCTGTCCTACGATTGTCTTTAAGTCATATTTCGTATGACCATTGTACTGTCTGTCCCACGATTGTCTTTTAGTCCTATTTCGTATGACCATTGTACTGTCTGTCCTAGGATTGTCTTTAAGTCATATTTCGTATGACCATTGCACTGTCTGTCCCACGATTTTCTTTTGGTCCTATTTCCTATGACCATTGTACTGTCTGTCCTACGATTGTTTTTTGGTCCTATTTCGTATAACCATTGTACTGTCTGTCATACGATTGTCTGTTAGTTCTATTTCGTATGACCATTGTACTGTCTATCCTACGATTGTCTTTTAGTCCTATTTCGTATGACCATTGTACTGTTTGTCCTACGATTGTCTTATAGTCCTATTTCGTATGACCATTGTACTGTCTGTCCTACGATTGTTTTTTGGTCCTATTTCGTATGACCATTGTACTGTCTGTCCTACGATTGTCGTTTAGTCATATTTCGTATGACCATTGTACTGTCTGTCCTACGATTGTCTTTTAGTTCTATTTCGTATGACCATTGTACTGTCTGTTCTATGATTGTTTTTTGGTCCTATTTCGTATGACCATTGTACTGTCTGTCCTACGATTGTCTGTTAGTCCTATTTCGTATGACCATTGTACTGTCTGTCCTAGGATTGTCTTTTAGTCCTATTTCGTATGACCATTGTAATGTCTGTCCTAGGATTGTCTTTAAGTCATATTTCGTATGACCATTGTACTCTCTGTCCTACGATTGTCTTTTGGTCCTATTTCGTATAACCATTGTACTCTCTGTCCTACGATTGTCTTTTAGTCCTATTTCGTATGACCATTGTACTGTCTGTCCTAGGATTGTCTTTTAGTTCTATTTCGTATGTCCATTGTACTGTCTGTCCTACGATTGTCTGCTGGTCCTATTTCGTATGACCATTGTACTGTCTGTCCTACGATTGTCTTTAAGTCATATTTCGTATGACCATTGTACTGTCTGTCCTACGATTGTCTTTTAGTCCTATTTCGTATGACCATTGTACTCTCTGTCCTAGGATTGTCTTTTAGTTCTATTTCGTATGACCATTGTACTGTCTGTCCTACGATTGTCTTTTGGTCCTATTTCGTAAGACCATTGTACTGTCTGTCCTACAACTGTCTTTAAGTCATATTTCGTATGACCATTGTACTGTCTGTCCCACGATTGTCTTTTAGTCCTATTTCGTATGACCATTGTACTGTCTGTCCTAGGATTGTCTTTAAGTCATATTTCGTATGACCATTGCACTGTCTGTCCCACGATTTTCTTTTGGTCCTATTTCCTATGACCATTGTACTGTCTGTCCTACGATTGTCTGTTAGTTCTATTTCGTATGACCATTGTACTGTCTGTCCTACGATTGTCTGTTAGTCCTATTTCGTATGACCATTGTACTGTCTGTCCTACGATTGTCTTATAGTCCTATTTCGTATGACCATTGTACTGTCTGTCCTACGATTGTCGTTTAGTCATATTTCGTATGACCATTGTACTGTCTGTCCTACGATTGCTGTGTCTGTCCTACGATTGTCTTTTGGTCCTATTTCGTATGACCATTGTACTGTCTGTCCTAGGATTGTCTTTTAGTCCTATTTCGTATGACCATTGTACTGTCTATCCTACGATTGTCTTTTAGTCCTATTTCGTATGACCATTGTACTGTCTGTCCTAGGATTATCTTTTAGTCCTATTTCGTATGACCATTGTACTGTCTGTCCTACGATTGTCTTTTAGTCCTATTTCCTATGACCACTGTACTGTCTGTTCTATGATTGTTTTTTGGTCCTATTTCGTATGACCATTGTACTGTCTGTCCTACGATTGTCTGTTAGTCCTATTTCGTATGACCATTGTACTGTCTGTCCTAGGATTGTCTTTTAGTCCTATTTCGTATGACCATTGTACTGTTTGTCCTACGATTGTCTTTTAGCCCTATTTCGTATCACCATTGTACTGTCTGTCCTACGATTGTCTTTTAGTCCTATTTCGTATGACCATTGTACTGTCTGTCCTAGGATTGTCTTTAAGTCATATTTCGTATGACCATTGTACTCTCTGTCCTACGATTGTCTTTTGGTCCTATTTCGTATAACCATTGTACACTCTGTCCTACGATTGTCTTTTAGTCCTATTTCGTATGATCATTGTACTGTCTGTCCTAGGATTGTCTTTTAGTTCTATTTCGTATGACCATTGTACTGTCTGTCCTACGATTGTCTGTTGGTCCTATTTCGTATGACCATTGTACTGTCTGTCCTACGATTGTCTTTAAGTCATATTTCGTATGACCATTGTACTGTCTGTCCCACGATTGTCTTTTAGTCCTATTTCGTATGACCATTGTACTGTCTGTCCTAGGATTGTCTTTAAGTCATATTTCGTATGACCATTGCACTGTCTGTCCCACGATTTTCTTTTGGTCCTATTTCCTATGACCATTGTACTGTCTGTCCTACGATTGTTTTTTGGTCCTATTTCGTATAACCATTGTACTGTCTGTCATACGATTGTCTGTTAGTTCTATTTCGTATGACCATTGTACTGTCTATCCTACGATTGTCTTTTAGTCCTATTTCGTATGACCATTGTACTGTTTGTCCTACGATTGTCTTATAGTCCTATTTCGTATGACCATTGTACTGTCTGTCCTACGATTGTTTTTTGGTCCTATTTCGTATGACCATTGTACTGTCTGTCCTACGATTGTCGTTTAGTCATATTTCGTATGACCATTGTACTGTCTGTCCTACGATTGTTTTTTGGTCCTATTTCGTATGACCATTGTACTGTCTGTCCTACGATTGTCTTTTGGTTCCATTTCGTATGACCATTGTACTGTCTGTCCTAGGATTGTCTTTTAGTCCTATTTTGTATGACCATTGTACTGTCTATCCTAAGATTGTCTTTTAGTCCTATTTCGTATCACCATTGTATTGTCTGTCCTAGGATTATCTTTTAGTCCTATTTCGTATGACCATTGTACTGTTTGTCCTACGATTGTCTTTTAGCCCTATTTCGTATCACCATTGTACTGTCTGACCTACGATTGTCTTTTAGTCCTATTTCGTATGACCATTGTAATGTCTGTCCTAGGATTGTCTTTTGGTCCTATTTCGTATAACCATTGTACTCTCTGTCCTACGATTGTCTTTTAGTCCTATTTCGTATGACCATTGTACTGTCTGTCCTAGGATTGTCTTTTAATTCTATTTCGTATGTCCATTGTACTGTCTGTCCTACGATTGTCTGCTGGTCCTATTTCGTATGACCATTGTACTGTCTGTCCTACGATTGTCTTTAAGTCATATTTCGTATGACCATTGTACTGTCTGTCCTACGATTGTCTTTTAGTCCTATTTCGTATGACCATTGTACTGTCTGTCCTAGGATTGTCTTTTAGTTCTATTTCGTATGACCATTGTACTGTCTGTCCTACGATTGTCTTTTGGTCCTATTTCGTATGACCATTGTACTGTCTGTCCTACAACTGTCTTTAAGTCATATTTCGTATGACCATTGTACTGTCTGTCCCACGATTGTATTTTAGTCCTATTTCGTATGACCATTGTACTGTCTGTCCTAGGATTGTCTTTAAGTCATATTTCGTATGACCATTGCACTGTCTGTCCCACGATTTTCTTTTGGTCCTATTTCCTATGACCATTGTACTGTCTGTCCTACGATTGTCTGTTAGTTCTATTTCGTATGACCATTGTACTGTCTGTCCTACCATTGTCTTTTAGTCCTATTTCGTATGACCATTGTACTGTCTGTCCTACGATTGTCTTATAGTCCTATTTCGTATGACCATTGTACTGTCTTTCCTACGATTGTTTTTTGGTCCCATTTCGTATGACCATTGTACTGTCTGTCCTACGATTGTCGTTTAGTCATATTTCGTATGACCATTGTACTGTCTGTCCTACGATTGCTTTTTGGTCCTATTTCGTATGACCATTGTACTGTCTGTCCTACGATTGTCTTTTGGTCCTATTTCGTATGACCATTGTACTGTCTGTCCTAGGATTGTCTTTTAGTCATATTTCGTATGACCATTGTACTGTCTATCATACGATTATCTTTTAGTCCTATTTCGTATCACCATTGTACTGTCTGTCCTAGGATTATCTTTTAGTCCTATTTCGTATGACCATTGTACTGTCTGTCCTACGATTGTCTTTTAGTTCTATTTCGTATGACCATTGTACTGTCTGTTCTATGATTGTTTTTTTGTCCTATTTCGTATGACCATTGTACTGTCTGCCCTACGATTGTCTGTTAGTCCTATTTCGTATGACCATTGTACTGTCTGTCCTAGGATTGTCTTTTAGTCCTGTTTCGTATGACCATTGTACTGTTTGTCCTACGATTGTCTTTTAGCCCTATTTCGTATCACCATTGTACTGTCTGTCCTACGATTGTCTTTTAGTCCTATTTCGTATGACCATTGTACTCTCTGTCCTAGGATTGTCTTTAAGTCATATTTCGTATGACCATTGTACTCTCTGTTCTACGATTGTCTTTTGGTCCTATTTCGTATAACCATTGTACTCTCTGTCCTACGATTGTCTTTTAGTCCTATTTCGTATGACCATTGTACTGTCTGTCCTAGGATTGTCTTTTAGTTCTATTTCGTATGACCATTGTACTGTCTATCCTACGATTGTCTGTTGGTCCTATTTCGTATGACCATTGTACTGTCTGTCCTACGATTGTCTTTAAGTCATATTTCGTATGACCATTGTACTGTCTGTCCTACGATTGTCTTTTAGTCCTATTTCGTATGACCATTGTACTGTCTGTCCTAGGATTGTCTTTTATTCTATTTCGTATGACCATTGTACTGTCTGTCCTACGATTGTCTTTTGGTCCTATTTCGTATGACCATTGTACTGTCTGTCCTACAACTGTCTTTTAGTTCTATTTCGTATGACCATTGTACTGTCTGTCCCACGATTGTCTTTTAGTCCTATTTCGTATGACCATTGTACTGTCTGTCCTAGGATTGTCTTTAAGTAATATTTCGTATGACCATTGCACTGTCTGTCCCACGATTTTCTTTTGGTCCTATTTCCTATGACCATTGTACTGTCTGTCCCACGATTGTCTTTTGGTCCTATTTCGCATGACCATTGTACTGTCTGTCCTACGATTGTCTTTAAGTCATATTTCGTATGACCATTGTACTGTCTGTCCCACGATTGTCTTTTGGTCCTATTTCGTATGACCATTGTACTGTCTGTCCCACGATTATCTTTTAGTTCTATTTCGTATGACCATTGTACTGTCTGTCCTACGATTGTCTTTAAGTCATATTTCGTATAACCATTGTACTGTCTATCCCACGATTGTCTTTTGGTCCTATTTCGTATGACCATTGTACTGTTTGTCCTAGGATTGTCTTTTAGTCCTATTTCGTATGACCATTGTACTGTCTGTGCTACGATTGTCTTTTGGTCCTATTTCGTATGACCATTGTACTGTTTGTCCTAGGATTGTCTTTTAGTCCTATTTCGTATGACCATTGTACTGTCTGTGCTACGATTGTCTTTTGGTCCTATTTCGTATGACCATTGTACTGTCTGTTCCACGATTTTTTTTTAGTCCTATTTCGCATGACCATTGTATTGTCTGTCCTACGATTTTGTTTTAATCTTATTTCGTATGACCATTGTACTGGCTGTCCTACGATTGTGTGTTAGTCCTATTTCGTATGACCATTGTACTGTCTGACCTAGGATTGTCTTTTAGTCCTATTTCATATGACCATTGTACTGTCTGACCTAGGATTGTCTTTTAGTCCTATTTCGTATGACCATTGTACTGTCTGTTCTACGATTGTCTTTTAGTCCTATTTCGTATCACCATTGTACTGTCTGTCCCACGATTGTCTTTTGGTCCTATTTCGTATGACCATTGTACTGTCTGTCCCACGATTTTGTTTTAATCTTATTTCGTATGACCATTGTACTGGCTGTCCTACGATTGTCTGTTAGTCCTATTTCGTATGACCATTATACTGTCTGTCCTACTATTGTCTTTAAGTCATATTTCGTATGACCATTGTACTGTCTGTCCTACGATTGTTTTTTGGTCCTATTTCGTATGACCATTGTACTCTCTGTTCTATGATTGTTTGTTGGTCCTATTTCGTATGACCATTGTACTCTCTGTTCTACGATTGTCTTTTGGTCCTATTTCGTATAACCATTGTACTCTCTGTCCTACGATTGTCTTTTAGTCCTATTTCGTATGACCATTGTACTGTCTGTCCTAGGATTGTCTTTTAGTTCTATTTCGTATGACCATTGTACTGTCTGTCCTACGATTGTCTGTTGGTCCTATTTCGTATGACCATTGTACTGTCTGTCCTACGATTGTCTTTAAGTCATATTTCGTATGACCATTGTACTGTCTGTCCTACGATTGTCTTTTAGTCCTATTTCGTATGACCATTGTACTGTCTGTCCTAGGATTGTCTTTTATTCTATTTCGTATGACCATTGTACTGTCTGTCCTACGATTGTCTTTTAGTCCTATTTCGTTTGACCATTGTACTGTCGGTCCTACGATTGTCTGTTAGTCCTATTTCGTATGACCATTGCACTGTCTGTCCTACGATTGTCTGTTAGTTCTATTTCGTATGACCATTGTACTCTCTGTTCTATGATTGTCTTTTGGTCCTATTTCGTATAACCATTGTACTGTCTGTCCTAGGATTGTCTTTTAGTCCTATTTCGTATGAGCATTGTACTGTCTGTCCTACGATTGTCTGTTAGTCCTATTTCGTATGACCATTGTACTGTCTATACCACGATTGTCTTTTAGTCCTATTTCGTATGACCATTGTACTGTCTGTCCTACGATTGTCTTTAAGTCATATTTCGTATAACCATTGTACTGTCTGTCCCACGATTGTCTTTTGGTCCTATTTCGTATGACCATTGTACTGTCTGTCCCATGATTGTCTGTTGGTCATATTTCGTATGACCATTGTACTGTCTGTCCCACGATTGTCTTTATGTCATATTTCGAATGACCATTGTACTGCCTGTCCTACGATTGTCTGTTAGTCCTATTTCGTATGACAATTGTACTGTCTGTCCTACGATTGTCTTTTAGTCCTATTTCGTATGACCATTGTACTGTCTGTGCTACGATTGTCTTTTGGTCCTATTTCGTATGACCATTGTACTGTCTGTTCCACGATTTTCTTTTAGTCCTATTTCGTATGACAATTGTACTGTCTGTCCTACGATTGTCTTTTAGTCCTATTTCGTATGACCATTGTACTGTCTGTCCTACGATTGTCTTTTAGTCCTATTTCGCATGACCATTGTACTGTCTGTCCTACGATTTTGTTTTAGTCCTATTTCATATGACCATTGTACTGTCTGACCTAGGATTGTCTTTTAGTCCTATTTCGTATGACCATTGTACTGTCTGTTCTACGATTGTCTTTTAGTCCTATTTCGTATCACCATTGTACTGTCTGTCCCACGATTGTCTTTTGGTCCTATTTCGTATGACCATTGTACTGTCTGTCCCACGATTTTGTTTTAATCTTATTTCGTATGACCATTGTACTGGCTGTCCTACGATTGTCTGTTAGTCCTATTTCGTATGACCATTATACTGTCTGTCCTACTATTGTCTTTAAGTCATATTTCGTATGACCATTGTACTGTCTGTGCTACGATTGTTTTTTGGTCCTATTTCGTATGACCATTGTACTCTCTGTTCTATGATTGTTTGTTGGTCCTATTTCGTATAACCATTGTACTCTCTGTCCTACGATTGTCTTTTAGTCCTATTTCGTATGACCATTGTACTGTCTGTCCTAGGATTGTCTTTTAGTTCTATTTCGTATGACCATTGTACTGTCTGTCCTACGATTGTCTGTTGGTCCTATTTCGTATGACCATTGTACTGTCTGTCCTACGATTGTCTTTAAGTCATATTTCGTATGACCATTGTACTGTCTGTCCTACGATTGTCTTTTAGTCCTATTTCGTATGACCATTGTACTGTCTGTCCTAGGATTGTCTTTTATTCTATTTCGTATGACCATTGTACTGTCTGTCCTACGATTGTCTTTTAGTCCTATTTCGTTTGACCATTGTACTGTCGGTCCTACGATTGTCTGTTAGTCCTATTTCGTATGACCATTGCACTGTCTGTCCTACGATTGTCTGTTAGTTCTATTTCGTATGACCATTGTACTCTCTGTTCTATGATTGTCTTTTGGTCCTATTTCGTATAACCATTGTACTGTCTGTCCTAGGATTGTCTTTTAGTCCTATTTCGTATGAGCATTGTACTGTCTGTCCTACGATTGTCTGTTAGTCCTATTTCGTATGACCATTGTACTGTCTATACCACGATTGTCTTTTAGTCCTATTTCGTATGACCATTGTACTGTCTGTCCTACGATTGTCTTTAAGTCATATTTCGTATAACCATTGTACTGTCTGTCCCACGATTGTCTTTTGGTCCTATTTCGTATGACCATTGTACTGTCTGTCCCATGATTGTCTGTTGGTCATATTTCGTATGACCATTGTACTGTCTGTCCCACGATTGTCTTTATGTCATATTTCGAATGACCATTGTACTGCCTGTCCTACGATTGTCTGTTAGTCCTATTTCGTATGACCATTGTACTGTCTGTCCTACGATTGTCTTTTAGTCCTATTTCGTATGACCATTGTACTGTCTGTTCTATGATTGTTTTTTTGTGTCCTATTTCGTATCACCATTGTACTGTCCGTCCTACGATTGTCTTTTAGTCCTATTTCGTATGACCATGTTACTGTCGGTCCTACGATTGTCTGTTAGTCCTATTTCGTATGACCATTGCACTGTCTGTCCTACGATTTTCTGTTAGTTCTATTTCGTATGACCATTGTACTCTCTGTTCTATGATTGTCTTTTGGTCCTATTTCGTATAACCATTGTACTCTTTGTCCTACGATTGTCTGTTAGTCCTATTTCGTATGACCATTATACTGTCTGTCCTACTATTGTCTTTAAGTCATATTTCGTATGACCATTGTACTGTCTGTCCTACGATTGTTTTTTGGTCCTATTTCGTATGACCATTGTACTCTCTGTTCTATGATTGTTTGTTGGTCCTATTTCGTATGACCATTGCACTGTCTGTTCTATGATTGTTTTTTGGTCCTATTTCGTATGACCATTGTACTGTCTGTTCTATGATTGTTTTTTGGTCCTATTTCGTATGACCATTGTACTGTCTGTCCTACGATTGTCTTTAAGTCCTATTTCGTATGACCATTGTACTGTCTGTCCCACGATTGTCTTTTAGTCCTATTTCGTATGACCATTCTACTGTCTGTCCTACGATTGTCTTTTAGTCCTATTGCATATGACCATTGTACTGTCTGTCCTATGATTGTCTTTTAGTCCTATTTCGTATCACCATTCTACTGTCTTTCCTACGATTATCTTTTAGTCCTATTTCGTATGACCATTGTACTGTCTGTCCTTCGATTGTCTGTTAGTCCTATTTCGTATGACCATTGTACTGTCTGTTCTATGATTGTCTGTTAGTTCTATTTCGTATGACCATTGTACTGTCTGTCCTACGATTGTCTTTAAGTCATATTTCGTATGACCATTCTACTGTCTGTCCTACGATTGTCTTTTAGTCCTATTTCATATGACCATTGTACTGTCTGTCCTATGATTGTCTTTTAGTCCTATTTCGTATCACCATTCTACTGTCTTTCCTACGATTATCTTTTAGTCCTATTTCGTATGACCATTGTACTGTCTGTCCTTCGATTGTCTGTTAGTCCTATTTCGTATGACCATTCTACTGTCTGTTCTATGATTGTCTTTTAGTTCTATTTCGTATGACCATTGTACTGTCTGTCCTACGATTGTCTGTTAGTTCTATTTTGTATGACCATTGTACTGTTTGTTCTATGAATGTCTGTTGGTCCTATTTCGTATGACCATTGTACTGTCTGTCCTAGGATTGTCTTTTAGTTCTATTTCGTATGACCATTGTACTGTCTGTCCTACGATTGTCTTTTAGTCCTATTTCGTTTGACCATTGTACTGTCGGTCCTACGATTGTCTGTTAGTCCTATTTCGTATGACCATTGCACTCTCTGTCCTACGATTGTCTGTTAGTTCTATTTCGTATGACCATTGTACTCTCTGTTCTATGATTGTCTTTTGGTCCTATTTCGTATAACCATTGTACTGTCTGTCCTAGGATTGTCTTTTAGTCCTATTTCGTATGAGCATTGTACTGTCTGTCCTACGATTGTCTGTTAGTCCTATTTCGTATGACCATTGTACTGTCTATACCACGATTGTCTTTTAGTCCTATTTCGTATGACCATTGTACTGTCTGTCCTACGATTATCTTTAAGTCATATTTCGTATAACCATTGTACTGTCTGTCCCACGATTGTCTTTTGGTCCTATTTCGTATGACCATTGTACTGTCTGTCCCATGATTGTCTGTTGGTCATATTTCGTATGACCATTGTACTGTCTGTCCCACGATTGTCTTTATGTCATATTTCGAATGACCATTGTACTGCCTGTCCTACGATTGTCTGTTAGTCCTATTTCGTATGACCATTGTACTGTCTGTCCTACGATTGTCTTTTAGTCCTATTTCGTATGACCATTGTACTGTCTGTTCTATGATTGTTTTTTTGTGTCCTATTTCGTATCACCATTGTACTGTCCGTCCTACGATTGTCTTTTAGTCCTATTTCGTATGACCATGTTACTGTCGGTCCTACGATTGTCTGTTAGTCCTATTTCGCATGACCATTGTACTGTCTGTCCTACGATTGTCTTTAAGTCATATTTCGTATGACCATTGTACTATTTGTCCCACGATTGTCTTTTGGTCCTATTTCGTATGACCATTGTACTGTCTGTTCCACGATTGTCTTTTAGTCCTATGTCGTATGACCATTGTACTGTCTGTCCCACGATTGTCTCTAAGTCATATTTCGTATAACCATTGTACTGTCTGTCCCACGATTGTCTTTTAGTTCTATTTCGTATGACCATTGTACTGTCTGTTCTATGATTGTGTTTTGGACCTATTTCGTATGACCATTGTACTGTCTGTCCTACGATTGTCTTTAAGTCATATTTCGTATGACCATTGTACTGTCTGTCCTACGATTTTCTTTTGGTCCTATTTCGTATGACCATTGTACTGTCTGTCCTACGATTGTCTTTAAGTCATATTTCGTATGACCATTGTACTATTTGTCCCACGATTGTCTTTTGGTCCTATTTCGTATGACCATTGTACTGTCTGTCCCACGATTGTCTTTTAGTCCTATGTCGTATGACCATTGTACTGTCTGTCCTACGATTTTCTTTTGGTCCTATTTCGTATGACCATTGTATTGTCTGTCCTACGATTGTCTTTTAGTCCTATTTCGTATGACCATTGTACTGTCTGTCCTAGGATTGTCTTTTAGTACTATTTCATATGACCATTGTACTGTCTGTCCTACGATTGTCTTTTGGTCCTATTTCGTATGACCATTGTACTGTCTGTCCTACAATTGTCTTTTAGTCATATTTCCTATGACCATTGTACTGTCTGTCCCACGATTGCCTTTTGGTCTTATTTCGTATGACCATTGTACTGTCTGTCCCACGATTGTCTTTAAGTCATATTTCGTATGACCATTGCACTGTCTGTCCTACGATTGTCTTTTGGTCCTATTTCCTATAACCATTGTACTGTCTGTCCTACGATTGTCTTTTGGTCTTATTTCGTATGACCATTGCACTGTCTGTCCCACGATTGTCTTTTGGTCCTATTTCGTATGACCATTGTACTGTCTGTCCTACGATTGTCTTTTGGTCTTATATCGTATGACCATTGTACTGTCTGTCCTACGATTGTCTCTAAGTCATATTTCGTATGACCATTGCAATGTCTCTCCCACGATTGTCTTTTGGTCCTATTTCGTATGACCATTGTACTGTCTATACCACGATTGTCTTTTAGTCCTATTTCGTATGACCATTGTACTGTCTGTCCTACGATTGTCTTTAAGTCATATTTCGTATAACCATTGTACTGTCTGTCCCACGATTGTCTTTTGGTCCTATTTCGTATGACCATTGTACTGTCTGTCCTACGATTGTCTGTTGGTCATATTTCGTATGACCATTGTACTGTCTGTCCCACGATTGTCTTTTGATCCTATTTCGTATCACCATTGTACTGTCTGTTCTACGATTGTCATTTGGTCCTATTTCGTATGACCATTGTACTGTCTGTCCTACGATTGTCTTTTAGTCCTATTTCGTATGACCATTGTACTGTCTGTGCTACGATTGTCTTTTGGTCCTATTTCGTATGACCATTGTACTGTCTGTCCCACGATTGTCTTTTAGTCCTATTTCGTATGACCATTGTACTGTCTGCCCTACGAATTTCTTTTAGTCCTATTTCGTATGACCATTGTACGTCTGTCCTACGATTGTCTTTTAGTCCTATTTCGTATGACCATTGTACTGTCTGTCCTAGGATTGTCTTTTAGTCCTATTTCGTATGACCATTGTACTGTCTGTTCTATGATTGTTTTTTTTTGGTCCTATTTCGTATCACCATTGTACTGTCCGTCCTAGGATTGTCTTTTAGTCCTATTTCGTATGACCATTGTACTGTCTGTCCTACGATTGTCTGTTAGTCCTATTTCGTATGACCATTGCACTGTCTGTCCTACGATTGTCTGTTAGTTCTATTTCGTATGACCATTGTACTCTCTGTTCTATGATTGTCTTTTGGTCCTATTTCGTATAACCATTGTACTCTCTGTCCTAGGATTGTCTTTTAGTTCTATTTCGTATGACCATTGTACTGTCTGTCCTACGATTGTCTTTTGGACCTATTTCGTATGACCATTGTACTGTCTGTCCTATGATTGTCTTTAAGTCATATTTCGTATGACCATTGTACTGTCTGTCCTACGATTGTCGTTTGGTCCTATGTCGTATGACCATTGTACTGTCTGTCCTACGATTGTCTTTAAGTCATATTTCGTATGACCATTGTACTGTCTATTCCACGATATCCTTTTGGTTCTATTTCGTATGACCATTGTACTGTCTGTCCCACGATTGTTTTTTAGTCCTATTTCGTATGACCATTGTACTGTCTGTCCTAGGATTGTCTTTAAGACATATTTCGTATGACCATTGCACTGTCTGTCCCACGATTGTCTTTTGGTCCTATTTCGTATGTTCATTGTACTGTCTGTCCTACGATTGTCTTTTAGTCCTATTTCGTATGACCATTGTACTGTCTGTCCTACGCTTGTCTTTAAGTCATATTTCGTATGACCATTGTACTGTCTGTTCTATGATTGTTTTTTGGTCCTATTTCGTATGACCATTGTACTCTCTGTTCTATGATTGTTTCTTGGTCCTATTTCGTATGACCATTGTACTGTCTGTCCTACGATTGTCTTTAAGTCATATTTCGTATGACCATTGTACTGTCTGTTCTATGATTGTTTTTTGGTCCTATTTCGTATGACCATTGTACTCTCTGTTCTATGATTGTTTTTTTTTGGTCCTATTTCGCATGCCCATTGTACTGTGTCCTACAATTGTCTTTTAGTCCTATTTCGTATGACCATTGTACTGTCTGTCCTACGATTTACGACTTTTAATTACCCATTGATGATCTTCAAGCTTTTCTTTTCACCTTTATAAGAATATACAATCAAATCTACCTTATAAGACCTCCTATAGCTTTGTGAATACTCATTGTAGTGCATTGTATGTAATTTAGACCTTCACTGTGAAACCACATGTATCAAAACCATCTTTTCCCTCTCCCTTCTGTGGTCTCTTAAAACAGGTTTCACAGTAGCTGAAATACTGCTTGCATAACGTTAAGCAACAATCAAGATGTATTCCTATGATGAGCATAACTCATACAGCAAAGTGAATTCGATACGATCCTCTGTCTGGAGATGAGTGCTACATTAAAACTTCTAACCAATACGTGCGTGATATACGATTACACACTATAGCGGCGACGCTTAAAGCAGTTTGTGATATTTTGCTTTTTTTCCCGGTTGCCTTTTTGGTAATACACATTTTGAATCCAAAATTAAAACGTAGATATCAAATTTAGTGCGCACGACGCGTTTATATATCCTCCATCTTTTAAATTATTCATCTAAAGATTAAGCCACATCATGACGAGGTATGTTTTGTTTGTTTGCGTTGATGTTATTTTTGATAATGGATATCAGGCAAAGATGTATACATGTATCACTATTTGAGCTATTTGAGAGAGATATCCTATAAATCTGCCCATCGGAAGACAAATTTCTTCATGAACACTGTAAAGTAATACCAGACTCTTTAAATGTAATCATATCCTTTTTGTTTTTGGTTTTTTTTATAAATAGCATAAAATAGATACCGTTAAAAAGGACAACGAAAATGTCATTTCGGGATAGGTGCTCTGCAGTTAACATAATACTTTTTTTTCTTTTTCTTTGTTTTTTTTTATATTTTTTATGATTTCCAATACTTAATCTACATCCTTTTCTTTAGCAGAAGGATATTTGCAATCTTTTGTTATAATATTGTTTTATTTGTTGACGAGATGTTGTGTTTAACTGAACGAGGGGCCACGTGGATGGGGTCGTTGACTTCTGACCAAAGGCCCAACAGCACTAATGTGGGCCGCCGGACATCACGCCTAATATTCATCTTAAGTGTTCATGACTCCAGACATCTCCCCAAAGCCTGGTGTTTGACTGTTGCGTTCGTTATACCTCATCGAGCTTTCCTCTCCTTCATAAAGAGCTATAGTAGTCACGATATATCTGAAATATCACTAGTGGTAATGTTGAAGTCATCCGGAAGTGTTACGGCCACCATGACCTGGTTAACCGTCACAAATGACCAATGATATACTCCGTTTGTCGTAATCACAATTCGGTCCTTACCTCATTTATGACATATCTCCAGGTATGTAACTAGAGAAAACGACGTTGGCACCTGTGGAGCAGGAACTGCTTACCCTTCCGAAGCACCTTAGTTCACCCTAGTTTTAAGTGGGGTTCGTGTTGCTCGATCTTTATTTTTTGTGTTCTGTTTTGCAGTGCATTGGTGTTGTCCTTTTGTTCGTTTTCTTTTGGTCATTGTATTGTCTGTCTTTATCTGTAAACGACTTCTGGTTACTCTTTTGGTCATTGTATTGTCTGTCTTTATCTGTAAACGACTTCTGGTTACTCTTTTGGTCATTGTATTGTCTGTCTTTATCTGTAAACGACTTCTGGTTACTCTTTTGGTCATTGTATTGTCTGTCTTTATCTGTAAACGACTTCTGGTTACTCTTTTGGTCATTGTATTGTCTGTCTTTATCTGTAAACGACTTCTGGTTACTCTTTTGGTCATTGTATTGTCTGTCTTTATCTGTAAACGACTTCTGGTTACTCTTTTGGTCATTGTATTGTCTGTCTTTATCGGTAAGCGACTTCTGGTTACTCTTTTGGTATCTTAAACCTTTCTTAACACTAATGACCCACAATCTATCTTCTATAAGATTTGTTTGTATTGTTCATAATAGACGTTCTATTAAACGAAATACTTAGTTAAAATAAAATAAAACAATATTATTATAAGAAAATACCAATTTTATTACAAACTTAAAAATATGTAGCAATATAAACGATGCAAGATTTAACAGTGAAGGCCCTGTGTAATATCCGTTACAAATGGAACGTACTTGTATTGCACAATCTCAATAACTATATAATGATTGTGACAACATTTAAGGCCATGGAAATATACGAAGTGAACATCTGATATTAACGACTCGCTAGGACGGGAAATAATACAATTATTTATTCTACCTTTGAAATTTGAAGTCTTCTCATTAAACATTAAACTATCCTGTTTTTTTCTATTTTGAGAAAGAAACAAGGTCTTCTTAATCTATAATAATGTTCAGAGCTAAATTGTTAATCGACTTCTATCGATTTTCCATAAGTGATACATCCTATTACTTTTCTAAATGTCAGAAGTTTTATAAGGTTGCCAATTGAATGTCCTTTTCTCAAATTTAATGCTTAATATTGATTGTCAATAGCATTCAGGAACTGAAAGCACTCCATAGTAGAACAATAAAAACCTCTCTGAAACGTGACCAGCACATTAATTTAAATTCACAACCGTAAATTCCATGGCCTAACATTATATCAGGGATGTACGCTTATTTGTTGGCAAACAAATTAGTTGGAGCAGCCATGCACAATCGGGGAACTTAGGATACTTATTTGCTATCAAAGTTTCTGACGTCAAGCTTTCCACTGATAATGACACTTTCAAAACGGTTTAATGAATAAGATCACGTAAAGATTGTATTGAGCGGAAGTAAAAATAGTTTGTATTTGTTCTGAACAAATATTTTTAGATCGTCTTCAATTAGGCGTAAAGATTCAATAATCATTACATACGTCAGAGAAATAAAATGAATTGCCTGTAAATGGAAACGTTTATTTAATAATTTGCTGTTTGATAAAAAAAATATCTATAAATATGTATCAAGAATTCAGCGGAAATGTTCAATTTTTTAAAGATTTATTTGAAAACCGGTAATTGTAGCAATTTTCATCGCAGACAATGCTGCGTCGAGACTGAAATATACGCGTTGATGTTCATCTTAAGTGTTTCGTGTTCAACTTATAAAAATGGCAAAACAAATCACCTTCATTCTAAACATCGAGTAATAAGCGTGCATCACGAATCAGCAATGGGATAGGCTCCTTGAAAGCAAAATAATTATTGACTTTAGTTTCCAATCTTTTGCTATTCCGCTGTCAATAATTTGAAAACAATATTCCGTCTTTCCTCCTAATTTGTATGCCATAAATAAACGTTATTCCACCTCAAATAAAAATAAATAATTACGAGAATTATATTCTCTATCTCAATATTATTCAACAAATATTTTATCAATAAATATTTTAAAATATGAAATACAAAAATTATAACATTTAATAATGTATAAAATTTTATACCACGCCATATGAAACATCGATATTATATGAACGTAGAAAGGATACGAATATATATATATATATATAATATAATATTTCTTTTTTATATACAGCTATAGGAAACAAAAAATAAAAAATAAAAAATAGAATAGCTAATATATACTGAGACGAGGAGTCCCGAACGTTTATCTAGTGAGCTTGAAATCCAATCACCGTGATACTATCTTGTAGAATCTATATAGGGGCTCTGGTTATAAAAAAAACATTTATAACGTGGGGGCATGAATAAAAGAAGCATTCTATATTCATTCTGATTCATTCAGTTTTTGTTCTCTTCTTGAAAACGTGATACCCATCCATATAGATTTTCAATATATTGCAACAGTAAATTTGCAATATCACACACAGAAATCGTACAATTCCGATGCAAAAATTATAAAAAGCGGGAAACAATCATTCATAAAAAATGTTAATGTTATGAAAAATGACATGCCCTGTTTCTTAATATAATAGTCTTTTCTCAACTCAAGTAAATATTTTTGTAAAAAAAATCCACTGCCTGACAAACTAATCTAAAATCAAAAACAAACCATCAGACTATTAGTTTAACCCCAAATATATGAAAAACCTAATATTAAAATGTATATAAAATCAACAAGATCTAATTAGACAGATCAATAAATATTAAAAAAAGATTTTCCTATTCTCATTGTTACAATAAAAATATAACAAATATATTTGACATTTAACATTATTATTATTATTATTATCAGCGCACCTGTTCACGTCATGTTGACAACACAACTGACATTCTATCAATTTAATTCGCCAGTAACATATGTGGATACTGGTTCTGATACGATCCAGCACTCATGTTTAAACCATCCAAAAATGTTTTTTGTTGCTCCGGTGAAACGGCATTAGATCCAACAGGAGACGGAAGCGTTGCAGGTCCCGGAAGAAAGTCGACCATATTACCATACGGTTGTTGATAAGGGGATGATGGAGATGAAATTCCGAACGATTCATTGACGTAAGCATTCGGTGACGCCATATGTTGTGGTGAACTTAAGGGGCCAAGATGTTGTGGAGAGTGTAATCTCTGTTGCTGATGTAACTGTTGTAAATGCTGGTGTTGTATCTGAGACATAGCTATCCTCTGATGCTGATCCAATAAGAATTCAGTACGTGGATCACGCGGTGACAATGACCTTGGCCTTTGAGGAGAACAATATCCTCCATTTCCTTTGGCAATCATGGCTGATTTTTGGCGGAAGAAGTTTCCAAATTCTGTCGGTGATAGACGAGTAGGTCGCTTGGCATTTGTCTTCAGCTTAGTAGAACCAAATTTAGTTGCGGCAAATGAAGCAGCTGTGAAAACCTGTTGTCCTGAAGATTTTGGAACGTATGGTTGTTGTTGTTGTTGTTGTTGTTGTTGTTGGTGTTGTTGATGGTGCTGTTGTTGCTGATGTTGTTGCTGGAGTTGTTGTTGTTGGTGTTGTTGTTGAAATTGTGGTGGATTTTGGTGAGATGACATGTCAGAGTTGAATAAAGCACTTGATGGTGAAGTTGAATTACTTCCGGGCCATCCTGATGATGATGATGGTGACGAGGGTGAAAGTCCACCAGGAGATAGACTGAGATTGCTCAAAGAGGATGAAAGTGAATCTATTGGCTTGAAACACTGAGCCTCGGGGTTAAATCCACGGTCAGACAATTGTACTTCACGGTCTGCCTTTTCTGTTATTTCTTCGTCCCTTCTTTCGCTGTGAAGGATTTTTACTGGACCCTTCTCGCTGATCCTGTAAGAAACCTCTCCTGGATCTATCCAGATGGTAAGTTCTGCTGGTAAGTATGATTTGACTTCCTCCAGATTTAATCCACATTCGAAGGTAGCGTTAATCATTACAGGGTCAAGATTTTCACCATTTACTCGAACACAGCGAAATCCGGAGCCTTTACATGGCCTTTCCGGATACCAATGTCCTTCAAACTTCTTTTTTAATCCCTTTTCAAGAGCTTCTCCGAATAAATTCACTCGTCGTCTGGGTAGTTTGTTGTACAAATATGATATCACAAAATTCAGCGCGACAGAAACTTCAAGGTGCATGCCTATTTGTCAACGGTATGATCGATCCAATAATGACTTCTGATGTATTATGCAATCTTAATGAGATAGGTGTTGGTGCTTCTTTATACCTGAAAAATTCAATAGCAACTCATTAGTAAACAAAACACATAAAGGCTTTTTATATGTACAGCAGACTATATAAATAACTGAAGAAAAATCAATTTGATACGAAAATTCTATCTATAATGACAGTAAATAGTAGTAATATAATATTGGAAGAAATTGTGATGAATTTTATTTTCGGTATTTTCCGAACGTATCATTGACGTAAGCGGCATGTGGTTAGACATATTAAGTCTCGTTGAACAAACAACAACAGTATTTCTCAACCTCGTCTTTCTTATTTTCCATCATTAGTCAACTTTTGATAAGAAAGGGATATTACCAAGCAAACATTAATGGTAAAACGCATTATGATTTTTATATATTCTCTTGGAGTTATGTTGTGTTCAGATTTTTATATATTCTCTTGGAGTTATGTTGTGTTCAGATTTGTCTTACAACAAAAAATCAATGAAATTACATATTTAATAATACATTGGGGTATTTTAGATTTGTTTTATTTGTACCTGAATAACGTACTACTTTTGACTAATTTCCAGTAAAACCACTGAAAAATTACATCTAGCAATTTATGTACGAATTCTGGAGCAGAATTCCATTAATATGGCGCTGTTCAGGCGATTTTTATTAATTTCCGTTACATAAATCGTATGAATTATCAATTTCATCTCCTAACAATGACAGCAACTACCGTCACAAGAAAACGACGTTACAGATGTTTAAAGAGCTGTATTGATTCAAAATAAAATGTGGTATAGCAAACAGTATCAACAGATTGCTTCTTGTTAAAGAAAAGTCGATGTAGTCGTTGTTAAAATCTTTCCTTGAATTACACATTCAATAAAACAAATTAAAGCTCCGAGGAAATGTAAAAATCCATTTTTCATGTAAGCCTCCAGTAATAAACCAATGCTTAAATAGAATATGCCAATACATAATCCATTTTCATTAACCTCGTGCATGTTTCAAGATTTATGACGCACAAAGTTACAGCAGACATAATCCAAAGGCGCGGACTGTTTTCCCTATATATTAGGATCCATTATCGATCACATGATTCCAGAGTAATGACCAATGACCAAAAAATAAAAATAAAAACAAAAACAAAACAACAACATGTCGTGATACCCAAAGATTATCACGGGACGGATCAACATGAAAGAAAAGTCTTTAAAAACAATCCTCAAGTACGAATAAAAAACATTCAAATGCCTTAATGTATTATTGTAAATTGAAGAGAAATCCCCTAACATTATCTATACTACACAATAAAAATAACTAATTTCTTGTGTTTGTTCCGTTTACCATTACACATAATGAAGATCAAAAATCTAACCTTTGAAATTACTTATCATGAAATACATTCTAACTAAGTAAACAAGGGATTGATTGCAGAAATTAATTCCCATCAATAATCATACGTATTAACGATGTTCATTAATTAGGCTCTAGTATTATTAGTGTTTTAATGTAATCGCCTACAAAGTTCACACATATGCAATCTGAGTAATAAAGGCAATCGAGAGAAAATCGATTATATGGGGTGATTTACATGTCAAACTTCCATATTAACTGTTCTAATGGTACACCCACGATATTTTTTTCTTCACAATCTCTACAATTATAAACAATAACAACTACCATTGATACGACAATAATAGTTCATTTACATCTCGCTTTTTCACGTTTTTTCTCGGTCTTGGAAGCGTATATCACAAATTGGCAGAGATTCTTTCTCTTTTTAATTGCCAGAAACATTCCTTTATACACAAAACTGGCATTTATTCAACGTCATCGATTATTTTGAAAATTGTTGTTGATTTTTATTCGTTTACATAACAAACTTTTATTGTGTTTAAAGTCGTCCATAATGTTGTTACTAATACTACGTAGCGACAGATGGTTGGAATGAGATTCGAGGGGATAGGCTATGTTTATTTTAACCGCCACTTTCAACAATATTTCATCTAGATCGTGGCTAAGTTTATTAGGTTGGGGGAATCGGAGAATCGGGGAATACTACCGACCTGCCTCAAGTCACTGACATAACTTGTATCGAGTTCAGCTCGACACGGATGAAAATTTAACTCCTAGTTTTAATCGTGATTTGATTGAATAAGTAGATGTAGATCAAAATACGATAGTCATACAATCGCCACCTCGATGAGCCCTGATATGGTAGAATATGATATGTCGAAACCTGAGATGTAAAAGTAAAATTACATGTATACTAAATAAACGTTAGAGAATATTGTATGTCTGGTCGAATATACAATCACGGAAATACTAAATGCGAATATTCTAGATATCCTACTGATCTTCCTATTGGAAAAATTAAATCAGAGTGAACAGCACATTGTGAAGAGCTTTTTAAGACTATCAATTGTTGATAATGATACCTGTAATTTTATTCTGATAACACAGGCAGTTGTTTCATTCACAAAATATATGCCCCCCACCCCTCCTCTTCCTTACTTCAAGGTAAATATCTGCCCTTTTTCCCTTCCCCACTTCGCCTCAATATTCTTCGCTTATTTGTGATCCTTTCGCTGACCCAATTATATCGTTACACTCCCGAGATATTTCTCTTTTCGACTGCCACATTTAAATATACCTATCGGGCCCCCCTCAGACGAATTGGACAAGAATATTCCACTTCCGGTTTGCGCTGGATTTTTCATATGCATTCGGAATTCGCAAGACCAGCACCTTTTTTTTCTAAATCAACTTAGTCCGGACCGGAAGTGGCTGTATCCGTTTCAATGACTGAAAAGTAGATCAGGCGACGTTCGCTGAATATTCTTGTCCAATACGTCTGAGGGGGGCCCGGTATGTATATTTAAATGTGGCAGTCGAAAAGAGAAATATCTCGGGAGTGTAACGATATAATTGGGTCAGCAAAAGGATCACAAATAATCGAAAAATATTGAGGCGAAGTGGGGAAGGGGAAAAGGGCAGATATTTACCTTGAAGTAAGGAAGAGGAGGAGGGCATATATTTTTGGAATGAAACAAGTGCCTGTGTCTGATAACTATTGATGTATTTTGTAATTAATTAACCTTTACCTATATAAAAGTATACTGTCATCGTTCAGATCACACTACATTAGCTAGCGAACACATTCTGACAGCCAATTGGAATATGGGAGAATATTTAACATTCATATATTCATATGAATGCTCTAATCATAAAATCTCGGTGTCAGTAACATGTGTCCTAATTTCGTACATACCAAAAATAGCGGTATTTATAAATTATTCAAATAGACCTCGACTATATACTGGTACATTAATGGTTAATTAGTATGATTAATTGACCTATAGGATCATTGTTGTTTGTTACTGTACAACTTTTAATTACATGTATCTCACTATTATATAGTGAAAAGTTGGCAGATTTTCAAATGATAAGGTAAAGTGAATTAAGTGTTAATTTCGTCCGTTGCTAAACAAAATTTTAAATTACTTAAACCTACAACATTTGATTTATGAGGATATATCCATACTCTAAATGGCTGCATATTGTTGAAAGTGTCATTAAATACCATTATCCCCCCTCCCAATGGTTGCGTGTTTAACAGAAGATCTAAGATCTATGATTTACCTCCTCCCCATGGAGTACGTGAGTGAACTATGTGTTTTTGAACGTCACGAGTGAACAGGTTTTCAGCTACATCATGGTGAAAACAAGTTACTTTTTGATCATGTTTGTTTTTTACTAGATCAACCAAGATTTTGAGCTGGATTCTTATTGTACTGGGTGTACTCCTACATATCCACGGTCTACTGAGACATATTATTTTCACTACATGTAACACCAGCCAATCAGACTTTTTACCCTTACTCATCTGTGTTAATGTTCAATTGTTAGAGGCGAGATGTGGCTGTTCGTTTTGTGGAAACTTATGGACTGTTTAAATTTTCAATTTGTATTATTGATTTTACTGGACTAGGGTTGAAACCACGATCTTTCGCGCTGGAGACATGTACACTAACCCAGTCAGGCAGCACTATACAGGCCCCTTTAATTTTGTATTTTAACCAGATAACCAAAACATATTTTAAAAAGAAAAAAAAGAAAAAAATGAACATATATGTATTTTTTTTTAAAGGTTTCATATTACACATTGAATCGTGTTCCTCAATATTCGTACATTTGACTATGGGTTTGATATTTAAGGGGTTTCCATCAACCCAGTCCTGATAGGGACAATATATATATATTTTTATGTATGTAAAACCCTATAGTTTGATCCTTTGAGAGATCGCCCAACCCATTTTTACATAATAAAGTCCTCGATAAGGCCATATATATAGTTATGAATATATTACTATAATATTCATGTGTTGTCTATTTTCTACAATTCGTGATTGACGAACGAAGGATGAACACAAGATGTACTGAAATAACTCGTGTATATCTATAATGTTAATAAAAATAGATAAATATAGGTAAATTGTGTCTGACATGTAAAACGCACCTGTCCATGTAAGTTAATATAAATATTATATTTATGAACTAATAAATGAGAAAAACTATAGTAAATGCTACAGAAGCTGCTCTGATCAGGTAATTGGAAAAAGATGCAATCTTGATTAATTAATTAATTGGTTGATTGATTGATTGATTGATTCCGTTGTAGTTCTAATAATAAAACACTAAATGCTCGCTTACTCTGCCGAGACACAAGTTTGTCACAGGAGCTACATTATTGCAGCTAATTCCGTTGCAGCTATTTCGAGGAATATTGTGGTATTGTGAAAACCACAAACCTTCAGTTAGTACACGTGTATCTGGTAAGTTTCCCTTGAGGAGCCATTCGAGCAAACTTTGCCATTGAGTGCTTGAGAAAAGCTTTTCGTCATTGATGAATCTGACTGATTTGGCTCGGAATGGGTATAATATACACCAGTGGAGCGACATGTCTGTCCGCGGTCTGTTAATTCAGTGAGCTTGTACTATACAAACCAACTAAGAAACAAAGTGAAGATAGCCATGTAACTTCTTCTCGTCATGTAACTTCTTCTTGTCATGGTATAGCCTTACATCATTAAACCCTCACCAGGCCTTACATCATTAAACCCTCACCAGGCCTTACATCATTAAACCTCACCAGGCCTTACATCATTAAACCCTCACCTGGCCTTACATCATTAACCCCTCACCCGGCCTTACATCATTAACCCCTCATCCGGCCTTACATCATTAAACCCTCATCAGGCCTTACATCATTAAACCCTCACCAGGCCTTACATCATTAAACCCTCACCCGGCCTTACACCATTAAACCCTCACCTGGCCTTACATAATTAAACCCTCACCAGGCCTTACATCATTAAACCCTCACCCGGCCTTACATCATTAAACCCTCACCCGACCTTACACCATTAAACCCTCACCTGGCCTTACATCATTAAACCCTCACCCGGCCTTACATCATTAAACCCTCACCAGGCCTTACATCATTAAACCTTCACCCGGCCTTACATCATTAAACCCTCAACAGGCCTTACATCATTAAACCCTCACCCGGCCTTACATCATTAAACCCTCATCCGGCCTTACTTCATTAAACCCTCACCCGGCCTTACATCATTAACCCCTCACCGGCCTTACATCATTAAACCCTCACCCGGCCTTACATCATTAAACCCTCACCCGGCCTTACACCATTAAACCCTCACCCGGCCTTACATCATTAAATCCTCACCAGGCCTTACATCATTAAACCCTCACCCGGCCTTACATCATTAAACCCTCACCTGGCCTTACATCATTAAACCCTCACCAGGCCTTACATCATTAAACCCTCACCCGGCCTTACATCATTAAACCCTCACCCGGCCTTACACCATTAAACCCTCACCTGGCCTTACATCATTAAACCCTCACCCGGCCTTACATCATTAAACCCTCACCAGGCCTTACATCATTAAACCCTCACCCGGCCTTACATCATTAAACCCTCACCCGACCTTACATCATTAACCCCTCACCCGGCCTTACATCATTAACCCCTCACCAGGCCTGACATCATTAAACCCTCACCCGGCCTTACATCATTAAACCCTCACCCGGCCTTACACCATTAAACCCTCACCCGGCATTACATCATTAAACCCTCACCAGGCCTTACATCATTAAACCCTCACCCGGCCTTACATCATTAAACCCTCACCAGGCCTTACATCATTAAACCCTCACCCGGCCTTACATCATTAAACCCTCACCCGGCCTTACATCATTAAACCCTCACCCGGCCTTACATCATTACCCCCTCACCAGGCCTTACATCATTAAACCCTCACCCGGCCTTACATCATTAAACCCTCACCCGGTCTTACACCATTAAACCCTCACCCGCCTTACATCATTAAACCCTCACCAGGCCTTACATCATTAAACCCTCACCCGGCCTTACATCATTAAACCCTCACCTGGCCTTACATCATTAAACCCTCACCTGGCCTTACATCATTAAACCCTCACCTGGCCTTACATTATTAAATCCTCACCCGGCCTTACATCATTAAACCCTCACCAGGCCTTACATCATTAAACCCTCACCCGGCCTTACATCATTAAACCCTCACCACGCCTTACATCATTAAACCCTCACCCGGCCTTACATCATTAAACCCTCACCCGGCCTTACATCATTAAACCCTCACCCGGCCTTACATCATTAAACCCTCACCCGGCCTTACATCATTAAACCCTCACCCGGCCATACATCATTAAACCCTCACCCGGCCTTACACCATTTAACCCTCACCTGGCCTTACATCATTAAATCCTCACCCGGCCTTACATCATTAAACCCTCACCAGGCCTTACATCATTAAACCCTCACCCGGCCTTACATCATTAAACCCTCACCCGGCTTTACACCATTAAACCCTCACCCGGCCTTACATCATTAAACCCTCACCCGGCCTTACATCATTAACCCCTCACCCGGCCGTACATCATTAACCCCTCATCCGGCCTTACATCATTAAACCCTCACCCGGTCTTACATCATTAATCCCTCACCCGGCCTTACATCATTAACCTCTCACCTGGCCTTACATCATTAACCCGTCACCCGGCCTTACATCATTAAACCCTCACCCTGCCTTACATTATTAAAACCTTCACCCTCCCTTACATTATTAACCCCTCCCCCGGCCTGACATCATTAAACCCTCACCCGGCCTTACATCATTAAACCTTCACCCGGCCTTACATCATTAAACCCTCACCGGGGCTTACATCATTAACCCCTCACCCGGCCTTACATCATTAAACCCTCACCCGGCCTTACATCATTAACCCCTCACCCGGCCTTACATCATTAAACCCTCACCCGGCCTTACATCATTAAACGCTCACCCGGCCTTACATCATTAAACCCTCACCCGGCCTTACATCATTAAACCCTCACCCGGCCTTACATCATTAAACCCTCACCCGCCTTACATCATTAACCCCTCACCCGGCCTTACATCATTAAACCCTCACCCGGCCTTACATCATTAAACCCTCACCCGGCCTTACATCATTAACCCCTCACCCGACCTTACATCATTAAACCCTCACCCGACCTAACATCATTAAACCCTCACTCGGCCTTACATCATTAAATCCTCACCCGGCCTTACATCATTAACCCCTCACCCGGCCTTACATCATTAACGCCTCACCCGGCCTTACATCTTTAAACCCTCACCCGGCCTTACATCATTAAACCCTCACCCAGCCGTACATCATTAAACCCTCACCCGGCCTTACATCATTAACCCCTCACCCGTCCTTACATCATTAACCCCTCACCCGGCCTTACATCATTAACCCCTCAACCGGCCTTACATCATTAACTCCTCACCCGGCCTTACATCATTAAACCCTTACCCGCCTTACATCATTAACCCCTCACCTGGTCTTACATCATTAAACCCTCACCCGGCCTTACATCATTAAACTCTCACCCGGCCTTACATCATTAACCCCTCACCTGGTCTTACATCATTAAACCCTCACCCGGCCTTACATCATTAAACTCTCACCCCTCCTTACATCATTAAACTCTTACCCCGCCTTACATCATTAAACCCTCACACGGCTCTTACATCATTAAACCCTCATACGGCCTTACATCATTAACCCCTCACCTGGCCTTACATCATTAAACCCTCACCTGGCCTTACATCATTAAACCCTCACCCGGCCTTACATCATTAAACTCTCACCCGGCCTTACATCATTAAACCCTCACCCGGCCTTACATCATTAACCCCTCACCCGGCCTTACATCATTAACCCCTCACCTGGCCATACATCATTAAACCCTCACCCGGCCTTACATCATTAACCCCTCACCCGGCCTTACATCATTAAACCCTCACCTGGCCTTACATCAGTAACCCCTCATCCGGCCTTACATCATTAACCCCTCATCCGGCCTTACATCATTAAACCCTCACCAGGTCTTACATCATTAAACCCTCACCCGGCCTTACATCATTAAACCCTCACCAGGCCTTACATCATTAAACCCTCACCCGGCCTTACACCATTAAACCCTCACCTGGCCTTACATCATTAAACCCTCACCCGGCCTTACATCATTAAACCCTCACCCGGCCTTACATCATTACCCCCTCACCAGGCTTTACATCATTAAACCCTCACCCGGCCTTACATCATTAAACCCTCACCCGGTCTTACACCATTAAACCCTCACCCGCCTTACATCATTAAACCCTCACCAGGCCTTACATCATTAAACCCTCACCCGGCCTTACATCATTAAACCCTCACCTGGCCTTACATCATTAAACCCTCACCTGGCCGTACATCATTAAACCCTCACCTGGCCTTACATCATTAAACCCTCACCCGGCCTTACATCATTAAACCCTCACCAGGCCTTACATCATTAAACCCTCACCCGGCCTTACATCATTAAACCCTCACCACGCCTTACATCATTAAACCCTCACCCGGCCTTACATCATTAAACCCTCACCCGGCCTTACATCATTAAACCCTCACCCGGCCTTACATCATTAAACCCTCACCCGGCCTTACATCATTAAACCCTCACCCGGCCATACATCATTAAACCCTCACCCGGCCTTACACCATTTAACCCTCACCTGGCCTTACATCATTAAATCCTCACCCGGCCTTACATCATTAAACCCTCACCAGGCCTTACATCATTAAACCCTCACCCGGCCTTACATCATTAAACCCTCACCCGGCTTTACACCATTAAACCCTCACCCGGCCTTACATCATTAAACCCTCACCCGGCCTTACATCATTAACCCCTCACCCGGCCGTACATCATTAACCCCTCATCCGGCCTTACATCATTAAACCCTCACCCGGTCTTACATCATTAATCCCTCACCCGGCCTTACATCATTAACCTCTCACCTGGCCTTACATCATTAACCCGTCACCCGGCCTTACATCATTAAACCCTCACCCTGCCTTACATTATTAAAACCTTCACCCTCCCTTACATTATTAACCCCTCCCCCGGCCTGACATCATTAAACCCTCACCCGGCCTTACATCATTAAACCTTCACCCGGCCTTACATCATTAAACCCTCACCGGGGCTTACATCATTAACCCCTCACCCGGCCTTACATCATTAAACCCTCACCCGGCCTTACATCATTAACCCCTCACCCGGCCTTACATCATTAAACCCTCACCCGGCCTTACATCATTAAACGCTCACCCGGCCTTACATCATTAAACCCTCACCCGGCCTTACATCATTAAACCCTCACCCGGCCTTACATCATTAAACCCTCACCCGGCCTTACATCATTAACCCCTCACCCGGCCTTACATCATTAAACCCTCACCCGGCCTTACATCATTAAACCCTCACCCGGCCTTACATCATTAACCCCTCACCCGACCTTACATCATTAAACCCTCACCCGACCTAACATCATTAAACCCTCACTCGGCCTTACATCATTAAATCCTCACCCGGCCTTACATCATTAACCCCTCACCCGGCCTTACATCATTAACCCCTCACCCGGCCTTACATCTTTAAACCCTCACCCGGCCTTACATCATTAAACCCTCACCCAGCCGTACATCATTAAACCCTCACCCGGCCTTACATCATTAACCCCTCACCCGTCCTTACATCATTAACCCCTCACCCGGCCTTACATCATTAACCCCTCAACCGGCCTTACATCATTAACTCCTCACCCGGCCTTACATCATTAAACCCTTACCCGGCCTTACATCATTAACCCCTCACCTGGTCTTACATCATTAAACCCTCACCCGGCCTTACATCATTAAACTCTCACCCGGCCTTACATCATTAACCCCTCACCCCTCCTTACATCATTAAACTCTTACCCCGCCTTACATCATTAAACCCTCACACGGCTCTTACATCATTAAACCCTCATACGGCCTTACATCATTAACCCCTCACCTGGCCTTACATCATTAAACCCTCACCTGGCCTTACAACATTAAACCCTCACCCGGCCTTACATCATTAAACTCTCACCCGGCCTTACATCATTAAACCCTCACCCGGCCTTACATCATTAACCCCTCACCCGGCCTTACATCATTAACCCCTCACCTGGCCATACATCATTAAACCCTCACCCGGCCTTACATCATTAACCCCTCACCCGGCCTTACATCATTAAACCCTCACCTGGCCTTACATCAGTAACCCCTCATCCGGCCTTACATCATTAACCCCTCATCCGGCCTTACATCATTAAACCCTCACCAGGTCTTACATCATTAAACCCTCACCTGGCCTTACATCATTAAACCCTCACCAGGCCTTACATCATTAAACCCTCACCCGGCCTTACACCATTAAACCCTCACCTGGCCTTACATCATTAAACCTTCACCAGGCCTTACACCATTAAACCCTCAGTTGGCCTTACATCATTAAACCCTCACCCGGCCTTACATCATTAAACCCTCACCCGGCCTTACATCATTAAACCCTCACCAGGCCTTACATCATTAAATCATCACCCGGCCTTACATCATTAAACCCTCACCCGGCCTTACATCATTAAACCCTCACCCGGCCTTACATCATTAACCCCTCACCAGGCCTTACATCATTAAACCCTCACCCGGCCTTACATCATTAAACCCTCACCCGGCCTTACACCATTAAACCCTCACCTGGCCTTACATCATTAAACCCTTACCAGGCCTTACATCATTAAACCCTCACCCGGCCTTACATCATTAAACCCTCACCTGGCCTTACATCATTAAACCCTCACCCGGCCTTACATCATTAAACCCTCACCCGGCCTTACATCATTAAACCCTCACCCGGCCTTACATCATTAAACCCTCACCAGGCCTTACATCATTAAACCCTCACCCGGCCTTACATCATTAAACCCTCACCAGGCCTTACATCATTAAACCCTCACCCGGCCTTACATCATTAAACCCTCACCCGGCCTTACACCATTAAACCCTCACCCGGCCTTACATCATTAAACCCTCACCCGGCCTTACATCATTAAACCCTCACCCGGCCATACATCATTAAACCCTCACCCGGCCTTACACCATTAAACCCTCACCTGGCCTTACATCATTAAACCCTCACCCGGCCTTACATCATTAAACCCTCACCAGGCCTTACATCATTAAACCCTCACCCGGCCTTACATCATTAATCCCTCACCCGGCCTTACACCATTAAACCCTCACCCGGCCTTACATCATTAAACCCTCACCCGGCCTTACATCATTAAACCCTCACCCGGCCTTACATCATTAAACCCTCACCCGGCCTTACATCATTAAACCCTCACCCGCCTTACATCATTAAACCCTCACCCGGCCTTACACCATTAAACCCTCACCCAGCCTTACATCATTAAACCCTCACCCGGCCTTACATCATTAACCCCTCACCCGGCCGTACATCATTAACCCCTCATCCGGCCTTACATCATTAAACCCTCACCCGGTCTTACATCATTAATCCCTCACCCGGCCTTACATCATTAACCTCTCACCTGGCCTTACATCATTAACCCGTCACCCGGCCTTACATCATTAAACCCTCACCCTGCCTTACATTATTAAAACCTTCACCCTGCCTTACATTATTAACCCCTCACCCGGCCTGACATCATTAAACCCTCACCCGACCTTACATCATTAAACCCTCACCCGGCCTTACATCATTAAACCCTCACCGGGGCTTACATCATTAACCCCTCACCCGGCCTTACATCATTAAACCCTCACCCGGCCTTACATCATTAACCCCTCACCCGGCCTTACATCATTAAACCCTCACCCGGCCTTACATCATTAACCCCTCACCCGGCCTTACATCATTAAACCCTCACCCGGCCTTACATCATTAAACGCTCACCCGGCCTTACATCATTAAACCCTCACCCGGCCTTACATCATTAAACCCTCACCCGGCCTTACATCATTAAACCCTCACCCGGCCTTACATCATTAACCCCTCACCCGACCTTACATCATTAAACCCTCACCCGACCTTACATCATTAAACCCTCACCCGGCCTTACATCATTAAATCCTCACCCGGCCTTACATCATTAACCCCTCACCCGGCCGTACATTTTTAAACCCGCACCCGGCCTTACATCATTAAACCCTCACCCAGCCTTACATCATTAAACCCTCACCCGGCCTTACATCATTAACCCCTCACCCGTCCTTACATCATTAACCCCTCACCCGGCCTTACATCATTAACCCCTCACCCGGCCTTACATCATTAACTCCTCACCCGGCCTTACATCATTAAACCCTTACCCGGCCTTACATCATTAAACTCTCACCCGGCCTTACATCATTAAACCCTCACACGGCCTTACATCATTAACCCCTCACCTGGTCTTACATCATTAAACCCTCACCCGGCCTTACATCATTAACCCCTCACCCCACCTTACATCATTAAACTCTCACCCGGCCTTACATCATTAAACCCTCACACGGCCTTACATCATTAAACCCTCATACGGCCTTACATCATTAACCCCTCACCTGGCCTTACATCATTAAACCCTCACCTAGCCTTACATCATTAAACCCTCACCCGGCTTTACACCATTAAACCCTCACCCGGCCTTACATCATTAAACCCTCACCCGGCCTTACATCATTAACCCCTCACCCGGCCGTACATCATTAACCCCTGATCCGGCCTCACATCATTAAACCCTCACCCGGTCTTACATCATTAATCCCTCACCCGGCCTTACATCATTAACCTCTCACCTGGCCTTACATCATTAACCCGTCACCCGGCCTTACATCATTAAACCCTCACCCTGCCTTACATTATTAAAACCTTCACCCTGCCTTACATTATTAACCCCTCCCCCGGCCTGACATCATTAAACCCTCACCCGGCCTTATATCATTAAACCCTCACCCGGCCTTACATCATTAAACCCTCACCGGGGCTTACATCATTAACCCCTCACCCGGCCTTACATCATTAAACCCTTACCCGCCCTTACATCATTAACCCCTCACCCGGCCTTACATCATTAAACCCTCACCCGGCCTTACATCATTAACCCCTCACCCGGCCTTACATCATTAAACCCTCACCCGGCCTTACATCATTAAACGCTCACCCGGCCTTTCATCATTAAACCCTCACCCGGCCTTACATCATTAACCCCTCACCCGGCCTTACATCATTAAACCCTCACCCGGCCTTACATCATTAACCCCTCACCCGGCCTTACATCATTAAACCCTCACCCGGCCTTACATCATTAACCCCTCACCCGGCCTTACATCATTAAACCCTCACCCGGCCTTACATCATTAAACGCTCACCCGGCCTTACATCATTAAACCCTCACCCGGCCTTACATCATTAAACCCTCACCCGGCCTTACATCATTAAACCCTCACCCGGCGTTACATCATTAACCCCTCACCCGGCCTTATATCATTAAACCCTCACCCGGCCTTACATCATTAAACCCTCACCCGGCCTTACATCATTAACCCCTCACCCGACCTTACATCATTAAACCCTCACCCGACCTTACATCATTAAACCCTCACCCGGCCTTACATCATTAAATCCTCACCCGGCCTTACATCATTAACCCCTCACCCGGCCTTACATCATTAACCCCTCACCAGGGCTAACATCATTAACCCCTCACCCGGCCTTACATCTTTAAACCCGCACCCGGCCTTACATCATTAAACCCTCACCCAGCCTTACATCATTAAACCCTCACCCGGCCTTACATCATTAACCCCTCACCCGTCCTTACATCATTAACCCCTCACCCGGCCTTACATCATTAACCACTCACCCGGCCTTACATCATTAACTCCTCACCCGGCCTTACATCATTAAACCCTTACCCGGCCTTACATCATTAAACCCTCACACGGCCTTACATCATTAAACCCTCATACGGCCTTACATCATTAACCCCTCACCTGGCCTTACATCATTAAACCCTCACCCGGCCTTACATCATTAAACCCTCACCCGGCCTTACATCATTAAACCCTCACCCGGCCTTACATCATTAAACCCTCACCCGGCCTTACATCATTAAACCCTCACCCGGCCTTACATCATTAACCCCTCACCCGGCCTTACATCATTAAACCCTCACCGGCCTTACATCATTAAACTCTCACCCGGCCTTACATCATTAAACCCTTACACGGCCTTACATTATTAACCCCTCACCTGGCATTACATCATTAAACCCTCACCTGGCCTTACATCTTTAAACCATCACCCGGTCTTACATCATTAACCCCTCACCTGGCCTTACATTATTAAACCCTCACCCGGCCTTACACCATTAAACCCTCACCCGGCCTTACATCATTAAACCCTCATCCGGCCTTACATCATTGAACCCTCACCCGGCATTACATCATTAAACCCTCACCCGGCCTTACATCATTAATCCCTCACCCGGCCTTACATCATTAAACCCTCACCCGGCCTTACATCATTAAACCCTTACACGGCCTTACATCATTAACCCCTCTCCTGGCCTTACATCATTAACCCCTCACCTGGCCTGACATCATTAAACCCTCACCTGGCCTTACAACATTAAACCCCTCACCTGGCCTTACATCATTAAACTCTCACCCGGCCTTACATCATTAAACCCTCACCCGGCCTTACATCATTAAACCCTCACCCGGCCTTACATCATTAAACCCTCACCCGGCCTTACATCATTAAACCCTCACCCATTGGAATTTGTAAGGTTTCGTTTGAAGAGGAAGAATGACTTATGCTCCATTAAGACTTGTAATTCACGAAGAATATCTGATAAAACCGTCGTTAAGAGATATCTCTTGGTAGCCACAATAATACGCTTAGTATGAAAATAAAATACCCATTGAGCAGAAATTATAAATTTGAGTCCCTCCTATGGCTTTTTTTTACTCGATACAACTTGAGACTATTCTGTAGTTTTCTCTGTGTATATCGGTTTCATCCACAAATAAAACATATTGTTATTACATAACTGAAATGTTGCTAAAGTGGCGTTAAACATAAATAACCATTGAGATTTTAAACCAGCATGTTCGTCAGATTTTGAGCCAATATTTTGTACAGATTTTGAACCAGTATGTTCGTCAGATTTTTAACCAATATGTTGTTCAGATTTTGAGCCAATATGTTGTTCAGATGTGGAACCAGTATGTTGTTCAAATTTTGAACCTCTATGTTCGTCAGATTTTGAACCAGTATGTTCGTCAGATTGTGAACCAATATGTTGTTCAGATTTTGAGCCAATATGTTGTTCAGATTTTGAACCTATATGTTGTTCGGATGTTGAACCAATGAGTTCGGCAGATTGTGAACCTACAATGTATATGTTGTTCAGATGTGGAACCAGCATGTTCGTCAGATGTGGAACCAGTATGTTGTTCAATTTTTGAACCTCTATGTTCGTCAGATTTTGAGCCAATATGTTTTCCAGATTTTAAACCTATATGTTGTTCAGATGTTGAACCAGTATGTTCATCAAATTCTGAACCAGTATGTTTATCAAGGTCGGTTACTTAATCTTTCAATAATCAACCTGGCATAAAATCCTTTACGAACGTGCATAAAGTAAGTATGTATATGACCTCAAATTAAAGACGATATATATACCAAATATTGATACAAGATACAAGAAACAAGATATTTTATTTTCCAATCATGGAGTCCAGTACTGAGCAGAATAATCATTTACAAATTAAAGAACATAAAATACACATATGATTTGTAATAATTAAATGTAATTTGAAAACATATTAAGACAATACAGAAAAAAAAAATAATTATAAAATAAAATAAAGCTTTGGAGACACACGGTGACTCTGAAGGTCAAGGGGGAGACAACCCATAAAAGCATAATATTCTAGTGTATTTATTATATTATTTTAAGTAATTCTCTGTTTTCTTTATTTAAATAAATCAATTATGTTATCTTCTTCGCAAGTAATTGTTCTGTACTTTCAGAATTTTTGAAAGGTTAAACTGATCCATCATACGTCACACTAACCTATTTTCGTACTTCCGCGAGACCATTTACATGTAATTAAAAAGTCCTCAGGCTAAACAATCTTTTTAGATCTACACATATATAGATAGACAAGGAAACTATATCTACTGTTAGTGTAAGAAGTAATCCACCATACACAACTTTTAATTAAACTTTCAGATAAAATAAATGTAATTTCCATGTCTGACGGAGAACGTCAAAAGAATCGTGGGCCATAAATTGAATATGTAATTGGCACGATGAATCTTGTATTTGTGTGGTAGATGAATATTTAAAGTTACATGTGAATTAATACATCTGTTTGATCTAGACTTAAGAAACATGTAAAAGTCTGGTATAATCACCGTAATTTAATCAATTTCAAAACACCATGGACATATTTTGCCGGAAGGTATATATATAGAACAAAAATACCTTATTTTAACATTGAAATGTGACAACTTGCCGAGTTACGTTTTGTTGTACTAGCAATGCCCAGGTATGCTTAATTTTACATTTACAACTTCATTAAAAATCCATAAACTTGCGCAAAAAAAACCTTCATTTACAAATTACTTATATAGATTTGACTAATGATTTTTATACAATAATTCAAATATACATGTATACCATCCCGACTTTAGTACATAAAGGTGGGCTGGGGGAGAAGGCCCTAAAAGATAGGAAGGTAGCATTGGCAACTGGGAAACCGGAACTACATGTATTTGGATAGACGGAACATTTATAAACAAGACACGAACATCTCTAATCTACACCTTTTGATATCCGAAAATATATTTTCTTTACTTCCTCTTATAATTGTCCGCATTTATATATTTTCTCGAATATATAGCTTAAATCATTTGTTTTGACTGACATTTTACAACATTTTATGCCTAAGTTCTATCTATTTTTCTGATTGTATGGCAGTTGAATAAATATCTACAAATGTAATCAGTACATATCACCGCAAAAGTTTTCGAGTTCAATTTTCACCTGCCTTGAGGTGTACTCGATACAACCTTATGACGATTAAGTTTATCAAATACTAATGAAAAGTTTGTGGTTTTATCTCCGTACTCTGGTTTCTATCACTAATAAATGATATTGATGAATTATTGTTGAAGGTGTTTTTACGCACCCAAAATTTGAACCCCAGTTATTTGAAATAGATATCCCTCCACAGTGTGGGATTAAGCTAGTGTGGGGCCTGTAGCATATGCCATAAAAAGGACCTTAATTTAAAAAAATACACATATATGTTAAATCAAAACTTATTCACGCGCAGAGTAAGGTAATTCAATTAAATTAAAGATACAGCACTCCTCCGCTCCCCGACATATAAACAATACCGTTGTCCGATTATGAGATGCTGATATCACCACATAGCTTGTCAAGTATTTAGTGCGGATCACTCGAAAGTGCGGGCACGTAGCATATACTACTTTTGCTACAGCTAACCCTTCTGACAATATCAGGACGGCATGTGCCTATCTACAGGTACCCGCTAGCCTCTATCTAAAATATATTTAACCTCCAAACTAAAACCACACGTTCAACTATTTCACATTGTGCTATCTGTTGCATATATTGGGTAAATAGACTTAGTGAGTGAGTGATTGTTGTTTAACGTAACGTCAGATATATCATGGCGAAAACAAATTACGTTTTGACGATATAATGATGATACATTTATGTGTTGTGTATTACACTCATACGCTGAGTTGGATGTTTATAGTGGTGCTAACGCACAGAAAAAAACCGAGCCTCAGATAAACATCTTGCTCCACTCGGACACATTATTCCGACTCCCAGTCCCATCCAATCAATCACTGTTCTCGCTCCTTAACGCTGCTTGTTTAGCTTAGAAGCAACAAATACCAATTATATAGTCTTTGGTTTGACCCGACTGGGCGGTACGTTTTTTCAAAGTCGAAACCACGCTAACCATTTCACTTAGGATCCACCATACAGATGGTCATCGCTAGAATTGTGTATGTCACGTACCATTCAATATTTAATCAAAACATTGACGTACCTCATTAAACATATACACGCCGATATAATTAAATGTAGAAAATATTAATTAGGTATAGTAAAGATTTATGTAGGTTATAGAAGTATAATACATAAATAATAGATGCCCATTATTTATACGAGCGGAATATTAACATGGATAAAAAAAAATATCAATACAATTCTATCAAATTAATATACATGTAAAAATATTATATAGTAATAATTAGCAAAATAATTACCAAGGTCAAAAAAATAAACAAATAACATACCAGAGGAAGAAAAGTTAATCGTACGTTTCATCAGATAAATATGTTTGTTTCCTCTCAGAATCAGGTACTGAATGCAACATAAGGAGATACGAAAGATAAAAATAGTTATATGACGTCTGTTACTACGCAATTGAAAGGCGAACTTACAAACCTATGTTTCTCTCGGGAGTCGATAATAAACATTGATAACATTTAATAGTTTTATACATCTTGAATTGTTTTCATTTTCCAGATTAAATACAGTTTAAAAAACGATATTCATGTGATAAATTTGTAATTTTGTACATTTTACAGGTAATTTGAAGTTTGGGAGTTTAGTGAAGATAAGAACATATGGTACACTAAAGAAATGAAATATAAAATCAATTGAATGACTTACCTTATTTAAAAAAAATAATTGTATCCTTTTTATAATAAATCTTGTTTGAATGTCATCTATTCATCGTGAAAAGTAGAAAAATAATATGTACAAATCCTAACGTTATATATCGTCAATGTGTTTTCGTGCTATCTAATAACCACTCCACTAGCTTGTTATACTATAAATAATACTCCTCTTATGCATATTCATATCCAACTAATACAATATTCACATCACGATTTTCTATTCAAAACTTTGCCTTTTCAGACAACCAATCGCTGGAGGGCTTTCCCCAAAATTCTCGTCTGCTATGATTGAAAGTGATTGACAAAGATAGAGAAATCCCGAGATTATTCGATCAATCATAGTGTGGGAAATACACATTGATTCCCATTCAGTATTTGCAGAAGACCTTTCAACTTTCTGATTTTGCGCATTTCGATTTGCGTCAGCTGTTTGTTAGTATTGACAAAATTGTCGTATTACAGTGACGTCAATATTATTGATGCTGGTTTAGCATTTTATTGAATAATACAGTGAAACATATTTATTTGTAAACATCTGTTGACAGCCATTTTTACCTTTATCAGCATTTTTTTCTGGAGGCAATCTATCTTTATATATAATATGTATATAATGACTCGACATTATGGCGTATAGAATCTGTACGACTGATCGAGTTAGATAAAGATAATAACAGTGACACTATTTTTTTTTCCACACAGTGATACTATTTTTTTTTCCACATAACAGTGACACTATTTTTTTTCCACATTGACCCTACATTTCATTCATTGAACGTCGAGTGCCAGTAGTTAGATACTGAAAAATAAAAGCGTGGGAAAAGGGGGGATGTGGGCCTAAAAAGTTGTTATTGAAAATTTACCCTACTTAAATTGTATTTTTTGTAGTTGTAAGGAAGAATGACAAAATTGTGCTGATTAAAGTTATCTTTCGTTCTAACACAGGCATAACAATGTTGGTTTTGACCAATTTGGACATGGTGATGCGAGAATAAACGATTACTGTTTTTGCGTTATTTTTCACTATCCCACAGAAAGTGATTGTTAAGCTACAAGTTCATGCAAATAGGAAAACTGTCCTACACGTGTAGCAAAAAGAGGGGGAGAGGTCGTTAATCTACTGGTCAAAGGCACTCTTTTACATTATAAAATACTTTCCTATCACACTTGATGTATATATACATGTACTTCAACCCAAGCCAACCATACGATGTTGGTAGTCAGTTTTTAACCGAGACATTTTACTTGCTGGCAACTGGTGTCTTTCATGAAGAACATCGACTGTCCCCATACTTCTACATTGTGTATGGGCAACACAATATATAGGGTTAGGGTTGTGGTGTTTAATGCCACTTTCAACAATATTTCACAAAATATGTAGGACAAAATAAAATGTTGTTTCAAAATTTAAACAAGATTGGAGGAACCACGCCTATACGTCTTCGACAACGTAATTTAAGAGAAATAAATAAAGTATTTGAACCTAAATCACATGGATACTATACTGATAATTACAGAGGTCGTACATTTCAACAACATCCCAATATCATTCGATTGTGAAGGGGCCGTCGTGGTCGTGATCATATGGTAGTTGGATTTACAGCTACCTGTGCAATCAGTGCCTATCACCACCCCGTTCATGGAGAGGTGTACTCGATACAACGCAATGTGATAAAGTTTGTCAGTCACTTGAGGCAGGTCGTTGATTTTCTCCGATTTCCTCCTCCAATAAAACTGACCGCCACGATATAACTAAAATATTTTGAAAGTGCCGTTAAACACCATAAACATAACCCCTATCTTGATTTAGTCATGAATATTCAAGAACATGGAACTGAGATACTTCATTTCTACAAGACAATATAATCACGTCGATTGATTGATTGATTGTTGCTTAACGTCCATGGAACAGTATTTCAGCTATAATCAGGACGAGAACAATTAAACTAATACACAAAACTACATATACAATGCACAAAACTACATATACAATACACAAAACTACATATACAATGCACAAAACTACATATACAATGCACAGAAATTAAGAATAGATGGCACAACGATATTACACTGCCATGCACTGGAAAAGAATGGAGAGTTGGGCGATGATAAAAAAACAAACATGTGTAGTGACTTCAATGCGTCGACTCTTTTTCGAAATGTACAAAATAGGTTCTTATTGTACAAGGAGTGTGGCACAACAATATGGTAATCGACAGGGCTTTCTGTAAAATATAATCTGACAACCACCATCAAGAAAGCAATCCCTATTCGCTAACTGGGGACGCTTTGGGCAGCTCCACTGGACCGTGTCCTTGGAACCGTCACCAAATACTCAGTATATATTCATGTATATAAGAAAATAAGTATCACTAATATATTGATTACCTCGTCTACGTGGATCAAATTAAAGATAAATTTCCAGAAAAATATGAATTTTTAATGTTTCATATTTTCTTTTGTGCATGTCTAATCTATTGAAATAAATACAAGAAAGTTTGGGATTAGCCCCGTCATTTTGATTCTATCTATATATCATATATATACAGAATATATTGAATATTTCATTATGTGTTATATAAGCATGTTAAAAGCACCGAATGCCTGCTGTAGCATGCAATTACAAATAATTTTCATGTGAAGTTTTCCACTAATTTCATAGTAAAACATTTTTATTATAAGCTGCCTGTTGTTAATTTTTTATACCTCCATTTTTTTTTATTTCTCTTGTTTTTTGTTCTTCGTTTTTTATTTCCCTATTCTCGTGTATAACTTTTTCAATGTCTAATAAGGGGTCATGGTGGCCGTGATCGTATGGTAGTTGGATTTACAACTACCTATGTAAGCAGTGCCTATCACCACTGATGTTGTGAGTTAGAATCTCGATCAGGGCGAGGTGTTCAACATTATGTGATAAAGTTGTCAGTGACTTGCGACAGATCGGTGATTTTCTCCGGGTTCTCTGGTTTTCTCCATCAATAAAACTGACCGCCACGATATAGCTGAAATATTGTTGAAAGTGGCATTAAACACCATCAAACAAACAGCAAACACTGTTCAATATTGTAGAAGTTTTACCAGAGGAAATAATTGATAATCACGTTATATAATTAAGAAATAAATCTGAATAAATATTATATGTTATTCAGCTATCAGACAGGGTATATAATGTGACATTCCCGGCTTATGCTCTATATTTCCTTCGGCGCACCTGTCTGATAGCTGAATAACAAATATATTACGGATTTAACCATTTTTTTGTTAAATACAGAACCAAACTGTCGTATTAAATATTTTTTAATTTTTTTAAATTGTTTTTTTTTTGTTTGTTTCCTTTTTGTTTGTTTATTTTTATTTTCCTTTTGTTTTCTTTTAACACGTACATAGTCCCAATTCATATTTAAAACCTTATTAAATATTTTGCATCTTTTATTTTCATTTTCCGTATTTCTAGATGTCCCTTTTCGTACCTCTGACATTCTTTGTTCAATGACGTCAAATATTTGTCACGTGATATTTTATGTACTGAGGTGTCTCATAAAGGAAAATCCTGTTCAATATTTCTAAATCAACACAATTTCATATGCAGTAAATTTAATAAACTTTATAATTATAACATTAATATATTACATAACAAAACAACGGGTTTGTGAAACAATTTCAATAATTAAAATGTTAACAATAAGCAAAAACTTGGTGTGGCCCCGTGACCTCGAAAGTTTTAAAGGCGGAAACTTTAACACACTTTCACTTGTTGATTGTTATGTTCAAATTTGTAATGGTACAACCGTGGAACATGGGAGTTTGCTGAATTGTTCTGGTGTTTGTGATGGAATTAACTGCTGTAAGAGTGTTATAATCACAAAATAAATCATCAAAATTTACATCCAAAATGTCAACGACGTCCGTAACCGACGATGAAACATGTGTATTGGGTCTCATTTGAACAAGTGATGTTGAACTTGAACTGTTTTGTGTCGGCGGCATGAGTTGCAACCGGGAAGTACTGTGCGGTGGCATTATTGAGGATAGTTAAGATGGTTGCTCTCCACGAACAGAACTTGTGATAATGTCTCACATAACTTGTTTTTCCTTTGATGAAACACGTTGATATACTGCAACTGACGAGGCAGATTTGTGTCCGGTAACTGCCATAATTTGTGCCATTGAACAGTTTCTTCCGAGGATAGTTGCACCTGTTGCACGAATTGAGTGGTTGGTGTAGATTTGTGAAAGGTATATTTTAATTTTTTATTGAAGAAAAGAATATCTTTTTTGTTCATGCAACCGTTTTGAGTTTAAAAACAGCATTTAATTTGGCAAAAATACATTTATTATTTCGTATTATGATATTGATTCAGTGAAGCGTAAATATTTCTGTTTTTGTCAACCACGTTGTTATTGTTTTTTGGGCCCCAAATGAGGGAGACCGAAAACGTACATATATACCCCGTCTGTTTTCCGAATATATGCTGACATTCAGGGTTGAATAACCAATGAAAATATGCGTAACAAACTAAATTCGTAATATTATATGTTATTCAGCTATCAGACAGGGTATATAATGTGACATTCCCAGCTTAGGATGCGCCTCAGGGAATATATATCATAAGCCGGGAATGTCACATTATATACCCTGTCTGATAGCTGAATAACAGATATATTACGAATTTAACCATTGTTTTTTATAAATACAACATCCAACTGTATTAAATAAATTTGCCTCTTTTATTTTAATTTTTCGTATCTCTAGATGTCCGTTTCCGTACCTTTGACGTCATTCTTCGCCGAGCCTTTTCCCGCGTTTCGCGCCGAATACACATATTTATCCTGCAATGACAGCATTTACCGACCAATATAGCCTGCCTAATATATTTTTTGATATTGGTCAGTTATAAATAGAACATTTTTTGATATTGGTCAGTTATAAATAGAACATACAAATGTAAAACGGGGCACATCGGGGGATATTGTTTTCAAATACATACATAAAATTATTTCAAATACTTTTATCATCGTCAAGTAAACGTTTATTTACGATTTAAAATTGCAGGATAAATACAATACATGTGCACTGTCGAAGCATATAGGTACATATGTGTAATCGGCGCGAAACGCGGGAAAAAGCTCGGCGAAGCCTCGCCTTTTCCCGCGTTTCTAAGCCTCATACACATATTACCCATATGCTTCGACAGTGCACAAGTATTGTATATTTACCTATATGCTTCGACAGTGCACATGTATTGTATTTATCCTGCAATTTTAAATCGTAAATAAACGTTTACTGGACGATGATAAAAGTATTTGAAATAATTTTGTGTATGTATTTGAAAACAATATCCCCCGATGTGCCCCGTTTTACATTTGTATGTTCTATTTATAACTGACCAATATCAAAAAATGTTCTATTTATAACTGACCAATATCAAAAAATATATTAGGCAGGCTATATTGGTCGGTAAATGCTGTCATTGCAGGATAAAATGGAAAACACAACATTCAACTTTTTGTTTACTATTTGTTACTGAATTATCGGAAAACATATTTATTCATATTTTCTTTTCTTACATAATTCACTGAACTGCTAAGGAATCAACCATTTGATTTTGTGTGAAGTGAGTGAGTGATTAATGTTTAACGTCAAATGAGCAAATTTCAGCTATATGATGGAGAGAAGAAGTTACATTAGATGATGATGATGATGATGTCCGCTTTGTATTAACACCGACACGCTTGATTGGATTTTTAGTGCTAGGATACTGAAACAACTGTACGCGGGTAAACATGTCGCTCCACTCGGACACATTATCTTGATTTCGAGCCAATCAGTCATTGCTGTTACTCCTTAAAGGTGTGTGCTTAGCGGAGAAGCAACAACTGCGAATTTCATTGCCTTTGACCGAGGCTCGAACCCACGATCTATCACACATCAATATGTGCAATCAGTGTCTATCAACACTACAATTTGTGAGTTCTACTCCCCTCTGTAGCTGGGTGTTCCCGATATAACCTTATGTGATTAAGGTTATCAGATATTGAAGGATTGTGGATAGTTTTCTCCGGCTACTCCCGGTTTCCACGACTAAAAATGCAGCGAGAAATATTGTCGAAAACAAATAATCTCATTCTGTACAAGCTTTAATTTCAATATATACTAATATTTAAATAATATACAACCATTGTATTACAATGTATTAATACGCCTGTCGTGTTCATGCATATGTATTACTTTATTTATATATAATATCCGTAAATGGAACCCAGAGTATATAGAAATAGAGTCTAGATTATCCGCTTTGGGAATACAACCCTTCCGAAGTGGCCTCTGTGGGAATACAACCCTTCCAAAGTGGGCTTCCGCGACTTGCAGTACTTTATTGGGAGTGGTCGTTGGTGACCAGTTGCAAGGCAAAATAAATTCGACTCGATCATGTATTCCCTTTCTTGTGGCAAACAGTGCTGAATTTAGATGAAGAGATCGAGGCCCTAGCCTATTTCACTAGCCCCCGATCCCCCTCCCCCCCCCCACAATCCCCACCATCACGACTAGAGGATGATGGAAGATTGATTAATCAATTTTAATAAAGGCGAGGATAATGATGGGTGTTTAAAATTCTGCAATACTCTTAAATGGAGTGCAACTGTGCAAAGAAAATGACTGAAGGTTTGTTTAGAGAATACAGTGTGTTATGACAGCAGAAGTATCACAGTGTGGAAAATATTATACACCTTGACTGGAGGCCGTGGGCTTCAGCCTGCCAAGGCTATAAGTAAATCCGGCACTGGTGGCAACAAAACATCCGTCCGTGTGCCCCTACCAATGTCACCTTCATTACCTACAACATACTGTGTATAAACTTTTTCCCACGTCATCACTATAACTGAAATAGTATTCATATGACGTTAATTAACAAGCAATGAACACATCAACGGGATATACATCAGTTTCTCCACATGTACGTATGTTGTATGTTTCTTTATACCATTGTGTATTTTTGATTATGAGAATAAAGATAAATATATAACAAATATGTTCCTGAAATAAATGCAAACTTGCCATACATATTTTCATTGGTTCTTCAACCCTGAATGTCAGCATATATTCGGAAAACAGACGGGGTATATATTTCAGTCCCCAAAAACGATTAAAAATGTAAGACAAAACATTACGCTTCACTGAATCAATGGTATAATACGGAATAATAAATGTATTTTTACCAAATTAAATGCTGTTTTTATACTCAAAACGGCTGCATGAACAAAAAAATATTACAACGGTTAATTCCGTCACAAATACCTGATCGATTCAAAAAAACTCCTATGTTCCACGGCTGTACCATAACAAATAAACAAAACGTTGAGCCTTGAAAATTTTCGACGTCAGGGAGCCACACCAAGGTTTTATTTACATGTTGTTAACATTTAAATTATTGAAACTGTTTCGCAAACCAGTTGTTTTGTTTTGTGATATATTAATGTTAGGGAACGACCATTTAACTTGAAGGGGGGGGGGGGGGGGGGGGGGTTATGGTTTTTTTTCTAAAAAAATATTCTGATTCCCAATGTTGCTGAAAAAAATATTCTGATTTTGGTGGAGGAAAAAAAAAATAATCTGATTCAGAGTTTTTGTCATATAACCTAATGTTAAATTCTGGAAAAAATTTTCGCGCTTTGCGCGACAAAAAAAATATATATTCTAACTCTTCTGTTGTCCGAAAAAAAATTTCTGAACGAAACAAAAAACCATAACCCCCCCCCATCAAGTTAAATGGTCGGTCCCTTATATTTATAAAGTTTATAAAATTTACTACATATGAAACTGTATTGATTTAGAAATTTAGTATAGTATTTTATCCTGCAATGACAGCATTTACCGACCAATATAGCCTGCCCAATAATTTTTTTGATATTGGTCAGTTATAAATAGAACATTTTTGGATATTGGTCAGTTATAAATAGAACATACAAATGTAAAACGGGGCACATCGGGGGATATTGTTTTCAAATACATACACAAAATTATTTCAAATACTTTTATCATCGTCCAGTAAACGTTTATTTACGATTTAAAATTGCAGGATAAATACAATACATGTGCACTGTCGAAGCATATAGGTAAATATGTGTATTCGGTGCGAAACGCGGGAAAAGGCTCGGCGAAGCCTCGCCTTTTCCCGCGTTTCTAAGCCTCATACACATATTACCTATATGCTTCGACAGTGCACAAGTATTGTATATGTATTAATGAAGATAATCTAATTTTGAAGTATAATAGGTTTAGGTTTATGGTATTTAACACCACTTTCAACAATATTTCAGTTATATCATGGTGGTCAGTTTTATTGATGGAGGAAACCGGAGAAAACCACCAACCTGCCGCAAGTCACTGACAAACTTTATCACATATTGTTGTATCGAGTACAACTCGCCATGAACGGGGTTCGAACTCACAGCTTTAGTGGTGATAGGCACTGATTGCACAGGCAGTTCTAATTACAACTACCATACGATCAAGACCACGACGGACGCTCAAGTATAATAGCTTTCCCTTTTCTTTGGGGGTAAAGTCTAAAAACAACTATTATTTAAAGTCGTTAAATTAAATAAAATCTTGACGTAGTAGGAATGACACAAATTAAATAAAAAATGCTTTATTTATGTCAACCAATGCGTGCATTTATTTAGATTAAATATAGATATTGCTATCGGGAGTAACCAATGCGTATAATTATTTCAAAAGTAATTGCCATTTTTTTTAGCCGGGTAACAAAGTTACATAGGCTATTGGTACGATAACCCTCAAGAACGGTAACTCATGCTGTATGACGTGTGGTTCACGTGCCCCTCATTTATTACTGCGCATTGAAACATAGTTCTCATTAGTGTGTATTGAATTCGCAATACCTAACGAATAAATATGACAACTGACCACAATAAATTAATATACAAATCAGTTTCTATGATTTTAAATCTATTGAGACTGGAACTTTCAGCTGTACAATTATCAGAATCGAAACGTAGATATCTATTGTTTTGTTCGCGTCGTCACTTCACTTGCAATCTAAGATGTCGGAGCAAAGGGCTAATTTAAAAACAATAAATATTTATCCCATTTAAGGATGTAAATATAAATATTCAAGGATAATTAACTATGGAAGATTGTAGAAAAAATATGTATCTTACAGAACGGTATCAATGTACTCCACAAATCAGATTTAATCTAAACTGTACACAATTCAATAAATAGATAGCAATTTTTAACCAGATGGCGAGTACGGTGGGTCTAATTGAAGAACAATCAAGAATAATGAAGTAAAGAACCCAAAACTACTATTTGTGTTGTTTTATGTGTTATTTATAACAATATTATGCATTTAATAATCATTTTGACTACAAAAATTATAAAAAAAATAAGTAAAACGATATAGTTTAGCAAATATTATCACTATTCTTTTCCCAATCGCGACGATTTGTAGATCGACCATTAGAAAAGAAGCCATGATCTACGTTTTGCATAGTTTTAAGTGTTATTTACATGAAAATCTAGATTTAATAATCATTTTCTGTACTTTATTACAAAAAACATTATTTAAAACGATATATTTTAGCAAATATTATCATTGTTCTTCTTCTCTTCTCTTTACGTAGAACCCTCCAGCGTTGGAGCACCCGGATATCCGATAAAAATAAAGTCTATTCTAAAATTCTAAAAGGTCGATCCTCCACCAAGAATAAATCCATGCACTAAACGAATTCCTCCACCACTGGATATATACACCTTGTACACCAATACATTTCTTAAAAGTTCCTCTATATTAAAAGCCTTCTATTTACACTGTCAGTTAGGCTAATATGCTTAAATCAGTTAATGTCTAAAATCTAAAATAATCAGAGGTTGCAACACACAGAGACCATCAAGAACAACTCAGATGCATTCCATCGTGTATATTCTTCTCACGTGAACAGCATAGCAGTATTCTCTTGTTGTTCTTTCCAGTTCTCCGAGGAATGTAGTGTCCTTTTGGGAGTATGTCAGTACACAATGCCAATGACTGACAGTCTATAATAAGTTTGCCAATTGTCTCTATGTTATTGAAATGAGTCTGCCAAGCATTTACACCGATCCTGCCAAATACAGTTTCTTTAATTGGGCTATAATATATCTTTCTCTCTTCTGTGTAAGCTGGATATCTAGTCAATATATATAGTAGATTTTCATCTTCTGTTCTACAGAGTGGACATATTGTATCTATTTCGGCCTGGTTAAACTTGTTTTTATGTACTTGAAGAATGTAAGTGCCGGTCAACATCCGAGCTTTCATAGTCGTTTTACGTACTTCAATAACGGAATTTTCTACTGTATCCCAAATATTATGTGTCTTTCCCACCTCTAGACAATCATGACAAAGTAGACTGAGGGTTGTTTTTCCAGGAAGTTCATTTTGAAGTTGATCAGTCCAATATTGTCTTATACTTCGTTTGATGATAATTTTCCATTCTTTCTTTTTGTATCGACCATTCAGTATGGTACGGAATTCAGGAAGCTTGTACATGTGCAAGATATTGACAATCTTTGTTAAATAGCTATTTTCTGATCATATTGCAGCCTGTCTCCATGCAACATTTCTGATTGAGGTATTTGTACATGTAGCAATTGAGAACAAGAGGCTCAGCTGTCTTTTATGTATTTCGGCTATTATTGGTGTGGCTCCCAACATAAGATATACTGCTGCAGTTGCTGTTCTATTTGGTAATGCTTGCAATCATTTGATCATAAATAAGATGGAAATTTGTAAGCATCTCCAGGTCTTTGCTATGCAAATGTGGGGTTTCCAGCCCATATAAAAGCCTTGGAATGACATATACTTGATAGATCTTGTATGATGTTCTAGGATTGAGCCCATTGGTTCCATGTATGCCAGACTTTATTAAGGAGTAGAGCATTCTTCTAGCTAAACCAATTCGTTCTTCGATGTTAATTTTAGTCTCATTACTGGTTGTTCTAATTAGACCAAGGTGAATAGTTTTTGTTTGTAATTTCATAGTATCTTCTCCCAATCTGAGGTCATTTTGTAATGCTGTCTGTTCATAATATCCTTTTTACTTGATGGTTTTAGGATCGTTTTGCTTTTGGTTAGGTGGATCTTAAACTGATGATCTTTAGAATAGCCATCCACTACATGTAGCATTTCTTGAAGTTCAATTTGATTTGAGGCCAACAATACAATGTCATCTGCACATGAAGGACAGCTAGGATATGCGTTTCCGATAGATATACCCAGATCATGCCTTTCTAGATCGAGCAAGAGTTCATTTATGTAGACCTTATAGAGATGAGTTGACAGCACACCCCACCCTGTCTGACGCCTTGTTCGACTGAAAAGCTACCACTCTTCCGCCCTTGCCATTTCACCGTTGCAGAGAGGCCATCATGCATTTCATAAATTAGGTTCCAAATTTCAAGATCCATACCAAGATTGTATAGCTTGTCTAGTAAAATTTGTGGTTCACAATGTCAAATGCCTTCTGACTGTCTAGAGTCGTTATAAACAAGGGTTCCCGAGACGAAGTTTCTGCACAGACTTCAGATACAACCAATGCGGCCATATTAGGAGATAAGCCTGGTGTAAACCCAAACTGCATTTCAGACTGATTGTCGCTCCTTAAATTCAATTTGGCAAGCAATACATATTCGAATATTTTCCCTTGTATTGATGTTACAGTAATTCTTCTATAACTGTCGGTATGGCTAGGGTCTTTTCCCTTTTTTGCAATCGGGGTAATAGTTCCTGTTTTGTAGCTTTTTGGTATCTTTCCTTCCTCAAAAATTCTATTGAAAATTAACTGGAGGATCTGTAAAATCTCATTTCCGGCCAGTTTGAAATGTTCTGCCATAACACCATACTCATCTGCTGATTTTCCACCATTTAACTGTTTAACTGCATGACGTTTCTCTTGTTGTGTAACTTTTATTGGCGATTTTGGTATCAATTGTGAGGTTTGCCGAACAAGCTGACATCTTCTTTCGCAATTATTTAACAGTTCACTATAGTCTGGTGCATTCTGTGGAGTAGCTAATTCTTGAAAATGTTCTGCAAAAAGTTCCCTTTGTTCATCACATGTATTAGCTGATTTTGTTCCTTTGAATAATACTTCTGGACCTTTTGATGTTGCAGTTGCCTGATTTCTTCTTAAGAGTTTGAAGAAAGTTTTTTGATCAGGATTGTTTTCCAGATTCCTTAGGAAATTTTGTTTTTCTATTGCAGTTTCTTTACGTTGTTGTTTACGCAAAATCCTTTTCGCCTTTTTTCTCACAAAACAATGGATGGTTATTTCTATATTTGTTTTTACTTAATCCGATCAACTTTTTTAATGTTGGAGACGCCTTCCATTTAAAACCATTTAACTTGATGATTTTCGTTGGAACTGATTTTTCCGCAGCTACCTGTACATGTAATATCTCTGTCAGGTTTGTGATAATTGTATCTACATCTGATTCTGGTCCTGCTTCTACATATGATGAAAGTAGTAATTTAAGGATCTCCTGATATTGATTTTGGTGAGCCTTATCCCATAAAATTTTATGTCTGGACTCTTTAATTCTTGATTTTTGGATTAATGTTGACAGACACCTGCATAGTTCAGCTACTACTGGTACGTGAGTCGGTGTATGCGTTGCATGCTGTCGAAGGATATTAGTTTTGTTGATGAAGCTACCAGTTGATAAGATATAGTCTATTTGTGAAGTAGATTTTCTATTATGTTGGAAGAATGTTGGTTGTGTCGACAATGCATCTGAATGGAGTAGTTTGCTCTCTTTTACAAAGTTCTTCAAATTACAGTCATGAGCGTTGTTTCTGTCATTGATAAGTGTCCCATTCATATCTCCACATAGTACCATCTCGTGAGTTGGCTCATACTTTTCGATTATAGTCGGTATGATGTCCTGGCATTCCCTGTATTCTGAGACTGATTCGGTTATTTCCAACTTCTAACCTCTTTATATATTTATCCATATGTTTTGGCCAAATTATTGCTATTCCTCCTTTACCTCTTGGAACTTTGTAATTTGAAAATGGTCACAGTCGTGGCATCTAACAAAGGCTTCGTAATCTGTTTTGTTTATAATATAATCGGATTCAAAATTCCACAACCAGTGTTCTTGTAAGCATATAATAGTTTTCTGATCTAAAAGTCCATGAAGATATTTTAGGTTGGATTTAATACCCTCTATATTGAACGTGAGAATGTTTATGTTCTGTTCATATTTATTTCCATGTGAAGTGGATCTAAGTTTGGTGGTATTTTCTTGAGGCTTGGAACTTGATAAAAATGATGGTCATGGCTACGATCCTTTGACCCTTGTTTTTAATGTCTCGTATTGCTTCTCTTAAACCTACTGGTTTGCTTTTTTGATCCATATTACCAGAAATTGATTTTCCAGTACCATGTTTAATGGATGTTGGAGTGGTATTCTTAGGCTGCTTTTGTGTGCCTCTTTCTTGTATAACGGTGTCATATCATGGCGGTTGAATGCCGTGTTTTACATTTTCCTCCGATATATGTTTGGAATCGGATTTGGCTACGTCATTTCCATTGCAAAGCTTCTGTGGTGCTATAACCGTTTGTTGTTGATTTTGTCCTACATGCCTCGATGGTACATGTCCATATATGCTCTATCCTGTTGGTAGCTGTGTTTGTGACATTGTGTATATTGGTTGGCTAAATGGTTGTTGAACTGTTTGATTCGTTTGATAGTTGGCCTCATAGGTTCCATTCAATCGTTGAGTAGTTTGTTACGGTTGAAAATCTAGTGGGTTGTATTTGTTGCCATGATTCTTTTGTCCGATATTGTCCATAGGCTTGTGACTGTTGCATTATGGAAGTATGCTCTACGGGTTGTATTGTTGGAGTATGTTGTACAAGTTGCCATGTTGGAGCATGTTGTACAGGTTGCATTACTGGAGTATGTTGTACAGGTTGCCATGCTGGAGTATGCTCTACAGGTTGTATTGTTGGAGTATGTTGTACAGGTTGGCATGCTGGAGCATGTTCTGCAGGTTGCATTGCTGGAGTATATTGCACAGGTTGCGTTACTGGCATATGTTGTACAGGTTGCCAGGGTTGGCTTGGTCCGAAGTAGGGTGTTCTAACTTCATGTCCCACACTATAGTTTTGCGCACTCCCTTGTTTATTCAGATCATAACTCATGCTATGCATAGTCGGAATGTTGTTGCCCATTCATGTTATGGTATTGTGGAGCATCTGGAGAGTTGAGCGGTGAATAATTGTACCCTGGTATAGATGTATTTACTGGGGTATTTGACGTAGTTGCACTCCTTTGTAGCATAGATTGTTGTAATTGCATAGCTAATTGTGTTGCGAGACTAGTGTCTATACACATATGTTGTGTCATTTGCATTTCAAGCGCTCTTACATTACTCATAAAGTGTTGAATTTGACAGTCGTAGTTTTGATTCTGTACGTTCTGATTATTTTAACTGCTAAAACATGCATTTGGCTGCATCCTTTGATTGTTTTCTTCTAACTGAGTAATTCTTCATTCCATAATGGCAATGGTATTGTCTCGATCTTTGATTTTGCGCTCTAATTCTGTAATATAGCCTCTCTGGCGCTCTAATTCTATAATATAGCCTCTCTGGCGCTCTAATTCTGTAATATAGCCTCTCTGGCGCTCTAATTCTATAATATAGCCTCTCTGGCGCTCTAATTCTATAATATAGCCTCTCTGGCGCTCTAATTCTATAATATAGCCTCTCTGGGGCTCTAATTCTATAATATAGCATCTCTGGGGCTCTAATTCTATAATATAACCTCTCTGGCGCTCTAATTCTATAATATAGCCTCTCTGGCGCTCTAATTCTATAATATAGCCTCTCTGGCGCTCTAATTCTATAATATAACTTCTCTGGCGCTCTAATTCTATAATATAGCCTCGCTGGCGCTCTAATTCTATAATATAGCCTCTCTGGCGCTCTAATTCTATAATATAGCCTCTCTGGCGCTCTAATTCTATAATATAGCCTCTCTGGCGCTCTAATTCTATAATATAGCCTCTCTGGCGCTCTAATTCTATAATATAGCCTCTCTGGCGCTCTAATTCTATAATATAACCTCTCTGATCTCTTTCTAGGGTTTTGTTTGGTTGTTTGGTGGTGCTTCGTGATGTTTTCTTGTTTTCTTTAATATTATCTTTGCATTGTTGGCTTTCTGACGCAATTACTAAGTAAGTCACCAAGCTTCTTTCTGATGTCTCCACCTGTTCACTCTCATCTATTTTGGCGATCTCTTGAGTTCGTGGTCTTTTGTCAGTTACCATTGTTCTATCAGTATGGCTGTTTTGTAGATTTTCTATACATACCTCTATTGTCGAGTCTTTTTCCAGCTGTTCATCTACACTTCTGACGTCAGTGCTAGTGTCATGACAGTACAATTGATTCTCAACACATGTTCTGCATACATATCGCATATTTTTAATTCTCGCTATATCGGTTTTCTTAAGCTCAATACATTCAAAGTGGAACCAAGCGTTACATTCTTCACATCCTATAGTACCAAGATCGGCTTCCTTTTAACAAATTGGACATATATAGCACTCCTCAGTATCTTCATGCGAATATTCTAAATAAGGGTAATAACAAAATTACCGAACTCCGAGCAATCTTACAAAGGGAAAGTCAAAACTCATAATTATATAAACAGACAAAATCAGTCAACAACCGGAAAACTGTGAAAACCGTAATGACCCTGACTTGGTACAGGCATTTCTAAAGAAATGGTAGGTTGAATCAGATTTTAAAGCGCCAAACCTCCCGCTCTCATTACGGTTCAAAGGCTCCGGCTATCACTATAACAGTATTTAAATACAGGAACAAAATAGGTAAAATAGTTGTCAAAACAGTACCATATTCAGTGAATGTAAATGTCAAAAACAATTTCACGTCACATATTGATAAAAAAATATTTTTGACATTTTTCCTGAATCATTTATCTTTATACATTTTCACTATATGAAAATGCATCGCTTATAATCGTTTTTGCAGAGACGGAATATATTTTGACAAGATCTTGGTATCGGAATATAAACTTTTTAAGAGATCGAATAAGGCGAATCTTTTAATAGCCCTGGTCCAGTAGCCTGTTTCTCAGATGAAGATGACGTTTCAGGAAATCAGAATAATTGCTATTGGCCCTTGCATAGCGAATCAATTGCGAGATGTAAACACCATATGCAGGAGAAGCTGGTATATTGCTGCACATGTTTGGAAAATTTATGATTTTAAAATTGAAGTCGTCCCGTTTATCATATATTTTAGTACTGAGTTGACCACTGTCGTCAAATTCGAGGTATAATTCTAAAAATGATGCGGACGAAGCTGTATCTGTGGTCTCTTTAACTTCCAGCTCTGGAGGATATATCAATGGAAGAAATTCTGAAAATCTAGAATTATTGATAGATAAAACGTCATCAATATACCTGTATGTGAAATTAAAGGCTCTAGCCTCATGCATCTTCTTATCTTTTACAAGCTTTTGAAGAAACTCCGACTCATATGAGTATAAAAATAAATCGGTTTGAAGAAGGGCACAATTCGTACCCATTGGTATGCCGACGACCTGCTGAAACAGTGTCCCTCCAAAGGAGACAAATATGTTATCGATGATGAACTCCATCATACTGATCACTTGTTCCTCGGAGTAGCATGTTTTACCTTTTTGAATTTTGTTTGAAAAATATGTGGAATTGTAGCCCATCACAACAAATTCTGAGCCATAGTTTCTATGACTGAAAGCTTTATGAATTGTTTCTTTTAAGTGGGTTTTTAATTTGTCATGCGGTAGGGTGGTATATAGAGTTGCAAAATCAAAAGTTTTGATGGAGGATACCTGAGAGAAAGATCTTGATTTCAGTGTGTTAGGTTGATCATCTGTTATATTGTTGTTTTCAGGTTCTACAATTTGATCCTCACTGATATACTGTTCATTAGTTGGAGTATTGCCTCCTTCCAGTACATCATGTATGCCAGAGTTTACGTTGTTGAGCAGATTTTTGCTATGTTGTAACAAATCCTGGATGTTTGGTAGGATAAACCTCGTAAACAGGTCTAGCCTTGATCCATTTATTAAATATGAGGTACTAGTGTGATAGCACTGTATTTAAATACTGTTACAGTGACAGCCGGAACCTTTGAACCGTAATGAGAGCGGGAGGTTTGGCGCCTTAAAATCTGATTCAACCCACCATTTCTTTAGAAATGCCTGTACCAAGTCAGGGTCATTACGGTTTTCACAGTTTTCCGGTTGTTGACTGATTTTGTCTGTTTATATAATTATGAGTTTTGACTTTCCCTTTGTAAGATTGTTCGGAGTTCGGTAATTTTGTTATTACCTTTATTTACGGTGAATTTGACTTGGTTCCATGCTTTACCATTCTTATGTTTGTTTACGAGTCGGTATCTCCTCTCAACTTCTACGTTTTTCTTGTCTGTCCCTTTTTCTACCACAATAGCAAGGTTTTCCTTTTCCAATATTTGTTCCTGAAGTTCATACAATGAAGTTTTAAGCAGCTCATAGACAGAGGTACTGCATCTCAAGCTAAGGTTGTTTCTTGGTTTATGCTCAATTTCGAGATGATTTATTTGACAGTAATCAAGCTTTTTGATAATAGCTTTATTAACGTTTAATTCGTAATCCTTAATTTCTGTAGCTGGTTTTGGTGGACTAAGACTAGATCGCATCAAGTTAGTTTTTGATGTGCGTTGGCTTTTACGCAAACTCCTATTTTCCGCATCTACTGACGTAACTGATACAGCTTCCATCGTGATAACGTTTCAGGTATAGATATTCAAGTTGTACTAATTTTAATAAGAACCAGCTTAGATCGGATAAACCCGTGCTGACTGGAAGGATATATCTCACGTCCTAGCTGGTTTCAATTTTGCCACGTTTATAATATGGATTGGTAATTTCCAGTTTAGCTCGGAGAAACCCGTGTTGAATGGAAATGTTGATGTTTTATTATCAACAGTCCCGCCTCATCTGATCACTGATTTTACGTAACCAATACTTAGACAATTCGTACCCTGGATGTATTCCGTCACTATATAAACTAAAGTTATAGTAGTTTCTATTTTCTGGGTGTTTCTCTTTCTTAACCTTAAGATGACATTGTAAATCTGTAGAGAACTGGGGGCTGTAAACTTTCAAGTCTTTATTTATACGCCTGATATCTCCGTTTAACTGATAAATTTGTTCCTGTAGTTGTTTATCCTGATTAGAAAATGTGGATGGATCTTTATGTCTGCGTGATTGGTTCCAATTAACAATAGAATAAACTGGGATTTCTAATATTGTGATCTTACATCCCGGATGTTCCTGCACCAATTTGACAATTTCCTCAAGGTATTGTACAGTTTTTTCCACTGATGAGGAGTCTTGAACTGCTCTGATCGAAACAAACTTGCCGTCTTTTTGTGTTAAGTTACAAGTACCAAGCCAAACGTATAACCAACAATTGCCAGTTTCTAAAAGCTTGTCGTAAATGTTATTTTGTAAGCAGTGGTATTGCTGTTCGACAGTTGCCCCTGGTTTACACCACCATTTAATATGCTTATGTATGGGATGGCTTGCTAGGACTTACTCCTGAAGTTTTACTCCTTTACTATCTGAAAGAAGTATGGGTGTAAATGTCCTTTTGGTCGGAGTTGGTGTTTCAGGCTTTTGGAGGTGTTTACGCAGTTTAGTCAATGACATCAAGGGTTGTAATGATTGAAGGTCTCTGTGTGCTACAGTCCCCCAGTTAAAAATACTCTTTTAAAAGGTAAAATAAAGTTTATAATGTCTCTGTGCCGGAAATAAGCTCAATTTCAGCGATAAGTTTAAAAGCTAATTTTAAAATAAAACTTTCAGTTTATAAAACTATTGTCTTAAGCGTACGGAGACAGTCGGAAAAGTTCCTAAATTTGTAGAAAATAAGTTCACTTCATATGCGACTTTGTTTTAAATTACTTATTATGTATAATTTTGCCTCAGTTTTAAAATAAAGAAGTGTTTCTACAGGATAATTATCGAGAAATACACTTTGTCAAATTTCAAAACCAAAATGGCGGCTGCACGTTTTGCAGAAGTTTTGAATAAAAAAAAGTAAATTGCAGCTGAATCGTCAATGGAATTTGAGTTTAAATGTATTTTTAAGATTCTGCGACGTGACGGAACACTTTTAAAATGTTAACACATTCACTATACAACTATAAAATGATAAAAATCTGTAATCTTCCACTCCTCGAATTTTCACACGTCTTCTTTCAACCACACATACATAACATGTTCTTCTTTTCTGATATTTTTGTTTTTCTGGTGTATAAGTAACGAAGTAAAATCGGTAAACGTATGCATATTATTCCGGCATTCCGGGGTTAACTATTGTGGCCAGACACCACGGCGATAATGTGGTTCTGCTATTTATGTCGTTTTAAATGCTACATATAGTAGAATTATATTTAATCATCATTTTGACTATAGAAATAAATTAAAACTAATGAAAACGATATAGTTTAGCTACTATTATCACTGTTTTTCTTTTCTCAATCGCGGCGATTTGCAGGTCGACATGAAGAAAAGAAGCCATAATCTACTATTTACATAGTTTTAAGTGTTATTTATATGAAAATCTGGATTTAATAATCATTTTCTGTACTTTATTACAAAATTGTTTTTGTTTAAAACGATATATGATAGCAAATATTATCACTGTTCTTCTTTTCCCAATCGCGGCGATTTGCAGATCGACATGAAGAGAAGAAGCCATAATCTACGATTTACTTAGTTTTATTGTAATAAAGTACGAATTTTGAATGTCTAACCTTCGCATATATTAAATATGAGAACTAAGATTTCATGTCACAGAAATGAGAAAATATAAATAGTTTGCTTAAAAGTAGCTTCAGTCAACATTTCCTAGATCACGGTGGATTGCGTCCGCTTTCCCATAGCGTCATTTTTATTTGTAAAGTTTCTTTTTAAACGAAATCGATTACTTTTAAAGAAAATCACTTTCAAGATACTTCATGAGTACGATAGATTTCAGTAAACACGATTTCGGCATTTTCATAAAAGACACGTGGCAAAAATACGCGGGTGCCATACGCATATAGGACGATTATTCAAAATTACAAGTCGACTTGAACTTCGTGTAATTATCATACCTTTGTAAATTTTTAATCATTTTGATTACGTAATTAAATATATGTTACTCTGTTTAATTGACGTCAGAAGTAATGAATTTTACATAATTATTTTTCTAAATAAACTAAAAATAGTTGAAAGTACAAAAAAAAATAAAAATAAAACATCTATGGCTAAGGATATGGGGCCCTTCAGAGATTCACAGGCCCTTTCTTGGCTCTCGGGGCCCCAGACCGATGTACCGGCTAAACCCCGCCCCCTCTCATAGGGCCTGATTCTAATGATGAATCAGTTTTTGCCCTTTTCAATTTAAGTTTCCATTTTCAATATTACAGTCTACATACAAATACATATCAGAATGTGAAGAAAATGTCTTCCTAGTTTCTATTAAGATATGTTAGATTATATTAAATGATACAGACTAAAAGCATAAATTAGTCTGTGTTACGATGTACGTCCTTTGTATCAATTTGTAAAAATTGTTACTCTGAAAAAAAAACAACTTTGTATTGAATTTATCAGATAATTTGATGTTCAATACATATGATGTTGTCATAAAATCTATTATTATACCTTACATTATATAAAATAAATAAAAGTGATGTTTTTACAAAATTGGTACCCCAGGGAAACATCATTGTTGTTCACCGGTCGACAAATGTTATGTTCCATGTCTGTCCGGAAATGTATCCGTTTTTGCATTCCGGAATTACAATCTTGACCGGAAGTTAAAAACACAAATATGAAGTTTATGAAAACACCAGATAAAAACACACAAATAAGTGTTTATTGCATCCAACATTATTGTAAATATAGTTTCGGTATAATAAAACAATTATTGCCTGCACTTGCGGCAGGTTCGTGGTTTTCTTCGGGTACTCCGATTTCCTCCAGTAATACTATTCCAACTAGAAAAGTCTGATCCATGGGGTCAATAATTGTACTATAAATCTGACTATTATTAATTATTCTTAATTTACTGCTTTTGGTGCTATTTTCAATTGCTATCTGTTATTATATGAACTGCTAAGTATTTTTTTTTAAATAAGCAATGTTGGGTCCAAAAAAATGTTGACTTGCAAACTTATTTTTATAGCTTTACCATTCTTATGCGAAAACATTAAGTTGCATTTAATCTCTTATATTTATGTATTATAACCTCATCAATCAGATCTGAAACATAAAGGTGCCAGTATATCAAACATGGTTAATATTTAAATGTAATGATTTGTCTAAACTGCCATGACATGGAAATATGAAGATGATATATGTTTGTTGAATGCAGTCAGATTATTGTATGTATGGAGGTAAATTCAACATGGCTACAAACAGTAGCCTATAGTGAATAACATTTACATCTTGACAATTTTTCCATTTAACCAACTTGTCATATATGTTTTCTTAGTGTTGTTGCTTTGGTGTTGATTCATCACAAACATGGCTGCTAAAGGACTAGTTGAACAGCTATACAGATGTCTCCTGTTGTCAAAGCCTAAATCTTATTTCCAACACCCATTTTTTTTTCAAGGCTTTCACATTGAGATTGAAAGGTTAGCCCGGCTCTCAGTACTTTCAGTGCTTTGATTGTTTACACTTGACAAAGTTTTGTAAAAATGTCACAGCGTGGTATGTAATTTGTTTTCTTTCGTCCTCAGATTATTGGGTTTATATAAATGTCAATAAAATTGTATGTATATATTATAGATATATAAAGTCTAAGGGAATCTACCAACCAGAGAACTTAATAAGTAACGGATCGTCGAGACATGACGATGCAGCACAAACAAAATAAATTATAGATAGACACTGAGGAAGGTCATTTGTTGATCGAAAATTGTGTCAACATATTTTTTGTAACATCTTTATCGGTATCGTTTCACAATGTTCTAGACTTCTATCTATATATATGTAAGTGGATGTGGTCGAGTGGTCTAGGGCGCTGGACGTAAGGCTAAGCGAATGGTGCTGCAGTGTATCAATGGTGTGGGTTCAAATCCCGTCGAGGGAAGAACAAAAATTTTACAGCTCTAAAATCTAATTCTAACACTGTTTGGTTTAATTTTCAGACGTATAAAAATAAGAATTATGTCAAGTACAGATTTGTAGGACGATGTTTGTTGATATTTCTGACACGACAGTTCCTAATTTGATTTATGTTTAAAATATGAAATGTTACCTAGCTGATGATGCTGATGAATTTTATTTACTTTTATCATCTTCACAGGAATTATCGTTTAGATGTTGGGAGAATTTGGTGATAACTCCTACTGACTGTTGATAAGTCCTGCTCAGCTCACGCGAACTTTGATACAAATTTTGTTTATGGATTCAGTAGATAGATATAGCGGGAGGGAAGGATGATAAGCAGTGTTATTACTCTGTATCATGATACATTCTTTGTGATAGAACATCTTCTATTATGTACAGCAAGTTTCATGTAACTATTTATCTCTGACCAATGAGAGATCATGGTCATGATGTTGACATCAACAAAAACAAACTGCAAGAAATAAGCTTCTGTGACACAAAAGACCACGGATATGTTCCACCTGTCGTAAACACTTCACGATCCTGTCCTCATTCATGACTTATCGCCGGATTTGTAACTAGCGTAACACGAAGGGTGCCATTATTACAGCAGGAACTGCCCACCCTTCCGGAGCACCTGAGTCCACTCCCGGTTTTTAGTTGGGTTCGTGGTACTCTATCTTTTGTTTTCTGTGTATTGATTTGTAGATCGTTGTTTGTCCCTTTTCATTCAATTGGCCATTGTGTTGTCTGTCCTTTTCTGATTTACGGGTTCTGATTACCCCTTTGGTAACTTCAAACTCTTCGTGCGTACAGCAATGTTGATGTAACTTGCTTCACTGTGTAACAGAACCTCTACAATTATTGTAGAAATATACTATCACGAACTAAATAAATTGATCAAGGTTTTGAATTACTATTTCTTGTCATTATTGAAATGAAATAAGGGGAATATATACGTATATACGCAGAGTGACTTGCACGCCGCCCGACATATTTTCAATTTCAATGGATGTTTTCGTTGATTTTTTCAGTTCTATGTGGAATTATATTTAAATGAATAGCCAACTTAAGATCTTGTAACTTCTACAAAATAACGTTTAATTCATATTCAAACTCTTCTTAATCTATGCAGCTTGCGTTCAAACACGTGATAACAATTTTCACTGGTTTTCCTAGATATACAGGATGCATGACTCGCTGCATTATGGCGTACATTCTCCCCTAAAATATCATTTAAACTGGATTATGCATCATAGATGAGAGTTGAGAAACACACTGCTCTATGACACACATTCTCCCATTTAAACTGGATATTACATATAGACGGGAGATGAGAAACATTCTCCCCTTAGGGACGGACCATTTAACTTGAAAGGGGGGGGGGGGGGGGGGGGGTATGGTTTTTTTCTAAAAAAAATAATCTGATTCCCAATGTTGCTGAAAAAAAATATTCTGATTTTGGTGGAGGAAAAAAAAATAATCTGATTCAGAGTTTTTGTCATTTAACCTTATGTTTAATTCTGGAAAACAAAATTCGCAAAGCTACAAAAAAAATAAATATTCTAACTCGTTTTGCCCGGAATTTTTTTTTCTGAACTGACAAATAACCATACCCCCCCCCCCCCCCCCCTCCCCCCCCCCCTTTGCACGTGAAATGGTCGGTCCCTTATGTTATATCGATTAAACTAGATATTTCATATGATGAGAGTTGAGAAACTTCCTGCTTAATAAAGTAATGCTCCCATTTAAACTGGATACTTCATATAGATGAGAGATAAGAAACAGAGTGAATATTTGTTTATCGTTTTCTCTTGTAAAGTAAAGTAACTACATGTATACGTCATTCCTCTGCAGCTGACCGTACGGTTACTCCCGCCACACCACCATATTCTTCAAGCGTTTATTAAAGGTGTAAATAAGCAGTAACTTAAATATGCATACCTGAGAAATATGGTGTTGAAATGCTTGTAAATAAATGTGAACATTATCGATTTCATTTGACATCTTGTTTGTGGGACATTTTTGTAATATTTAACGGCCAAGTGGAATACTAGTTTAAGCCACCTTGAACAAATTGTTAGTTTGACCAAAACCGGCAATATTTTTTCCCCTTTGAAACGTGCTAAAATTATGGAATAAGATACTTATATCGCTATAAAAATTGGAAATATCCAGAAAAAAAAATTTTTTTGCGACAAAAACAGGGAAAATAATTCGAGCAGGCACTTTATTCTGGCAGGTCGCGTTGAGGCAAACAAACAATTTATTAATTATGGCCTAATAGTTGCCGGAAGGAATTGTACAAAAACAAAAATATTTTAACGCAAGTCAGAACAATATTTTAATGATATCTGAAGTCGATGACCTTTCTCTCAGTTGTTTATTTCGTTCTTATGAAATGCATAACCTGCATAAAGAATGCTTGTTACACAGACAGATGTTGCCATTTACGCTTTACTGGATTATAATCCCAGCATTAAATCATATTGATAACATACATTTATATATAATAATAATAATAATAATAATAATAATAATAAAATTCTTTGAACTTTCTTCCTTATACTTTCTTAGACCAGCGTCGTGTGTACTAAAGTAGATACTGTGTATCGACGTTTTAATTTCTCATATTTCATGTTATGAGATATCAATAAATAATAAATACGACAATTCATTGGCGATGTAACTTGAGACAATACAGTTAGACACAGGAAACGTATACAAGTCAAACTAAAGGCAAGGATAATAATGATGGAATAAAAGGGTTAAGAAAAATTACGACGAGAGGTGCAAGAAATTTTTGAAACAACATAAAGTGAACGATAATTATGATGGTAGACGCCATTAGAACAAAATACATATCCCAAAAAATGAGACATTAAAATAAACAAAGATACGAGAAAATATGACAATGCAGGAACACATGAGAATATACGAAGAAACGAGAGAACAGGAATGCAAGAAATTACACAAAAACCAGATCACACACTTAAAATAATAGGATGTTCTAATTTGGTGTCCTTTTTTGGTAAAATAAAGAATACTATGATAAAATTCCCGCTTAATATTTAGGTGTCGCACATGCGTATTGACGCACACATTGTGACCGTCATTTGCGAATGATTTTTTGAATTTATACAGGATCGTTATACATATATGCATTAATAGTAGTCCCCTGACAATGTTCGCGTTGTTTCATTACATTTTTTTTTTTTCTTAAAGAAAAAATAATATTACTAAAGGTAACTGAATCGACTTTGACTTTTGTAAATTGTCGACTTCCGGTGACGTTGTTTCAAAGGAATCCTGATTACATTGGTTACTTATTTATTTTACCACTTTTTTTTAGCATTTCAGTTGTTTTAAAAGTTAAAATGTCATCAAATTGGAAAATGTGAGTAACTTCATTGAAACTCAGGGTATTTGTCTGTATAGAAAAAAACTATTGTTAACATGATGGTTATTGAATTTTGTGTGGAGATGCATTTCCCGTATTGCTTTAAGATTCCTATTGGAATCAAAATAATTCACGAAACCCATAATAATTCGGGATAGCTCGGGACAACATTTATATGACAATAATGTTACCTATGTTAAAATCGACAACAAACATCCAGGCTAACATCGGGACCAAGGAGTATTACGAAAAAAAAAAACAAAAAACAAAAAAAACCAACACTACCTATGGACTTGACGATATAACAATAACCTAGTATGGATGCTCAGTTGGTAAAATATGTTAAAATGACAAAATCAACTCTATATTTAAGATAATAGAACCAATGATAGTATAATTCAGGGGTTATATAAGTCTATATACTACATCAAATCCCAAATATGGTGTCAATTTTAATTTTATTGGACTCATGACTATATAAAATCCATCGTTTCAATCAAGAAAATCAAATTTACAGGTAATATTATTATTATGAAAGGAGATGTTATTTTATAATGTAAACAGAACTGAAAGACAATACAGCCATATCAAGATGGGACAGATATCTACAATGTCAAGGTCATTAATCTTAGCTAAAGCCATTCCTTATCGATCAGTAAGTACATTAACGCCCATGCGTAATAATCACATTGTATTAGACTAGTATTGGAATAAGTTGTGTCATAAACGAGACGGTAATTACGGTTTTTCCCCGGAAATTAATTTTGATCTCTGATAATAGATAACACATAGTATTGTTTTACCTTGTTTGTTCTTTAGATTTTACTTAGCTTTATTTTTGTACAGAATAATACGTTTGGGATATTAACAAACACTGAATTATTCGAAATGCACCAGGAGTGGATGTAAGGATTTAGCTTTAATTTTTTTATTTATGGAATGGTGTTTTTAAACACAATAACATATTTAATTGGTGCTTTTCATTGATATTTCAACTTCATAGCAGAAATAGTCCCCATTATTCTACCTTAGTTACTTGTGGAAGGACGGTGGTTTTCTCCGGTTTCCCCCACCAATGAAACTGACCGCCACGATATAACTAAAATATGGTTGAAAGTGACGTTAAACATTATAACCCCACCCTCGTTATCTTGGCATTCAAACAAGATAAGACGTCAAATAGGTAGCTCCACTTTTTACTGAAGCACCAACGTCTTCTGAGTACGACACTTTTAAGTCAAGGAGTTTTAAAGAATCGTCTCATCTTATATTTCAAAACGTTTTTTGGAAGATACCAACACCTTGTTTGTATAACACCACGAACTGAAATATAGTCGAAAGTGTTAAATACCATAACCCCTAACCCTTGTTTGTATAACATCACGAACTGAAATATAGTCGACAGTGTTATATACCATAACCCCTAGCCCTTGTTTGTATAACATCACGAACTGAAATATAGTCGACAGTGTTAAATACCATCACCCCTAGCTCTTGTTTGTATAACATCACGAACTGAAATATAGTCGACAGTGTTATATACCATAACCTCTAGCCCTTGTTTGTATGACATCACGAACTGAAATATAGTCGACAGTGTTATATACCATCACCCCTAGCCCTTGTTTGTATAACATCACGAACTGAAATATAGTCGACAGTGTTATATACCATAACCCCTAGCCCTTGTTTGTATAACATCACGAACTGAAATATAGTCGACAGTGTTAAATACCATCACCCCTAGCTCTTGTTTGTATAACATCACGAACTGAAATATAGTCGAAAGTGTTAAATACCATCACCCCTAGCCCTTGTTTGTATGACATCACGAACTGAAATATAGTCGACAGTGTTAAATACCATAACCCCTAGCTCTTGTTTGTATAACATCACGAACTGAAATATAGTCGACAGTGTTAAATACCATCACCCCTAGCCCTTGTTTGTATAACATCACGAACTGAAATATAGTCGACAGTGTTATATACCATAACCTCTAGCCCTTGTTTGTATAACATCACGAACTGAAATATAGTCGAAAGTGTTAAATACCATCACCCCTAGCCCTTGTTTGTATAACATCACGAACTGAAATATAGTCGACAGTGTTATATACCATCACCCCTAGCCCTTGTTTGTATAACATCACGAACTGAAATATAGTCGACAGTGTTAAATACCATCACCCCTAGCCCTTGTTTGTATAACACCACGAACTGAAATATAGTCGACAGTGTTAAATACCATCACCCCTAGCCTTTGTTTGTATAACATCACGAACTGAAATATAGCCGACAGTGTTAAATACCATCACCCCTAGCCCTTGTTTGTATAACATCACGAACTGAAATATAGTCGACAGTGTTAAATACCATCACCCCTAGCCCTTGTTTGTATAACATCACGAACTGAAATATAGTCGACAGTGTTAAATACCATCACCCCTAGCTCTTGTTTGTATAACATCACGAACTGAAATATAGTCGACAGTGTTAAATACCATCACCCCTAGCCCTTGTTTGTATAACATCACGAACTCAAATATAGTCGACAGTGTTATATACCATAACCCCTAGCTCTTGTTTGTATAGCATCACGAACTGAAATATAGTCGACAGTGTTATATACCATAACCCCTAGCTCTTGTTTGTATAACATCACGAACTGAAATATAGTCGACAGTGTTAAATACCATCACCCCTAGCTCTTGTTTGTATAACATCACGAACTGAAATATAGTCGACAGTGTTATATACCATAACCCCTAGCCCTTGTTTGTATAACATCACGAACTGAAATATAGTCGAAAGTGTTAAATACCAATACCCCTAGCCCTTGTTTGTATAACATCACGAACTGAAATATAGTCGACAGTGTTATATACCATAACCCCTAGCCCTTGTTTGTATAACATCACGAACTGAAATATAGTCGACAGTGTTAAATACCATCACCCCTAGCCCTTGTTTGTATAACATCACGAACTGAAATATAGTCGACAGTGATAAATACCATCACCCCTAGCCTTTGTTTGTATAACATCACGAACTGAAATATATTCGACAGTGTTAAATACCATCACCCCTAGCCTTTGTTTGTATAACATCACGAACTGAAATATAGTCGAAAGTGTTATATACCATCACCCCTAGCCTTTGTTTGTATAACATCACGAACTGAAATATAGTCGACAGTGTTAAATACCATCACCCCTAGCTCTTGTTTGTATAACATCACGAACTGAAATATAGTCGAAAGTGTTAAATACCATAACCCCTAGCCCTTGTTTGTATAACATCACGAACTGAAATATAGTCGAAAGTGTTAAATACCATCACCCCTAGCCTTTGTTTGTATAACATCACGAACTGAAATATAGTCGACAGTGTTATATACCATAACCCCTAGCCCTTGTTTGTATAACATCACGAACTGAAATATAGTCGACAGTGTTAAATACCTTCACCCCTAGCCTTTGTTTGTATAACATCACGAACTGAAATATAGTCGAAAGTGTTATATACCATCACCCCTAGCCTTTGTTTGTATAACATCACGAACTGAAATATAGTCGAAAGTGTTAAATACCATAACCCCTAGCCTTTGTTTGTATAACATCACGAACTGAAATATAGTCGAAAGTGTTAAATACCATCACCCCTAGCCTTTGTTTGTATAACATCACGAACTGAAATATAGTCGACAGTGTTATATACCATCACCCCTAGCCTTTGTTTGTATAACATCACGAACTGAAATATAGTCGACAGTGTTAAATACCATCACCCCTAGCCCTTGTTTGTATAACATCACGAACTGAAATATAGTCGACAGTGTTAAATACCATCACCCCTAGCCCTTGTTTGTATAACATCACGAACTGAAATATAGTCGACAGTGTTAAATACCATCACCCCTAGCCCTTGTTTGTATAACATCACGAACTGAAATATAGTCGACAGTGTTAAATACCATAACCCCTAGCCCTTGTTTGTATAACATCACGAACTGAAATATAGTCGACAGTGTTAAATACCATCACCCCTAGCCTTTGTTTGTATAACATCACGAACTGAAATATAGTCGACAGTGTTAAATACCATCACCCCTAGCCCTTGTTTGTATAACATCACGAACTGAAATATAGTCGACAGTGTTAAATACCATAACCCCTAGCCCTTGTTTGTATAACATCACGAACTGAAATATAGTCGACAGTGTTAAATACCATCACCCCTAGCCTTTGTTTGTATAACATCACGAACTGAAATATAGTCGACAGTGTTAAATATCATAACCCCTAGCCCTTGTTTGTATAACATCACGAACTGAAATATAGTCGACAGTGTTATATACCATAACCCCTAGCCCTTGTTTGTATAACATCACGAACTGAAATATAGTCGACAGTGTTAAATACCATCACCCCTAGCCTTTGTTTGTATAACATCACGAACTGAAATATAGTCGAAAGTGTTATATACCATCACCCCTAGCCTTTGTTTGTATAACATCACGAACTGAAATATAGTCGAAAGTGTTAAATACCATAACCCCTAGCCTTTGTTTGTATAACATCACGAACTGAAATATAGTCGACAGTGTTATATACCATCACCCCTAGCCTTTGTTTGTATAACATCACGAACTGAAATATAGTCGACAGTGTTATATACCATCACCCCTAGCCCTTGTTTGTATAACATCACGAACTGAAATATAGTCGACAGTGTTAAATACCATAACCCCTAGCCCTTGTTTGTATAACATCACGAACTGAAATATAGTCGACAGTGTTAAATACCATCACCCCTAGCCTTTGTTTGTATAACATCACGAACTGAAATATAGTCGACAGTGTTAAATACCATAAACCCTAGCCCTTGTTTGTATTACATCACGAACTGAAATATAGTCGACAGTGTTATATACCATAGCCCCTAGCTCTTGTTTGTATAACATCACGAACTGAAATATAGTCGACAGTGTTAAATACCATCACCCCTAGCCTTTGTTTGTATAACATCACGAACTGAAATATAGTCGACAGTGTTAAATACCATAACCCCTAGCTCTTGTTTGTATAACATCACGAACTGAAATATAGTCGACAGTGTTATATACCATAACCCCTAGACCTTGTTTGTATAACATCACGAACTGAAATATAGTCGACAGTGTTATATACTATAACCCCTAGCCCTTGTTTGTATAACATCACGAACTGAAATATAGTCGACAGTGTTAAATACCATCACCCCTAGCCTTTGTTTGTATAACATCACGAACTGAAATATAGTCGAAAGTGTTATATACCATCACCCCTAGCCTTTGTTTGTATAACATCACGAACTGAAATATAGTCGAAAGTGTTAAATACCATAACCCCTAGCCTTTGTTTGTATAACATCACGAACTGAAATATAGTCGACAGTGTTATATACCATCACCCCTAGCATTTGTTTGTATAACATCACGAACTGAAATATAGTCGACAGTGTTATATACCATCACCCCTAGCCCTTGTTTGTATAACATCACGAACTGAAATATAGTCGACAGTGTTAAATACCATAACCCCTAGCCCTTGTTTGTATGACATCACGAACTGAAATATAGTCGACAGTGTTAAATACCATCACCCCTAGCCTTTGTTTGTATAACATCACGAACTGAAATATAGTCGACAGTGTTAAATACCATAACCCCTAGCCCTTGTTTGTATTACATCACGAACTGAAATATAGTCGACAGTGTTATATACCATAGCCCCTAGCTCTTGTTTGTATAACATCACGAACTGAAATATAGTCGACAGTGTTAAATACCATCACCCCTAGCCTTTGTTTGTATAACATCACGAACTGAAATATAGTCGACAGTGTTAAATACCATCACCCCTAGCTCTTGTTTGTATAACATCACGAACTGAAATATAGTCGACAGTGTTATATACCATAACCCCTAGCTCTTGTTTGTATAACATCACGAACTGAAATATAGTCGACAGTGTTATATACCATAACCCCTAGCCCTTGTTTGTATAACATCACGAACTGAAATATAGTCGACAGTGTTAAATACCATCACCCCTAGCCCTTGTTTGTATAACACCACGAACTGAAATATAGTCGACAGTGTTAAATACCATCACCCCTAGCCTTTGTTTGTATAATATCACGAACTGAAATATAGTCGACAGTGTTAAATACCATCACCCCTAGCCTTTGTTTGTATAACATCACGAACTGAAATATAGTCGACAGTGTTAAATACCATAACCCCTAGCCCTTGTTTGTATAACATCACGAACTGAAATATAGTCGACAGTGTTAAATACCATCACCCCTAGCCTTTGTTTGTATAACATCACGAACTGAAATATAGTCGAAAGTGTTATATACCATAACCCCTAGCCCTTGTTTGTATAACATCACGAACTGAAATATAGTCGACAGTGTTAAATACCATAACCCCTATCCCTTGTTTGTATAACATCACGAACTGAAATATAGTCGAAAGTGTTAAATACCATCACCCCTAGCTCTTGTTTGTATAACATCACGAACTGAAATATAGTCGACAGTGTTATATACCATCACCCCTAGCCCTTGTTTGTATAACACCACGAACTGAAATATAGTCGACAGTGTTAAATACCATCACCCCTAGCTCTTGTTTGTATAACATCACGAACTGAAATATAGTCGACAGTGTTAAATACCATCACCCCTAGCCTTTGTTTGTATAACATCACGAACTGAAATATAGTCGAAAGTGTTAAATACCATCACCGCTAGCCTTTGTTTGTATAACATCACGAACTGAAATATAGTCGACAGTGTTATATACCATAGCCCCTAGCTCTTGTTTGTATAACATCACGAACTGAAATATAGTCGACAGTGTTAAATACCATAACCCCTAGCCCTTGTTTGTATAACATCACGAACTGAAATATAGTCGACAGTGTTATATACCATCACCCCTAGCCCTTGTTTGTATAACATCACGAACTGAAATATAGTCGACAGTGTTAAATACCATAACCCCTAGCCCTTGTTTGTATAACATCACGAACTGAAATATAGTCGACAGTGTTAAATACCATCACCCCTAGCCTTTGTTTGTATAACATCACGAACTGAAATATAGTCGACAGTGTTAAATATCATAACCCCTAGCCCTTGTTTGTATAACATCACGAACTGAAATATAGTCGACAGTGTTATATACCATAACCCCTAGCCCTTGTTTGTATAACATCACGAACTGAAATATAGTCGACAGTGTTAAATACCATCACCCCTAGCCTTTGTTTGTATAACATCACGAACTGAAATATAGTCGAAAGTGTTATATACCATCACCCCTAGCCTTTGTTTGTATAACATCACGAACTGAAATATAGTCGAAAGTGTTAAATACCATAACCCCTAGCCTTTGTTTGTATAACATCACGAACTGAAATATAGTCGACAGTGTTATATACCATCACCCCTAGCCTTTGTTTGTATAACATCACGAACTGAAATATAGTCGACAGTGTTATATACCATCACCCCTAGCCCTTGTTTGTATAACATCACGAACTGAAATATAGTCGACAGTGTTAAATACCATAACCCCTAGCCCTTGTTTGTATAACATCACGAACTGAAATATAGTCGACAGTGTTAAATACCATCACCCCTAGCCTTTGTTTGTATAACATCACGAACTGAAATATAGTCGACAGTGTTAAATACCATAAACCCTAGCCCTTGTTTGTATTACATCACGAACTGAAATATAGTCGACAGTGTTATATACCATAGCCCCTAGCTCTTGTTTGTATAACATCACGAACTGAAATATAGTCGACAGTGTTAAATACCATCACCCCTAGCCTTTGTTTGTATAACATCACGAACTGAAATATAGTCGACAGTGTTAAATACCATAACCCCTAGCTCTTGTTTGTATAACATCACGAACTGAAATATAGTCGACAGTGTTATATACCATAACCCCTAGACCTTGTTTGTATAACATCACGAACTGAAATATAGTCGACAGTGTTATATACTATAACCCCTAGCCCTTGTTTGTATAACATCACGAACTGAAATATAGTCGACAGTGTTAAATACCATCACCCCTAGCCTTTGTTTGTATAACATCACGAACTGAAATATAGTCGAAAGTGTTATATACCATCACCCCTAGCCTTTGTTTGTATAACATCACGAACTGAAATATAGTCGAAAGTGTTAAATACCATAACCCCTAGCCTTTGTTTGTATAACATCACGAACTGAAATATAGTCGACAGTGTTATATACCATCACCCCTAGCATTTGTTTGTATAACATCACGAACTGAAATATAGTCGACAGTGTTATATACCATCACCCCTAGCCCTTGTTTGTATTACATCACGAACTGAAATATAGTCGACAGTGTTAAATACCATAACCCCTAGCCCTTGTTTGTATGACATCACGAACTGAAATATAGTCGACAGTGTTAAATACCATCACCCCTAGCCTTTGTTTGTATAACATCACGAACTGAAATATAGTCGACAGTGTTAAATACCATAACCCCTAGCCCTTGTTTGTATTACATCACGAACTGAAATATAGTCGACAGTGTTATATACCATAGCCCCTAGCTCTTGTTTGTATAACATCACGAACTGAAATATAGTCGACAGTGTTAAATACCATCACCCCTAGCCTTTGTTTGTATAACATCACGAACTGAAATATAGTCGACAGTGTTAAATACCATCACCCCTAGCTCTTGTTTGTATAACATCACGAACTGAAATATAGTCGACAGTGTTATATACCATAACCCCTAGCTCTTGTTTGTATAACATCACGAACTGAAATATAGTCGACAGTGTTATATACCATAACCCCTAGCCCTTGTTTGTATAACATCACGAACTGAAATATAGTCGACAGTGTTAAATACCATCACCCCTAGCCCTTGTTTGTATAACACCACGAACTGAAATATAGTCGACAGTGTTAAATACCATCACCCCTAGCCTTTGTTTGTATAATATCACGAACTGAAATATAGTCGACAGTGTTAAATACCATCACCCCTAGCCTTTGTTTGTATAACATCACGAACTGAAATATAGTCGACAGTGTTAAATACCATAACCCCTAGCCCTTGTTTGTATAACATCACGAACTGAAATATAGTCGACAGTGTTAAATACCATCACCCCTAGCCTTTGTTTGTATAACATCACGAACTGAAATATAGTCGAAAGTGTTATATACCATAACCCCTAGCCCTTGTTTGTATAACATCACGAACTGAAATATAGTCGACAGTGTTAAATACCATAACCCCTATCCCTTGTTTGTATAACATCACGAACTGAAATATAGTCGAAAGTGTTAAATACCATCACCCCTAGCTCTTGTTTGTATAACATCACGAACTGAAATATAGTCGACAGTGTTATATACCATCACCCCTAGCCCTTGTTTGTATAACACCACGAACTGAAATATAGTCGACAGTGTTAAATACCATCACCCCTAGCTCTTGTTTGTATAACATCACGAACTGAAATATAGTCGACAGTGTTAAATACCATCACCCCTAGCCTTTGTTTGTATAACATCACGAACTGAAATATAGTCGAAAGTGTTAAATACCATCACCGCTAGCCTTTGTTTGTATAACATCACGAACTGAAATATAGTCGACAGTGTTATATACCATAGCCCCTAGCTCTTGTTTGTATAACATCACGAACTGAAATATAGTCGACAGTGTTAAATACCATAACCCCTAGCCCTTGTTTGTATAACATCACGAACTGAAATATAGTCGACAGTGTTATATACCATCACCCCTAGCCCTTGTTTGTATAACATCACAAACTGAAATATAGTCGACAGTGTTATATACCATCACCCCTAGCCTTTGTTTGTATAACATCACGAACTGAAATATAGTCGACAGTGTTAAATACCATAACCCCTAGCCCTTGTTTGTATAACATCACGAACTGAAATATAGTCGACAGTGTTAAATACCATCACCCCTAGCCTTTGTTTGTATAACATCACGAACTGAAATATAGTCGACAGTGTTAAATACCATAACCCCTAGCCCTTGTTTGTATAACATCACGAACTGAAATATAGTCGACAGTGTTATATACCATAACCCCTAGCTCTTGTTTGTATAACATCACGAACTGAAATATAGTCCACAGTGTTAAATACCATCACCCCTAGCCTTTATTTGTATAACATCACGAACTGAAATATAGTCGACAGTGTTAAATACCATAACCCCTAGCTCTTGTTTGTATAACATCACGAACTGAAATATAGTCGACAGTGTTATATACCATAACCCCTAGCTCTTGTTTGTATAACATCACGAACTGAAATATAGTCGACAGTGTTATATACCATAACCCCTAGCCCTTGTTTGTATAACATCACGAACTGAAATATAGTCGACAGTGTTAAATACCATAACCCCTAGCCCTTGTTTGTATAACACCACGAACTGAAATATAGTCGACAGTGTTAAATACCATCACCCCTAGCCTTTGTTTGTATAACATCACGAACTGAAATATAGTCGACAGTGTTAAATACCATCACCCCTAGCCTTTGTTTGTATAACATCACGAACTGAAATATAGTCGACAGTGTTAAATACCATAGCCCCTAGCCCTTGTTTGTATAACATCACGAACTGAAATATAGTCGACAGTGTTAAATACCATCACCCCTAGCCTTTGTTTGTATAACATCACGAACTGAAATATAGTCGACAGTGTTATATACCATAACCTCTAGCCCTTGTTTGAATAACATCACGAACTGAAATATAGTCGACAGTCTTAAATACCATCACCCCTAGCCCTTGTTTGTATAACATCACGAACTGAAATATAGTCGACAGTGTTAAATACCATAACCCCTAGCTCTTGTTTGTATAACATCACGAACTGAAATATAGTCGACAGTGTTAAATACCATCACCCCTAGCCCTTGTTTGTATAACATCACGAACTGAAATATAGTCGACAGTGTTATATACCATCACCCCTAGCCCTTGTTTGTATAACATCACGAACTGAAATATAGTCGACAGTGTTAAATACCATCACCCCTAGCTCTTGTTTTTATAACATCACGAACTGAAATATAGTCGACAGTGTTAAATACCATCACCCCTAGCTCTTGTTTGTATAACATCACGAACTGAAATATAGTCGACAGTGTTATATATCATCACCCCTAGCCTTTGTTTGTATAACATCACGAACTGAAATATAGTCGACAGTGTTAAATACCATAACCCCTAGCCCTTGTTTGTATAACATCACGAACTGAAATATAGTCGACAGTGTTAAATACCATCACCCCTAGCCTTTGTTTGTATAACATCACGAACTGAAATATAGTCGACAGTGTTAAATACCATAACCCCTAGCCCTTGTTTGTATAACATCACGAACTGAAATATAGTCGACAGTGTTATATACCATAGCCCCTAGCTCTTGTTTGTATAACATCACGAACTGAAATATAGTCGACAGTGTTAAATACCATCACCCCTAGCCTTTATTTGTATAACATCACGAACTGAAATATAGTCGACAGTGTTAAATAACATAACCCCTAGCTCTTGTTTGTATAACATCACGAACTGAAATATAGTCGACAGTGTTATATACCATAACCCCTAGCTCTTGTTTGTATAACATCACGAACTGAAATATAGTCGACAGTGTTATATACCATAACCCCTAGCCCTTGTTTGTATAACATCACGAACTGAAATATAGTCGACAGTGTTAAATACCATAACCCCTAGCCCTTGTTTGTATAACACCACGAACTGAAATATAGTCGACAGTGTTAAATACCATCACCCCTAGCCTTTGTTTGTATAACATCACGAACTGAAATATAGTCGACAGTGTTAAATACCATCACCCCTAGCCTTTGTTTGTATAACATCACGAACTGAAATATAGTCGACAGTGTTAAATACCATAACCCCTAGCCCTTGTTTGTATAACATCACGAACTGAAATATAGTCGACAGTGTTAAATACCATCACCCCTAGCCTTTGTTTGTATAACATCACGAACTGAAATATAGTCGACAGTGTTATATACCATAACCTCTAGCCCTTGTTTGAATAACATCACGAACTGAAATATAGTCGACAGTCTTAAATACCATCACCCCTAGCCCTTGTTTGTATAACATCACGAACTGAAATATAGTCGACAGTGTTAAATACCATAACCCCTAGCTCTTGTTTGTATAACATCACGAACTGAAATATAGTCGACAGTGTTAAATACCATCACCCCTAGCCCTTGTTTGTATAACATCACGAACTGAAATATAGTCGACAGTGTTATATACCATCACCCCTAGCCCTTGTTTGTATAACATCACGAACTGAAATATAGTCGACAGTGTTAAATACCATCACCCCTAGCTCTTGTTTTTATAACATCACGAACTGAAATATAGTCGACAGTGTTAAATACCATCACCCCTAGCTCTTGTTTGTATAACATCACGAACTGAAATATAGTCGACAGTGTTAAATACCATCACCCCTAGCCTTTGTTTGTATAATATCACGAACTGAAATATAGTCGACAGTGTTAAATACCATAACCCCTAGCCCTTGTTTGTATAGCATCACGAACTGAAATATAGTCGACAGTGTTAAATACCATCACCCCTAGCCTTTGTTTGTATAACATCACGAACTGAAATATAGTCGACAGTGTTAAATACCATCACCCCTAGCCCTTGTTTGTATAACATCACGAACTGAAATATAGTCGACAGTGTTATATACCATAACCCCTAGCTCTTGTTTGTATAACATCACGAACTGAAATATAGTCGACATTGTTATATACCATAACCCCTAGCTCTTGTTTGTATAACATCACGAACTGAAATAAAGTCGACAGTGTTAAATACCATCACCCCTAGCTCTTGTTTGTATAACATCACGAACTGAAATATAGTCGACAGTGTTAAATACCATCACCCCTAGCCTTTGTTTGTATAACATCACGAACTGAAATATAGTCGAAAGTGTTAAATACCATCACCCCTAGCCTTTGTTTGTATAACATCACGAACTGAAATATAGTCGACAGTGTTATATACCATAGCCCCTAGCTCTTGTTTGTATAACATCACGAACTGAAATATAGTCGACAGTGTTAAATACCATCACCCCTATCCCTTGTTTGTATAACATCACGAACTGAAATATAGTCGACAGTGTTATATACCATCACCCCTAGCCCTTGTTTGTATAACATCACGAACTGAAATATAGTCGACAGTGTTATATACCATCACCCCTAGCCTTTGTTTGTATAACATCACGAACTGAAATATAGTCGACAGTGTTAAATACCATAACCCCTAGCCCTTGTTTGTATAACATCACGAACTGAAATATAGTCGACAGTGTTAAATACCATCACCCCTAGCCTTTGTTTGTATAACATCACGAACTGAAATATAGTCGACAGTGTTAATTACCATAACCCCTAGCCCTTGTTTGTATAACATCACGAACTGAAATATAGTCGACAGTGTTATATACCATAGCCCCTAGCTCTTGTTTGTATAACATCACGAACTGAAATATAGTCGACAGTGTTAAATACCATCACCCCTAGCCTTTGTTTGTATAACATCACGAACTGAAATATAGTCGACAGTGTTAAATACCATAACCCCTAGCTCTTGTTTGTATAACATCACGAACTGAAATATAGTCGACAGTGTTATATACCATAACCCCTAGCTCTTGTTTGTATAACATCACGAACTGAAATATAGTCGACAGTGTTATATACCATAACCCCTAGCCCTTGTTTGTATAACATCACGAACTGAAATATAGTCGACAGTGTTAAATACCATAACCCCTAGCCCTTGTTTGTATAACACCACGAACTGAAATATAGTCGACAGTGTTAAATACCATCACCCCTAGCCTTTGTTTGTATAACATCACGAACTGAAATATAGTCGACAGTGTTAAATACCATCACCCCTAGCCTTTGTTTGTATAACATCACGAACTGAAATATAGTCGACAGTGTTAAATACCATAACCCCTAGCCCTTGTTTGTATAACATCACGAACTGAAATATAGTCGACAGTGTTAAATACCATCACCCCTAGCCTTTGTTTGTATAACATCACGAACTGAAATATAGTCGACAGTGTTATATACCATAACCTCTAGCCCTTGTTTGTATAACATCACGAACTGAAATATAGTCGACAGTCTTAAATACCATCTCCCCTAGCCCTTGTTTGTATAACATCACGAACTGAAATATAGTCGACAGTGTTAAATACCATAACCCCTAGCTCTTGTTTGTATAACATCACGAACTGAAATATAGTCGACAGTGTTAAATACCATCACCCCTAGCCCTTGTTTGTATAACATCACGAACTGAAATATAGTCGACAGTGTTATATACCATCACCCCTAGCCCTTGTTTGTATAACATCACGAACTGAAATATAGTCGACAGTGTTAAATACCATCACCCCTAGCTCTTGTTTGTATAACATCACGAACTGAAATATAGTCGACAGTGTTAAATACCATCACCCCTAGCTCTTGTTTGTATAACATCACGAACTGAAATATAGTCGACAGTGTTAAATACCATCACCCCTAGCCTTTGTTTGTATAATATCACGAACTGAAATATAGTCGACAGTGTTAAATACCATAACCCCTAGCCCTTGTTTGTATAGCATCACGAACTGAAGTATAGTCGACAGTGTTAAATACCATCACCCCTAGCCTTTGTTTGTATAACATCACGAACTGAAATATAGTCGACAGTGTTAAATACCATCACCCCTAGCCCTTGTTTGTATAACATCACGAACTGAAATATAGTCGACAGTGTTATATACCATAACCCCTAGCTCTTGTTTGTATAACATCACGAACTGAAATATAGTCGACAGTGTTATATACCATAACCCCTAGCTCTTGTTTGTATAACATCACGAACTGAAATAAAGTCGACAGTGGTAAATACCATCACCCCTAGCTCTTGTTTGTATAACATCACGAACTGAAATATAGTCGACAGTGTTAAATACCATCACCCCTAGCCCTTGTTTGTATAACATCACGAACTGAAATATAGTCGACAGTGTTATATACCATAACCCCTAGCTCTTGTTTGTATAACATCACGAACTGAAATATAGTCGACAGTGTTATATACCATAACCCCTAGCTCTTGTTTGTATAACATCACGAACTGAAATATAGTCGACAGTGTTAAATACCATCACCCCTAGCCTTTGTTTGTATAACATCACGAACTGAAATATAGTCGACAGTGTTATATACCATAGCCCCTAGCCCTTGTTTGTATAACATCACGAACTGAAATATAGTCGACAGTGTTAAATACCATCACCCCTAGCCCTTGTTTGTATAACATCACGAACTGAAATATAGTCGACAGTGTTAAATACCATCACCCCTAGCCTTTGTTTGTATAACATCACGAACTGAAATATAGTCGACAGTGTTAAATACCATCACCCCTAGCCTTTGTTTGTATAACATCACGAACTGAAATATAGTCGAAAGTGTTATATACCATCACTCCTAGCCTTTGTTTGTATAACATCACGAACTGAAATATAGTCGACAGTGTTAAATACCATCACCCCTAGCCCTTGTTTGTATAACATCACGAACTGAAATATAGTCGACAGTGTTAAATACCATCACCCCTAGCCCTTGTTTGTATAACATCACGAACTGAAATATAGTCGACAGTGTTATATACCATCACCCCTAGCTCTTGTTTGTATAACATCACGAACTGAAATATAGTCGAAAGTGTTCAATACCATAACCCCTAGCCCTGGTTTGTATAACATCACGAACTGAAATATAGTCGAAAGTGTTAAATACCATCACCCCTAGCCTTTGTTTGTATAACATCACGAACTGAAATATAGTCGACAGTGTTATATACCATAACCCCTAGCTCTTGTTTGTATAACATCACGAACTGAAATATAGTCGACAGTGTTAAATACCATCACCCCTAGCCCTTGTTTGTATAACATCACGAACTGAAATATAGTCGACAGTGGTATATACCATAACCCCTAGCCCTTGTTTGTATAACATCACGAACTGAAATATAGTCGACAGTGTTAAATACCATCACCCCTAGCCCTTGTTTGTATAACATAACGAACTGAAATATAGTCGACAGTGTTATATACCATCACCCCTAGCTCTTGTTTGTATAACATCACGAACTGAAATATAGTCGAAAGTGTTAAATACCATCACCCCTAGCCCTTGTTTGTATAACATCACGAACTGAAATATAGTCGACAGTGTTATATACCATAACCCCTAGCCCTTGTTTGTATAACATCACGAACTGAAATATAGACGACAGTGTTAAATACCATCACCCCTAGCCTTTGTTTGTATAACATTACGAACTGAAATATAGTCGACAGTGTTATATACCATAACCCCTAGCCCTTGTTTGTATAGCATCACGAACTGAAATATAGTCGACAGTGTTATATACCATAACCCCTAGCTCTTGTTTGTATAACATCACGAACTGAAATATAGTCGACAGTGTTAAATACCATCAACCCTAGCCTTTGTTTGTATAACATCACGAACTGAAATATAGTCGACAGTGTTAAATACCATAACCCCTAGCCTTTGTTTGTATAACATCACGAACTGAAATATAGTCGACAGTGTTAAATACCATAACCCCTAGCTCTTGTTTGTATAACATCACGAACTGAAATATAGTCGACAGTGTTAAATACCATCACCCCTAGCCTTTGTTTGTATAACATCACGAACTGAAATATAGTCGACAGTGTTAAATACCATAACCCCTAGCCCTTGTTTGTATAACATCACGAACTGAAATATAGTCGATAGTGTTAAATACCATCACCCCTAGCTCTTGTTTGTATAACATCACGAACTGAAATATAGTCGAAAGTGTTATATACCATAACCCCTAGCTCTTGTTTGTATAACATCACGAACTGAAATATAGTCGACAGTGTTAAATACCATCACCCCTAGCTCTTGTTTGTATAACATCACGAACTGAAATATAGTCGACAGTGTTATATACCATCACCCCTAGCCCTTGTTTGTATAACATCACGAACTGAAATATAGTCGACAGTGTTATATACCATAACCCCTAGCTCTTGTTTGTATAACATCACGAACTGAAATATAGTCGACAGTGTTAAATACCATCACCCCTAGCCCTTGTTTGTATAACATCACGAACTGAAATATAGTCGACAGTGTTAAATACCATCACCCCTAGCCTTTGTTTGTATAACATCACGAACTGAAATATAGTCGACAGTGTTAAATACCATAACCCCTAGCTATTGTTTGTATAACATCACGAACTGAAATATAGTCGACAGTGTTAAATACCATCACCCCTAGCCCTTGTTTGTATAACATAACGAACTGAAATATAGTCGACAGTGTTATATACCATCACCCCTAGCTCTTGTTTGTATAACATCACGAACTGAAATATAGTCGAAAGTGTTAAATACTATCACCCCTAGCCCTTGTTTGTATAACATCACGAACTGAAATATAGTCGACAGTGTTAAATACCATCACCCCTAGCCTTTGTTTGTATAACATCACGAACTGAAATATAGTCGACAGTGTTAAATACCATAACCCCTAGCCCTTGTTTGTATAACATCACGAACTGAAATATAGTCGACAGTGTTAAATACCATCACCCCTAGCTCTTGTTTGTATAACATCACGAACTGAAATATAGTCGAAAATGTTATATACCATAACCCCTAGCTCTTGTTTGTATAACATCACGAACTGAAATATAGTCGACAGTGTTAAATACCATCACCCCTAGCCTTTGTTTGTATAACATCACGAACTGAAATATAGTCGACAGTGTTAAATACCATCACCCCTAGCCCTTGTTTGTATAACATCACGAACTGAAATATAGTCGACAGTGTTATATACCATAACCCCTAGCTCTTGTTTGTATAACATCACGAACTGAAATATAGTCGACAGTGTTATATACCATAACCCCTAGCTCTTGTTTGTATAACATCACGAACTGAAATAAAGTCGACAGTGGTAAATACCATCACCCCTAGCTCTTGTTTGTATAACATCACGAACTGAAATATAGTCGACAGTGTTAAATACCATCACCCCTAGCCCTTGTTTGTATAACATCACGAACTGAAATATAGTCGACAGTGTTATATACCATAACCCCTAGCTCTTGTTTGTATAACATCACGAACTGAAATATAGTCGACAGTGTTATATACCATAACCCCTAGCTCTTGTTTGTATAACATCACGAACTGAAATATAGTCGACAGTGTTAAATACCATCACCCCTAGCCTTTGTTTGTATAACATCACGAACTGAAATATAGTCGACAGTGTTATATACCATAGCCCCTAGCCCTTGTTTGTATAACATCACGAACTGAAATATAGTCGACAGTGTTAAATACCATCACCCCTAGCCCTTGTTTGTATAACATCACGAACTGAAATATAGTCGACAGTGTTAAATACCATCACCCCTAGCCTTTGTTTGTATAACATCACGAACTGAAATATAGTCGACAGTGTTAAATACCATCACCCCTAGCCTTTGTTTGTATAACATCACGAACTGAAATATAGTCGAAAGTGTTATATACCATCACTCCTAGCCTTTGTTTGTATAACATCACGAACTGAAATATAGTCGACAGTGTTAAATACCATCACCCCTAGCCCTTGTTTGTATAACATCACGAACTGAAATATAGTCGACAGTGTTAAATACCATCACCCCTAGCCCTTGTTTGTATAACATCACGAACTGAAATATAGTCGACAGTGTTATATACCATCACCCCTAGCTCTTGTTTGTATAACATCACGAACTGAAATATAGTCGAAAGTGTTCAATACCATAACCCCTAGCCCTGGTTTGTATAACATCACGAACTGAAATATAGTCGAAAGTGTTAAATACCATCACCCCTAGCCTTTGTTTGTATAACATCACGAACTGAAATATAGTCGACAGTGTTATATACCATAACCCCTAGCTCTTGTTTGTATAACATCACGAACTGAAATATAGTCGACAGTGTTAAATACCATCACCCCTAGCCCTTGTTTGTATAACATCACGAACTGAAATATAGTCGACAGTGGTATATACCATAACCCCTAGCCCTTGTTTGTATAACATCACGAACTGAAATATAGTCGACAGTGTTAAATACCATCACCCCTAGCCCTTGTTTGTATAACATAACGAACTGAAATATAGTCGACAGTGTTATATACCATCACCCCTAGCTCTTGTTTGTATAACATCACGAACTGAAATATAGTCGAAAGTGTTAAATACCATCACCCCTAGCCCTTGTTTGTATAACATCACGAACTGAAATATAGTCGACAGTGTTATATACCATAACCCCTAGCCCTTGTTTGTATAACATCACGAACTGAAATATAGACGACAGTGTTAAATACCATCACCCCTAGCCTTTGTTTGTATAACATTACGAACTGAAATATAGTCGACAGTGTTATATACCATAACCCCTAGCCCTTGTTTGTATAGCATCACGAACTGAAATATAGTCGACAGTGTTATATACCATAACCCCTAGCTCTTGTTTGTATAACATCACGAACTGAAATATAGTCGACAGTGTTAAATACCATCAACCCTAGCCTTTGTTTGTATAACATCACGAACTGAAATATAGTCGACAGTGTTAAATACCATAACCCCTAGCCTTTGTTTGTATAACATCACGAACTGAAATATAGTCGACAGTGTTAAATACCATAACCCCTAGCTCTTGTTTGTATAACATCACGAACTGAAATATAGTCGACAGTGTTAAATACCATCACCCCTAGCCTTTGTTTGTATAACATCACGAACTGAAATATAGTCGACAGTGTTAAATACCATAACCCCTAGCCCTTGTTTGTATAACATCACGAACTGAAATATAGTCGATAGTGTTAAATACCATCACCCCTAGCTCTTGTTTGTATAACATCACGAACTGAAATATAGTCGAAAGTGTTATATACCATAACCCCTAGCTCTTGTTTGTATAACATCACGAACTGAAATATAGTCGACAGTGTTAAATACCATCACCCCTAGCTCTTGTTTGTATAACATCACGAACTGAAATATAGTCGACAGTGTTATATACCATCACCCCTAGCCCTTGTTTGTATAACATCACGAACTGAAATATAGTCGACAGTGTTATATACCATAACCCCTAGCTCTTGTTTGTATAACATCACGAACTGAAATATAGTCGACAGTGTTAAATACCATCACCCCTAGCCCTTGTTTGTATAACATCACGAACTGAAATATAGTCGACAGTGTTAAATACCATCACCCCTAGCCTTTGTTTGTATAACATCACGAACTGAAATATAGTCGACAGTGTTAAATACCATAACCCCTAGCTATTGTTTGTATAACATCACGAACTGAAATATAGTCGACAGTGTTAAATACCATCACCCCTAGCCCTTGTTTGTATAACATAACGAACTGAAATATAGTCGACAGTGTTATATACCATCACCCCTAGCTCTTGTTTGTATAACATCACGAACTGAAATATAGTCGAAAGTGTTAAATACTATCACCCCTAGCCCTTGTTTGTATAACATCACGAACTGAAATATAGTCGACAGTGTTAAATACCATCACCCCTAGCCTTTGTTTGTATAACATCACGAACTGAAATATAGTCGACAGTGTTAAATACCATAACCCCTAGCCCTTGTTTGTATAACATCACGAACTGAAATATAGTCGACAGTGTTAAATACCATCACCCCTAGCTCTTGTTTGTATAACATCACGAACTGAAATATAGTCGAAAATGTTATATACCATAACCCCTAGCTCTTGTTTGTATAACATCACGAACTGAAATATAGTCGACAGTGTTAAATACCATCACCCCTAGCTCTTGTTTGTATAACATCACGAACTGAAATATAGTCGACAGTGTTATATACCATCACCCCTAGCCCTTGTTTGTATAGCATCACGAACTGAAATATAGTCGACAGTGTTATATACCATAACCCCTAGCTCTTGTTTGTATAACATCACGAACTGAAATATAGTCGACAGTGTTAAATACCATCACCCCTAGCCCTTGTTTGTATAACATCACGAACTGAAATATAGTCGACAGTGTTAAATACCATCACCCCTAGCCTTTGTTTGTATAACATCACGAACTGAAATATAGTCGACAGTGTTAAATACCATAACCCCTAGCTATTGTTTGTATAACATCACGAACTGAAATATAGTCGACAGTGTTAAATACCATCACCCCTAGCCTTTGTTTGTATAACATCACGAACTGAAATATAGTCGAAAGTGTTATATACCATAACCCCTAGCCCTTGTTTGTATAACATCACGAACTGAAATATAGTCGACAGTGTTAAATACCATCACCCCTAGCCCTTGTTTGTATAACACCACGAACTGAAATATAGTCGACAGTGTTAAATACCATCAACCCTAGCCTTTGTTTGTATAACATCACGAACTGAAATATAGTCGACAGTGTTAAATACCATCACCCCTAGCCTTTGTTTGTATAACATCACGAACTGAAATATAGTCGAAAGTGTTAAATACCATCACCCCTAGCTCTTGTTTGTATAACATCACGAACTGAAATATAGTCGAAAGTGTTAAATACCATCACCCCTAGCCCTTGTTTGTATAACATCACGAACTGAAATATAGTCGACAGTGTTATATACCATAACCCCTAGCTCTTGTTTGTATAGCATCACGAACTGAAATATAGTCGACAGTGTTATATACCATAACCCCTAGCCTTTGTTTGTATAACATCACGAACTGAAATATAGTCGACAGTGTTAAATACCATCACCCCTAGCCCTTGTTTGTATAGCATCACGAACTGAAATATAGTCGACAGTGTTATATACCATAACCCCTAGCCCTTGTTTGTATAACATCACGAACTGAAATATAATCGACAGTGTTAAATACCATCACCCCTAGCCCTTGTTTGTATAACATAACGAACTGAAATATAGTCGACAGTGTTATATACCATCACCCCTAGCTCTTGTTTGTATAACATCACGAACTGAAATATAGTCGAAAGTGTTAAATACCATCACCCCTAGCCCTTGTTTGTATAACATCACGAACTGAAATATAGTCCACAGTGTTATATACCATAACCCCTAGCCCTTGTTTGTATAACATCACGAACTGAAATATAGACGACAGTGTTAAATACCATCACCCCTAGCCTTTGTTTGTATAACATCACGAACTGAAATATAGTCGACAGTGTTATATACCATAACCCCTAGCCCTTGTTTGTATAACATCACGAACTGAAATATAGTCGACAGTGTTATATACCATAACCCCTAGCTCTTGTTTGTATAACATCACGAACTGAAATATAGTCGACAGTGTTAAATACCATCACCCCTAGCCTTTGTTTGTATAACATCACGAACTGAAATATAGTCGACAATGTTAAATACCATAACCCCTAGCCTTTGTTTGTATAACATCACGAACTGAAATATAGTCGACAGTGTTAAATACCATAACCCCTAGCTCTTGTTTGTATAACATCACGAACTGAAATATAGTCGACAGTGTTAAATACCATCACCCCTAGCTCTTGTTTGTATAACATCACGAACTGAAATATAGTCGACAGTGTTAAATACCATCACCCCTAGCTCTTGTTTGTATAACATCACGAACTGAAATATAGTCGACAGTGTTATATACCATCACCCCTAGCCCTTGTTTGTATAACATCACGAACTGAAATATAGTCGACAGTGTTATATACCATAACCCCTAGCTCTTGTTTGTATAACATCACGAACTGAAATATAGTCGACAGTGTTAAATACCATCACCCCTAGCCCTTGTTTGTATAACATCACGAACTGAAATATAGTCGACAGTGTTAAATACCATCACCCCTAGCCTTTGTTTGTATAACATCACGAACTGAAATATAGTCGACAGTGTTAAATACCATAACCCCTAGCTCTTGTTTGTATAACATCACGAACTGAAATATAGTCGACAGTGTTAAATACCATCACCCCTAGCCTTTGTTTGTATAACATCACGAACTGAAATATAGTCGAAAGTGTTATATACCATAACCCCTAGCCCTTGTTTGTATAACATCACGAACTGAAATATAGTCGACAGTGTTAAATACCATCACCCCTAGCCCTTGTTTGTATAACACCACGAACTGAAATATAGTCGACAGTGTTAAATACCATCACCCCTAGCCTTTGTTTGTATAACATCACGAACTGAAATATAGTCGACAGTGTTAAATACCATCACCCCTAGCCTTTGTTTGTATAACATCACGAACTGAAATATAGTCGAAAGTGTTAAATACCATCACCCCTGGCTCTTGTTTGTATAACATCACGAACTGAAATATAGTCGAAAGTGTTAAATACCATCACCCCTAGCCCTTGTTTGTATAACATCACGAACTGAAATATAGTCGACAGTGTTATATACCATAAGCCCTAGTCCTTGTTTGTATAACATCACGAACTGAAATATAGTCGACAGTGTTAAATACCATAACCCCTAGCCCTTGTTTGTATAACATCACGAACTGAAATATAGTCGACAGTGTTAAATACCATCACCCCTAGCTCTTGTTTGTATAACATCACGAACTGAAATATAGTCGACAGTGTTAAATACCATCACCCCTAGCTCTTGTTTGTATAACATCACGAACTGAAATATAGTCGACAGTGTTATATACCATCACCCCTAGCCCTTGTTTGTATAACATCACGAACTGAAATATAGTCGACAGTGTTATATACCATAACCCCTAGCTCTTGTTTGTATAACATCACGAACTGAAATATAGTCGACAGTGTTAAATACCATCACCCCTAGCCCTTGTTTGTATAACATCACGAACTGAAATATAGTCGACAGTGTTAAATACCATCACCCCTAGCCTTTGTTTGTATAACATCACGAACTGAAATATAGTCGACAGTGTTAAATACCATAACCCCTAGCTCTTGTTTGTATAACATCACGAACTAAAATATAGTCGACAGTGTTAAATACCATCACCCCTAGCCTTTGTTTGTATAACATCACGAACTGAAATATAGTCGAAAGTGTTATATACCATAACCCCTAGCCCTTGTTTGTATAACATCACGAACTGAAATATAGTCGACAGTGTTAAATACCATCACCCCTAGCCCTTGTTTGTATAACACCACGAACTGAAATATAGTCGACAGTGTTAAATACCATCACCCCTAGCCTTTGTTTGTATAACATCACGAACTGAAATATAGTCGACAGTGTTAAATACCATCACCCCTAGCCTTTGTTTGTATAACATCACGAACTGAAATATAGTCGAAAGTGTTAAATACCATCACCCCTAGCTCTTGTTTGTATAACATCACGAACTGAAATATAGTCGAAAGTGTTAAATACCATCACCCCTAGCCCTTGTTTGTATAGCATCACGAACTGAAATATAGTCGACAGTGTTATATACCATAACCCCTAGCCCTTGTTTGTATAACATCACGAACTGAACTATAGTCGACAGTGTTAAATACCATCACCCCTAGCCCTTGTTTGTATAACATCACGAATTGAAATATAGTCGACAGTGTTAAATACCATAACCCCTAGCTCTTGTTTGTATAACATCACGAACTGAAATATAGTCGACAGTGTTATATACCATCACCCCTAGCTCTTGTTTGTATAACATCACGAACTGAAATATAGTCGACAGTGTTAAAAACCATCACCCCTAGCTCTTGTTTGTATAACATCACGAACTGAAATATAGTCGACAGTGTTAAATACCATCACCCCTAGCCCTTGTTTGTATAACACCACGAACTGAAATATAGTCGACAGTGTTAAATACCATCACCCCTAGCTCTTGTTTGTATAACATCACGAACTGAAATATAGTCGACAGTGTTATATACCATCACCCCTAGCTCTTGTTTGTATAACATCACGAACTGAAATATAGTCGACAGTGTTAAAAACCATCACCCCTAGCTCTTGTTTGTATAACATCACGAACTGAAATATAGTCGACAGTGTTAAATACCATCACCCCTAGCCCTTGTTTGTATAACACCACGAACTGAAATATAGTCGACAGTGTTAAATACCATCACCCCTAGCTCTTGTTTGTATAACATCACGAACTGAAATATAGTCGACAGTGTTAAATACCATCACCCCTAGCCTTTGTTTGTATAACATCACGAACTGAAATATAGTCGACAGTGTTATATACCATAACCCCTAGCTCTTGTTTGTATAACATCACGAACTGAAATATAGTCGACAGTGTTAAATACCATCACCCCTAGCCCTTGTTTGTATAACATCACGAACTGAAATATAGTCGACAATGTTAAATACCATAACCCCTAGCTCTTGTTTGTATAACATCACGAACTGAAATATAGTCGACAGTGTTATATACCATCACCCCTAGCTCTTGTTTGTATAACATCACGAACTGAAATATAGTCGACAGTGTTAAAAACCATCACCCCTAGCTCTTGTTTGTATAACATCACGAACTGAAATATAGTCGACAGTGTTAAATACCATCACCCCTAGCCCTTGTTTGTATAACACCACGAACTGAAATATAGTCGACAGTGTTAAATACCATCACCCCTAGCTCTTGTTTGTATAACATCACGAACTGAAATATAGTCGACAGTGTTAAATACCATCACCCCTAGCCTTTGTTTGTATAACATCACGAACTGAAATATAGTCGAAAGTGTTAAATACCATCACCCCTAGCTCTTGTTTGTATAACATCACGAACTGAAATATAGTCGACAGTGTTAAATACCATCACCCCTAGCCTTTGTTTGTATAACATCACGAACTGAAATATAGTCGAAAGTGTTAAATACCATCACCCCTAGCCTTTGTTTGTATAACATCACGAAATGAAATATAGTCGACAGTGTTAAATACCATCACCCCTAGCCCTTGTTTGTATAACATCACGAACTGAAATATAGTCGAAAGTGTTAAATACCATCACCCCTAGCCCTTGTTTGTATAACACCACGAACTGAAATATAGTCGACAGTGTTAAATACCATCACCCCTAGCCTTTGTTTGTATAACATCACGAACTGAAATATAGTCGACAGTGTTAAATACCATCACCCCTAGCCTTTGTTTGTATAACATCACGAACTGAAATATAGTCGAAAGTGTTAAATACCATCACCCCTAGCCCTTGTTTGTATAACATCACGAACTGAAAAATAATCGACAGTGTTATATACCATAACCCCTAGCTCTTGTTTGTATAACATCACGAACTGAAATATAGTCGACAGTGTTAAATACCATAACCCCTAGCCCTTGTTTGTATAACATCACGAACTGAAATATAGTCGACAGTGTTAAATACCATCACCCCTAGCCCTTGTTTGTATAACATCACGAACTGAAATATAGTCGACAGTGTTATATACCATCACCCCTAGCTCTTGTTTGTATAACATCACGAACTGAAATATAGTCGAAAGTGTTAAATACCATCACCCCTAGCCCTTGTTTGTATAACATCACGAACTGAAGTATAGTCGACAGTGTTATATACCATAACCCCTAGCCCTTGTTTGTATAACATCACGAACTGAAATATAGTCGACAGTGTTAAATACCATCACCCCTAGCCTTTGTTTGTATAACATCACGAACTGAAATATAGTCGACAGTGTTATATACCATAACCCCTAGCCCTTGTTTGTATAACATCACGAACTGAAATATAGTCGACAGTGTTATATACCATAACCCCTAGCTCTTGTTTGTATAACATCACGAACTGAAATATAGTCGACAGTGTTAAATACCATCACCCCTAGCCTTTGTTTGTATAACATCACGAACTGAAATATAGTCGACAGTGTTAAATACCATAACCCCTAGCCTTTGTTTGTATAACATCACGAACTGAAATATAGTCGACAGTGTTAAATACCATAACCCCTAGCTCTTGTTTGTATAACATCACGAACTGAAATATAGTCGACAGTGTTAAATACCATCACCCCTAGCCTTTGTTTGTATAACATCACGAACTGAAATATAGTCGACAGTGTTAAATACCATCACCCCTAGCCCTTGTTTGTATAACATCACGAACTGAAATATAGTCGACTGTGTTATATACCATAACCCCTAGCTCTTGTTTGTATAACATCACGAACTGAAATATAGTCGACAGTGTTAAATACCATCACCCTTAGCTCTTGTTTGTATAACATCACGAACTGAAATATAGTCGACAGTGTTATATACCATCACCCCTAGCCCTTGTTTGTATAACATCACGAACTGAAATATAGTCGACAGTGTTATATACCATAACCCCTAGCCCTTGTTTGTATAACATCACGAACTGAAATATAGTCGACAGTGTTATATACCATAACCCCTAGCTCTTGTTTGTATAACATCACGAACTGAAATATAGTCGACAGTGTTAAATACCATCACCCCTAGCCTTTGTTTGTATAACATCACGAACTGAAATATAGTCGACAGTGTTAAATACCATCACCCCTAGCCTTTGTTTGTATAACATCACGAACTGAAATATAGTTGACAGTGTTAAATACCATAACCCCTAGCTCTTGTTTGTATAACATCACAAACTGAAATATAGTCGACAGTGTTAAATAGCATCACCCCTAGCCTTTGTTTGTATAACATCACGAACTGAAATATAGTCGAAAGTGTTATATACCATAACCCCTAGCCCTTGTTTGTATAACATCACGAACTGAAATATAGTCGACAGTGTTAAATACCATCACCCCTAGCCCTTGTTTGTATAACACCACGAACTGAAATATAGTCGACAGTGTTATATACCATCACCCCTAGCCCTTGTTTGTATAACATCACGAACTGAAATATAGTCGACAGTGTTAAATACCATTACCCCTAGCCCTTGTTTGTATAACATCACGAACTGAAATATAGTCGACAGTGTTAAATACCATCACCCCTAGCCCTTGTTTGTATAACATCACGAACTCAAATATAGTCGAAAGTGTTAAATACCATCACCCCTAGCCCTTGTTTGTATTACATCACGAACTGAAATATAGTCGACAGTGTTATATACCATCACCCCTAGCTCTTGTTTGTATAACATCACGAACAGAAATATAGTCGAAAGTGTTAAATACCATCACCCCTAGCTCTTGTTTGTATAATATCAAGAACTGAAATATAGTCGAAAGTGTTAAATACCATCACCCCTAGTTCTTGTTTGTATAACATCACGAACTGAAATATAGTCGACAGTGTTAAATACCATCACCCCTAGCCCTTGTTTGTATAACACCACGAACTGAAATATAGTCGACAGTGTTATATACCATCACCCCTAGCCCTTGTTTGTATAACATCACGAACTGAAATATAGTCGACAGTGTTAAATACCATTACCCCTAGCCCTTGTTTGTATAACATCACGAACTGAAATATAGTCGACAGTGTTAAATACCATCACCCCTAGCCCTTGTTTGTATAACACCACGAACTGAAATATAGTCGACAGTGTTAAATACCATCACCCCTAGCCTTTGTTTGTATAACATCACGAACTGAAATATAGTCGACAGTGTTAAATACCATCACCCCTAGCCTTTGTTTGTATAACATCACGAACTGAAATATAGTCGAAAGTGTTAAATACCATCACCCCTAGCCCTTGTTTGTATAACATCACGAACTGAAATATAGTCGACAGTGTTATATACCATAACCCCTAGTCCTTGTTTGTATAACATCACGAACTGAAATATAGTCGACAGTGTTAAATACCATAACCCCTAGCCCTTGTTTGTATAACATCACGAACTGAAATATAGTCGACAGTGTTAAATACCATCACCCCTAGCTCTTGTTTGTATAACATCACGAACTGAAATATAGTCGACAGTGTTAAATACCATCACCCCTAGCTCTTGTTTGTATAACATCACGAACTGAAATATAGTCGACAGTGTTATATACCATCACCCCTAGCCCTTGTTTGTATAACATCACGAACTGAAATATAGTCGACAGTGTTATATACCATAACCCCTAGCTCTTGTTTGTATAACATCACGAACTGAAATATAGTCGACAGTGTTAAATACCATCACCCCTAGCCCTTGTTTGTATAACATCACGAACTGAAATATAGTCGACAGTGTTAAATACCATCACCCCTAGCCTTTGTTTGTATAACATCACGAACTGAAATATAGTCGACAGTGTTAAATACCATAACCCCTAGCTCTTGTTTGTATAACATCACGAACTGAAATATAGTCGACAGTGTTAAATACCATCACCCCTAGCCTTTGTTTGTATAACATCACGAACTGAAATATAGTCGAAAGTGTTATATACCATAACCCCTAGCCCTTGTTTGTATAACATCACGAACTGAAATATAGTCGACAGTGTTAAATACCATCACCCCTAGCCCTTGTTTGTATAACACCACGAACTGAAATATAGTCGACAGTGTTAAATACCATCACCCCTAGCCTTTGTTTGTATAACATCACGAACTGAAATATAGTCGACAGTGTTAAATACCATCACCCCTAGCCTTTGTTTGTATAACATCACGAACTGAAATATAGTCGAAAGTGTTAAATACCATCACCCCTAGCTCTTGTTTGTATAACATCACGAACTGAAATATAGTCGAAAGTGTTAAATACCATCACCCCTAACCCTTGTTTGTATAACATCACGAACTGAAATATAGTCGACAGTGTTATATACCATAACCCCTAGCCCTTGTTTGTATAACATCACGAACTGAACTATAGTCGACAGTGTTAAATACCATCACCCCTAGCCCTTGTTTGTATAACATCACGAATTGAAATATAGTCGACAGTGTTAAATACCATAACCCCTAGCTCTTGTTTGTATAACATCACGAACTGAAATATAGTCGACAGTGTTATATACCATCACCCCTAGCTCTTGTTTGTATAACATCACGAACTGAAATATAGTCGACAGTGTTAAAAACCATCACCCCTAGCTCTTGTTTGTATAACATCACGAACTGAAATATAGTCGACAGTGTTAAATACCATCACCCCTAGCCCTTGTTTGTATAACACCACGAACTGAAATATAGTCGACAGTGTTAAATACCATCACCCCTAGCTCTTGTTTGTATAACATCACGAACTGAAATATAGTCGACAGTGTTATATACCATCACCCCTAGCTCTTGTTTGTATAACATCACGAACTGAAATATAGTCGACAGTTTTAAAAACCATCACCCCTAGCTCTTGTTTGTATAACATCACGAACTGAAATATAGTCGACAGTGTTAAATACCATCACCCCTAGCCCTTGTTTGTATAACACCACGAACTGAAATATAGTCGACAGTGTTAAATACCATCACCCCTAGCTCTTGTTTGTATAACATCACGAACTGAAATATAGTCGACAGTGTTAAATACCATCACCCCTAGCCTTTGTTTGTATAACATCACGAACTGAAATATAGTCGACAGTGTTATATACCATAACCCCTAGCTCTTGTTTGTATAACATCACGAACTGAAATATAGTCGACAGTGTTAAATACCATCACCCCTAGCCCTTGTTTGTATAACATCACGAACTGAAATATAGTCGACAGTGTTAAATACCATAACCCCTAGCTCTTGTTTGTATAACATCACAAACTGAAATATAGTCGACAGTGTTAAATAGCATCACCCCTAGCCTTTGTTTGTATAACATCACGAACTGAAATATAGTCGAAAGTGTTATATACCATAACCCCTAGCCCTTGTTTGTATAACATCACGAACTGAAATATAGTCGACAGTGTTAAATACCATCACCCCTAGCCCTTGTTTGTATAACACCACGAACTGAAATATAGTCGACAGTGTTATATACCATCACCCCTAGCCCTTGTTTGTATAACATCACGAACTGAAATATAGTCGACAGTGTTAAATACCATTACCCCTAGCCCTTGTTTGTATAACATCACGAACTGAAATATAGTCGACAGTGTTAAATACCATCACCCCTAGCCCTTGTTTGTATAACATCACGAACTCAAATATAGTCGAAAGTGTTAAATACCATCACCCCTAGCCCTTGTTTGTATTACATCACGAACTGAAATATAGTCGACAGTGTTATATACCATCACCCCTAGCTCTTGTTTGTATAACATCACGAACAGAAATATAGTCGAAAGTGTTAAATACCATCACCCCTAGCTCTTGTTTGTATAATATCAAGAACTGAAATATAGTCGAAAGTGTTAAATACCATCACCCCTAGTTCTTGTTTGTATAACATCACGAACTGAAATATAGTCGACAGTGTTAAATACCATCACCCCTAGCCCTTGTTTGTATAACACCACGAACTGAAATATAGTCGACAGTGTTATATACCATCACCCCTAGCCCTTGTTTGTATAACATCACGAACTGAAATATAGTCGACAGTGTTAAATACCATTACCCCTAGCCCTTGTTTGTATAACATCACGAACTGAAATATAGTCGACAGTGTTAAATACCATCACCCCTAGCCCTTGTTTGTATAACACCACGAACTGAAATATAGTCGACAGTGTTAAATACCATCACCCCTAGCCTTTGTTTGTATAACATCACGAACTGAAATATAGTCGACAGTGTTAAATACCATCACCCCTAGCCTTTGTTTGTATAACATCACGAACTGAAATATAGTCGAAAGTGTTAAATACCATCACCCCTAGCTCTTGTTTGTATAACATCACGAACTGAAATATAGTCGAAAGTGTTAAATACCATCACCCCTAGCCCTTGTTTGTATAACATCACGAACTGAAATATAGTCGACAGTGTTATATACCATAACCCCTAGTCCTTGTTTGTATAACATCACGAACTGAAATATAGTCGACAGTGTTAAATACCATAACCCCTAGCCCTTGTTTGTATAACATCACGAACTGAAATATAGTCGACAGTGTTAAATACCATCACCCCTAGCTCTTGTTTGTATAACATCACGAACTGAAATATAGTCGACAGTGTTAAATACCATCACCCCTAGCTCTTGTTTGTATAACATCACGAACTGAAATATAGTCGACAGTGTTATATACCATCACCCCTAGCCCTTGTTTGTATAACATCACGAACTGAAATATAGTCGACAGTGTTATATACCATAACCCCTAGCTCTTGTTTGTATAACATCACGAACTGAAATATAGTCGACAGTGTTAAATACCATCACCCCTAGCCCTTGTTTGTATAACATCACGAACTGAAATATAGTCGACAGTGTTAAATACCATCACCCCTAGCCTTTGTTTGTATAACATCACGAACTGAAATATAGTCGACAGTGTTAAATACCATAACCCCTAGCTCTTGTTTGTATAACATCACGAACTGAAATATAGTCGACAGTGTTAAATACCATCACCCCTAGCCTTTGTTTGTATAACATCACGAACTGAAATATAGTCGAAAGTGTTATATACCATAACCCCTAGCCCTTGTTTGTATAACATCACGAACTGAAATATAGTCGACAGTGTTAAATACCATCACCCCTAGCCCTTGTTTGTATAACACCACGAACTGAAATATAGTCGACAGTGTTAAATACCATCACCCCTAGCCTTTGTTTGTATAACATCACGAACTGAAATATAGTCGACAGTGTTAAATACCATCACCCCTAGCCTTTGTTTGTATAACATCACGAACTGAAATATAGTCGAAAGTGTTAAATACCATCACCCCTAGCTCTTGTTTGTATAACATCACGAACTGAAATATAGTCGAAAGTGTTAAATACCATCACCCCTAACCCTTGTTTGTATAACATCACGAACTGAAATATAGTCGACAGTGTTATATACCATAACCCCTAGCCCTTGTTTGTATAACATCACGAACTGAACTATAGTCGACAGTGTTAAATACCATCACCCCTAGCCCTTGTTTGTATAACATCACGAATTGAAATATAGTCGACAGTGTTAAATACCATAACCCCTAGCTCTTGTTTGTATAACATCACGAACTGAAATATAGTCGACAGTGTTATATACCATCACCCCTAGCTCTTGTTTGTATAACATCACGAACTGAAATATAGTCGACAGTGTTAAAAACCATCACCCCTAGCTCTTGTTTGTATAACATCACGAACTGAAATATAGTCGACAGTGTTAAATACCATCACCCCTAGCCCTTGTTTGTATAACACCACGAACTGAAATATAGTCGACAGTGTTAAATACCATCACCCCTAGCTCTTGTTTGTATAACATCACGAACTGAAATATAGTCGACAGTGTTATATACCATCACCCCTAGCTCTTGTTTGTATAACATCACGAACTGAAATATAGTCGACAGTGTTAAAAACCATCACCCCTAGCTCTTGTTTGTATAACATCACGAACTGAAATATAGTCGACAGTGTTAAATACCATCACCCCTAGCCCTTGTTTGTATAACACCACGAACTGAAATATAGTCGACAGTGTTAAATACCATCACCCCTAGCTCTTGTTTGTATAACATCACGAACTGAAATATAGTCGACAGTGTTAAATACCATCACCCCTAGCCTTTGTTTGTATAACATCACGAACTGAAATATAGTCGACAGTGTTATATACCATAACCCCTAGCTCTTGTTTGTATAACATCACGAACTGAAATATAGTCGACAGTGTTAAATACCATCACCCCTAGCCCTTGTTTGTATAACATCACGAACTGAAATATAGTCGACAGTGTTAAATACCATAACCCCTAGCTCTTGTTTGTATAACATCACGAACTGAAATATAGTCGACAGTGTTATATACCATCACCCCTAGCTCTTGTTTGTATAACATCACGAACTGAAATATAGTCGACAGTGTTAAAAACCATCACCCCTAGCTCTTGTTTGTATAACATCACGAACTGAAATATAGTCGACAGTGTTAAATACCATCACCCCTAGCCCTTGTTTGTATAACACCACGAACTGAAATATAGTCGACAGTGTTAAATACCATCACCCCTAGCTCTTGTTTGTATAACATCACGAACTGAAATATAGTCGACAGTGTTAAATACCATCACCCCTAGCCTTTGTTTGTATAACATCACGAACTGAAATATAGTCGAAAGTGTTAAATACCATCACCCCTAGATCTTGTTTGTATAACATCACGAACTGAAATATAGTCGACAGTGTTAAATACCATCACCCCTAGCCTTTGTTTGTATAACATCACGAACTGAAATATAGTCGAAAGTGTTAAATACCATCACCCCTAGCCTTTGTTTGTATAACATCACGAACTGAAATATAGTCGACAGTGTTAAATACCATCACCCCTAGCCCTTGTTTGTATAACATCACGAACTGAAATATAGTCGAAAGTGTTAAATACCATCACCCCTAGCCCTTGTTTGTATAACACCACGAACTGAAATATAGTCGACAGTGTTAAATACCATCACCCCTAGCCTTTGTTTGTATAACATCACGAACTGAAATATAGTCGACAGTGTTAAATACCATCACCCCTAGCCTTTGTTTGTATAACATCACGAACTGAAATATAGTCGAAAGTGTTAAATACCATCACCCCTAGCCCTTGTTTGTATAACATCACGAACTGAAAAATAATCGACAGTGTTATATACCATAACCCCTAGCTCTTGTTTGTATAACATCACGAACTGAAATATAGTCGACAGTGTTAAATACCATAACCCCTAGCCCTTGTTTGTATAACATCACGAACTGAAATATAGTCGACAGTGTTAAATACCATCACCCCTAGCCCTTGTTTGTATAACATCACGAACTGAAATATAGTCGACAGTGTTATATACCATCACCCCTAGCTCTTGTTTGTATAACATCACGAACTGAAATATAGTCGAAAGTGTTAAATACCATCACCCCTAGCCCTTGTTTGTATAACATCACGAACTGAAATATAGTCGACAGTGTTATATACCATAACCCCTAGCCCTTGTTTGTATAACATCACGAACTGAAATATAGTCGACAGTGTTAAATACCATCACCCCTAGCCTTTGTTTGTATAACATCACGAACTGAAATATAGTCGACAGTGTTATATACCATAACCCCTAGCCCTTGTTTGTATAACATCACGAACTGAAATATAGTCGACAGTGTTATATACCATAACCCCTAGCTCTTGTTTGTATAACATCACGAACTGAAATATAGTCGACAGTGTTAAATACCATCACCCCTAGCCTTTGTTTGTATAACATCACGAACTGAAATATAGTCGACAGTGTTAAATACCATAACCCCTAGCCTTTGTTTGTATAACATCACGAACTGAAATATAGTCGACAGTGTTAAATACCATAACCCCTAGCTCTTGTTTGTATAACATCACGAACTGAAATATAGTCGACAGTGTTAAATACCATCACCCCTAGCCTTTGTTTGTATAACATCACGAACTGAAATATAGTCGACAGTGTTAAATACCATAACCCCTAGCCCTTGTTTGTATAACATCACGAACTGAAATATAGTCGACTGTGTTATATACCATAACCCCTAGCTCTTGTTTGTATAACATCACGAACTGAAATATAGTCGACAGTGTTAAATACCATCACCCTTAGCTCTTGTTTGTATAACATCACGAACTGAAATATAGTCGACAGTGTTATATACCATCACCCCTAGCCCTTGTTTGTATAACATCACGAACTGAAATATAGTCGACAGTGTTATATACCATAACCCCTAGCCCTTGTTTGTATAACATCACGAACTGAAATATAGTCGACAGTGTTATATACCATAACCCCTAGCTCTTGTTTGTATAACATCACGAACTGAAATATAGTCGACAGTGTTAAATACCATCACCCCTAGCCTTTGTTTGTATAACATCACGAACTGAAATATAGTCGACAGTGTTAAATACCATCACCCCTAGCCTTTGTTTGTATAACATCACGAACTGAAATATAGTTGACAGTGTTAAATACCATAACCCCTAGCTCTTGTTTGTATAACATCACAAACTGAAATATAGTCGACAGTGTTAAATAGCATCACCCCTAGCCCTTGTTTGTATAACATCACGAACTGAAATATAGTCGACAGTGTTAAATACCATCACCCCTAGCCCTTGTTTGTATAACACCACGAACTGAAATATAGTCGACAGTGTTATATACCATCACCCCTAGCCCTTGTTTGTATAACATCACGAACTGAAATATAGTCGACAGTGTTAAATACCATTACCCCTAGCCCTTGTTTGTATAACATCACGAACTGAAATATAGTCGACAGTGTTAAATACCATCACCCCTAGCCCTTGTTTGTATAACATCACGAACTCAAATATAGTCGAAAGTGTTAAATACCATCACCCCTAGCCCTTGTTTGTATTACATCACGAACTGAAATATAGTCGACAGTGTTATATACCATCACCCCTAGCTCTTGTTTGTATAACATCACGAACAGAAATATAGTCGAAAGTGTTAAATACCATCACCCCTAGCTCTTGTTTGTATAATATCAAGAACTGAAATATAGTCGAAAGTGTTAAATACCATCACCCCTAGTTCTTGTTTGTATAACATCACGAACTGAAATATAGTCGACAGTGTTAAATACCATCACCCCTAGCCCTTGTTTGTATAACACCACGAACTGAAATATAGTCGACAGTGTTATATACCATCACCCCTAGCCCTTGTTTGTATAACATCACGAACTGAAATATAGTCGACAGTGTTAAATACCATTACCCCTAGCCCTTGTTTGTATAACATCACGAACTGAAATATAGTCGACAGTGTTAAATACCATCACCCCTAGCCCTTGTTTGTATAACACCACGAACTGAAATATAGTCGACAGTGTTAAATACCATCACCCCTAGCCTTTGTTTGTATAACATCACGAACTGAAATATAGTCGACAGTGTTAAATACCATCACCCCTAGCCTTTGTTTGTATAACATCACGAACTGAAATATAGTCGAAAGTGTTAAATACCATCACCCCTAGCTCTTGTTTGTATAACATCACGAACTGAAATATAGTCGAAAGTGTTAAATACCATCACCCCTAGCCCTTGTTTGTATAACATCACGAACTGAAATATAGTCGACAGTGTTATATACCATAACCCCTAGTCCTTGTTTGTATAACATCACGAACTGAAATATAGTCGACAGTGTTAAATACCATAACCCCTAGCCCTTGTTTGTATAACATCACGAACTGAAATATAGTCGACAGTGTTAAATACCATCACCCCTAGCTCTTGTTTGTATAACATCACGAACTGAAATATAGTCGACAGTGTTAAATACCATCACCCCTAGCTCTTGTTTGTATAACATCACGAACTGAAATATAGTCGACAGTGTTATATACCATCACCCCTAGCCCTTGTTTGTATAACATCACGAACTGAAATATAGTCGACAGTGTTATATACCATAACCCCTAGCTCTTGTTTGTATAACATCACGAACTGAAATATAGTCGACAGTGTTAAATACCATCACCCCTAGCCCTTGTTTGTATAACATCACGAACTGAAATATAGTCGACAGTGTTAAATACCATCACCCCTAGCCTTTGTTTGTATAACATCACGAACTGAAATATAGTCGACAGTGTTAAATACCATAACCCCTAGCTCTTGTTTGTATAACATCACGAACTGAAATATAGTCGACAGTGTTAAATACCATCACCCCTAGCCTTTGTTTGTATAACATCACGAACTGAAATATAGTCGAAAGTGTTATATACCATAACCCCTAGCCCTTGTTTGTATAACATCACGAACTGAAATATAGTCGACAGTGTTAAATACCATCACCCCTAGCCCTTGTTTGTATAACACCACGAACTGAAATATAGTCGACAGTGTTAAATACCATCACCCCTAGCCTTTGTTTGTATAACATCACGAACTGAAATATAGTCGACAGTGTTAAATACCATCACCCCTAGCCTTTGTTTGTATAACATCACGAACTGAAATATAGTCGAAAGTGTTAAATACCATCACCCCTAGCTCTTGTTTGTATAACATCACGAACTGAAATATAGTCGAAAGTGTTAAATACCATCACCCCTAACCCTTGTTTGTATAACATCACGAACTGAAATATAGTCGACAGTGTTATATACCATAACCCCTAGCCCTTGTTTGTATAACATCACGAACTGAACTATAGTCGACAGTGTTAAATACCATCACCCCTAGCCCTTGTTTGTATAACATCACGAATTGAAATATAGTCGACAGTGTTAAATACCATAACCCCTAGCTCTTGTTTGTATAACATCACGAACTGAAATATAGTCGACAGTGTTATATACCATCACCCCTAGCTCTTGTTTGTATAACATCACGAACTGAAATATAGTCGACAGTGTTAAAAACCATCACCCCTAGCTCTTGTTTGTATAACATCACGAACTGAAATATAGTCGACAGTGTTAAATACCATCACCCCTAGCCCTTGTTTGTATAACACCACGAACTGAAATATAGTCGACAGTGTTAAATACCATCACCCCTAGCTCTTGTTTGTATAACATCACGAACTGAAATATAGTCGACAGTGTTATATACCATCACCCCTAGCTCTTGTTTGTATAACATCACGAACTGAAATATAGTCGACAGTGTTAAAAACCATCACCCCTAGCTCTTGTTTGTATAACATCACGAACTGAAATATAGTCGACAGTGTTAAATACCATCACCCCTAGCCCTTGTTTGTATAACACCACGAACTGAAATATAGTCGACAGTGTTAAATACCATCACCCCTAGCTCTTGTTTGTATAACATCACGAACTGAAATATAGTCGACAGTGTTAAATACCATCACCCCTAGCCTTTGTTTGTATAACATCACGAACTGAAATATAGTCGACAGTGTTATATACCATAACCCCTAGCTCTTGTTTGTATAACATCACGAACTGAAATATAGTCGACAGTGTTAAATACCATCACCCCTAGCCCTTGTTTGTATAACATCACGAACTGAAATATAGTCGACAGTGTTAAATACCATAACCCCTAGCTCTTGTTTGTATAACATCACGAACTGAAATATAGTCGACAGTGTTATATACCATCACCCCTAGCTCTTGTTTGTATAACATCACGAACTGAAATATAGTCGACAGTGTTAAAAACCATCACCCCTAGCTCTTGTTTGTATAACATCACGAACTGAAATATAGTCGACAGTGTTAAATACCATCACCCCTAGCCCTTGTTTGTATAACACCACGAACTGAAATATAGTCGACAGTGTTAAATACCATCACCCCTAGCTCTTGTTTGTATAACATCACGAACTGAAATATAGTCGACAGTGTTAAATACCATCACCCCTAGCCTTTGTTTGTATAACATCACGAACTGAAATATAGTCGAAAGTGTTAAATACAATCACCCCTAGATCTTGTTTGTATAACATCACGAACTGAAATATAGTCGACAGTGTTAAATACCATCACCCCTAGCCTTTGTTTGTATAACATCACGAACTGAAATATAGTCGAAAGTGTTAAATACCATCGCCCCTAGCCTTTGTTTGTATAACATCACGAACTGAAATATAGTCGACAGTGTTAAATACCATCACCCCTAGCCCTTGTTTGTATAACATCACGAACTGAAATATAGTCGAAAGTGTTAAATACCATCACCCCTAGCCCTTGTTTGTATAACACCACGAACTGAAATATAGTCGACAGTGTTAAATACCATCACCCCTAGCCTTTGTTTGTATAACATCACGAACTGAAATATAGTCGACAGTGTTAAATACCATCACCCCTAGCCTTTGTTTGTATAACATCACGAACTGAAATATAGTCGAAAGTGTTAAATACCATCACCCCTAGCCCTTGTTTGTATAACATCACGAACTGAAAAATAATCGACAGTGTTATATACCATAACCCCTAGCTCTTGTTTGTATAACATCACGAACTGAAATATAGTCGACAGTGTTAAATACCATAACCCCTAGCCCTTGTTTGTATAACATCACGAACTGAAATATAGTCGACAGTGTTAAATACCATCACCCCTAGCCCTTGTTTGTATAACATCACGAACTGAAATATAGTCGACAGTGTTATATACCATCACCCCTAGCTCTTGTTTGTATAACATCACGAACTGAAATATAGTCGAAAGTGTTAAATACCATCACCCCTAGCCCTTGTTTGTATAACATCACGAACTGAAATATAGTCGACAGTGTTATATACCATAACCCCTAGCCCTTGTTTGTATAACATCACGAACTGAAATATAGTCGACAGTGTTAAATACCATCACCCCTAGCCTTTGTTTGTATAACATCACGAACTGAAATATAGTCGACAGTGTTATATACCATAACCCCTAGCCCTTGTTTGTATAACATCACGAACTGAAATATAGTCGACAGTGTTATATACCATAACCCCTAGCTCTTGTTTGTATAACATCACGAACTGAAATATAGTCGACAGTGTTAAATACCATCACCCCTAGCCTTTGTTTGTATAACATCACGAACTGAAATATAGTCGACAGTGTTAAATACCATAACCCCTAGCCTTTGTTTGTATAACATCACGAACTGAAATATAGTCGACAGTGTTAAATACCATAACCCCTAGCTCTTGTTTGTATAACATCACGAACTGAAATATAGTCGACAGTGTTAAATACCATCACCCCTAGCCTTTGTTTGTATAACATCACGAACTGAAATATAGTCGACAGTGTTAAATACCATAACCCCTAGCCCTTGTTTGTATAACATCACGAACTGAAATATAGTCGACTGTGTTATATACCATAACCCCTAGCTCTTGTTTGTATAACATCACGAACTGAAATATAGTCGACAGTGTTAAATACCATCACCCTTAGCTCTTGTTTGTATAACATCACGAACTGAAATATAGTCGACAGTGTTATATACCATCACCCCTAGCCCTTGTTTGTATAACATCACGAACTGAAATATAGTCGACAGTGTTATATACCATAACCCCTAGCCCTTGTTTGTATAACATCACGAACTGAAATATAGTCGACAGTGTTATATACCATAACCCCTAGCTCTTGTTTGTATAACATCACGAACTGAAATATAGTCGACAGTGTTAAATACCATCACCCCTAGCCTTTGTTTGTATAACATCACGAACTGAAATATAGTCGACAGTGTTAAATACCATCACCCCTAGCCTTTGTTTGTATAACATCACGAACTGAAATATAGTTGACAGTGTTAAATACCATAACCCCTAGCTCTTGTTTGTATAACATCACAAACTGAAATATAGTCGACAGTGTTAAATACCATCACCCCTAGCCTTTGTTTGTATAACATCACGAACTGAAATATAGTCGAAAGTGTTATATACCATAACCCCTAGCCCTTGTTTGTATAACATCACGAACTGAAATATAGTCGACAGTGTTAAATACCATCACCCCTAGCCCTTGTTTGTATAACACCACGAACTGAAATATAGTCGACAGTGTTATATACCATCACCCCTAGCCCTTGTTTGTATAACATCACGAACTGAAATATAGTCGACAGTGTTAAATACCATTACCCCTAGCCCTTGTTTGTATAACATCACGAACTGAAATATAGTCGACAGTGTTAAATACCATCACCCCTAGCCCTTGTTTGTATAACATCACGAACTCAAATATAGTCGAAAGTGTTAAATACCATCACCCCTAGCCCTTGTTTGTATTACATCACGAACTGAAATATAGTCGACAGTGTTATATACCATCACCCCTAGCTCTTGTTTGTATAACATCACGAACAGAAATATAGTCGAAAGTGTTAAATACCATCACCCCTAGCTCTTGTTTGTATAATATCACGAACTGAAATATAGTCGAAAGTGTTAAATACCATCACCCCTAGTTCTTGTTTGTATAACATCACGAACTGAAATATAGTCGACAGTGTTAAATACCATCACCCCTAGCCCTTGTTTGTATAACATCACGAACTGAAATATAGTCGAAAGTGTTAAAGACCATCACCCCTAGCCCTTGTTTGTATTACATCACGAACTGAAATATAGTCGACAGTGTTATATACCATAACCCCTAGCTCTTGTTTGTATAACATCACGAACTGAAATATAGTCGAGAGTGTTAAATACCATCACCCCTAGCCCTTGTTTGTATAACATCACGAACTGAAATATAGTCGAAAGTGTTAAATACCATCACCCCTAGCCCTTGTTTGTATAACACCACGAACAGAAATATAGTCGACAGTGTTAAATACCATCACCCCTAGCCTTTGTTTGTATAACATCACGAACTGAAATATAGTCGACAGTGTTAAATACCATCACCCCTAGCCTTTGTTTGTATAACATCACGAACTGAAATATAGTCGAAAGTGTTAAATACCATCACCCCTAGCCCTTGTTTGTATAACATCACGAACTGAAATATAGTCGACAGTGTTATATACCATAACCCCTAGCTCTTGTTTGTATAACATCACGAACTGAAATATAGTCGACAGTGTTAAATACCATCACCCCTAGCTCTTGTTTGTATAGCATCACGAACTGAAATATAGTCGACAGTGTTAAATACCATAACCCCTAGCCCTTGTTTGTATAACATCACGAACTGAAATATAGTCGACAGTGTTAAATACCATCACCGCTAGCCCTTGTTTGTATAACATCACGAACTGAAATATAGTCGACAGTGTTATATACCATCACCCCTAGCTCTTGTTTGTATAACATCACGAACTGAAATATAGTCGAAAGTGTTAAATACCATCACCCCTAGCCCTTGTTTGTATAACATCACGAACTGAAATATAGTCGACAGTGTTATATACCATAACCCCTAGCCCTTGTTTGTATAACATCACGAACTGAAATATAGTCGACAGTGTTAAATACCATCACCCCTAGCCTTTGTTTGTATAACATCACGAACTGAAATATAGTCGACAGTGTTAAATACCATCACCCCTAGCCCTTGTTTGTATAACATCACGAACTGAAATATAGTCGACAGTGTTATATACCATCACCCCTAGCTCTTGTTTGTATAACATCACGAACTGAAATATAGTCGAAAGTGTTAAATACCATCACCCCTAGCCCTTGTTTGTATAACATCACGAACTGAAATATAGTCGACAGTGTTATATACCATAACCCCTAGCCCTTGTTTGTATAACATCACGAACTGAAATATAGTCGACAGTGTTAAATACCATCACCCCTAGCCTTTGTTTGTATAACATCACGAACTGAAATATAGTCGACAGTGTTATATACCATAACCCCTAGCCCTTGTTTGTATAACATCACGAACTGAAATATAGTCGACAGTGTTATATACCATAACCCCTAGCTCTTGTTTGTATAACATCACGAACTGAAATATAGTCGACAGTGTTAAATACCATCACCCCTAGCCTTTGTTTGTATAACATCACGAACTGAAATATAGTCGACAGTGTTAAATACCATAACCCCTAGCCTTTGTTTGTATAACATCACGAACTGAAATATAGTCGACAGTGTTAAATACCATAACCCCTAGCTCTTGTTTGTATAACATCACGAACTGAAATATAGTCGACAGTGTTAAATACCATCACCCCTAGCCTTTGTTTGTATAACATCACGAACTGAAATATAGTCGACAGTGTTAAATACCATAACCCCTAGCCCTTGTTTGTATAACATCACGAACTGAAATATAGTCGACTGTGTTATATACCATAACCCCTAGCTCTTGTTTGTATAACATCACGAACTGAAATATAGTCGACAGTGTTAAATACCATCACCCTTAGCTCTTGTTTGTATAACATCACGAACTGAAATATAGTCGACAGTGTTATATACCATCACCCCTAGCCCTTGTTTGTATAACATCACGAACTGAAATATAGTCGACAGTGTTATATACCATAACCCCTAGCCCTTGTTTGTATAACATCACGAACTGAAATATAGTCGACAGTGTTATATACCATAACCCCTAGCTCTTGTTTGTATAACATCACGAACTGAAATATAGTCGACAGTGTTAAATACCATCACCCCTAGCCTTTGTTTGTATAACATCACGAACTGAAATATAGTCGACAGTGTTAAATACCATCACCCCTAGCCTTTGTTTGTATAACATCACGAACTGAAATATAGTTGACAGTGTTAAATACCATAACCCCTAGCTCTTGTTTGTATAACATCACAAACTGAAATATAGTCGACAGTGTTAAATACCATCACCCCTAGCCTTTGTTTGTATAACATCACGAACTGAAATATAGTCGAAAGTGTTATATACCATAGCCCCTAGCCCTTGTTTGTATAACATCACGAACTGAAATATAGTCGAAAGTGTTAAATACCATCACCCCTAGCCCTTGTTTGTATAACACCACGAACTGAAATATAGTCGACAGTGTTATATACCATCACCCCTAGCCCTTGTTTGTATAACATCACGAACTGAAATATAGTCGACAGTGTTAAATACCATTACCCCTAGCCCTAGTTTGTATAACATCACGAACTGAAATATAGTCGACAGTGTTAAATACCATCACCCCTAGCCCTTGTTTGTATAACATCACGAACTCAAATATAGTCGAAAGTGTTAAATACCATCACCCCTAGCCCTTGTTTGTATTACATCACGAACTGAAATATAGTCGACAGTGTTATATACCATCACCCCTAGCTCTTGTTTGTATAACATCACGAACAGAAATATAGTCGAAAGTGTTAAATACCATCACCCCTAGCTCTTGTTTGTATAATATCACGAACTGAAATATAGTCGAAAGTGTTAAATACCATCACCCCTAGTTCTTGTTTGTATAACATCACGAACTGAAATATAGTCGACAGTGTTAAATACCATCACCCCTAGCCCTTGTTTGTATAACATCACGAACTGAAATATAGTCGAAAGTGTTAAAGACCATCACCCCTAGCCCTTGTTTGTATTACATCACGAACTGAAATATAGTCGACAGTGTTATATACCATAACCCCTAGCTCTTGTTTGTATAACATCACGAACTGAAATATAGTCGAGAGTGTTAAATACCATCACCCCTAGCCCTTGTTTGTATAACATCACGAACTGAAATATAGTCGAAAGTGTTAAATACCATCACCCCTAGCCCTTGTTTGTATAACACCACGAACAGAAATATAGTCGACAGTGTTAAATACCATCACCCCTAGCCTTTGTTTGTATAACATCACGAACTGAAATATAGTCGACAGTGTTAAATACCATCACCCCTAGCCTTTGTTTGTATAACATCACGAACTGAAATATAGTCGAAAGTGTTAAATACCATCACCCCTAGCCCTTGTTTGTATAACATCACGAACTGAAATATAGTCGACAGTGTTATATACCATAACCCCTAGCTCTTGTTTGTATAACATCACGAACTGAAATATAGTCGACAGTGTTAAATACCATCACCCCTAGCTCTTGTTTGTATAGCATCACGAACTGAAATATAGTCGACAGTGTTAAATACCATAACCCCTAGCCCTTGTTTGTATAACATCACGAACTGAAATATAGTCGACAGTGTTAAATACCATCACCGCTAGCCCTTGTTTGTATAACATCACGAACTGAAATATAGTCGACAGTGTTATATACCATCACCCCTAGCTCTTGTTTGTATAACATCACGAACTGAAATATAGTCGAAAGTGTTAAATACCATCACCCCTAGCCCTTGTTTGTATAACATCACGAACTGAAATATAGTCGACAGTGTTATATACCATAACCCCTAGCCCTTGTTTGTATAACATCACGAACTGAAATATAGTCGACAGTGTTAAATACCATCACCCCTAGCCTTTGTTTGTATAACATCACGAACTGAAATATAGTCGACAGTGTTATATACCATCACCCTTAGCCCTTGTTTGTATAACATCACGAACTGAAATATAGTCGACAGTGTTATATACCATAATCCCTAGCTCTTGTTTGTATAACATCACGAACTGAAATATAGTCGACAGTGTTAAATACCATCACCCCTAGCCTTTGTTTGTATAACATCACGAACTGAAATATAGTCGACAGTGTTAAATACCATAACCCCTAGCCTTTGTTTGTATAACATCACGAACTGAAATATAGTCGACAGTGTTAAATACCATAACCCCTAGCTCTTGTTTGTATAACATCACGAACTGAAATATAGTCGACAGTGTTAAATACCATCACCCCTAGCCTTTGTTTGTATAACATCACGAACTGAAATATAGTCGACAGTGTTAAATACCATCACCCCTAGCCCTTGTTTGTATAACATCACGAACTGAAATATAGTCGACAGTGTTAAATACCATCACCCCTAGCTCTTGTTTGTATAACATCACGAACTGAAATATAGTCGACTGTGTTATATACCATAACCCCTAGCTCTTGTTTGTATAACATCACGAACTGAAATATAGTCGACAGTGTTAAATACCATCACCCCTAGCTCTTGTTTGTATAACATCACGAACTGAAATATAGTCGACAGTGTTATATACCATCACCCCTAGCCCTTGTTTGTATAACATCACGAACTGAAATATAGTCGACAGTGTTATATACCATAACCCCTAGCTCTTGTTTGTATAACATCACGAACTGAAATATAGTCGACAGTGTTAAATACCATCACCCCTAGCCCTTGTTTGTATAACATCACGAACTGAAATATAGTCGACAGTGTTAAATACCATCACCCCTAGCCTTTGTTTGTATAACATCACGAACTGAAATATAGTCGACAGTGTTAAATACCATAACCCCTAGCTCTTGTTTGTATAACATCACGAACTGAAATATAGTCGACAGTGTTAAATACCATCACTCCTAGCCTTTGTTTGTATAACATCACGAACTGAAATATAGTCGAAAGTGTTATATACCATAACCCCTAGCCCTTGTTTGTATAACATCACGAACTGAAATATAGTCGACAGTGTTAAATACCATCACCCCTAGCCCTTGTTTGTATAACACCACGAACTGAAATATAGTCGACAGTGTTATATTCCATCACCCCTAGCCCTTGTTTGTATAACATCACGAACTGAAATATAGTCGACAGTGTTAAATACCATCACCCCTAGCCCTTGTTTGTATAACATCACGAACTGAAATATAGTCGACAGTGTTAAATACCATCACCCCTAGCCCTTGTTTGTATTACATCACGAACTGAAATATAGTCGACAGTGTTATATACCATCACCCCTAGCTCTTGTTTGTATAACATCACGAACAGAAATATAGTCGAAAGTGTTAAATACCATCACCCCTAGCTCTTGTTTGTATAACATCACGAAGTGAAATATAGTCGAAAGTGTTAAATACCATCACCCCTAGCTCTTGTTTGTATAACATCACGAACTGAAATATAGTCGACAGTGTTAAATACCATCACCCCTAGCCCTTGTTTGTATAACATCACGAACTGAAATATAGTCGAAAGTGTTAAAGACCATCACCCCTAGCCCTTGTTTGTATTACATCACGAACTGAAATATAGTCGACAGTGTTATATACCATAACCCCTAGCTCTTGTTTGTATAACATCACGAACTGAAATATAGTCGACAGTGTTAAATACCATCACCCCTAGCCCTTGTTTGTATAACATCATGAACTGAAATATAGTCGAAAGTGTTATATACCATCACCCCTAGCCTTTGTTTGTATAACATCACGAACTGAAATATAGTCGAAAGTGTTAAATACCATCACCCCTAGCCTTTGTTTGTATAACATCACGAACTGAAATATAGTCGAAAGTGTTAAATACCATCACCCCTAGCCTTTGTTTGTATAACATCACGAACTGAAATATAGTCGACAGTGTTAAATACCATAACCCCTAGCTCTTGTTTGTATAACATCACGAACTGAAATATAGTCGAAAGTGTTATATACCATCACCCCTAGCTCTTGTTTGTATAACATCACGAACTGAAATATAGTCGAAAGTGTTAAATACCATCACCCCTAGCCCTTGTTTGTATAACATCACGAACTGAAATATAGTCGACAGTGTTATATACCATCACCCCTAGCTCTTGTTTGTATAACATCACGAACTGAAATATAGTCGAAAGTGTTAAATACCATCACCCTTAGCCCTTGTTTGTATAACATCACGAACTGAAATATAGTCGACAGTTTTATATACCATCACCCCTAGCCCTTGTTTGTATAACATCACGAACTGAAATATAGTCGAAAGTGTTAAATACCATCACCCCTAGCTCTTGTTTGTATAACATCACGAACTGAAATATAGTCGAAAGTGTTAAATACCATCACCCCTAGCCCTTGTTTGTATAACATCACGAACTGAAATATAGTCGACAGTGTTATATACCATAACCCCTAGCCCTTGTTTGTATAACATCACGAACTGAAATATAGTCGACAGTGTTAAATACCATCACCCCTAGCCTTTGTTTGTATAACATCAGGAACTGAAATATAGTCGACAGTGTTATATACCATCACCCCTAGCCCTTGTTTGTATAACATCACGAACTGAAATATAGTCGACAGTGTTATATACCATCACCCCTAGCCCTTGTTTGTATAACATCACGAACTGAAATATAGTCGACAGTGTTATATACCATAACCCCTAGCCCTTGTTTGTATATCACCACGAACTGAAATATAGTCGACAGTGTTATATACAATAACCCCTAGCTCTTGTTTGTATAACATCACGAACTGAAATATAGTCGACAGTGTTAAATACCATCACCCCTAGCCCTTGTTTGTATAACATAACGAACTGAAATATAGTCGACAGTGTTATATACCATCACCCCTAGCCCTTGTTTGTATAACATCACGAACTGAAATATAATCGACAGTGTTAAATACCATCACCCCTAGCCCTTGTTTGTATAACATCACGAACTGAAATATAGTCGACAGTGTTAAATACCATCACCCCTAGCCCTTGTTTGTATAACATCACGAACTCAAATATAGTCGAAAGTGTTAAATACCATCACCCCTAGCCCTTGTTTGTATTACATCACGAACTGAAATATAGTCGACAGTGTCATATACCATCACCCCTAGCTCTTGTTTGTATAACATCACGAACAGAAATATAGTCGAAAGTGTTAAATACCATCACCCCTAGCTCTTGTTTGTATAACATCACGAAGTGAAATATAGTCGAAAGTGTTAAATACCATCACCCCTAGCTCTTGTTTGTATAACATCACGAACTGAAATATAGTCGACAGTGTTAAATACCATCACCCCTAGCCCTTGTTTGTATAACATCACGAACTGAAATATAGTCGAAAGTGTTAAAGACCATCACCCCTAGCCCTTGTTTGTATTACATCACGAACTGAAATATAGTCGACAGTGTTATATACCATAACCCCTAGCTCTTGTTTGTATAACATCACGAACTGAAATATAGTCGACAGTGTTAAATACCATCACCCCTAGCCCTTGTTTGTATAACATCATGAACTGAAATATAGTCGAAAGTGTTATATACCATCACCCCTAGCCTTTGTTTGTATAACATCACGAACTGAAATATAGTCGAAAGTGTTAAATACCATCACCCCTAGCCTTTGTTTGTATAACATCACGAACTGAAATATAGTCGAAAGTGTTAAATACCATCACCCCTAGCCTTTGTTTGTATAACATCACGAACTGAAATATAGTCGACAGTGTTAAATACCATAACCCCTAGCTCTTGTTTGTATAACATCACGAACTGAAATATAGTCGAAAGTGTTATATACCATCACCCCTAGCTCTTGTTTGTATAACATCACGAACTGAAATATAGTCGAAAGTGTTAAATACCATCACCCTTAGCCCTTGTTTGTATAACATCACGAACTGAAATATAGTCGAAAGTGTTAAATACCATCACCCCTAGCTCTTGTTTGTATAACATCACGAACTGAAATATAGTCGACAGTGTTAAATACCATCACCCCTAGCCTTTGTTTGTATAACATCACGAACTGAAATATAGTCGAAAGTGTTATATACCATCACCCCTAGCTCTTGTTTGTATAACATCACGAACTGAAATATAGTCGAAAGTGTTAAATACCATCACCCCTAGCCCTTGTTTGTATAACATCACGAACTGAAATATAGTCGACAGTAATATATACCATCACCCCTAGCTCTTGTTTGTATAACATCACGAACTGAAATATAGTCGAAAGTGTTAAATACCATCACCCTTAGCCCTTGTTTGTATAACATCACGAACTGAAATATAGTCGACAGTTTTATATACCATCACCCCTAGCCCTTGTTTGTATAACATCACGAACTGAAATATAGTCGAAAGTGTTAAATACCATTACCCCTAGCTCTTGTTTGTATAACATCACGAACTGAAATATAGTCGAAAGTGTTAAATACCATCACCCCTAGCCCTTGTTTGTATAACATCACGAACTGAAATATAGTCGACAGTGTTATATACCATAACCCCTAGCCCTTGTTTGTATAACATCACGAACTGAAATATAGTCGACAGTGTTAAATACCATCACCCCTAGCCTTTGTTTGTATAACATCAGGAACTGAAATATAGTCGACAGTGTTATATACCATCACCCCTAGCCCTTGTTTGTATAACATCACGAACTGAAATATAGTCGACAGTGTTATATACCATCACCCCTAGCCCTTGTTTGTATAACATCACGAACTGAAATATAGTCGACAGTGTTATATACCATAACCCCTAGCCCTTGTTTGTATATCACCACGAACTGAAATATAGTCGACAGTGTTATATACAATAACCCCTAGCTCTTGTTTGTATAACATCACGAACTGAAATATAGTCGACAGTGTTAAATACCATCACCCCTAGCCCTTGTTTGTATAACACCACGAACTGAAATATAGTCGACAGTGTTATATACCATCACCCCTAGCCCTTGTTTGTATAACATCACGAACTGAAATATAGTCGACAGTGTTAAATACCATCACCCCTAGCCCTTGTTTGTATAACATCACGAACTCAAATATAGTCGAAAGTGTTAAATACCATCACCCCTAGCCCTTGTTTGTATTACATCACGAACTGAAATATAGTCGACAGTGTTATATACCATCACCCCTAGCTCTTGTTTGTATAACATCACGAACAGAAATATAGTCGAAAGTGTTAAATACCATCACCCCTAGCTCTTGTTTGTATAACATCACGAAGTGAAATATAGTCGAAAGTGTTAAATACCATCACCCCTAGCTCTTGTTTGTATAACATCACGAACTGAAATATAGTCGACAGTGTTAAATACCATCACCCCTAGCCCTTGTTTGTATAACATCACGAACTGAAATATAGTCGAAAGTGTTAAAGACCATCACCCCTAGCCTTGTTTGTATTACATCACGAACTGAAATATAGTCGACAGTGTTATATACCATAACCCCTAGCTCTTGTTTGTATAACATCACGAACTGAAATATAGTCGACAGTGTTAAATACCATCACCCCTAGCCCTTGTTTGTATAACATCATGAACTGAAATATAGTCGAAAGTGTTATATACCATCACCCCTAGCCTTTGTTTGTATAACATCACGAACTGAAATATAGTCGAAAGTGTTAAATACCATCACCCCTAGCCTTTGTTTGTATAACATCACGAACTGAAATATAGTCGAAAGTGTTAAATACCATCACCCCTAGCCTTTGTTTGTATAACATCACGAACTGAAATATAGTCGACAGTGTTAAATACCATAACCCCTAGCTCTTGTTTGTTTAACATCACGAACTGAAATATAGTCGAAAGTGTTATATACCATCACCCCTAGCTCTTGTTTGTATAACATCACGAACTGAAATATAGTCGAAAGTGTTAAATACCATCACCCCTAGCCCTTGTTTGTATAACATCACGAACTGAAATATAGTCGACAGTGTTATATACCATCACCCCTAGCTCTTGTTTGTATAACATCACGAACTGAAATATAGTCGAAAGTGTTAAATACCATCACCCTTAGCCCTTGTTTGTATAACATCACGAACTGAAATATAGTCGAAAGTGTTATATACCATCACCCCTAGCTCTTGTTTGTATAACATCACGAACTGAAATATAGTCGAAAGTGTTAAATACCATCACCCCTAGCCCTTGTTTGTATAACATCACGAACTGAAATATAGTCGACAGTGTTATATACCATCACCCCTAGCTCTTGTTTGTATAACATCACGAACTGAAATATAGTCGAAAGTGTTAAATACCATCACCCTTAGCCCTTGTTTGTATAACATCACGAACTGAAATATAGTCGACAGTTTTATATACCATCACCCCTAGCCCTTGTTTGTATAACATCACGAACTGAAATATAGTCGAAAGTGTTAAATACCATTACCCCTAGCTCTTGTTTGTATAACATCACGAACTGAAATATAGTCGAAAGTGTTAAATACCATCACCCCTAGCCCTTGTTTGTATAACATCACGAACTGAAATATAGTCGACAGTGTTATATACCATAACCCCTAGCCCTTGTTTGTATAACATCACGAACTGAAATATAGTCGACAGTGTTAAATACCATCACCCCTAGCCTTTGTTTGTATAACATCAGGAACTGAAATATAGTCGACAGTGTTATATACCATCACCCCTAGCCCTTGTTTGTATAACATCACGAACTGAAATATAGTCGACAGTGTTATATACCATCACCCCTAGCCCTTGTTTGTATAACATCACGAACTGAAATATAGTCGACAGTGTTATATACCATAACCCCTAGCCCTTGTTTGTATAACATCACGAACTGAAATATAGTCGACAGTGTTAAATACCATCACCCCTAGCCTTTGTTTGTATTACATCAGGAACTGAAATATAGTCGACAGTGTTATATACCATCACCCCTAGCCCTTGTTTGTATAACATCACGAACTGAAATATAGTCGACAGTGTTATATACCATCACCCCTAGCCCTTGTTTGTATAACATCACGAACTGAAATATAGTCGACAGTGTTATATACCATAACCCCTAGCCCTTGTTTGTATATCACCACGAACTGAAATATAGTCGACAGTGTTATATACAATAACCCCTAGCTCTTGTTTGTATAACATCACGAACTGAAATATAGTCGACAGTGTTAAATACCATCACCCCTAGCCCTTGTTTGTATAACACCACGAACTGAAATATAGTCGACAGTGTTATATACCATCACCCCTAGCCCTTGTTTGTATAACATCACGAACTGAAATATAGTCGACAGTGTTAAATACCATCACCCCTAGCCCTTGTTTGTATAACATCACGAACTGAAATATAGTCGACAGTGTTAAATACCATCACCCCTAGCCCTTGTTTGTATAACATCACGAACTCAAATATAGTCGAAAGTGTTAAATACCATCACCCCTAGCCCTTGTTTGTATTACATCACGAACTGAAATATAGTCGACAGTGTTATATACCATCACCCCTAGCTCTTGTTTGTATAACATCACGAACAGAAATATAGTCGAAAGTGTTAAATACCATCACCCCTAGCTCTTGTTTGTATAACATCACGAAGTGAAATATAGTCGAAAGTGTTAAATACCATCACCCCTAGCTCTTGTTTGTATAACATCACGAACTGAAATATAGTCGACAGTGTTAAATACCATCACCCCTAGCCCTTGTTTGTATAACATCACGAACTGAAATATAGTCGAAAGTGTTAAAGACCATCACCCCTAGCCTTGTTTGTATTACATCACGAACTGAAATATAGTCGACAGTGTTATATACCATAACCCCTAGCTCTTGTTTGTATAACATCACGAACTGAAATATAGTCGACAGTGTTAAATACCATCACCCCTAGCCCTTGTTTGTATAACATCATGAACTGAAATATAGTCGAAAGTGTTATATACCATCACCCCTAGCCTTTGTTTGTATAACATCACGAACTGAAATATAGTCGAAAGTGTTAAATACCATCACCCCTAGCCTTTGTTTGTATAACATCACGAACTGAAATATAGTCGAAAGTGTTAAATACCATCACCCCTAGCCTTTGTTTGTATAACATCACGAACTGAAATATAGTCGACAGTGTTAAATACCATAACCCCTAGCTCTTGTTTGTTTAACATCACGAACTGAAATATAGTCGAAAGTGTTATATACCATCACCCCTAGCTCTTGTTTGTATAACATCACGAACTGAAATATAGTCGAAAGTGTTAAATACCATCACCCCTAGCCCTTGTTTGTATAACATCACGAACTGAAATATAGTCGACAGTGTTATATACCATCACCCCTAGCTCTTGTTTGTATAACATCACGAACTGAAATATAGTCGAAAGTGTTAAATACCATCACCCTTAGCCCTTGTTTGTATAACATCACGAACTGAAATATAGTCGAAAGTGTTATATACCATCACCCCTAGCTCTTGTTTGTATAACATCACGAACTGAAATATAGTCGAAAGTGTTAAATACCATCACCCCTAGCCCTTGTTTGTATAACATCACGAACTGAAATATAGTCGACAGTGTTATATACCATCACCCCTAGCTCTTGTTTGTATAACATCACGAACTGAAATATAGTCGAAAGTGTTAAATACCATCACCCTTAGCCCTTGTTTGTATAACATCACGAACTGAAATATAGTCGACAGTTTTATATACCATCACCCCTAGCCCTTGTTTGTATAACATCACGAACTGAAATATAGTCGAAAGTGTTAAATACCATTACCCCTAGCTCTTGTTTGTATAACATCACGAACTGAAATATAGTCGAAAGTGTTAAATACCATCACCCCTAGCCCTTGTTTGTATAACATCACGAACTGAAATATAGTCGACAGTGTTATATACCATAACCCCTAGCCCTTGTTTGTATAACATCACGAACTGAAATATAGTCGACAGTGTTAAATACCATCACCCCTAGCCTTTGTTTGTATAACATCAGGAACTGAAATATAGTCGACAGTGTTATATACCATCACCCCTAGCCCTTGTTTGTATAACATCACGAACTGAAATATAGTCGACAGTGTTATATACCATCACCCCTAGCCCTTGTTTGTATAACATCACGAACTGAAATATAGTCGACAGTGTTATATACCATAACCCCTAGCCCTTGTTTGTATATCACCACGAACTGAAATATAGTCGACAGTGTTATATACAATAACCCCTAGCTCTTGTTTGTATAACATCACGAACTGAAATATAGTCGACAGTGTTAAATACCATCACCCCTAGCCCTTGTTTGTATAACACCACGAACTGAAATATAGTCGACAGTGTTATATACCATCACCCCTAGCCCTTGTTTGTATAACATCACGAACTGAAATATAGTCGACAGTGTTAAATACCATCACCCCTAGCCCTTGTTTGTATAACATCACGAACTGAAATATAGTCGACAGTGTTAAATACCATCACCCCTAGCCCTTGTTTGTATAACATCACGAACTCAAATATAGTCGAAAGTGTTAAATACCATCACCCCTAGCCCTTGTTTGTATTACATCACGAACTGAAATATAGTCGACATTGTTATATACCATCACCCCTAGCTCTTGTTTGTATAACATCACGAACAGAAATATAGTCGAAAGTGCTAAATACCATCACCCCTAGCTCTTGTTTGTATAACATCACGAAGTGAAATATAGTCGAAAGTGTTAAATACCATCACCCCTAGCTCTTGTTTGTATAACATCACGAACTGAAATATAGTCGACAGTGTTAAATACCATCACCCCTAGCCCTTGTTTGTATAACATCACGAACTGAAATATAGTCGAAAGTGTTAAAGACCATCACCCCTAGCCTTGTTTGTATTACATCACGAACTGAAATATAGTCGACAGTGTTATATACCATAACCCCTAGCTCTTGTTTGTATAACATCACGAACTGAAATATAGTCGACAGTGTTAAATACCATCACCCCTAGCCCTTGTTTGTATAACATCATGAACTGAAATATAGTCGAAAGTGTTATATACCATCACCCCTAGCCTTTGTTTGTATAACATCACGAACTGAAATATAGTCGAAAGTGTTAAATACCATCACCCCTAGCCTTTGTTTGTATAACATCACGAACTGAAATATAGTCGAAAGTGTTAAATACCATCACCCCTAGCCTTTGTTTGTATAACATCACGAACTGAAATATAGTCGAAAGTGTTAAATACCATAACCCCTAGCTCTTGTTTGTTTAACATCACGAACTGAAATATAGTCGAAAGTGTTATATACCATCACCCCTAGCTCTTGTTTGTATAACATCACGAACTGAAATATAGTCGAAAGTGTTAAATACCATCACCCCTAGCCCTTGTTTGTATAACATCACGAACTGAAATATAGTCGACAGTGTTATATACCATCACCCCTAGCTCTTGTTTGTATAACATCACGAACTGAAATATAGTCGAAAGTGTTAAATACCATCACCCTTAGCCCTTGTTTGTATAACATCACGAACTGAAATATAGTCGACAGTTTTATATACCATCACCCCTAGCCCTTGTTTGTATAACATCACGAACTGAAATATAGTCGAAAGTGTTAAATACCATCACCCCTAGCTCTTGTTTGTATAACATCACGAACTGAAATATAGTCGAAAGTGTTAAATACCATCACCCCTAGCCCTTGTTTGTATAACATCACGAACTGAAATATAGTCGACAGTGTTATATACCATAACCCCTAGCCCTTGTTTGTATAACATCACGAACTGAAATATAGTCGACAGTGTTAAATACCATCACCCCTAGCCTTTGTTTGTATAACATCAGGAACTGAAATATAGTCGACAGTGTTATATACCATCACCCCTAGCCCTTGTTTGTATAACATCACGAACTGAAATATAGTCGACAGTGTTATATACCATCACCCCTAGCCCTTGTTTGTATAACATCACGAACTGAAATATAGTCGACAGTGTTATATACCATAACCCCTAGCCCTTGTTTGTATATCACCACGAACTGAAATATAGTCGACAGTGTTAAATACCATAACCCCTAGCCCTTGTTTGTATAACATCACGAACTGAAATATAGTCGACAGTGTTATATACAATAACCCCTAGCTCTTGTTTGTATAACATCACGAACTGAAATATAGTCGACAGTGAAAAATACCATCACCCCTAGCCCTTGTTTGTATAACATTACGAACTGAAATATAGTCGAAAGTGTTATATACCATAACCCCTAGCCTTTGTTTGTATAACATCACGAACTAAAATATAGTCGACAGTGTTATATACCATAACCCCTAGCTCTTGTTTGTATAACATCACGAACTGAAATATAGTCGACAGTGTTAAATACCATCACCCCTAGCCCTTGTTTGTATAACATCACGAACTGAAATATAGTCGACAGTGTTATATACCATAACCCCTAGCTCTTGTTTGCATAACATCACGAACTGAAATATAGTCGACAGTGTTAAATACCATCACCCCTAGCCCTTGTTTGTATAACATCACGAACTGAAATATAGTCGACAGTGTTATATACCATAACCCCTAGCCCTTGTTTGTATAACACCACGAACTGAAATATAGTCGACAGTGTTATATACCATAACCCCTAGCTCTTGTTTGTATAACATCACGAACTGAAATATAGTCGACAGTGTTAAATACCATCACCCCTAGCCTTTGTTTGTATAACATCACGAACTGAAATATAATCGACAGTGTTATATACCACAACCCCTAGCTCTTGTTTGTATAACACCACGAACTGAAATATAGTCGACAGTGTTAAATACCATCACCCCTAGCTCTTGTTTGTATAACATCACGAACTGAAATATAGTCGACAGTGTTAAATACCATCACCCCTAGCCCTTGTTTGTATAACATCACGAACTGAAATATAGTCGACAGTGTTAAATACCATCACCCCTAGCTCTTGTTTGTATAACATCACGAACTGAAATATAGTCGACAGTGTTAAATACCATCACCCCTAGCTCTTGTTTGTATAACATCACGAACTGAAATATAGTCGACAGTGTTAAATACCATCACCCCTAGCCTTTGTTTGTATAACATCACGAACTGAAATATAGTCGACAGTGTTATATACCATAACCCCTAGCTCTTGTTTGTATAACATCACGAACTGAAATATAGTCGACAGTGTTATATACCATAACCCCTAGCCCTTGTTTGTATAACATCACGAACTGAAATATAGTCGAAAGTGTTAAATACCATCACCCCTAGCCCTTGTTTGTATAACATCACGAACTGAAATATAGTCGACAATGTTAAATACCATCACCCCTAGCCCTTGTTTGTATAACATCACGAACTGAAATATAGTCGACAGTGTTATATACCATAACCCCTAGCCCTTGTTTGTATAACACCACGAACTGAAATATAGTCGACAGTGTTATATACCATAACCCCTAGCTCTTGTTTGTATAACATCACGAACTGAAATATAGTCGACAGTGTTAAATACCATCACCCCTAGCCTTTGTTTGTATAACATCACGAACTGAAATATAATCGACAGTGTTATATACCACAACCCCTAGCTCTTGTTTGTATAACACCACGAACTGAAATATAGTCGACAGTGTTAAATACCATCACCCCTAGCTCTTGTTTGTATAACATCACGAACTGAAATATAGTCGACAGTGTTAAATACCATCACCCCTAGCCCTTGTTTGTATAACATCACGAACTGAAATATAGTCGACAGTGTTAAATACCATCACCCCTAGCTCTTGTTTGTATAACATCACGAACTGAAATATAGTCGACAGTGTTAAATACCATCACCCCTAGCTCTTGTTTGTATAACATCACGAACTGAAATATAGTCGACAGTGTTAAATACCATCACCCCTAGCCTTTGTTTGTATAACATCACGAACTGAAATATAGTCGACAGTGTTATATACCATAACCCCTAGCTCTTGTTTGTATAACATCACGAACTGAAATATAGTCGACAGTGTTATATACCATAACCCCTAGCCCTTGTTTGTATAACATCACGAACTGAAATATAGTCGAAAGTGTTAAATACCATCACCCCTAGCCCTTGTTTGTATAACATCACGAACTGAAATATAGTCGACAGTGTTATATACCATCACCCCTAGCCCTTGTTTGTATAACATCACGAACTGAAATATAGTCGAAAGTGTTAAATACCATCACCCCTAGCCCTTGTTTGTATAACATCACGAACTGATATATAGTCGACAGTGTTATATACCATAACCCCTAGCCCTTGTTTGTATAACATCACGAACTGAAATATAGTCGACAGTGTTATATACCATAACCCCTAGCCCTTGTTTGTATAACATCACGAACTGAAATATAGTCGACAGTGTTAAATACCATAACACCTAGCTCTTGTTTGTATAACATCACGAACTGAAATATAGTCGACAGTGTTATATACCATAACCCCTAGCCCTTGTTTGTATAACATCACGAACTGAAATATAGTCGACAGTGTTAAATACCATCACCCCTAGCCCTTGTTTGTATAACATCACGAACTGAAATATAGTCGACAGTGTTAAATACCATAACCCCTAGCACTTGTATGTATAACATCACGAACTGAAATATAGTCGAAAGTGTTAAATACCATCACCCCTAGCCCTTGTTTGTATAACATCACGAACTGAAATATAGTCGACAGTGTTAAATACCATAACCCCTAGCCCTTGTATGTATAACATCACGAACTGAAATATAGTCGAAAGTGTTAAATACCATCACCCCTAGCCCTTGTTTGTATTACATCACGAACTGAAATATAGTCGACAGTGTTATATACCATCACCCCTAGCTCTTGTTTGTATAACATCACTAACAGAAATATAGTCGAAAGTGTTAAATACCATCACCCCTAGCTCTTGTTTGTATAACATCACGAACTGAAATATAGTCGAAAGTGTTAAATACCATTACCCCTAGCTCTTGTTTGTATAACATCACGAACTGAAATATAGTCGACAGTGTTAAATACCATCACCCCTAGCCCTTGTTTGTATAACATCACGAACTGAAATATAGTCGAAAGTGTTAAAGACCATCACCCCTAGCCCTTGTTTGTATAACATCACGAACTGATATATAGTCGACAGTGTTATATACCATAACCCCTAGCCCTTGTTTGTATAACATCACGAACTGAAATATAGTCGACAGTGTTATATACCATAACCCCTAGCCCTTGTTTGTATAACATCACGAACTGAAATATAGTCGACAGTGTTAAATACCATCACCCCTAGCCCTTGTTTGTATAACATCACGAACTGAAATATAGTCGACAGTGTTAAATACCATAACACCTAGCTCTTGTTTGTATAACATCACGAACTGAAATATAGTCGACAGTGTTATATACCATAACCCCTAGCCCTTGTTTGTATAACATCACGAACTGAAATATAGTCGACAGTGTTAAATACCATCACCCCTAGCCCTTGTTTGTATAACATCACGAACTGAAATATAGTCGACAGTGTTAAATACCATAACCCCTAGCACTTGTATGTATAACATCACGAACTGAAATATAGTCGAAAGTGTTAAATACCATCACCCCTAGCCCTTGTTTGTATAACATCACGAACTGAAATATAGTCGACAGTGTTAAATACCATAACCCCTAGCCCTTGTATGTATAACATCACGAACTAAAATATAGTCGAAAGTGTTAAATACCATCACCCCTAGCCCTTGTTTGTATTACATCACGAACTGAAATATAGTCGACAGTGTTATATACCATCACCCCTAGCTCTTGTTTGTATAACATCACTAACAGAAATATTGTCGAAAGTGTTAAATACCATCACCCCTAGCTCTTGTTTGTATAACATCACGAACTGAAATATAGTCGAAAGTGTTAAATACCATCACCCCTAGCTCTTGTTTGTATAACATCACGAACTGAAATATAGTCGACAGTGTTAAATACCATCACCCCTAGCCCTTGTTTGTATAACATCACGAACTGAAATATAGTCGAAAGTGTTAAAGACCATCACCCCTAGCCCTTGTTTGTATTACATCACGAACTGAAATATAGTCGACAGTGTTATATACCATAACCCCTAGCTCTTGTTTGTATAACATCACGAACTGAAATATAGTCGACAGTGTTAAATACCATCACCCCTAGCCCTTGTTTGTATAACATCACGAACTGAAATATAGTCGACAGTGTTATATACCATCACCCCTAGCCTTTGTTTGTATAACATCACGAACTGAAATATAGTCGAAAGTGTTAAATACCATCACCCCTAGCCTTTGTTTGTATAACATCACGAACTGAAATATAGTCGAAAGTGTTAAATACCATCACCTCTAGCCTTTGTTTGTATAACATCACGAACTGAAATATAGTCGACAGTGTTAAATACCATAACCCCTAGCCCTTGTTTGTATAACATCACGAACTGAAATATAGTCGAAAGTGTTATATACCATCACCCCTAGCTCTTGTTTGTATAGCATCACGAACTGAAATATAGTCGAAAGTGTTAAATACCATCACCCCTAGCCCTTGTTTGTATAACATCACGAACTGAAATATAGTCGACAGTGTTATATACCATCACCCCTAGCTCTTGTTTGTATAACATCACGAACTGAAATATAGTCGAAAGTGTTAAATACCATCACCCTTAGCCCTTGTTTGTATAACATCACGAACTGAAATATAGTCGACAGTTTTATATACCATCACCCCTATCCCTTGTTTGTATAACATCACGAACTGAAATATAGTCGAAAGTGTTAAATACCATCACCCCTAGCTCTTGTTTGTATAACATCACGAACTGAAATATAGTCGAAAGTGTTAAATACCATCACCCCTAGCCCTTGTTTGTATAACATCAGGAACTGAAATATAGTCGACAGTGTTATATACCATCACCCCTAGCCCTTGTTTGTATAACATCACGAACTGAAATATAGTCGACAGTGTTAAATACCATCACCCCTAGCCTTTGTTTGTATAACATCACGAACTGAAATATAGTCGAAAGTGTTATATACCATAACCCCTAGCCTTTGTTTGTATAACATCACGAACTGAAATATAGTCGACAGTTTTATATACCATAACCCCTAGCCCTTGTTTGTATAACATCACGAACTGAAATATAGTTGAAAGTGTTAAATACCATCACCCCTAGCCCTTGTTTGTATAACATCACGAACTGAAATATAGTCGAAAGTGTTAAATACCATCACCCCTAGCCCTTGTTTGTATAACATCACGAACTGAAATATAGTCGACAGTGTTAAATACCATCACCCCTAGCCCTTGTTTGTATTACATCACGAACTGAAATATAGTCGACAGTGTTATATACCATCACCCCTAGCTCTTGTTTGTATAACATCACTAACAGAAATATAGTCGAAAGTGTTAAATACCATCACCCCTAGCTCTTGTTTGTATAACATCACGAACTGAAATATAGTCGACAGTGTTAAATACCATCACCCCTAGCCCTTGTTTGTATAACATCACGAACTGAAATATAGTCGAAAGTGTTAAAGACCATCACCCCTATCCCTTGTTTGTATTACATCACGAACTGAAATATAAACGACAGTGTTAAATACCATCACCCCTAGCCCTTGTTTGTATAACATCACGCACTGAAATATAGTCGACAGTGTTATATACCATCACCCCTAGCCTTTGTTTGTATAACATCACGAACTGAAATATAGTCGAAAGTGTTAAATACCATCACCCCTAGCCTTTGTTTGTATAACATCACGAACTGAAATATAGTCGAAAGTGTTAAATACCATCACCCCTAGCCTTTGTTTGTATAACATCACGAACTGAAATATAGTCGACAGTGTTAAATACCATAACCCCTAGCCCTTGTTTGTATAACATCACGAACTGAAATATAGTCGAAAGTGTTATATACCATCACCCCTAGCTCTTGTTTGTATAACATCACGAACTGAAATATAGTCGAAAGTGTTAAATACCATCACCCCTAGCCCTTGTTTGTATAACATCACGAACTGAAATATAGTCGACAGTGTTATATACCATCACCCCTAGCTCTTGTTTGTATAACATCACGAACTGAAATATAGTCGAAAGTGTTAAATACCATCACCCTTAGCCCTTGTTTGTATAACATCACGAACTGAAATATAGTCGACAGTTTTATATACCATCACCCCTAGCCCTTTTTGTATAACATCACGAACTGAAATATAGTCGAAAGTGTTAAATACCATCACCCCTAGCTCTTGTTTGTATAACATCACGAACTGAAATATAGTCGAAAGTGTTAAATACCATCACCCCTAGCCCTTGTTTGTATAACATCACGAAATGAAATATAGTCGACAGTGTTATATACCATCACCCCTAGCCCTTGCTTGTATAACATCACGAACTGAAATATAGTCGACAGTGTTAAATACCATCACCCCTAGCCTTTGTTTGTATAACATCACGAACTGAAATATAGTCGACAGTGTTATATACCATCACCCCTAGCCCTTGTTTGTATAACATCACGAACTGAAATATAGTCGACAGTGTTATATACCATCACCCCTAGCCCTTGTTTGTATAACATCACGAACTGAAATATAGTCGACAGTGTTATATACCATAACCCCTAGCCCTTGTTTGTATAACACCACGAACTGAAATATAGTCGACAGTGTTAAATACCATAACCCCTAGCCCTTGTTTGTATAACATCACGAACTGAAATATAGTCGACAGTGTTATATACAATAACCCCTAGCCCTTGTTTGTATAACATTACGAACTGAAATATAGTCGAAAGTGTTATATACCATAACCCCCAGCCTTTGTTTGTATAACATCACGAACTGAAATATAGTCGACAGTGTTATATACCATCACCCCTAGCTCTTGTTTGTATAACATCACGAACTGAAATATAGTCGAAAGTGTTAAATACCATCACCCTTAGCCCTTGTTTGTATAACATCACGAACTGAAATATAGTCGACAGTTTTATATACCATAACCCCTAGCCCTTGTTTGTATAACATCAGGAACTGAAATATAGTCGAAAGTGTTAAATACCATCACCCCTAGCTCTTGTTTGTATAACATCACGAACTGAAATATAGTCGAAAGTGTTAAATACCATCACCCCTAGCCCTTGTTTGTATAACATCACGAACTGAAATATAGTCGACAGTGTTAAATACCATAACCCCTAGCCCTTGTATGTATAACATCACGAACTGAAATATAGTCGACAGTGTTAAATACCATCACCCCTAGCCCTTGTTTGTATAACATCACGAACTGAAATATAGTCGACAGTGTTAAATACCATAACCCCTAGCCCTTGTATGTATAACATCACGAACTGAAATATAGTCGAAAGTGTTAAATACCATCACCCCTAGCCCTTGTTTGTATTACATCACGAACTGAAATATAGTCGACAGTGTTATATACCATCACCCCTAGCTCTTGTTTGTATAACATCACTAACAGAAATATAGTCGAAAGTGTTAAATACCATCACCCCTAGCTCTTGTTTGTATAACATCACGAACTGAAATATAGTCGAAAGTGTTAAATACCATCACCCCTAGCTCTTGTTTGTATAACATCACGAACTGAAATATAGTCGACAGTGTTAAATACCATCACCCCTAGCCCTTGTTTGTATAACATCACGAACTGAAATATAGTCGACAGTGTTAAATACCATCACCCCTAGCCCTTGTTTGTATAACATTACGAACTGAAATATAGTCGAAAGTGTTATATACCATAACCCCCAGCCTTTGTTTGTATAACATCACGAACTGAAATATAGTCGACAGTGTTATATACCATCACCCCTAGCTCTTGTTTGTATAACATCACGAACTGAAATATAGTCGAAAGTGTTAAATACCATCACCCTTAGCCCTTGTTTGTATAACATCACGAACTGAAATATAGTCGACAGTTTTATATACCATAACCCCTAGCCCTTGTTTGTATAACATCAGGAACTGAAATATAGTCGAAAGTGTTAAATACCATCACCCCTAGCTCTTGTTTGTATAACATCACGAACTGAAATATAGTCGAAAGTGTTAAATACCATCACCCCTAGCCCTTGTTTGTATAACATCACGAACTGAAATATAGTCGACAGTGTTAAATACCATAACCCCTAGCCCTTGTATGTATAACATCACGAACTGAAATATAGTCGACAGTGTTAAATACCATCACCCCTAGCCCTTGTTTGTATAACATCACGAACTGAAATATAGTCGACAGTGTTAAATACCATAACCCCTAGCCCTTGTATGTATAACATCACGAACTGAAATATAGTCGAAAGTGTTAAATACCATCACCCCTAGCCCTTGTTTGTATTACATCACGAACTGAAATATAGTCGACAGTGTTATATACCATCACCCCTAGCTCTTGTTTGTATAACATCACGAACTGAAATATAGTCGACAGTGTTAAATACCATCACCCCTAGCCCTTGTTTGTATAACATCACGAACTGAAATATAGTCGAAAGTGTTATATACCATAACCCCTAGCTCTTGTTTGTATAACATCACGAACTGAAATATAGTCGACAGTGTTAAATACCATCACCCCTAGCCCTTGTTTGTATAACATCACGAACTGAAATATAGTCGACAGTGTTATATACCATCACCCCTAGCCTTTGTTTGTATAACATCACGAACTGAAATATAGTCGAAAGTGTTAAATACCATCACCCCTAGCCTTTGTTTGTATAACATCACGAACTGAAATATAGTCGAAAGTGTTAAATACCATCACCCCTAGCCTTTGTTTGTATAACATCACGAACTGAAATATAGTCGACAGTGTTAAATACCATAACCCCTAGCCCTTGTTTGTATAACATCACGAACTGAAATATAGTCGAAAGTGTTATATACCATCACCCCTAGCTCTTGTTTGTATAACATCACGAACTGAAATATAGTCGAAAGTGTTAAATACCATCACCCCTAGCCCTTGTTTGTATAACATCACGAACTGAAATATAGTCGACAGTGTTATATACCATCACCCCTAGCTCTTGTTTGTATAATATCACGAACTGAAATATAGTCGAAAGTGTTAAATACCATCACCCTTAGCCCTTGTTTGTATAACATCACGAACTGAAATATAGTCGACAGTTTTATATACTATCACCCCTAGCCCTTGTTTGTATAACATCACGAACTGAAATATAGTCGAAAGTGTTAAATACCATCACCCCTAGCTCTTGTTTGTATAACATCACGAACTGAAATATAGTCGAAAGTGTTAAATACCATCACCCCTAGCCCTTGTTTGTATAACATCACGAACTGAAATATAGTCGACAGTGTTATATACCATCACCCCTAGCCCTTGTTTGTATAGCATCACGAACTGAAATATAGTCGACAGTGTTATATACCATCACCCCTAGCCCTTGTTTGTATAACATCACGAACTGAAATATAGTCGACAGTGTTATATACCATCACCCCTAGCCCTTGTTTGTATAACATCACGAACTGAAATATAGTCGACAGTGTTATATACCATCACCCCTAGCCCTTGTTTGTATAACACCACGAACTGAAATATAGTCGACAGTGTTAAATACCATAACCCCTAGCCCTTGTTTGTATAACATCACGAACTGAAATATAGTCGACAGTGTTAAATACCATCACCCCTAGCCCTTGTTTGTATAACATCACGAACTGAAATATAGTCGACAGTGTTATATACCATCACCCCTAGCCCTTGTTTGTATAACACCACGAACTGAAATATAGTCGACAGTGTTAAATACCATAACCCCTAGCCCTTGTTTGTATAACATTACGAACTGAAATATAGTCGAAAGTGTTATATACCATAACCCCTAGCCTTTGTTTGTATAACATCACGAACTGAAATATAGACGACAGTGTTATATACCATCACCCCTAGCTCTTGTTTGTATAACATCACGAACTGAAATATAGTCGAAAGTGTTAAATACCATCACCCTTAGCCCTTGTTTGTATAACATCACGAACTGAAATATAGTCGACAGTGTTAAATACCATAACCCCTAGCCCTTGTATGTATAACATCACGAACTGAAATATAGTCGAAAGTGTTAAATACCATCACCCCTAGCCCTTGTTTGTATAACATCACGAACTGAAATATAGTCGACAGTGTTAAATACCATAACCCCTAGCCCTTGTATGTATAACATCACGAACTGAAATATAGTCGAAAGTGTTAAATACCATCACCCCTAGCCCTTGTTTGTATTACATCACGAACTGAAATATAGTCGACAGTGTTATATACCATCACCCCTAGCTCTTGTTTGTATAACATCACTAACAGAAATATAGTCGAAAGTGTTAAATACCATCACCCCTAGCTCTTGTTTGTATAACATCACGAACTAAAATATAGTCGAAAGTGTTAAATACCATCACCCCTAGCTCTTGTTTGTATAACATCACGAACTGAAATATAGTCGACAGTGTTAAATACCATCACCCCTAGCCCTTGTTTGTATAACATCACGAACTGAAATATAGTCGAAAGTGTTAAAGACCATCACCCCTAGCCCTTGTTTGTATTACATCACGAACTGAAATATAGTCGACAGTGTTATATACCATAACCCCTAGCTCTTGTTTGTATAACATCACGAACTGAAATATAGTCGACAGTGTTAAATACCATCACCCCTAGCCCTTGTTTGTATAACATCACGAACTGAAATATAGTCGACAGTGTTATATACCATCACCCCTAGCCTTTGTTTGTATAACATCACGAACTGAAATATAGTCGAAAGTGTTAAATACCATCACCCCTAGCCTTTGTTTGTATAACATCACGAACTGAAATATAGTCGACAGTGTTAAATACCATAACCCCTAGCCCTTGTTTGTATAACATCACGAACTGAAATATAGTCGAAAGTGTTATATACCATCACCCCTAGCTCTTGTTTGTATAACATCACGAACTGAAATATAGTCGAAAGTGTTAAATACCATCACCCCTAGCCCTTGCTTGTATAACATCACGAACTGAAATATAGTCGACAGTGTTATATACCATCACCCCTAGCTCTTGTTTGTATAACATCACGAACTGAAATATAGTCGAAAGTGTTAAATACCATCACCCTTAGCCCTTGTTTGTATAACATCACGAACTGAAATATAGTCGACAGTTTTATATACCATCACCCCTAGCCCTTGTTTGTATAACATCACGAACTGAAATATAGTCGAAAGTGTTAAATACCATCACCCCTAGCTCTTGTTTGTATAACATCACGAACTGAAATATAGTCGACAGTGTTAAATACCATCACCCCTAGTCCTTGTTTGTATAACATCACGAACTGAAATATAGTCGACAGTGTTATATACCATCACCCCTAGCCCTTGTTTGTATAACATCACGAACTGAAATATAGTCGACAGTGTTAAATACCATCACCCCTAGCCTTTGTTTGTATAACATCACGAACTGAAATATAGTCGACAGTGTTATATACCATCACCCCTAGCCCTTGTTTGTATAACATCACGAACTGAAATATAGTCGACAGTGTTATATACCATCACCCCTAGCCCTTGTTTGTATAACATCACGAACTGAAATATAGTCGACAGTGTTATATACCATAACCCCTAGCCCTTGTTTGTATAACACCACGAACTGAAATATAGTCGACAGTGTTAAATACCATAACCCCTAGCCCTTGTTTGTATAACATCACGAACTGAAATATAGTCGACAGTGTTATATACAATAACCCCTAGCTCTTGTTTGTATAACATCACGAACTGAAATATAGTCGACAGTGTTAAATACCATCACCCCTAGCCCTTGTTTGTATAACATTACGAACTGAAATATAGTCGAAAGTGTTATATACCATAACCCCTAGCCTTTGTTTGTATAACATCACGAACTGAAATATAGTCGACAGTGTTATATACCATCACCCCTAGCTCTTGTTTGTATAACATCACGAACTGAAATATAGTCGACAGTTTTATATACCATAACCCCTAGCCCTTGTTTGTATAACATCACGAACTGAAATATAGTCGAAAGTGTTAAATACCATCACCCCTAGTCCTTGTTTGTATAACATCACGAACTGAAATATAGTCGACAGTGTTATATACCATAACCCCTAGCCCTTGTTTGTATAACATCACGAACTGAAATATAGTCGACAGTGTTAAATACCATCACCCCTAACCTTTGTTTGTATAACATCACGAACTGAAATATAGTCGACAGTGTTATATACCATCACCCCTAGCCCTTGTTTGTATAACATCACGAACTGAAATATAGTCGACAGTGTTAAATACCATAACCCCTAGCCCTTGTTTGTATAACACCACGAACTGAAATATAGTCGACAGTGTTAAATACCATAACCCCTAGCCCTTGTTTGTATTACATCACGAACTGAAATATAGTCGACAGTGTTATATACCATAACCCCTAGCTCTTGTTTGTATAACATCACGAACTGAAATATAGTCGACAGTGTTAAATACCATCACCCCTAGCTCTTGTTTGTATAACATCACGAACTGAAATATAGTCGACAGTGTTATATACCATAACCCCTAGCTCTTGTTTGTATAACATCACGAACTGAAATATAGTCGACAGTGTTAAATACCATCACCCCTAACCTTTGTTTGTATAACATCACGAACTGAAATATAGTCGACAGTGTTATATACCATCACCCCTAGCCCTTGTTTGTATAACATCACGAACTGAAATATAGTCGACAGTGTTATATACCATCACCCCTAGCCCTTGTTTGTATAACATCACGAACTGAAATATAGTCGACAGTGTTATATACCATAACCCCTAGCCCATGTTTGTATAACATCACGAACTGAAATATAGTCGACAGTGTTAAATACCATCACCCCTAACCTTTGTTTGTATAACATCACGAACTGAAATATAGTCGACAGTGTTATATACCATCACCCCTAGCCCTTGTTTGTATAACACCACGAACTGAAATATAGTCGACAGTGTTAAATACCATCACCCCTAGCTCTTGTTTGTATAACATCACGAACTGAAATATAGTCGACAGTGTTATATACCATAACCCCTAGCTCTTGTTTGTATAACATCACGAACTGAAATATAGTCGAAAGTGTTAAATACCATCACCCCTAGCTCTTGTTTGTATAACATCACGAACTGAAATATAGTCGACAGTGTTATATACCATAACCCCTAGCCCTTGTTTGTATAACATCACGAACTGAAATATAGTCGACAGTGTTAAATACCATCACCCCTAACCTTTGTTTGTATAACATCACGAACTGAAATATAGTCGACAGTGTTATATACCATCACCCCTAGCCCTTGTTTGTATAACATCACGAACTGAAATATAGTCGACAGTGTTATATACCATCACCCCTAGCCCTTGTTTGTATAACATCACGAACTGAAATATAGTCGACAGTGTTATATACCATAACCCCTAGCCCTTGTTTGTATAACACCACGAACTGAAATATAGTCGACAGTGTTAAATACCATAACCCCTAGCCCTTGTTTGTATTACATCACGAACTGAAATATAGTCGACAGTGTTATATACCATAACCCCTAGCTCTTGTTTGTATAACATCACGAACTGAAATATAGTCGAAAGTGTTAAATACCATCACCCCTAGCTCTTGTTTGTATAACATCACGAACTGAAATATAGTCGACAGTGTTATATACCATAACCCCTAGCCCTTGTTTGTATAACATCACGAACTGAAATATAGTCGACAGTGTTAAATACCATCACCCCTAACCTTTGTTTGTATAACATCACGAACTGAAATATAGTCGACAGTGTTATATACCAACACCCCTAGCCCTTGTTTGTATAACATCACGAACTGAAATATAGTCGACAGTGTTATATACCATCACCCCTAGCCCTTGTTTGTATAACATCACGAACTGAAATATAGTCGACAGTGTTATATACCATCACCCCTAGCCCTTGTTTGTATAACACCACGAACTGAAATATAGTCGACAGTGTTAAATACCATAACCCCTAGCCCTTGTTTGTATTACATCACGAACTGAAATATAGTCGACAGTGTTATATACCATAACCCCTAGCTCTTGTTTGTATAACATCACGAACTGAAATATAGTCGACAGTGTTAAATACCATCACCCCTAGCCCTTGTTTGTATAACATTACGAACTGAAATATAGTCGAAAGTGTTATATACCATAACCCCTAGCCTTTGTTTGTATAACATCACGAACTGAAATATAGTCGACAGTGTTATATACCATAACCCCTAGCTCTTGTTTGTATAACATCACGAACTGAAATATAGTCGACAGTGTTAAATACCATCACCCCTAGCCCCTGTTTGTATAACATCACGAACTGAAATATAGTCGACAGTGTTATATACCATAACCCCTAGCTCTTGTTTGTATAACATCACGAACTGAAATATAGTCGACAGTGTTAAATACCATCACCCCTAGCCCTTGTTTGTATAACATTACGAACTGAAATATAGTCGAAAGTGTTATATACCATAACCCCTAGCCTTTGTTTGTATAACATCACGAACTGAAATATAGTCGACAGTGTTATATACCATAACCCCTAGCTCTTGTTTGTATAACATCACGAACTGAAATATAGTCGACAGTGTTAAATACCATCACCCCTAGCCCCTGTTTGTATAACATCACGAACTGAAATATAGTCGACAGTGTTATATACCATAACCCCTAGCTCTTGTTTGTATAACATCACGAACTGAAATATAGTCGACAGTGTTAAATTCCATCACCCCTAGCCCTTGTTTGTATAACATCACGAACTGAAATATAGTCGACAGTGTTATATACCATAACCCCTAGTCCTTGTTTGTATAACACCACGAACTGAAATATAGTCGACAGTGTTATATACCATAACCCCTAGCTCTTGTTTGTATAACTTCACGAACTGAAATATAGTCGACAGTGTTAAATACCATCACCCCTAGCCTTTGTTTGTATAACATCACGAACTGAAATATAATCGACAATGTTATATACCACAACCCCTAGCTCTTGTTTGTATAACACCACGAACTGAAATATAGTCGACAGTGTTAAATACCATCACCCCTAGCTCTTGTTTGTATAACATCACGAACTGAAATATAGTCGACAGTGTTATATACCATAACCCCTAGCTCTTGTTTGTATAACATCACGAACTGAAATATAGTCGAAAGTGTTAAATACCATCACCCCTAGCCCTTGTTTGTATAACATCACGAACTGAAATATAGTCGACAGTGTTATATACCATAACCCCTAGCCCTTGTTTGTATAACATCACGAACTGAAATATAGTCGACAGTGTTAAATACCATCACCCCTAACCTTTGTTTGTATAACATCACGAACCGAAATATAGTCGACAGTGTTATATACCATCACCCCTAGCCCTTGTTTGTATAACATCACGAACTGAAATATAGTCGACAGTGTTATATACCATCACCCCTAGCCCTTGTTTGTATAACATCACGAACTGAAATATAGTCGACAGTGTTATATACCATAACCCCTAGCCCTTGTTTGTATAACATCACGAACTGAAATATAGTCGACAGTGTTATATACCATCACCCCTAGCCCTTGTTTGTATTACATCACGAACTGAAATATAGTCGACAGTGTTATATACCATAACCCCTAGCCCTTGTTTGTATAACACCACGAACTGAAATATAGTCGACAGTGCTAAATACCATAACCCCTAGCCCTTGTTTGTATTACATCACGAACTGAAATATAGTCGACAGTGTTATATACCATAACCCCTAGCTCTTGTTTGTATAACATCACGAACTGAAATATAGTCGACAGTGTTAAATACCATCACCCCTAGCCCTTGTTTGTATAACATTACGAACTGAAATATAGTCGAAAGTGTTATATACCATAACCCCTAGCCTTTGTTTGTATAACATCACGAACTGAAATATAGTCGACAGTGTTATATACCATAACCCCTAGCTCTTGTTTGTATAACATCACGAACTGAAATATAGTCGACAGTGTTAAATACCATCACCCCTAGCCCCTGTTTGTATAACATCACGAACTGAAATATAGTCGACAGTGTTAAATTCCATCACCCCTAGCCCTTGTTTGTATAACATCACGAACTGAAATATAGTCGACAGTGTTATATACCATAACCCCTAGCCCTTGTTTGTATAACACCACGAACTGAAATATAGTCGACAGTGTTATATACCATAACCCCTAGCTCTTGTTTGTATAACATCACGAACTGAAATATAGTCGACAGTGTTAAATACCATCACCCCTAGCCTTTGTTTGTATAACATCACGAACTGAAATATAATCGACAGTGTTATATACCACAACCCCTAGCTCTTGTTTGTATAACACCACGAACTGAAATATAGTCGACAGTGTTAAATACCATCACCCCTAGCTCTTGTTTGTATAACATCACGAACTGAAATATAGTCGACAGTGTTAAATACCATAACCCCTAGCCCTTGTTTGAATAACATCACGAACTGAAATATAGTCGACAGTGTTAAATACCATAACCCCTAGCTCTTGTTTGTATAACACCACGAACTGAAATATAGTCGACAGTGTTAAATACCATCACCCCTAGCTCTTGTTTGTATAACATCACGAACTGAAATATAGTCGACAGTGTTAAATACCATCACCCCTAGCCCTTGTTTGTATAACATCACGAACTGAAATATAGTCGACAGTGTTATATACCATAACCCCTAGCTCTTGTTTGTATAACATCACGAACTGAAATATAGTCGACAGTGTTATATACCATCACCCCTAGCTCTTGTTTGTATAACATCACGAACTGAAATATAGTTGACAGTGTTATATACCATAACCCCTAGTCCTTGTTTGTATAACATCACGAACTGAAATATAGTCGACAGTGTTATATACCATCACCCCTAGCTCTTGTTTGTATAACACCACGAACTGAAATATAGTCGACAGTGTTATATACCATCACCCCTAGCCCTTGTTTGTATAACATCACGAACTGAAATATAGTCGACAGTGTTATATACCATCACCCCTAGCTCTTGTTTGTATAACATCACGAACTGAAATATAGTCGACAGTGTTAAATACCATCACCCCTAGCCTTTGTTTGTATAACATCACGAACTGAAATATAGTCGACAGTGTTATATACCATCACCCCTAGCTCTTGTTTGTATAACATCACGAACTGAAATATAGTCGACAGTGTTATATACCATAACCCCTAGCTCTTGTTTGTATAACATCACGAACTAAAATATAGTCGACAGTGTTATATATCATCACCCCTAGCCTTTGTTTGTATAACATCACGAACTGAAATATGGTCGACAGTGTTATATACCATAACCCCTAGCTCTTGTTTGTATAACATCACGAACTGAAATATAGTCGACAATGTTAAATACCATAACCCCTAGCTCTTGTTTGTATAACATCACGAACTGAAATATAGTCGACAGTGTTAAATACCATCACCCCTAGCTCTTGTTTGTATAACATCACGAACTGAAATATAGTCGACAGTGTTATATACCATAACCCCTAGCTCTTGTTTGTATAACATCACGAACTGAAATATAGTCGACAGTGTTATATACCATCACCCCTAGCCTTTGTTTGTATAACATCACGAACTGAAATATAGTCGACAGTGTTATATACCATAACCCCTAGCTCTTGTTTGTATAGCATCACGAACTGAAATATAGTCGACAGTGTTATATACCATCACCCCTAGCCTTTGTTTGTATAACATCACGAACTGAAATATAGTCGACAGTGTTATATACGATCACCCCTACCCCTGGTTTGTATAACATCACGAACTGAAATATAGTCGACAGTGTTAAATACCATAACCTCTAGCCTTTGTTTGTATAACATCACGAACTGAAATATAGTCGACAGTGTTAAATACCATCACCCCTAGCTCTTGTTTGTATAACATCACGAACTGAAATATAGTCGACAGTGTTATATACCATAACCCCTAGCTCTTGTTTGTATAACATCACGAACTGAAATATAGTCTACAGTGTTATATACCATCACCCCTAGCCTTTGTTTGTATAACATCACGAACTGAAATATAGTTGACAGTGTTATATACCATAACCCCTAGCTCTTGTTTGTATAACATCACGAACTGAAATATAGTCGACAGTATCATATACCATAACCCCTAGCTCTTGTTTGTATAACATCACGAGCTGAAATATAGTCGACAGTGTTATATACCATCACCCCTAGCCTTTGTTTGTATAACATCACGAACTGAAATATAGTCGACAGTGTTAAATACCATCACCCCTAGCCTTTGTTTGTATAACATCACGAACTGAAATATAGTCGACTGTGTTAAATACCATTATCCCTAGCCTTTGTTTGTATAACATCACGAACCGAAATATAGTCGACAGTGTTATATACCATAGCCCCTAGCCTTTGTTTGTATAACATCACGAACTGAAATATAGTCGACAGTGTTATATACCATAACCCCTAGCCCTTGTTTGTATAACATCACGAACTGAAATATAGTCGACAGTGTTAAATACCATAACCTCTAGCCTTTGTTTGTATAACATCACGAACTGAAATATAGTAGACAGTGTTAAATACCATCACCCCTAGCCCTTGTTTGTATAACATCACGAACTGAAATATAGTAGACAGTGTTAAATACCATAACCCCTAGCCCTTGTTTGTATAACATCACGAACTGAAATATAGTCGACAGTGTTAAATACCATAACCCCTAGCTCTTGTTTGTATAACATCACGAACTGAAATATAGTCGACAGTGTTAAATACCATAACCCCTAGCGCTTGTTTGTATAACATCACGAACTGAAATATAGTCGACAGTGTTATATACCATAACCCCTAGCTCTTGTTTGTATAACATCACGAACTGAAATATAGTCGACAGTGTTATATACCATAACCCCTAGCTCTTGTTTGTATAACATCACGAACTGAAATATAGTCGACAGTGTTATATACCATCACCCCTAGCCTTTGTTTGTATAACATCACGAACTGAAATATAGTCGACAGTGTTAAATACCATAAACCCTAGCCTTTGTTTGTATAACATCACGAACTGAAATATAGTCGACAGTGTTAAATACCATCACCCCTAGCCTTTGTTTGTATAACATCACGAACTGAAATATAGTCGACAGTGTTATATACCATAACCCCTAGCCTTTGTTTGTATAACATCACGAACTGAAATATAGTCGACAGTGTTATACACCATAACCCCTAGCCCTTGTTTGTATAACATAACGAACTGAAATATAGTCGACAGTGTTAAATACCATAACCCCTAGCCTTTGTTTGTATAACATCACGAACTGAAATATAGTCGACAGTGTTAAATACCATCACCCCTAGCCCTTGTTTGTATAACATCACGAACTGAAATATAGTAGACAGTGTTAAATACCATAACCCCTAGCCCTTGTTTGTATAACATCACGAACTGAAATATAGTCGACAGTGTTAAATACCATAACCCCTAGCTCTTGTTTGTATAACATCACGAACTGAAATATAGTCGACAGTGTTAAATACCATAAACCCTAGCCCTTGTTTGTATAACATCACGAACTGAAATATAGTCGACAGTGTTATATACCATAACCCCTAGCTCTTGTTTGTATAACATCACGAACTGAAATATAGTCGACAGTGTTATATACCATCACCCCTTGCCTTTGTTTGTATAACATCACGAACTGAAATATAGTCGACAGTGTTAAATACCATCACCCCTAGCCCTTGTTTGTATAACATCACGAACTGAAATATAGTCGACAGTGTTATATACCATAACCCCTAGCTCTTGTTTGTATAACATCACGAACTGAAATATAGTCGACAGTGTTATATACCATAACCCCTAGCCCTTGTTTGTATAACATCACGAACTGAAATATAGTCGACTGTGTTAAATACCATCACCCCTAGCCTTTGTTTGTATAACATCACGAACCGAAATATAGTCGACAGTGTTATATACCATAACCCCTAGCCTTTGTTTGTATAACATCACGAACTGAAATATAGTCGACAGTGTTATATACCATAACCCCTAGCCCTTGTTTGTATAACATCACGAACTGAAATATAGTCGACAGTGTTAAATACCATAACCCCTAGCCTTTGTTTGTATAACATCACGAATTGAAATATAGTAGACAGTGTTAAATACCATCACCCCTAGCCCTTGTTTGTATAACATCACGAACTGAAATATAGTAGACAGTGTTAAATACCATAAACCCTAGCCCTTGTTTGTATAACATCACGAACTGAAATATAGTCGACAGTGTTAAATACCATAACCCCTAGCTCTTGTTTGTATAACATCACGAACTGAAATATAGTCGACAGTGTTAAATACCATAACCCCTAGCCCTTGTTTGTATAACATCACGAACTGAAATATAGTCGACAGTGTTATATACCATAACCCCTAGCTCTTGTTTGTATAACATCACGAACTGAAATATAGTCGACAGTGTTATATACCATAACCCCTAGCTCTTGTTTGTATAACATCACGAACTGAAATATAGTCGACAGTGTTATATACCATCACCCCTAGCCTTTGTTTGTATAACATCACGAACCGAAATATAGTCGACAGTGTTATATACCATAACCCCTAGCCTTTGTTTGTATAACATCACGAACTGAAATATAGTCGACAGTGTTATATACCATAACCCCTAGCCCTTGTTTGTATAACATCACGAACTGAAATATAGTCGACAGTGTTAAATACCATAACCCCTAGCCTTTGTTTGTATAACATCACGAATTGAAATATAGTAGACAGTGTTAAATACCATCACCCCTAGCCCTTGTTTGTATAACATCACGAACTGAAATATAGTAGACAGTTTTAAATACCATAAACCCTAGCCCTTGTTTGTATAACATCACGAACTGAAATATAGTCGACAGTGTTAAATACCATAACCCCTAGCTCTTGTTTGTATAACATCACGAACTGAAATATAGTCGACAGTGTTAAATACCATAACCCCTAGCCCTTGTTTGTATAACATCACGAACTGAAATATAGTCGACAATGTTATATACCATAACCCCTAGCTCTTGTTTGTATAACATCACGAACTGAAATATAGTCGACAGTGTTATATACCATAACCCCTAGCTCTTGTTTGTATAACATCACGAACTGAAATATAGTCGACAGTGTTATATACCATCACCCCTAGCCTTTGTTTGTATAACATCACGAACTGAAATATAGTCGACAGTGTTAAATACCATAACCCCTAGCCTTTGTTTGTATAACATCACGAACTGAAATATAGTCGACAGTGTTAAATACCATCACCCCTAGCCTTTGTTTGTATAACATCACGAACTGAAATATAGTCGACAGTGTTATATACCATAACCCCTAGCCTTTGTTTGTATAACATCACGAACTGAAATATAGTCGACAGTGTTATATACCATAACCCCTAGCCCTTGTTTGTATAACATAACGAACTGAAATATAGTCGACAGTGTTAAATACCATAACCCCTAGCCTTTGTTTGTATAACATCACGAACTGAAATATAGTCGACAGTGTTAAATACCATCACCCCTAGCCCTTGTTTGTATAACATCACGAACTGAAATATAGTAGACAGTGTTAAATACCATAACCCCTAGCCCTTGTTTGTATAACATCACGAACTGAAATATAGTCGACAGTGTTAAATACCATAACCCCTAGCCCTTGTTTGTATAACATCACGAACTGAAATATAGTCGACAGTGTTATATACCATAACCCCTAGCTCTTGTTTGTATAACATCACGAACTGAAATATAGTCGACAGTGTTATATACCATAACCCCTAGCTCTTGTTTGTATAACATCACGAACTGAAATATAGTCGACAGTGTTATATACCATCACCCCTAGCCTTTGTTTGTATAACATCACGAACTGAAATATAGTCGACAGTGTTAAATACCATAACCCCTAGCCTTTGTTTGTATAACATCACAAACTGAAATATAGTCGACAGTGTTAAATACCATCACCCCTAGCCTTTGTTTGTATAACATCACGAACTGAAATATAGTCGACAGTGTTATATACCATAACCCCTAGCCTTTGTTTGTATAACATCACGAACTGAAATATAGTCGACAGTGTTATATACCATAACCCCTAGCCCTTGTTTGTATAACATAACGAACTGAAATATAGTCGACAGTGTTAAATACCATAACCCCTAGCCTTTGTTTGTATAACATCACGAACTGAAATATAGTCGACAGTGTTAAATACCATCACCCCTAGCCCTTGTTTGTATAACATCACGAACTGAAATATAGTAGACAGTGTTAAATACCATAACCCCTAGCCCTTGTTTGTATAACAACACGAACTGAAATATAGTCGACAGTGTTAAATACCATAACCCCTAGCTCTTGTTTGTATAACATCACGAACTGAAATATAGTCGACAGTGTTAAATACCATAACCCCTAGCCCTTGTTTGTATAACATCACGAACTGAAATATAGTCGACAGTGTTATATACCATAACCCCTAGCTCTTGTTTGTATAACATCACGAACTGAAATATAGTCGACAGTGTTATATACCATCACCCCTTGCCTTTGTTTGTATAACATCACGAACTGAAATATAGTCGACAGTGTTATATACCATCACCCCTAGCCCTTGTTTGTATAACATCACGAACTGAAATATAGTCGACAGTGTTAAATACCATCACCCCTAGCCCTTGTTTGTATAACATCACGAACTGAAATATAGTCGACAGTGTTATATACCATAACCCCTAGCTCTTGTTTGTATAACATCACGAACTGAAATATAGTCGACAGTGTTATATACCATAACCCCTAGCCCTTGTTTGTATAACATCACGAACTGAAATATAGTCGACAGTGTTAAATACCATCACCCCTAGCCCTTGTTTGTATAACATCACGAACTGAAATATAGTCGACAGTGTTATATACCATAACCCCTAGCCTTTGTTTGTATAACATCACGAACTGAAATATAGTCGACAGTGTTAAATACCATCACCCCTAGCCTTTGTTTGTATAACATCACGAACCGAAATATAGTCGACAGTGTTATATACCATAACCCCTAGCCTTTGTTTGTATAACATCACGAACTGAAATATAGTCGACAGTGTTAAATACCATAACCCCTAGCCTTTGTTTGTATAACATCACGAACTGAAATATAGTAGACAGTGTTAAATACCATCACCCCTAGCCCTTGTTTGTATAACATCACGAACTGAAATATAGTAAACAGTGTTAAATCCCATAACCCCTAGCCCTTGTTTGTATAACATCACGAACTGAAATATAGTCGACAGTGTTAAATACCATCACCCCTAGCTCTTGTTTGTATAACATCACGAACTGAAATATAGTCGACAGTGTTAAATACCATAACCCCTAGCCCTTGTTTGTATAACATCACGAACTGAAATATAGTCGACAGTGTTATATACCATAACCCCTAGCTCTTGTTTGTATAACATCACGAACTGAAATATAGTCGACAGTGTTATATACCATAACCCCTAGCTCTTGTTTGTATAACATCACGAACTGAAATATAGTCGACAGTGTTATATACCATCACCCCTAGCCTTTGTTTGTATAACATCACGAACTGAAATATAGTCGACAGTGTTAAATACCATAACCCCTAGCCTTTGTTTGTATAACATCACGAACTGAAATATAGTCGACAGTGTTAAATACCATCACCCCTAGCCTTTGTTTGTATAACATCACGAACTGAAATATAGTCGACAGTGTTATATACCATAACCCCTAGCCTTTGTTTGTATAACATCACGAACTGAAATATAGTCGACAGTGTTATATACCATAACCCCTAGCCCTTGTTTGTATAACATAACGAACTGAAATATAGTCGACAGTGTTAAATACCATAACCCCTAGCCTTTGTTTGTATAACATCACGAACTGAAATATAGTCGACAGTGTTAAATACCATCACCCCTAGCCCTTGTTTGTATAACATCACGAACTGAAATATAGTAGACAGTGTTAAATACCATAACCCCTAGCCCTTGTTTGTATAACATCACGAACTGAAATATAGTCGATAGTGTTATATACCATCACCCCTTGCCTTTGTTTGTATAACATCACGAACTGAAATATAGTCGACAGTGTTATATACCATCACCCCTAGCCCTTGTTTGTATAACATCACGAACTGAAATATAGTCGACAGTGTTAAATACCATCACCCCTAGCCCTTGTTTGTATAACATCACGAACTGAAATATAGTCGACAGTGTTATATACCATAACCCCTAGCTCTTGTTTGTATAACATCACGAACTGAAATATAGTCGACAGTGTTATATACCATAACCCCTAGCCCTTGTTTGTATAACATCACGAACTGAAATATAGTCGACAGTGTTAAATACCATCACCCCTAGCCCTTGTTTGTATAACATCACGAACTGAAATATAGTCGACAGTGTTATATACCATAACCCCTAGCCTTTGTTTGTATAACATCACGAACTGAAATATAGCCGACAGTGTTATATACCATCACTCCTAGCCATTGTTTGTATAACATCACGAACTGAAATATAGTCGACAGTATTAAATACCATCACCTCTAGCCTTTGTTTGTATAACATCACGAACTGAAATATAGTCGACAGTGTTAAATACCATAACCCCTAGCCTTTGTTTGTATAACATCACGAACTGAAATATAGTCGACAGTGTTAAATACCATCACCCCTAGCCTTTATTTGCATAACATCACGAACTGAAATATAGTCGACAGTGTTAAATACCATAGCCCCTAGCTCTTGTTTGTATAACATCACGAACTGAAATATAGTCGACAGTGTTAAATACCATCACCCCTAGCCCTTGTTTGTATAACATCACGAAATGAAATATAGTCGACAGTGTTATATACCATCACCCCTACCCTTTGTTTGTATAACATCACGAACTGAAATATAGTCGACAGTGTTATATACCATAACCCCTAGCCCTTGTTTGTATAACATCACGAACTGAAATATAGTCGAAAGTGTTAAATACCTTCACCCCTAGCTCTTGTTTGTATAACATCACGAACTGAAATATAGTCGAAAGTGTTAAATACCATAACCCCTAGCCCTTGTTTGTATAACATCACGAACTGAAATATAGTCGACAGTTTTATATACCATAACCCCTAGCCCTTGTTTGTATAACATCACGAACTGAAATATAGTCGACAGTGTTATATACCATCACCCCTTGCCTTTGTTTGTATAACATCACGAACTGAAATATAGTCGACAGTGTTATATACCATCACCTCTAGCCCTTGTTTGTATAACATCACGAACTGAAATATAGTCGACAGTGTTAAATACCATCACCCCTAGCCCTTGTTTGTATAACATCACGAACTGAAATATAGTCGACAGTGTTATATACCATAACCCCTAGCTCTTGTTTGTATAACATCACGAACTGAAATATAGTCGACAGTGTTATATACCATAATCCCTAGCCCTTTTTTGTATAACATCACGAACTGAAATATAGTCGACAGTGTTAAATACCATCACCCCTAGCCCTTGTTTGTATAACATCACGAACTGAAATATAGTCGACAGTGTTATATACCATAACCCCTAGCCTTTGTTTGTATAACATCACGAACTGAAATATAGCCGACAGTGTTATATACCATCACCCCTAGCCTTTGTTTGTATAACATCACGAACTGAAATATAGTCGACAGTATTAAATACCATCACCCTTAGCCTTTGTTTGTATAACATCACGAACTGAAATATAGTCGACAGTGTTAAATACCATAACCCCTAGCCTTTGTTTGTATAACATCACGAACTGAAATATAGTCGACAGTGTTAAATACCATCACCCCTAGCCTTTGTTTGCATAACATCACGAACTGAAATATAGTCGACAGTGTTAAATACCATAACCCCTAGCTCTTGTTTGTATAACATCACGAACTGAAATATAGTCGACAGTGTTAAATACCATCACCCCTAGCTCTTGTTTGTATAACATCACGAAATGAAATATAGTCGACAGTGTTATATACCATCACCCCTACCCTTTGTTTGTATAACATCACGAACTGAAATATAGTCGACAGTGTTATATACCATAACCCCTAGCCCTTGTTTGTATAACATCACGAACTGAAATATAGTCGAAAGTGTTAAATACCTTCACCCCTAGCTCTTGTTTGTATAACATCACGAACTGAAATATAGTCGAAAGTGTTAAATACCATAACCCCTAGCCCTTGTTTGTATAACATCACGAACTGAAATATAGTCGACAGTGTTATATACCATAACCCCTAGCCCTTGTTTGTATAACATCACGAACTGAAATATAGTCGACAGTGTTATATACCATCACCCCTAGCCCTTGTTTGTATAACATCACGAACTGAAATATAGTCGACAGTGTTATATACCATAACCCCTAGCTCTTGTTTGTATAGCATCACGAACTGAAATATAGTCGACAGTGTTATATACCATAACCCCTAGCCCTTGTTTGTATAACATCACGAACTGAAATATAGTCGACAGTGTTAAATACCATCACCCCTAGCCCTTGTTTGTATAACATCACGAACTGAAATATAGTCGACAGTGTTATATACCATAACCCTAGCCTTTGTTTGTATAACATCACGAACTGAAATATAGCCGACAGTGTTATATACCATCACCCCTAGCCTTTGTTTGTATAACATCACGAACTGAAATATAGTCGACAGTATTAAATACCATCACCCCTAGCCTTTGTTTGTATAACATCACGAACTGAAATATAGTCGACAGTGTTAAATACCATAACCCCTAGCCTTTGTTTGTATAACATCACGAACTGAAATATAGTCGACAGTGTTAAATACCATCACCCCTAGCCCTTGTTTGCATAACATCACGAACTGAAATATAGTCGACAGTGTTAAATACCATAACCCTTAGCTCTTGTTTGTATAACATCACGAACTGAAATATAGTCGACAGTGTTAAATACCATCACCCCTAGCTCTTGTTTGTATAACATCACGAAATGAAATATAGTCGACAGTGTTATATACCATCACCCCTAGCCTTTGTTTGTATAACATCACGAACTGAAATATAGTCGACAGTGTTATATACCATAACCCCTAGCCCTTGTTTGTATAACATCACGAACTGAAATATAGTCGAAAGTGTTAAATACCATCACCCCTAGCTCTTGTTTGTATAACATCACGAACTGAAATATAATCGAAAGTGTTAAATACCATAACCCCTTGCCCTTGTTTGTATAACATCACGAACTGAAATATAGTCGACAGTGTTAAATACCATCACCCCTAGCCCTTGTTTGTATAACATCACGAACTGAAATATAGTCGACAGTGTTAAATACCATCACCCCTAGCTCTTGTTTGTATAACATCACGAACTGAAATATAGTCGAAAGTGTTAAATACCATCACCCCTAGCTCTTGTTTGTATAACATCACGAACTGAAATATAGTCGACAGTGTTAAATACCATCACCCCTAGCCCTTGTTTGTATAACATCACGAACTGAAATATAGTCGACAGTGTTATATACCATCACCCCTAGCCCTTGTTTGTATAACATCACGAACTGAAATATAGTCGACAGTGTTAAATACCATCACCCCTAGCCCTTGTTTGTATAACATCACGAACTGAAATATAGTCGACAGTGTTATATACCATAACCCCTAGCTCTTGTTTGTATATCATCACGAACTGAAATATAGTCGACAGTGTTATATACCATAACCCCTAGCCCTTGTTTGTATAACATCACGAACTGAAATATAGTCGACAGTGTTAAATACCATCACCCCTAGCCCTTGTTTGTATAACATCACGAACTGAAATATAGTCGACAGTGTTATATACCATAACCCCTAGCCTTTGTTTGTATAACATCACGAACTGAAATATAGTCGACAGTGTTATATACCATCACCCCTAGCCTTTGTTTGTATAACATCACGAACTGAAATATAGTCGACAGTGTTAAATACCATAACCCCTAGCTCTTGTTTGTATAACATCACGAACTGAAATATAGTCGACAGTGTTATATACCATAACCCCTAGCCCTTGTTTGTATAACATCACGAACTGAAATATAGTCGAAAGTGTTAAATACCATCACCCCTAGCTCTTGTTTGTATAACATCACGAACTGAAATATAGTCGAAAGTGTTAAATACCATCACCCCTAGCCCTTGTTTGTATAACATCACGAACTGAAATATAGTCGACAGTGTTATATACCATCACCCCTAGCCTTTGTTTGTATAACATCACGAACTGAAATATAGTCGACAGTGTTAAATACCATAACCCCTAGCTCTTGTTTGTATAACATCACGAACTGAAATATAGTCGACAGTGTTATATACCATAACCCCTAGCCCTTGTTTGTATAACATCACGAACTGAAATATAGTCGAAAGTGTTAAATACCATCACCCCTAGCTCTTGTTTGTATAACATCACGAACTGAAATATAGTCGAAAGTGTTAAATACCATCACCCCTAGCCCTTGTTTGTATAACATCACGAACTGAAATATAGTCGACAGTGTTAAATACCATCACCCCTAGCCCTTGTTTGTATAACATCACGAACTGAAATATAGTCGACAGTGTTAAATACCATCACCCCTAGCTCTTGTTTGTATAACATCACGAACTGAAATATAGTCGAAAGTGTTAAATACCATCACCCCTAGCTCTTGTTTGTATAACATCACGAACTGAAATATAGTCGACAGTGTTAAATACCATCACCCCTAGCCCTTGTTTGTATAACATCACGAACTGAAATATAGTCGACAGTGTTAAATACCATCACCCCTAGCCCTTGTTTGTATAACATCACGAACTGAAATATAGTCGACAGTGTTATATACCATAACCCCTAGCTCTTGTTTGTATAACATCACGAACTGAAATATAGTCGACAGTGTTAAATACCATCATCCCTAGCCTTTGTTTGTATAACATCACGAACTGAAATATAGTCGACAGTGTTATATACCATAACCCCTAGCCCTTGTTTGTATAACATCACGAACTGAAATATAGTCGAAAGTGTTAAATACCATCACCCCTAGCTCTTGTTTGTATAACATCACGAACTGAAATATAGTCGAAAGTGTTAAATACCATCACCCCTAGCCCTTGTTTGTATAACATCACGAACTGAAATATAGTCGACAGTGTTAAATACCATCACCCCTAGCCCTTGTTTGTATAACATCACGAACTGAAATATAGTCGACAGTGTTAAATACCATCACCCCTAGCTCTTGTTTGTATAACATCACGAACTGAAATATAGTCGAAAGTGTTAAATACCATCACCCCTAGCTCTTGTTTGTATAACATCACGAACTGAAATATAGTCGACAGTGTTAAATACCATCACCCCTAGCCCTTGTTTGTATAACATCACGAACTGAAATATAGTCGACAGTGTTATATACCATAACCCCTAGCCCTTGTTTGTATAACATCACGAACTGAAATATAGTCGACAGTGTTAAATACCATCACCCCTAGCCCTTGTTTGTATAACATCACGAACTGAAATATAGTCGACAGTGTTATATACCATAACCCCTAGCTCTTGTTTGTATAACATCACGAACTGAAATATAGTCGACAGTGTTATATACCATAACCCCTAGCCCTTGTTTGTATAACATCACGAACTGAAATATAGTCGACAGTGTTAAATACCATAACCCCTAGCCCTTGTTTGTATAACATCACGAACTGAAATATAGTCGACAGTGTTATATACCATAACCCCTAGCCTTTGTTTGTATAACATCACGAACTGAAATATAGTCGACAGTGTTATATACCATCACCCCTAGCCTTTGTTTGTATAACATCACGAACTGAATTATAGTCGACAGTATTAAATACCATCACCCCTATCCTTTGTTTGTATAACATCACGAACTGAAATATAGTCGACAGTGTTAAATACCATAACCCCTAGCCTTTGTTTGTATAACATCACGAACTGAAATATAGTCGACAGTGTTAAATACCATCACCCCTAGCCTTTGTTTGTATAACATCACGAACTGAAATATAGTCGACAGTGTTAAATACCATAACCCCTAGCTCTTGTTTGTATAACATCACGAACTGAAATATAGTCGACAGTGTTAAATACCATCACCCCTAGCTCTTGTTTGTATAACATCACGAAATGAAATATAGTCGACAGTGTTATATACCATCACCCCTAGCCTTTGTTTGTATAACATCACGAACTGAAATATAGTCGACAGTGTTATATACCATAACCCCTAGCCCTTGTTTGTATAACATCACGAACTGAAATATAGTCGAAAGTGTTAAATACCATCACCCCTAGCTCTTGTTTGTATAACATCACGAACTGAAATATAGTCGAAAGTGTTAAATACCATCACCCCTAGCCCTTGTTTGTATAACATCACGAACTGAAATATAGTCGACAGTGTTAAATACCATCACCCCTAGCTCTTGTTTGTATAACATCACGAACTGAAATATAGTCGAAAGTGTTAAATACCATCACCCCTAGCTCTTGTTTGTATAACATCACGAACTGAAATATAGTCGACAGTGTTAAATACCATCACCCCTAGCCTTTGTTTGTATAACATCACGAACTGAAATATAGTCGACAGTGTTAAATACCATCACCCCTAGCCCTTGTTTGTATAACATCACGAACTGAAATATAGTCGACAGTGTTATATACCATAACCCCTAGCCCTTGTTTGTATAACACCACGAACTGAAATATAGTCGACAGTGTTAAATACCATCACCCCTAGCTCTTGTTTGTATAACATCACGAACTGAAATATAGTCGACAGTGTTATATACCATAACCCCTAGCCCTTGTTTGTATAACATCACGAACTGAAATATAGTCGACAGTGTTATATACCATCACCCCTAGCCCTTGTTTGTATAACATCACGAACTGAAATATAGTCGACAGTGTTATATACCATAACCCCTAGCTCTTGTTTGTATAACATCACGAACTGAAATATAGTCGACAGTGTTAAATACCATCATCCCTAGCCTTTGTTTGTATAACATCACGAACTGAAATATAGTCGACAGTGTTAAATACCATCACCCCTAGCCTTTGTTTGTATAACATCACGAACTGAAATATAGTCGACAGTGTTATATACCATAACCCCTAGCCTTTGTTTGTATAACATCACGAACTGAAATATAGTCGACAGTGTTATATACCATAACCCCTAGCCCTTGTTTGTATAACATCACGAACTGAAATATAGTCGACAGTGTTAAATACCATAACCCCTAGCCCTTGTTTGTATAACATCACGAACTGAAATATAGTCGACAGTGTTAAATACCATCACCCCTAGCCTTTGTTTGTATAACATCACGAACTGAAATATAGTCGACAGTGTTATATACCATCACCCCTAGCCCTTGTTTGTATAACATCACGAACTGAAATATAGTCGACAGTGTTAAATACCATCACCCCTAGCCCTTGTTTGTATAACATCACGAACTGAAATATAGTCGACAGTGTTATATACCATAACCCCTAGCCCTTGTTTGTATAACATCACGAACTGAAATATAGTCGACAGTGTTAAATACCATCACCCCTAGCCCTTGTTTGTATAACATCACGAACTAAAATATAGTCGACAGTGTTAAATACCATAACCCCTAGCTCTTGTTTGTACATATGACAAAAGGTGGTATTGGAAATTAGATTTTGGTTCAAAGTTGACTATCGTTTCCTTATTATGTCTTACGATGGCCTTGTTAACTATATAATATTTAATTGACGGTTGAGACCATCGGTTCTTATTAATAGAACTAACTATTTACATATGACAACTTCTGCGTCACGAAGATTAAATATATATTATGTGTAATGTTCTTTATAATAACAATGTTCGCCCGACTACCTGTGAGGGTTGGCATTTTATAATAACAATGTTCGCCCGGCTATCTGTGAGGGTTGGTATTTTATAATAACAATGTTCGCCCGGCTATCTGTGAGGGTTGGCATTTTACTCACATGTGAAAACACTTGAATGAACGCATAATTTCACTAAGACTAGAGATTTAGTCACACAGAATTAGTCCAATCCTGCTATGTTTTGTTGAGCGGTCATGTATAAATTTATCCCCGGCTTGAACATTATAACAATTTGTGATTGGTTAAAACCCCGGGCATAAAAACCCCATATTACCTGGTGTTGCTAGACAATATTACCGGGTGTAACTAGCCATTTAACCAATCAAAGGATGTTATAATTTTCGAGATAGGGAAAATGCATGACATCAAAGCTCACGACGTTTGATGCCTAAATTTAGGTGATTTTGGTCATATATTGAATATAAAGCCATTAATTCGATCAACTGTAGGGTATTAGTATCCTACACCGGGAAAACAACACTCGAAACTTTCATATTTTTGGCTTATTCTTTCCAACAACAAAGAAAACGCCACTTTTACGTGGTCCACCGGGTCCAAAATGTCTTATTTTTTACCATAACCGGAGATAAATTCGTTATTTACGTTTCTATCAGTATATATGCAGATTTAAACCCCCTTCAGTAGCTTGTACACCCTTCGGCTGCGCCTCAGGATGCACTTGGCTACTTCAGGGGGTTTAAATCTCCATATCTACGGAACGTAAATAACTTATTAGGGTAGTTCACTTTACCTCCTTCTACGAATGTTTGCTTGGATTTTTAACCATTCCGATAGTATGATCTTTTTTGTTTTTCTTTTATTATATATCTGAAAGATTCTCAATTTTGGGATAGACAGCAACGTCTCGCTCACAACGTCACGTGATTGTAACGTTTTATATATCAAAGGTTAAACCAAGAAAGAAGGTTGAAGGAAAACAACTTCTATAAATAAATACGTAGATATCTGAATAAACGTTAGAGAATACCGAAGGGGCAATCAAAAATGGAAAATCCAGAGAAACTGGCAACATAGGGCACACAAGACGAAGAAAAACAAAACAAAAATACAACACAATATGTGTTGGACACCACTATACGTAAACAAACACAAATAACGTAAATAAGACATGAACCCTCCTGCAAACAACTGGAGGTAAAGACGAACACAAATAACGTAAATAAGACATGAACCCTCCTACAAACAACTGGAGGTAAAGACGAACCGAACATAACGTAAATAAGACATGAACCCTCCTACAAACAACTGGAGGTAAAGACGAACCGAACATAACGTAAATAAGACATGAACCCTCCTACAAACAACTGGAGGTAAAGACGAACCGAACATAACGTAAATAAGACATGAACCCTCCTACAAACAACTGGAGGTAAATAAGACATGAACCCTCCTACAAACAACTGGAGGTAAATAAGACATGAACCCTCCTACAAACAACTGGAGGTAAAGACGAACCGAACATAACGTAAATAAGACATGAACCCTCCTACAAACAACTGGAGGTAAAGACGAACCGAACATAACGTAAATAAGACATGAACCCTCCTACAAACAACTGGAGGTAAATAAGACATGAACCCTCCTACAAACAACTGGAGGTAAAGACGAACCGAACATAACGTAAATAAGACATGAACCCTCCTACAAACAACTGGAGGTAAATAAGACATGAACCCTCCTACAAACAACTGGAGGTAAATAAGACATGAACCCTCCTACAAACAACTGGAGGTAAATAAGACATGCACCCTCCTACAAACAACTGGAGGTAAAGACGAACCGAACATAACGTAAATAAGACATGAACCCTCCTACAAACAACTGGAGGTAAAGACGAACCGAACATAACGTAAATAAGACATGAACCCTCCTACAAACAACTGGAGGTAAAGACGAACCGAACATAACGTAAATAAGACATGAACCCTCCTACAAACAACTGGAGGTAAAGACGAACCGAACATAACGTAAATAAGACATGAACCCTCCTACAAACAACTGGAGGTAAAGACGAACCGAACATAACGTAAATAAGACATGAACCCTCCTACAAACAACTGGAGGTAAAGACGAACCGAACATAACGTAAATAAGACATGAACCCCCCTACAAACAACTGGAGGTAAAGACGAACCGAACATAACGTAAATAAGACATGAATCCTCCTACAAACAACTGGAGGTAAATAAGACATGAACCCTCCTACAAACAACTGGAGGTAAAGACGAACCGAACATAACGTAAATAAGACATGAACCCTCCTTCAAACAACTGGAGGTAAAGACAAACACAAATAACGTACATAAGACATGAGCCCTCCTACAAACAACTGGAGGTAAATAAGACATGAACCCTCCTACAAACAACTGGAGGTAAAGACGAACCGAACATAACGTAAATAAGACATGAACCCTCCTACAAACAACTGGAGGTAAATAAGACATGAACCCTCCTACAAACAACTGGAGGTAAAGACGAACCGAGCATAACGTAAATAAGACATGAACCCTCCTACAAACAACTGGAGGTAAAGACGAACCGAACATAACGTAAATAAGACATGAAGCCTCCTACAAACAACTGGAGGTAAAGACGAAGTGAACATAACGTAAATAAGACATGAACCCTCCTACAAACAACTGGAGGTAAATAAGACATGAACCCTCCTACAAACAACTGGAGGTAAAGACGAACCGAACATAACGTAAATAAGACATGAACCCTCCTACAAACAACTGGAGGTAAAGACGAACCGAACATAACGTAAATAAGACATGAATCCTCCTACAAACAACTGGAGGTAAAGACGAAGTGAACATAACGTAAATAAGACATGAACCCTCCTACAAACAACTGGAGGTAAAGACGAAGTGAACATAACGTAAATAAGACATGAATCCTCCTACAAACAACTGGAGGTAAAGACGAACCGAACATAGCGTAAATAAGACATGAACCCTCCTACAAACAACTGGAGGTAAATAAGACATGAACCCTCCTACAAACAACTGGGGGTAAAGACGAAGTGAACATAACGTAAATAAGACATGAACCCTCCTACAAACAACTGGAGGTAAAGACAAACACAAATAACGTACATAAGACATGATCCCTCCTACAAACAACTAGAGGTAAATAAGACATGAACCCTCCTACAAACAACTGGAGGTAAATAAGACATGAACCCTCCTACAAACAACTGGAGGTAAATAAGACATGAACCCTCCTACAAACAACTGGAGGTAAATAAGACATGGACCCTCCTACAAACAACTGGAGGTAAATAAGACACGAGTCCTCCTACAAACAACTGGAGGTAAATAAGACATGAACCCTCCTACAAACAACTGGAGGTAAATAAGACATGAACCCTCCTACAAACAACTGGAGGTAAATAAGACATGAACCCTCCTACAAACAACTGGAGGTAAATAAGACACGAGTCCTCCTACAAACAACTGGAGGTAAATAAGACATGAACCCTCCTACAAACAACTGGAGGTAAATAAGACATGAACCCTCCTACAAACAACTGGAGGTAAATAAGACATGACCCCTCCTACAAACAACTGGAGGTAAATAAGACATGAACCCTCCTACAAACAACTGGAGGTAAATAAGACATGAACCCTCCTACAAACAACTGGAGGTAAATAAGACATGAACCCTCCTACAAACAACTGGAGGTAAATAAGACATGAACCCTCCTACAAACAACTGGAGGTAAATAAGACATGAACCCTCCTACAAACAACTGGAGGTAAATAAGACATGAACCCTCCTACAAACAACTGGAGGTAAATAAGACACGAGTCCTCCTACAAACAACTGGAGGTAAATAAGACATGAACCCTCCTACAAACAACTGGAGGTAAATAATACATGAACCCTCCTACAAACAACTGGAGGTAAATAAGACATGAACCCTCCTACAAACAACTGGAGGTAAATAAGACATGAACCCTCCTACAAACAACTGGAGGTAAATAAGACATGAACCCTCCTACAAACAACTGGAGGTAAATAAGACATGACCCCTCCTACAAACAACTGGAGGTAAATAAGACATGAACCCTCCTACAAACAACTGGAGGTAAATAAGACATGAACCCTCCTACAAACAACTGGAGGTAAATAAGACATGAACCCTCCTACAAACCACTGGAGGTAAATAAGACATGAACCCTCCTACAAACAACTGGAGGTAAATAAAACACGAGTCCTCCTACAAACAACTGGAGGTAAATAAGACATGAACCCTCCTACAAACAACTGGTGGTAAATAAGACATGAACCCTCCTACAAACAACTGGAGGTAAATAAGACATGAACCCTCCTACAAACAACTGGAGGTAAATAAGACATGAACCCTCCTACAAACTACTGGAGGTAAATAAGACATGAACCCTCCTACAAACAACTGGAGGTAAATAAGACATGAACCCTCCTACAAACAACTGGAGGTAAATAAGACATGGACCCTCCTACAAACAACTGGAGGTAAATAAGACACGAGTCCTCCTACAAACAACTGGAGGTAAATAAGACATGAACCCTCCTACAAACAACTGGAGGTAAATAAGACATGAACCCTCCTACAAACAACTGGAGGTAAATAAGACATGAACCCTCCTACAAACAACTGGAGGTAAATAAGACACGAGTCCTCCTACAAACAACTGGAGGTAAATAAGACATGAACCCTCCTACAAACAACTGGAGGTAAATAAGACATGAACCCTCCTACAAACAACTGGAGGTAAATAAGACATGACCCCTCCTACAAACAACTGGAGGTAAATAAGACATGAACCCTCCTACAAACAACTGGAGGTAAATAAGACATGAACCCTCCTACAAACAACTGGAGGTAAATAAGACATGAACCCTCCTACAAACAACTGGAGGTAAATAAGACATGAACCCTCCTACAAACAACTGGAGGTAAATAAGACATGAACCCTCCTACAAACAACTGGAGGTAAATAAGACATGAACCCTCCTACAAACAACTGGAGGTAAATAAGACACGAGTCCTCCTACAAACAACTGGAGGTAAATAAGACATGAACCCTCCTACAAACAACTGGAGGTAAATAATACATGAACCCTCCTACAAACAACTGGAGGTAAATAAGACATGAACCCTCCTACAAACAACTGGAGGTAAATAAGACATGAACCCTCCTACAAACAACTGGAGGTAAATAAGACATGAACCCTCCTACAAACAACTGGAGGTAAATAAGACATGACCCCTCCTACAAACAACTGGAGGTAAATAAGACATGAACCCTCCTACAAACAACTGGAGGTAAATAAGACATGAACCCTCCTACAAACAACTGGAGGTAAATAAGACATGAACCCTCCTACAAACCACTGGAGGTAAATAAGACATGAACCCTCCTACAAACAACTGGAGGTAAATAAGACACGAGTCCTCCTACAAACAACTGGAGGTAAATAAGACATGAACCCTCCTACAAACAACTGGAGGTAAATAAGACATGAACCCTCCTACAAACAACTGGAGGTAAATAAGACATGAACCCTCCTACAAACAACTGGAGGTAAATAAGACACGAGTCCTCCTACAAACAACTGGAGGTAAATAAGACATGAACCCTCCTACAAACAACTGGAGGTAAATAAGACATGAACCCTCCTACAAACAACTGGAGGTAAATAAGACATGAACCCTCCTACAAACAACTGGAGGTAAATAAGACATGAACCCTCCTACAAACAACTGGAGGTAAATAAGACATGAACCCTCCTACAAACAACTGGAGGTAAATAAGACATGAACCCTCCTACAAACAACTGGAGGTAAATAAGACATGAACCCTCCTACAAACAACTGGAGGTAAATAAGACATGAACCCTCCTACAAACAACTGGAGGTAAATAAGACACGAGTCCTCCTACAAACAACTGGAGGTAAATAAGACATGAACCCTCCTACAAACAACTGGAGGTAAATAATACATGAACCCTCCTACAAACAACTGGAGGTAAATAAGACATGAACCCTCCTACAAACAACTGGAGGTAAATAAGACATGAACCCTCCTACAAACAACTGGAGGTAAATAAGACATGAACCCTCCTACAAACAACTGGAGGTAAATAAGACATGACCCCTCCTACAAACAACTGGAGGTAAATAAGACATGAACCCTCCTACAAACAACTGGAGGTAAATAAGACATGAACCCTCCTACAAACAACTGGAGGTAAATAAGACATGAACCCTCCTACAAACCACTGGAGGTAAATAAGACATGAACCCTCCTACAAACAACTGGAGGTAAATAAAACACGAGTCCTCCTACAAACAACTGGAGGTAAATAAGACATGAACCCTCCTACAAACAACTGGTGGTAAATAAGACATGAACCCTCCTACAAACAACTGGAGGTAAATAAGACATGAACCCTCCTACAAACAACTGGAGGTAAATAAGACATGAACCCTCCTACAAACTACTGGAGGTAAATAAGACATGAACCCTCCTACAAACAACTGGAGGTAAATAAGATATGAACCCTCCTACAAACAACTGGAGGTAAATAAGACATGGACCCTCCTACAAACAACTGGAGGTAAATAAGACACGAGTCCTCCTACAAACAACTGGAGGTAAATAAGACATGAACCCTCCTACAAACAACTGGAGGTAAATAAGACATGAACCCTCCTACAAACAACTGGAGGTAAATAAGACATGAACCCTCCTACAAACAACTGGAGGTAAATAAGACACGAGTCCTCCTACAAACAACTGGAGGTAAATAAGACATGAACCCTCCTACAAACAACTGGAGGTAAATAAGACATGAACCCTCCTACAAACAACTGGAGGTAAATAAGACATGACCCCTCCTACAAACAACTGGAGGTAAATAAGACATGAACCCTCCTACAAACAACTGGAGGTAAATAAGACATGAACCCTCCTACAAACAACTGGAGGTAAATAAGACATGAACCCTCCTACAAACAACTGGAGGTAAATAAGACATGAACCCTCCTACAAACAACTGGAGGTAAATAAGACATGAACCCTCCTACAAACAACTGGAGGTAAATAAGACATGAACCCTCCTACAAACAACTGGAGGTAAATAAGACACGAGTCCTCCTACAAACAACTGGAGGTAAATAAGACATGAACCCTCCTACAAACAACTGGAGGTAAATAATACATGAACCCTCCTACAAACAACTGGGGGTAAATAAGACATGAACCCTCCTACAAACAACTGGAGGTAAATAAGACATGAACCCTCCTACAAACAACTGGAGGTAAATAAGACATGAACCCTCCTACAAACAACTGGAGGTAAATAAGACATGACCCCTCCTACAAACAACTGGAGGTAAATAAGACATGAACCCTCCTACAAACAACTGGAGGTAAATAAGACATGAACCCTCCTACAAACAACTGGAGGTAAATAAGACATGAACCCTCCTACAAACCACTGGAGGTAAATAAGACATGAACCCTCCTACAAACAACTGGAGGTAAATAAAACACGAGTCCTCCTACAAACAACTGGAGGTAAATAAGACATGAACCCTCCTACAAACAACTGGTGGTAAATAAGACATGAACCCTCCTACAAACAACTGGAGGTAAATAAGACATGAACCCTCCTACAAACAACTGGAGGTAAATAAGACATGAACCCTCCTACAAACTACTGGAGGTAAATAAGACATGAACCCTCCTACAAACAACTGGAGGTAAATAAGACATGAACCCTCCTACAAACAACTGGAGGTAAATAAGACATGAACCCTCCTACAAACAACTGGAGGTAAATAAGACATGAACCCTCCTACAAACAACTGGAGGTAAATAAGACATGAACCCTCCTACAAACAACTGGAGATAAATAAGACATGAACCCTCCTACAAACAAAGGGAGGTAAATAAGACATGAACCCTCCTACAAACAACTGGCGGTAAATAAGACATGAACCCTCCTACAAACAACTGGAGGTAAATAAGACATGAACCCTCCTACAAACAACTGGAGGTAAATAATACATGAACCCTCCTACAAACAACTGGAGGTAAATAAGACATAAACCCTCCTACAAACAACTGGAGGTAAATAAGACATGAACCCTCCTACAAACAACTGGAGGTAAATAAGACATGAACTCTCCTACAAACAACTGGAGGTAAATAAAACATGAACCGTCCTACAAACAACTGGAGGTAAATAAGACATGAACCCTCCTACAAACAACTGGAGGTAAATAAGACATGAACCCTCCTACAAACAACTGGAGGTAAATAAGACATGAACCCTCCTACAAACAACTGGAGGTAAATAAGACATGAACCCTCCTACAAACAACTGGAGGTAAATAAGACATGAATCCTCCTACAAACAACTGGAGGTAAATAAGACACGAGTCCTCCTACAAACAACTGGAGGTAAATAAGACATGAACCCTCCTACAAACAAAGGGAGGTAAATAAGACACGAGTCCTCCTACAAACAAAGGGAGGTAAATAAGACATGAACCCTCCTACAAACAACTGGAGGTAAATAAGACACGAGTCCTCCTACAAACAACTGGAGGTAAATAAGACATGAACCCTCCTACAAACAACTGGAGGTAAATAAGACATGAACCCTCCTACAAACAACTGGAGGTAAATAAGACATGACCCCTCCTACAAACAACTGGAGGTAAATAAGACATGAACCCTCCTACAAACAACTGGAGGTAAATAAGACATGAACCCTCCTACAAACAACTGGAGGTAAATAAGACATGAACCCTCCTACAAACAACTGGAGGTAAATAAGACATGAACCCTCCTACAAACAACTGGAGGTAAATAAGACATGAACCCTCCTACAAACAACTGGAGGTAAATAAGACATGAACCCTCCTACAAACAACTGGAGGTAAATAAGACACGAGTCCTCCTACAAACAACTGGAGGTAAATAAGACATGAACCCTCCTACAAACAACTGGAGGTAAATAATACATGAACCCTCCTACAAACAACTGGAGGTAAATAAGACATGAACCCTCCTACAAACAACTGGAGGTAAATAAGACATGAACCCTCCTACAAACAACTGGAGGTAAATAAGACATGAACCCTCCTACAAACAACTGGAGGTAAATAAGACATGACCCCTCCTACAAACAACTGGAGGTAAATAAGACATGAACCCTCCTACAAACAACTGGAGGTAAATAAGACATGAACCCTCCTACAAACAACTGGAGGTAAATAAGACATGAACCCTCCTACAAACCACTGGAGGTAAATAAGACATGAACCCTCCTACAAACAACTGGAGGTAAATAAAACACGAGTCCTCCTACAAACAACTGGAGGTAAATAAGACATGAACCCTCCTACAAACAACTGGTGGTAAATAAGACATGAACCCTCCTACAAACAACTGGAGGTAAATAAGACATGAACCCTCCTACAAACAACTGGAGGTAAATAAGACATGAACCCTCCTACAAACTACTGGAGGTAAATAAGACATGAACCCTCCTACAAACAACTGGAGGTAAATAAGACATGAACCCTCCTACAAACAACTGGAGGTAAATAAGACATGAACCCTCCTACAAACAACTGGAGGTAAATAAGACATGAACCCTCCTACAAACAACTGGAGGTAAATAAGACATGAACCCTCCTACAAACAACTGGAGATAAATAAGACATGAACCCTCCTACAAACAAAGGGAGGTAAATAAGACATGAACCCTCCTACAAACAACTGGCGGTAAATAAGACATGAACCCTCCTACAAACAACTGGAGGTAAATAAGACATGAACCCTCCTACAAACAACTGGAGGTAAATAATACATGAACCCTCCTACAAACAACTGGAGGTAAATAAGACATGAACCCTCCTACAAACAACTGGAGGTAAATAAGACATGAACCCTCCTACAAACAACTGGAGGTAAATAAGACATGAACTCTCCTACAAACAACTGGAGGTAAATAAAACATGAACCCTCCTACAAACAACTGGAGGTAAATAAGACATGAACCCTCCTACAAACAACTGGAGGTAAATAAGACATGAACCCTCCTACAAACAACTGGAGGTAAATAAGATATGAACCCTCCTACAAACAACTGGAGGTAAATAAGACATGAACCCTCCTACAAACAAAGGGAGGTAAATAAGACATGAACCCTCCTACAAACAACTGGAGGTAAATAAGACATGAACCCTCCTACAAACAACTGGAGGTAAATAAGACATGAACCCTCCTACAAACAACTGGAGGTAAATAAGACATGAACCCTCATACAAACAACTGGAGGTAAATAAGACATGAACCCTCCTACAAACAACTGGAGGTAAATAAGACATGAACCCTCCTACAAACAACTGGAGGTAAATAAGACATGAACCCTCCTACAAACAACTGGAGGTAAATAAGACATGAACCCTCCTACAAACAACTGGAGGTAAATAAGACATGAATCCTCCTACAAACAACTGGAGGTAAATAAGACACGAGTCCTCCTACAAACAACTGGAGGTAAATAAGACATGAACCCTCCTACAAACAAAGGGAGGTAAATAAGACACGAGTCCTCCTACAAACAAAGGGAGGTAAATAAGACATGAACCCTCCTACAAACAACTGGAGGTAAATAAGACACGAGTCCTCCTACAAACAACTGGAGGTAAATAAGACATGAACCCTCCTACAAACAAAGGGAGATAAATAAGACACGAGTCCTCCTACAAACAAAGGGAGGTAAATAAGACACGAGTCCTCCTACAAACAACTGGAGGTAAATAAGACATGAGTCCTCCTACAAACAAATGGAGGTAAATAAGACATGAACCCTCCTACAAACAAAGGGAGGTAAATAAGACACGAGTCCTCCTACAAACAAAGGGAGGTAAATAAGACACGAGTCCTCCTACAAACAAAGGGAGGTAAAGACGAACCGAACAATGCATTGAGCACGACGCGTTTCTGTAATAAACTTAATTAAAGATTGGAAGCCAAGTGATTTAAAAGATTTTGGGAGCGCGAAAAACAAAAGACCCAAACCATAGTCGGCTACGATCGACTGTGTCTGATGGTGGAGAATCTTAGATTTAATATTAATTACTTCATTTAGAACCTGTAAATTTCAATAATAAATATACCTAGTAAACAATATCTGACTGATACCTCCGGGAACATTTTTAGCAATGTTGTTTGTTTGAAGTCGTCAACCACCATTTTTTCAAAGCCTATCCCTGTTTTTGTTTACTGGAGTTTTAGATGGATTCTCCCATATTAAATTATGTGCAAATAAATTGTATTTGTGTTTTTGTTGTTTTGGTATCAGATTTCCCCATTTGCCCGATAATCTCTTATGACGTAGGTATTCTGCAATTCTGTGTTAATTCCACTACGCTATTTCTCAAAATCAACAGACAATGATGAGTCTGATAATACCAACTAACAGAACGAGAAACTCTCAATGCCTAAATACTACTGGAAAATAATTACATGAAAATAAATCATATAACATTTATTATTTAAGTTATACTATTATTTCAAAACATTTCAAATATATTTCAGAAATATAAAAGGCACCATTTCATAATTTGAAGATGAGCTATCTCCTTTTCCACACACCCTAAAGAATAAGAGTAAATTACAACACTTTTACTAATAAATATAATACACTAATACAAGCATAGGTGGACAATATTTTAAACAAGGGTGAGTGATTGTTGCTTAACGACAACTCGGCAATTCTTCAGCTATATCATTACGAGAACAAGCTAATTGTCAATGAGATATTGATGATGTCCGCTTTGTCCTAGATCTACACGCTTGGGTGGATTGTTATAGTGCCAGTTCACTGAAACAACAATCCGGGGATAGACATGTCTCCCATTGGAACCGCATGGAGAGCTTGGTAGGGACGGCAGATTAATCTTCTGTAGCAGATACAATGCACCTACCTCTTTGTCGAAGTCTACATTAGATGTATTATACGTGGAGGGAATATAGCACTTTCCAAACACTATGACCCGTGGTCAGATTCTTCGTATTATAACCCAAAAACCCCTCCATCGAGAAAGCACCCTCTTTCCGCATTGAGAAGCGCTGGGCAGCTGTGAGTAAAGTGCGGGTAACTGTCATCAATACCAAGTTCTAATTACATTGTGTATGTATAATATACCATATCAATATCTTACACTGCAATACAGGTGTTGTGATGTCTAATCTTACACTGAAATACAGGTGTTGTGATGTTTAATCTTACACTGAAATACAGGTGTTGTGATGTCTAATCTTACACTGAAATACAGATGTTGTGATGTCTAATCTTACACTGAAATACAGGTGTTGTGATGTCTAATCTTACACTGAAATACAGGTGTTGTGATGTCTAATCTTACACTGAAATACAGGTGTTGTGATGTCTAATCTTACACTGAAATACAGGTGTTGTGATGTCTAATCTTACACTGAAATACAGGTGTTGTGATGTTTAATCTTACACTGAAATACAGGTGTTGTGATGTCTAATCTTACACTGAAATACAGGTGTTGTGATGTCTAATCTGTGATGTCTAATCTTACACTGAAATACAGGTGTTGTGATGTCTAATCTTACACTGAAATACAGGTGTTGTGATGTCTAATCTTACACTGAAATACAGGTGTTGTGATGTCTAATCTTACACTGAAATACAGGTGTTGTGATGTTTAATCTTACACTGAAATACAGGTGTTGTGATGTCTAATCTTACACTGAAATACAGGTGTTGTGATGTCTAATCTTACACTGAAATACAGGTGTTGTGATGTCTAATCTTACACTGAAATACAGGTGTTGTGATGTCTAATCTTACACTGAAATACAGGTGTTGTGATGTTTAATCTTACACTGAAATACAGGTGTTGTGATGTCTAATCTTACACTGAAATACAGGTGTTGTGATGTCTAATCTGTGATGTCTAATCTTACACTGAAATACAGGTGTTGTGATGTCTAATCTTACACTGAAATACAGGTGTTGTGATGTCTAATCTTACACTGAAATACAGGTGTTGTGATGTCTAATCTGTGATGTCTAATCTTACACTGAAATACAGGTGTTGTGATGTCTAATCTTACACTGAAATACAGGTGTTGTGATGTCTAATCTTACACTGAAATACAGGTGTTGTGATGTCTAATCTTACACTGAAATACAGGTGTTGTGATGTTTAATCTTACACTGAAATACAGGTGTTGTGATGTCTAATCTTACACTGAAATACAGGTGTTGTGATGTCTAATCTTACACTGAAATACAGGTGTTGTGATGTCTAATCTTACACTGAAATACAGGTGTTGTGATGTCTAATCTTACACTGAAATACAGGTGTTGTGATGTCTAATCTTACACTGAAATACAGGTGTTGTGATGTTTAATCTTACACTGAAATACAGGTGTTGTGATGTCTAATCTTACACTGAAATACAGATGTTGTGATGTCTAATCTTACACTGAAATACAGCTGTTGTGATGTCTAATCTTACACTGAAATACAGGTGTTGTGATGTCTAATCTTACACTGAAATACAGGTGTTGTGATGTCTAATCTTACACTGAAATACAGGTGTTGTGATGTCTAATCTTACACTGAAATGCAGGTGTTGTGATGTTTAATCTTACACTGAAATACAGGTGTTGTGATGTCTAATCTTACACTGAAATACAGGTGTTGTGATGTCTAATCTGTGATGTCTAATCTTACACTGAAATACAGGTGTTGTGATGTCTAATCTTACACTGAAATACAGGTGTTGTGATGTCTAATCTTACACTGAAATACAGGTGTTGTGATGTCTAATCTTACACTGAAATACAGGTGTTGTGATGTCTAATCTGTGATGTCTAATCTTACACTGAAATACAGGTATTGTGATGTCTAATCTTACACTGAGATACAGGTGTTGTGATGTCTAATCTTACACTGAAATACAGGTGTTGTGATGTCTAATCTTACACTGAAATACAGGTGTTGTGATGTTTAATCTTACACTGAAATACAGGTGTTGTGATGTCTAATCTTACACTGAAATACAGGTGTTGTGATGTCTAATCTTACACTGAAATACAGGTGTTGTGATGTCTAATCTTACACTGAAATACAGGTGTTGTGATGTCTAATCTTACACTGAAATACAGGTGTTGTGATGTCTAATCTTACACTGAAATACAGGTGTTGTGATGTTTAATCTTACACTGAAATACAGGTGTTGTGATGTCTAATCTTACACTGAAATACAGATGTTGTGATGTCTAATCTTACACTGAAATACAGGTGTTGTGATGTCTAATCTTACACTGAAATACAGGTGTTGTGATGTCTAATCTTACACTGAAATACAGGTGTTGTGATGTCTAATCTTACACTGAAATACAGGTGTTGTGATGTCTAATCTTACACTGAAATACAGGTGTTGTGATGTTTAATCTTACACTGAAATACAGGTGTTGTGATGTCTAATCTTACACTGAAATACAGGTGTTGTGATGTCTAATCTGTGATGTCTAATCTTACACTGAAATACAGGTGTTGTGATGTCTAATCTTACACTGAAATACAGGTGTTGTGATGTCTAATCTTACACTGAAATACAGGTGTTGTGATGTCTAATCTTACACTGAAATACAGGTGTTGTGATGTCTAATCTGTGATGTCTAATCTTACACTGAAATACAGGTATTGTGATGTCTAATCTTACACTGAGATACAGGTGTTGTGATGTCTAATCTTACACTGAAATACAGGTGCTGTGATGTCTAATCTTACACTGAAATACAGGTGTTGTGATGTTTAATCTTACACTGAAATACAGGTGTTGTGATGTCTAATCTTACACTGAAATACAGGTGTTGTGATGTCTAATCTTACACTGAAATACAGGTGTTGTGATGTCTAATCTTACACTGAAATACAGGTGTTGTGATGTCTAATCTGTGATGTCTAATCTTACACTGACATACAGGTGTTGTGATGTCTAATCTTACACTGAAATACAGGTGTTGTGATGTCTAATCTTACACTGAAATACAGGTGTTGTGATGTCTAATCTTACACTGAAATACAGGTGTTGTGATGTCTAATCTTACACTGAAATACAGGTGTTGTGATGTCTAATCTTACACTGAAATACAGGTGTTGTGATGTCTAATCTTACACTGAAATACAGGTGTTGTGATGTTTAATCTTACACTGAAATACAGGTGTTGTGATGTCTAATCTTACACTGAAATACAGGTGTTGTGATGTCTAATCTTACACTGAAATACAGGTGTTGTGATGTCTAATCTTACACTGAAATACAGGTGTTGAGATGTCTAATCTTACACTGAAATACAGGTGTTGTGATGTCTAATCTTACACTGAAATACAGGTGTTGTGATGTCTAATCTTACACTGAAATACAGGTGTTGTGATGTCTAATCTTACACTGAAATACAGGTGTTGTGATGTCTAATCTTACACTGAAATACAGGTGTTGTGATGTCTAATCTGTGATGTCTAATCTTACACTGAAATACAGGTGTTGTGATGTCTAATCTTACACTGAAATACAGGTGTTGTGATGTCTAATCTGTGATGTCTAATCTTACACTGAAATACAGGTGTTGTGATGTCTAATCTTACACTGAAATACAGGTGTTGTGATGTCTAATCTTACACTGAAATACAGGTGTTGTGATGTCTAATCTTACACTGAAATACAGGTGTTGTGATGTTTAATCTTACACTGAAAAACAGGAGTTGTGATGTCTAATCTTACACTGAAATACAGGTGTTGTGATGTCTAATCTTACACTGAAATACAGGTGTTGTGATGTCTAATCTTACACTGAAATACAGGTGTTGTGATATCTAATCTTACACTGAAATACAGGTGTTGTGATGTCTAATCTTACACTGAAATACAGGTGTTGTGATGTCTAATCTTACACTGAAATACAGGTGTTGTGATGTCTAATCTTACACTGAAATACAGGTGTTGTGATGTCTAATCTTACACTGAAATACAGGTGTTGTGATGTCTAATCTGTGATGTCTAATCTTACACTGAAATACAGGTGTTGTGATGTCTAATCTTACACTGAAATACAGGTGTTGTGATGTCTAATCTTACACTGAAATACAGGTGTTGTGATGTCTAATCTTACACTGAAATACAGGTGTTGTGATGTCTAATCTTACAATGAAATACAGGTGTTGTGATGTCTAATCTTACACTGAAATACAGGTGTTGTGATGTCTAATCTTACACTGAAATACAGGTGTTGTGATGTCTAATCTTACACTGAAATACAGGTGTTGTGATGTCTAATCTTACACTGAAATACAAGTGTTGTGATGTTTAATCTTACACTGAAATACAGGTGTTGTGATGTCTAATCTTACACTGAAATACAGGTGTTGTGATGTCTAATCTTACACTGAAATACAGGTGTTGTGATGTCTAATCTTACACTGAAATACAGGTGTTGTGATGTTTAATCTTACACTGAAATACAGGTGTTGTGATGTCTAATCTTACACTGAAATACAGGTGTTGTGATGTCTAATCTTACACTGAAATACAGGTGTTGTGATGTCTAATCTTACACTGAAATACAGGTGTTGTGATGTCTAATCTTACACTGAAATACAGCTGTTGTGATGTCTAATCTTACACTGAAATACAGGTGTTGTGATGTCTAATCTTACACTGAAATACAGGTGTTGTGATGTCTAATCTTACACTGAAATACAGGTGTTGTGATGTCTAATCTGTGATGTCTAATCTTACACTGAAATACAGGTGTTGTGATGTCTAATCTTACACTGAAATACAGGTGTTGTGATGTCTAATCTTACACTGAAATACAGGTGTTGTGATGTCTAATCTTACACTGAAATACAGGTGTTGTGATGTCTAATCTTACACTGAAATACAGGTGTTGTGATGTCTAATCTTACACTGAAATACAGGTGTTGTGATGTCTAATCTTACACTGAAATACAGATGTTGTGATGTCTAATCTTACACTGAAATACAGGTGTTGTGATGTCTATTGTATACAATCTTATGTGATCAAAGTTTGTGAATTACTTGGTAGTTTTTTCCGATTTCCAACATCAATAAACTGACTCATGATATAACTGAAAACCAATACTTCTAACGCAATAAAATAAGAACAATTTGAAGAAACTAAAGCGGTAATCAGAAGCTGTAAATAGAAGAAGAACAGACAGTACAAAGACCAAAGGAAAAAGTGACAAAACTTCTTACCCTTCGCGAGCACGTGAGTTCACCCCCGGTTTTTTGGTGAAGACCGTGTTGATCAATTGTTTTTAGTTTTTTTGTGTTGTCCTATTATGTGTCTTTACGTTCGCAGTTCCGTATTGTGATGTTCGTTATGATTACAATATAAAAACGATGTTCGGTTCGTCTTTACCTCCTGTTGTTTGTAGGAAGGCTCATGTCTTATATACACTATTCGTTTTTGCTTGCTTGTGGTTTTCAACATATATTGTATTGTGTTTTTATTTTGTTTTTCTTCGTCTTGTGTACCCTATGTTGCCCGTTTCACTAGATTGTCCATTTCTTATTGACCCTTCGGTATTCTATCAAATTTATTTATTATCTACAAAACACTACACAGAAATCTAAAGACTGAATAACACGAACATCACAGAAAGTATTCATTTTCTAAATGAAAAAAAACCCAACTCAAGGTCAATCAGAACAAATCATCAATGGAACTGAAATCACGTACAGATATATTACTGTAGTAAAGTAATATCATCTATATCATGTATATTACAATGACAACAAAATGGGTTGTAAAATCAATATTCTGCTTAACAAACAGTGTGAATAAGTATTACTTTCAACTACAACCTGAAAAAAAAATAAAGCAAAATATAAACCAGCTGTCCATCTTAAATTATCTTAGGGAACAAGCCACCAGCGCTGGGTCCAGTTGGGAGCAATTGTCTTAAGGCCGACCCTGTTTATGGAGATAAAACCAAACAGTGTTAGAATTATATTTTTTTTTTTTGAGCTGTCAAATTTTTGTTCTTCCCTCGACGGGATTTGAACTCACACATGTGATACACTGCAGCACCAATCGCTTAGCCTTATGTGCAGCTCCCTAGACAACTCGACCACATCCGCTCCATAAAAATGTAACTTCAATAGTCGAAGTGTTACCTTGTCTCGTAAGGAAAAACTAGAGATAGACACAAGACATGTGTAAAAGCGTGTGTAGATGGTACATATATACTTAATATTATAATTTGACAGCAATCTAACTCGGCAATTTTTAATATATTGCATAGGATAATGAAGAATTCATTATACAGTCACAGGAAATAAAATATATTATTATACTTCTCATACTTTTTTCTGTATAAATTTTATTGCAATAAAAATACTATTTCCATAGTTTCATTCAATTTGTCTGAAAAGTACTATTCACCGGTGAATAGCACAAATGACTATTCACCGGCCGGTGAATAGCACTTTAATCATATGGGGTTTTTTTGTGTTTAAAAAAAAATTAATTTCCTCTTCAAATGCACACATGAAAATGTATTAGTTTTAAAAAGCATTAATAAAGTAGACTAGAAATCCACCAGGAAAGGACCTAATTTAGAATTTTGAATTGCACAGTTGTTCAGTATAATAAAACACTTATAGACTTGATATTCGGGTAATAGCACTTTAATTGTCCCCTCTGTACCAAATATTTTCCTGGGCGTTGCCTCGGAAAATAGTTGGTATCTTGGGGATAATAAAAGTGCTATTACCCTCATACCCAGTCAATAAGTATATATTATTATACAAACATCTAAGCAGGTGACAACCATACAATATATCTGTCCCACTGGATCTCAAAGTTACTTGTGATACTAGGTTAATACTATATACTTATTGACTGATTAAGTAATTTATTATACCGAACATGTTCAAAAGGTTGATTACCATGATAATAATACTGATCATTTTTGCTATGGCTAAAAAAGAACAAGAGTAGTAAATTCAACATATTATTAGCTCAACTTCAAATAACATTGAATGAACAACAATTATAACAAGAAAATGTTTCTTTGCTTTGTACTGGTTATAAACTATTTGCTTTGGAAATAAAAGTTAACTGTTGAATTGTTTATGCTGCTGATTGCAAACCCTGCACCTGGAGGACCCTGAAAAGCGGGAATTTGGAAGTTATTCAAATTACATGTTGGTTCATTTGTCACATTTTGAGACAAGTTTTGAACTGGTACACTATTTTGATGAGCTTCATAGTCTTCAGATAAAAAATCTGGTAAATTTGTTGAGTTAGATTCCTCATGTTGCTGAACTCCAGCAGTTACTGAAGTACATGTTGATGTAGAACGAGATTTAAAATCTGAAACATGGCATTTAGTGGAAGCAGAAGTATTGATGGATGTACATGAATTTCTAGACTCGTCAGTTCCAGTTTGTTGTACAGTGGCACTTAAGATATCAGATATTTTCCGTGTTTTCTTTTCACTTAGTCTTTTACTATAAGCTCTTACGGCACTTTCTGACTTGTGTCCGCTTAGTCCCATAATATGGCGAGTCTCGATTCCGTTATCATCTAATGCAGTAATACATGTACTTCGTATACAATGATTAGTATAGAGTTTCGATAAATTGCATACTTGACTAATTTTAGCCATCATTCCACCTAGTGTGTTTTTCCCACCACAACAATATCATACCACACTTCATCTGTTTCATTGTATATCAACTTTGGTCGTTGCCAATAATTGTCATTCCCAGGGTTTAATTTGCTGAAATACTTGATAAATGTGCTCACTGGACATTTCTCATCTCCTAAAAAATAATCAAATTTAAATATGTTAATGTCATGAAGGTACAAGTTTAAATCTTATGTCCTTACCAATATAAATACAGTACGGTTTTTTTAAACTTGTCATGTGTGTACAAATGTATGGTTTGAATGCAGGTATAATAGTGTAAGTGTGAAATTGTTGTTCATGTAGGTTTGAATTTGACTGTTGTATTAATAATTTTTGTGTACTCTTTTATAAAATACACGAGAATTTTAGTACATTTTGTACGTACATTTTTGTAGCAGAAAATTGTTACTTGTCCTTGATATGGGTAAATGTACATGGAATAAACATGAAAAGGAACGACATTTTATTTACAATTCTTCATCTTGAAGATGCAGTGAGGCCTTTAATCATAAGACGAGAATACCTCTGATTAATCTTTGATCATGATCAAGAATTTTTCAAAAGACATTAATATTCAGTAATTGAAAATATCTATTATTTCAAAACTTACCAGGCATTTCATACATTCGTCCATCTTTCATATCTACGTCTGTGAGGTTATTCCCTCTGTGATTCTTGGTTTGACGTTGAAATATGAGGGTTATATATCTTCTCCCCTGTCCATCAACTTTGGGCTCAAAATCCTCCTTTTGCACATCTCTCAGATTTTCCCTTCCACGGTTGCAAAAGTAATATAAATATTCAAAGAACACTCTATTTTGTAACGCTTCTGGTGTTTCTCTTGAAAAATTAACATGTCCATAAAGTTTTTGTAGATCTTCTGGTAAGATTACCTCTTTGTGTTTTACAGTACCCTTTCCTTCCTTGACCAATTTCACCATTACTGCTTTAAACATGCCATTCGCAGCTGAATAATGTTCACTGTTTATAATGTCATCTTGCCGACTTTTGAGGAAGTGTATTTGAAGGCCGAACCTTAAGGTTATCATTGATTTTTTAGCATAAAGAGTTCCATCAGCTTTCCTTATTTCTCCGAATAACCTTTTCAGAGTAGCCACAACAATGTCAACAGACGTGTCGGACAAATCTAGTTCATCAACGCTTCCAATTTCACCATTCTTTTCAATCAAATAATCATTGAGCACCTTAACTGCTAATTTGATGACTGATTTTGTGTTTTTAGAATCACGGTCTTCTAAAATTTGGTCCAAATCACTGTCTGAAAGACTTGCGAACCTGGCCATCTCAACAAAAAATACAAATGTCGTCTGTTTATCCGTTTTCCGAGTTTCTCGATAGCGACGATAACGCCAGAGGATCACACATAACAATAACCGTAGTTTGTCCAATAAGCGACGTCCAATTAAAAATTCCGCGAAAGTTGTTTAAATTGCCAGTAAATAGTTCAGTGTCAGTCAATAGTCTTGAAAACTTTAAAATTATTTGGCTTTCCAATATTTTGACTTTGAGCGTACTTAATGAAGGTTATTCCAGAAACGCGTCGTGCGCACTAATTTAGATATCTACGTGTTTATGTACACTTAACAACAAATGTATATATTATTTAAATCTATCAATTGCAATCACATACCCTCCAAAACGCACACTTTAGACGTTGTTGGTATACCGAACTTTTGTCGTCCAATGGTCCAGTTACAAATAGTGTTTACCCTTTAACTAATAACTACCAAGCGTCTTTGTTTGATCATTTCTCCATTTATTGCTTGTTTGTTTATACATCTTTATGTAAATTGATACATTTCTTTGTATTGTTGTCTTCATGTATAAACTTTATTATAAATTGTAGGGAGCGGGCTCAAAATAATTGTTGTCATAGCTTGTGGCCAATCCCAATTCATTATATTTTGAGCAAATAAAATATGTGTAATCTTGGTTGGGGGTAAAGTTTGTTAAATAAAATATGTGTAATCTTGGTTGGGGGTAAAGTTTGTTAAATAAAATATGTGTAATCTTGGTTGGGGGTAAAGTTTGTTAAATAAAATATGTGTAATCTTGGTTGGGGGTAAAGTTTGTTAAATAAAATATGTGTAATCTTGGTTGGGGGTAAAGTTTGTTATTCGCTAACTTAGAACTTGGTCCCCAAAGTGTGAAAATATGGTAGTTGACAGACGTGTTAAATATGAAATCTGGTGTGATATTGGAACCTAACATTATTATATTTAATTAGTGCCTATTATCACTAAGTTTTGAGCTTGATCCAATTTTTCCAACAATAAAAATAACCTCCACAATATAATATAACTGAAATATTATTGAAAGTGGCCTTACACACACTTAGCTCTAAACCTCTAATGATAATCTTAGGCATATGTGTATGAATATCGATGCTGGTGTTAAATGAGCGAACTCTCGAAGTTTGTGCTTAGCAGAAATGATTTGATATCGAATCTGGTGTTTCATGAGCGATCTCTCTGAAAATATAGCTGTAGTCAGAAGAAATGGTATATCTAATATCTGGTGTTGTGTGATGGAACTCTCTAGATAGATGTTCTAAGGCAAATGTGTTTGGATGTCAGTTTTGTTGTTATATGAGCGAACGTTCGAAAAAGTCTGAGGTAAATGTGTGTCGATATCCAATATGGAGTTGTTTGAGCGAATACTTTAAGAAAAAAGTGTTTTGATATTAAATCTGATATTTGTTGTATTAGCCTTCTCTCTGAAGATCAAGTTTGATGTTGTATGAGCGAACTCCCTCAGAAGATATTATTAAGAAAAGGTGTTTGGATATCAAATCTGTTGTTGTTTGAGCGAACACTTTAAATAAGATGATCTAAGTCAAAAGTGTTTGGATCTGAAATCTGGTGTTGTATGAACGAAAACACATTTGCAACTACAGTGTAATTACAGAATGAGGTACCACAGAGACAGTATTGATACGTTGACATTGTCAATGTATTCGATTCAATTATTTTAATTATGAATCATAATATTGTAGAATTAAGTTTAATGTGAATATTTTAATTAAACATTTTTGGGTCTAAAAATTCAATATAATTGTATTGTACTTCTACTGTTAATTAGATTTAATAAAGCATGATGTAATTGATTAATTCTAGCTTAGTCATCCAGACTGAATAAAACAAAACAACAATAAGCTATACTCAATGAATCTGAGATTTGATATCTCGAACTGAAAAACTGCAACAAAGGTTGGGAGACAATTAAACCTTTTTTTTATTGTAGAAATCTTTAGGACAATCATTGACAATGTTTTGATGTATTATTACATGATATAATTTCGTAATTGCGTATTTTTTGTCTTTCTTGACTGTAATCGATTTTTTCTGGTTCTCTAGTGATCTATAATAAATACAGTTCTATACTGTTCCGAATGAAGTATATGTGAGGAGTGTTCGACTTGTAGCTTAATTGAGAAAGGAAATGTTACCATCTGCTCGTTAGCAAGTACTGCTCGCAAATTCCCAAAATACATAATATGTATTATATATACTATGATAGCAGGAAGGGTAACAGAAGTTTTACCAAGCTCACTTGTATCTACCAAGCTCCCACTTGTATCTACCAAGCTCTCACTTGTATCTACCAAGCTCTCACTTGTATCTACCAAGCTCACTTGTATCTACCAAGCTCTCACTTGTATCTACCAAGCTCCCACTTGTATCTACCAAGCTCACCTGTATCTACCAAGCTCACGTGTATCTACCAAGCTCTCACATGTATCTACCAAGCTCACTTGTATCTACCAAGCTCACCTGTATCTACCAAGCTCACTTGTATCTACCAAGCTCACTTGTATCTACCAAGCTCACTTGTATCTACCAAGCTCTCACTTGTATCTACCAAGCTCTCACTTGTATCTACCAAGCTCTCACCTGTATCTACCAAGCTCTCACTTGTATCTACCAAGCTCTCACTTGTATCTACAAAGCTCTCACTTGTATCTACCAAGCTCTCACTTGTATCTACCAAGCTCCCACTTGTATCTACCAAGCTCACTTGTATCTACCAAGCTCCCACTTGTATCTACCAAGCTCTCACTTGTATCTACCAAGCTCACCTGTATCTACCAAGCTCTCACTTGTATCTACCAAGCTCCCACTTGTATCTACCAAGCTCTCACTTGTATGTACCAAGCTCCCACTTGTATCTACCAAGCTCTCACTTGTATCTACCAAGCTCACCTGTATCTACCAAGCTCTCACTTGTATCTACCAAGCTCACCTGTATCTACCAAGCTCACTTGTATCTACCAAGCTCACTTGTATCTACCAAGCTCACTTGTATCTACCAAGCTCACCTGTATCTACCAAGCTCTCACTTGTATCTACCAAGCTCACCTGTATCTACCAAGCTCACTTGTATCTACCAAGCTCACCTGTATCTACCAAGCTCACTTGTATCTACCAAGCTCACTTGTATCTACCAAGTTCACTTGTATCTACCAAGTTCACTTGTATCTACCAAGTTCACCTGTATCTACCAAGCTCACCTGTATCTACCAAGTTCACTTGTATCTACCAAGCTCACCTGTATCTACCAAGCTCACTTGTATCTACCAAGCTCACTTGTATCTACCAAGCTCCCACTTGTATCTACCAAGCTCACCTGTATCTACCAAGTTCACTTGTATCTACCAAGCTCACCTGTATCTACCAAGCTCACTTGTATCTACCAAGCTCACTTGTATCTACCAAGTTCACTTGTATCTACCAAGCTCTACCAAGCTCACCTGTATCTACCAAGCTCACCTGTATCTACCAAGCTAACCTGTATCTACCAAGCTCACCTGTATCTACCAAGCTCACCTGTATCTACCAAGCTCACCTGTATCTACCAAGCTCACTTGTATCTACCAAGCTCACGTGTATCTACCAAGCTCACCTGTATCTACCAATCTCACCTGTATCTACCAAGCTCACTTGTATCTACCAAGCTCACCTGTATCTACCAAGCTCCCACTTATATCTACCAAGCTCACCTGTATCTACCAAGCTCTCACTTGTATCTACCAAGCTCACTTGTATCTACAAAGCTCTCACTTGTATCTACCAAGCTCACTTGTATCTACCAAGCTCTCACTTGTATCTACCAAGCTCACCTGTATCTATCAAGCTCACCTGTATCTACCAAGCTCCCACTTGTATCTACCAAGCTCACCTGTATCTACCAAGCTCACCTGTATCTACCAAGCTCACTTGTATCTACCAAGTTCACTTGTATCTACCAAGTTCACCTGTATCTACCAAGCTCACCTGTATCTACCAAGCTCTCACTTGTATCTACCAAGCTCCCACTTGTATATACCAAGCTCACTTGTATCTACCAAGTTCACCTGTATCTACCAAGCTCACCTGTATCTACCAAGTTCACTTGTATCTACCAAGCTCTACCAAGCTCACCTGTATCTACCAAGCTCACTTGTATCTACCAAGCTCTGCCAAGCTCACCTGTATCTACCAAGCTCACCTGTATCTACCAAGCTCACTTGTATCTACCAAGCTCACTTGTATCTACCAAGCTCCCACTTGTATCTACCAAGCTCACCTGTATCTACCAAGTTCACTTGTATCTACCAAGCTCACCTGTATCTACCAAGCTCACTTGTATCTACCAAGCTCACTTGTATCTACCAAGTTCACTTGTATTTACCAAGCTCTACCAAGCTCACCTGTATCTACCAAGCTCACCTGTATATACCAAGCTCACCTGTATCTACCAAGCTCACCTGTATCTACCAAGCTCACCTGTATCTACCAAGCTCACCTGTATCTACCAAGCTCACTTGTATCTACCAAGCTCACGTGTATCTACCAAGCTCACCTGTATCTACCAATCTCACCTGTATCTACCAAGCTCACTTGTATCTACCAAGCTCACCTGTATCTACCAAGCTCCCACTTATATCTACCAAGCTCACCTGTATCTACCAAGCTCTCACTTGTATCTACCAAGCTCACTTGTATCTACAAAGCTCTCACTTGTATCTACCAAGCTCACTTGTATCTACCAAGCTCTCACTTGTATCTACCAAGCTCACCTGTATCTACCAAGCTCACCTGTATCTACCAAGCTCCCACTTGTATCTACCAAGCTCACCTGTATCTACCAAGCTCACCTGTATCTACCAAGCTCACTTGTATCTACCAAGTTCACTTGTATCTACCAAGTTCACCTGTATCTACCAAGCTCACCTGTATCTACCAAGCTCTCACTTGTATCTACCAAGCTCCCACTTGTATATACCAAGCTCACTTGTATCTACCAAGTTCACCTGTATCTACCAAGCTCACCTGTATCTACCAAGTTCACTTGTATCTACCAAGCTCTACCAAGCTCACCTGTATCTACCAAGCTCACTTGTATCTACCAAGCTCTGCCAAGCTCACCTGTATCTACCAAGCTCACCTGTATCTACCAAGCTCACCTGTATCTACCAAGCTCACTTGTATCTACCAAGCTCACTTGTATCTACCAAGCTCACCTGTATCTACCAAGCTATCACCTGTATCTACCAAGCTCACTTGTATCTACCAAGCTCACTTGTATCTACCAAGCTCACTTGTATCTACCAAGTTCACTTGTATCTCAATGAATAACTGATAGACATATTTAAAAATGCACTATTTTTAACTCATAAAACATTGTATTTTAAGAAAAATGAAGTTGTATTACCTCTACGTGGCTTTCGAATACATATTCAATCATATGAAGTGTAACATTTTCCCGGTTGAAGTAATAGACCAGGAAACACAAGTTTTTCTCTTTAAACAATGATCTTATCCTAAATGCCAATGAATCCGTTTAAAATGACGTTACTCACTCTAACAACCATTATTGGTGGAGTTGCTTTAGTAGAAATTTAACATATACAATAGTAGTTATTGATGTCAAACTGTTTGTGTAACCTGCGCAAAACACATCTTTCAACTCTTTCATTTATAACGATTTGGTACATTAGAAATTGACCGATAAACTAGTATAAACGACGTTGACAAGATATTGTGCTTTACATAAAATGGAGTATGAGTTATTGGGTGCTTTTGTGGACATTTCTGTCTAGTAGTAGTCGAGATACAAGCCTTTGAAATGAGCTGGGTCAAATGTCGTTGCTACCCTTCTTGGTATTATAATATACTATAGCGGTTTGTGGACATTTTCGAACAATGATCTTTACAAGTCCATGTGCCGATGATCGGTGTTTTTCTACTTTCCTGGGGTTGGGGTTGAGTTGAGGAACAATCATTCACACAACTCATCCTTATGACGTATATGAATGCCATATGTTTGGAGCATGATATATTAAAAAACAGCTTGCAGCAGGTCATAATAAGCAACAGTTTAATATAAGTTGTGTTTGATTTCCCGTAGCAAGTAATGTTTCCCAACCTTTTTTCACAGTTTCAATGCAAATGTCTGTCCATAAGTATAGCGCCATTTGTTCCCCTATATGAATTTTTTTTTATTGTAAATTTGTTCTTATCATTAAATAAATATGGCTGGTACACGACTTACTTGACGTTAAGCAACAATCAATCAATAAAAATAGTAATACAACATAAGTTATAGGTATAATGTAGAATTACTAGGTGTGTCATGCATTTCTTTTTTTTTAAAGCCGGTTATAGTAATCTGTCTTGATCAAAAATAGAATCAGGCGAATTTGCTCCACCGACAAATCTTTGAAAAAAAGATTGGGTCAACTTAAAAATAATTTGAAAAGAAGGGGATACAAACAAAGTATTATCAAGAAGAGTTTTAACAAAGCTAATAACATCTCCAGGAGCAGTTTACTTCAGTACAAAGAAAAACAGAAATGTAAAAGAACCCCTTGTGTCCTCACATACCATCCTTGTCTGAGAAGCAGCTTCAACACCATTCGTGGGCATTGGACATCCGTCGAAAAAAATTCCAAACTGTCCAAAGTCTTTCCTGAGCCTCCCATGGTTGCCTTCAAACAACCAAACACCAAACAGTCTGAGAAACCTGTTGGTGCGGGCAGAGATGTCAAAGCCTAACACAACTATAGGCAATAGTCACTCTTGTGGAGACAAACGCTGCAAATGTTGTAAACATATGCAACACTCGTCATCGTATACTAGTAAGGTCACCGGAAAACAGTACTAAATATTTTGTACTGTTAATTGCAAGAGTGCAAATGTTATTTACATTCTTGAGTGTTCCGTTTGTGGCCTCCAATACGTTGGCGAGTCTAAGCAGCCCTTCCACAAACGCCTGAATGGACACAGGAGTGACCTTACAAAAAAGACATTTCTTCCTGTGAGCCAGCACTCCAGACTGTCTGACCACAGTCTCGAGGATTTCAACAGAATGAAAATCCTCATCATTGAACAGAACTGTCTGTGGAGTGATTTTCAACGTGAGAATCGGGAAAGATTTTGGATTAAAGAACTCCGTGTTTTATATCCGGACGGTACTAACAGAAAACAATAGGTTTTTATGTATATTTTCTATCACAGTGTTTATAGTTAACGAATATTTTACTACTGTCACAACGTTAAAGATTTGTGCTCACCACCTTTTATTAACGATTATCCTTAGCATTCTCAAATGCGTCACACTTTACCAGGTGACAATTATACCATCCTATCTTTACAGTGAAATGAGGGAGTTCAAGATTTTTAATACGTCACACTTTGTCACCTGACTATTTAGTGAGTGGTAATTATACCATCCTATCTTTACAGTGAAATGAGGGAGTTCAAGATTTTTAATACGTCACACTTTGTCACCTGACTATTTAGTGAGTTGTAATTATAAAGGACGAAGTCCTTATAACGGTAGGCTGTCCGATTTTTCCTTCTATATCGATAGCCAAATATCTGTTCACCGGAAGTTTAAAAAAAAATCAATTGAAAATTTAGAAACGCAAAAGAAATATATTTCAATGAAAAATTTCCAATTCTTTATTTATTTACCCTATGCAAAATCGAAATAAACTTGAAATAAAATTCTAATAAAAAAATCTCTCTACGAAACTCCCGACGGAAGAGCGGCGTACAGTGGGTAAAATGAGCCATAACAAATCGACTACAAACTTCATTCAAAATAAAAGATAATACCTTCACCGGACGCAATTACGAACGAAATAAAAAGCATGTCTTCTAATTGTTCCTTCTAAACATAAATTAAAAAAAATCTTTTATAAATAGATACCCCGCTAAATTACTCGTGTTTTGGGAGAAAATTATTCATGCGCAGTTGTTGAATGTTGCAGACGACGGGTTTTCATATTTGTAAACAGAAAACGATCGACAATTGCACTTGGAATCTATCGCTAAAATTCATTGAGGTACGCATATTTTGTTATCTTATGCCTGTAATTGGAAAGAATATGATCTCCTGGTTCTATGCATATGTAGAACACATTGAAATTAAAACAAAAACAGTCAATATAATACATTTCCTTACCTTGATCTATCCCAAAATGTCAAAATCCGTGATGTACCTTATTCATTGAAGAGTCCAAGGAATTCCAAATGCAAACTGGCACACTTTTATGGTATGGATAAAGGAAAGGTTTTTATTTCATGTGTATTATATACAAATGGATATGTGAACGTAAATGAATGAATGCTCTTTCAATTTTAACAGTTGTCATTAAATAATTTACACTAGAAAGGTTATTATGATGTCGTTCGAAATTGTGTCCGGATCTAGGTCACAGAGTGACTAGAACGGGGTCATGAAAATCTGTTTAAAACCCGTAACAATGCATTGAATAATATATGGGCTATGATTCAAAAGGAATATTGGTGTTTAATCTGAAATATGAACATGCAATCAGCTTCATCAATTTGGTCAAATTTATTGTCAAATGTCAATATCATCGAAATTGTTCGTAATTGCGTCCGGTGAGGCTAACGTGTACGGATCTTCGTATTATTAAAATTTTAGGACTTCGTCCTTCAAACAGGTTGCCTGTCTCATATTACCATCTAATCTTTACAAACTCAGTCTAACTTTGATAGACACTGAGGAAGGTCATTTGTTGATCGAAAATTTTGTCAATATATTTTTGTAACATCTTCACACCTAGCTTTAAAACATTTCTCAACGTAAAATCTACGATGTGTATCATGAAAACAACCTAACATGTCATCAAAGAGGTAGGCTACTTAACAATGGCAATATGCAGAGTAAAATATAATTTCCTGAATTTTAATCAATGACCTTTTTGTACCAATCTTGAAAGTGTACAAGTAGAGTTTTAAGATACAAAATAGTTACTAGAAGCCGTCAATCGTCGAAGGACAGACATCTCAATAACCAATAGAAAAACGACGAAAAGTCAAGCATTGGTTCACAAAACAGATCCCCACTAAAAACCGGAAGTGTAAGCAGTTGATGACCAATTAGTGGCATCAATCGTGTTCCTGTTAAACGACAGGAACATCATCTAATTTGAGAATCGTGTTAATATATATATATATATATATATATATATATAAACGTCTAAAATGGTTTGTAAAACAACACCAAGTACACAAAACAAAGTGATAAAGAATTAAACACTTATATATATATAGGCTACTTCATATTTGGGATGTTTTATCAATGAAGACAAAAGCTATGAGTAACCAGTCAAGTCATAGGCGAGATATTTCATGTCGTATGTTCAAATATACGAGCCAGCTGTTCAATTAAACTGTTTTTTTGTTCATACACCATATTTGTATAAATATATGCGTGCATTGTCACTATTGACATTTTGCCCTCAATCATAAAGGTCACTACTGTGCAAATATCTGACAAGACTATATTTTAAAGTGGATGCAAATCACACACAACACTTTTGAAATAGATAAATATGCTACTTTTTGTGAAATGATATATATAACTAATGCATGTTTTGGTTTTAGCAAGGCGGCTTGAGTATATGGGTGTTTATTGTCACTTTTACTGAATACAGTCGGCCTGTCGTTAGTCACACAAGCTGTAAATACAGTCGGCCTGTCGTTAGTCACCCATGCTGTATCAATACACGTTGCCGCTGGTAGGAACCAAATTCACTATCTAGAGGTGATTTGTACTGATTACATATGTAATTGTAAATACAACTGGAATTCAATCGAGGACACGGAGGACTCTAAGCTATATATATATTACAATTTTGGGATACTGAATGTTGTTTTAAACGTCACTACCATCCAATCATGTGTTAGCAAACTTCAATTTAAACGTCACTACCATCCAATCATGTGTTAGCAAACTTCAATTTAAACGTCACTACCATCCAATCATATGTTAGCAAACTTCAATTTAAACGTCACTACCATCCAATCATGTGTTAGCAAACTTCAATTTAAACGTCATTACCATCCAATCATGTGTTAGCAAACTTCAATTTAAACGTCACTACCATCCAATCATGTGTTAGCAAACTTCAATTTAAACGTCATTACCATCCAATCATGTGTTAGCAAACTTCAATTTAAACGTCACTACCATCCAATCATGTGTTAGCAAACTTCAATTGAAACGTCACTACCATCCAATCATGTGTTAGCAAACTTCAATTGAAACGTCACTACCATCCAATCATATGTTAGCAAACTTCAATTTAAACGTCACTACCATCCAATCATGTGTTAGCAAACTTCAATTTAAACGTCACTACCATCCAATCATATGTTAGCAAACTTCAATTTAAACGTCACTACCATCCAATCATGTGTTAGCAAACTTCAATTTAAACGTCATTACCATCCAATCATGTGTTAGCAAACTTCAATTTAAACGTCACTACCATCCAATCATGTGTTAGCAAACTTCAATTTAAACGTCATTACCATCCAATCATGTGTTAGCAAACTTCAATTTAAACGTCACTACCATCCAATCATGTGTTAGCAAACTTCAATTTAAACGTCACTACCATCCAATCATATGTTAGCAAACTTCAATTTAAACTGCAGTTTAATTATTCTTCTGTTAATGCGTAGAAGGCGTGTACCATTTATCAGCATACAAAGTGCGTACATTTTATCTGCGTAAGACGTGCGTATCTTTTATCTGTGTAGAAAATACGTACCTTTTATCGGCGTACCACATGTTTGCATATAAAGTATGTGCCTTTTTATCTCTATTCTTGAAAAAGTGAAACATCTATGCTATATTAAATATATTTTTCTTTTAATTATGATTTTCCCGTGCTTACTGAAACATTTATGCTATGTTAAATATATATTTCTTTTAATTATGATTTTCCCGTGCTTACTGAAACATTTATGCTATGTTAAATATATATTTCTTTTAATTATGATTTTCCCGTGCTTACTGAAACATCTATGCTATGTTAAATATATATTTCTTTTAATTATGATTTTCCCGTGCTTACTGAAACATCTATGCTATGTTAAATATATATTATCGGATTAAAAGATGATATGTAGACATGCACATTATACAATGATGATGATAGTGTGACGTATATAGGTGTACGTCAGTAGTATTACGTCAAATATTTTATTGTATGGGATAAAAGAAAGTTTTCATTGATATTATATAATTGTTAACATTAATATATGATAGATTCAGATCGACGTCCAGTCTCTAATCGACGTCCGCTCCTCAACTGATTTGACTTTTATTCATTGAACGTCTAGTGCCTCTGATCTGAGTCTTACATATATATTATGAGAGTAGTTACAAATAAATAATTCAATATTTTATTTACTTAAAATTAATCCTCTTGTGTAATTTTACCTGAATTATTGGATACCAAATAATTAATTACTATAGTAATTACTTGTTTGAATATTTTTGTTAGATCTCAAAAGATGTTGTGATATTTTAAAGATAAAATCATAACTGACATTGAATTCAAGTAGCACATAACTACATGGGTGAAATGCACTAAATATTAAGGTAGATATCCCGCCACTACTCTTTTCTGTAAAGAAAGAAACACCTTTTGTGATTGTTCTTCTCCCAATTATGATAAAAATATACAATATTATGTAACGATCTAAAATATTTGAGCAAATCAATGTGATGTTGGTTGATTACTAGATCATGTTAAGAGCAGATCAATGTGATGTTGGTTGATGACTAGATCATGTTAAGAGCAGATCAATGTGATGTCGGTTGATGGCTAGATCATGTTAAGAGCAGATCAATGTGATGTTGGTTGATGACTAGATCATGTTAAGAGCAGATCAATGTGATGTTGGTTGATGACTAGATCATGTTAAGAGCAGATCAATGTGATGTTGGTTGATGACTAGATCATGTTAAGAGCAGATCAATGTGATGTCAGTTGATGACTAGATCATGTTAAGAGCAGATCAATGTGATGTCGGTTGATGACTAGATCATGTTAAGAGCAGATCAATGTGATGTCGGTTGATGACTAGATCATGTTAAGAGCAGATCAATGTGATGTTGGTTGATGGCTAGATCATGTTAAGAGCAGATCAATGTGATGTTGGTTGATGACTAGATCATGTTAAGAGCAGATCAATGTGATGTTGGTTGATGACTAGATCATGTTAAGAGCAGATCAATGTGATGTCAGTTGATGACTAGATCATGTTAAGAGCAGATCAATGTGATGTCGGTTGATGACTAGATCATGTTAAGAGCAGATCAATGTGATGTCGGTTGATGACTAGATCATGTTAAGAGCAGATCAATGTGATGTTGGTTGATGGCTAGATCATGTTAAGAGCAGATCAATGTGATGTTGGTTGATGACTAGATCATGTTAAGAGCAGATCAATGTGATGTTGGTTGATGACTAGATCATGTTAAGAGCAGATCAATGTGATGTCGGTTGATGACTAGATCATGTTAAGAGCAGATCAATGTGATGTTGGTTGATGACTAGATCATGTTAAGAGCAGATCAATGTGATGTCAGTTGATGGCTAGATCATGTTAAGAGCAGATCAATGTGATGTCGGTTGATGACTAGATCATGTTAAGAGCAGATCAATGTGATGTTGGTTGATGACTAGATCATGTTAAGAGCAGATCAATGTGATGTCGGTTGATGGCTAGATCATGTTAAGAGCAGATCAATGTGATGGTGGTTGATGACTAGATCATGTTAAGAGCAGATCAATGTGATGTTGGTTGATGACTAGATCATGTTAAGAGCAGATCAATGTGATGTCGGTTGATGACTAGATCATGTTAAGAGCAGATCAATGTGATGTCGGTTGATGGCTAGATCATGTTAAGAGCAGATCAATGTGATGTCAGTTGATGACTAGATCATGTTAAGAGCAGATCAATGTGATGTCAGTTGATGACTAGATCATGTTAAGAGCAGATCAATGTGATGTCGGTTGATGACTAGATCATGTTAAGAGCAGATCAATGTGATGTTGGTTGATGACTAGATCATGTTAAGAGCAGATCAATGTGATGTCGGTTGATGACTAGATCATGTTAAGAGCAGATCAATGTGATGTCGGTTGATGACTAGATCATGTTAAGAGCAGATCAATGTGATGTCGGTTGATGACTAGATCATGTTAAGAGCAGATCAATGTGATGTCGGTTGATGACTAGATCATGTTAAGAGCAGATCAATGTGATGTTGGTTGATGACTAGATCATGTTAAGAGCAGATCAATGTGATGTCAGTTGATGACTAGATCATGTTAAGAGCAGATCAATGTGATGTCGGTTGATGGCTAGATAATGTTAAGAGCAGATCAATGTGATGTCAGTTGATGACTAGATCATGTTAAGAGCAGATCAATGTGATGTCGGTTGATGGCTAGATCATGTTAAGAGCAGATCAATGTGATGTCGGTTGATGACTAGATCATGTTAAGAGCAGATCAATGTGATGTCAGTTGATGATTAGATCATGTTAAGAGCAGATCAATGTGATGTTGGTTGATGACTAGATCATGTTAAGAGCAGATCAATGTGATGTTGGTTGATGACTAGATCATGTTAAGAGCAGATCAATGTGATGTTGGTTGATGACTAGATCATGTTAAGAGCAGATCAATGTGATGTCGGTTGATGACTAGATCATGTTAAGAGCAGATCAATGTGATGTCGGTTGATGGCTAGATCATGTTAAGAGCAGATCAATGTGATGTTGGTTGATGGCTAGATCATGTTAAGAGCAGATCAATGTGATGTTGGTTGATGACTAGATCATGTTAAGAGCAGATCAATGTGATGTTGGTTGATGACTAGATCATGTTAAGAGCAGATCAATGTGATGTCGGTTGATGACTAGATCATGTTAAGAGCAGATCAATGTGATGTCAGTTGATGACTAGATCATGTTAAGAGCAGATCAATGTGATGTCGGTTGATGACTAGATCATGTTAAGAGCAGATCAATGTGATGTTGGTTGATGACTAGATCATGTTAAGAACAGATCAATGTGATGTCAGTTGATGGCTAGATCATGTTAAGAGCAGATCAATGTGATGTCGGTTGATGGCTAGATCATGTTAAAAGCAGATCAATGTGATGTTGGTTGATGGCTAGATCATGTTAAGAGCAGATCAATGTGATGTTGGTTGATGGCTAGATCATGTTAAGAGCAGATCAATGTGATGTTGGTTGATGACTAGATCATGTTAAGAGCAGATCAATGTGATGTTGGTTGATGGCTAGATCATGTTAAGAGCAGATCAATGTGATGTTGGTTGATGGCTAGATCATGTTAAGAGCAGATCAATGTGATGTTGGTTGATGACTAGATCATGTTAAGAGCAGATCAATGTGATGTCGGTTGATGACTAGATCATGTTAAGAGCAGATCAATGTGATGTTGGTTGATGACTAGATCATGTTAAGAGCAGATCAATGTGATGTCGGTTGATGGTTAGATCATGTTAAGAGCAGATCAATGTGATGTCGGTTGATGACTAGATCATGTTAAGAGCAGATCAATGTGATTTCAGTTGATGACTAGATCATGTTAAGAGCAGATCAATGTGATGTTGGTTGATGACTAGATCATGTTAAGAGCAGATCAATGTGATGTTGGTTGATGACTAGATCATGTTAAGAGCAGATCAATGTGATGTCGGTTGATGACTAGATCATGTTAAGAGCAGATCAATGTGATGTCAGTTGATGGCTAGATCATGTTAAGAGCAGATCAATGTGATGTCGGTTGATGGCTAGATCATGTTAAGAGCAGATCAATGTGATGTCAGTTGATGGCTAGATCATGTTAAGAGCAGATCAATGTGATGTTGGTTGATGGCTAGATCATGTTAAGAGCAGATCAATGTGATGTCAGTTGATGGCTAGATCATGTTAAGAGCAGATCAATGTGATGTCGGTTGATGACTAGATCATGGTAAGAGCAGATCAATGTGATGTTGGTTGATGACTAGATCATGTTAAGAGCAGATCAATGTGATGTTGGTTGATGACTAGATCATGTTAAGAGCAGATCAATGTGATGTCGGTTGATGACTAGATCATGTTAAGAGCAGATCAATGTGATGTTGGTTGATAACTAGATCATGTTAAGAGCAGATCAATGTGATGTCGGTTGATGGCTAGATCATGTTAAGAGCAGATCAATGTGATGTTGGTTGATAACTAGATCATGTTAAGAGCAGATCAATGTGATGTTGGTTGATGACTAGATCATGTTAAGAGCAGATCAATGTGATGTTGGTTGATGGCTAGATCATGTTAAGAGCAGATCAATGTGATGTCGGTTGATGACTAGATCATGTTAAGAGCAGATCAATGTGATGTTGGTTGATGACTAGACCATGTTAAGAGCAGATCAATGTGATGTTGGTTGATGGCTAGATCATGTTAAGAGCAGATCAATGTGATGTCGGTTGATGACTAGATCATGTTAAGAGCAGATCAATGTGATGTTGGTTGATGACTAGATCATGTTAAGAGCAGATCAATGTGATGTCGGTTGATGACTAGATCATGTTAAGAGCAGATCAATGTGATGTTGGTTGATGACTAGATCATGTTAAGAGCAGATCAATGTGATGTCGGTTGATGACTAGATCATGTTAAGAGCAGATCAATGTGATGTCAGTTGATGGCTAGATCATGTTAAGAGCAGATCAATGTGATGTTGGTTGATGACTAGATCATGTTAAGAGCAGATCAATGTGATGTCGGTTGATGACTAGATCATGTTAAGAGCAGATCAATGTGATGTCGGTTGATGACTAGATCATGTTAAGAGCAGATCAATATGATGTCGGTTGGTGACTAGATCATGTTAAGAGCAGATCAATGTGATGTTGGTTGATGACTAGATCATGTTAAGAGCAGATCAATGTGATGTCGGTTGATGGCTAGATCATGTTAAGAGCAGATCAATGTGATGTCGGTTGATGACTAGATCATGTTAAGAGCAGATCAATGTGATGTCAGTTGATGATTAGATCATGTTAAGAGCAGATCAATGTGATGTTGGTTGATGACTAGATCATGTTAAGAGCAGATCAATGTGATGTTGGTTGATGACTAGATCATGTTAAGAGCAGATCAATGTGATGTTGGTTGATGACTAGATCATGTTAAGAGCAGATCAATGTGATGTCGGTTGATGACTAGATCATGTTAAGAGCAGATCAATGTGATGTCGGTTGATGGCTAGATCATGTTAAGAGCAGATCAATGTGATGTTGGTTGATGGCTAGATCATGTTAAGAGCAGATCAATGTGATGTTGGTTGATGACTAGATCATGTTAAGAGCAGATCAATGTGATGTTGGTTGATGACTAGATCATGTTAAGAGCAGATCAATGTGATGTCGGTTGATGACTAGATCATGTTAAGAGCAGATCAATGTGATGTCGGTTGATGACTAGATCATGTTAAGAGCAGATCAATGTGATGTCGGTTGATGACTAGATCATGTTAAGAGCAGATCAATGTGATGTTGGTTGATGACTAGATCATGTTAAGAACAGATCAATGTGATGTCAGTTGATGGCTAGATCATGTTAAGAGCAGATCAATGTGATGTCGGTTGATGGCTAGATCATGTTAAAAGCAGATCAATGTGATGTTGGTTGATGGCTAGATCATGTTAAGAGCAGATCAATGTGATGTTGGTTGATGGCTAGATCATGTTAAGAGCAGATCAATGTGATGTTGGTTGATGACTAGATCATGTTAAGAGCAGATCAATGTGATGTTGGTTGATGGCTAGATCATGTTAAGAGCAGATCAATGTGATGTTGGTTGATGGCTAGATCATGTTAAGAGCAGATCAATGTGATGTTGGTTGATGACTAGATCATGTTAAGAGCAGATCAATGTGATGTCGGTTGATGACTAGATCATGTTAAGAGCAGATCAATGTGATGTTGGTTGATGACTAGATCATGTTAAGAGCAGATCAATGTGATGTCGGTTGATGGTTAGATCATGTTAAGAGCAGATCAATGTGATGTCGGTTGATGACTAGATCATGTTAAGAGCAGATCAATGTGATTTCAGTTGATGACTAGATCATGTTAAGAGCAGATCAATGTGATGTTGGTTGATGACTAGATCATGTTAAGAGCAGATCAATGTGATGTTGGTTGATGACTAGATCATGTTAAGAGCAGATCAATGTGATGTCGGTTGATGACTAGATCATGTTAAGAGCAGATCAATGTGATGTCAGTTGATGGCTAGATCATGTTAAGAGCAGATCAATGTGATGTCGGTTGATGGCTAGATCATGTTAAGAGCAGATCAATGTGATGTCAGTTGATGGCTAGATCATGTTAAGAGCAGATCAATGTGATGTTGGTTGATGGCTAGATCATGTTAAGAGCAGATCAATGTGATGTCAGTTGATGGCTAGATCATGTTAAGAGCAGATCAATGTGATGTCGGTTGATGACTAGATCATGGTAAGAGCAGATCAATGTGATGTTGGTTGATGACTAGATCATGTTAAGAGCAGATCAATGTGATGTTGGTTGATGACTAGATCATGTTAAGAGCAGATCAATGTGATGTCGGTTGATGACTAGATCATGTTAAGAGCAGATCAATGTGATGTTGGTTGATAACTAGATCATGTTAAGAGCAGATCAATGTGATGTCGGTTGATGGCTAGATCATGTTAAGAGCAGATCAATGTGATGTTGGTTGATAACTAGATCATGTTAAGAGCAGATCAATGTGATGTTGGTTGATGACTAGATCATGTTAAGAGCAGATCAATGTGATGTTGGTTGATGGCTAGATCATGTTAAGAGCAGATCAATGTGATGTCGGTTGATGACTAGATCATGTTAAGAGCAGATCAATGTGATGTTGGTTGATGACTAGACCATGTTAAGAGCAGATCAATGTGATGTTGGTTGATGGCTAGATCATGTTAAGAGCAGATCAATGTGATGTCGGTTGATGACTAGATCATGTTAAGAGCAGATCAATGTGATGTTGGTTGATGACTAGATCATGTTAAGAGCAGATCAATGTGATGTCGGTTGATGACTAGATCATGTTAAGAGCAGATCAATGTGATGTTGGTTGATGACTAGATCATGTTAAGAGCAGATCAATGTGATGTCGGTTGATGACTAGATCATGTTAAGAGCAGATCAATGTGATGTCAGTTGATGGCTAGATCATGTTAAGAGCAGATCAATGTGATGTTGGTTGATGACTAGATCATGTTAAGAGCAGATCAATGTGATGTTGGTTGATGACTAGATCATGTTAAGAGCAGATCAATGTGATGTCGGTTGATGACTAGATCATGTTAAGAGCAGATCAATATGATGTCGGTTGGTGACTAGATCATGTTAAGAGCAGATCAATGTGATGTTGGTTGATGACTAGATCATGTTAAGAGCAGATCAATGTGATGTCGGTTGATGACTAGATCATGTTAAGAGCAGATCAATGTGATGTTGGTTGATGACTAGATCATGTTAAGAGCAGATCAATGTGATGTCGGTTGATGACTAGATCATGTTAAGAGCAGATCAATGTGATGTTGGTTGATGACTAGATCATGTTAAGAGCAGATCAATGTGATGTCGGTTGATGACTAGATCATGTTAAGAGCAGATCAATGTGATGTTGGTTGATGGCTAGATCATGTTAAGAGCAGATCAATGTGATGTCGGTTGATGACTAGATCATGTTAAGAGCAGATCAATGTGATGTCAGTTGATGGCTAGATCATGTTAAGAGCAGATCAATGTGATGTTGGTTGATGACTAGATCATGTTAAGAGCAGATCAATGTGATGTTGGTTGATGACTAGATCATGTTAAGAGCAGATCAATGTGATGTCGGTTGATGACTAGATCATGTTAAGAGCAGATCAATATGATGTCGGTTGATGACTAGATCATGTTAAGAGCAGATCAATGTGATGTTGGTTGATGGCTAGATCATGTTAAGAGCAGATCAATGTGATGTTGGTTGATGACTAGATCATGTTAAGAGCAGATCAATGTGATGTTGGTTGATGACTAGATCATGTTAAGAGCAGATCAATGTGATGTCGGTTGATGACTAGATCATGTTAAGAGCAGATCAATGTGATGTTGGTTGATGACTAGATCATGTTAAGAGCAGATCAATGTGATGTTGGTTGATGACTAGATCATGTTAAGAGCAGATCAATGTGATGTCGGTTGATGACTAGATCATGTTAAGAGCAGATCAATGTGATGTCGGTTGATGGCTAGATCATGTTAAGAGCAGATCAATGTGATGTCGGTTGATGGCTAGATCATGTTAAGAGCAGATCAATGTGATGTTGGTTGATGACTAGATCATGTTAAGAGCAGATCAATGTGATGTTGGTTGATGGCTAGATCATGTTAAGAGCAGATCAATGTGATGTCGGTTGATGACTAGATCATGTTAAGAGCAGATCAATGTGGTGTTGGTTGATGACTAGATCATGTTAAGAGCAGATCAATGTGATGTTGGTTGATGATTAGATCATGTTAAAAGCAGATCAATGTGATGTTGGTTGATGACTAGATCATGTTAAGAGCAGATCAATGTGATGTCGGTTGATGACTAGATCATGTTAAGGGCAGATCAATGTGATGTCGGTTGATGGCTAGATCATGTTAAGAGCAGATCAATGTGATGTCGGTTGATGACTAGATCATGTTAAGAGCAGATCAATGTGATGTCGGTTGATGACTAGATCATGTTAAGAGAACAATATTTCGGCAGTATTTACCACTAGAAGAAGTTTACAAACAGATCAATGTGATGTCGGTTGATGACTAGATCATGTTAAGAGCAGATCAATGTGATGTTGGTTGATGACTAGATCATGTTAAGAGCAGATCAATGTGATGTTGGTTGATGATTAGATCATGTTAAAAGCAGATCAATGTGATGTTGGTTGATGACTAGATCATGTTAAGAGCAGATCAATGTGATGTCGGTTGATGACTAGATCATGTTAAGGGCAGATCAATGTGATGTCGGTTGATGGCTAGATCATGTTAAGAGCAGATCAATGTGATGTCGGTTGATGACTAGATCATGTTAAGAGCAGATCAATGTGATGTCGGTTGATGACTAGATCATGTTAAGAGAACAATATTTCGGCAGTATTTACCACTAGAAGAAGTTTACAAACAATCGGTCAAATGAAAATACTGCCTCTAACATGGGCCTTCTGACCTCTGTTTTTGATAGCCACGTGTATAGGACGAGATGGTAGATCACGTCGAAATAATGTGTCTTACAACGTGCCACCACGCTCATGTCTCAAATATTGTTGTTCATTAGGAACAACTGCAGTTAATAAAGAAAGCTTAAACAATGATGGTCATTAATTTACCAACAACAACAATCATCACTCGCCACAACTCATTGAACATAAAAAAGACCGCGAAATATCACGTTGTAAATCCAGGTTCTGGTTTGGAAGAGAAAACGTAGCGGATTAAAACATGTTTATTGGATCCTAAGACTACCCTCAAGTTTGCATTAACTTTCATTGAGCTCGGTATTCACGGAACAAAGGCATGTATTTTTTACGTCATGTCCTAAAGATGGTCGAACAGGGTATATGATTCGATTCGACCCGCACGACCAGTGGAGAATCCTTTCAAAGGAGTCATACTCCATGACAGAGAAACTAAGGTCATATTTTTATTTTTATACAGTAAATACTATATAAAATGAGCCCTGAAGAAACTGGGCTCCCATGTAGTTTTAATTATTTTTTTACATGAAAAACAGTTTTCACAGAAATAAATCAAAGAAAAAAATGCTTTATTTATTTTGATATCAATATTCTTAAGATCTTAGTACAGAGAAACTATATCAAAGCAAAATGGCAAAAGTTGAAATATTGAATTGTAATCTGAGAATCAGTCGTTGACATTTTCTATAAGATTCCTGTTACGGAAGAAACGCTACATTTAATCTAATACATAATGGTAATAATCCTGACGTGTTTCTGATTAATACAATATTACATACACCTACAACAATAAGTTATATCAAGTCACGGAGGACTTATACAATTTTTTGTTTTTTTGTTATATAAATTAACTTGCGAGAAAAAAAATTGACATCGAGTACACTGTACTCAGAATTCAGTTACACACTACACTCCTGATAATGATAGTTCTACATAGCATGTAAATAAATGGCACCGTCCGTTACGATGTTCGGTTCGCCTTAATCCAGTTGTTTGTAGGAGGACTCGTGTCTTATTTACGTTATTTGTCTTTGTTGGCGTATAGTGGTGTTCAACACATATTGTGTTGTGTTTTAGGTTTCTTTTTCATCGTCTTGTGTATCATATGCCGCCAGTTTTTCTTCGTCTTGTGCATCATATGCCGCCAGTTTTTCTTCGTCTTGTGTATCATATGCTGCCAGTTTTTCTTCGTCTTGTGTATCATATGCCGCCAGTTTTTCTTCGTCTTGTGTATCATATGCTGCCAGTTTTTCTTCGTCTTGTGTATCATATGCTGCCAGTTTTTCTTCGTCTTGTGTATCATATGCCGCCAGTTTTTCTTCGTCTTGTGTATCATATGTTGCCAGTTTTTCTTCGTCTTGTGTATCATATGCCGCCAGTTTTTCTTCGTCTTGTGTATCATATGCCGCCAGTTTTTCGTCGTCTTGTGTATCATATGCCGCCAGTTTTTCTTCGTCTTGTGTATCATATGCTGCCAGTTTTTCTTCGTCTTGTGTATCATATGCCGCCAGTTTTTCTTCGTCTTGTGATTAATATGCCGCCAGTTTTTCTTCGTCTTGTGTATCATATGCTGCCAGTTTTTCTTCGTCTTGTGTATCATATGCTGCCAGTTTTTATTCGTCTTGTGTATCATATGCCGCCAGTTTTTCTTCGTCTTGTGTATCATATGCTGCCAGTTTTTCTTCGTCTTGTGTATCATATGTTGCCAGTTTTTCTTCGTCTTGTGCATCATATGCTGCCAGTTTTTCTTCGTCTTGTGTATCATATGCTGCCAGTTTTTCTTCGTCTTGTGCATCATATGCCGCCAGTTTTTCTTCGTCTTGTGTATCATATGCTGCCAGTTTTTCTTCGTCTTGTGTATCATATGCTGCCAGTTTTTCTTCGTCTTGTGTATCATATGCTGCCAGTTTTTCTTCGTCTTGTGTATCATATGTTGCCAGTTTTTCTTCGTCTTGTGTATCATATGCCGCCAGTTTTTCTTCGTCTTGTGTATCATATGCCGCCAGTTTTTCTTCGTCTTGTGTATCATATGCCGCCAGTTTTTCTTCGTCTTGTGTATCATATGCTGCCAGTTTTTCTTCGTCTTGTGTATCATATGCCGCCAGTTTTTCTTCGTCTTGTGTATCATATGCCGCCAGTTTTTCTTCGTCTTGTGTATCATATGGTGCCAGTTTTTATTCGTCTTGTGTATCATATGCCGCCAGTTTTTCTTCGTCTTGTGTATCATATGCTGCCAGTTTTTCTTCGTCTTGTGTATCATATGTTGCCAGTTTTTCTTCGTCTTGTGTATCATATGCTGCCAGTTTTTCTTCGTCTTGTGTATCATATGCTGCCAGTTTTTCTTCGTCTTGTGTATCATATGCTGCCAGTTTTCCTTCGTCTTGTGTATCATATGCCGCCAGTTTTTCTTCGTCTTGTGTATCATATGCTGCCAGTTTTTCTTCGTCTTGTGTATCATATGCTGCCAGTTTTTCTTCGTCTTGTGTATCATATGCCGCCAGTTTTTCTTCGTCTTGTGTATCATATGCTGCCAGTTTTTCTTCGTCTTGTGTATCATATGCCGCCAGTTTTTCTTCGTCTTGTGTATCATATGCTGCCAGTTTTTCTTCGTCTTGTGTATCATATGTCGCCAGTTTTTCTTCGTCTTGTGTATCATATGCTGCCAGTTTCTCTTCGTCTTGTGTATCATATGCTGCCAGTTTCTCTTCGTCTTGTGTATCATATGCCGCCAGTTTTTCTTCGTCTTGTGTATCATATGCTGCCAGTTTTTCTTCGTCTTGTGTATCATATGCTGCCAGTTTTTCTTCGTCTTGTGTATCATATGCTGCCAGTTTCTCTGAATTGTCTCTTTGGTATTCTCTAACGTTTATTTACAACATAAGTCTATCAGTATCAGTGCTACTATCCAACATAATATGAATAACTCTACTTCCGGAGTACTTGACTTCACAACCGGTTTTTAGTGGGGATTCGTGTTACTCAATCTTTGTTGTTATGTGTAGTGTTTTGTAGAACATTGCCGTAGTCGTGATCGTATGGTAGTTGGATTTACAACTACATATGCAGTCAGTACCTATAACCACTAACGTTGTGAGTTCGAATACCACTCAGGAGATACAACATTATGTGATACAGTTTGTCAGTGACTTACGACAGGTCGGTGGTTTTTTCCGGGTACTCCAGTTTCCTCCACCATTAAAACTGACCGTCACGATATAACTGAAATAGTGTTGAAAGTGGCATTAAACACCATAAGCCAACCTATCCATCATTGTATTGCCTGTCCTTCCATTTACGGTTTCTGGTTACCCCTTTTGTATCTTCAAACTTGTCTTACACGTGGTGTAAATCAGAGGTGAAGGTTTTAAATTGTTTCAAATTCCAATCACACATAAACCTCATTCAAAACTCATGATATTATAATCACTCAAAGCCAAAGAATTTTCAAGACAGGAAAAGTGTATAAAGATGCCAAAGGGGTAATCATAAGCCGTCAATCGAAGAAGCACAGATAATACAATGGCCAAAAGAAAAAGGACAAAAGGACATATAATACAATGGCCAAAAGAAAAAGGACAAAAGGACATATAATACAATGGCCAAAAGAAAAAGGACAAAAGGACATATAATACAATGGCTAAAAGAAAAAGGACAAACACTAAAAACCGGGGGTGAACCCGGTAGTGTTAACAGTTCATGTGTATCATGTGACACATTGGTACACGTCATTAATAATAGTTTATGAACAAAACAGAAGATACCAAAGGATATTAAAACATCATGAATCAATAACGAGAGACAAGGCGTGGACGAAAACTATAAATAAAGAGAAAAAGACAAACAATAATCAACGTGAATAAACATGGATGGAAATCTAAAGATAACACGTGGTGTTACCCGTGTTTTAAATACAGTGTTGTCTGCCAAATACAAGGACTTCACATCTACAAATAAGGATAGAATAGTTCGTCAGTACCGGGGAAATTTATTTTTATAAATAGCACACCACACAGAAGACGTTTTACACAAGTGATGTCTTGATAGTTATATGGTAGCTGAATGTACATCTATATATTCATTCAATGCCTTCAACTACTAACGTTGTCGGTTGTATCCCCAGCCATCACGTGGTGTACTCAATATATTCTCCCCTGTGATATAGAATTGTTCAATAACTTGCGGCTGGTTTGTGAAGACCATGACATAACTTAAATATTATGAAAGTGGAGTTAACATCTCAAAGATTAGCCAGATTAGACATTAAATAGGAATAAATGATGACTTGACATAAAACTGTTACAACACTATATTAGGTAATTCAAGGGTAATGTTACGGTGGAAGGAAATTCCTAAAATGTTAAATGTTAGAGTTATGTAGTAGTGAAAGGAATACACACGAAAGTTGTCGGAAGCGCCTGAAGGCTAGAAATACAATCACCTTTACCAGATTTCACAACATTTCCGCTAATCATGCTTGTAATTTGGCGTAGATAATGAATTTGTACTGTGAACCGAGAGGGGCAGATTGACCTATTCCGGATGTCGACAAATTACTAGAGATCGCAATTAAAATTTATCAGGATCTTTGAATTCACAATTTAATTTTGGAAATGAAGATTGACATCAAATTTCAATACCGGAAAAAAATGAGAATTTTAGGAAACTGTTAGTATAGAAATCTTCATCCAATCCATTCTGTGAAAAGAGCAGTTCACAAAATAAATTATTAGACAGAATTGTAAACTTATGGAAATAATGTTTAGCTAGTGCGAAAACAATTGAATTAATATGAAAAAATGAACAATAACCTCTCACTTCTCAAAAGATGAACAATAACCTCTCACTTCTCAAAAGATGAACAGTAACCTCTCACTTCTCAAAAGATGAACAATAACCTCTCACTTCTCAAAAGATGAACAGTAACCTCTCACTTCTCAAAAGATGAACAGTAACCTCTCACTTCTCAAAATATGAACAGTAACCTCTCACTTCTCAAAAGATGAACAATAACCTCTCACTTCTCAAAAGATGAACAGTAACCTCTCACTTCTCAAAAGATGAACAGTAACCTCTCACTTCTCAAAAGATGAACAGTAACCTCTCACTTCTCAATAGATGAACAATAACCTCTCACTTCTCAAAAGATGAACAATAACCTCTCACTTCTCAAAAGATGAACAGTAACCTCTCACTTCTCAAAAGATGAACAGTAACCTCTCACTTCTCAAAAGATGAACAATAACCTCTCACTTCTCAAAAGATGAACAATAACCTCTCACTTCTCAAAAGATGAACAAAAACCTCTCACTTCCCAAAATGATGAACAATAACCTCTCACTTCTCTAAAGATGAACAGTAACCTCTCACTTCTCAAAAGATGAAGAGTAACCTCTCACTTCTCAAAAGATGAACAGTAACCTCTCACTTCTCAAAAGATGAACAATAACCTCTCACTTCTCAAAAGATGAACAATAACCTCTCACTTCCCAAAAGATGAACAATAACCTCTCACTTCTCTAAAGATGAACAGTAACCTCTCACTTCTCAAAAGATGAACAGTAACCTCTCACTTCTCAAAAGATGAACAGTAACCTCTCACTTCTCAAAAGATGAACAGTAACCTTTCACTTCTCAAAAGATGAACAGTAACCTCTCACTTCCCAAAAGATGAACAGTAGCCTCTCACTTCCCAAAAGATGAACAATAACCTCTCACTTCTCTAAAGATGAACAGTAACCTCTCACTTCTCAAAAGATGAACAGTAACCTCTCACTTCCCAAAAGATGAACAATAACCTCTCACTTCTCTAAAGATGAACAGTAACCTCTCACTTCTCAAAAGATGAACAGTAACCTCTCACTTCTCAAAAGATGAACAGTAACCTCTCACTTCTCAAAAGATGAACAGTAACCTCTCACTTCTCAAAAGATGAACAATAACCTCTCACTTCTCAAAAGATGAACAGTAACCTCTCACTTCTCAAAAGATGAACAATAACCTCTCACTTCTCAAAAGATGAACAATAACCTCTCACTTCTCAAAAGATGAACAATAACCTCTCACTTCTCAAAAGATGAACAATAACCTCTCACTTCTCAAAAGATGAACAGTAACCTCTCACTTCTCAAAAGATGAACAATAACCTCTCATTTCTCAAAAGATGAACAATAACCTCTCACTTCTCAAAAGATGAACAATAACCTCTCACTTCTCAAAAGATGAACAATAACCTCTCACTTCTCAAAAGATGAACAGTAACCTCTCACTTCTCAAAAGATGAACAGTAACCTCTCACTTCTCAAAAGATGAACAGTAACCTTTCACTTCTCAAAAGATGAACAGTAACCTCTCACTTCCCAAAAGATGAACAGTAGCCTCTCACTTCCCAAAAGATGAACAATAACCTCTCACTTCTCTAAAGATGAACAGTAACCTCTTACTTCTCAAAAGATGAACAGTAACCTCTCACTTCCCAAAAGATGAACAATAACCTCTCACTTCTCTAAAAATGAACAGTAACCTCTCACTTCTCAAAAGATGAACAGTAACCTCTCACTTCTCAAAAGATGAACAGTAACCTCTCACTTCTCAAAAGATGAACAGTAACCTCTCACTTCTCAAAAGATGAACAATAACCTCTCACTTCTCAAAAGATGAACAATAACCTCTCACTTCTCAAAAGATGAACAGTAACCTCTCACTTCTCAAAAGATGAACAATAACCTCTCACTTCTCAAAAGATGAACAATAACCTCTCACTTCTCAAAAGATGAACAATAACCTCTCACTTCTCAAAAGATGAACAATAACCTCTCACTTCTCAAAAGATGAACAGTAACCTCTCACTTCTCAAAAGATGAACAGTAACCTCTCACTTCTCAAAAGAGGAACAGTAACCTCTCACTTCTCAAAAGATGAACAGTAACCTCTCACTTCTCAAAAGATGAACAGTAACCTCTCACTTCTCAAAAGATGAACAGTAACCTCTCACTTCTCTAAAGATGAACAGTAACCTCTCACTTCTCAAAAGATGAACAGTAACCTCTCACTTCTCAAAAGATGAACTTCTCAATTATTGAACATATGAAGACGACGACATATAACGTCACATTAATGGCATTCCAATACATTCCCCTTTCTTGATAATTTGTATTAAATTTCAATAAATTTTAAATCGATTTCCTTGTGTAAAATTAGACTTTTTGATATAATTATTTGATCAATAAATGTTCCTGAATACTGAATAATTTCTAATTATAGAAACAATGGCGAAAACAAGATGAAGGAGATCAATGTATAATTTTCAAGATTATAATTTTCTTTATAATAACACCACTCGCCCGTTTAAGGGTTGACATTTAACTCACATGTGGAAGGCACTTACATGACCGCATCATTTCACAAAGATGGGATGTTTGGAACAATAAAACTAGTTTAACCACGCCACTTTTTATTATATTGTTTGTTTGTTACAAGCAAGGAATGCGAGTGGTCATGTATTTGAGTGTTAGGAGTATCGATTTTGGAAATGTATTCTAACCGTGTGGTATATTTTGCTTTTTATCTATTTTTCCTAAGGATGTAAAAATCCATCTAGTTTATATTTGAACCTTTTTCTACACTACAAACTAACGACATACTAAAATGACTTGTACAATGCCCGATATAAATAAACTCTATGATGTATTTAGATCAAATACAAGTTTTTTTTTAGTCATTCGTAATTAACAAAACGTCGCAATATTTAAAAGTCGTAAGAGCATATCCGTAATGTTTAAGTACCCCATATTTGAAACATTTGCTTTTCAATTATAACGATTAAAAAGTAAATAAAAACAAGAGATAAAAATCAACGATTACTTAATTGATAATTAAAAGTAATACTGACATTTCTACAAAGATTTGTTTCTGTAAAAATGATTGTTTATAAATATATTATTATTTTATTTATTTTTTAGTTCTGAGATCCAGCTTCGTATTGACATTTCCTTTTCGAAGTAATGAATCTGAACTATTGGATGTGGGCGGCTGTAATCGCTTATATGTATATGGTGTGCCGGTTTCAAAGCCAGGAAAGTGATTTCAAGTAATAATGGCAGTTTTCAGTATTAAATCAATGCTCAGTTGAAAATGTACTTATATGTTGAAAAAAATGTTCTTAGACACAATTTAAAATATTGTTTTGTCATATAATGTACAATAATCCTACTGTAAATCTATTTCATGCGGGGTGCACTCGATACAACATTATGTGATAAAGTTTGTCAGTGACTTGGGGCAGGTCAGTGGTTTTCTCCGGTTTCCTCCGCCAATAAAACTGACCACCACGATATAACTGAAATATTGTTGAAAGTGGCGTTCAGCACCATACTCCTAAATTTCTTTTTTAATCACCATTGTCTAACTTGTTAAAACGACTGGACAGCAATGCGCTCTTAACTGCAATATAGCCGTATCTAGTTAAGAGTTGTCTTGTGGCATATCTCATTATAATCTATCTCGATTTGACAATACAACATTCGCCCATAGGCATATTCCACTGACATATTTTCACGTACATGATTTATTGTTTGTAAGTTTGATGATACGGACGGGGTACAAAATGTAATCAGAGGACAGACAATACAATGGGTAATCAGAGGACAGACAATACAATGGCCAAAAAATATCAAAGGTGTAATTAGAGGACAGACAATACAATGGCCAAAAGATACCAAAGGTGTAATTAGAGGACAGACAATACAATGGCCAAAAGATACCAAAGGTGTAATTAGACGACAGACAATACAATGGCCAAAAGATACCAAAAGGGGTAATCAGAGGACAGACAATACAATGACCAAAAGATACCAAAGGTGTAATTAAAGGACAGACAATGCAATGGCCAAAAGATACCAAAGGGGTAATCAGAGGACAGACAATACAATGGCCAAAATAAACCAAAGGTGTAATCAGAGGACAGACAATACAATGGCCAAAAGATACCAAATGTGTAATCAGAGGACAGACAATACAATGGCCAAAAGATACCAAAGGGGTAATCAGAGGACAGACTATACAATGGCCAAAAGATACCAAAGGGGTAATCAGAGGACAGATAATACAATGGTCAAAAGATACCAAATGGGTAATCAGAGGACAGACAATACAATGGCCAAAAGATACCAAAGGTGTAATCAGAGGACAGACAATAAAATGGCCAAAAGATACCAAAGGTGTAATCAGAGGACAGACAATACAATGGCCAAAATATACCAAAGGGGTAATCAGAGGACAGACAATACAATGGCCAAAAGATACCAAAGGTGTAATCAGAGGACAGACAATACAATGGCCAAAAGATACCAAAGGTGTAATTAGAGGACAGACAATACAATGGCCAAAAGATACCAAAGGGGTAATCAGAGGACAGACAATACATTGGCCAAAAGATACCAAAGGGGTAATCAGAGGACAGACAATACAATGGCCAAAAGATACCAAAGGGGTAATCAGAGGACAGACAATACAATGGCCAAAAGATACCAAAGGGGTAATCAGAGGACAGACAATACAATGGCCAAAAGATACCAAAGGTGTAATCAGAGGACAGACAATACAATGGCCAAAAGATACCAAAGGTGTAATTAGAGGACAGAAAATGCAATGGCCAAAAGATACCAAAGGGGTAATCAGAGGACAGACAATACAATGGCCAAAAGATACCAAAGGGGTAATCAGAGGACAGACAATACAATGGCCAAAAGATACCAAAGGGGTAATCAGAGGACAGACAATACAATGGCCAAAAGATACCAAAGGTGTAATTAGAGGACAGACAATACAATGGCTAAAAGATACCAAAGGTGTAATTAGACGACAGACAATACAATGGCCAAAAGATACCAAATGTGTAATCAGAGGACAGACAATACAATGGCCAAAAGATACCAAAGAGGTAATCAGAGGACAGACTATACAATGGCCAAAAGATACCAAAGGGGTAATCAGAGGACAGACAATACAATGGCCAAAAGATACCAAAGGGGTAATCAGAGGACAGGCAATACAATGGCCAAAAGATACCAAAGGGGTAATCAGAGGACAGACAATACAATGGCCAAAAGATACCAAAGGGGTAATCAGAGGACAGACAATACAATGACCAAAAGATACCAAAGGGGTAATCAGAGGACAGACAATACAATGGCCAAAATATACCACAGGGGTAATCAGACGACAGACTATACAATGACCAAAAGATACCAAAGGGGTAATCAGAGGACAGACAATACAATGGCCAAAAGATGCCAAAGGGTAATCAGAGGACAGACAATACAATGGCCAAAAAATACCAAGGGTGTTATCAGAGGATAGACAATACAATGGCCAAAAGATACGAAAGGGGTAATCAGAGGACAGACAATACAATGGCCAAAAGATGCCAAAGGGATAATCAGAGGACAGACAATACAATGGCCAAAAGATACCAAAGGGGTAATCAGAGGACAGACAATACAATGGCCAAAAGATATCAAAGGGGTAATCAGAGGACAGACAATACAATGGCCAAAAGATACCAAAGGTGTTATCAGAGGACAAACAATACAATGACCAAAAGATACCAAAGGGGTAATCAGAGGACAGACAATACAATGGCCAAAAGATGCCAAAGGGGTAATCAGAGGACAGACAATACAATGGCCAAAAGATATCAAAGGGGTAATCAGAGGACAGACAATACAATGGCCAAAAGATACCAAAGGGGTAATCAGAGGACAGACAATACAATTGCCAAAAGATACCAAATGGGTAATCAGAGGACAGACAATACAAAGGCCAATAGATACCAAAGGGGTAATCAGAGGACCGACAATACAATGGCCAAAAGATACCATAGGGTAATCAGAGGGCAGACAATACAATGGCCAAAAGATACCAAAGGGGTAATCAGAGGACAGACAATACAATGGACAAAATATACCAAAGGTGTAATCAGAGGACAGACAATACAATGGCCAAAAGATACCAAAGGGGTAATCAGAGGACAGACAATACAATGGCCAAAAGATACCAAAGGGGTAATCAGAGGACAGACAATACAATGGCCAAAAGATACCAAAGGTGTAATCAGAGAACAGACAATACAATGGCCACAATATACCAAAGGGGAAATCAGAGGACAGACAATACAATGGCCAAAAGATATCAAAGGGGTAATCAGAGGACAGACAATACAATGGCCAAAATATACCAAAGGGGTAATCAGAGGACAGAAAATGTAATGGCCACAAGATACCAAAGGTGTAATCAGAGGACAGACAATACAATGGCCAAAAGATACCAAAGGTGTAATCAGAGGACAGACAATACAATGGCCAAAAGATACCAAAGGTGTAATCAGAGGACAGACAATACAATGGCCAAAAGATACCAAATGGGTAATCAGAGGACAGACAATACAATGGTCAAAAGATACCAAAGGGGTAATCAGAGGACAGACAATACAATGGCCAAAAGATACCAAAGGGGTAATCAGAGGACAGACAATACATTGGCCAAAAGATGCCAAAGGTGTAATCAGAGGACAGACAATGCAATGGCCAAAAGATACCAAAGGGGTAATCAGAGGACAGACAATACAATGGCCAAAAGATACCAAAGGGGTAATCAGAGGACAGACTATACAATGGCCAAAAGATACCAAAGGGGTAATCAGAGGATAGACAATACAATGGCCAAAAGATGCCAAAGGGGTAATCAGAGGACAGACAATACATGGCCAAAAGATACCAAAGGGGTAATCAGAGGACAGACTATACAATGGCCAAAAGATACCAAAGGTGTAATCAGAGGACAGACAATACAATGGCCAAAAGATACCAAAGGGGTAATCAGAGGACAGACTATATATGGCCAAAAGATACCAAAGGGGTAATCAGAGGACAGACAATACAATGGCCAAAAGATACCAAAGGTGTAATCAGAGGACAGACAATACAATGGCCAAAAGATACCAAAGGGGTAATCAGAGGACAGACAATACAATGGCCAAAAGATACGAAAGGGGTAATCAGAGGACAGACAATACAATGGCCAAAAGATACCAAAGGTGTAATCAGAGGACAGACAATGCAATGGCCACAAGATACCAAAGGGGTAATCAGAGGACAGACAATACAATGGCCAAAAGATACCAAAGGGGTAATCAGAGGACAGGCAATACAATGGCCAAAAGATACCAAAGGGGTAATCAGACGACAGACAATACAATGGCCAAAAGATATCAAAGGGGTAATCAGAGCACAGACAATACAATGGCCACAAGATACCAAAGGGGTAATCAGAGGACAGACAATACAATGGCCAAAAGATACCAAAGGGGTAATCAGAGGACAGGCAATACAATGGCCAAAAGATACCAAAGGGGTAATCAGAGGACAGACAATACAATGGCCAAAAGATACCAAAGGGGTAATCAGAGGACAGACAATACAATGACCAAAAGTTCCAAAGGGGTAATCAGAGGACAGACAATACAATGGCCAAAAGATACCAAAGGTGTAATCAGAGGACAGACAATACAATGGCCAAAAGATACCACAGGGGTAATCAGACGACTGACTATACAATGACCAAAAGATACCAAAGGGGTAATCAGAGGACAGACAATACAATGGCCAAAAGATGCCAAAGGGTAATCAGAGGACAGACAATACAATGGCCAAAAAATACCAAAAGGGTAATCAGAGGACAGACAATACAATGGCCAAAAGATAACAAAGGTGTAATCAGAGGACAGATAATACAATGGCCACAAGATACCAAAGGGGTAATCAGAGGACAGACAATACAATGGCCAAAAGATACCAAAGGGGTAATCAGAGGACAGACAATACAATGTCCAAAAGATACGAAAGGGGTAATCAGAGGACAGACAATGCATTGGCCAAAAGATACCAAAGGGGTAATCAGAGGACAGACAATAAAATGGCCAAAAGATACCAAAGGGGTAATCAGAGGACAGACAATACAATGGCCACAAGATACCAAAGGGGTAATCAGAGGACAGACAATACAATGGCCAAAAGTCAAAGGTCACAAAGACAAACAATGATATGCATTAGTAGAAACTAAACATTGAGCAACACGAATCCTGCAAAATAATGGGGTGAACTCAGGTACTTCGGAAGGGTGATCAGTTCCTGTTCCATCCTTCGTGTTAATTTTAGACGACACGAACATCCTCTGAGATGGAAATCGTGATGAACACCAGTATGCGTAAATAAATTTAAAAAAAAACATAAATAAAAGATGAACTCTCTACCAAATAATTGGGAATAAAGATGAATCGAACATCGCTTTACACGGGAATCGTAACGGACATCTCAAAACGGAACTAAGAACATGAAGACATGCAATCGTACAAAATGAACAATACCACGAAACACCGAGGGAGGGAGGGCGAATATATTTCAGAATGGTATGCATGAATATATTTGAGTTAGTACTCAATTATCATAAACAATAATCAAACAATTAACGAATATCATCCCAATGTAAACCTGTGATACTCCCATGTAATTCTACTTCTTGCATTTTTAACATAACACAAGACAATCACATCGTTAATTAAAATGGCAATTATAACTGTAATAAGAATATCTTGTTTATTGTGATAGATATAACATGTTTGTTGACTGTGTTGCTTGACAAAGTATCCGTTATTATACTTCCTGTTTGTACGAACGTACACCAAGGAATTGTCTTTGTTTTGTCGTTTAAGCTCATTATAGGAAGTAATTGAACACAAATAACAGGTTAGTTAAAACGAACCACATATAGATTGATTTTTATATTCATATGGATTCTTGTTTCTCAAAAATAATTAGTCTGTGAAAATAGTTCTAATTAATTATCGTGCGTTTAAACCTGTAGAATGCACAGATTAAAAATTTGCCCAATTAAATCAATAATAGGGGGGGGGTTTACAAGAGTTCGAATTTTTTTTTTTTGTCGCGCAAAGCACGAAATTTTTTTCCATAATTCAACATTAGGTTATATGACAAAAACTCTGTATCAGATTTTTTTTTTCCTCCACCAAAATCAGAATATTTTTTTCAGCAACATTGGGAATCAGAATATTTTTTTAGAAAAAACCATACCCCCCCTTCCAGTTAAATGGTCATTCCCTAAGAAACAGGTATGACTAGAATTATCAAAATCAAGACATTTTCAAAAGCATTAATCAAATAGAACTTAAGGTGAAAAAAAACATTGTATCATCAGTCAGCAAAAAAAACAACAACGAACAATACACTAATGCCGTACTATGATAGCAAAAAAAACATGCGGTCGTATCAAAATGACTTTACAATGATAGAAATAAAAATCCATTACATTTTGGCAAACAAATACAGTTGAATCCCGAAATCCCCTTTTGGTGCATCCGAATTGACATCAACAAATATAGTATACCATTACGAATATGATAAACACATACAAATAGACATAAACTATATGGAAGATGGCAACGTGGGACGTAAGAATTATTCGAGGGTAAATGAACGATCGAAATACAAATAATAAACAACAATACAAACACTAAAGTCAAAAGTAATCTACGACGTACGAACACGAACTATCAGTGTACAGTACAAACACATAAGTCAAAAGTAATCTACGACCGTACGAACACGAACTATCAGTGTACAGTACAAACACATAAGTCAAAAGTAATCTACGACCGTACGAACACGAACTATCAGTGTACAGTACAAACACATAAGTCAAAAGTAATCTACGACCGTACGAACACGAACTATCAGTGTACAGTACAAACACATAAGTCAAAAGTAATCTAGGACCGTACGAACACGAACTATCAGTGTACAGTACAAACACTAAAGTCAAAAGTAATCTACGACCGTACGAACACGAACTATCAGTGTACAGTACAAACACATAAGTCAAAAGTAATCTACGACCGTACGAACACGAACTATCAGTGTACAGTACAAACACATAAGTCAAAAGTAATCTACGACCGTACGAACACGAACTATCAGTGTACAGTACAAACACATAAGTCAAAAGTAATCTACGACCGTACGAACACGAACTATCAGTGTACAGTACAAACACTAAAGTCAAAAGTAATCTACGACCGTACGAACACGAACTATCAGTGTACAGTACAAACACATAAATCAAAAGTAACCTACGACCGTACGAACACGAACTATCAGTGTACAGTACAAACACATAAGTCAAAAGTAATCTACGACCGTACGAACACGAACTATCAGTGTACAGTACAAACACATAAGTCAAAAGTAATCTACGACCGTACGAACACGAACTATCAGTGTACAGTACAAACACATAAGTCAAAAGTAATCTACGACCGTACGAACACGAACTATCAGTGTACAGTACAAACACATAAGTCAAAAGTAATCTACGACCGTACGAACACGAACTATCAGTGTACAGTACAAACACATAAGTCAAAAGTAATCTACGACCGTACGAACACGAACTATCAGTGTACAGTACAAACACATAAGTCAAAAGTAATCTACGACCGTACGAACACGAACTATCAGTGTACAGTACAAACACATAAGTCAAAAGTAATCTAGGACCGTACGAACACGAACTATCAGTGTACAGTACAAACACATAAGTCAAAAGTAATCTACGACCGTACGAACACGAACTATCAGTGTACAGTACAAACACTAAAGTCAAAAGTAATCTACGACCGTACGAACACGAACTATCAGTGTACAGTACAAACACATAAGTCAAAAGTAATCTACGACCGTACGAACACGAACTATCAGTGTACAGTACAAACACATAAGTCAAAAGTAATCTACGACCGTACGAACACGAACTATCAGTGTACAGTACAAACACATAAGTCAAAAGTAATCTAGGACCGTACGAACACGAACTATCAGTGTACAGTACAAACACTAAAGTCAAAAGTAATCTACGACCGTACGAACACGAACTATCAGTGTACAGTACAAACACATAAGTCAAAAGTAATCTACGACCGTACGAACACGAACTATCAGTGTACAGTACAAACACATAAGTCAAAAGTAATCTACGACCGTACGAACACGAACTATCAGTGTACAGTACAAACACATAAGTCAAAAGTAATCTACGACCGTACGAACACGAACTATCAGTGTACAGTACAAACACTAAAGTCAAAAGTAATCTACGACCGTACGAACACGAACTATCAGTGTACAGTACAAACACATAAATCAAAAGTAACCTACGACCGTACGAACACGAACTATCAGTGTACAGTACAAACACATAAGTCAAAAGTAATCTACGACCGTACGAACACGAACTATCAGTGTACAGTACAAACACATAAGTCAAAAGTAATCTACGACCGTACGAACACGAACTATCAGTGTACAGTACAAACACATAAGTCAAAAGTAATCTACGACCGTACGAACACGAACTATCAGTGTACAGTACAAACACATAAGTCAAAAGTAATCTACGACCGTACGAACACGAACTATCAGTGTACAGTACAAACACATAAGTCAAAAGTAATCTACGACCGTACGAACACGAACTATCAGTGTACAGTACAAACACATAAGTCAAAAGTAATCTACGACCGTACGAACACGAACTATCAGTGTACAGTACAAACACATAAGTCAAAAGTAATCTAGGACCGTACGAACACGAACTATCAGTGTACAGTACAAACACATAAGTCAAAAGTAATCTACGACCGTACGAACACGAACTATCAGTGTACAGTACAAACACATAAGTCAAAAGTAATCTACGACCGTACGAACACGAACTATCAGTGTACAGTACAAACACTAAAGTCAAAAGTAATCTACGACCGTACGAACACGAACTATCAGTGTACAGTACAAACACATAAGTCAAAAGTAATCTACGACCGTACGAACACGAACTATCAGTGTACAGTACAAACACTAAAGTCAAAAGTAATCTACGACCGTACGAACACGAACTATCAGTGTACAGTACAAACACATAAGTCAAAAGTAATCTACGACCGTACGAACACGAACTATCAGTGTACAGTACAAACACTAAAGTCAAAAGTAATCTACGACCGTACGAACACGAACTATCAGTGTACAGTACAAACACATAAGTCAAAAGTAATCTACGACCGTACGAACACGAACTATCAGTGTAACCACCTGATCTTCAAGGATTGTTTATATATCTCGAGAAATAAAGTAAACAAATATAATTTTGTTTTGTTTTGTGTTTTTAATCTCTTTAATGAGTTGTTTTCCAATAACTCTTGACACATTATTGTAGCATCATGTGATCTATTTTCACTAAATAGAATGCGTGACGTCATAATATACCAGGAAGATATTAACACTGAACCACGTTTCTCTCATGTTTCTGTACATCAATGGTGGTGCTAACGAACAATGCTCTATCTGCACTGAATATTGAATATTTTCTTTCTTTTGTTGTCAACAGTTCCTGTAATTATCTGTATATCTGTAATTAAAGCGATTTAAAGGATATAGAATTAGCTTATATATCCCAAAATAAACGTTATTTTTAAAAATGTTTTTAATTATAATTTGTGATTTCAGAATTAAAGACATTGTATACAGATGACGCACATTCAGAAAATATCACAAAAAAACAATGAAAAACAATGAAAAACAATGAAAAACATGTAAAACAATGAAAAACAATGAAAAACATGTAAAACAATGAAAAACAATGAAAAACATGTAAAACAATGAAAAACATGTAAAACAATGAAAAACAATGAAAAACAATGAAAAACAATGAAAAACATGTAAAACAATGAAAAACATGTAAAACAATGAAAAACAATGAAAAACAATGAAAAACATGTAAAACAATGAAAAACAATGAAAAACAATGGTACCAAAATATAAACTATCACATAATAAGAAATGTCAATATTCATTTTACTGGCAAATTATTCAGACTATAATCTTGTGAAACTGTTATTGGGTCCTTGAAGTGTATTCTCGAGAGATTGTGTTCCATCCTTGAAGTGTATTCTCGAGAGATTGTGTTCCATCCTTGAAGTGTATTCTCGAGAGATTGTGTTCCATCCTTGAAGTGTATTCTCGAGAGATTGTGTTCCATTCTTTTTTTTACCACATCTAAATCAGTTAATCTTTGTTTTAATGACGTCGTAATGCTTCATTAACACGGAACACAAGAGATCACATTCTATTTTTCTTAACTATAACTCGTAGACATGCGGTTATGAGCTTCGATTTAGGTCGGTTAAAAGGGTTGGCCACTTAGCATTACAATGAATGACTAGAACCCATGCCATGATATCTGTTAAAATAAACGAAACGACTGTGTATTGGTGAGAGTTATTGTAAATACCAATGTATTGGTGAGAGGTATTGTAAATACCAATGTATTGGTGAGAGTTATTGTAAATACCAATGTATTGGTGAGAGGTATTGTAAATACCAATGTATTGGTGAGAGGTATTGTAAATACCAATGTATTGGTGAGAGTTGTTGTAAATACAAATGTATTGGTGAGAGTTATTGTAAATACCAATGTATTGGTGAGAGTTATTGTAAATACCAATGTATTGGTGAGAGTTATTGTAAATACCAATGTATTGGTGAGAGTTATTGTAAATACCAATGTATTGGTGAGAGTTATTGTAAATACCAATGTATTGGTGAGAGTTATTGTAAATACCAATGTATTGGTGAGAGGTATTGTAAATACCAATGTATTGGTGAGAGTTATTGTAAATACCAATGTATTGGTGAGAGTTATTGTAAATACCAATGTATTGGTGAGAGGTATTGTAAATACCAATGTATTGGTGAGAGTTGTTGTAAATACCAAAGTGCCAAATGTAATCAGAAGCCGTATATCGAAAATGTACAGACAATACAATGGCCAAAGACAAAAGGACAAACACCACACAAACAAAAGATCGAGCAACACGAACCCCACTAAAACATGGGCGTGAGCTCAGGTATACCGGAAGGGTTGGCAGTTCCTGCTCCACTAGTTACACCCGTCGTGTTACTGTTAAAACGACACACTTGATATGGAAATCATATTGGATAATTCCCATGACTCAACCAAGAGAGATACTCAGCGCGTCCCCATATGGTGGATATACGATGTGCTCTAGATGGCGGAGTTGTCAAATTATAGTACGGAATGCCTTACCGTGGGCCATATCAAGTGTCGAGAGTTCCACGCTCCTTGCATGTTAAAGGGCCCTTTTTGCACGATTTCGCAAAAGGGTTGTCAGATTGTAGTCGTAACAATATACTATTTTTTGTTTGCTCCTACCTAACTCTCTATACTTTTCCAGTGTCAATCAGTCGTGCTTTCCGTTGTTCCATTACTCCTTCAATTTCCATATATTTTGTTTGGATATTTGTATATACGGTTGAACTCTGGGAAACAAACTCCCTGGAAAACTCTCCAGTGGACGTAAGTAAACAATCAGCAATCAACATTAACCAATAAAAGAAACCAATTAACATCCCATTTAGAAACATACTGTTGTGAGTTATGTATCGGTGTATAGAAAGAGGAACGAGTTACTCCAGTGACGAGTATAAACCCTCCGAAAGGGTCATTCGATTATCGTACTGAACGAATCGAACACAAAGCTCTCCCTCATGTTTGTGGAATGTCGGGAACATCACGCTCCTAGTAGTAAACGATATAACTTGTAGCAGCTTGTTCATTATAAGAAGAGTTTAAAGGTCACAATGGATACTCAGAATCCATAATGGTCGTTTATGACCCGTTTCGAGGCAATTTTATTATTACCATAGCAATTATACCCTTTTTTCCCACGTGATTTATTTTGTTTGTAACCTTATTTTCGTCATGACTGTAGATGAAGTACTGCTGAATTGACGTTAAACAACAATTAAGGTTTTAGACAACTTCAGAGGATTATAATTGTCATATGTCTTATCAAGTATTAGGCGATCGTGCGAATTGTAAACTTGATGGCTTATACAAGATACGCCATTCATTCGGTAGTCCTTTAGAATTAGGCCAGACATGTGCCACATTTATTTTCATGATTAGAGGAGAGGGAGATAATTTCTTTATCTGCAACAATATACAGAGGACGATAAGAAGACTTAGTAGATACCAAAGGGAGGTAATCAGAGTCCGTAAATCGAAGAAGAACAAACAATACAATGGCCAAAAGAAAAAGGACACAAGGACAAACAACGATCTACAAAACGTACAAAAAAAACTAAGATAGAGTAACACGAACCCTACTAAAACCGATGGATCATATCGTCTGGCGTCTCTACATTTAGTAGTTTTTATTTGTGATTTTGTACAATTCATTTTTTTCTCATTTTGTATTAAATATTAAATCATATTCTTTCTACAAGAATAAAAGAAAAATAAAGTTGTTACGATTTACTGTTATTGGTTGGCTATCACTATATACAGATTAATACATGGCTATCAATATATACAGATTAATGCATGGCTATCAATATATACAGATTAATACATGGCTATCAATATATACAGATTAATACATGGCTATCAATATATACAGATTAATGCATGGCTATCAATATATACAGATTAATACATGGCTATCAATATATACAGATTAATGCATGGCTATCAATATATACAGATTAATACATGGCTATCAATATATACAGATTAATACATGGCTATCAATATATACAGATTAATGCATGGCTATCAATATATACAGATTAATACATGGCTATCAATATATACAGATTAATACATGGCTATCAATATATACAGATTAATACATGGCTATCAATATATACAGATTAATACATGGCTATCAATATATACAGATTAATGCATGGCTATCAATATATACAGATTAATATATGGCTATCAATATATACAGATTAATACATGGCTATCAATGTATACAGATTAATACATGACTATCAATATATACAGATTAATACATGGCTATCAATATATACAGATTAATACATGGCTATCAATATATACAGATTAATACATGGCTATCAATGTATACAGATTAATACATGGCTATCAATATATACAGATTAATACATGGCTATCAATGTATACAGATTAATACATGGCTATCAATATATACAGATTAATACAGGGCTATCAATATATACAGATTGATACATGGCTATCAATATATACAGATTAATACATGGCTATCAATATATACAGATTAATACATGGCTATCAATATATACAGATTAATACATGGCTATCAATATATACAGATTAATACATGGCTATCAATATATACAGATTAATACATGGCTATCAATATATACAGATTAATACATGGGCATTTCCATATTGGCCTGGTTATCATCCCGAGACCCCCATATTGGCCCTCGACTCCGTCTCGGGCCAATATGGGTCGAGATATGGAAATGATCTTGTAGTAATCCAATAACCGGTTATTTTCCCGGGGTGTGAAAATATGGACAGTTTACTTCCGGTCATATTGGTCATACAAAAATGCCTTTATTTGAACTAAGTATGTAATAAAATAAAATAAAAAAATAAGCAATAAATAATATATAAAATATCTTGAAATGTTGTATCGATGTTTACAAATAATTGGGATCATTATCATCATACAGTTGTCTACATACAATTAGTTGTCACATTAGTTTTATTTACAACTATATATACAATGGGTTGTTTATATGATTACCTATATACCGTCACAGCCAGGTAATTATGCCAGGTGCCGTCATGGGTTGTTTATATGATTACCTATATATCGGTCACTGTCTACGTCTAGTAGGTGTAAATTATTTGTCGAGAAACGTTATTATACAATATGCTTTGCTACATAAATGGGTTACATTATCAATATTGTATCTATTATAATTATCATCTGGTTTGTAACACGACCGGTGTCACTTGTGAGCAGGGACTGAATTCACCATCGAAAATTGTATGTCTTCACGTTTTTAGTTCCATGTTGTTATGTCCTGTGCGTTTTCCGCGTAAAAGCGATGTTCGATTTGTCTCTATTCTCGTTTGTTTTGTAAGGCGGTCCTGCTTTATTTATGTCATTTATATTTATTTACGTATGCTGGTGTGCCAACATGATTTACATATCAGATGATGTTCGTATCATTTAACAGTATGTCACTAGTAGAGTATGAACTACTAACCATGTCTGAGCAACTGAGTTCACCTCTTTTGGTTTTTTTACTCGATCTTTAGTTTCCGATGTCATGTTTTGTAGATCATTGTGTGGCCTTTCTTTCGCCATTGTATTGTCTGTCCTTCATTGATTTACGGCATCTCCAAAGTTTTCTTCTTTTGTTATCTTTCGATGTTTTTATTTTAATTGTTCAGCTTAAAAATATTTTTGTAGAATATAAGGGTAATAACAAAATTACCGAACTCCGAACAATCTTACAAAGGGAAAGTCAAAACTCATAAGTATATAAACAGACAAAATCAGTCAACAACCGGAAAACTGTGAAAACCGTAATGACCCTGACTTGGTACAGGCATTTCTATAGAAATGGTGGTTTGAATCAGATTTTAAAGCGCCAAACCTCCCGCTTTCATTACGGCTCAAAGGCTACCATGGTCTGTTATCTATGATTGATAATGCACTATACTCAATCCACCAGCCATTACAACTTTGTTGAATTCAAATGCAAATGGGCGGGGTTTATATCATGGTACAACATGCAGGGTATGAATGTTGTACCATGGCTTAAGCTCCGTACATAATGTCAATTATTTTATTTCTGTTCCAAAACATACGTACCATGGGTTTTACTCATGAACTTATTTAAACAAACTTCAGATTCGTTTTTTTAAATAATTGAATTCGTAAGAACCGTGGTATATATAATACTGAGTTCATAAACAAATATGAGTAAAAAGATTTAGTGTTTTGAGTTTGTTTTACAAGTATGTGTTTCATGATTAACAATGATTGTAATTATCTGCTTGGTATTGTTATGAGTAGCAGAGGTAGGATTGTCTTTAATTATTATATTCAACCGTATAAAACGCCAAATATAGCCATGGAAATGGTTTTTATAGGTTTTAATATTCTCTTATCTTTATGAAATTGACCTATCAATGTGAATGTGAAGCCAAACATATTCCTTGGGATTCTACATAGACTGCAGCTTGGTTTGGTGTCATGGTGCTTAACGTCACTTTCAACACTATTTCAGTTATATCGTGGCGGTCAGTTTTATTGGGGGAGGAAACCGGAGTACCCGTAGAAAACCACCGACCTGTCGCAAGTCACTAACAAACTTTATCACATAATTTTGTATCGAGTACACCTCGCCTGAGCGGGGTACGAACTCACAACGTCAGTATAGTGATGTAATTCACCTCTGGTCCGCGTTAACACTTAATCAGATCTATTTTTTGATTTTCGTCGGTAGTGTAAAATATCTGCCCTCGAGTGCAGTAGATAGTCGGTACGATACCAGGACGGGTCGGTACGATACATAGACTACTATGCAATTTGTGTGTGTTGCTTCTGTGTAAAAAGATGTTAAAAACACACATCGGAATCAGGATTATGTGTCCGAGTGGAGATACATGTTTATCTGTACACTGTCAGCTTTATCATAGGGAGAACACATTACTGTTTGATGATTTAATGATTTTGATCGCTTTGTACTAGACCAGTAAACCTAAGTCTTATTGTACTAGACCAGTAAACCTAAGTCTTATTGTACTAGACCAGTAAACCTAAGTCTTATTGTACTAGACCAGTAAACCTAAGTCATATTGTACTAGACCAGTAAACCTAAGTCTTATTGTACTAGACCAGTAAACCTAAGTCTTATTGTACTAGACCAGTAAACCTAAGTCTTATTGTACTAGACCAGTAAACCTAAGTCTTATTGTACTAGACCAGTAAACCTAAGTCTTATTGTACTAGACCAGTAAACCTAAGTCATATTGTACTAGACCAGTAAACCTAAGTCTTATTGTACTAGACCAGTAAACCTAAGTCTTATTGTACTAGACCAGTAAACCTAAGTCTTATTGTACTAGACCAGTAAACCTAAGTCTTATTGTGTTGGCTCATTAACACAATTGTCTAGAACTAGACATGTGGGTGTGGTGCGGCATACCCACTTCGAGTACTTGATCTTACTCCTTAATATATTTCGTACGTTGGTTAGAAACAGTACGTACATACCAATTGAATAGTTTAGTTTGAACTGACCTCAGATACATTCTGCACACGTGACCTTTACCTCGGGAAGACGAAGGCAGATTACGTGACAGACATACACGTGAATTCGTGGTTTAGCTATATACAATTATGGCCTTCATGAGAAGTTAATATCCATAATTATTAAATTGAGAAAGGGTTATTTTTCCGAGGTCCGAAGGAAAATAACCCTTTCTCAATTTAATAACTATGGATATTAACTTCTCATGAAGGACATAACTGTAGTATTATACTGAACTAATATGAGGGAAATAACTAGTTATTGGTTCGACGTGCAAAGGCGCGCCAATTTCAAACAGTTATTTTGTGCTACGTGCAGATTCCATCACAGTTATTTGACCTACGTGCAGTTTGCCGCGGGAATAATGAGTTATTTCTTGTTCCATGGAATAAAACTTTAAAATATCTTAATTATTTCTTGTCTGGTTTCTATAGTAAAGTATAATAATATTGGTTATTTCTTCTAAAATTAAATTGATAATTAATTCCATATATGCTTCCCAGAAGATTAACTCACACAAACACGCCTCTTATATATATATACGTGGTTAATACTATAGGAGGATTAATAAGATGGTATTCCCAATAATCTACTTATAAAATCGTTTATTTGCAGGGAAAAAGAAATTCGTAGCTTGGAAAACATCACTCGTGACTTCATTTAAATGTTTAGAATTTAAGCTTCAAACATAAAGATTTGTTGGTATAATTAATTAATCAGTGATTTGTTTTACCCGTAATTGAACCCCCACGATATTCAATTATGGTGATCTGTGTTGAGACCCATCCTTCATTGATGTTCATTGTATAAGTATATTTAACGACGAATACTTGTTGTTTCAACTGACAAAGATTCAGTCTTTTTTTTTGTTTGTCTGACGTTCACGCAGAAAGTAGACTGTTAATTTAACAACAGCAGTCTCCTTTCATTCAATGAATGCGGAAAGTAGAATTTTGGATTTGATAGTCAGTGTATTAATTAATTTTCAAAATCAGTGAAATAAATATTATGCGCTGTTTGTCGTTATCACCGAATATGAATTGCCACCAGATGTTTCACATGAGTAAAAAAACACCGGAACCAACTAGTGTAACAGGAACTGCTTACCCTTTCGGAACATCAGAGTTCATCCCAGTGTTTAATTGTGTTTACATTTTTCAACCTAGTTTTCTGTGCAGTGTTTTTGGATCATTGTTTGTCTGATTGTCTTTTTTTTAAACCAGTGAATTGCATTATGGGTCATTGTACCAATTACTGCTTCAATTTACCACTTTAGTATCTGCAAACGTTTCAGATTTCACGGCAAGTGCTAATACCGAACACGAAACCATTCAGATACTAAACTAATTTAATTGGGATATGCCAAAGCCGATCCCTAAAAGTACAAGAGCTATCAGATTTAAATTGATCACTTGATTGTTGTTCTAACGTTACGTGAGCAGCATGTCAGATATTATCGTGACGAGAACATATTTCCAAACAATAACCATTATTGGTTAAAATGTGGTATTGTAATGTGCCGTTGGACGAATATTTGTTAATAGCCACAATGAAAATAATGAGATGTTGGATAGGGAAAGTTTGACGATACCAAAGGTAGTAATCAGATGCCGTAAGTCAGGACAGACACCACAATGGCCAAAAAGGACCAACAACGATCTACACAACATTCAACAGAAAACTACAGATCGAGCAACATCAACCCTTCTAAAACCCGGGGTTGAACTCATGTGTGCTCCAGAAGGTAGAAGTTTTTAGTTGGTTAGTGTAACTCGATCTTTAGTTTTTTTTGTGTAATGTGTTGTAGATCGTTATTTGTCCTTTTTCCTTTGGCCATTGTGTTGTCTGTCTTTCGATTTACGGATTCTGATTACCCCTTTGGTATCTGAAACTATTTGTTTCAATGGTTTAACCTCCAATAGCTGAAAATCGGAACTTGTTACTATCCATTACGTATGATCCATTAAACGATGATACATTACAATACAAGTGCTTATTTTGATCAGGTAACCTGCCATACATATTCGAAAGAAATACCACTAAGCTTTGTCTTACTATTTCGTATATTTGTCGTTGATTGGTCGTTTTAACTGGTAACTCTGTCATAACATGATTTCAAACGTCATGACTTATTAGTGAGTCTATTGAGAATAAAGATATATATAATCTCCAGATGTGAGTGAGTGATCATGAACGATTGTTGATAACGTCAAGTGACCAACTTGTCAAGCATATCGTGACGATAACAATCGCTCAAGTGACCAATTTGTCAAGTATATCATGACGATAACAATAACGTCAAGTGACCAATTTGTCAAGTATATCGTGACGATAACAATAACTTCAAGGGACCAATTTGTCAAGCATATCGTGACGATAACAATAACGTCAAGTGACCAATTTGTCAAGTATATCATGACGATAACAATAACGTCAAGTGACCAATTTGTCAAGTATATCGTGACGATAACAATAACTTCAAGTGACTAATTTGTCAAGCATATCGTGACGATAACAATAATGTCAAGTGACCAATGTGTCAAGTATATCGTGACGATAACAATAACGTCAAGTGACCAATTTGTCAAGTATATCGTGACGATAACAATAATGTCAAGTGACCAATTTGTCAAGTATATCGTGACGATAACAATAACGTCAAGTGACCAATTTGTCAAGTATATCGTGACGATAACAATAACGTCAAGTGACAAATTTGTCAAGTATATCGTGACGATAACAATAACGTCAAGTGACCAATTTGTCAAGTATATCGTGACGATAACAATAACGTCAAGTGACAAATTTGTCAAGCATATCGTGACGATAACAATAACGTCAAGTGACCAATTTGTCAAGTATATCGTGACGATAACAATAACGTCAAGTGTCCAATTTGTCAAGTATATCGTGACGATAACAATAACGTCAAGTGACCAATTTGTCAAGCATATCGTGACGATAAAAATAACGTCAAGCATATCGTGACGATAACAATAACGTCAAGTGACCAATTTGTCAAGTATATCGTGACGATAACAATAACGTCAAGTGACCAATTTGTTAAGTATATCGTGACGATAACAATAACGTCAAGTGACCAATTTGTTAAGCATATCGTGACGATAACAATAATGTCAAGTGACCAATTTGTCAAGTATATCGTGACGATAACAATAACGTCAAGAGACCAATTTGTCAAGTATATCGTGACGATAACAATAACGTCAAGTGACCAATTTGTCAAGTATATCGTGACGATAACAATAACGTCAAGTGACCAATTTGTCAAGCATATCGTGACGATAACAATAACGTCAAGTGACCAATGTGTCAAGTATATCGTGACGATAACAATAACGTCAAGTGACCAATTTGTCAAGCATATCGTGACGATAACAATAACGTCAAGTGACCAATGTGTCAAGTATATCGTGACGATAACAATAACGTCAAGTGACCAATTTGTCAAGTATATCGTGACGATAACAATAACGTCAAGTTACCAATTTGTCAAACATATCATGACGACAACAATAACGTCAAGTGACCAATTTGTTAAGTATATCGTGACGATAACAATAACGTCAAGTGACCAATTTGTCAAGTATATCGTGACGATAACAATAACGTCAAGTGACCAATTTGTCAAGTATATCGTGACGATAACAATAACGTCAAGTGACCAATTTGTTAAGTATATCGTGACGATAACAATAACGTCAGGTGACCAATTTGTTAAGTATATCGTGACGATAACAATAACGTCAAGTGACAAATTTGTCAAGCATATCGTGACGATAACAATAACGTCAAGTGACCAATTTGTCAAGTATATCGTGACGATAACAATAACGTCAAGTGTCCAATTTGTCAAGTATATCGTGACGATAACAATAACGTCAAGTGACCAATTTGTCAAGCATATCGTGACGATAAAAATAACGTCAAGCATATCGTGACGATAACAATAATGTCAAGTGACCAATGTGTCAAGTATATCGTGACGATAACAATAACGTCAAGTGACCAATTTGTCAAGTATATCGTGACGATAACAATAATGTCAAGTGACCAATTTGTCAAGTATATCGTGACGATAACAATAACGTCAAGTGACCAATTTGTCAAGTATATCGTGACGATAACAATAACGTCAAGTGACAAATTTGTCAAGTATATCGTGACGATAACAATAACGTCAAGTGACCAATTTGTCAAGTATATCGTGACGATAACAATAACGTCAAGTGACCAATTTGTCAAGTATATCGTGACGATAACAATAACGTCAAGTTACCAATTTGTCAAACATATCATGACGACAACAATAACGTCAAGTGACCAATTTGTTAAGTATATCGTGACGATAACAATAACGTCAAGTGACCAATTTGTCAAGTATATCGTGACGATAACAATAACGTCAAGTGACCAATTTGTCAAGTATATCGTGACGATAACAATAACGTCAAGTGACCAATTTGTTAAGTATATCGTGACGATAACAATAACGTCAGGTGACCAATTTGTTAAGTATATCGTGACGATAACAATAACGTCAAGTGACCAATTTGTCAAGTATATCGTGACGATAACAATAACGTCAAGTGACCAATGTGTCAAGTATATCGTGACGATAACAATAACGTCAAGTGACCAATTTGTCAAGCATATCGTGACGATAACAATAACGTCAAGTGACCAATGTGTCAAGTATATCGTGACGATAACAATAACGTCAAGTGACCAATTTGTCAAGTATATCGTGACGATAACAATAACGTCAAGTTACCAATTTGTCAAGCATATCGTGACGATAACAATAACGTCAAGTGACCAATTTGTTAAGTATATCGTGACGATAACAATAACGTCAAGTGACCAATTTGTTAAGTATATCATGACGATAACAATAACGTCAAGTGACCAATTTGTCAAGTATATCGTGACGATAACAATAACGTCAAGTGACCAATTTGTCAAGTATATCGTGACGATAACAATAACGTCAAGTGACCAATTTGTTAAGTATATCGTGACGATAACAATAACGTCAAGTGACCAATTTGTTAAGTATATCGTGACGATAACAATAACGTCAAGTGACCAATTTGTCAAGTATATCATGACGATAACAATAACGTCAAGTGACCAATTTGTTAAGTATATCGTGACGATAACAATAACGTCAAGTGACCAATTTGTTAAGTATATCGTGACGATAACAATAACGTCACATGACAAATTTGTTAAGTATATCGTGACGATAACAATAACGTCAAGAGACCAATTTGTTAAGTATATCGTGACGATAACACTAACGTCAAGTGACCAATTTGTCAAGTATATCGTGACGATAACAATAACGTCAAGTGACAAATTTGTCAAGTATATCGTGACGATCACAATAACGTCAAGTGACCAATTTGTTAAGTATATCGTGACGATAACAATAACGTCACGTGACCAATTTGTTAAGTATATCGTGACGATAACAATAACGTCAAGTGACCAATTTGTCAAGTATATCGTGACGATAACAATAACGTCAAGTGACCAATTTGTTAAGCATATCGTGACGATAACAATAATGTCAAGTGACCAATTTGTCAAGTATATCGTGACGATAACAATAACGTCAAGAGACCAATTTGTCAAGTATATCGTGACGATAACAATAACGTCAAGTGACCAATTTGTCAAGTATATCGTGACGATAACAATAACGTCAAGTGACCAATTTGTCAAGCATATCGTGACGATAACAATAACGTCAAGTGACCAATGTGTCAAGTATATCGTGACGATAACAATAACGTCAAGTGACCAATTTGTCAAGCATATCGTGACGATAACAATAACGTCAAGTGACCAATGTGTCAAGTATATCGTGACGATAACAATAACGTCAAGTGACCAATTTGTCAAGTATATCGTGACGATAACAATAACGTCAAGTTACCAATTTGTCAAACATATCATGACGACAACAATAACGTCAAGTGACCAATTTGTTAAGTATATCGTGACGATAACAATAACGTCAAGTGACCAATTTGTCAAGTATATCGTGACGATAACAATAACGTCAAGTGACCAATTTGTCAAGTATATCGTGACGATAACAATAACGTCAAGTGACCAATTTGTTAAGTATATCGTGACGATAACAATAACGTCAGGTGACCAATTTGTTAAGTATATCGTGACGATAACAATAACGTCAAGTGACCAATTTGTCAAGTATATCGTGACGATAACAATAACGTCAAGTGACCAATGTGTCAAGTATATCGTGACGATAACAATAACGTCAAGTGACCAATTTGTCAAGCATATCGTGACGATAACAATAACGTCAAGTGACCAATGTGTCAAGTATATCGTGACGATAACAATAACGTCAAGTGACCAATTTGTCAAGTATATCGTGACGATAACAATAACGTCAAGTTACCAATTTGTCAAGCATATCGTGACGATAACAATAACGTCAAGTGACCAATTTGTTAAGTATATCGTGACGATAACAATAACGTCAAGTGACCAATTTGTTAAGTATATCATGACGATAACAATAACGTCAAGTGACCAATTTGTCAAGTATATCGTGACGATAACAATAACGTCAAGTGACCAATTTGTCAAGTATATCGTGACGATAACAATAACGTCAAGTGACCAATTTGTTAAGTATATCGTGACGATAACAATAACGTCAAGTGACCAATTTGTTAAGTATATCGTGACGATAACAATAACGTCAAGTGACCAATTTGTCAAGTATATCATGACGATAACAATAACGTCAAGTGACCAATTTGTTAAGTATATCGTGACGATAACAATAACGTCAAGTGACCAATTTGTTAAGTATATCGTGACGATAACAATAACGTCACATGACAAATTTGTTAAGTATATCGTGACGATAACAATAACGTCAAGAGACCAATTTGTTAAGTATATCGTGACGATAACACTAACGTCAAGTGACCAATTTGTCAAGTATATCGTGACGATAACAATAACGTCAAGTGACAAATTTGTCAAGTATATCGTGACGATCACAATAACGTCAAGTGACCAATTTGTTAAGTATATCGTGACGATAACAATAACGTCACGTGACCAATTTGTTAAGTATATCGTGACGATAACAATAACGTCAAGTGACCAATTTGTCAAGTATATCGTGACGATAACAATAACGTCAAGTGACCAATTTGTCAAGTATATCGTGACGATAACAAGTTATATTACGATGAGGTGATGATGGTGGTGATGTCCGCTCTGTACTAAACCACCATGATTAGTATGATCGCTATAGTGCGAACTCAATTAAAAACACTCTACTGGTAGACATGTCGATCAACTCACATTATCTTGATACCGAGCCACACTCTACTGGTAGACATGTCGATCAACTCACATTATCTTGATACCGAGCCACACTCTACTAGTAGACATGTCGATCAACTCACATTGTCTTGATACCGAGCCACACTCTACTGGTAGACATGTCGATCAACTCACATTATCTTGATACCGAGCCACACTCTACTGGTAGACATGTCGATCAACTCACATTATCTTGATACCGAGCCACACTCTACTGGTAGACATGTTGATCAACTCACATTATCTTGATACCGAGCCACACTCTACTGGTAGACATGTCGATCAACTCACATTATCTTGATACCGAGCCACACTCTACTGGTAGACATGTCGATCAACTCACATTATCTTGATACCGAGCCACACTCTACTGGTAGACATGTCGATCAACTCACATTATCTTGATACCGAGCCACACTCTACTGGTAGACATGTCGATCAACTCACATTATCTTGATACCGAGCCACACTCTACTAGTAGACGTGTCGATCAACTCACATTATCTTGATACCGAGCCACACTCTACTGGTAGACATGTCGATCAACTCACATTATCTTGATACCGAGCCACACTCTACTGGTAGACATGTCGATCAACTCACATTATCTTGATACCGAGCCACACTCTACTGGTAGACATGTCGATCAACTCACATTATCTTGATACCGAGCCACACTCTACTGGTAGACATGTTGATCAACTCACATTATCTTGATACCGAGCCACACTCTACTGATAGACATGTCGATCAACTCACATTATCTTGATACCGAGCCACACTCTACTGGTAGACATGTCGATCAACTCACATTATCTTGATACCGAGCCAGACTCTACTGGTAGACATGTCAATCAACTCACATTTTCTTGATACGGATCCACACTCTACTGGTAGACAGGTCAATCAACTCACATTATCTTGATACCGAGCCACACTCTACTGGTAGACATGTCGATCAACTCATATTATCTTGATACCGAGCCACACTCTACTAGTAGACATGTCGATCAACTCACATTATCTTGATACCAAGCCACACTCTACTGGTAGACATGTCGATCAACTCAGACACATTATCTTGATACCGAGCCACACTCTACTGGTAGACATGTCGATCAACTCACATTATCTTGATACCGAGCCACACTCTACTGGTAGACATGTCGATCAACTCAGACACATTATCTTGATACCGAGCCACACTCTACTGGTAGACATGTCGATCAACTCACATTATCTTGATACCGAGCCACACTCTACTGGTAGACATGTCGATCAAGTCACATTATCTTGATACCGAGCCACACTCTACTGGTAGACATGTCGATTAACTCAGACACATTATCTTGATACCGAGCCACACTATACTGGTAGACATGTCGATCAACTCACACTATCTTGATACCGAGCCATACTCTACTGGTAGACATGTCGATCAACTCACATTATCTTGATACTGAGCCACACTCTACTGGTAGACATGTCGATCAACTCACATTATCTTGATCCCGAGCCAAACAGTCTTTGTTCTCATTCTTTATTGCTGCGTTCTTGTCGAAGAACCGGCAGATACCAATACTATAGTCTATAGCTTGAAAGGACCGGGGCTTGAAACCACGATCTATTCACGAGCATGTTAATAATTACAAATGCTTTTGATTTCATTACTAAAGATTAAAGAGTTATAGTTTTGCCTTTGAATGAGAATTACCATCTCTTGCATATGCAAATTGGAGATTTCGTTTCGTGTCATCGATTAATTCATAGTAATCTTTGATCTCTATTTAACGAGATTTGATTAGATAAGTGATTCTCCTTTGATCTTGCATGATTGATTGATCAAAGATTTTGTTTGGTGACTATGTATGTTTCAATTATCTATTAAAATAACCAACCATGTATTAGCTAAAATTACTTCAAGACAAATCATATTTCAGCTTGGTGACAATGTATGTTTTAATTATCTATAAAAAAAAATAATCAACCATGTTTCAGTGAAAATTACTTCAAGGTAAATCATATTTTTATATTCCATTTGTTATACTCTGCCTTGATTTTAGTCTGAAATAACGATTTGTTTTGATATGGGTTCTTCTTGTCTTACAATCTCAACACAATTAGTGTTTGAAAACCTTTCTTGATTATTTCTCTGATTCTAAAACCTGTAGAATGCAAGTAAAGCTCATTCAATTAAAGCAGATTGAGAAGAAATACACTTCAGTATCGAAATAGAGACATAATTAATTTCTTCAAGACTTGTGGTCGATGTTGACATTAACAGAAACAAACACGTATCAACGAACAGGAAATAGATGTAACCACACAACAGGTAGTAACAATCAACGAACAGGAAATAGATGTAACCACACAACAGGTAGTAACAATCAACGAACAGGAAATAGATGTAACCACACAACAGGTAGTAACAATCAACGAACAGGAAATAGATGTAACCACACAACAGGTAGTAACAATCAACGAACAGGAAATAGATGTAACCACACAACAGGTAGTAACAATCAACGAACAGGAAATAGATGTAACCACACAACAGGTAGTAACAATCAACGAACAGGAAATAGATGTAACCACACAACAGGTAGTAACAATCAACGAACAGGAAATAGATGTAACCACACAACAGGTAGTAACAATCAACGAACAGGAAATAGATGTAACCACACAACAGGTAGTAACAATCAACGAACAGGAAATAGATGTAACCACACAACAGGTAGTAACAATCAACGAACAGGAAATAGATGTAACCACACAACAGGTAGTAACAATCAACGAACAGGAAATAGATGTAACCACACAACAGGTAGTAACAATCAACGAACAGGAAATAGATGTAACCACACAACAGGTAGTAACAATCAACGAACAGGAAATAGATGTAACCACACAACAGGTAGTAACAATCAACGAACAGGAAATAGATGTAACCACACAACAGGTAGTAACAATCAACGAACAGGAAATAGATGTAACCACACAACAGGTAGTAACAATCAACGAACAGGAAATAGATGTAACCACACAACAGGTAGTAACAATCAACGAACTGGAAATAGATGTAACCACACAACAGGTAGTAACAATCAACGAACAGGAAATAGATGTAACCACACAACAGGTAGTAACAATCAACGAACAGGAAATAGATGTAACCACACAACAGGTAGTAACAATCAACGAACAGGAAATAGATGTAACCACACAACAGGTAGTAACAATCAACGAACAGGAAATAGATGTAACCACACAACAGGTAGTAACAATCAACGAACAGGAAATAGATGTAACCACACAACAGGTAGTAACAATCAACGAACAGGAAATAGATGTAACCACACAACAGGTAGTAACAATCAACGAACAGGAAATAGATGTAACCACACAACAGGTAGTAACAATCAACGAACAGGAAATAGATGTAACCACACAACAGGTAGTAACAATCAACGAACAGGAAATAGATGTAACCACACAACAGGTAGTAACAATCAACGAACAGGAAATAGATGTAACCACACAACAGGTAGTAACAATCAACGAACAGGAAATAGATGTAACCACACAACAGGTAGTAACAATCAACGAACTGGAAATAGATGTAACCACACAACAGGTAGTAACAATCAACGAACAGGAAATAGATGTAACCACACAACAGGTAGTAACAATCAACGAACTGGAAATAGATGTAACCACACAACAGGTAGTAACAATCAACGAACAGGAAATAGATGTAACCACACAACAGGTAGTAACAATCAACGAACAGGAAATAGATGTAACCACACAACAGGTAGTAACAATCAACGAACTGGAAATAGATGTAACCACACAACAGGTAGTAACAATCAACGAACAGGAAATAGATGTAACCACACAACAGGTAGTAACAATCAACGAACAGGAAATAGATGTAACCACACAACAGGTAGTAACAATCAACGAACAGGAAATAGATGTAACCACACAACAGGTAGTAACAATCAACGAACAGGAAATAGATGTAACCACACAACAGGTAGTAACAATCAACGAACAGGAAATAGATGTAACCACACAACAGGTAGTAACAAAACCTTCTGATAAGGTACAAAGGGTGATCGTGATTGTAAGGTAGTTGGATTTACATGGCGAGGTGTACTAGATACAACATTATGTGATAAAGTTTATCAGTGACTTGCGACAGGTCAGTGGTTTTCTCTGGGTACTCCGGTTTCCTCCACCAATAAAACTGACAGCAAAGATGCAACTGAAATAGTGTTAATAAGTGGCATTAAGCACCATAAACCGATAAGGTACACGTATTTCTAAAAGAAAGGTCGGAGTTAACAGTAAAGATGTGCATTAACAGAAACAAACACACATATCACTGAACAGGAAATAACAACATAACAGTTACATTGTACACTGTAACACAAGACCCGACTACAATTGTTAATACCAACAACATGTTTTTATTCATACGCAAAACGCAAGTTTAAGTTTAAAACTTTTGTTTAAGAAGTGTTTTAAAGGTCTTCCTTAGCTTACTTTGTTTTAACATGTCCTTTAATTTTGGGGTTGCGTGGTGATAATATTTAGCCTATTCAATATTTCTAGTTAGAGATATTGTTTTTTTTTACACCACTCCCTTCATTTCCATCCAGCTATTTCGTAACTAACTGGAGAGGGAAAGTATACTAGTACAAGAAATATAACGAACTAGCAGGTAAAACACCCGACCTTAGCACCTTTAGTGAATTGTGTTAGGCCTGTGCTCGGAAGTCACCGAGCTTAAATACTCGAACACATAGGACCTTCAAAATCCGCAGCTCTATAATTACAAAGAAAGGATGAATGTTTTTATTGGTACAAGTAATAGTAGATATGATAGACGAGGTCGGAAAATTGGCCACTGTTATGTTATTCATATTAAATTGCTGCAAGCTTTTTTACATACAAGAAGCTAGCCACCTTCATTGCATGATGAAAACATTTACCCTCGTTCAAACTACTAGATGCGTATTAGTTTCGCCCCATACAACCAACTGATCTGCCTTTCGGAGGGGCCATACGAAAGGGAGAAAACAGTATAGAAATGTCCTTTCATGCTCATGCATTTAGATAACGCATTTTCTAATCAGAGCTAGTGACGCAAAGCTAATCAAACAAGACTAGGTTGAAGTCGTTGGTACAACAATTCTAGAGTTGTCATCACGAATTGGTTGACCGTTACGAAATATCCATTTCTGAAATGCCAATGGATCTTTGGATTCTTTTGTTTCCTCTCTCACAGACAATACTTCTACCAGATTTGACTATAGGAGTAACACGTCCGGTTTCTGATAAGAACCAAGCACAGCTGCTGACCATTAACGAGCAAATGGGTTCAGCCCCGGGTTGTTGGTGTGGTCCGCGACTCTTGTTAGTTTTCTGTGCTATGTTTTTTGTTTTGTTTGTCTTCTGTCTATGTCTTGTGCCGAATACTGCACGTGTCCCTGGATTGTCCATTCTTGAATGTCACTTCAATATTTTACGTTGATTTACACAATTATTGAAACTGATCAACATGTGTATGTATTGATTAGCATGCTTCTCAATATACAATAACTGAAGACTTTGTACTACTATATTAAATATCCATTGATGTTATCTATGTGTTTCTGCTTTGATCTTTTTTGATTGATTGAGCTCAGCTTCAAATCGACGGTTTCGTCTACTGACAATGTATATTTCATCTCTAACCGACGTGTGTCCTTGATATTAATCGTACTAGCTAATAATTGTACGTCATTCACTTTTTTCTGTCTTAATATTCTTCAATTTCTTATTTCCAATATGTTTATTTGATGCATATGTTCCGACATCAAATTACCTTATTCCATTTATGTGTTTCCGTCTGACAAATTTCAAGATTTTATTTTTAGATTCAACGAGAAATGTTTTAAGATGTCAATAAACACAAGATAAACTTTATTTATAATCCAAGCAAACAACAATCGAACGATAAGTACTTGTTCTTTTATCCCTTCGGTATCTTCAAACTTTTCTATTCTCGGGGTCCTTCATCTCACAGTCACGGTAATGTAATAAATAATCAAAATAACTCATACCTCAAAGTTAGTATTAGATACAACATTATGTGATAAAGTTTGTCAGTGACTTACAGCAGGTCGGTGGTTTTCTTTATGTGATAAAGTTTGTCAGTGACTTACAGCAGGTCGGTGGTTTTCTTTATGTGATAAAGTTTGTCAGTGACTTACAGCAGGTCGGTGGTTTTCTTTATGTGATAAAGTTTGTCAGTGACTTACAGCAGGTCGGTGGTTTTCTTTATGTGATAAAGTTTGTTGGTGACTTACAGCAGGTTGGTGGTTTTCTTTATGTGATAAAGTTTGTCAGTGACTTACAGCAGGTCGGTGGTTTTCTTTATGTTATAAAGTTTGTCAGTGGCTTACAGCAGGTCGGTGGTTTTCTTTATGTGATAAAGTTTGTCAGTGACTTACAGCAGGTCGGTGGTTTTCTTTATGTGATAAAGTTTGTCAGTGACTTACAGCAGGTCGGTGGTTTTCTTTATGTGATAAAGTTTGTCGGTGACTTACAGCAGGTCGGTGGTTTTCTTTATGTGATAAAGTTTGTCAGTGACTTACAGCAGGTCGGTGGTTTTCTTTATGTTATAAAGTTTGTCAGTGGCTTACAGCAGGTCGGTGGTTTTCTTTATGTGATAAAGTTTGTCAGTGACTTACAGCAGGTCGGTGGTTTTCGTTATGTTATAAAGTTTGTCAGTGACTTACAGCAGGTCGGTGGTTTTCTCTATGTGATAAAGTTTGTCAGTGACTTACAGCAGGTCGGTGGTTTTCTTTATGTGATAAAGTTTGTCAGTGACTTACAGCAGGTCGGTGGTTTTCTTTATGTGATAAAGTTTGTCAGTGGCTTACAGCAGGTCGGTGGTTTTCTTTATGTGATAAAGTTTGTCAGTGACTTACAGCAGGTCGGTGGTTTTCTTTATGTGATAAAGTTTGTCAGTGACTTACGGCAGGTCGGTGGTTTTCGTTATGTTATAAAGTTTGTCAGTGACTTACAGCAGGTCGGTGGTTTTCTCTATGTGATAAAGTTTGTCAGTGACTTACAGCAGGTCGGTGGTTTTCTTTATGTGATAAAGTTTGTCAGTGACTTACAGCAGGTCGGTGGTTTTCTTTATGTGATAAAGTTTGTCAGTGGCTTACAGCAGGTCGGTGGTTTTCTTTATGTGATAAAGTTTGTCAGTGACTTACAGCAGGTCGGTGGTTTTCTTTATGTGATAAAGTTTGTCAGTGACTTACAGCAGGTCGGTGGTTTTCTCTATGTGATAAAGTTTGTCAGTGACTTACAGCAGGTCGGTGGTTTTCTTTATGTTATAAAGTTTGTCAGTGGCTTACAGCAGGTCGGTGGTTTTCTTTATGTGATAAAGTTTGTCAGTGACTTACAGCAGGTCGGTGGTTTTCTCTATGTGATAAAGTTTGTCAGTGACTTACAGCAGGTCGGTGGTTTTCTTTATGTTATAAAGTTTGTCAGTGGCTTACAGCAGGTCGGTGGTTTTCTTTATGTGATAAAGTTTGTCAGTGACTTACAGCAGGTCGGTGGTTTTCTTTATGTGATGAAGTTTGTCAGTGGCTTACAGCAGGTCGGTGGTTTTCTTTATGTGATAAAGTTTGTCAGTGACTTACAGCAGGTCGGTGGTTTTCTCTATGTGATAAAGTTTGTCAGTGACTTACAGCAGGTCGGTGGTTTTCTTTATGTTATAAAGTTTGTCAGTGGCTTACAGCAGGTCGGTGGTTTTCTTTATGTGATAAAGTTTGTCAGTGACTTACAGCAGGTCGGTGGTTTTCTTTATGTGATAAAGTTTGTCAGTGACTTACAGCAGGTCGGTGGTTTTCTCTATGTGATAAAGTTTGTCAGTGACTTACAGCAGGTCGGTGGTTTTCTTTATGTTATAAAGTTTGTCAGTGGCTTACAGCAGGTCGGTGGTTTTCTTTATGTGATAAAGTTTGTCAGTGACTTACAGCAGGTCGGTGGTTTTCTTTATGTGATGAAGTTTGTCAGTGGCTTACAGCAGGTCGGTGGTTTTCTTTATGTGATAAAGTTTGTCAGTGACTTACAGCAGGTCGGTGGTTTTCTTTATGTGATAAAGTTTGTCAGTGACTTACAGCAGGTCGGTGGTTTTCTTTATGTGATAAAGTTTGTCAGTGACCTACAGCAGATCGGTGGTTTTCTCCGGTTTCTAAATTGAGTATGTGGCAGCTCTTAAAATGGCATAATATGGAACGTATTTGACAGATTCAAACTGCCATAGTGTACAGTTCATAAATCATGTAATCATTATTCAAACTAAGGTTCTCCTCCCTCAGTCATAGGTAACCTTAGTCGATTTTACCTGTCATGTTATTTTACCTGTCATGTTATTTTGCCTGTCATGTTTTGGCCTTCTTGCTCCCAATACTTTTAAATTATTTGGCTCTCCGGTTTTTTGGCTTTGAGCGTACCTGATGAAGATTATCCCATACACGCATCGCGCGCACTAAATTTGATATCTACGTTTAATACAACATGTATTCGATCTTGGGCTTAGGTGATGGTAGATGTCGTGAACATCTGACCACAGGCCTATCACCACTGAACAAGGTTCCTTCAACGATACCCAAGTGCTAAGATTTCGAAACACAATGCCGGGCGGTTTCAACTGTCAGCTGGTTGTAATTGTTTTGGTTTCCCAGGCCCAATTAAGTGTGATAATCGCGATACAGCTGTAACATTGGTTACAGTGATAATAGACACAGATAACCTCTTAACCTCTATTGAAGTTGTCTCATGGGGTTTTCATGGAGATGAACAAATAATGGTAAATTGATCTTATAAACACTAATAAGTATTTCCATTAGAAGGAAATGCCAAATACATACATGACAAGGACAACTGGATTTTAACTAAGATGTCTGTAAGATCAATTGACAGTATCAAATGGAACCGAATCTGAGAACATTATTTATTTTTATTATACTGAGTTTAAGGTTAAAATGGAGAAAGTATGAAGCTCTCAAGCAGTAAGAATACAATTCTTGGAATATGTCAAGTAAATGATACGATCCAACAAATACATTTTTTATACTCTGCTTTGACTAAGGCGAATGGCTGGTAAAGATACAGCTCGTAAATCTATGTATTACCATGAAAACAAACATTCTGAATAAGATTAGGTTCATTGGCGTTTATCCAACTACCGTACAAACACAGATCCAACAAACTACATATACATACTTTAAATATTAGTTTGTTCATTTATCGAGAAATGAACCAGCAGACAGCCAAAATTCTCAAAATATCAACCTGTCACAAAAACATCGTATTGGAAAAGAGAAGATATGCATGTTTTATTTTCAACAAACGGGGTGTGGTCATATATATGTACATGTATGGTGCGGTCATATATATGTACATGTATGGGCGGCGGCATATTGATGCATTTTGATATTAAATTCTCCAGTTCTGTCAGCAAAATGATTGCCTCGAAACGGCAAACAGCATACATTTCGCAAGTAATATCCATGAATAAAGAAGGTTTATTGAACATCAAGATTTCGTTTACCGGTTTTATGGTTAGATCGTAGAATACAAGACGCATATTGTCAAAAGTTGCAAGAGTACATAAGCCCTACATTGACACCCACGTAATTTGAATGAACCAATGAAAATCATAATCTTATAAGTTTATAAGCTGAGTCTTGTTTTTAATTATCTATGTCTTAATCCTTCTTACTATTATCTACTTATAACTTTCATTCCAATTTTCCATTAATAAACACAAATTAACTGGCCTTATTATCTTTAGCTATTAGATGTGGTCAATACTTTATTAAAGAGCAGACGACACATTAATGGCGGCCATGATTAATTGAGGTAAGCTTGTTGTTTATCAATATGGAATCAATTCCAAAAGGTCGTAATGATTGCCAAATTCTGCTAACAATGACTGTAAATCTCCAAGTGATGAATGACAATAGGACCATTATCAGGGATCTGGACAGCGACTATCATACATATAGCGTATTAACTAGGACCATTATCAGGGATCTGGGCAGCGACTATCATACGTATACCGTATTAACTAGGACCATTATCAGGGATCTGGGCAGCGACTATCATACGTATACCGTATTAACTAGGACCATTATCAGGGATCTGGGCAGCGACTATCATACGTATACGTATTAACTAGGACCATTATCAGGGATCTGGGCAGCGACTATCATACGTATACCGTATTAACTAGGACCATTATCAGGGATCTGGGCAGCGACTATCATACATATACCGTATTAACTAGGACCATTATCAGGGATCTGGGCAGCGACTATCATACGTATACGTATTAACTAGGACCATTATCAGGGATCTGGGCAGCGACTATCATACGTATACCGTATTAACTAGGACCATTATAAGGGATCTGGGCAGCGACTATCATACGTATACCGTATTAACTAGGACCATTATCAGAAATGGATATGGGCAGCGACTATCATACGTATGCCGTATTAACTAGGACCATTATCAGAGATCTGGGCAGCGACTATCATACGTATACCGTATTAACTAGGACCATTATCAGGGATCTGGGCAGCGACTATCATACGTATACGGTATTAACTAGGACCATTATCAGGGATCTGGGCAGCGACTATCATACATATACCGTATTAACTAGGACCATTATCAGGGATCTGGGCAGCGACTATCATACGTATACCGTATTAACTAGGACCATTATCAGGGATCTGGGCAGCGACTATCATACGTATTCCGTATTAACTAGGACCATTATCAGAAATGGATCTGGGCAGCGACTATCATACGTATTCCGTATTAACTAGGACCATTATCAGGGATCTGGGCAGCGACTATCATACGTATACGGTATTAACTAGGACCATTATCAGGGATCTGGGCAGCGACTATCATACGTATACCGTATTAACTAGGACCATTATCAGGGGTCTGGGCAGCGACTATCATACGTATACCGTATTAACTAGGACCATTATCAGGGATCTGGGCAGCGACTATCATACGTATACCGTATTAACTAGGACCATTATCAGGGGTCTGGGCAGCGACTATCATACGTATACCGTATTAACTAGGACCATTATCAGGGATCTGGGCAGCGACTATCATACGTATTCCGTATTAACTAGGACCATTATCAGAAATGGATCTGGGCAGCGACTATCATACGCATACCGTATTAACTAGGACCATTATCAGAAATGGCTCTGGACAGTGACTATCATACGTATACCGTATTAACTAGGACCATTATCAGGGATCTGGGCAGCGACTATCATACGTATACCGTATTAACTAGGACCATTATCAGGGATCTGGGCAGCGACTATCATACGTATACCGTATTAACTAGGACCATTATCAGGGATCTGGGCAGCGACTATCATACATATACCATATTAACTAGGACCATTATCAGGGATCTGGGCAGCGACTATCATACGTATACCATATTAACTAGGACCATTATCAGGGATCTGGGCAGCGACTATCATACGTATACGGTATTAACTAGGACCATTATCAGAAATGGATCTGGGCAGCGACTATCATACGTATTCCGTATTAACTAGGACCATTATCAGGGATCTGGGCAGCGACTATCATACGTATACCGTATTAACTAGGACCATTATCAGAAATGGATCTGGGCAGCGACTATCATACGTATTCCGTATTAACTAGGACCATTATCAGAAATGGATCTGGGCAGCGACTATCATACGTATACCGTATTAACTAGGACCATTATCAGGGATCTGGACAGCGACTATCATACGTATACCGTATTAACTAGGACCATTATCAGGGATCTGGGCAGCGACTATCATACGTATACCGTATTAACTAGGACCATTATCAGGGATCTGGGCAGCGACTATCATACGTATACCGTATTAACTAGGACCATTATCAGGGATCTGGGCAGCGACTATCATACGTATACCGTATTAACTAGGACCATTATCAGGGATCTGGGCAGCGACTATCATACGTATACAGTATTAACTAGGACCATTATCAGGGATCTGGGCAGCGACTATCATACGTATACCGTATTAACTAGGACCATTATCAGGGATCTGGGCAACGACTATCATACGTATACCGTATTAACTAGGACCATTATCAGGGATCTGGGCAGCGACTATCATACGTATACCGTATTAACTAGGACCATTATCAGGGATCTGGGCAGCGACTATCATACGTATACGGTATTAACTAGGACCATTATCAGGGATCTGGGCAGCGACTATCATACGTATACCGTATTAACTAGGACCATTATCAGGGGTCTGGGCAGCGACTATCATACGTATACCGTATTAACTAGGACCATTATCAGGGATCTGGGCAGCGACTATCATACGTATTCCGTATTAACTAGGACCATTATCAGAAATGGATCTGGGCAGCGACTATCATACGTATGCCGTATTAACTAGGACCATTATCAGATATGGCTCTGGACAGCGACTATCATACGTATACCGTATTAACTAGGACCATTATCAGGGATCTGGGCAGCGACTATCATACGTATACCGTATTAACTAGGACCATTATCAGGGATCTGGGCAGCGACTATCATACGTATACCGTATTAACTAGGACCATTATCAGGGATCTGGGCAGCGACTATCATACATATACCATATTAACTAGGACCATTATCAGGGATCTGGGCAGCGACTATCATACGTATACGGTATTAACTAGGACCATTATCAGAAATGGATCTGGGCAGCGACTATCATACGTATTCCGTATTAACTAGGACCATTATCAGGGATCTGGGCAGCGACTATCATACGTATACCGTATTAACTAGGACCATTATCAGAAATGGATCTGGGCTGCGACTATCATACGTATACCGTATTAACTAGGACCATTATCAGAAATGGATCTGGGCAGCGACTATCATACGTATACCGTATTAACTAGGACCATTATCAGGGATCTGGACAGCGACTATCATACGTATACCGTATTAACTAGGACCATTATCAGGGATCTGCGCAGCGACTATCATACGTATACCGTATTAACTAGGACCATTATCAGGGATCTAAGCAGCGACTATCATACGTATACCGTATTAACTAGGACCATTATCAGGGATCTGGGCAGCGACTATCATACGTATACCGTATTAGCTAGGACCATTATCAGGGATCTGGGCAGCGACTATCATACGTATACCGTATTAACTAGGACCATTATCAGGGATCTGGGCAGCGACTATCATACGTATACCGTATTAACTAGGACCATTATCAGGGATCTGGGCAACGACTATCATACGTATACCGTATTAACTAGGACCATTATCAGGGATCTGGGCAGCGACTATCATACGTATACCGTATTAACTAGGACCATTATCAGGGATCTGGGCAGCGATTATCATACGTATACCGTATTAACTAGGACCATTATCAGGGATCTGGGCAGCGACCATCATACGTATACCGTATTAACTAGGACCATTATCAGGGATCTGGGCAGTGACTATCATACATATACCGTATTAACTAGGACCATTATCTGGGATCTGGGCAGCGACTATCATACGTATACCGTATTAACTAGGACCATTATCAGGGATCTGGGCAGCGACTATCATACGTATACCGTATTAACTAGGACCATTATCAGGGATCTGGGCAGCGACTATCATACGTATACGGTATTAACTAGGACCATTATCAGGAATCTGGACAGCGACTATCATACGTATACCGTATTAACTAGGACCATTATCAGGGATCTGGACAGCGACTATCATACGTATACCATATTAACTAGGACCATTATCAGGGATCTGGGCAGCGACTATCATACGTATACCGTATTAACTAGGACCATTATCAGGGATCTGGGCAGCGACTATCATACGTATACCGTATTAACTAGGACCATTATCAGGGATCTGGGCAGCGACTATCATACGTATACCGTATTAACTAGGACCATTATCAGGGATCTGGGCAGCGACTATCATACGTATACCGTATTAACTAGGATCATTATCAGGGATCTGGGCAGCGACTATCATACGTATACCGTATTAACTAGGACCATTATCAGGGATCTGGGCAGCGACTATCATACGTATACCATATTAACTAGGACCATTATCAGGGATCTGGGCAGCGACTATCATACGTATACCATATTAACAAGCACCATTATCAGGGATCTGGGCAGCGACTATCATACGTATACCGTATTAACTAGGACCATTATCAGGGATCTGGGCAGCGCCTATCATACGTATACTATATTAACTAGGACCATTATCAGGGATCTGGGTGGCGACTATCATACGTATACCGTATTAACTAGGACCATTATCAGGGATCTGGGCAGCGACTATCATACGTATTCCGTATTAACTAGAACCATTATCAGAGATCTGGGCAGCGACTATCATACGTATACCATATTAACTAGGACCATTATCAGGGATCTGGGCAGCGACTATCATACGTATACCGTATTAACTAGGACCATTATCAGGGATCTGGGCAGCGCCTATCATACGTATACTATATTAACTAGGACCATTATCAGGAATCTTGGCGGCGACTATCATACGTATACCGAATTAACTAGGACCATTATCAGAAATGGATCTGGGCAGCGACTATCATACGTATACCGTATTAACTAGGACCATTATCAGGAATCTGGGCAGCGACTATCATACGTATACCGTATTAACTAGGACCATTATCAGAAATGGATCTGGGCAGCGACTATCATACGTATACCGTATTAACTAGGACCATTATCAGAGATCTGGGCAGCGACTATCATACGTATACCATATTAACTAGGACCATTATCAGGGATCTGGGCAGCGACTATCATACGTATACCATATTAACTAGGACCATTATCAGGGATCTGGGCAGCGACTATCATACGTATACCGTATTAACTAGGACCATTATCAGGGATCTGGGCAGCGCCTATCATACGTATACTATATTAACTAGGACCATTATCAGGGATCTTGGCGGCGACTATCATACGTATACCGTATTAACTAGGACCATTATCAGAAATGGATCTGGGCAGCGACTATCATACGTATACCGTATTAACTAGGACCATTATCAGGGATCTGGGCAGCGACTATCATACGTATACCGTATTAACTAGGACCATTATCAGAAATGGATCTGGGCAGCGACTATCATACGTATACCGTATTAACTAGGACCATTATCAGGGATCTGGGCAGCGACTATCATACGCATACCGTATTAACTAGGACCATTATCAGAAATGGATCTGGGCAGCGACTATCATACGTATACAGTATTAACTAGGACTATTATCAGGGATATGGGCAGCGACTATCATACGTATTCCGTATTAACTAGTACCATTATCAGGGATCTGGACAGCGACTATCATACGTATACCGTATTAACTAGGACCATTATCAGGGATCTGGGCAGCGACTATCATACATATACCGTATTAACTAGGACCATTATCAGGGATCTGGGCAGCGACTATCATACGTATACCGTATTAACTAGGACCATTATCAGGTATCTGGGCAGCGACTATCATACGTATATCGTATTAACTAGGACCATTATCAGGGATCTGGGCAGCGACTATCATACGTATACAGTATTAACTAGGACCATTATCAGGGATCTGGGCAGTGACTATCAAACGTATTCCGTATTAACTAGAACCATTATCAGGGATCTGGGCAGCGACTATCATACGTATACCGTATTAACTAGGACCATAATCAGGGATCTGGACAGCGACTATCATACGTATACCGTATTAAGTAGGACCATTATCAGAAATGGATCTGGACAGCGACTATCATACGTATACCGTATTAACTAGGACCATTATCAGGGATCTGGGCAGCGACTATCATACGTATACCGTATTAACTAGGACCATTATCAGGGATCTGGGCAGCGACTATCATACGTATACCGTATTAACTAGGACCATTATCAGGGATCTGGGCAGCGACTATCATACGTATTCCGTATTAACTAGGACCATTATCAGGGATCTGGGCAGCGACTATCATACGTATTCCGTATTAACTAGGACCATTATCAGAAATGGATCTAGACAGCGACTATCATACGTATACCGTATTAACTAGGACCATTATCAGAAATGGATCTGGGCAGCGACTATCATACGTATACCGTATTAACTAGGACCATTATCAGGGATCTGGGCAGCGACTATCATACGTATACCGTATTAACTAGGACCATTATCAGGGATCTGGGCAGCGACTATCATACGTATACGTATTAACTAGGACCATTATCAGGGATCTGGGCAGCGACTATCATACGTATACCGTATTAACTAGGAACATTATCAGGGATCTGGGCAGCAACTATCATACATATACCGTATTAACTAGGACCATTATCAGGGATCTGGGCAGCAACTATCATACGTATACGTATTAACTAGGACCATTATCAGGGATCTGGGCAGCGACTATCATACGTATACCGTATTAACTAGGACCATTATCAGGGATCTGGGCAGCGACTATCATACGTATACCGTATTAACTAGGACCATTATCAGAAATGGATATGGGCAGCGACTATCATACGTATGCCGTATTAACTAGGACCATTATCAGGGATCTGGGCAGCGACTATCATACGTATACCGTATTAACTAGGACCATTATCAGGGATCTGGGCAGCGACTATCATACGTATTCCGTATTAACTAGGACCATTATCAGAAACGGATCTCGGCAGCGACTATCATACGTATACCGTATTAACTAGGACCATTATCAGGGATCTGGGCAGCGACTATCATATGTATACGGTATTAACTAGGACCATTATCAGGGATCTGGGCAGCGACTATCATACATATACCGTATTAACTAGGACCATTATCAGGGATCTGGGCAGCGACTATCATACGTATACCGTATTAACTAGGACCATTATCAGGGATCTGGGCAGCGACTATCATACGTATACCGTATTAACTAGGACCATTATCAGAAATGGATCTGGGCAGCGACTATCATACGTATTCCGTATTAACTAGGACCATTATCAGGGATCTGGGCAGCGACTATCATACGTATACGGTATTAACTAGGACCATTATCAGGGATCTGGGCAGCGACTATCATACGTATACCGTATTAACTAGGACCATTATCAGGGGTCTGGGCAGCGACTATCATACGTATACCGTATTAACTAGGACCATTATCAGGGATCTGGGCAGCGACTATCATACGTATTCGTATTAACTAGGACCATTATCAGAAATGGATCTGGGCAGCGACTATCATACGCATACCGTATTAACTAGGACCATTATCAGAAATGGCTCTGGACAACGACTATCATACGTATACCGTATTAACTAGGACCATTATCAGGGATCTGGGCAGCGACTATCATACGTATACCGTATTAACTAGGACCATTATCAGGGATCTGGGCAGCGACTATCATACGTATACCGTATTAACTAGGACCATAATCAGGGATCTGGACAGCGACTATCATACGTATACCGTATTAAGTAGGACCATTATCAGAAATGGATCTGGACAGCGACTATCATACGTATACCGTATTAACTAGGACCATTATCAGGGATCTGGGCAGCGACTATCATACGTATACAGTATTAACTAGGACCATTATCAGGGATCTGGGCAGTGACTATCAAACGTATTCCGTATTAACTAGGACCATTATCAGGGATCTGGGCAGCGACTATCATACGTATACCGTATTAACTAGGACCATAATCAGGGATCTGGACAGCGACTATCATACGTATACCGTATTAAGTAGGACCATTATCAGAAATGGATCTGGACAGCGACTATCATACGTATACCGTATTAACTAGGACCATTATCAGGGATCTGGGCAGAGACTATCATACGTATACCGTATTAACTAGGACCATTATCAGGGATCTGGGCAGCGACTATCATACGTATACCGTATTAACTAGGACCATTATCAGGGATCTGGGCAGCGACTATCATACGTATTCCGTATTAACTAGGACCATTATCAGGGATCTGGGCAGCGACTATCATACGTATTCCGTATTAACTAGGACCATTATCAGAAATGGATCTAGACAGCGACTATCATACGTATACCGTATTAACTAGGACCATTATCAGAAATGGATCTGGGCAGCGACTATCATACGTATACCGTATTAACTAGGACCATTATCAGGGATCTGGGCAGCGACTATCATACGTATACCGTATTAACTAGGACCATTATCAGGGATCTGGGCAGCGACTATCATACGTATACGTATTAACTAGGACCATTATCAGGGATCTGGGCAGCGACTATCATACGTATACCGTATTAACTAGGACCATTATCAGGGATCTGGGCAGCGACTATCATACATATACCGTATTAACTAGGACCATTATCAGGGATCTGGGCAGCGACTATCATACGTATACGTATTAACTAGGACCATTATCAGGGATCTGGGCAGCGACTATCATACGTATACCGTATTAACTAGGACCATTATCAGGGATCTGGGCAGCGACTATCATACGTATACCGTATTAACTAGGACCATTATCAGAAATGGATATGGGCAGCGACTATCATACGTATGCCGTATTAACTAGGACCATTATCAGGGATCTGGGCAGCGACTATCATACGTATACCGTATTAACTAGGACCATTATCAGGGATCTGGGCAGCGACTATCATACGTATTCCGTATTAACTAGGACCATTATCAGAAACGGATCTCGGCAGCGACTATCATACGTATACCGTATTAACTAGGACCATTATCAGGGATCTGGGCAGCGACTATCATACGTATACGGTATTAACTAGGACCATTATCAGGGATCTGGGCAGCGACTATCATACATATACCGTATTAACTAGGACCATTATCAGGGATCTGGGCAGCGACTATCATACGTATACCGTATTAACTAGGACCATTATCAGGGATCTGGGCAGCGACTATCATACGTATACCGTATTAACTAGGACCATTATCAGAAATGGATCTGGGCAGCGACTATCATACGTATTCCGTATTAACTAGGACCATTATCAGGGATCTGGGCAGCGACTATCATACGTATACGGTATTAACTAGGACCATTATCAGGGATCTGGGCAGCGACTATCATACGTATACCGTATTAACTAGGACCATTATCAGGGGTCTGGGCAGCGACTATCATACGTATACCGTATTAACTAGGACCATTATCAGGGATCTGGGCAGCGACTATCATACGTATTCCGTATTAACTAGGACCATTATCAGAAATGGATCTGGGCAGCGACTATCATACGCATACCGTATTAACTAGGACCATTATCAGAAATGGCTCTGGACAGCGACTATCATACGTATACCGTATTAACTAGGACCATTATCAGGGATCTGGGCAGCGACTATCATACGTATACCGTATTAACTAGGATCATTATCAGGGATCTGGGCAGCGACTATCATACGTATACCGTATTAACTAGGACCATTATCAGGGATCTGGGCAGCGACTATCATACATATACCATATTAACTAGGACCATTATCAGGGATCTGGGCAGCGACTATCATACGTATACCATATTAACTAGGACTATTATCAGGGATCTGGGCAGCGACTATCATACGTATACGGTATTAACTAGGACCATTATCAGAAATGGATCTGGGCAGCGACTATCATACGTATACCGTATTAACTAGGACCATTATCAGGGATCTGGGCAGCGACTATCATACGTATACGTATTAACTAGGACCATTATCAGAAATGGATCTGGGCAGCGACTATCATACGTATTCCGTATTAACTAGGACCATTATCAGAAATGGATCTGGGCAGCGACTATCATACGTATACCGTATTAACTAGGACCATTATCAGGGATCTGGACAGCGACTATCATACGTATACCGTATTAACTAGGACCATTATCAGGGATCTGGGCAGCGACTATCATACGTATACCGTATTAACTAGGACCATTATCAGGGATCTGGGCAGCGACTATCATACGTATACCGTATTAACTAGGACCATTATCAGGGATCTGGGCAGCGACTATCATACGTATACCGTATTAACTAGGACCATTATCAGGGATCTGGGCAGCGACTATCATACATATACCATATTAACTAGGACCATTATCAGGGATCTGGGCAGCGACTATCATACGTATACGGTATTAACTAGGACCATTATCAGAAATGGATCTGGGCAGCGACTATCATACGTATTCCGTATTAACTAGGACCATTATCAGGGATCTGGGCAGCGACTATCATACGTATACCGTATTAACTAGGACCATTATCAAAAATGGATCTGGGCTGCGACTATCATACGTATACCGTATTAACTAGGACCATTATCAGAAATGGATCTGGGCAGCGACTATCATACGTATACCGTATTAACTAGGACCATTATCAGGGATCTGGACAGCGACTATCATACGTATACCGTATTAACTAGGACCATTATCAGGGATCTGCGCAGCGACTATCATACGTATACCGTATTAACTAGGACCATTATCAGGGATCTGGGCAGCGACTATCATACGTATACCGTATTAACTAGGACCATTATCAGGGATCTGGGCAGCGACTATCATACGTATACCGTATTAACTAGGACCATTATCAGGGATCTGGGCAGCGACTATCATACGTATACCGTATTAACTAGGACCATTATCAGGGATCTGGGCAGCGACTATCATACGTATACCGTATTAACTAGGACCATTATCAGGGATCTGGGCAGCGACTATCATACGTATACCGTATTAACTAGGACCATTATCAGGGGTCTGGGCAGCGACTATCATACGTATGCCGTATTAACTAGGACCATTATCAGGGATCTGGGCAGCGACTATCATACGTATTCCGTATTAACTAGGACCATTATCAGAAATGGATCTGGGCAGCGACTATCATACGTATACCGTATTAACTAGGACCATTATCAGATATGGCTCTGGACAGCGACTATCATACGTATACCGTATTAACTAGGACCATTATCAGGGATCTGGGCAGCGACTATCATACGTATACCGTATTAACTAGGACCATTATCAGGGATCTGGGCAGCGACTATCATACGTATACCGTATTAACTAGGACCATTATCAGGGATCTGGGCAGCGACTATCATACATATACCATATTAACTAGGACCATTATCAGGGATCTGGGTAGCGACTATCATACGTATACCATATTAACTAGGACCATTATCAGGGATCTGGGCAGCGACTATCATACGTATACGGTATTAACTAGGACCATTATCAGAAATGGATCTGGGCAGCGACTATCATACGTATTCCGTATTAACTAGGACCATTATCAGGGATCTGGGCAGCGACTATCATACGTATACCGTATTAACTAGGACCATTATCAGAAATGGATCTGGGCAGCGACTATCATACGTATTCCGTATTAACTAGGACCATTATCAGAAATGGATCTGGGCAGCGACTATCATACGTATACCGTATTAACTAGGACCATTATCAGGGATCTGGACAGCGACTATCATACGTATACCGTATTAACTAGGACCATTATCAGGGATCTGCGCAGCGACTATCATACGTATACCGTATTAACTAGGACCATTATCAGGGATCTAAGCAGCGACTATCATACGTATACCGTATTAACTAGGACCATTATCAGGGATCTGGGCAGCGACTATCATACGTATACCGTATTAGCTAGGACCATTATCAGGGATCTGGGCAGCGACTATCATACGTATACCGTATTAACTAGGACCATTATCAGGGATCTGGGCAGCGACTATCATACGTATACCGTATTAACTAGGACCATTATCAGGGATCTGGGCAACGACTATCATACGTATACCGTATTAACTAGGACCATTATCAGGGATCTGGGCAGCGACTATCATACGTATACCGTATTAACTAGGACCATTATCAGGGATCTGGGCAGCGACTATCATACGTATACCGTATTAACTAGGACCATTATCAGGGATCTGGGCAGCGACCATCATACGTATACCGTATTAACTAGGACCATTATCAGGGATCTGGGCAGCGACTATCATACATATACCGTATTAACTAGGACCATTATCTGGGATCTGGGCAGCGACTATCATACGTATACGGTATTAACTAGGACCATTATCAGGGATCTGGGCAGCGACTATCATACGTATACCGTATTAACTAGGACCATTATCAGGGATCTGGGCAGCGACTATCATACGTATACCGTATTAACTAGGACCATTATCAGGGATCTGGACAGCGACTATCATACGTATACCGTATTAACTAGGACCATTATCAGGGATCTGGACAGCGACTATCATACGTATACCATATTAACTAGGACCATTATCAGGGATCTGGGCAGCGACTATCATACGTATACCGTATTAACTAGGACCATTATCAGGGATCTGGGCAGCGACTATCATACGTATACCGTATTAACTAGGACCATTATCAGGGATCTGGGCAGCGACTATCATACATATACCATATTAACTAGGACCATTATCAGGGATCTGGGCAGCGACTATCATACGTATACCGTATTAACTAGGACCATTATCAGGGATCTGGGCAGCGACTATCATACGTATACCGTATTAACTAGGATCATTATCAGGGATCTGGGCAGCGACTATCATACGTATACCGTATTAACTAGGACCATTATCAGGGATCTGGGCAGCGACTATCATACGTATACCATATTAACTAGGACCATTATCAGGGATCTGGGCAGCGACTATCATACGTATACCATATTAACAAGGACCATTATCAGGGATCTGGGCAGCGACTATCATACGTATACCGTATTAACTAGGACCATTATCAGCGATCTGGGCAGCGCCTATCATACGTATACTATATTAACTAGGACCATTATCAGGGATCTGGGTGGCGACTATCATACGTATACCGTATTAACTAGGACCATTATCAGGGATCTGGGCAGCGACTATCATACGTATTCCGTATTAACTAGGACCATTATCAGAGATCTGGGCAGCGACTATCATACGTATACCATATTAACTAGGACCATTATCAGGGATCTGGGCAGCGACTATCATACGTATACCATATTAACTAGGACCATTATCAGGGATCTGGGCAGCGACTATCATACGTATACCGTATTAACTAGGACCATTATCAGGGATCTGGGCAGCGCCTATCATACGTATACTATATTAACTAGGACCATTATCAGGGATCTTGGCGGCGACTATCATACGTATACCGTATTAACTAGGACCATTATCAGAAATGGATCTGGGCAGCGACTATCATACGTATACCGTATTAACTAGGACCATTATCAGGGATCTGGGCAGCGACTATCATACGTATACCGTATTAACTAGGACCATTATCAGGGATCTGGGCAGCGACTATCATACGTATACCGTATTAACTAGGACCATTATCAGGGATCTGGACAGCGACTATCATACGTATACCGTATTAACTAGGACCATTATCAGGGATCTGGACAGCGACTATCATACGTATACCATATTAACTAGGACCATTATCAGGGATCTGGGCAGCGACTATCATACGTATACCGTATTAACTAGGACCATTATCAGGGATCTGGGCAGCGACTATCATACGTATACCGTATTAACTAGGACCATTATCAGGGATCTGGGCAGCGACTATCATACATATACCATATTAACTAGGACCATTATCAGGGATCTGGGCAGCGACTATCATACGTATACCGTATTAACTAGGACCATTATCAGGGATCTGGGCAGCGACTATCATACGTATACCGTATTAACTAGGATCATTATCAGGGATCTGGGCAGCGACTATCATACGTATACCGTATTAACTAGGACCATTATCAGGGATCTGGGCAGCGACTATCATACGTATACCATATTAACTAGGACCATTATCAGGGATCTGGGCAGCGACTATCATACGTATACCATATTAACAAGGACCATTATCAGGGATCTGGGCAGCGACTATCATACGTATACCGTATTAACTAGGACCATTATCAGCGATCTGGGCAGCGCCTATCATACGTATACTATATTAACTAGGACCATTATCAGGGATCTGGGTGGCGACTATCATACGTATACCGTATTAACTAGGACCATTATCAGGGATCTGGGCAGCGACTATCATACGTATTCCGTATTAACTAGGACCATTATCAGAGATCTGGGCAGCGACTATCATACGTATACCATATTAACTAGGACCATTATCAGGGATCTGGGCAGCGACTATCATACGTATACCATATTAACTAGGACCATTATCAGGGATCTGGGCAGCGACTATCATACGTATACCGTATTAACTAGGACCATTATCAGGGATCTGGGCAGCGCCTATCATACGTATACTATATTAACTAGGACCATTATCAGGGATCTTGGCGGCGACTATCATACGTATACCGTATTAACTAGGACCATTATCAGAAATGGATCTGGGCAGCGACTATCATACGTATACCGTATTAACTAGGACCATTATCAGGGATCTGGGCAGCGACTATCATACGTATACCGTATTAACTAGGACCATTATCAGAAATGGATCTGGGCAGCGACTATCATACGTATACCGTATTAACTAGGACCATTATCAGAGATCTGGGCAGCGACTATCATACGTATACCATATTAACTAGGACCATTATCAGGGATCTGGGCAGCGACTATCATACGTATAACATATTAACTAGGACCATTATCAGGGATCTGGGCAGTGACTATCATACGTATACCGTATTAACTAGGACCATTATCAGGGATCTGGGCAGCGCCTATCATACGTATACCGTATTAACTAGGACCATTATCAGGGATCTTGGCGGCGACTATCATACGTATACCGTATTAACTAGGACCATTATCAGAAATGGATCTGGGCAGCGACTATCATACGTATACCGTATTAACTAGGACCATTATCAGGGATCTGGGCAGCGACTATCATACGTATACCGTATTAACTAGGACCATTATCAGAAATGGATCTGGGCAGCGACTATCATACGTATACCGTATTAACTAGGACCATTATCAGGGATCTGGGCAGCGACTATCATAGGTGTACCGTATTAACTAGGACTATTATCAGAAATGGATCTGGGCAGCGACTATCATACGTATACCGTATTAACTAGGACCATTATCAGGGAACTGGGCAGTGACTATCATACGCATACCGTATTAACTATGACCATTATCAGAAATGGTTCTGGGCAGCGACTATCATACGTATACAGTATTAACTAGGACTATTATCAGGGATATGGGCAGCGACTATCATACGTATTCCGTATTAACTAGTACCATTATCAGGGATCTGGACAGCGACTATCATACGTATACCGTATTAACTAGGACCATTATCAGGGATCTGGGCAGCGACTATCATACATATACCGTATTAACTAGGACCATTATCAGGGATCTGGGCAGCGACTATCATACGTATACCGTATTAACTAGGACCATTATCAGGTATCTGGGCAGCGACTATCATACGTATACAGTATTAACTAGGACCATTATCAGGGATCTGGGCAGTGACTATCATACGTATTCCGTATTAACTAGGACCATTATCAGGGATCTGGGCAGCGACTATCATACGTATACCGTATTAACTAGGACCATAATCAGGGATCTGGACAGCGACTATCATACGTATACCGTATTAACTAGGACCATTATCAGAAATGGATCTGGACAGCGACTATCATACGTATACCGTATTAACTAGGACCATTATCAGGGATCTGGGCAGCGACTATCATACGTATACCGTATTAACTAGGACCATTATCAGGGATCTGGGCAGCGACTATCATACGTATACCGTATTAACTAGGACCATTATCAGGGATCTGGGCAGCGACTATCATACGTATTCCGTATTAACTAGGACCATTATCAGGGATCTGGGCAGCGACTATCATACGTATTCCGTATTAACTAGGACCATTATCAGAAATGGATCTAGACAGCGACTATCATACGTATACCGTATTAACTAGGACCATTATCAGAAATGGATCTGGGCAGCGACTATCATACGTATACCATATTAACTAGGACCATTATCAGGGATCTGGGCAGCGACTATTATACGTATACCGTATTAACTAGGACCATTATCAGGGATCTGGGCAGCGACTATCATACGTATACCGTATTAACTAGGACCATTATCAGGGATCTGGGCAGCGACTATCATACGTATTCCGTATTAACTAGGACCATTATCAGGGATCTGGGCAGCGACTATCATACGTATTCCGTATTAACTAGGACCATTATCAGGGATCTGGGCAGCGACTATCATACGTATACCGTATTAACTAGGACCATTATCAGGGATCTGGGCAGCGACTATCATACGTATACCGTATTAACTAGGACCATTATCAGGGATCTGGGCAGCGACTATCATACGTATACCATATTAACTAGGACCATTATCAGGGATCTGGGCAGCGACTATCATACGTATACCATATTAACTAGGACCATTATCAGGGATCTGGGCAGCGACTATCATACGTATACGGTATTAACTAGGACCATTATCAGGGAACTGGGCAGCGCCTATCATACGTATACTATATTAACTAGGACCATTATCAGGGATCTGGGCGGCGACTATCATACGTATACCGTATTAACTAGGACCATTATCAGGGATCTGGGCAGCGACTATCATACGTATACCGTATTAACTAGGACCATTATCAGGGATCTGGGCAGCGACTATCATACGTATACCATATTAACTAGGACCATTATCAGGGATCTGGGCAGCGACTATCATACATATACCGTATTAAATAGGACCATTATCAGGGATCTGGGCAGCGACTATCATACGTATACCATATTAACTAGGACCATTATCAGGGATCTGGGCAGCGACTATCATACGTATACCGTATTAACTAGGACCATTATCAGGGATCTGGGCAGCGCCTATCATACGTATACCGTATTAACTAGGACCATTATCAGGGATTTGGTCGGCGACTATCATACGTACACCGTATTAACTAGGACCATTATCAGGGATCTGGGCAGCGACTATCATACGTATACCGTATTAACTAGGACCATTATCAGGGATCTGGGCAGCGACTATCATACGTATACCATATTAACTAGGACCATTATCAGGGATCTGGGCAGCGACTATCATACGTATACCATATTAACTAGGACCATTATCAGGGATCTGGGCAGCGACTATCATACGTATACTATATTAACTAGGACCATTATCAGGGATCTGGGCGGCGACTATCATACGTATACCGTATTAACTAGGACCATTATCAGGGATCTGGGCAGCGACTATCATACGTATACCGTATTAACTAGGACCATTATCAGGGATCTGGCCAGCGACTATCATACGTATACCGTATTAACCAGGACCATTATCAGAAATGGATCTGGGCAGCGACTATCATACGTATACCGTATTAACTAGGACCATTATCAGGGATCTGGGCAGCGACTATCATAGGTGTACCGTATTAACTAGGACTATTATCAGAAATGGATCTGGGCAGCGACTATCATACGTATACCGTATTAACTAGGACCATTATCAGGGATATGGGCAGCGACTATCATACGCATACCGTATTAACTAGGACCATTATCAGAAATGGATCTGGGCAGCGACTATCATACGTATACAGTATTAACTAGGACCATTATCAGGGATCTGGGCAGCGACTATCATACGTATTCCGTATTAACTAGTACCATTATCAGGGATCTGGACAGCGACTATCATACGTATACAGTATTAACTAGGACCATTATCAGGGATCTGGGCAGCGACTATCATACATATACCGTATTAATTAGGACCATTATCAGGGATCTGGGCAGTGACTATCATACGTATACCGTATTAACTAGGACCATTATCAGGGATCTGGGCAGCGACTATCATACGTATACCGTATTAACTAGGACCATTATCAGGGATTTGGGCAGCGACTATCATACGTATACCGTATTAACTAGGACCATTATCAGGGATCTGGGCAGCGACTATCATACGTATTCCGTATTAACTAGGACCATTATCAGGGATCTGGGCAGCGACTATCATACGTATACCGTATTAACTAGGACCATAATCAGGGATCTGGACAGCGACTATCATACGTATACCGTATTAACTAGGACCATTATCAGAAATGGATCTGGGCAGCGACTATCATACGTATACCGTATTAACTAGGACCATAATCAGGGATCTGGGCAGCGACTATCATACGTATACTGTATTAACTAGGACCATTATCAGGGATCTGGGCAGCGACTATCATACGTATTCCGTATTAACTAGGACCATTATCAGGGATCTGGGCAGCGACTATCATACGTATTCCGTATTAACTAGGACCATTATCAGGGATCTGGGCAGCGACTATCATACGTATACCGTATTAACTAGGACCATTATCAGGGATCTGGGCAGCGACTATCATACGTATACCGTATTAACTAGGACCATTATCAGGGATCTGGGCAGCGACTATCATACGTATACCGTATTAACTAGGACCATTATCAGGGATCTGGGCAGCGACTATCATACCTATACCGTATTAACTAGGACCATTATCAGAGATCTGGGCAGCGACTATCATACGTATACCGTATTAACTAGGACCATTATCAGGGATCTGGACAGCGATTATCATACGTATACCGTATTAACTAGGACCATTATCAGGGATCTGGACAGCGACTATCATACGTATTCCGTATTAACTAGGACCATTATCAGGGATCTGGGCAGCGACTATCATACATATACCGTATTAACTAGGACCATTATCAGGGATCTGGACTGCGACTATCATACGTATACCGTATTAACTAGGACCATTATCAGGGATCTGGGCAGCGACTATCATACGTATACCATATTAACTAGGACCATTATCAGGGATCTGGGCAGCGACTATCATACGTATACCGTATTAACTAGGACCATTATCAGGGATCTGGGCAGCGACTATCATGTGTATACCGTATTAACTAGGACCATTATCAGGGATCTAGGCAGCGACTATCATACGTATACCGCATTAACTAGGACCATTATCAGGGATCTGGGCAGCGACTATCATACGTATACCATATTAACTAGGACCATTATCAGGGATCTGGGCAGCGACTATCATACGTATACCATATTAACTAGGACCATTATCAGGGATCTGGGCAGCGACTATCATACGTATACCGTATTAACTAGGACCATTATCAGGGATCTGGGCAGCGCCTATCATACGTATACTATATTAACTAGGACCATTATAAGGGATCTGGTCGGCGACTATCATACGTATACCGTATTAACTAGGACCATTATCAGGGATCTGGGCAGCGACTATCATACGTATACCGTATTAACTAGGACCATTATCAGGGATCTGGGCAGCGACTATCATACGTATACCATATTAACTAGGACCATTATCAGGGATCTGGGCAGCGACTATCATACGTATACCGTATTAACTAGGACCATTATCAGGGATCTGGGCAGCGACTATCATACGTATACCGTATTAACTAGGACCATTATCAGGGATCTGGGCAGCGACTATCATACGTATACTATATTAACTAGGACCATTATCAGGGATCTGGGCTGCGACTATCATACGTATACCGTATTAACTAGGACCATTATCTGGGATCTGGGCAGCGACTATCATACGTATACCGTATTAACTAGGACCATTATCAGGGATCTGGGCAGCGATTATCATACGTATACCGTATTAACCAGGACCATTATCAGAAATGGATCTGGGCAGCGACTATCATACGTATACCGTATTAACTAGGACCATTATCAGGGATCTGGGCAGCGACTATCATAGGTGTACCGTATTAACTAGGACTATTATCAGAAATGGATCTGGGCAGCGACTATCATACGTATACCGTATTAACTAGGACCATTATCAGGGATCTGGGCAGCGACTATCATACGCATACCGTATTAACTAGGACCATTATCAGAAATGGATCTGGGCAGCGACTATCATACGTATACAGTATTAACTAGGACCATTATCAGGGATCTGGGCAGCGACTATCATACGTATTCCGTATTAACTAGTACCATTATCAGGGATCTGGACAGCGACTATCATACGTATACAGTATTAACTAGGACCATTATCAGGGATCTGGCCAGCGACTATCATACATATACCGTATTAATTAGGACCATTATCAGGGATCTGGGCAGTGACTATCATACGTATACCGTATTAACTAGGACCATTATCAGGGATCTGGGCAGCGACTATCATACGTATACCGTATTAACTAGGACCATTATCAGGGATTTGGGCAGCGACTATCATACGTATACCGTATTAACTAGGACCATTATCAGGGATCTGGGCAGCGACTATCATACGTATTCCGTATTAACTAGGACCATTTTCAGGGATCTGGGCAGCGACTATCATACGTATACCGTATTAACTAGGACCATTATCAGGGATCTGGGCAGCGACTATCATATGTATACCGTATTAACTAGGACCATTATCAGGGATCTAGGCAGCGACTATAATACGTATACCGTATTAACTAGGACCATTATCAGGGATCTGGGCAGCGACTATCATACGTATACCATATTAACTAGGACCATTATCAGGGATCTGGGCAGCGACTATCATACGTATACCATATTAACTAGGACCATTATCAGGGATCTGGGCAGCGACTATCATACGTATACCGTATTAACTAGGACCATTATCAGGGATCTGGGCAGCGCCTATCATACGTATACCGTATTAACTAGGACCATTATCAGGGATCTGGGCAGCGACTATCATACGTATACCGTATTAACTAGGACCATTATCAGGGATCTGGGCAGCGACTATCATACGTATACCGTATTAACTAGGACCATTATCAGGGATCTGGGCAGCGACTATCATACGTATACCGTATTAACTAGGACCATTATCAGGGATCTGGGCAGCGCCTATCATACGTATACTATATTAACTAGGACCATTATCAGGGATCTGGGCGGCGACTATCATACGTATACCGTATTAACTAGGACCATTATCAGGGATCTGGGCAGCGACTATCATACGTATACCGTATTAACTAGGACCATTATCAGGGATCTGGGCAGCGACTATCATACGTATACCGTATTAACCAGGACCATTATCAGAAATGGATCTGGGCAGCGACTATCATACGTATACCGTATTAACTAGGACCATTATCAGGGATCTGGGCAGCGACTATCATAGGTGTACCGTATTAACTAGGACTATTATCAGAAATGGATCTGGGCAGCGACTATCATACGTATACCGTATTAACTAGGACCATTATCAGGGATCTGGGCAGCGACTATCATACGCATACCGTATTAACTAGGACCATTATCAGAAATGGATCTGGGCAGCGACTATCATACGTATACAGTATTAACTAGGACCATTATCAGGGATCTGGGCAGCGACTATCATACGTATTCCGTATTAACTAGTACCATTATCAGGGATCTGGACAGCGACTATCATACGTATACAGTATTAACTAGGACCATTATCAGGGATCTGGGCAGCGACTATCATACATATACCGTATTAATTAGGACCATTATCAGGGATCTGGGCAGTGACTATCATACGTATACCGTATTAACTAGGACCATTATCAGGGATCTGGGCAGCGACTATCATACGTATACCGTATTAACTAGGACCATTATCAGGGATTTGGGCAGCGACTATCATACGTATACCGTATTAACTAGGACCATTATCAGGGATCTGGGCAGCGACTATCATACGTATTCCGTATTAACTAGGACCATTATCAGGGATCTGGGCAGCGACTATCATACGTATACAGTATTAACTAGGACCATAATCAGGGATCTGGACAGCGACTATCATACGTATACCGTATTAACTAGGACCATTATCAGAAATGGATCTGGGCAGCGACTATCATACGTATACCGTATTAACTAGGACCATAATCAGGGATCTGGGCAGCGACTATCATACGTATTCCGTATTAACTAGGACCATTATCAGGGATCTGGGCAGCGACTATCATACGTATTCCGTATTAACTAGGACCATTATCAGGGATCTGGGCAGCGACTATCATACGTATACCGTATTAACTAGGACCATTATCAGGGATCTGGGCAGCGACTATCATACGTATACCGTATTAACTAGGACCATTATCAGGGATCTGGGCAGCGACTATCATACGTATACCGTATTAACTAGGACCATTATCAGGGATCTGGGCAGCGACTATCATACCTATACCGTATTAACTAGGACCATTATCAGGGATCTGGGCAGCGACTATCATACGTATACCGTATTAACTAGGACCATTATCAGGGATCTGGACAGCGATTATCATACGTATACCGTATTAACTAGGACCATTATCAGGGATCTGGACAGCGACTATCATACGTATTCCGTATTAACTAGGACCATTATCAGGGATCTGGGCAGCGACTATCATACATATACCGTATTAACTAGGACCATTATCAGGGATCTGGACAGCGACTATCATGCGTATAGCGTATTAACTAGGACCATTATCAGGGATCTGGGCAGCGACTATCATACGTATACCGTATTAACTAGGACCATTATCAGGGATCTGGGCAGCGACTATCATACGTATACCGTATTAACTAGGACCATTATCAGGGATCTGGGCAGCGACTATCATACATATACCGTATTAACTAGGACCATTATAAGGGATCTGGGCAGCGACTATCATACGTATTCCGTATTAGCTAGGACCATTATCAGGGATCTGGACAGCGACTATCATACGTATACCATATTAACTAGGACCATTATCAGGGATCTGGGCAGCGACTATCATACGTATTCCGTATTAACTAGGACCATTATCAGGGATCTGGGCAGCGACTATCCTACGTATACCGTATTAACAGAGATTGAAATCAAATTTAGCCGATTACCAATCATCAAGATATGCTGGTTAAAAAGGTTAGACTTGAATAACAGTCGTATAGCTAAGAAATTAAATAAACGTTAAAGAATACGAAGGGGCAATCAAAAATGGACAATCCAGAGAAACTGGCAACAAGACGAAGAAGATTCACATTGTAAAAAGACATATACAAAACGTTATATTAATGTAAACATTAACACTATTAAGAGCGGTAATACATGCAGGAACATTATCTAAGCATTGCATTTTCTCTTTCTGAATATATGTCATATGAACAGCTTTAATCAAGGGGGTTTTATGTTTACTTATGAATATTATGCATTTTATGTATAAGATTAACGCCTTCTCGTATTCATCTACATTTTACTAGGAAAGTTCCAACTATGTTGTCAACGCGAATATCGCGTGACTGTTTTTCAATGAAAATAGATTGCAAAAATTCAGCTACATGTAAATCATGACGAGACAATGTTACTTAATAATGGAATGGTGATGATATCCGATTTCTACTAAACCAATAAATCTTCAATGATACTACACTCGGATATAATATCTACACACCCATAAATGTAGTTAAACAATATTAGGTCTTAATCATTAAGGCTTTGTGTACTTATAGGAGAAGCAGCAAATTTAAATGTTATAGTCTTCTGTTTTACACAACCTGGAACCGAACCCCAGATATTCAGAACTTGAGTAAGCTCCATTACAATTTATTTGTAAACTCCATGGTTTTTTTTGCGGTCTCTGGTTCATTTTCTGTGTTGTGTGTTTTGTTTGTTTTTGTTTTGTTTTGTTTTGTTTTGGTTTTTTTTCATTCTGTGTCTTGTCTCCAATATTTCCCCCGTATATCTGGATTGTTATTTCTTGATTTTATCCCTTGTTTACACTACCGAGGGGGTTCACTCCATGCTAGGCATAGAGGTGTAATATATACACAAAGAAAAAAGTTAAGCACCCCCATGTTTTTTTCAAATGACAAATGATACGACAAGTATCACGAGATTACTGACCAGATAATCTCAAGAACGCAATGATGACCTGTTAGGACATTACATTGGCTGCAAGAAACCACAAAAAAATCAAGAAAATGTTAATTCAATGAATATTTAATTACAATATCACAAGGCCAGTTTTTGCAGTAAAACATGTCCATTTTAAGTATTGACCTTCACAGTTCAAAAAGCACGATAAGATTGTCATTTCACTTTCAAAACGTCACTTATAAATCACTTGACGACATCTATTGTTCAAAGTTCAGTAGCGGGTGCTACCCCCACGTGCTTGGTTGACGGCTTCAACCTTGCGTCTCATCCCTCCAGTTAGACGTTGGATGTCCTGTTGTGATAGCTGCTGCCATTCCCGATGCAATGCTGCTTCCAACTGACGAATGTTTTGCACAAGAGGTTCCCGAGCCTGTATACGACGGCCTAACATGTCCCAAATATGCTCTGTGGGATTCAAATCCGGGCTCATGGCTGACCAAGGAACATAAGTCACGGCTTCGCTTTGGAAGTAGGCGGTTACTGCTCTTGAACGATGAGGCCTGGCGTTGTCATCCATATACACAGGCCTTGTAGCTAGTGGGTGGTTGTCGAAATGGGGGACAACAATTGGTTGCAAGACATCTCTGATGTACTGATCACCAGTTAGGTTGCCTTGTATGGTGACTAAATCCAGCTTGCAGTCATGAGAGATACACCCCCAAACCATTACTGAGCCTCCATCGTAAGGGACAGGTGGCTGGATGTTCCTTGGGGTATAGGCTGTATTTTTGTGTCTCCAAACCCTCATCCGGCCGTCGGTTACATGAAGCAGAAACCGGCTCTCGTCTGACCAATGGATCTTGCGCCATGTCCTTAAATTCCAACCACGTCGTGCTAAACGTGTTCGTCGATGTCGGTCTGCCAACAGTGGACGTTTAATGACTCTCCTTGACTTAAGTCCCGCTGATTTCAGACGGTTTCTAACTGTTCTTGTTGACAGACGTCTATTGGGCAGCCAGTGTTGTTTGAGTACGGGACTGGTTGCGAATGGCATCCGTCTAATCAAACGACGCTGCAATGCACTGTCATCACGATCAGATGTTACCCGTGGTCTGCCGGATCTTGGCAATTCTTTCACATTGTTGGTTTGTGTGTGTTTTCACACCAGTCGGTTGACTACAGTATAATGGTAGCCCATCTGACTTCCAATAGCTTTGAAGGACATCCCTGTTGTATGCATGCCGATTGTTTGCCATCTTTGTGCTTCTGATATTCGCCTTCGTACCATGCTTACTGAGAATGAATAAATGTTTTAAAACACCGGACTTAAATACCCAAATTCGAAGCGTGATCATACTGAATTTTGAGTAATGCGTGAGAGGCATAGTTCACGTGCATGACTAGTCGATATTAGACATAATGGTCACACCTGTGTGAGCACATCTTTTTAATGGAATATTGCTCTTGCTATTATCAATATAAATATTAGAATCTAAACTTAGTGTAACTTATTATGTTTTAATATATCAGGGGGTGCTTAAATTTTTTCTTTGTGTATATAATCAATGTTTTGACATGAGAATCGTGAGTTTTGCTGGTTATTATCTATATTTCTCGTCTTAAGTTGTATGTTCGTATCTGTCAATTTGTTGCGTAATCTGTAAGCCTTCTCTTATTATAAAGTGCATATTTTATAATGTAATTAAGCAAATGTTAATTAAATTAAATTATTAATTTAATATGTGTCGAATACAACATGATTAAATTTTCTTCATGAATGACAAACACGTCAATTTATAATGGGTTTTAACATGTACACAAGGTATCTAAAGTACAACTTATGTAATAAAATCAAATAAAGCCAATACCTTCAGGTAAAACTATCTTTGTCATCAACTGAAATGATAATCTGGAAGCTTTGATGTGGAATAATGTCTTTGGAATAGAATACGTTAATGCAATATAAGATATAGATAGGAACGCCTACGACTGTACTGCCATAATTGTATCATTAACTTGTAAGAGCGAAAACATCACTATTTCTTTTTGGATTAATACAATATCATAATATAATGTCAACACAGAGGATTTCTTAGTATTTGTGTGGTGGATATCTAGTTTATCTGAAGCAAATGTCTCCTTTCTGTGTTGTTTCCTGTACTGATTAACACTTGGCACTATGATCCACAAGAGGATATCTTAGTATTTGTGAGATGTACTTATTAGAAGATGTCTCCTGTCTCGTCTGTACTGACTGACACTTGGCACTATGATCCACAAGAGGATATCTTAGTATTTGTCAGATGTACTTATTAGAAGATGTCTCCTTTCTGTGTTGTTTCCTGTACTGATTAACACTTGGCACTATGATCCACAAGAGGATATCTTAGTATTTGTCAGATGTACTCATTAGAAGATGTCTCCTGTCTTGTCTGTACTGATTAACACTTGGCACTATGATCCACAAGAGGATATCTTAGTATTTGTCAGATGTACTCATTAGAAGATGTCTCCTGTCTTGTCTGTACTGACTGACACTTGGCACTATGATCCACAAGAGGATATCTTAGTATTTGTGAGATGTACTTATTAGAAGATGTCTCCTGTCTCGTCTGTACTGATTAACACTTGGCACTATGATCCACAAGAGGATATCTTAGTATTTGTCAGATGTACTCATTAGAAGATGTCTCCTGTCTCGTCTGTACTGATTAACACTTGGCACTATGATCCACAAGAGGATATCTTAGTATTTGTGAGATGTACTCATTAGAAGATGTCTCCTGTCTTGTCTGTACTGACTGATACTTGGCACTATGATCCACAAGAGGATATCTTAGTATTTGTGAGATGTACTTATTAGAAGATGTCTCCTGTCTTGTCTGTACTGATTAACACTTGGCACTATGATACACAAGAGGATATCTTAGTATTTTAGTATTTATGAGATGTACTTATTAGAAGATGTCTCCTGTCTCGTCTGTACTGACTGACACTTGGCACTATGATCCACAAGAGGATATCTTAGTATTTGTGAGATGTACTTATTAGAAGATGTCTCCTGTCTTGTCTGTACTGATTAACACTTGGCACTATGATCCACAAGAGGATATCTTAGTATTTGTGAGATGTACTTATTAGAAGATGTATCCTGTCTCGTCTGTACTGACTGACACTTGGCACTATGATCCACAAGAGGATATCTTAGTATTTGTGAGATGTACTTATTAGAAGATGTCTCCTGTCTTGTCTGTACTGATTAACACTTGGCACTATGATCCACAAGAGGATATCTTAGTATTTGTCAGATGTACTCATTAGAAGATGTCTCCTGTCTTGTCTGTACTGATTAACACTTGGCACTATGATCCACAAGAGGATATCTTAGTATTTGTCAGATGTACTCATTAGAAGATGTCTCCTGTCTTGTCTGTACTGACTGACACTTGGCACTATGATCCACAAGAGGATATCTTAGTATTTGTGAGATGTACTTATTAGAAGATGTCTCCTGTCTCGTCTGTACTGATTAACACTTGGCACTATGATCCACAAGAGGATATCTTAGTATTTGTCAGATGTACTCATTAGAAGATGTCTCCTGTCTCGTCTGTACTGATTAACACTTGGCACTATGATCCACAAGAGGATATCTTAGTATTTGTGAGATGTACTCATTAGAAGATGTCTCCTGTCTTGTCTGTACTGACTGATACTTGGCACTATGATCCACAAGAGGATATCTTAGTATTTGTGAGATGTACTTATTAGAAGATGTCTCCTGTCTTGTCTGTACTGATTAACACTTGGCACTATGATCCACAAGAGGATATCTTAGTATTTTAGTATTTATGAGATGTACTTATTAGAAGATGTCTCCTGTCTCGTCTGTACTGGCTGACACTTGGCACTATGATCCACAAGAGGATATCTTAGTATTTGTGAGATGTACTTATTAGAAGATGTCTCCTGTCTTGTCTGTACTGATTAACACTTGGCACTATGATCCACAAGAGGATATCTTAGTATTTGTGAGATGTACTTATTAGAAGATGTATCCTGTCTCGTCTGTACTGACTGACACTTGGCACTATGATCCACAAGAGGATATCTTAGTATTTGTGAGATGTACTTATTAGAAGATGTCTCCTGTCTTGTCTGTACTGATTAACACTTGGCACTATGATCCACAAGAGGATATCTTAGTATTTGTCAGATGTACTCATTAGAAGATGTCTCCTGTCTTGTCTGTACTGATTAACACTTGGCACTATGATTCACAAGAGGATATCTTAGTATTTGTCAGATGTACTCATTAGAAGATGTCTCCTGTCTTGTCTGTACTGACTGACACTTGGCACTATGATCCACAAGAGGATATCTTAGTATTTGTGAGATGTACTTATTAGAAGATGTCTCCTGTCTCGTCTGTACTGATTAACACTTGGCACTATGATCCACAAGAGGATATCTTAGTATTTGTCAGATGTACTCATTAGAAGATGTCTCCTGTCTCGTCTGTACTGATTAACACTTGGCACTATGATCCACAAGAGGATATCTTAGTATTTGTGAGATGTACTCATTAGAAGATGTCTCCTGTCTTGTCTGTACTGACTGATACTTGGCACTATGATCCACAAGAGGATATCTTAGTATTTGTGAGATGTACTTATTAGAAGATGTCTCCTGTCTTGTCTGTACTGATAACACTTGGCACTATGATCCACAAGAGGATATCTTAGTATTTTAGTATTTATGAGATGTACTTATTAGAATATGTCTCCTGTCTCGTCTGTACTGACTGACACTTGGCACTATGATCCACAAGAGGATATCTTAGTATTTGTGAGATGTACTTATTAGAAGATGTCTCCTGTCTTGTCTGTACTGATTAACACTTGGCACTATGATCCACAAGAGGATATCTTAGTATTTGTGAGATGTACTTATTAGAAGATGTATCCTGTCTCGTCTGTACTGACTGACACTTGGCACTATGATCCACAAGAGGATATCTTAGTATTTGTGAGATGTACTTATTAGAAGATGTCTCCTGTCTTGTCTGTACTGATTAACACTTGGCACTATGATCCACAAGAGGATATCTTAGTATTTGTGAGATGTACTTATTAGAAGATGTCTCCTGTCTCGTCTGTACTGACTGACACTTGGCACTATGATCCACAAGAGGATATCTTAGTATTTGTGAGATGTACTTATTAGAAGCTGTCTCCTGTCTCGTCTGTACTGACTGACACTTGGCACTATGATCCACAAGAGGATATCTTAGTATTTGTGAGATGTACTTATTAGAAGATGTCTCCTGTCTCGTCTGTACTGACTGACACTTGGCACTATGATCCACAAGAGGATATCTTAGTATTTGTGAGATGTACTTATTAGAAGATGTCTCCTGTCTCGTCTGTACTGATTAACACTTGGCACTATGATCCACAAGAGGATATCTTAGTATTTGTGAGATGTACTTATTAGAAGATGTCTCCTGTCTCGTCTGTACTGACTGATACTTGGCACTATGATCCACAAGAGGATATCTTAGTATTTGTCAGATGTACTCATTAGAAGATGTCTCCTGTCTCGTCTGTACTGACTGACACTTGGCACTATGATCCACAAGAGGATATCTTAGTATTTGTGAGATGTACTTATTAGAAGATGTCTCCTGTCTCGTCTGTACTGACTGACACTTGGCAATATGATCCACAAGAGGATATCTTAGTATTTGTGAGATGTACTTATTAGAAGATGTCTCCTGTCTCGTCTGTACTGATTGACACTTGGCACTATGATCCACAAGAGGATATCTTAGTATTTGTCAGATGTACTCATTAGAAGATGTCTCCTGTCTCGTCTGTACTGACTGACACTTGGCACTATGATCCACAAGAGGATATCTTAGTATTTGTGAGATGTACTTATTAGAAGATGTCTCCTGTCTCATCTGTACTGACTGACACTTGGCAATATGATCCACAAGAGGATATCTCAGTATTTGTGAGATGTACTCATTAGAAGATGTCTCCTGTCTTGTCTGTACTGACTGACACTTGGCACTATGATCCACAAGAGGATATCTCAGTATTTGTGAGATGTACTTATTAGAAGATGTCTCCTGTCTCGTCTGTACTGACTGACACTTGGCACTATGATCCACAAAAGGATATCTTAGTATTTGTGAGATGTACTCATTAGAAGATGTCTCCTGTCTTGTCTGTACTGACTGACACTTGGCATTATGATCCACAAGAGGATATCTTAGTATTTGTCAGATGTACTTATTAGAAGATGTCTCCTGTCTCGTCTGTACTGACTGACACTTGGCACTATGATCCACAAGAGGATTTCTCCTGTGTGATTTAATGTTGCAAAATAAGAGGATATCTCCGTACTTGTGAGGTGTGCTTATTAGCATATGTCTCCTGCGTTATATGTACTGCTTGACACTTGTCATGATTTCTCCTTCGTCTTTTATATATTTATGTACGTATACTGTTGTTTAATACGACGAATGTCACTAATTGAGCAGTAACTTCGTATCCTTCCGGAGTACCTGAGTTCACAGTTCTTTGTTTTAGTGGGGTTCATGTTGCTCAATCTTTAGTTTTCTGTGTAGTGTTTTGTATTTAAGAAAACATAGAATTTAGTGCACACGTGGCGTTTATGGAATAGCTTTCACCAGATACACTCAAAGTCAAAATATTTGAAAGCTAAATAATTTAAAAGTCTTTGGGAGCATGAAAGCCAAAAGGCATAAACAGAGTAACCACAATCATTGTCTTTATTGTTTTGTCCATTGTATTTTCTGCCCTTCTTAGATTTACAGCTTGTGATTACGTCTTTGGTTTCTTCTGTGTAATATTTTCTGCTACATCTGAAGTTGTGCAAGATAACTTCTCTTGTAGCATTTATCAAGGCTTTGTTGTTCTTGTCATGTTGTCCCATGTGAAACCTTTAATTAAACCCTCTGTAAAATACCATAGAGGAGTTATTACATGTCAGTGGTTGTGCCACCTGCTCTTGTTACTCCTACCAGCGACTTCCTTCAAAATATCACAATATTCTACACCTTAAATTATGAAATTTAAAGGTTCTGCGATTTACGGTTTCTGGTTTCCTCTTTGGTATCTTCAAACATTTCTTAAAGGTAGACTGTCTCTACAATCAGCTGTCTATAAAACAAACAACAACCATACGACAAAGGTAGACTGTCTCTACAATCAGCTGTCTATAAAACAAACAACAACCATACGACAAAGGTAGACTGTCTCTACAATCAGCTGTCTATAAAACAAACAACAACCATAGGACAAAAGTAGACTGTCTCTACAATCAGTTGTCTATATAACAAACAACAACCATACGACAAAGGTAGACTGTCTCTACAATCAGTTGTCTATAAAACAAACAACAACCATACGACAAAGGTAGACTGTCTCTACAATCAGCTGTCTATAAAACAAACAACAACCATACGACAAAGGTAGACTGTCTCTACAATCAGCTGTCTATAAAACAAACAACAACCATAGGACAAAAGTAGACTGTCTCTACAATCAGTTGTCTATATAACAAACAACAACCATACGACAAAGGTAGACTGTCTCTACAATCAGTTGTCTATAAAACAAACAACAACCATACGACAAAGGTAGACTGTCTCTACAATCAGCTGTCTATTAAACAAACAACAACCATACGACAAAGGTAGACTGTCTCTACAATCAGCTGTCTATAAAACAAACAGCAACCATACGACAAAGGTAGACTGACTCTACAATCAGCTGTCTATAAAACAAACAACAACCATACGACAAAGGTAGACTGTCTCTACAATCAGCTGTCTATAAATCAAACAACAACCATACGACAAAGGTAGACTGTCTCTACAATCAGTTGTCTATAAAACAAACAACAACCATACGACAAAGGTAGACTGTCTCTACAATCAGCTGTCTATAAAACAAACAACAACCATACGACAAAGGTAGACTGTCTCTACAATCAGCTGTCTATAAAACAAACAACAACCATACGACAAAGGTAGACTGTCTCTACAATCAGCTGTCTATATAACAAACAACAACCATACGACAAAGGTAGACTGTCTCTACAATCAGCTGTCTATAAATCAAATAACAATCATACTACAAAGGTAGACTGTCTCTACAATCAGCTGTCTATAAAACAAACAACAACCATACGACAAAGGTAGACTGTTTCTACAATCAGCTGTTTATAAAACAAACAACAACCATACGACAAAGGTAGACTGTCTCTACAATCAGTTGTCTATAAAACAAACAACAACCATACGACAAAGGTAGACTGTCTCTACAATCAGCTGTCTATAAAACAAACAACAACCATACGACAAAGGTAGACTCTCTCTACAATCAGTTGTCTATAAAACAAACAACAACCATACGACAACGGTAGACTGTCTCTACAATCAGCTGTCTATAAAACAAACAACAACCATACGACAAAGGTAGACTGTCTCTACAATCAGCTGTCTATTAAACAAACAACCACCATACGACAAAGGTAGACTGTCTCTACAATCAGTTGTCTATATAACAAACAACAACCTTACGACAAAGGTAAACTGTCTCTACAATCAGCTGTCTATAAAACAAACAACAACCATACGCCAAAGGTAGACTGTCTCTACAATCAGCTGTCTATAAACCAAACAACAACCATACGACAAAGGTAGACTGTCTCTACAATCTGCTGTCTATAAAACAAACAACAACCATACGACAAAGGTAGTCTGTCTTTACAATCAGCTGTCTATAAAACAAACAACAACCATACGACAAAGGTAGACTGTCTCTACAATCAGTTGTCTATAAAACAAACAACAACCATACGGCAAAGGTAGACTGTCTCTACAATCAGCTCTCTATAACACAAACAACAACCATACGACAAAGGTAGACTGTCTCTACAATCAGTTGTCTATAAAACAAACAACAACCATACGACAAAGGTAGACTGTCTCTACAATCAGCTGTCTATAAAACAAACAACAACCATACGACAAAGGTAGACTGTCTCTACAATCAGTTGTCTATAAAACAAACAACAACCATACGACAAAGGTAGACTGTCTCTACAATCAGCTGTCTATAAAACAAACAACAACCATACGACAAAGGTAGACTGTCTCTACAATCAGCTGTCTATTAAACAAACAACAACCATACGACAAAGGTAGACTGTCTCTACAATCAGTTGTCTATATAACAAACAACAACCATACGACAAAGGTAAACTGTCTCTACAATCAGCTGTCTATAAAACAAACAACAACCATACGCCAAAGGTAGACTGTCTCTACAATCAGCTGTCTATAAACCAAACAACAACCATACGACAAAGGTAGACTGTCTCTACAATCAGCTGTCTATAGAACAAACAACAACCATACGACAAAGGTAGACTGTTTCTACAATCAGCTGTTTATAAAACTAACAACAACCATACGACAAAGGTAGACTGTCTCTACAATCAGTTGTCTATAAAACAAACAACAACCATACGACAAAGGTAGACTGTCTCTACAATCAGCTGTCTATAAAACAAACAACAACCATACGACAAAGGTAGACTGTCTCTACAATCAGCTGTCTATTAAACAAACAACAACCATACGACAAAGGTAGACTGTCTCTACAATCAGTTGTCTATAACAAACAACAACCTTACGACAAAGGTAGACTCTCTCTACAATCAGCTGTCTATAAAACAAACAACAACCATACGCCAAAGGTAGACTGTCTCTACAATCAGCTGTCTATAAAACAAACAACAACCATACGACAAAGGTAGACTGTCTCTACAATCAGCTGTCTATATAACAAACAACAACCATACGACAAAGGTAGACTGTCTCTACAATCAGCTGTCTATAAATCAAATAACAATCATACTACAAAGGTAGACTGTCTCTACAATCAGCTGTCTATAAAACAAACAACAACCATACGACAAAGGTAGACTGTTTCTACAATCAGCTGTTTATAAAACAAACAACAACCATACGACAAAGGTAGACTGTCTCTACAATCAGTTGTCTATAAAACAAACAACAACCATACGACAAAGGTAGACTGTCTCTACAATCAGCTGTCTATAAAACAAACAACAACCATACGACAAAGGTAGACTCTCTCTACAATCAGTCGTCTATAAAACAAACAACAACCATACGACAAAGGTAGACTGTCTCTACAATCAGCTGTCAATAAAACAAACAACAACCATACGACAAAGGTAGACTGTCTCTACAATCAGCTGTCTATTAAACAAACAACAACCATACGACAAAGGTAGACTGTCTCTACAATCAGTTGTCTATATAACAAACAACAACCTTACGACAAAGGTAAACTGTCTCTACAATCAGCTGTCTATAAAACAAACAACAACCATACGCCAAAGGTAGACTGTCTCTACAATCAGCTGTCTATAAACCAAACATCAACCATACGACAAAGGTAGACTGTCTCTACAATCTGCTGTCTATAAAACAAACAACAACCATACGACAAAGGTAGTCTGTCTTTACAATCAGCTGTTTATAAAACAAACAACAACCATACGACAAAGGTAGACTGTCTCTACAATCAGTTGTCTATAAAACAAACAACAACCATACGACAAAGGTAGACTGTCTCTACAATCAGCTGTCTATAAAACAAACAACAACCATAGGACAAAAGTAGACTGTCTCTACAATCAGTTGTCTATATAACAAACAACAACCATACGACAAAGGTAGACTGTCTCTACAATCAGTTGTCTATAAAACAAACCACCACCATACGACAAAGGTAGTCTGTCTTTACACTCAGCTGTCTATAAAACAAACAACAACCATACGACAAAGGTAGACTGTCTCTACAATCAGTTGTCTATAAAACAAACAACAACCATACGACAAAGGTAGACTGTCTCTACAATCAGCTGTCTATAAAACAAACAACAACCATAGGACAAAAGTAGACTGTCTCTACAATCAGTTGTCTATATAACAAACAACAACCATACGACAAAGGTAGACTGTCTCTACAATCAGTTGTCTATAAAACAAACAACAACCATACGACAAAGGTAGACTGTCTCTACAATCAGCTGTCTATAAAACAAACAACAACCATACGACAAAGGTAGACTGTCTCTACAATCAGCTGTCTATAAAACAAACAACAACCATAGGACAAAAGTAGACTGTCTCTACAATCAGTTGTCTATATAACAAACAACAACCATACGACAAAGGTAGACTGTCTCTACAATCAGTTGTCTATAAAACAAACAACAACCATACGACAAAGGTAGACTGTCTCTACAATCAGCTGTCTATAAAACAAACAACAACCATACGACAAAGGTAGACTGTCTCTACAATCAGCTGTCTATAAAACAAACAGCAACCATACGACAAAGGTAGACTGTCTCTACAATCAGCTGTCTATAAAACAAACAACAACCATACGACAAAGGTAGACTGTCTCTACAATCAGCTGTCTATAAATCAAACAACAACCATACGACAAAGGTAGACTGTTTCTACAATCAGTTGTCTATAAAACAAACAACAACCATACGACAAAGGTAGACTGTCTCTACAATCAGCTGTCTATATAACAAACAACAACCATACGACAAAGGTAGACTGTCTCTACAATCAGCTGTCTATAAAACAAACAACAACCATACGACAAAGGTAGACTGTCTCTACAATCAGCTGTCTATAAATCAAATAACAATCATACTACAAAGGTAGACTGTCTCTACAATCAGCTGTCTATAAAACAAACAACAACCATACGACAAAGGTAGACTGTTTCTACAATCAGCTGTTTATAAAACAAACAACAACCATACGACAAAGGTAGACTGTCTCTACAATCAGTTGTCTATAAAACAAACAACAACCATACGACAAAGGTAGACTGTCTCTACAATCAGCTGTCTATAAAACAAACAACAACCATACGACAAAGGTAGACTCTCTCTACAATCAGTTGTCTATAAAACAAACAACAACCATACGACAAAGGTAGACTGTCTCTACAATCAGCTGTCTATAAAACAAACAACAACCATACCACAAAGGTAGACTGTCTCTACAATCAGCTGTCTATTAAACAAACAACAACCATACGACAAAGGTAGACTGTCTCTACAATCAGTTGTCTATATAACAAACAACAACCTTACGACAAAGGTAAACTGTCTCTACAATCAGCTGTCTATAAAACAAACAACAACCATACGCCAAAGGTAGACTGTCTCTACAATCAGCTGTCTATAAACCAAACAACAACCATACGACAAAGGTAGACTGTCTCTACAATCTGCTGTCTATAAAACAAACAACAACCATACGACAAAGGTAGTCTGTCTTTACAATCAGCTGTCTATAAAACAAACAACAACCATACGACAAAGGTAGACTGTCTCTACAATCAGCTGTCTATAACACAAACAACAACCATACGACAAAGGTAGACTGTCTCTACAATCAGTTGTCTATAAAACAAACAACAACCATACGACAAAGGTAGACTGTCTCTACAATCAGCTGTCTATAAAACAAACAACAACCATACGACAAAGGTAGACTGTCTCTACAATCAGTTGTCTATAAAACAAACAACAACCATACGACAAAGGTAGACTGTCTCTACAATCAGCTGTCTATAAAACAAACAACAACCATACGACAAAGGTAGACTGTCTCTACAATCAGCTGTCTATTAAACAAACAACAACCATACGACAAAGGTAGACTGTCTCTACAATCAGTTGTCTATATAACAAACAACAACCATACGACAAAGGTAAACTGTCTCTACAATCAGCTGTCTATAAAACAAACAACAACCATACGCCAAAGGTAGACTGTCTCTACAATCAGCTGTCTATAAACCAAACAACAACCATACGACAAAGGTAGACTGTCTCTACAATCTGCTGTCTATAAAACAAACAACAACCATACGACAAAGGTAATCTGTCTTTACAATAAGCTGTCTATAAAACAAACAACAACCATACGACAAAGGTAGACTGTCTCTACAATCAGCTGTCTATAAATCAAATAACAATCATACGACAAAGGTAGACTGTTTCTACAATCAGCTGTTTATAAAACAAACAACAACCATACGACAAAGGTAGACTGTCTCTACAATCAGTTGTCTATAAAACAAACAACAACCATACGACAAAGGTAGACTGTCTCTACAATCAGCTGTCTATAAAACAAACAACAACCATACGACAAAGGTAGACTCTCTCTACAATCAGTTGTCTATAAAACAAACAACAACCATACGACAAAGGTAGACTGTCTCTACAATCAGCTGTCTATAAAACAAACAACAACCATACGACAAAGGTAGACTGTCTCTACAATCAGCTGTCTATTAAACAAACAACAACCATACGACAAAGGTAGACTGTCTCTACAATCAGTTGTCTATATAACAAACAACAACCTTACGACAAAGGTAAACTGTCTCTACAATCAGCTGTCTATAAAACAAACAACAACCATACGCCAAAGGTAGACTGTCTCTACAATCAGCTGTCTATAAACCAAACAACAACCATACGACAAAGGTAGACTGTCTCTACAATCTGCTGTCTATAAAACAAACAACAACCATACGACAAAGGTAGTCTGTCTTTACAATCAGCTGTCTATAAAACAAACAACAACCATACGACAAAGGTAGACTGTCTCTACAATCAGTTGTCTATAAAACAAACAACAACCATACGACAAAGGTAGACTGTCTCTACAATCAGCTGTCTATAACACAAACAACAACCATACGACAAAGGTAGACTGTCTCTACAATCAGTTGTCTATAAAACAAACAACAACCATACGACAAAGGTAGACTGTCTCTACAATCAGCTGTCTATAAAACAAACAACAACCATACGACAAAGGTAGACTGTCTCTACAATCAGTTGTCTATAAAACAAACAACAACCATACGACAAAGGTAGACTGTCTCTACAATCAGCTGTCTATAAAACAAACAACAACCATACGACAAAGGTAGACTGTCTCTACAATCAGCTGTCTATTAAACAAACAACAACCATACGACAAAGGTAGACTGTCTCTACAATCAGTTGTCTATATAACAAACAACAACCATACGACAAAGGTAAACTGTCTCTACAATCAGCTGTCTATAAAACAAACAACAACCATACGCCAAAGGTAGACTGTCTCTACAATCAGCTGTCTATAAACCAAACAACAACCATACGACAAAGGTAGACTGTCTCTACAATCTGCTGTCTATAAAACAAACAACAACCATACGACAAAGGTAATCTGTCTTTACAATAAGCTGTCTATAAAACAAACAACAACCATACGACAAAGGTAGACTGTCTCTACAATCAGCTGTCTATAAATCAAATAACAATCATACTACAAAGGTAGACTGTCTCTACAATCAGCTGTCTATAGAACAAACAACAACCATACGACAAAGGTAGACTGTTTCTACAATCAGCTGTTTATAAAACAAACAACAACCATACGACAAAGGTAGACTGTCTCTACAATCAGTTGTCTATAAAACAAACAACAACCATACGACAAAGGTAGACTGTCTCTACAATCAGCTGTCTATAAAACAAACAACAACCATACGACAAAGGTAGACTGTCTCTACAATCAGCTGTCTATTAAACAAACAACAACCATACGACAAAGGTAGACTGTCTCTACAATCAGTTGTCTATATAACAAACAACAACCTTACGACAAAGGTAAACTGTCTCTACAATCAGCTGTCTATAAAACAAACAACAACCATACGCCAAAGGTAGACTGTCTCTACAATCAGCTGTCTATAAAACAAACAACAACCATACGACAAAGGTAGACTGTCTCTACAATCAGCTGTCTATATAACAAACAACAACCATACGACAAAGGTAGACTGTCTCTACAATCAGCTGTCTATAAATCAAATAACAATCATACTACAAAGGTAGACTGTCTCTACAATCAGCTGTCTATAAAACAAACAACAACCATACGACAAAGGTAGACTGTTTCTACAATCAGCTGTTTATAAAACAAACAACAACCATACGACAAAGGTAGACTGTCTCTACAATCAGTTGTCTATAAAACAAACAACAACCATACGACAAAGGTAGACTGTCTCTACAATCAGCTGTCTATAAAACAAACAACAACCATACGACAAAGGTAGACTCTCTCTACAATCAGTCGTCTATAAAACAAACAACAACCATACGACAAAGGTAGACTGTCTCTACAATCAGCTGTCTATAAAACAAACAACAACCATACGACAAAGGTAGACTGTCTCTACAATCAGCTGTCTATTAAACAAACAACAACCATACGACAAAGGTAGACTGTCTCTACAATCAGTTGTCTATATAACAAACAACAACCTTACGACAAAGGTAAACTGTCTCTACAATCAGCTGTCTATAAAACAAACAACAACCATACGACAAAGGTAAACTGTCTCTACAATCAGCTGTCTATAAAACAAACAACAACCATACGCCAAAGGTAGACTGTCTCTACAATCAGCTGTCTATAAAACAAACAACAACCATACGACAAAGGTAGACTGTCTCTACAATCAGCTGTCTATATAACAAACAACAACCATACGACAAAGGTAGACTGTCTCTACAATCAGCTGTCTATAAATCAAATAACAATCATACTACAAAGGTAGACTGTCTCTACAATCAGCTGTCTATAAAACAAACAACAACCATACGACAAAAGTAGACTGTTTCTACAATCAGCTGTTTATAAAACAAACAACAACCATACGACAAAGGTAGACTGTCTCTACAATCAGTTGTCTATAAAACAAACAACAACCATACGACAAAGGTAGACTGTCTCTACAATCAGCTGTCTATAAAACAAACAACAACCATACGACAAAGGTAGACTGTCTCTACAATCAGTTGTCTATATAACAAACAACAACCTTACGACAAAGGTAAACTGTCTCTACAATCAGCTGTCTATAAAACAAACAACAACCATACGCCAAAGGTAGACTGTCTCTACAATCAGCTGTCTATAAACCAAACATCAACCATACGACAAAGGTAGACTGTCTCTACAATCTGCTGTCTATAAAACAAACAACAACCATACGACAAAGGTAGTCTGTCTTTACAATCAGCTGTCTATAAAACAAACAACAACCATACGACAAAGGTAGACTGTCTCTACAATCAGTTGTCTATAAAACAAACAACAACCATACGACAAAGGTAGACTGTCTCTACAATCAGCTCTCTATAACACAAACAACAACCATACGACAAAGGTAGACTGTCTCTACAATCAGTTGTCTATAAAACAAACAACAACCATACGACAAAGGTAGACTGTCTCTACAATCAGCTGTCTATAAAACAAACAACAACCATACGACAAAGGTAGACTGTCTCTACAATCAGTTGTCTATAAAACAAACAACAACCATACGACAAAGGTAGACTGTCTCTACAATCAGCTGTCTATAAAACAAACAACAACCATACGACAAAGGTAGACTGTCTCTACAATCAGCTGTCTATTAAACAAACAACAACCATACGACAAAGGTAGACTGTCTCTACAATCAGTTGTCTATATAACAAACAACAACCTTACGACAAAGGTAAACTGTCTCTACAATCAGCTGTCTATAAAACAAACAACAACCATACGCCAAAGGTAGACTGTCTCTACAATCAGCTGTCTATAAACCAAACATCAACCATACGACAAAGGTAGACTGTCTCTACAATCTGCTGTCTATAAAACAAACAACAACCATACGACAAAGGTAGTCTGTCTTTACAATCAGCTGTCTATAAAACAAACAACAACCATACGACAAAGGTAGACTGTCTCTACAATCAGTTGTCTATAAAACAAACAACAACCATACGACAAAGGTAGACTGTCTCTACAATCAGCTCTCTATAACACAAACAACAACCATACGACAAAGGTAGACTGTCTCTACAATCAGTTGTCTATAAAACAAACAACAACCATACGACAAAGGTAGACTGTCTCTACAATCAGCTGTCTATAAAACAAACAACAACCATACGACAAAGGTAGACTGTCTCTACAATCAGTTGTCTATAAAACAAACAACAACCATACGACAAAGGTAGACTGTCTCTACAATCAGCTGTCTATAAAACAAACAACAACCATACGACAAAGGTAGACTGTCTCTACAATCAGCTGTCTATTAAACAAACAACAACCATACGACAAAGGTAGACTGTCTCTACAATCAGTTGTCTATATAACAAACAACAACCATACGACAAAGGTAAACTGTCTCTACAATCAGCTGTCTATAAAACAAACAACAACCATACGCCAAAGGTAGACTGTCTCTACAATCAGCTGTCTATAAACCAAACAACAACCATACGACAAAGGTAGACTGTCTCTACAATCTGCTGTCTATAAAACAAACAACAACCATACGACAAAGGTAGTCTGTCTTTACAATAAGCTGTCTATAAAACAAACAACAACCATACGACAAAGGTAGACTGTCTCTACAATCAGCTGTCTATAAATCAAATAACAATCATACTACAAAGGTAGACTGTCTCTACAATCAGCTGTCTATAGAACAAACAACAACCATACGACAAAGGTAGACTGTTTCTACAATCAGCTGTTTATAAAACAAACAACAACCATAGGACAAAGGTAGACTGTCTCTACAATCAGTTGTCTATAAAACAAACAACAACCATACGACAAAGGTAGACTGTCTCTACAATCAGCTGTCTATTAAACAAACAACAACCATACGACAAAGGTAGACTGTCTCTACAATCAGTTGTCTATATAACAAACAACAACCTTACGACAAAGGTAAACTGTCTCTACAATCAGCTGTCTATAAAACAAACAACAACCATACGCCAAAGGTAGACTGTCTCTACAATCAGCTGTCTATAAAACAAACAACAACCATACGACAAAGGTAGACTGTCTCTACAATCAGCTGTCTATAAAACAAACAGCAACCATACGACAAAGGTAGACTGTCTCTACAATCAGCTGTCTATAAAACAAACAACAACTATACGACAAAGGTAGACTGTCTCTACAATCAGCTGTCTATAAATCAAACAACAACCATACGCCAAAGGTAGACTGTCTCTACAATCAGCTGTCTATAAAACAAACAACAACCATACGACAAAGGTAGACTGTCTCTACAATCAGCTGTCTATAAAACAAACAGCAACCATACGACAAAGGTAGACTGTCTCTACAATCAGCTGTCTATAAAACAAACAACAACTATACGACAAAGGTAGACTGTCTCTACAATCAGCTGTCTATAAATCAAACAACAACCATACGACAAAGGTAGACTGTCTCTACAATCAGCTGTCTATATAACAAACAACAACCATACGACAAAGGTAGACTGTCTCTACAATCAGCTGTCTATAAAACAAACAACAACCATACGACAAAGGTAGACTGTCTCTACAATCAGCTGTCTATAAAACAAACAACAACCATACGACAAAGGTAGACTGTCTCTACAATCAGCTGTCTATATAACAAACAACAATCATACGACAAAGGTAGACTGTCTCTACAATCAGCTGTCTATAAAACAAACAACAACCATACGACAAAGGTAGACTGTCTCTACAATCAGCTGTCTATAAAACAAACAACAACCATACGACAAAGGTAGACTGTCTCTACAATCAGTTGTCTATAAAACAAACAACAACCATACGACAAAGGTAGACTGTCTCTACAATCAGTTGTCTATAAAACAAACAACAACCATACGACAAAGGTAGACTGTCTCTACAATCAGTTGTCTATAAAACAAACAACAACCATACGACAAAGGTAGACTGTCTCTACAATCAGCTGTCTATAAAACAAACACCAACCATACGACAAAGGTAGACTGTCTCTACAATCAGCTGTCTATTAAACAAACAACAACCATACGACAAAGGTAGACTGTCTCTACAATCAGTTGTCTATATAACAAACAACAACCATACGACAAAGGTAAACTGTCTCTTCAATCAGCTGTCTATAAAACAAACAACAACCATACGACAAAGGTAGACTGTCTCTACAATCAGCTGTCTATAAACCAAACAACAACCATACGACAAAGGTAGACTGTCTCTACAATCAGCTGTCTATAAAACAAACAACAACCATAGGACAAAGGTAGTCTGTCTTTACAATCAGCTGTCTATAAAACAAACAACAACCATACGACAAAGGTAGACTGTCTCTACAATCAATTGTCTATAAAACAAACAACAACCATACGACAAAGGTAGACTGTCTCTACAATCAGTTGTCTATAAAACAAACAACAACCATACGACAAAGGTAGACTGTCTCTACAATCAGCTGTCTATAAAACAAACAACAACCATACGACAAAGGTAGACTGTCTCTACAATCAGCTGTCTATAAAACAAACAACAACCATACGACAAATGTAGACTGTCTCTACAATCAGCTGTCTATAAAACAAACAACAACCATACGACAAAGGTAGACTGTCTCTACAATCAGCTGTCTATAAACCAAACAACAACCATACGACAAAGGTAGACTGTCTCTACAATCAGTTGTCTATAAAACAAACAACAACCATACGACAAAGGTAGACTGTCTCTACAATCAGTTGTCTATAAAACAAACAACAACCATACGACAAAGGTAGACTGTCTCTACAATCAACTGTCTATAAAACAAACAACAAACATACGACAAAGGTAGACTGTCTCTACAATCAGCTGTCTATAAAACAAACAACAACCATACGACAAAGGTAGACTGTCTCTACAATCAGCTGTCTATAAAACAAACAACAACCATACGACAAAGGTAGACTGTCTCTACAATCAGTTGTCTATAAAACAAACAACAACCATACGACAAAGGTAGACTGTCTCTACAATCAACTGTCTATTAAACAAACAACAATCATACGACAAAGGTAGACTGTCTCTACAATCAGCTGTCTATAAAACAAACAACAACCATACGACAAAGGTAGACTGTCTCTACAATCGGCTGTCTATAAAACAAACAACAACCATACGACAAAGGTAGACTGTCTCTACAATCAGTTGTCTATAAAACAAACAACAACCATACGACAAAGGTAGACTGTCTCTACAATCAGTTGTCTATAAAACAAACAACAACCATACGACAAAGGTAGACTGTCTCTACAATCAGCTGTCTATAAAACAAACAACAACCATACGACAAAGGTAGACTGTCTCTACAATCAGCTGTCTATAAAACAAACAACAACCATACGATAAAGGTAGACTGTCTCTACAATCAGTTGTCTATAAAACAAACAACAACCATACGACAAAGGTAGATTGTCTCTACAATCAGCTGTCTATAAAACAAACAACAACCATACGACAAAGGTAGACTGTCTTTACAATCAGCTGTCTATAAAACAAACAACAACCATACGACAGAGGTAGACTGTCTCTACAATCAGTTGTCTATATAACAAACAACAACCATACGACAAAGGTAGACTGTCTCTACAATCAGCTGTCTATAAATCAAACAACAACCATACGATAAAGGTAGACTGTCTCTACAATCAGCTGTCTACAAAACAAACAACAACCATACGACAAAGGTAGACTGTCTCTACAATCAGCTGTCTATAAATCAAACAACAACCATACCACAAAGGTAGACTGTCTCTACAGTCAGTTGTCTATAAAACAAACAACAACCATACGACAAAGGTAGACTGTCTCTACAATCAGCTGTCTATAAAACAAACAACAACCATACGACAAAGGTAGACTGTCTCTACAATCAGCTGTCTATAGAACAAACAACAACCATACGACAAAGGTAGACTATCTCTACAATCAGCTGTTTATAAAACAAACAACAACCATACGCCAAAGGTAGACTGTCTCTACAATCAGTTGTCTATAAAACAAACAACAACCATACGACAAAGGTAGACTGTCTCTACAATCAGCTGTCTATAAAACAAACAACAACCATACGACAAAGGTAGACTGTCTCTACAATCAGCTGTCTATAAAACAAACAACAACCATACGACAAAGGTAGAATGTCTCTACAATCAGCTGTCTATAAAACAAACAACAACCATACGACAAAGGTAGACTGTCTCTACAATCAGCTGTCTATAAAACAAACAACAACCATACGACAAAGGTAGACTGTCTCTACAATCAGCTGTCTATAAAACAAACAACAACCATACGACAAAGGTAGACTATCTCTACAATCAGTTGTCTATAAAACAAACAACAACCATACGACAAAGGTAGACTGTCTCTACAATCAGTTGTCTATAAAACAAACAACAACCATACGACAAAGGTAGATTGTCTCTACAATCAGCTGTCTATAAAACAAACAACAACCATACGACAAAGGTAGACTGTCTTTACAATCAGCTGTCTATAAAACAAACAACAACCATACGACAAAGGTAGACTGTCTCTACAATCAGCTGTCTATAAAACAAACAACAACCATACGACAAAGGTAGACTATCTCTAAAATCAGTTGTCTATAAAACAAACAACAACCATACGACAAAGGTAGACTGTCTCTACAATCAGCTGTCTATAAAACAAACAACAACCATACGACAAAGGTAGATTGTCTCTACAATCAACTGTCTATAAAACAAACAACAATCATACGACAAAGGTAGACTGTCTCTACAATCAGCTGTCTATAAAACAAACAACAACCATACGACAAAGGTAGACTGTCTCTACAATCAGCTGTCTATAAAACAAACAACAACCATACGACAAAGGTAGACTGTCTCTACAATCAGTTGTCTATAAAACAAACAACAACCATACGACAAAGGTAGACTGTCTCTACAATCAGTTGTCTATAAAACAAACAACAACCATACGACAAAGGTAGACTGTCTCTACAATCAGTTGTCTATAAAACAAACAACAACCATACGACAAAGGTAGACTGTCTCTACAATCAGCTGTCTATAAAACAAACACCAACCATACGACAAAGGTAGACTGTCTCTACAATCAGCTGTCTATTAAACAAACAACAACCATACGACAAAGGTAGACTGTCTCTACAATCAGTTGTCTATATAACAAACAACAACCATACGACAAAGGTAAACTGTCTCTACAATCAGCTGTCTATAAAACAAACAACAACCATACGACAAAGGTAGACTGTCTCTACAATCAGCTGTCTATAAACCAAACAACAACCATACGACAAAGGTAGACTGTCTCTACAATCAGCTGTCTATAAAACAAACAACAACCATAGGACAAAGGTAGTCTGTCTTTACAATCAGCTGTCTATAAAACAAACAACAACCATACGACAAAGGTAGACTGTCTCTACAATCAATTGTCTATATAACAAACAACAACCATACGACAAGGGTAGACTGTCTCTACAATCAGTTGTCTATAAAACAAACAACAACCATACGACAAAGGTAGACTGTCTCTACAATCAGCTGTCTATAAAACAAACAACAACCATACGACAAAGGTAGACTGTCTCTACAATCAGCTGTCTATAAAACAAACAACAACCATACGACAAAGGTAGACTGTCTCTACAATCAGCTGTCTATAAAACAAACAACAACCATACGACAAAGGTAGACTGTCTCTACAATCAGCTGTCTATAAACCAAACAACAACCATACGACAAAGGTAGACTGTCTTTACAATCAGTTGTCTATAAAACAAACAACAACCATACGACAAAGGTAGACTGTCTCTACAATCAGTTGTCTATAAAACAAACAACAACCATACGACAAAGGTAGACTGTCTCTACAATCAACTGTCTATAAATCAAACAACAATCATACGACAAAGGTAGACTGTCTCTACAATCAGCTGTCTATAAAACAAACAACAACCATACGACAAAGGTAGACTGTCTCTACAATCAGTTGTCTATAGAACAAACAACAACCATACGACAAAGGTAGACTGTCTCTACAATCAGTTGTCTATAAAACAAACAACAACCATACGACAAAGGTAGACTGTCTCTACAATCAACTGTCTATATAACAAACAACAATCATACGACAAAGGTAGACTGTCTCTACAATCAGCTGTCTATAAAACAAACAACAACCATACGACAAAGGTAGACTGTCTCTACAATCAGCTGTCTATAAAACAAACAACAACCATACGACAAAGGTAGACTGTCTCTACAATCAGTTGTCTATAAAACAAACAACAACCATACGACAAAGGTAGACTGTCTCTACAATCAGTTGTCTATAAAACAAACAACAACCATACGACAAAGGTAGACTGTCTCTACAATCAGCTGTCTATAAAACAAACAACAACCATACGACAAAGGTAGACTGTCTCTACAATCAGCTGTCTATAAAACAAACAACAACCATACGATAAAGGTAGACTGTCTCTACAATCAGTTGTCTATAAAACAAACAACAACCATACGACAAAGGTAGATTGTCTATACAATCAGCTGTCTATAAAACAAACAACAACCATACGACAAAGGTAGACTGTCTTTACAATACGCTGTCTATAAAACAAACAACAACCATACGACAGAGGTAGACTGTCTCTACAATCAGTTGTCTATATAACAAACAACAACCATACGACAAAGGTAGACTGTCTCTACAATCAGCTGTCTATAAATCAAACAACAACCATACGATAAAGGTAGACTGTCTCTACAATCAGCTGTCTATAAAACAAACAACAACCATACGACAAAGGTAGACTGTCTCTACAATCAGCTGTCTATAAATCAAACAACAACCATACCACAAAGGTAGACTGTCTCTACAGTCAGTTGTCTATAAAACAAACAACAACCATACGACAAAGGTAGACTGTCTCTACAATCAGCTGTCTATAAAACAAACAACAACCATACGACAAAGGTAGACTGTCTCTACAATCAGTTGTCTATATAACAAACAACAACCATACGACAAAGGTAGACTGTCTCTACAATCAGCTGTCTATAAATCAAACAACAACCATACGATAAAGGTAGACTGTCTCTACAATCAGTTGTCTATAAAACAAACAACAACCATACGACAAAGGTAGACTGTCTCTACAATCAGCTGTATATAAATCAAACAACAACCATACCACAAAGGTAGACTGTCTCTACAATCAGTTGTCTATAAAACAAACAACAACCATACGACAAAGGTAGACTGTCTCTACAATCAGCTGTCTATAAAACAAACAACAACCATACGACAAAGGTAGACTGTCTCTACAATCAGCTGTCTATAAAACAAACAACAACCATACGACAAAGGTAGACTGTCTCTACAATCAGCTGTTTATAAAACAAACAACAACCATACGACAAAGGTAGACTGTCTCTACAATCAGTTGTCTATAAAACAAACAACAACCATACGACAAAGGTAGACTGTCTCTACAATCAGCTGTCTATAAAACAAACAACAAGCATACGACAAAGGTAGACTGTCTCTACAATCAGCTGTCTATTAAACAAACAACAACCATACGACAAAGGTAGACTGTCTCTACAATCAGCTGTCTATAAAACAAACAACAACCATACGACAAAGGTAGACTGTCTCTACAATCAGTTGTCTATAAAACAAACAACAACCATACGACAGAGGTAGACTGTCTCTACAATCAGCTGTCTATAAAACAAAAAACAACCATACGACAAAGGTAGACTGTCAATACAATCAGTTGTCTATAAAACAAACAACAACCATACGACAAAGGTAGACTGTCTCTACAATCAGCTGTCTATAAAACATACAACAACCATACGACAAAGGTAGACTGTCTCTACAATCAGCTGTCTATAAACCAAACAACAACCATACGACAAAGGTAGACTGTCTCTACAATCAGTTGTCTATAAAACAAACAACCACCATACGACAAAGGTAGACTGTCTCTACAATCAGTTGTCTATATAACAAACAACAACCATACGACAAAGGTAGACTGTCTCTACAATCAGCTGTCTATAAATCAAACAACAACCATACGATAAAGGTAGACTGTCTCTACAATCAGTTGTCTATAAAACAAACAACAACCATACGACAAAGGTAGACTGTCTCTACAATCAGCTGTATATAAATCAAACAACAACCATACCACAAAGGTAGACTGTCTCTACAATCAGTTGTCTATAAAACAAACAACAACCATACGACAAAGGTAGACTGTCTCTACAATCAGCTGTCTATAAAACAAACAACAACCATACGACAAAGGTAGACTGTCTCTACAATCAGCTGTCTATAAAACAAACAACAACCATACGACAAAGGTAGACTGTCTCTACAATCAGCTGTTTATAAAACAAACAACAACCATACGACAAAGGTAGACTGTCTCTACAATCAGTTGTCTATAAAACAAACAACAACCATACGACAAAGGTAGACTGTCTCTACAATCAGCTGTCTATAAAACAAACAACAACCATACGACAAAGGTAGACTGTCTCTACAATCAGCTGTCTATAAAACAAACAACAAGCATACGACAAAGGTAGACTGTCTCTACAATCAGCTGTCTATTAAACAAACAACAACCATACGACAAAGGTAGACTGTCTCTACAATCAGCTGTCTATAAAACAAACAACAACCATACGACAAAGGTAGACTGTCTCTACAATCAGTTGTCTATAAAACAAACAACAACCATACGACAGAGGTAGACTGTCTCTACAATCAGCTGTCTATAAAACAAACAACAACCATACGACAAAGGTAGACTGTCAATACAATCAGTTGTCTATAAAACAAACAACAACCATACGACAAAGGTAGACTGTCTCTACAATCAGCTGTCTATAAAACATACAACAACCATACGACAAAGGTAGACTGTCTCTACAATCAGCTGTCTATAAACCAAACAACAACCATACGACAAAGGTAGACTGTCTCTACAATCAGTTGTCTATAAAACAAACAACAACCATACGACAAAGGTAGACTGTCTCTACAATCAGCTGTCTATAAAACAAACAACAACCATACGACAAAGGTAGACTGTCTCTACAATCAGTTGTCTATAAAACAAACAACAACCATACGACAAAGGTAGACTGTCTCTACAATCAGCTGTCTATAAAACAAACAACAACCATACGACAAAGGTAGACTGTCTCTACAATCAGCTGTCTATAAAACAAACAACAAGCATACGACAAAGGTAGACTGTCTCTACAATCAGCTGTCTATTAAACAAACAACAACCATACGACAAAGGTAGACTGTCTCTACAATCAGCTGTCTATAAAACAAACAACAACCATACGACAAAGGTAGACTGTCTCTACAATCAGTTGTCTATAAAACAAACAACAACCATACGACAGAGGTAGACTGTCTCTACAATCAGCTGTCTATAAAACAAACAACAACCATACGACAAAGGTAGACTGTCAATACAATCAGTTGTCTATAAAACAAACAACAACCATACGACAAAGGTAGACTGTCTCTACAATCAGCTGTCTATAAAACATACAACAACCATACGACAAAGGTAGACTGTCTCTACAATCAGCTGTCTATAAACCAAATAACAACCATACGAAAAAGGTAGACTGTCTCTACAATCAGTTGTCTATAAAACAAAGAACAACCATACGACAAAGGTAGACTGTCTCTACAATCAGTTGTCTATATAACAAACAACAACCATACGACAAAGGTAGACTGTCTCTACAATCAGCTGTCTATAAATCAAACAACAACCATACGATAAAGGTAGACTGTCTCTACAATCAGTTGTCTATAAAACAAACAACAACCATACGACAAAGGTAGACTGTCTCTACAATCAGCTGTATATAAATCAAACAACAACCATACCACAAAGGTAGACTGTCTCTACAATCAGTTGTCTATAAAACAAACAACAACCATACGACAAAGGTAGACTGTCTCTACAATCAGCTGTCTATAAAACAAACAACAACCATACGACAAAGGTAGACTGTCTCTACAATCAGCTGTCTATAAAACAAACAACAACCATACGACAAAGGTAGACTGTCTCTACAATCAGCTGTTTATAAAACAAACAACACCCATACGACAAAGGTAGACTGTCTCTACAATCAGTTGTCTATAAAACAAACAACAACCATACGACAAAGGTAGACTGTCTCTACAATCAGCTGTCAATAAAACAAACAACAACCATACGACAAAGGTAGACTGTCTCTACAATCAGCTGTCTATAAAACAAACAACAAGCATACGACAAAGGTAGACTGTCTCTACAATCAGCTGTCTATAAATCAAACAACAACCATACGACAAAGGTAGACTGTGTCTACAATCAGCTGTCTATAAAACAAACAACAACCATACGACAAAGGTAGACTGTCTCTACAATCAGCTGTCTATAAAACAAACAACAACCATACGACAAAGGTAGACTGTCTCTACAATCAGCTGTCTATAACGCAAACAACAACCATACGACAAAGGTGGACTCTCTCTACAATCAGTTGTCTATAAAACAAACAACAACCATACGACAAAGGTAGACTGTCTCTACAATCAGCTGTCTATAAAACAAACAACAACCATACGACAAAGGTAGACTGTCTCTACAATCAGCTGTCTATAAAACAAACAACAAGCATACGACAAAGGTAGACTGTCTCTACAATCAGCTGTCTATTAAACAAACAACAACCATACGACAAAGGTAGACTGTCTCTACAATCAGCTGTCTATAAAACAAACAACAACCATACGACAAAGGTAGACTGTCTCTACAATCAGTTGTCTATAAAACAAACAACAACCATACGACAAAGGTAGACTGTCAATACAATCAGTTGTCTATAAAACAAACAACAACCATACGACAAAGGTAGACTGTCTCTACAATCAGTTGTCTATAAAACAAACAACAACCATACGACAAAGGTAGACTGTCTCTACAATCAGCTGTCTATAAAACAAACAACAACCATACGACAAAGGTAGACTGTCTCTACAATCAGTTGTCTATAAAACAAACAACAACCATACGACAAAGGTAGACTGTCTCTACAATCAGCTGTCTATAAAACAAACAACAACCATACGACAAAGGTAGACTGTCTCTACAATCAGCTGTCTATAAAACAAACAACAAGCATACGACAAAGGTAGACTGTCTCTACAATCAGCTGTCTATTAAACAAACAACAACCATACGACAAAGGTAGACTGTCTCTACAATCAGCTGTCTATAAAACAAACAACAACCATACGACAAAGGTAGACTGTCTCTACAATCAGTTGTCTATAAAACAAACAACAACCATACGACAGAGGTAGACTGTCTCTACAATCAGCTGTCTATAAAACAAACAACAACCATACGACAAAGGTAGACTGTCAATACAATCAGTTGTCTATAAAACAAACAACAACCATACGACAAAGGTAGACTGTCTCTACAATCAGCTGTCTATAAAACATACAACAACCATACGACAAAGGTAGACTGTCTCTACAATCAGCTGTCTATAAACCAAATAACAACCATACGAAAAAGGTAGACTGTCTCTACAATCAGTTGTCTATAAAACAAACAACAACCATACGACAAAGGTAGACTGTCTCTACAATCAGTTGTCTATATAACAAACAACAACCATACGACAAAGGTAGACTGTCTCTACAATCAGCTGTCTATAAATCAAACAACAACCATACGATAAAGGTAGACTGTCTCTACAATCAGTTGTCTATAAAACAAACAACAACCATACGACAAAGGTAGACTGTCTCTACAATCAGCTGTATATAAATCAAACAACAACCATACCACAAAGGTAGACTGTCTCTACAATCAGTTGTCTATAAAACAAACAACAACCATACGACAAAGGTAGACTGTCTCTACAATCAGCTGTCTATTAAACAAACAACAACCATACGACAAAGGTAGACTGTCTCTACAATCAACTGTCTATAAAACAAACAACAACCATACGACAAAGGTAGACTGTCTCTACAATCAGCTGTTTATAAAACAAACAACACCCATACGACAAAGGTAGACTGTCTCTACAATCAGTTGTCTATAAAACAAACAACAACCATACGACAAAGGTAGACTGTCTCTACAATCAGCTGTCTATAAAACAAACAACAACCATACGACAAAGGTAGACTGTCTCTACAATCAGCTGTCTATAAAACAAACAACAACCATACGACAAAGGTAGACTGTCTCTACAATCAGCTGTCTATAAAACAAACAACAACCATACGACAAAGGTAGACTGTCTCTACAATCAGCTGTTTATAAAACAAACAACACCCATACGACAAAGGTAGACTGTCTCTACAATCAGTTGTCTATAAAACAAACAACAACCATACGACAAAGGTAGACTGTCTCTACAATCAGCTGTCAATAAAACAAACAACAACCATACGACAAAGGTAGACTGTCTCTACAATCAGCTGTCTATAAAACAAACAACAAGCATACGACAAAGGTAGACTGTCTCTACAATCAGCTGTCTATAAATCAAACAACAACCATACGACAAAGGTAGACTGTGTCTACAATCAGCTGTCTATAAAACAAACAACAACCATACGACAAAGGTAGACTGTCTCTACAATCAGCTGTCTATAAAACAAACAACAACCATACGACAAAGGTAGACTGTCTCTACAATCAGCTGTCTATAACGCAAACAACAACCATACGACAAAGGTGGACTCTCTCTACAATCAGTTGTCTATAAAACAAACAACAACCATACGACAAAGGTAGACTGTCTCTACAATCAGCTGTCTATAAAACAAACAACAACCATACGACAAAGGTAGACTGTCTCTACAATCAGCTGTCTATAAAACAAACAACAAGCATACGACAAAGGTAGACTGTCTCTACAATCAGCTGTCTATTAAACAAACAACAACCATACGACAAAGGTAGACTGTCTCTACAATCAGCTGTCTATAAAACAAACAACAACCATACGACAAAGGTAGACTGTCTCTACAATCAGTTGTCTATAAAACAAACAACAACCATACGACAAAGGTAGACTGTCAATACAATCAGTTGTCTATAAAACAAACAACAACCATACGACAAAGGTAGACTGTCTCTACAATCAGTTGTCTATAAAACAAACAACAACCATACGACAAAGGTAGACTGTCTCTACAATCAGCTGTCTATAAAACAAACAACAACCATACGACAGAGGTAGACTGTCTCTACAATCAGCTGTCTATAAAACAAACAACAACCATACGACAAAGGTAGACTGTCAATACAATCAGTTGTCTATAAAACAAACAACAACCATACGACAAAGGTAGACTGTCTCTACAATCAGCTGTCTATTAAACAAACAACAACCATACGACAAAGGTAGACTGTCTCTACAATCAACTGTCTATAAAACAAACAACAACCATACGACAAAGGTAGACTGTCTCTACAATCAGCTGTTTATAAAACAAACAACACCCATACGACAAAGGTAGACTGTCTCTACAATCAGTTGTCTATAAAACAAACAACAACCATACGACAAAGGTAGACTGTCTCTACAATCAGCTGTCTATAAAACAAACAACAACCATACGACAAAGGTAGACTGTCTCTACAATCAGCTGTCTATAAAACAAACAACAACCATACGACAAAGGTAGACTGTCTCTACAATCAGCTGTCTATAAAACAAACAACAACCATACGACAAAGGTAGACTGTCTCTACAATCAGCTGTTTATAAAACAAACAACACCCATACGACAAAGGTAGACTGTCTCTACAATCAGTTGTCTATAAAACAAACAACAACCATACGACAAAGGTAGACTGTCTCTACAATCAGCTGTCAATAAAACAAACAACAACCATACGACAAAGGTAGACTGTCTCTACAATCAGCTGTCTATAAAACAAACAACAAGCATACGACAAAGGTAGACTGTCTCTACAATCAGCTGTCTATAAATCAAACAACAACCATACGACAAAGGTAGACTGTGTCTACAATCAGCTGTCTATAAAACAAACAACAACCATACGACAAAGGTAGACTGTCTCTACAATCAGCTGTCTATAAAACAAACAACAACCATACGACAAAGGTAGACTGTCTCTACAATCAGCTGTCTATAACGCAAACAACAACCATACGACAAAGGTGGACTCTCTCTACAATCAGTTGTCTATAAAACAAACAACAACCATACGACAAAGGTAGACTGTCTCTACAATCAGCTGTCTATAAAACAAACAACAACCATACGACAAAGGTAGACTGTCTCTACAATCAGCTGTCTATAAAACAAACAACAAGCATACGACAAAGGTAGACTGTCTCTACAATCAGCTGTCTATTAAACAAACAACAACCATACGACAAAGGTAGACTGTCTCTACAATCAGCTGTCTATAAAACAAACAACAACCATACGACAAAGGTAGACTGTCTCTACAATCAGTTGTCTATAAAACAAACAACAACCATACGACAAAGGTAGACTGTCAATACAATCAGTTGTCTATAAAACAAACAACAACCATACGACAAAGGTAGACTGTCTCTACAATCAGTTGTCTATAAAACAAACAACAACCATACGACAAAGGTAGACTGTCTCTACAATCAGCTGTCTATAAAACAAACAACAACCATACGACAAAGGTAGACTGTCTCTACAATCAGTTGTCTATAAAACAAACAACAACCATACGACAAAGGTAGACTGTCTCTACAATCAGCTGTCTATAAAACAAACAACAACCATACGACAAAGGTAGACTGTCTCTACAATCAGCTGTCTATAAAACAAACAACAAGCATACGACAAAGGTAGACTGTCTCTACAATCAGCTGTCTATTAAACAAACAACAACCATACGACAAAGGTAGACTGTCTCTACAATCAGCTGTCTATAAAACAAACAACAACCATACGACAAAGGTAGACTGTCTCTACAATCAGTTGTCTATAAAACAAACAACAACCATACGACAGAGGTAGACTGTCTCTACAATCAGCTGTCTATAAAACAAACAACAACCATACGACAAAGGTAGACTGTCAATACAATCAGTTGTCTATAAAACAAACAACAACCATACGACAAAGGTAGACTGTCTCTACAATCAGCTGTCTATAAAACATACAACAACCATACGACAAAGGTAGACTGTCTCTACAATCAGCTGTCTATAAACCAAATAACAACCATACGAAAAAGGTAGACTGTCTCTACAATCAGTTGTCTATAAAACAAACAACAACCATACGACAAAGGTAGACTGTCTCTACAATCAGTTGTCTATATAACAAACAACAACCATACGACAAAGGTAGACTGTCTCTACAATCAGCTGTCTATAAATCAAACAACAACCATACGATAAAGGTAGACTGTCTCTACAATCAGTTGTCTATAAAACAAACAACAACCATACGACAAAGGTAGACTGTCTCTACAATCAGCTGTATATAAATCAAACAACAACCATACCACAAAGGTAGACTGTCTCTACAATCAGTTGTCTATAAAACAAACAACAACCATACGACAAAGGTAGACTGTCTCTACAATCAGCTGTCTATTAAACAAACAACAACCATACGACAAAGGTAGACTGTCTCTACAATCAACTGTCTATAAAACAAACAACAACCATACGACAAAGGTAGACTGTCTCTACAATCAGCTGTTTATAAAACAAACAACACCCATACGACAAAGGTAGACTGTCTCTACAATCAGTTGTCTATAAAACAAACAACAACCATACGACAAAGGTAGACTGTCTCTACAATCAGCTGTCTATAAAACAAACAACAACCATACGACAAAGGTAGACTGTCTCTACAATCAGCTGTCTATAAAACAAACAACAACCATACGACAAAGGTAGACTGTCTCTACAATCAGCTGTCTATAAATCAAACAACAACCATACGACAAAGGTAGACTGTGTCTACAATCAGCTGTCTATAAAACAAACAACAACCATACGACAAAGGTAGACTGTCTCTACAATCAGCTGTCTATAAAACAAACAACAACCATACGACAAAGGTAGACTGTCTCTACAATCAGCTGTCTATAACGCAAACAACAACCATACGACAAAGGTGGACTCTCTCTACAATCAGTTGTCTATAAAACAAACAACAACCATACGACAAAGGTAGACTGTCTCTACAATCAGCTGTCTATAAAACAAACAACAACCATACGACAAAGGTAGACTGTCTCTACAATCAGCTGTCTATAAAACAAACAACAAGCATACGACAAAGGTAGACTGTCTCTACAATCAGCTGTCTATTAAACAAACAACAACCATACGACAAAGGTAGACTGTCTCTACAATCAGCTGTCTATAAAACAAACAACAACCATACGACAAAGGTAGACTGTCTCTACAATCAGTTGTCTATAAAACAAACAACAACCATACGACAAAGGTAGACTGTCAATACAATCAGTTGTCTATAAAACAAACAACAACCATACGACAAAGGTAGACTGTCTCTACAATCAGTTGTCTATAAAACAAACAACAACCATACGACAAAGGTAGACTGTCTCTACAATCAGCTGTCTATAAAACAAACAACAACCATACGACAAAGGTAGACTGTCTCTACAATCAGTTGTCTATAAAACAAACAACAACCATACGACAAAGGTAGACTGTCTCTACAATCAGCTGTCTATAAAACAAACAACAACCATACGACAAAGGTAGACTGTCTCTACAATCAGCTGTCTATAAAACAAACAACAAGCATACGACAAAGGTAGACTGTCTCTACAATCAGCTGTCTATTAAACAAACAACAACCATACGACAAAGGTAGACTGTCTCTACAATCAGCTGTCTATAAAACAAACAACAACCATACGACAAAGGTAGACTGTCTCTACAATCAGTTGTCTATAAAACAAACAACAACCATACGACAGAGGTAGACTGTCTCTACAATCAGCTGTCTATAAAACATACAACAACCATACGACAAAGGTAGACTGTCTCTACAATCAGCTGTCTATAAACCAAATAACAACCATACGAAAAAGGTAGACTGTCTCTACAATCAGTTGTCTATAAAACAAACAACAACCATACGACAAAGGTAGACTGTCTCTACAATCAGTTGTCTATATAACAAACAACAACCATACGACAAAGGTAGACTGTCTCTACAATCAGCTGTCTATAAATCAAACAACAACCATACGATAAAGGTAGACTGTCTCTACAATCAGTTGTCTATAAAACAAACAACAACCATACGACAAAGGTAGACTGTCTCTACAATCAGCTGTATATAAATCAAACAACAACCATACCACAAAGGTAGACTGTCTCTACAATCAGTTGTCTATAAAACAAACAACAACCATACGACAAAGGTAGACTGTCTCTACAATCAGCTGTCTATTAAACAAACAACAACCATACGACAAAGGTAGACTGTCTCTACAATCAACTGTCTATAAAACAAACAACAACCATACGACAAAGGTAGACTGTCTCTACAATCAGCTGTTTATAAAACAAACAACACCCATACGACAAAGGTAGACTGTCTCTACAATCAGTTGTCTATAAAACAAACAACAACCATACGACAAAGGTAGACTGTCTCTACAATCAGCTGTCTATAAAACAAACAACAACCATACGACAAAGGTAGACTGTCTCTACAATCAGCTGTCTATAAAACAAACAACAACCATACGACAAAGGTAGACTGTCTCTACAATCAGCTGTCTATAAATCAAACAACAACCATACGACAAAGGTAGACTGTGTCTACAATCAGCTGTCTATAAAACAAACAACAACCATACGACAAAGGTAGACTGTCTCTACAATCAGCTGTCTATAAAACAAACAACAACCATACGACAAAGGTAGACTGTCTCTACAATCAGCTGTCTATAACGCAAACAACAACCATACGACAAAGGTGGACTCTCTCTACAATCAGTTGTCTATAAAACAAACAACAACCATACGACAAAGGTAGACTGTCTCTACAATCAGTTGTCTATAAAACAAACAACAACCATACGACAAAGGTAGACTGTCTCTACAATCAGCTGTCTATAAAACAAACAACAACCATACGACAAAGGTAGACTGTCTCTACAATCAGTTGTCTATAAAACAAACAACAACCATACGACAGAGGTAGACTGTCTCTACAATCAGCTGTCTATAAAACAAACAACAACCATACGACAAAGGTAGACTGTCAATACAATCAGTTGTCTATAAAACAAACAACAACCATACGACAAAGGTAGACTGTCTCTACAATCAGCTGTCTATAAAACATACAACAACCATACGACAAAGGTAGACTGTCTCTACAATCAGCTGTCTATAAACCAAACAACAACCATACGACAAAGGTAGACTGTCTCTACAATCAGTTGTCTATAAAACAAACAACAACCATACGACAAAGGTAGACTGTCTCTACAATCAGCTGTCTATAAAACAAACAACAACCATACGACAAAGGTAGATTGTCTCTACAATCAGTTTTCTATATAACAAACAACAACCATACGACAAAGGTAGACTGTCTCTACAATCAGCTGTCTATAAATCAAACAACAACCATACGACAAAGGTAGACTGTCTCTACAATCAGTTGTCTATAAAACAAACAACAACCATACGACAAAGGTAGACTGTCTCTACAATCAGCTGTCTATAAAACAAACAACAACCATACGACAAAGGTAGACTGTCTCTACAATCAGCTGTCTATAAAACAAACAACAACCATACGACAAAGGTAGACTGTCTCTACAATCAGCTGTCTATAAAACAAACAACAACCATACGACAAAGGTAGACTGTCTCTACAATCAGTTGTCTATAAAACAAACAACAACCATACGACAAAGGTAGACTGTCTCTACAATCAACTGTCTATAAAACAAACAACAATCATACGACAAAGGTAGACTGTCTCTACAATCAGCTGTCTATAAAACAAACAACAACCATACGACAAAGGTAGACTGTCTCTACAATCAGCTGTCTATAAAACAAACAACAACCATACGACAAAGGTAGACTGTCTCTACAATCAGTTGTCTATAAAACAAACAACAACCATACGACAAAGGTAGACTGTCTCTACAATCAGTTGTCTATAAAACAAACAACAACCATACGACAAAGGTAGACTGTCTCTACAATCAGTTGTCTATAAAACAAACAACAACCATACGACAAAGGTAGACTGTCTCTACAATCAGCTGTCTATAAAACAAACAACAACCATACGACAAAGGTAGACTGTCTCTACAATCAGCTGTCTATAAAACAAACACCAACCATACGACAAAGGTAGACTGTCTCTACAATCAGCTGTCTATTAAACAAACAACAACCATACGACAAAGGTAAACTGTCTCTACAATCAGCTGTCTATAAAACAAACAACAACCATACGACAAAGGTAGACTGTCTCTACAATCAGCTGTCTATAAACCAAACAACAACCATACGACAAAGGTAGACTGTCTCTACAATCAGCTGTCTATAAAACAAACAACAACCATAGGACAAAGGTAGTCTGTCTTTACAATCAGCTGTCTATAAAACAAACAACAACCATACGACAAAGGTAGACTGTCTCTACAATCAATTTTCTATATAACAAACAACAACCATACGACAAGGGTAGACTGTCTCTACAATCAGTTGTCTATAAAACAAACAACAACCATACGACAAAGGTAGACTGTCTCTACAATCAGCTGTCTATAAAACAAACAACAACCATACGACAAAGGTAGACTGTCTCTACAATCAGCTGTCTATAAAACAAACAACAACCATACGACAAAGGTAGACTGTCTCTACAATCAGCTGTCTATAAAACAAACAACAACCATACGACAAAAGTAGACTGTCTCTACAATCAGCTGTCTATAAACCAAACAACAACCATACGACAAAGGTAGACTGTCTCTACAATCAGTTGTCTATAAAACAAACAACAACCATACGACAAAGGTAGACTGTCTCTACAATCAGCTGTCTATAAAACAAACAACAACCATACGACAAAGGTAGATTGTCTCTACAATCAGTTTTCTATATAACAAACAACAACCATACGACAAAGGTAGACTGTCTCTACAATCAGCTGTCTATAAATCAAACAACAACCATACGACAAAGGTAGACTGTCTCTACAATCAGTTGTCTATAAAACAAACAACAACCATACGACAAAGGTAGACTGTCTCTACAACCAGCTGTCTATAAAACAAACAACAACCATACGACAAAGGTAGACTGTCTCTACAATCAGCTGTCTATAAAACAAACAACAACCATACGACAAAGGTAGACTGTCTCTACAATCAGCTGTCTATAAAACAAACAACAACCATACGACAAAGGTAGACTGTCTCTACAATCAGTTGTCTATAAAACAAACAACAACCATACGACAAAGGTAGACTGTCTCTACAATCAACTGTCTATATAACAAACAACAACCATACGACAAAGGTAGACTGTCTCTACAATCAGTTGTCTATAAAACAAACAACAACCATACGACAAAGGTAGACTGTCTCTACAATCAGTTGTCTATAAAACAAACAACAACCATACGACAAAGGTAGACTGTCTCTACAATCAGCTGTCTATAAAACAAACAACAACCATACGACAAAGGTAGACTGTCTCTACAATCAGCTGTCTATAAAACAAACAACAACCATACGATAAAGGTAGACTGTCTCTACAATCAGTTGTCTATAAAACAAACAACAACCATACGACAAAGGTAGATTGTCTCTACAATCAGCTGTCTATAAAACAAACAACAACCATACGACAAAGGTAGACTGTCTTTACAATCAGCTGTCTATAAAACAAACAACAACCATACGACAAAGGTAGACTGTCTCTACAATCAGTTGTCTATATAACAAACAACAACCATACGACAAAGGTAGACTGTCTCTACAATCAGCTGTCTATAAATCAAACAACAACCATACGATAAAGGTAGACTGTCTCTACAATCAGCTGTCTATAAAACAAACAACAACCATACGACAAAGGTAGACTGTCTCTACAATCAGCTGTCTATAAATCAAACAACAACCATACCACAAAGGTAGACTGTCTCTACAGTCAGTTGTCTATAAAACAAACAACAACCATACGACAAAGGTAGACTGTCTCTACAATCAGCTGTCTATAAAACAAACAACAACCATACGACAAAGGTAGACTGTCTCTACAATCAGCTGTCTATAAAACAAACACCAACCATACGACAAAGGTAGACTGTCTCTACAATCAGCTGTCTATTAAACAAACAACAACCATACGACAAAGGTAGACTGTCTCTACAATCAGTTGTCTATATAACAAACAACAACCATACGACAAAGGTAAACTGTCTCTACAATCAGCTGTCTATAAAACAAACAACAACCATACGACAAAGGTAGACTGTCTCTACAATCAGCTGTCTATAAACCAAACAACAACCATACGACAAAGGTAGACTGTCTCTACAATCAGCTGTCTATAAAACAAACAACAACCATAGGACAAAGGTAGTCTGTCTTTACAATCAGCTATCTATAAAACAAACAACAACCATACGACAAAGGTAGACTGTCTCTACAATCAATTTTCTATATAACAAACAACAACCATACGACAAGGGTAGACTGTCTCTACAATCAGTTGTCTATAAAACAAACAACAACCATACGACAAAGGTAGACTGTCTCTACAATCAGCTGTCTATAAAACAAACAACAACCATACGACAAAGGTAGACTGTCTCTACAATCAGCTGTCTATAAAACAAACAACAACCATACGACAAAGGTAGACTGTCTCTACAATCAGCTGTCTATAAAACAAACAACAACCATACGACAAAAGTAGACTGTCTCTACAATCAGCTGTCTATAAACCAAACAACAACCATACGACAAAGGTAGACTGTCTCTACAATCAGTTGTCTATAAAACAAACAACAACCATACGAAAAAGGTAGACTGTCTCTACAATCAGCTGTCTATAAAACAAACAACAACCATACGACAAAGGTAGATTGTCTCTACAATCAGTTTTCTATATAACAAACAACAACCATACGACAAAGGTAGACTGTCTCTACAATCAGCTGTCTATAAATCAAACAACAACCATACGACAAAGGTAGACTGTCTCTACAATCAGTTGTCTATAAAACAAACAACAACCATACGACAAAGGTAGACTGTCTCTACAACCAGCTGTCTATAAAACAAACAACAACCATACGACAAAGGTAGACTGTCTCTACAATCAGCTGTCTATAAAACAAACAACAACCATACGACAAAGGTAGACTGTCTCTACAATCAGCTGTCTATAAAACAAACAACAACCATACGACAAAGGTAGACTGTCTCTACAATCAGTTGTCTATAAAACAAACAACAACCATACGACAAAGGTAGACTGTCTCTACAATCAACTGTCTATAAAACAAACAACAACCATACGACAAAGGTAGACTGTCTCTACAATCAGTTGTCTATAAAACAAACAACAACCATACGACAAAGGTAGACTGTCTCTACAATCAGTTGTCTATAAAACAAACAACAACCATACGACAAAGGTAGACTGTCTCTACAATCAGCTGTCTATAAAACAAACAACAACCATACGAAAAAGGTAGACTGTCTCTACAATCAGCTGTCTATAAAACAAACAACAACCATACGATAAAGGTAGACTGTCTCTACAATCAGTTGTCTATAAAACAAACAACAACCATACGACAAAGGTAGATTGTCTCTACAATCAGCTGTCTATAAAACAAACAACAACCATACGACAAAGGTAGACTGTCTTTACAATCAGCTGTCTATAAAACAAACAACAACCATACGACAAAGGTAGACTGTCTCTACAATCAGTTGTCTATATAACAAACAACAACCATACGACAAAGGTAGACTGTCTCTACAATCAGCTGTCTATACATTAAACAACAACCATACGATAAAGGTAGACTGTCTCTACAATCAGCTGTCTATAAAACAAACAACAACCATACGACAAAGGTAGACTGTCTCTACAATCAGCTGTCTATAAATCAAACAACAACCATACCACAAAGGTAGACTGTCTCTACAGTCAGTTGTCTATAAAACAAACAACAACCATACGACAAAGGTAGACTGTCTCTACAATCAGCTGTCTATAAAACAAACAACAACCATACGACAAAGGTAGACTGTCTCTACAATCAGCTGTCTATAAAACAAACAACAACCATACGACAAAGGTAGACTGTCTCTACAATCAGCTGTCTATAAAACAAAAAACAACCATACGACAAAGGTAGACTGTCTCTACAATCAGCTGTCTATAAAACAAACAACAACCATACGATAAAGGTAGACTGTCTCTACAATCAGCTGTCTATAAAACAAACAACAACCATACGACAAAGGTAGACTGTCTCTACAATCAGTTGTCTATAAAACAAACAACAACCATACGACAAAGGTAGATTGTCTCTACAATCAGCTGTCTATAAAACAAACAACAACCATACGACAAAGGTAGACTGTCTTTACAATCAGCTGTCTATAAAACAAACAACAACCATACGACAAAGGTAGACTGTCTCTACAATCAGTTGTCTATATAACAAACAACAACCATACGACAAAGGTAGACTGTCTCTACAATCAGCTGTCTATAAATCAAACAACAACCATACGATAAAGGTAGACTGTCTCTACAATCAGCTGTCTATAAAACAAACAACAACCATACGACAAAGGTAGACTGTCTCTACAATCAGCTGTATATAAATCAAACAACAACCATACCACAAAGGTAGACTGTCTCTACAATCAGTTGTCTATAAAACAAACAACAACCATACGACAAAGGTAGACTGTCTCTACAATCAGCTGTCTATAAAACAAACAACAACCATACGACAAAGGTAGACTGTCTCTACAATCAGCTGTCTATAAAACAAACAACAACCATACGACAAAGGTAGACTGTCTCTACAATCAGCTGTTTATAAAACAAACAACAACCATACGACAAAGGTAGACTGTCTCTACAATCAGTTGTCTATAAAACAAACAACAACCATACGAAAAAGGTAGACTGTCTCTACAATCAGCTGTCTATAAATCAAACAACAACCATACGACAAAGGTAGACTGTCTCTACAATCAACTGTCTATAAAACAAACAACAACCATACGACAAAGGAAGACTGTCTCTACAATCAGCTGTCTATAAAACAAACAACAACCATACGACAAAGGTAGACTGTCTATACAATCAGCTGTCTATAAAACAAACAACAACCATACGAAAAAGGTAGACTGTCTCTACAATCAGCTGTCTATAAAACAAACAACAACCATACGACAAAGGTAGACTGTTCCTACAATCAGCTGTCTATAAAACAAACAACAACCATACGACAAAGGTAGACTGTCTCTACAATCAGCTGTCTATAAAACAAACAACAACCATACGACAAAGGTAGACTGTCTCTACAATCAGCTGTCTATAAAACAAACAACAACCATACGACAAAGGTAGACTGTCTCTACAATCAGTTGTCTATAAAACAAACAACAACCATACGACAAAGGTAGACTGTCTCTACAATCAGCTGTCTATGAAATAAACAACAACCATACGACAAAGGTAGACTGTCTCTACAATCAGCTGTCTATAAAACAAACAACAACCATACGACAAAGGTAGACTGTCTCTACAATCAGTTGTCTATAAAACAAACAACAACCATACGACAAAGGTAGACTGTCTCTACAATCAGCTGTCTATAAAACAAACAACAACCATACGACAAAGGTAGATTGTCTCTACAATCAGCTGTCTATAAAACAAACAACAACCATACGACAAAGGTAGACTGTCTTTACAATCAGCTGTCTATAAAACAAACAACAACCATACGACAAAGGTAGACTGTCTCTACAATCAGTTGTCTATACAACAAACAACAACCATACGACAAAGGTAGACTGTCTCTACAATCAGCTGTCTATAAATCAAACAACAACCATACGACAAAGGTAAACTGTCTCTACAATCAGCTGTCTATAAAACAAACAACAACCATACGACAAAGGTAGACTGTCTCTACAATCAGCTGTCTATAAAACAAACAACAACCATACGATAAAGGTAGACTGTCTCTACAATGAGTTGTCTATAAAACTAAACAACAACCATACGACAAAGGTAGACTGTCTCTACAATCAGCTGTCTATATTACAAATAACAACCATACGACAAAGGTAGACTGTCTCTACAATCAGCTGTCTATGAAATAAACAACAACCATACGACAAAGGTAGACTGTCTCTACAATCAGCTGTATATAAATCAAACAACAACCATACCACAAAGGTAGACTGTCTCTACAATCAGTTGTCTATAAAACAAACAACAACCATACGACAAAGGTAGACTGTCTCTACAATCAGCTGTCTATAAAACAAACAACAACCATACGACAAAGGTAGACTGTCTCTACAATCAGCTGTCTATAAAACAAACAACAACCATACGACAAAGGTAGACTGTCTCTACAATCAGCTGTTTATAAAACAAACAACAACCATACGACAAAGGTAGACTGTCTCTACAATCAGCTGTATATAAATCAAACAACAACCATACCACAAAGGTAGACTGTCTCTACAATCAGTTGTCTATAAAACAAACAACAACCATACGACAAAGGTAGACTGTCTCTACAATCAGCTGTCTATAAAACAAACAACAACCATACGACAAAGGTAGACTGTCTCTACAATCAGCTGTCTATAAAACAAACAACAACCATACGACAAAGGTAGACTGTCTCTACAATCAGCTGTTTATAAAACAAACAACAACCATACGACAAAGGTAGACTGTCTCTACAATCAGTTGTCTATAAAACAAACAACAACCATACGAAAAAGGTAGACTGTCTCTACAATCAGCTGTCTATAAATCAAACAACAACCATACGACAAAGGTAGACTGTCTCTACAATCAACTGTCTATAAAACAAACAACAACCATACGACAAAGGAAGACTGTCTCTACAATCAGCTGTCTATAAAACAAACAACAACCATACGACAAAGGTAGACTGTCTATACAATCAGCTGTCTATAAAACAAACAACAACCATACGAAAAAGGTAGACTGTCTCTACAATCAGCTGTCTATAAAACAAACAACAACCATACGACAAAGGTAGACTGTTCCTACAATCAGCTGTCTATAAAACAAACAACAACCATACGACAAAGGTAGACTGTCTCTACAATCAGCTGTCTATAAAACAAACAACAACCATACGACAAAGGTAGACTGTCTCTACAATCAGCTGTCTATAAAACAAACAACAACCATACGACAAAGGTAGACTGTCTCTACAATCAGTTGTCTATAAAACAAACAACAACCATACGACAAAGGTAGACTGTCTCTACAATCAGCTGTCTATAAAACAAACAACAACCATACGACAAAGGTAGACTGTCTCTACAATCAGCTGTCTATATTACAAATAACAACCATACGACAAAGGTAGACTGTCTCTACAATCAGCTGTCTATGAAATAAACAACAACCATACGACAAAGGTAGACTGTCTCTACAATCAGCTGTCTATAAAACAAACAACAACCATACGACAAAGGTAGACTGTCTCTACAATCAGTTGTCTATAAAACAAACAACAACCATACGACAAAGGTAGACTGTCTCTACAATCAACTGTCTATAAAACAAACAACAACCATACGACAAAGGAAGACTGTCTCTACAATCAGCTGTCTATAAAACAAACAACAACCATACGACAAAGGTAGACTGTCTATACAATCAGCTGTCTATAAAACAAACAACAACCATACGAAAAAGGTAGACTGTCTCTACAATCAGCTGTCTATAAAACAAACAACAACCATACGACAAAGGTAGACTGTTCCTACAATCAGCTGTCTATAAAACAAACAACAACCATACGACAAAGGTAGACTGTCTCTACAATCAGCTGTCTATAAAACAAACAACAACCATACGACAAAGGTAGACTGTCTCTACAATCAGCTGTCTATAAAACAAACAACAACCATACGACAAAGGTAGACTGTCTCTACAATCAGTTGTCTATAAAACAAACAACAACCATACGACAAAGGTAGACTGTCTCTACAATCAGCTGTCTATAAAACAAACAACAACCATACGACAAAGGTAGACTGTCTCTACAATCAGCTGTCTATATTACAAATAACAACCATACGACAAAGGTAGACTGTCTCTACAATCAGCTGTCTATGAAATAAACAACAACCATACGACAAAGGTAGACTGTCTCTACAATCAGCTGTCTATAAAACAAACAACAACCATACGACAAAGGTAGACTGTCTCTACAATCAGTTGTCTATAAAACAAACAACAACCATACGACAAAGGTAGACTGTCTCTACAATCAGCTGTCTATAAAACAAACAACAACCATACGACAAAGGTAGATTGTCTCTACAATCAGCTGTCTATAAAACAAACAACAACCATACGACAAAGGTAGACTGTCTTTACAATCAGCTGTCTATAAAACAAACAACAACCATACGACAAAGGTAGACTGTCTCTACAATCAGTTGTCTATACAACAAACAACAACCATACGACAAAGGTAGACTGTCTCTACAATCAGTTGTCTATATAACAAACAACAACCATACGACAAAGGTAGACTGTCTCTACAATCAGCTGTCTATAAATCAAACAACAACCATACGATAAAGGTAGACTGTCTCTACAATCAGCTGTCTATAAAACAAACAACAACCATACGACAAAGGTAGACTGTCTCTACAATCAGCTGTATATAAATCAAACAACAACCATACCACAAAGGTAGACTGTCTCTACAATCAGTTGTCTATAAAACAAACAACAACCATACGACAAAGGTAGACTGTCTCTACAATCAGCTGTCTATAAAACAAACAACAACCATACGACAAAGGTAGACTGTCTCTACAATCAGCTGTCTATAAAACAAACAACAACCATACGACAAAGGTAGACTGTCTCTACAATCAGCTGTTTATAAAACAAACAACAACCATACGACAAAGGTAGACTGTCTCTACAATCAGTTGTCTATAAAACAAACAACAACCATACGAAAAAGGTAGACTGTCTCTACAATCAGCTGTCTATAAATCAAACAACAACCATACGACAAAGGTAGACTGTCTCTACAATCAACTGTCTATAAAACAAACAACAACCATACGACAAAGGAAGACTGTCTCTACAATCAGCTGTCTATAAAACAAACAACAACCATACGACAAAGGTAGACTGTCTATACAATCAGCTGTCTATAAAACAAACAACAACCATACGAAAAAGGTAGACTGTCTCTACAATCAGCTGTCTATAAAACAAACAACAACCATACGACAAAGGTAGACTGTTCCTACAATCAGCTGTCTATAAAACAAACAACAACCATACGACAAAGGTAGACTGTCTCTACAATCAGCTGTCTATAAAACAAACAACAACCATACGACAAAGGTAGACTGTCTCTACAATCAGCTGTCTATAAAACAAACAACAACCATACGACAAAGGTAGACTGTCTCTACAATCAGTTGTCTATAAAACAAACAACAACCATACGACAAAGGTAGACTGTCTCTACAATCAGCTGTCTATAAAACAAACAACAACCATACGACAAAGGTAGACTGTCTCTACAATCAGCTGTCTATATTACAAATAACAACCATACGACAAAGGTAGACTGTCTCTACAATCAGCTGTCTATGAAATAAACAACAACCATACGACAAAGGTAGACTGTCTCTACAATCAGCTGTCTATAAAACAAACAACAACCATACGACAAAGGTAGACTGTCTCTACAATCAGTTGTCTATAAAACAAACAACAACCATACGACAAAGGTAGACTGTCTCTACAATCAGCTGTCTATAAAACAAACAACAACCATACGACAAAGGTAGATTGTCTCTACAATCAGCTGTCTATAAAACAAACAACAACCATACGACAAAGGTAGACTGTCTTTACAATCAGCTGTCTATAAAACAAACAACAACCATACGACAAAGGTAGACTGTCTCTACAATCAGTTGTCTATACAACAAACAACAACCATACGACAAAGGTAGACTGTCTCTACAATCAGCTGTCTATAAATCAAACAACAACCATACGACAAAGGTAAACTGTCTCTACAATCAGCTGTCTATAAAACAAACAACAACCATACGACAAAGGTAGACTGTCTCTACAATCAGCTGTCTATAAAACAAACAACAACCATACGATAAAGGTAGACTGTCTCTACAATGAGTTGTCTATAAAACTAAACAACAACCATACGACAAAGGTAGACTGTCTCTACAATCAGCTGTCTATAAAACAAACAACAACCATACGACAGAGGTAGATTGTCTCTACAATCAGCTGTCTATAAAACAAACAACAACCATACGACAAAGGTAGACTGTCTTTACAATCAGCTGTCTATAAAACAAACAACAACCATACGACAAAGGTAGACTGTCTCTACAATCAGTTTTCTATATAACAAACAACAACCATACGACAAAGGTAGACTGTCTCTACAATCAGCTGTCTATAAATCAAACAACAACCATACGATAAAGGTAGACTGTCTCTACAATCAGCTGTCTATAAAACAAACAACAACCATACGACAAAGGTAGACTGTCTCTACAATCAGCTGTCTATAAATCAAACAACAACCATACGACAAAGGTAGACTGTCTCTACAATCAGTTGTCTATAAAACAAACAACAACCATACGACAAAGGTAGACTGTCTCTACAATCAGCTGTCTATAAAACAAACAACAACCATACGACAAAGGTAGACTGTCTCTACAATCAGCTGTCTATAAAACAAACAACAACCATACGACAAAGGTAGATTGTCTCTACAATCAGCTGTCTATAAAACAAACAACAACCATACGATAAAGGTAGACTGTCTCTACAATCAGCTGTCTATAAAACAAACAACAACCATACGACAAAGGTAGACTGTCTCTACAATCAGCTGTCTATAAAACAAATAACAACCATACGACAAAGGTAGACTGTCTCTACAATCAGCTGTCTATAAAACAAACAACAACCATACGACAAAGGTAGACTGTCTCTACAATCAGTTGTCTATAAAACAAACAACAACCATACGACAAAGGTAGACTGTCTCTACAATCAGCTGTCTATAAAACAAACAACAACCATACGACAAAGGTAGACTGTCTCTACAATCAGCTGTCTATAAAACAAACAACAACCATACAACAAAGGTAGATTGTCTCTACAATCAGCTGTCTATAAAACAAACAACAACCATACGACATAGGTAGTCTGTCTTTACAATCAGCTGTCTATAAAACAAACAACAACCATACGACAAAGGTAGACTGTCTCTACAATCAATTGTCTATATAACAAACAACAACCATACGACAAAGGTAGACTGTCTCTACAATCAGCTGTCTATAAAACAAACAACAACCATACGACAAAGGTAGACTGTCTCTACAATCATCTGTCTATAAAACAAACAACAACCATACGACAAAGGTAGACTGTCTCTACAATCAGCTGTCTATAAAACAAACAACAACCATACGACAAAGGTAGACTGTCTCTACAATCAGTTGTCTATAAAACAAACAACAACCATACGACAGAGGTAGACTGTCTCTACAATCAGCTGTCTATAAAACAAACAACAACCATACGACAAAGGTAGACTGTCTCTACAATCAGCTGTCTACAAAACAAACAACAACCATACGACAAAGGTAGACTGTCTCTACAATCAGCTGTCTATAAAACAAACAACAACCATACGACAAAGGTAGACTGTCTCTACAATCAGTTGTCTATAAAACAAACAACAACCATACGACAAAGGTAGACTGTCTCTACAATCAGCTGTCTATAAAACAAACAACAACCATACGACAAAGGTAGATTGTCTCTACAATCAGCTGTCTATAAAACAAACAACAACCATACGACAAAGGTAGACTGTCTCTACAATCAGCTGTCTATAAAACAAACAACAACCATACGACAAAGGTAGACTGTCTCTACAATCAGTTGTCTATACAACAAACAACAACCATACGACAAAGGTAGACTGTCTCTACAATCAGCTGTCTATAAATCAAACAACAACCATACGACAAAGGTAGACTGTCTCTACAATCAGCTGTCTATAAAACAAACAACAACCATACGACAAAGGTAGACTGTCTCTACAATCAGCTGTCTATAAAACAAACAACAACCATACGATAAAGGTAGACTGTCTCTACAATGAGTTGTCTATAAAACTAAACAACAACCATACGACAAAGGTAGACTGTCTCTACAATCAGCTGTCTATAAAACAAACAACAACCATACGACAGAGGTAGATTGTCTCTACAATCAGCTGTCTATAAAACAAACAACAACCATACGACAAAGGTAGACTGTCTTTACAATCAGCTGTCTATAAAACAAACAACAACCATACGACAAAGGTAGACTGTCTCTACAATCAGTTTTCTATATAACAAACAACAACCATACGACAAAGGTAGACTGTCTCTACAATCAGCTGTCTATAAATCAAACAACAACCATACGATAAAGGTAGACTGTCTCTACAATCAGCTGTCTATAAAACAAACAACAACCATACGACAAAGGTAGACTGTCTCTACAATCAGCTGTCTATAAATCAAACAACAACCATACGACAAAGGTAGACTGTCTCTACAATCAGTTGTCTATAAAACAAACAACAACCATACGACAAAGGTAGACTGTCTCTACAATCAGCTGTCTATAAAACAAACAACAACCATACGACAAAGGTAGACTGTCTCTACAATCAGCTGTCTATAAAACAAACAACAACCATACGACAAAGGTAGATTGTCTCTACAATCAGTTGTCTATAAAACAAACAACAACCATACGATAAAGGTAGACTGTCTCTACAATCAGCTGTCTATAAAACAAACAACAACCATACGACAAAGGTAGACTGTCTCTACAATCAGCTGTCTATAAAACAAATAACAACCATACGACAAAGGTAGACTGTCTCTACAATCAGCTGTCTATAAAACAAACAACAACCATACGACAAAGGTAGACTGTCTCTACAATCAGTTGTCTATAAAACAAACAACAACCATACGACAAAGGTAGACTGTCTCTACAATCAGCTGTCTATAAAACAAACAACAACCATACGACAAAGGTAGACTGTCTCTACAATCAGCTGTCTATAAAACAAACAACAACCATACAACAAAGGTAGATTGTCTCTACAATCAGCTGTCTATAAAACAAACAACAACCATACGACATAGGTAGTCTGTCTTTACAATCAGCTGTCTATAAAACAAACAACAACCATACGACAAAGGTAGACTGTCTCTACAATCAATTGTCTATATAACAAACAACAACCATACGACAAAGGTAGACTGTCTCTACAATCAGCTGTCTATAAAACAAACAACAACCATACGACAAAGGTAGACTGTCTCTACAATCATCTGTCTATAAAACAAACAACAACCATACGACAAAGGTAGACTGTCTCTACAATCAGCTGTCTATAAAACAAACAACAACCATACGACAAAGGTAGACTGTCTCTACAATCAGTTGTCTATAAAACAAACAACAACCATACGACAGAGGTAGACTGTCTCTACAATCAGCTGTCTATAAAACAAACAACAACCATACGACAAAGGTAGACTGTCTCTACAATCAGCTGTCTACAAAACAAACAACAACCATACGACAAAGGTAGACTGTCTCTACAATCAGCTGTCTATAAAACAAACAACAACCATACGACAAAGGTAGACTGTCAATACAATCAGTTGTCTATAAAACAAACAACAACCATACGACAAAGGTAGACTGTCTCTATAATCAGCTATCTATAAAACAAACAACAACAATACGACAAAGGTAGACTGTCTCTACAATCAGTTGTCTATAAAACAAACAACAACCATACGACAAAGGTAGACTGTCTCTACAATCAGCTGTCTATAAAACAAACAACAACCATACGACAAAGGTAGACTGTCTCTACAATCAGCTGTCTATAAATCAAACAACAACCATACGACAAAGGTAGACTGTCTCTACAATCAGTTGTCTATAAAACAAACAACAACCATACGACAAAGGTAGACTGTCTCTACAATCAGCTGTCTATAAAATAAACAACAACCATACGACAAAGGTAGACTGTCTCTACAATCAGCTGTCTATAAAATAAACAACAGCCATACGACAAAGGTAGACTGTCTCTACAATCAGCTGTCTATAAAACAAACAACAACCATACGACAAAGGTATACTGTCTCTACAATCAGCTGTCTATAAAATAAACAACAACCATACGACAAAGGTAGACTGTCTCTACAATCAGCTGTCTATAAAACAAACAACAACCATACGACAAAGGTAGACTGTCTCTACAATCAGTTGTCTATAAAACAAACAACAACCATACGACAAAGGTAGACTGTCTCTACAATCAGCTGTCTATAAAACAAACAACAACCATACGACAAAGGTAGACTGTCTCTACAATCAGCTGTCTATAAAACAAACAACAACCATACGACAAAGGTAGACTGTCTCTACAATCAGTTGTCTATAAAACAAACAACAACCATACGACAAAGGTAGACTGTCTCTACAATCAGCTGTCTATAAAACAAACAACAACCATACGACAAAGGTAGACTGTCTCTACAATCAGCTGTCTATAAAACAAACAACAACCATACGACAAAGGTAGATTGTCTCTACAATCAGTTGTCTATAAAACAAACAACAACCATACGATAAAGGTAGACTGTCTCTACAATCAGCTGTCTATAAAACAAACAACAACCATACGACAAAGGTAGACTGTCTCTACAATCAGCTGTCTATAAAACAAATAACAACCATAGGACAAAGGTAGACTGTCTCTACAATCAGCTGTCTATAAAACAAACAACAACCATACGACAAAGGTAGACTGTCTCTACAATCAGTTGTCTATAAAACAAACAACAACCATACGACAAAGGTAGACTGTCTCTACAATCAGCTGTCTATAAAACAAACAACAACCATACGACAAAGGTAGACTGTCTCTACAATCAGCTGTCTATAAAACAAACAACAACCATACAACAAAGGTAGATTGTCTCTACAATCAGCTGTCTATAAAACAAACAACAACCATACGACATAGGTAGTCTGTCTTTACAATCAGCTGTCTATAAAACAAACAACAACCATACGACAAAGGTAGACTGTCTCTACAATCAATTGTCTATATAACAAACAACAACCATACGACAAAGGTAGACTGTCTCTACAATCAGCTGTCTATAAAACAAACAACAACCATACGACAAAGGTAGACTGTCTCTACAATCATCTGTCTATAAAACAAACAACAACCATACGACAAAGGTAGACTGTCTCTACAATCAGCTGTCTATAAAACAAACAACAACCATACGACAAAGGTAGACTGTCTCTACAATCAGTTGTCTATAAAACAAACAACAACCATACGACAGAGGTAGACTGTCTCTACAATCAGCTGTCTATAAAACAAACAACAACCATACGACAAAGGTAGACTGTCTCTACAATCAGCTGTCTACAAAACAAACAACAACCATACGACAAAGGTAGACTGTCTCTACAATCAGCTGTCTATAAAACAAACAACAACCATACGACAAAGGTAGACTGTCAATACAATCAGTTGTCTATAAAACAAACAACAACAATACGACAAAGGTAGACTGTCTCTACAATCAGTTGTCTATAAAACAAACAACAACCATACGACAAAGGTAGACTGTCTCTACAATCAGCTGTCTATAAAACAAACAACAACCATACGACAAAGGTAGACTGTCTCTACAATCAGTTTTCTATATAACAAACAACAACCATACGACAAAGGTAGACTGTCTCTACAATCAGTTGTCTATAAAACAAACAACAACCATACGACAAAGGTAGACTGTCTCTACAATCAGCTGTCTATAAAATAAACAACAACCATACGACAAAGGTAGACTGTCTCTACAATCAGCTGTCTATAAAATAAACAACAGCCATACGACAAAGGTAGACTGTCTCTACAATCAGCTGTCTATAAAACAAACAACAACCATACGACAAAGGTAGACTGTCTCTACAATCAGCTGTCTATAAAATAAACAACAACCATACGACAAAGGTAGACTGTCTCTACAATCAGCTGTCTATAAAACAAACAACAACCATACGACAAAGGTAGACTGTCTCTACAATCAGTTGTCTATAAAACAAACAACAACCATACGACAAAGGTAGACTGTCTCTACAATCAGCTGTCTATAAAACAAACAACAACCATACGACAAAGGTAGACTGTCTCTACAATCAGCTGTCTATAAAACAAACAACAACCATACGACAAAGGTAGACTGTCTCTACAATCAGTTTTCTATATAACAAACAACAACCATACGACAAAGGTAGACTGTCTCTACAATCAGCTGTCTATAAATCAAACAACAACCATACGATAAAGGTAGACTGTCTCTACAATCAGCTGTCTATAAAACAAACAACAACCATACGACAAAGGTAGACTGTCTCTACAATCAGTTGTCTATAAAACAAACAACAACCATACGACAAAGGTAGACTGTCTCTACAATCAGCTGTCTATAAAACAAACAACAACCATATGACAAAGGTAGACTGTCTCTACAATCAGCTGTCTATAAAACAAACAACAACCATACGACAAAGGTAGACTGTCTCTACAATCAGCTGTCTATAAAACAAACAACAACCATACGACAAAGGTAGATTGTCTCTACAATCAGTTGTCTATAAAACAAACAACAACCATACGATAAAGGTAGACTGTCTCTACAATCAGCTGTCTATAAAACAAACAACAACCATACGACAAAGGTAGACTGTCTCTACAATCAGCTGTCTATAAAACAAACAACAACCATACGACAAAGGTAGACTGTCTCTACAATCAGCTGTCTATACAACAAACAACAACCATACGACAAAGGTAGACTGTCTCTACAATCAGTTTTCTATATAACAAACAACAACCATACGACAAAGGTAGACTGTCTCTACAATCAGCTGTCTATAAATCAAACAACAACCATACGATAAAGGTAGACTGTCTCTACAATCAGCTGTATATAAAACAAACAACAACCATACGACAAAGGTAGACTATCTCTACAATCAGTTGTCTATAAAACAAACAACAACCATACGACAAAGGTAGACTGTCTCTACAATCAGTTGTCTATAAAACAAACAACAACCATACGACAGAGGTAGACTGTCTCTACAATCAGCTGTCTATAAAACAAACAACAACCATACGACAAAGGTAGACTGTCTCTACAATCAGCTGTCTACAAAACAAACAACAACCATACGACAAAGGTAGACTGTCTCTACAATCAGCTGTCTATAAAACAAACAACAACCATACGACAAAGGTAGACTGTCAATACAATCAGTTGTCTATAAAACAAACAACAACCATACGACAAAGGTAGACTGTCTCTATAATCAGCTATCTATAAAACAAACAACAACAATACGACAAAGGTAGACTGTCTCTACAATCAGTTGTCTATAAAACAAACAACAACCATACGACAAAGGTAGACTGTCTCTACAATCAGCTGTCTATAAAACAAACAACAACCATACGACAAAGGTAGACTGTCTCTACAATCAGCTGTCTATAAATCAAACAACAACCATACGACAAAGGTAGACTGTCTCTACAATCAGTTGTCTATAAAACAAACAACAACCATACGACAAAGGTAGACTGTCTCTACAATCAGCTGTCTATAAAATAAACAACAACCATACGACAAAGGTAGACTGTCTCTACAATCAGCTGTCTATAAAATAAACAACAGCCATACGACAAAGGTAGACTGTCTCTACAATCAGCTGTCTATAAAACAAACAACAACCATACGACAAAGGTATACTGTCTCTACAATCAGCTGTCTATAAAATAAACAACAACCATACGACAAAGGTAGACTGTCTCTACAATCAGCTGTCTATAAAACAAACAACAACCATACGACAAAGGTAGACTGTCTCTACAATCAGTTGTCTATAAAACAAACAACAACCATACGACAAAGGTAGACTGTCTCTACAATCAGCTGTCTATAAAACAAACAACAACCATACGACAAAGGTAGACTGTCTCTACAATCAGCTGTCTATAAAACAAACAACAACCATACGACAAAGGTAGACTGTCTCTACAATCAGTTGTCTATAAAACAAACAACAACCATACGACAAAGGTAGACTGTCTCTACAATCAGCTGTCTATAAAACAAACAACAACCATACGACAAAGGTAGACTGTCTCTACAATCAGCTGTCTATAAAACAAACAACAACCATACGACAAAGGTAGATTGTCTCTACAATCAGTTGTCTATAAAACAAACAACAACCATACGATAAAGGTAGACTGTCTCTACAATCAGCTGTCTATAAAACAAACAACAACCATACGACAAAGGTAGACTGTCTCTACAATCAGCTGTCTATAAAACAAATAACAACCATAGGACAAAGGTAGACTGTCTCTACAATCAGCTGTCTATAAAACAAACAACAACCATACGACAAAGGTAGACTGTCTCTACAATCAGTTGTCTATAAAACAAACAACAACCATACGACAAAGGTAGACTGTCTCTACAATCAGCTGTCTATAAAACAAACAACAACCATACGACAAAGGTAGACTGTCTCTACAATCAGCTGTCTATAAAACAAACAACAACCATACAACAAAGGTAGATTGTCTCTACAATCAGCTGTCTATAAAACAAACAACAACCATACGACATAGGTAGTCTGTCTTTACAATCAGCTGTCTATAAAACAAACAACAACCATACGACAAAGGTAGACTGTCTCTACAATCAATTGTCTATATAACAAACAACAACCATACGACAAAGGTAGACTGTCTCTACAATCAGCTGTCTATAAAACAAACAACAACCATACGACAAAGGTAGACTGTCTCTACAATCATCTGTCTATAAAACAAACAACAACCATACGACAAAGGTAGACTGTCTCTACAATCAGCTGTCTATAAAACAAACAACAACCATACGACAAAGGTAGACTGTCTCTACAATCAGTTGTCTATAAAACAAACAACAACCATACGACAGAGGTAGACTGTCTCTACAATCAGCTGTCTATAAAACAAACAACAACCATACGACAAAGGTAGACTGTCTCTACAATCAGCTGTCTACAAAACAAACAACAACCATACGACAAAGGTAGACTGTCTCTACAATCAGCTGTCTATAAAACAAACAACAACCATACGACAAAGGTAGACTGTCAATACAATCAGTTGTCTATAAAACAAACAACAACCATACGACAAAGGTAGACTGTCTCTATAATCAGCTATCTATAAAACAAACAACAACAATACGACAAAGGTAGACTGTCTCTACAATCAGTTGTCTATAAAACAAACAACAACCATACGACAAAGGTAGACTGTCTCTACAATCAGCTGTCTATAAAACAAACAACAACCATACGACAAAGGTAGACTGTCTCTACAATCAGTTTTCTATATAACAAACAACAACCATACGACAAAGGTAGACTGTCTCTACAATCAGTTGTCTATAAAACAAACAACAACCATACGACAAAGGTAGACTGTCTCTACAATCAGCTGTCTATAAAATAAACAACAACCATACGACAAAGGTAGACTGTCTCTACAATCAGCTGTCTATAAAATAAACAACAGCCATACGACAAAGGTAGACTGTCTCTACAATCAGCTGTCTATAAAACAAACAACAACCATACGACAAAGGTAGACTGTCTCTACAATCAGCTGTCTATAAAATAAACAACAACCATACGACAAAGGTAGACTGTCTCTACAATCAGCTGTCTATAAAACAAACAACAACCATACGACAAAGGTAGACTGTCTCTACAATCAGTTGTCTATAAAACAAACAACAACCATACGACAAAGGTAGACTGTCTCTACAATCAGCTGTCTATAAAACAAACAACAACCATACGACAAAGGTAGACTGTCTCTACAATCAGCTGTCTATAAAACAAACAACAACCATACGACAAAGGTAGACTGTCTCTACAATCAGTTTTCTATATAACAAACAACAACCATACGACAAAGGTAGACTGTCTCTACAATCAGCTGTCTATAAATCAAACAACAACCATACGATAAAGGTAGACTGTCTCTACAATCAGCTGTCTATAAAACAAACAACAACCATACGACAAAGGTAGACTGTCTCTACAATCAGTTGTCTATAAAACAAACAACAACCATACGACAAAGGTAGACTGTCTCTACAATCAGCTGTCTATAAAACAAACAACAACCATATGACAAAGGTAGACTGTCTCTACAATCAGCTGTCTATAAAACAAACAACAACCATACGACAAAGGTAGACTGTCTCTACAATCAGCTGTCTATAAAACAAACAACAACCATACGACAAAGGTAGATTGTCTCTACAATCAGTTGTCTATAAAACAAACAACAACCATACGATAAAGGTAGACTGTCTCTACAATCAGCTGTCTATAAAACAAACAACAACCATACGACAAAGGTAGACTGTCTCTACAATCAGCTGTCTATAAAACAAACAACAACCATACGACAAAGGTAGACTGTCTCTACAATCAGCTGTCTATACAACAAACAACAACCATACGACAAAGGTAGACTGTCTCTACAATCAGTTTTCTATATAACAAACAACAACCATACGACAAAGGTAGACTGTCTCTACAATCAGCTGTCTATAAATCAAACAACAACCATACGATAAAGGTAGACTGTCTCTACAATCAGCTGTATATAAAACAAACAACAACCATACGACAAAGGTAGACTGTCTCTACAATCAGTTGTCTATAAAACAAACAACAACCATACGACAAAGGTAGACTGTCTCTACAATCAGCTGTCTATAAAACAAACAACAACCATATGACAAAGGTAGACTGTCTCTACAATCAGCTGTCTATAAAACAAACAACAACCATACGACAAAGGTAGACTGTCTCTACAATCAGCTGTCTATAAAACAAACAACAACCATACGACAAAGGTAGATTGTCTCTACAATCAGTTGTCTATAAAACAAACAACAATCATACGATAAAGGTAGACTGTCTCTACAATCAGCTGTCTATAAAACAAACAACAACCATACGACAAAGGTAGACTGTCTCTACAATCAGCTGTCTATAAAACAAATAACAACCATACGACAAAGGTAAACTGTCTCTACAATCAGCTGTCTATAAAACAAACAACAACCATACGACAAAGGTAGACTGTCTCTACAATCAGCTGTCTATAAAACAAACAACAACCATACGACAAAGGTAGACTGTCTCTACAATCAGCTGTCTATAAAACAAACAACAACCATACGACAAAGGTAGATTGTCTCTACAATCAGCTGTCTATAAAACAAACAACAACCATACGACAAAGGTAGTCTGTCTTTACAATCAGCTGTCTATAAAACAAACAACAACCATACGACAAAGGTAGACTGTCTCTACAATCAATTGTCTATATAACAAACAACAACCATACGACAAAGGTAGACTGTCTCTACAATCAGCTGTCTATAAAACAAACAACAACCATACGACAAAGGTAGACTGTCTCTACAATCAGCTGTCTATAAAACAAACAACAACCATACGACAAAGGTAGACTGTCTCTACAATCAGCTGTCTATAAAACAAACAACAACCATACGACAAAGGTAGACTGTCTCTACAATCAGTTGTCTATATAACAAACAACAACCATACGACAGAGGTAGACTGTCTCTACAATCAGCTGTCTATAAAACAAACAACAACCATACGACAAAGGTAGACTGTCTCTACAATCAGCTGTCTATAAAACAAACAACAACCATACGACAAAGGTAGACTGTCTCTACAATCAGCTGTTTATAAAACAAACAACAACCATACGACAAAGATAGACTGTCAATACAATCAGTTGTCTATAAAACAAACAACAACCATACGACAAAGGTAGACTGTCTCTATAATCAGCTATCTATAAAACAAACAACAACAATACGACAAAGGTAGACTGTCTCTACAATCAGTTGTCTATAAAACAAACAACAACCATACGACAAAGGTAGACTGTCTCTACAATCAGCTGTCTATAAAACAAACAACAACCATACGACAAAGGTAGACTGTCTCTACAATCAGTTGTCTATAAATCAAACAACAACCATACGACAAAGGTAGACTGTCTCTACAATCAGTTGTCTATAAAACAAACAACAACCATACGACAAAGGTAGACTGTTTCTACAATCAGCTGTCTATAAAATAAACAACAACCATACGACAAAGGTAGACTGTCTCTACAATCAGCTGTCTATAAAATAAACAACAACCATACGACAAAGGTAGACTGTCTCTACAATCAGCTGTCTATAAAACAAACAACAACCATACGACAAAGGTAGACTGTCTCTACAATCAGCTGTCTATAAAACAAACAACAACCATACGACAAAGGTAGACTGTCTCTACAATCAGTTGTCTATAAAACAAACAACAACCATACGACAAAGGTAGACTGTCTCTACAATCAGCTGTCTATAAAACAAACAACAACCATACGACAAAGGTAGACTGTCTCTACAATCAGCTGTCTATATAACAAACAACAACCATACGACAAAGGTAGACTGTCTCTACAATCAGCTGTCTATAAAACAAACAACAACCATACGACAAAGGTAGACTGTCTCTACAATCAGCTGTCTATATAACAAACAACAACCATACGACAAAGGTAGACTGTCTCTACAATCAGCTGTCTATAAAACAAACAACAACCATACGACAAAGGTAGACTGTCTCTACAATCAGCTGTCTATAAGATAAACAACAACCATACGACAAAGGTAGACTGTCACTACAATCAGCTGTCTATAAAACAAACAACAACCATACGACAAAGGTAGACTGTCTCTACAATCAGTTGTCTATAAAACAAACAACAACCATACGACAAAGGTAGACTGTCTCTACAATCAGCTGTCTATAAAACAAACAACAACCATACGACAAAGGTAGACTGTCTCTACAATCAGTTGTCTATACAACAAACAACAACCATACGACAAAGGTAGACTGTCTCTACAATCAGCTGTCAATAAATCAAACAACAACCATACGACAAAGGTAGACTGTCTCTACAATCAGCTGTCTATAAAACAAACAACAACCATACGACAAAGGTAGACTGTCTCTACAATCAGCTGTCTATAAAACAAACAACAACCATACGACAAAGGTAGACTGTCTCTACAATCAGTTGTCTATAAAACAAACAACAACCATACGACAGAGGTAGATTGTCTCTACAATCAGCTGTCTATAAAACAAACAACAATCATACGACAAAGGTAGACTGTCTTTACAATCAGCTGTCTATAAAACAAACAACAACCATACGACAAAGGTAGACTGTCTCTACAATCAATTGTCTATATAACAAACAACAACCATACGACAAAGGTAGACTGTCTCTACAATCAGCTGTCTATAAAACAAACAACAACCATACGACAAAGGTAGACTGTCTCTACAATCAGCTGTCTATAAAACAAACAACAACCATACGACAAAGGTAGACTGTCTCTACAATCAGCTGTCTATAAAACAAACAACAACCATACGACAAAGGTAGACTGTCTCTACAATCAGTTGTCTATATAACAAACAACAACCATACGACAGAGGTAGACTGTCTCTACAATCAGCTGTCTATAAAACAAACAACAACCATACGACAAAGGTAGACTGTCTCTACAATCAGCTGTCTATAAAACAAACAACAACCATACGACAAAGGTAGACTGTCTCTACAATCAGCTGTTTATAAAACAAACAACAACCATACGACAAAGATAGACTGTCAATACAATCAGTTGTCTATAAAACAAACAACAACCATACGACAAAGGTAGACTGTCTCTATAATCAGCTATCTATAAAACAAACAACAACAATACGACAAAGGTAGACTGTCTCTACAATCAGTTGTCTATAAAACAAACAACAACCATACGACAAAGGTAGACTGTCTCTACAATCAGCTGTCTATAAAACAAACAACAACCATACGACAAAGGTAGACTGTCTCTACAATCAGTTGTCTATAAATCAAACAACAACCATACGACAAAGGTAGACTGTCTCTACAATCAGTTGTCTATAAAACAAACAACAACCATACGACAAAGGTAGACTGTTTCTACAATCAGCTGTCTATAAAATAAACAACAACCATACGACAAAGGTAGACTGTCTCTACAATCAGCTGTCTATAAAATAAACAACAACCATACGACAAAGGTAGACTGTCTCTACAATCAGCTGTCTATAAAACAAACAACAACCATACGACAAAGGTAGACTGTCTCTACAATCAGCTGTCTATAAAACAAACAACAACCATACGACAAAGGTAGACTGTCTCTACAATCAGTTGTCTATAAAACAAACAACAACCATACGACAAAGGTAGACTGTCTCTACAATCAGCTGTCTATAAAACAAACAACAACCATACGACAAAGGTAGACTGTCTCTACAATCAGCTGTCTATATAACAAACAACAACCATACGACAAAGGTAGACTGTCTCTACAATCAGCTGTCTATAAAACAAACAACAACCATACGACAAAGGTAGACTGTCTCTACAATCAGCTGTCTATATAACAAACAACAACCATACGACAAAGGTAGACTGTCTCTACAATCAGCTGTCTATAAAACAAACAACAACCATACGACAAAGGTAGACTGTCTCTACAATCAGCTGTCTATAAGATAAACAACAACCATACGACAAAGGTAGACTGTCACTACAATCAGCTGTCTATAAAACAAACAACAACCATACGACAAAGGTAGACTGTCTCTACAATCAGTTGTCTATAAAACAAACAACAACCATACGACAAAGGTAGACTGTCTCTACAATCAGCTGTCTATAAAACAAACAACAACCATACGACAAAGGTAGACTGTCTCTACAATCAGTTGTCTATACAACAAACAACAACCATACGACAAAGGTAGACTGTCTCTACAATCAGCTGTCAATAAATCAAACAACAACCATACGACAAAGGTAGACTGTCTCTACAATCAGCTGTCTATAAAACAAACAACAACCATACGACAAAGGTAGACTGTCTCTACAATCAGCTGTCTATAAAACAAACAACAACCATACGACAAAGGTAGACTGTCTCTACAATCAGTTGTCTATAAAACAAACAACAACCATACGACAGAGGTAGATTGTCTCTACAATCAGCTGTCTATAAAACAAACAACAATCATACGACAAAGGTAGACTGTCTTTACAATCAGCTGTCTATAAAACAAACAACAACCATACGACAAAGGTAGACTGTCTCTACAATCAGTTTTCTATATAACAAACAACAACCATACGACAAAGGTAGACTGTCTCTACAATCAGCTGTCTATAAATCAAACAACAACCATACGATAAAGGTAGACTGTCTCTACAATCAGCTGTCTATAAATCAAACAACAACCATACGACAAAGGTAGACTGTCTCTACAATCAGTTGTCTATAAAACAAACAACAACCATACGACAAAGGTAGACTGTCTCTACAATCAGCTGGCTATAAAACAAACAACAACCATACGACAAAGGTAGACTGTCTCTACAATCAGCTGTCTATAAAACAAACAACAACCATACGACAAAGGTAGACTGTCTCTACAATCAGTTGTCTATAAATCAAACAACAACCATACGACAAAGGTAGACTGTCTCTACAATCAGTTGTCTATAAAACAAACAACAACCATACGACAAAGGTAGACTGTCTCTACAATCAGCTGTCTATAAAATAAACAACAACCATACGACAAAGGTAGACTGTCTCTACAATCAGCTGTCTATAAAATAAACAACAGCCATACGACAAAGGTAGACTGTCTCTACAATCAGCTGTCTATAAAACAAACAACAACCATACGACAAAGGTAGACTGTCTCTACAATCAGCTGTCTATAAAATAAAAAACAACCATACGACAAAGGTAGACTGTCTCTACAATCAGCTGTCTATAAAACAAACAACAACCATACGACAAAGGTAGACTGTCTCTACAATCAGTTGTCTATAAAACAAACAACAACCATACGACAAAGGTAGACTGTCTCTACAATCAGCTGTCTATAAAACAAACAACAACCATACGACAAAGGTAGACTGTCTCTACAATCAGCTGTCTATAAAACAAACAACAACCATACGACAAAGGTAGACTGTCTCTACAATCAGTTTTCTATATAACAAACAACAACCATACGACAAAGGTAGACTGTCTCTACAATCAGCTGTCTATAAATCAAACAACAACCATACGATAAAGGTAGACTGTCTCTACAATCAGCTGTCTATAAAACAAACAACAACCATACGACAAAGGTAGACTGTCTCTACAATCAGTTGTCTATAAAACAAACAACAACCATACGACAAAGGTAGACTGTCTCTACAATCAGCTGTCTATAAAACAAACAACAACCATATGACAAAGGTAGACTGTCTCTACAATCAGCTGTCTATAAAACAAACAACAACCATACGACAAAGGTAGACTGTCTCTACAATCAGCTGTCTATAAAACAAACAACAACCATACGACAAAGGTAGATTGTCTCTACAATCAGTTGTCTATAAAACAAACAACAACCATACGATAAAGGTAGACTGTCTCTACAATCAGCTGTCTATAAAACAAACAACAACCATACGACAAAGGTAGACTGTCTCTACAATCAGCTGTCTATAAAACAAACAACAACCATACGACAAAGGTAGACTGTCTCTACAATCAGCTGTCTATACAACAAACAACAACCATACGACAAAGGTAGACTGTCTCTACAATCAGTTTTCTATATAACAAACAACAACCATACGACAAAGGTAGACTGTCTCTACAATCAGCTGTCTATAAATCAAACAACAACCATACGATAAAGGTAGACTGTCTCTACAATCAGCTGTATATAAAACAAACAACAACCATACGACAAAGGTAGACTGTCTCTACAATCAGTTGTCTATAAAACAAACAACAACCATACGACAAAGGTAGACTGTCTCTACAATCAGCTGTCTATAAAACAAACAACAACCATATGACAAAGGTAGACTGTCTCTACAATCAGCTGTCTATAAAACAAACAACAACCATACGACAAAGGTAGACTGTCTCTACAATCAGCTGTCTATAAAACAAACAACAACCATACGACAAAGGTAGATTGTCTCTACAATCAGTTGTCTATAAAACAAACAACAATCATACGATAAAGGTAGACTGTCTCTACAATCAGCTGTCTATAAAACAAACAACAACCATACGACAAAGGTAGACTGTCTCTACAATCAGCTGTCTATAAAACAAATAACAACCATACGACAAAGGTAAACTGTCTCTACAATCAGCTGTCTATAAAACAAACAACAACCATACGACAAAGGTAGACTGTCTCTACAATCAGCTGTCTATAAAACAAACAACAACCATACGACAAAGGTAGACTGTCTCTACAATCAGCTGTCTATAAAACAAACAACAACCATACGACAAAGGTAGATTGTCTCTACAATCAGCTGTCTATAAAACAAACAACAACCATACGACAAAGGTAGTCTGTCTTTACAATCAGCTGTCTATAAAACAAACAACAACCATACGACAAAGGTAGACTGTCTCTACAATCAATTGTCTATATAACAAACAACAACCATACGACAAAGGTAGACTGTCTCTACAATCAGCTGTCTATAAAACAAACAACAACCATACGACAAAGGTAGACTGTCTCTACAATCAGCTGTCTATAAAACAAACAACAACCATACGACAAAGGTAGACTGTCTCTACAATCAGCTGTCTATAAAACAAACAACAACCATACGACAAAGGTAGACTGTCTCTACAATCAGTTGTCTATATAACAAACAACAACCATACGACAGAGGTAGACTGTCTCTACAATCAGCTGTCTATAAAACAAACAACAACCATACGACAAAGGTAGACTGTCTCTACAATCAGCTGTCTATAAAACAAACAACAACCATACGACAAAGGTAGACTGTCTCTACAATCAGCTGTTTATAAAACAAACAACAACCATACGACAAAGGTAGACTGTCAATACAATCAGTTGTCTATAAAACAAACAACAACCATACGACAAAGGTAGACTGTCTCTATAATCAGCTATCTATAAAACAAACAACAACAATACGACAAAGGTAGACTGTCTCTACAATCAGTTGTCTATAAAACAAACAACAACCATACGACAAAGGTAGACTGTCTCTACAATCAGCTGTCTATAAAACAAACAACAACCATACGACAAAGGTAGACTGTCTCTACAATCAGTTGTCTATAAATCAAACAACAACCATACGACAAAGGTAGACTGTCTCTACAATCAGTTGTCTATAAAACAAACAACAACCATACGACAAAGGTAGACTGTTTCTACAATCAGCTGTCTATAAAATAAACAACAACCATACGACAAAGGTAGACTGTCTCTACAATCAGCTGTCTATAAAATAAACAACAACCATACGACAAAGGTAGACTGTCTCTACAATCAGCTGTCTATAAAACAAACAACAACCATACGACAAAGGTAGACTGTCTCTACAATCAGCTGTCTATAAAACAAACAACAACCATACGACAAAGGTAGACTGTCTCTACAATCAGTTGTCTATAAAACAAACAACAACCATACGACAAAGGTAGACTGTCTCTACAATCAGCTGTCTATAAAACAAACAACAACCATACGACAAAGGTAGACTGTCTCTACAATCAGCTGTCTATATAACAAACAACAACCATACGACAAAGGTAGACTGTCTCTACAATCAGCTGTCTATAAAACAAACAACAACCATACGACAAAGGTAGACTGTCTCTACAATCAGCTGTCTATATAACAAACAACAACCATACGACAAAGGTAGACTGTCTCTACAATCAGCTGTCTATAAAACAAACAACAACCATACGACAAAGGTAGACTGTCTCTACAATCAGCTGTCTATAAGATAAACAACAACCATACGACAAAGGTAGACTGTCACTACAATCAGCTGTCTATAAAACAAACAACAACCATACGACAAAGGTAGACTGTCTCTACAATCAGTTGTCTATAAAACAAACAACAACCATACGACAAAGGTAGACTGTCTCTACAATCAGCTGTCTATAAAACAAACAACAACCATACGACAAAGGTAGACTGTCTCTACAATCAGTTGTCTATACAACAAACAACAACCATACGACAAAGGTAGACTGTCTCTACAATCAGCTGTCAATAAATCAAACAACAACCATACGACAAAGGTAGACTGTCTCTACAATCAGCTGTCTATAAAACAAACAACAACCATACGACAAAGGTAGACTGTCTCTACAATCAGCTGTCTATAAAACAAACAACAACCATACGACAAAGGTAGACTGTCTCTACAATCAGTTGTCTATAAAACAAACAACAACCATACGACAGAGGTAGATTGTCTCTACAATCAGCTGTCTATAAAACAAACAACAATCATACGACAAAGGTAGACTGTCTTTACAATCAGCTGTCTATAAAACAAACAACAACCATACGACAAAGGTAGACTGTCTCTACAATCAGTTTTCTATATAACAAACAACAACCATACGACAAAGGTAGACTGTCTCTACAATCAGCTGTCTATAAATCAAACAACAACCATACGATAAAGGTAGACTGTCTCTACAATCAGCTGTCTATAAATCAAACAACAACCATACGACAAAGGTAGACTGTCTCTACAATCAGTTGTCTATAAAACAAACAACAACCATACGACAAAGGTAGACTGTCTCTACAATCAGCTGGCTATAAAACAAACAACAACCATACGACAAAGGTAGACTGTCTCTACAATCAGCTGTCTATAAAACAAACAACAACCATACGACAAAGGTAGACTGTCTCTACAATCAGTTGTCTATAAATCAAACAACAACCATACGACAAAGGTAGACTGTCTCTACAATCAGTTGTCTATAAAACAAACAACAACCATACGACAAAGGTAGACTGTCTCTACAATCAGCTGTCTATAAAATAAACAACAACCATACGACAAAGGTAGACTGTCTCTACAATCAGCTGTCTATAAAATAAACAACAGCCATACGACAAAGGTAGACTGTCTCTACAATCAGCTGTCTATAAAACAAACAACAACCATACGACAAAGGTAGACTGTCTCTACAATCAGCTGTCTATAAAATAAAAAACAACAACAATACGACAAAGGTAGACTGTCTCTACAATCAGCTGTCTATAAAACAAACAACAACCATACGACAAAGGTAGACTGTCTCTACAATCAGTTGTCTATAACACAAACAACAACCATACGACAAAGGTAGACTGTCTCTACAATCAGCTGTCTATAAAACAAACAACAACCATACGACAAAGGTAGACTGTCTCTACAATCAGCTGTCTATAAAACAAACAACAACCATACGACAAAGGTAGACTGTCTCTACAATCAGTTTTCTATATAACAAACAACAACCATACGACAAAGGTAGACTGTCTCTACAATCAGCTGTCTATAAATCAAACAACAACCATACGATAAAGGTAGACTGTCTCTACAATCAGCTGTCTATAAAACAAACAACAACCATACGACAAAGGTAGACTGTCTCTACAATCAGTTGTCTATAAAACAAACAACAACCATACGACAAAGGTAGACTGTCTCTACAATCAGCTGTCTATAAAACAAACAACAACCATATGACAAAGGTAGACTGTCTCTACAATCAGCTGTCTATAAAACAAACAACAACCATACGACAAAGGTAGACTGTCTCTACAATCAGCTGTCTATAAAACAAACAACAACCATACGACAAAGGTAGATTGTCTCTACAATCAGTTGTCTATAAAACAAACAACAACCATACGATAAAGGTAGACTGTCTCTACAATCAGCTGTCTATAAAACAAACAACAACCATACGACAAAGGTAGACTGTCTCTACAATCAGCTGTCTATAAAACAAACAACAACCATACGACAAAGGTAGACTGTCTCTACAATCAGCTGTCTATAAAACAAACAACAACCATACGACAAAGGTAGACTGTCTCTACAATCAGTTTTCTATATAACAAACAACAACCATACGACAAAGGTAGACTGTCTCTACAATCAGCTGTCTATAAATCAAACAACAACCTTACGATAAAGGTAGACTGTCTCTACAATCAGCTGTCTATAAAACAAACAACAACCATACGACAAAGGTAGACTGTCTCTACAATCAGTTGTCTATAAAACAAACAACAACCATACGACAAAGGTAGACTGTCTCTACAATCAGCTGTCTATAAAACAAACAACAACCATATGACAAAGGTAGACTGTCTCTACAATCAGCTGTCTATAAAACAAACAACAACCATACGACAAAGGTAGACTGTCTCTACAATCAGCTGTCTATAAAACAAACAACAACCATACGACAAAGGTAGACTGTCTCTACAATCAGCTGTCTATAAAACAAACAACAACCATACGACAAAGGTAGATTGTCTCTACAATCAGTTGTCTATAAAACAAACAACAACCATACGATAAAGGTAGACTGTCTCTACAATCAGCTGTCTATAAAACAAACAACAACCATACGACAAAGGTAGACTGTCTCTACAATCAGCTGTCTATAAAACAAATAACAACCATACGACAAAGGTAAACTGTCTCTACAATCAGCTGTCTATAAAACAAACAACAACCATACGACAAAGGTAGACTGTCTCTACAATCAGTTGTCTATAAAACAAACAACAACCATACGACAAAGGTAGACTGTCTCTACAATCAGCTGTCTATAAAACAAACAACAACCATACGACAAAGGTAGACTGTCTCTACAATCAGCTGTCTATAAAACAAACAACAACCATACGACAAAGGTAGATTGTCTCTACAATCAGCTGTCTATAAAACAAACAACAACCATACGACAAAGGTAGTCTGTCTTTACAATCAGCTGTCTATAAAACAAACAACAACCATACGACAAAGGTAGACTGTCTCTACAATCAATTGTCTATATAACAAACAACAACCATACGACAAAGGTAGACTGTCTCTACAATCAGCTGTCTATAAAACAAACAACAACCATACGACAAAGGTAGACTGTCTCTACAATCAGCTGTCTATAAAACAAACAACAACCATACGACAAAGGTAGACTGTCTCTACAATCAGCTGTCTATAAAACAAACAACAACCATACGACAAAGGTAGACTGTCTCTACAATCAGTTGTCTATATAACAAACAACAACCATACGACAGAGGTAGACTGTCTCTACAATCAGCTGTCTATAAAACAAACAACAACCATACGACAAAGGTAGACTGTCTCTACAATCAGCTGTCTATAAAACAAACAACAACCATACGACAAAGGTAGACTGTCTCTACAATCAGCTGTTTATAAAACAAACAACAACCATACGACAAAGGTAGACTGTCAATACAATCAGTTGTCTATAAAACAAACAACAACCATACGACAAAGGTAGACTGTCTCTATAATCAGCTATCTATAAAACAAACAACAACAATACGACAAAGGTAGACTGTCTCTACAATCAGTTGTCTATAAAACAAACAACAACCATACGACAAAGGTAGACTGTCTCTACAATCAGCTGTCTATAAAACAAACAACAACCATACGACAAAGGTAGACTGTCTCTACAATCAGTTGTCTATAAATCAAACAACAACCATACGACAAAGGTAGACTGTCTCTACAATCAGTTGTCTATAAAACAAACAACAACCATACGACAAAGGTAGACTGTCTCTACAATCAGCTGTCTATAAAATAAACAACAACCATACGACAAAGGTAGACTGTCTCTACAATCAGCTGTCTATAAAATAAACAACAACCATACGACAAAGGTAGACTGTCTCTACAATCAGCTGTCTATAAAACAAACAACAACCATACGACAAAGGTAGACTGTCTCTACAATCAGCTGTCTATAAAACAAACAACAACCATACGACAAAGGTAGACTGTCTCTACAATCAGCTGTCTATATAACAAACAACAACCATACGACAAAGGTAGACTGTCTCTACAATCAGCTGTCTATAAAACAAACAACAACCATACGACAAAGGTAGACTGTCTCTACAATCAGCTGTCTATAAGATAAACAACAACCATACGACAAAGGTAGACTGTCACTACAATCAGCTGTCTATAAAACAAACAAAACCATACGACAAAGGTAGACTGTCTCTACAATCAGTTGTCTATAAAACAAACAACAACCATACGACAAAGGTAGACTGTCTCTACAATCAGCTGTCTATAAAACAAACAACAACCATACGACAAAGGTAGACTGTCTCTACAATCAGTTGTCTATACAACAAACAACAACCATACGACAAAGGTAGACTGTCTCTACAATCAGCTGTCTATAAATCAAACAACAACCATACGACAAAGGTAGACTGTCTCTACAATCAGCTGTCTATAAAACAAACAACAATCATACGACAAAGGTAGACTGTCTCTACAATCAGCTGTCTATAAAACAAACAACAACCATACGACAAAGGTAGACTGTCTCTACAATCAGTTGTCTATAAAACAAACAACAACAATACGACAAAGGTAGACTGTCTCTACAATCAGCTGTCTATAAAACAAACAACAACCATACGACAGAGGTAGATTGTCTCTACAATCAGCTGTCTATAAAACAAACAACAATCATACGACAAAGGTAGACTGTCTTTACAATCAGCTGTCTATAAAACAAACAACAACCATACGACAAAGGTAGACTGTCTCTACAATCAGTTTTCTATATAACAAACAACAACCATACGACAAAGGTAGACTGTCTCTACAATCAGCTGTCTATAAATCAAACAACAACCATACGATAAAGGTAGACTGTCTCTACAATCAGCTGTCTATAAATCAAACAACAACCATACGACAAAGGTAGACTGTCTCTACAATCAGTTGTCTATAAAACAAACAACAACCATACGACAAAGGTAGACTGTCTCTACAATCAGCTGTCTATAAAACAAACAACAACCATACGACAAAGGTAGACTGTCTCTACAATCAGCTGTCTATAAAACAAACAACAACCATACGACAAAGGTAGACTGTCTCTACAATCAGCTGTCTATATAACAAACAACAACCATACGACAAAGGTAGACTGTCTCTACAATCAGTTGTCTATAAAACAAACAACAACCATACGACAAAGGTAGACTGTCTCTACAATCAGCTGTCTATAAAACAAACAACAACCATACGACAAAGGTAGACTGTCTCTACAATCAGCTGTCTATAAAACAAATAACAACCATACGACAAAGGTAGACTGTCTCTACAATCAGCTGTCTATAAAACAAACAACAACCATACGACAAAGGTAGACTGTCTCTACAGTCAGTTGTCTATAAAACAAACAACAACCATACGACAAAGGTAGACTGTCTCTACAATCAGCTGTCTATAAAACAAACAACAACCATACGAAAAAGGTAGACTGTCTCTACAATCAGCTGTCTATAAAACAAACAACAACCATACGACAAAGGTAGATTGTCTCTACAATCAGCTGTCTATAAAACAAACAACAACCATACGACAAAGGTAGTCTGTCTTTACAATCAGCTGTCTATAAAACAAACAACAACCATACGACAAAGGTAGACTGTCTCTACAATCAATTGTCTATATAACTAACAACAACCATACGACAAAGGTAGACTGTCTCTACAATCAGCTGTCTATAAAACAAACAACAACCATACGACAAAGGTAGACTGTCTCTACAATCAGCTGTCTATAAAACAAACAACAACCATACGACAAAGGTAGACTGTCTCTACAATCAGCTGTCTATAAAACAAACAACAACCATACGACAAAGGTAGACTGTCTCTACAATCAGTTGTCTATAAAACAAACAACAACCATACGACAGAGGTAGACTGTCTCTACAATCAGCTGTCTATAAAACAAACAACAACCATACGACAAAGGTAGACTGTCTCTACAATCAGCTGTCTATAAAACAAACAACAACCATACGACAATGGTAGACTGTCTCTACAATCAGCTGTCTATAAAACAAACAACAACCATACGACAAAGGTAGACTGTCAATACAATCAGTTGTCTATAAAACAAACAACAACCATACGACAAAGGTAGACTGTCTCTATAATCAGCTATCTATAAAACAAACAACAACAATACGACAAAGGTAGACTGTCTCTACAATCAGTTGTCTATAAAACAAACAACAACCATACGACAAAGGTAGACTGTCTCTACAATCAGCTGTCTATAAAACAAACAACAACCATACGACAAAGGTAGACTGTCTCTACAATCAGCTGTCTATAAATCAAACAACAACCATACGACAAAGGTAGACTGTCTCTACAATCAGTTGTCTATAAAACAAACAACAACCATACGACAAAGGTAGACTGTCTCTACAATCAGCTGTCTATAAAATAAACAACAACCATACGACAAAGGTAGACTGTCTCTACAATCAGCTGTCTATAAAACAAACAACAACCATACGACAAAGGTAGACTGTCTCTACAATCAGCTGTCTATAAAATAAACAACAACCATACGACAAAGGTAGACTGTCTCTACAATCAGTTGTCTATAAAACAAACAACAACCATACGACAAAGGTAGACTGTCTCTACAATCAGCTGTCTATAAAACAAACAACAACCATACGACAAAGGTAGACTGTCTCTACAATCAGCTGTCTATAAATCAAACAACAACCATACGACAAAGGTAGATTGTCTCTACAATCAGTTGTCTATAAAACAAACAACAACCATACGACAAAGGTAGACTGTCTCTACAATCAGCTGTCTATAAAATAAACAACAACCATACGACAAAGGTAGACTGTCTCTACAATCAGCTGTCTATAAAACAAACAACAACCATACGACAAAGGTAGACTGTCTCTACAATCAGCTGTCTATAAAATAAACAACAACCATACGACAAAGGTAGACTGTCTCTACAATCAGCTGTCTATAAAACAAACAACAACCATACGACAAAGGTAGACTGTCTCTACAATCAGCTGTCTATAAAATAAACAACAACCATACGACAAAGGTAGACTGTCACTACAATCAGCTGTCTATAAAACAAACAACAACCATACGACAAAGGTAGACTGTCTCTACAATCAGTTGTCTATAAAACAAACAACAACCATACGACAAAGGTAGACTGTCTCTACAATCAGCTGTCTATAAAACAAACAACAACCATACGACAAAGGTAGACTGTCTCTACAATCAGCTGTCTATAAAACAAACAACAACCATACGACAAAGGTAGACTGTCTCTACAATCAGCTGTCTATAAAACAAACAACACCATACGAAAAAGGTAGACTGTCTCTACAATCAGTTGTCTCTATAACAAACAACAACCATACGACAAAGGTAGACTGTCTCTACAATCAGCTGTCTATAAAATAAACAACAACCATACGACAAAGGTAGACTGTCTCTACAATCAGCTGTCTATAAATCAAACAACAACCATACGACAAAGGTAGACTGTCTCTACAATCAGCTGTTTATATAACAAACAACAACCATACGACAAAGGTAGACTGTCTCTGCAATCAGCTGTCTATAAATCAAACAACAACCATACGACAAATGTAGACTGTCTCTACAATCAGCTGTCTATAAAACAAACAACAACCATACGACAAAGGTAGACTGTCTCTACAATCAGCTGTCTATATAACAAACAACAACCATACGACAAAGGTAGACTGTCTCTACAATCAGCTGTCTATAAAACAAACAACAACCATACGACAAAGGTAGACTGTCTCTACAATCAGCTGTCTATAAAATAAACAACAACCATACGACAAAGGTAGACTGTCTCTACAATCAGCTGTCTATAAAACAAACAACAACCATACGACAAAGGTAGACTGTCTCTACAATCAGCTGTCTATAAAATAAACAACAACCATACGACAAAGGTAGACTGTCTCTACAATCAGCTGTCTATAAAATAAACAACAACCGTACGACAAAGGTAGACTGTCTCTACAATCAGCTGTCTATAAAACAAACAACAACCATACGACAAAGGTAGACTGTCTCTACAATCAGCTGTCTATAAAATAAACAACAACCATACGACAAAGGTAGACTGTCTCTACAATCAGCTGTCTATAAAACAAACAACAACCATACGACAAAGGTAGACTGTCTCTACAATCAGTTGTCTATAAAACAAACAACAACCATACGACAAAGGTAGACTGTCTCCACAATCAGCTGTCTATAAAACAAACAACAACCATACGACAAAGGTAGACTGTCTCTACCATCAGCTGTCTATATAACAAACAACAACCATACGACAAAGGTAGACTGTCTCTACAATCAGCTGTCTATAAAACAAACAACAACCATACGACAAAGGTAGACTGTCTCTACAATCAGCTGTCTATAAAATAAACAACAACCATACGACAAAGGTAGACTGTCACTACAATCAGCTGTCTATAAAACAAACAACAACCATACGACAAAGGTAGACTGTCTCTACAATCAGTTGTCTATAAAACAAACAACAACCATACGACAAAGGTAGACTGTCTCTACAATCAGCTGTCTATAAAACAAACAACAACCATACGACAAAGGTAGACTGTCTCTACAATCAGCTGTCTATAAAACAAACAACAACCATACGACAAAGGTAGACTGTCTCTACAATCAGCTGTCTATAAAACAAACAACACCATACGAAAAAGGTAGACTGTCTCTACAATCAGTTGTCTCTATAACAAACAACAACCATACGACAAAGGTAGACTGTCTCTACAATCAGCTGTCTATAAAATAAACAACAACCATACGACAAAGGTAGACTGTCTCTACAATCAGCTGTCTATAAATCAAACAACAACCATACGACAAAGGTAGACTGTCTCTACAATCAGCTGTTTATATAACAAACAACAACCATACGACAAAGGTAGATTGTCTCTGCAATCAGCTGTCTATAAATCAAACAACAACCATACGACAAATGTAGACTGTCTCTACAGTCAGCTGTCTATAAAACAAACAACAACCATACGACAAAGGTAGACTGTCTCTACAATCAGCTGTCTATATAACAAACAACAATCATACGACAAAGGTAGACTGTCTCTACAATCAGCTGTCTATAAAACAAACAACAACCATACGACAAAGATAGACTGTCTCTACAATCAGCTGTCTATAAAATAAACAACAACCATACGACAAAGGTAGACTGTCTCTACAATCAGCTGTCTATAAATCAAACAACAACCATACGACAAAGGTAGACTGTCTCTACAATCAGTTGTCTATAAAACAAACAACAACCATACGACAAAGGTAAACTGTCTCTACAATCAGCTGTCTATAAAACAAACAACAACCATACGACAAAGGTAGACTGTCTCTACAATCAGCTGTCTATAAAACAAACAACAACCATACGACAAAGGTAGACTGTCTCTACAATCAGCTGTCTATAAAACAAACAACAACCATACGACAAAGGTAGACTGTCTCTACAATCAGTTGTCTATATAACAAACAACAACCATACGACAAATGTAGACTGTCTCTACAATCAGCTGTCTATAAAATAAACAACAACCATACGACAAAGGTAGACTGTCTCTACAATCAGCTGTCTATAAAACAAACAACAACCATACGACAAATGTAGACTGTCTCTACAATCAGCTGTCTATAAAACAAACAACAACAATACAACAAAGGTAAACTGTCTCTACAATCAGCTGTCTATAGAACAAACAACAACCATACGACAAAGGTAGACTGTCTCTACAATCAGCTGTCTATGAAATAAACAACAACCATACGACAAAGGTAGACTGTCTCTACAATCAGCTGTCTATAAAACAAACAACAACCATACGACAAAGGTAGACTGTCTCTACAATCAGTTGTCTATAAAACAAACAACAACCATACGACAAAGGTAGACTGGCTCTACAATCAGCTGTCTATAAAACAAACAACAACCATACGAAAAAGGTAGACTGTCTCTACAATCAGCTGTCTATAAAACAAACAACAACCATACGATAAAGGTAGACTGTCTCTACAATCAGCTGTCTATAAAATAAACATCAACCATACGACAAAGGTAGACTGTGTCTACAATCAGCTGTCTATAAAACAAACAACAACCATACGTCAAAGGTAGACTGTCTCTACAATCAGCTGTCTATAAAACAAACAACAACCATACGACAAAGGTAGACTGTCTCTACAATCAGCTGTCTATAAAACAAACAACAACCATACGACAAAGGTAGACTGTCTCTACAATCAGCTGTCTATAAAACAAACAACAACCATACGACAAAGGTAGACTGTCTCTACAATCAGCTGTCTATAAAACAAACAACAACCATACGACAAAGGTAGACTGTCTCTACAATCAGCTGTCTATAAAACAAACAACAACCATACGACAAAGGTAGACTGTCTCTACAATCAGCTGTCTATAAAACAAACAACAACCATACGAAAAAGGTAGACTGTCTCTACAATCAGTTGTCTCTATAACAAACAACAACCATACGACAAAGGTAGACTGTCTCTACAATCAGCTGTCTATAAAATAAACAACAACCATACGACAAAGGTAGACTGTCTCTACAATCAGCTGTCTATAAAACAAACAACAACCATACGACAAAGGTAGACCGTCTCTACAATCAACTGTTTATATAACAAACAACAACCATACGACAAAGGTAGACTGTCTCTGCAATCAGCTGTCTATAAATCAAACAACAACCATACGACAAAGGTAGACTGTCTCTACAATCAGCTGTCTATAAAACAAACAACAACCATACGACAAAGGTAGACTGTCTCTACAATCAGCTGTCTATATATCAAACAACAACCATACGACAAAGGTAGACTGTCTCTACAATCAGCTGTCTATAAAACAAACAACAACCATACGAAAAAGGTAGACTGTCTCTACAATCAGCTGTCTATAAAATAAACAACAACCATACGACAAAGGTAGACTGTCTCTACAATCAGCTGTCTATAAAACAAACAACAACCATACGACAAAGGTAGACTGTCTCTACAATCAGTTGTCTATAAAACAAACAACAACCATACGACAAAGGTAGACTGTCTCTACAATCAGCTGTCTATAAAACAAACAACAACCATACGACAAAGGTAGACTGTCTCTACAATCAGCTGTCTATAAAACAAACAAAAACCATACGACAAAGGTAAACTGTCTCTACAATCAGCTGTCTATAAAACAAACAACAACCATACGACAAAGGTAGACTGTCTCTACAATCAGTTGTCTATATAACAAACAACAACCATACGACAAATGTAGACTGTCTCTACAATCAGCTGTCTATAAAATAAACAACAACCATACGACAAAGGTAGACTGTCTCTACAATCAGCTGTCTATAAAACAAACAACAACCATACGACAAAGGTAGACTGTCTCTACAATCAGTTGTCTATAAAACAAACAACAACCATACGACAAAGGTAGACTGTCTCTACAATCAGCTGTCTATAAAACAAACAACAACCATACGAAAAAGGTAGACTGTCTCTACAATCAGCTGTCTATAAAACAAACAACAACCATACGATAAAGGTAGACTGTCTCTACAATCAGCTGTCTATAAAATAAACAACAACCATACGACAAAGGTAGACTGTCTCTACAATCAGCTGTCTATAAAACAAACAACAACCATACGACAAAGGTAGACTGTCTCTACAATCAGTTGTCTATAAAACAAACAACAACCATACGACAAAGGTAGACTGTCTCTACAATCAGCTGTCTATAAAACAAACAACAACCATACGAAAAAGGTAGACTGTCTCTACAATCAGCTGTCTATAAAACAAACAACAACCATACGATAAAGGTAGACTGTCTCTACAATCAGCTGTCTATAAAACAAACAACAACCATACGACAAAGGTAGACTGTCTCTACAATCAGCTGTCTATAAAACAAACAACAACCATACGACAAAGGTAGACTGTCTCTACAATCAGCTGTCTATAAAACAAACAACAACCATACGACAAAGGTAGACTGTCTCTACAATCAGCTGTCTATAAAACAAACAACAACCATACGAAAAAGGTAGACTGTCTCTACAATCAGTTGTCTCTATAACAAACAACAACCATACGACAAAGGTAGACTGTCTCTACAATCAGCTGTCTATAAAATAAACAACAACCATACGACAAAGGTAGACTGTCTCTACAATCAGCTGTCTATAAAACAAACAACAACCATACGACAAAGGTAGACCGTCTCTACAATCAGCTGTTTATATAACAAACAACAACCATACGACAAAGGTAGACTGTCTCTGCAATCAGCTGTCTATAAATCAAACAACAACCATACGACAAAGGTAGACTGTCTCTACAATCAGCTGTCTATAAAACAAACAACAACCATACGACAAAGGTAGACTGTCTCTACAATCAGCTGTCTATATAACAAACAACAACCATACGACAAAGGTAGACTGTCTCTACAATCAGCTGTCTATAAAACAAACAACAACCATACGACAAAGGTAGACTGTCTCTACAATCAGCTGTCTATAAAATAAACAACAACCATACGACAAAGGTAGACTGTCTCTACAATCAGCTGTCTATAAAACAAACAACAACCATACGACAAAGGTAGACTGTCTCTACAATCAGTTGTCTATAAAACAAACAACAACCATACGACAAAGGTAGACTGTCTCTACAATCAGCTGTCTATAAAACAAACAACAACCATACGACAAAGGTAGACTGTCTCTACAATCAGCTGTCTATAAAACAAACAACAACCATACGACAAAGGTAAACTGTCTCTACAATCAGCTGTCTATAAAACAAACAACAACCATACGACAAAGGTAGACTGTCTCTACAATCAGTTGTCTATATAACAAACAACAACCATACGACAAATGTAGACTGTCTCTACAATCAGCTGTCTATAAAATAAACAACAACCATACGACAAAGGTAGACTGTCTCTACAATCAGCTGTCTATAAAACAAACAACAACCATACGACAAAGGTAGACTGTCTCTACAATCAGTTGTCTATAAAACAAACAACAACCATACGACAAAGGTAGACTGTCTCTACAATCAGCTGTCTATAAAACAAACAACAACCATACGAAAAAGGTAGACTGTCTCTACAATCAGCTGTCTATAAAACAAACAACAACCATACGATAAAGGTAGACTGTCTCTACAATCAGCTGTCTATAAAATAAACAACAACCATACGACAAAGGTAGACTGTCTCTACAATCAGCTGTCTATAAAACAAACAACAACCATACGACAAAGGTAGACTGTCTCTACAATCAGTTGTCTATAAAACAAACAACAACCATACGACAAAGGTAGACTATCTCTACAATCAGCTGTCTATAAAACAAACAACAACCATACGAAAAAGGTAGACTGTCTCTACAATCAGCTGTCTATAAAACAAACAACAACCATACGATAAAGGTAGACTGTCTCTACAATCAGCTGTCTATAAAATAAACAACAACCATACGACAAAGGTAGACTGTCTCTACAATCAGCTGTCTATAAAACAAATAACAACCATACGTCAAAAGTAGACTGTCTCTACAATCAGCTGTCTATAAAACAAACAACAACCATACGACAAAGGTAGACTGTCTCTACAATCATCTGTCTATAAAACAAACAACAACCATACGACAAAGGTAGACTGTCTCTACAATCAGTTGTCTATAAAACAAACAACAACCATACGACAAAGGTAGACTGTCTCTACAATCAGCTGTCTATAAAACAAACAACTACCATACGACAAAGGTAGACTGTCTCTACAATCAGCTGTCTATAAAACAAACAACAACCATACGACAAAGGTAGACTGTCTCTACAATCAGCTGTCTATAAAACAAACAACAACCATACGACAAAGGTAGACTGTCTCTACAATCAGCTGTCTATAAAACAAACAACAACCATACGACAAAGGTAGACTGTCTCTACAATCAGCTGTCTATAAAAAAAAAAACAACCATACGACAAAGGTAGACTGTCTCTACAATCAGCTGTCTATAAATCAAACATCAACCATACGACAAAGGTAGACTGTGTCTACAATCAGCTGTCTATAAAATAAACAACAACCATACGACAAAGGTAGACTGTCTCTACAATCAGCTGTCTATAAAACAAACAACAACAATACGACAAAGGTAGACTGTCTCTACAATCAGCTGTCTATAAAACAAACAACAACCATACAACAAAGGTAAACTGTCTCTACAATCAGCTGTCTATAAAACAAACAACAACCATACGACAAAGGTAGACTGTCTCTACAATCAGCTGTCTATAAAACAAACAACAACCATACGACAAAGGTAGACTGTCTCTACAATCAGCTGTCTATATAACAAACAACAACCATACGACAAAGGTAGACTGTCTCTACAATCAGCTGTCTATAAAACAAACAACAACCATACGACAAAGGTAGACTGTCTCTACAATCAGCTGTCTATAAAATAAACAACAACCATACGACAAAGGTAGACTGTCTCTACAATCAGCTGTCTATAAAACAAACAACAACCATACGACAAAGGTAGACTGTCTCTACAATCAGCTGTCTATAAAACAAACAACAACCATACGACAAAGGTAGACTGTCTCTACAATCAGCTGTCTATAAAACAAACAACAACCATACGACAAAGGTAGACTGTCTCTACAATCAGCTGTCTATAAAACAAACAACAACCATACGACAAAGGTAGACTGTCTCTACAATCAGCTGTCTATAAAACAAACAACAACCATACCACAAAGGTAGACTGTCTCTACAATCAGTTGTCTATATAACAAACAACAACCATACGACAAATATAGACTGTCTCTACAATCAGCTGTCTATAAAATAAACAACAACCATACGACAAAGGTAGACTGTCTCTACAATCAGCTGTCTATAAAACAAACAACAACCATACGACAAATGTAGACTGTCTCTACAATCAGCTGTCTATAAAACAAACAACAACAATACAACAAAGGTAAACTGTCTCTACAATCAGCTGTCTATAGAACAAACAACAACCATACGACAAAGGTAGACTGTCTCTACAATCAGCTGTCTATGAAATAAACAACAACCATACGACAAAGGTAGACTGTCTCTACAATCAGCTGTCTATAAAACAAACAACAACCATACGACAAAGGTAGACTGTCTCTACAATCAGTTGTCTATAAAACAAACAACAACCATACGACAAAGGTAGACTGTCACTACAATCAGCTGTCTATAAAACAAACAACAACCATACGAAAAAGGTAGACTGTCTCTACAATCAGCTGTCTATAAAATAAACATCAACCATACGACAAAGGTAGACTGTCTCTACAATCAGCTGTCTATAAAACAAACAACAACCATACGTCAAAGGTAGACTGTCTCTACAATCAGCTGTCTATAAAACAAACAACAACCATACGACAAAGGTAGACTGTCTCTACAATCAGCTGTCTATAAAACAAACAACAACCATACGACAAAGGTAGACTGTCTCTACAATCAGCTGTCTATAAAACAAACAACAACCATACGACAAAGGTAGACTGTCTCTACAATCAGCTGTCTATAAAACAAACAACAACCATACGACAAAGGTAGACTGTCTCTACAATCAGCTGTCTATAAAACAAACAACAACCATACGACAAAGGTAGACTGTCTCTACAATCAGCTGTCTATAAAACAAACAACAACCATACGAAAAAGGTAGACTGTCTCTACAATCAGTTGTCTCTATAACAAACAACAACCATACGACAAAGGTAGACTGTCTCTACAATCAGCTGTCTATAAAATAAACAACAACCATACGACAAAGGTAGACTGTCTCTACAATCAGCTGTCTATAAAACAAACAAAAACCATACGACAAAGGTAGACCGTCTCTACAATCAGCTGTTTATATAACAAACAACAACCATACGACAAAGGTAGACTGTCTCTACAATCAGCTGTCTATAAAACAAACAACAACCATACGAAAAAGGTAGACTGTCTCTACAATCAGCTGTCTATATAACAAACAACAACCATACGACAAAGGTAGACTGTCTCTACAATCAGCTGTCTATAAAACAAACAACAACCATACGACAAAGGTAGACTGTCTCTACAATCAGCTGTCTATAAAATAAACAACAACCATACGACAAAGGTAGACTGTCTCTACAATCAGCTGTCTATAAAACAAACAACAACCATACGACAAAGGTAGACTGTCTCTACAATCAGTTGTCTATAAAACAAACAACAACCATACGACAAAGGTAGACTGTCTCTACAATCAGCTGTCTATAAAACAAACAACAACCATACGACAAAGGTAGACTGTCTCTACAATCAGCTGTCTATAAAACAAACAACAACCATACGACAAAGGTAAACTGTCTCTACAATCAGCTGTCTATAAAACAAACAACAACCATACGACAAAGGTAGACTGTCTCTACAATCAGTTGTCTATATAACAAACAACAACCATACGACAAATGTAGACTGTCTCTACAATCAGCTGTCTATAAAATAAACAACAACCATACGACAAAGGTAGACTGTCTCTATAATCAGCTGTCTATAAAACAAACAACAACCATACGACAAAGGTAGACTGTCTCTACAATCAGTTGTCTATAAAACAAACAACAACCATACGACAAAGGTAGACTGTCTCTACAATCAGCTGTCTATAAAACAAACAACAACCATACGAAAAAGGTAGACTGTCTCTACAATCAGCTGTCTATAAAACAAACAACAACCATACGATAAAGGTAGACTGTCTCTACAATCAGCTGTCTATAAAATAAACAACAATCATACGACAAAGGTAGACTGTCTCTACAATCAGCTGTCTATAAAACAAACAACAACCATACGACAAAGGTAGACTGTCTCTACAATCAGTTGTCTATAAAACAAACAACAACCATACGACAAAGGTAGACTGTCTCTACAATCAGCTGTCTATAAAACAAACAACAACCATACGAAAAAGGTAGACTGTCTCTACAATCAGCTGTCTATAAAACAAACAACAACCATACGATAAAGGTAGACTGTCTCTACAATCAGCTGTCTATAAAATAAACAACAACCATACGACAAAGGTAGACTGTCTCTACAATCAGCTGTCTATAAAACAAACAACAACCATACGTCAAAAGTAGACTGTCTCTACAATCAGCTGTCTATAAAACAAACAACAACCATACGACAAAGGTAGACTGTCTCTACAATCAGCTGTCTATAAAACAAACAACAACCATACGACAAAGGTAGACTGTCTCTACAATCAGTTGTCTATAAAACAAACAACAACCATACGACAAAGGTAGACTGTCTCTACAATCAGCTGTCTATAAAACAAACAACTACCATACGACAAAGGTAGACTGTCTCTACAATCAGCTGTCTATAAAACAAACAACAACCATACGACAAAGGTAGACTGTCTATACAATCAGCTGTCTATAAAACAAACAACAACCATACGACAAAGGTAGACTGTCTCTACAATCAGCTGTCTATAAAAAAAAAACAACCATACGACAAAGGTAGACTGTCTCTACAATCAGCTGTCTATAAATCAAACATCAACCATACGACAAAGGTAGACTGTGTCTACAATCAGCTGTCTATAAAACAAACAACAACCATACGACAAAGGTAGACTGTCTCTACAATCAGCTGTCTATAAAACAAACAACAACCATACGACAAAGGTAGACTGTCTCTACAATCAGCTGTCTATAAAACAAACAACAACCATACAACAAAGGTAAACTGTCTCTACAATCAGCTGTCTATAAAACAAACAACAACCATACGACAAAGGTAGACTGTCTCTACAATCAGCTGTCTATAAAACAAACAACAACCATACGACAAAGGTAGACTGTCTCTACAATCAGCTGTCTATAAAACAAACAACAACCATACGACAAAGGTGGACTGTCTCTACAATCAGGTGTCTATAAAACAAACAACAACCATACGACAAAGGTAGACTGTCTCTACAATCAGTTGTCTATAAAACAAACAACAACCATACGACAAAGGTAGACTTTCTCTACAATCAGCTGTCTATAAAACAAACAACAACCATACGACAAAGGTAGACTGTCTCTACAATCAGCAGTCTATAAAATAAACAACAACCATACGACAAAGGTAGACTGTCTCTACAATCAGCTGTCTATAAAACAAACAACAACCATACGACAAAGGTAGACTTTCTCTACAATCAGCTGTCTATAAAACAAACAACAACCATACGACAAAGGTAGACTGTCTCTACAATCAGCTGTCTATAAAACAAACAACAACCATACGACAAAGGTAGACTGTCTCTACAATCAGCTGTCTATAAAACAAACAACAACCATACGACAAAGGTAGACTGTCTCTACAATCAGTTGTCTATATAACAAACAACAACCATACGACAAAGGTAGACTGTCTCTACAATCAGCTGTCTATAAAACAAACAACAACCATACGACAAAGGTAGACTGTCTCTACAATCAGCTGTCTATAAAACAAACAACAACCATACGACAAAGGTAAACTGTCTCTACAATCAGCTGTCTATAAAACAAACAACAACCATACGACAAAGGTAGACTGTCTCTACAATCAGTTGTCTATATAACAAACAACAACCATACGACAAATGTAGACTGTCTCTACAATCAGCTGTCTATAAAATAAACAACAACCATACGACAAAGGTAGACTGTCTCTACAATCAGCTGTCTATAAAACAAACAACAACCATACGACAAAGGTAGACTGTCTCTACAATCAGTTGTCTATAAAACAAACAACAACCATACGACAAAGGTAGACTGTCTCTACAATCAGCTGTCTATAAAACAAACAACAACCATACGAAAAAGGTAGACTGTCTCTACAATCAGCTGTCTATAAAACAAACAACAACCATACGATAAAGGTAGACTGTCTCTACAATCAGCTGTCTATAAAATAAACAACAACCATACGACAAAGGTAAACTGTCTCTACAATCAGCTGTCTATAAAACAAACAACAACCATACGACAAAGGTAGACTGTCTCTACAATCAGTTGTCTATAAAACAAACAACAACCATACGACAAAGGTAGACTATCTCTACAATCAGCTGTCTATAAAACAAACAACAACCATACGAAAAAGGTAGACTGTCTCTACAATCAGCTGTCTATAAAACAAACAACAACCATACGATAAAGGTAGACTGTCTCTACAATCAGCTGTCTATAAAATAAACAACAACCATACGACAAAGGTAGACTGTCTCTACAATCAGCTGTCTATAAAACAAATAACAACCATACGTCAAAAGTAGACTGTCTCTACAATCAGCTGTCTATAAAACAAACAACAACCATACGACAAAGGTAGACTGTCTCTACAATCATCTGTCTATAAAACAAACAACAACCATACGACAAAGGTAGACTGTCTCTACAATCAGTTGTCTATAAAACAAACAACAACCATACGACAAAGGTAGACTGTCTCTACAATCAGCTGTCTATAAAACAAACAACTACCATACGACAAAGGTAGACTGTCTCTACAATCAGCTGTCTATAAAACAAACAACAACCATACGACAAAGGTAGACTGTCTCTACAATCAGCTGTCTATAAAACAAACAACAACCATACGACAAAGGTAGACTGTCTCTACAATCAGCTGTCTATAAAACAAACAACAACCATACGACAAAGGTAGACTGTCTCTACAATCAGCTGTCAATAAAAAAAAAACAACCATACGACAAAGGTAGACTGTCTCTACAATCAGCTGTCTATAAATCAAACATCAACCATACGACAAAGGTAGACTGTGTCTACAATCAGCTGTCTATAAAATAAACAACAACCATACGACAAAGGTAGACTGTCTCTACAATCAGCTGTCTATAAAACAAACAACAACCATACGACAAAGGTAGACTGTCTCTACAATCAGCTGTCTATAAAACAAACAACAACCATACAACAAAGGTAAACTGTCTCTACAATCAGCTGTCTATAAAACAAACAACAACCATACGACAAAGGTAGACTGTCTCTACAATCAGCTGTCTATAAAACAAACAACAACCATACGACAAAGGTAGACTGTCTCTACAATCAGCTGTCTATATAACAAACAACAACCATACGACAAAGGTAGACTGTCTCTACAATCAGCTGTCTATAAAACAAACAACAACCATACGACAAAGGTAGACTGTCTCTACAATCAGCTGTCTATAAAATAAACAACAACCATACGACAAAGGTAGACTGTCTCTACAATCAGCTGTCTATAAAACAAACAACAACCATACGACAAAGGTAGACTGTCTCTACAATCAGCTGTCTATAAAACAAACAACAACCATACGACAAAGGTAGACTGTCTCTACAATCAGCTGTCTATAAAACAAACAACAACCATACGACAAAGGTAGACTGTCTCTACAATCAGCTGTCTATAAAACAAACAACAACCATACGACAAAGGTAGACTGTCTCTACAATCAGCTGTCTATAAAACAAACAACAACCATACGACAAAGGTAGACTGTCTCTACAATCAGTTGTCTATATAACAAACAACAACCATACGACAAATATAGACTGTCTCTACAATCAGCTGTCTATAAAATAAACAACAACCATACGACAAAGGTAGACTGTCTCTACAATCAGCTGTCTATAAAACAAACAACAACCATACGACAAATGTAGACTGTCTCTACAATCAGCTGTCTATAAAACAAACAACAACAATACAACAAAGGTAAACTGTCTCTACAATCAGCTGTCTATAGAACAAACAACAACCATACGACAAAGGTAGACTGTCTCTACAATCAGCTGTCTATGAAATAAACAACAACCATACGACAAAGGTAGACTGTCTCTACAATCAGCTGTCTATAAAACAAACAACAACCATACGACAAAGGTAGACTGTCTCTACAATCAGTTGTCTATAAAACAAACAACAACCATACGACAAAGGTAGACTGTCACTACAATCAGCTGTCTATAAAACAAACAACAACCATACGAAAAAGGTAGACTGTCTCTACAATCAGCTGTCTATAAAACAAACAACAACCATACGATAAAGGTAGACTGTCTCTACAATCAGCTGTCTATAAAATAAACATCAACCATACGACAAAGGTAGACTGTCTCTACAATCAGCTGTCTATAAAACAAACAACAACCATACGTCAAAGGTAGACTGTCTCTACAATCAGCTGTCTATAAAACAAACAACAACCATACGACAAAGGTAGACTGTCTCTACAATCAGCTGTCTATAAAACAAACAACAACCATACGACAAAGGTAGACTGTCTCTACAATCAGCTGTCTATAAAACAAACAACAACCATACGACAAAGGTAGACTGTCTCTACAATCAGCTGTCTATAAAACAAACAACAACCATACGACAAAGGTAGACTGTCTCTACAATCAGCTGTCTATAAAACAAACAACAACCATACGACAAAGGTAGACTGTCTCTACAATCAGCTGTCTATAAAACAAACAACAACCATACGAAAAAGGTAGACTGTCTCTACAATCAGTTGTCTCTATAACAAACAACAACCATACGACAAAGGTAGACTGTCTCTACAATCAGCTGTCTATAAAATAAACAACAACCATACGACAAAGGTAGACTGTCTCTACAATCAGCTGTCTATAAAACAAACAAAAACCATACGACAAAGGTAGACCGTCTCTACAATCAGCTGTTTATATAACAAACAACAACCATACGACAAAGGTAGACTGTCTCTACAATCAGCTGTCTATAAAACAAACAACAACCATACGAAAAAGGTAGACTGTCTCTACAATCAGCTGTCTATATAACAAACAACAACCATACGACAAAGGTAGACTGTCTCTACAATCAGCTGTCTATAAAACAAACAACAACCATACGACAAAGGTAGACTGTCTCTACAATCAGCTGTCTATAAAATAAACAACAACCATACGACAAAGGTAGACTGTCTCTACAATCAGCTGTCTATAAAACAAACAACAACCATACGACAAAGGTAGACTGTCTCTACAATCAGTTGTCTATAAAACAAACAACAACCATACGACAAAGGTAGACTGTCTCTACAATCAGCTGTCTATAAAACAAACAACAACCATACGACAAAGGTAGACTGTCTCTACAATCAGCTGTCTATAAAACAAACAACAACCATACGACAAAGGTAAACTGTCTCTACAATCAGTTGTCTATATAACAAACAACAACCATACGACAAATGTAGACTGTCTCTACAATCAGCTGTCTATAAAATAAACAACAACCATACGACAAAGGTAGACTGTCTCTATAATCAGCTGTCTATAAAACAAACAACAACCATACGACAAAGGTAGACTGTCTCTACAATCAGTTGTCTATAAAACAAACAACAACCATACGACAAAGGTAGACTGTCTCTACAATCAGCTGTCTATAAAACAAACAACAACCATACGAAAAAGGTAGACTGTCTCTACAATCAGCTGTCTATAAAACAAACAACAACCATACGATAAAGGTAGACTGTCTCTACAATCAGCTGTCTATAAAACAAACAACAACCATACGACAAAGGTAGACTGTCTCTACAATCAGTTGTCTATAAAACAAACAACAACCATACGACAAAGGTAGACTGTCTCTACAATCAGCTGTCTATAAAACAAACAACAACCATACGAAAAAGGTAGACTGTCTCTACAATCAGCTGTCTATAAAACAAACAACAACCATACGATAAAGGTAGACTGTCTCTACAATCAGCTGTCTATAAAATAAACAACAACCATACGACAAAGGTAGACTGTCTCTACAATCAGCTGTCTATAAAACAAACAACAACCATACGTCAAAAGTAGACTGTCTCTACAATCAGCTGTCTATAAAACAAACAACAACCATACGACAAAGGTAGACTGTCTCTACAATCAGCTGTCTATAAAACAAACAACAACCATGCGACAAAGGTAGACTGTCTCTACAATCAGTTGTCTATAAAACAAACAACAACCATACGACAAAGGTAGACTGTCTCTACAATCAGCTGTCTATAAAACAAACAACTACCATACGACAAAGGTAGACTGTCTCTACAATCAGCTGTCTATAAAACAAACAACAACCATACGACAAAGGTAGACTGTCTCTACAATCAGCTGTCTATAAAACAAACAACAACCATACGACAAAGGTAGACTGTCTATACAATCAGCTGTCTATAAAACAAACAACAACCATACGACAAAGGTAGACTGTCTCTACAATCAGCTGTCTATAAAAAAAAAACAACCATACGACAAAGGTAGACTGTCTCTACAATCAGCTGTCTATAAATCAAACATCAACCATACGACAAAGGTAGACTGTGTCTACAATCAGATGTCTATAAAACAAACAACAACCATACGACAAAGGTAGACTGTCTCTACAATCAGCTGTCTATAAAACAAACAACAACCATACGACAAAGGTAGACTGTCTCTACAATCAGCTGTCTATAAAACAAACAACAACCATACAACAAAGGTAAACTGTCTCTACAATCAGCTGTCTATAAAACAAACAACAACCATACGACAAAGGTAGACTGTCTCTACAATCAGCTGTCTATAAAACAAACAACAACCATACGACAAAGGTAGACTGTCTCTACAATCAGCTGTCTATAAAACAAACAACAACCATACGACAAAGGTGGACTGTCTCTACAATCAGGTGTCTATAAAACAAACAACAACCATACGACAAAGGTAGACTGTCTCTACAATCAGTTGTCTATAAAACAAACAACAACCATACGACAAAGGTAGACTTTCTCTACAATCAGCTGTCTATAAAACAAACAACAACCATACGACAAAGGTAGACTGTCTCTACAATCAGCAGTCTATAAAATAAACAACAACCATACGACAAAGGTAGACTGTCTCTACAATCAGCTGTCTATAAAACAAACAACAACCATACGACAAAGGTAGACTTTCTCTACAATCAGCTGTCTATAAAACAAACAACAACCATACGACAAAGGTAGACTGTCTCTACAATCAGCTGTCTATAAAACAAACAACAACCATACGACAAAGGTAGACTGTCTCTACAATCAGCTGTCTATAAAACAAACAACAACCATACGACAAAGGTAGACTGTCTCTACAATCAGTTGTCTATATAACAAACAACAACCATACGACAAAGGTAGACTGTCTCTACAATCAGCTGTCTATAAAACAAACAACAACCATACGACAAAGGTAGACTGTCTCTACAATCAGCTGTCTATAAAACAAACAACAACCATACGACAAAGGTAGACTGTCTCTACAATCAGCTGTCTATAAAACAAACAACAACCATACAACAAAGGTAAACTGTCTCTACAATCAACTGTCTATAAAACAAACAACAACCATACGACAAAGGTAGACTGTCTCTACAATCAGCTGTCTATAAAACAAACAACAACCATACGAAAAAGGTAGACTGTCTCTACAATCAGCTGTCTATAAAACAAACAACAACCATACGATAAAGGTAGACTGTCTCTACAATCAGCTGTCTATAAAATAAACAACAACCATACGACAAAGGTAGACTGTCTCTACAATCAGCTGTCTATAAAACAAACAACAACCATACGTCAAAGGTAGACTGTCTCTACAATCAGCTGTCTATAAAACAAACAACAACCATACGACAAAGGTAGACTGTCTCTACAATCAGCTGTCTATAAAACAAACAACAACCATACGACAAAGGTAGACTGTCTCTACAATCAGTTGTCTATAAAACAAACAACAACCATACGACAAAGGTAGACTGTCTCTACAATCAGCTGTCTATAAAACAAACAACAACCATACGACAAAGGTAGACTGTCTCTACAATCAGCTGTCTATAAAACAAACAACAACCATACGACAAAGGTAGACTGTCTCTACAATCAGCTGTCTATAAAACAAACAACAACCATACGACAAAGGTAGACTGTCTCTACAATCAGCTGTCTATAAAACAAACAACAACCATACGACAAAGGTAGACTGTCTCTACAATCAGCTGTCTATAAAACAAACAACAACCATACGACAAAGGTAGACTGTCTCTACAATCAGCTGTCTATAAAACAAACAACAACCATACGACAAAGGTAGACTGTCTCTACAATCAGCTGTCTATAAATCAAACAACAACCATACGACAAAGGTAGACTGTGTCTACAATCAGCTGTCTATAAAACAAACAACAACCATACGACAAAGGTAGACTGTCTCTACAATCAGCTGTCTATAAAACAAACAACAACCATACAACAAAGGTAAACTGTCTCTACAATCAGCTGTCTATAAAACAAACAACAACCATACGACAAAGGTAGACTGTCTCTACAATCAGCTGTCTATAAAACAAACAACAACCATACGACAAAGGTAGACTGTCTCTACAATCAGCTGTCTATAAAACAAACAACAACCATACGACAAAGGTAGACTGTCTCTACAATCAGTTGTCTATAAAACAAACAACAACCATACGACAAAGGTAGACTGTTTCTACAATCAGTTGTCTATAAAACAAACAACAACCATACGACAAAGGTAGACTGTCTCTACAATCAGTTGTCTATAAAACAAACACCAACCATACGACAAAGGTAGACTGTCTCTACAATCAGCTGTCTATAAAATAAACAACAACCATACGACAAAGGTAGACTGTCTCTACAATCAGCTGTCTATAAAATAAACAACAACCATACGACAAAGGTAGACTGTCTCTACAATCAGCTGTCTATAAAACAAACAACAACCATACGACAAAGGTAGACTGTCTCTACAATCAGCTGTCTATAAAATAAACAACAACCATACGACAAAGGTAGACTGTCTCTACAATCAGCTGTCTATAAAACAAACAACAACCATACGACAAAGGTAGACTGTCTCTACAATCAGTTGTCTATAAAACAAACAACAACCATACGACAAAGGTAGACTGTCTCTACAATCAGCTGTCTATAAAACAAACAACAACCATACGACAAAGGTAGACTGTCTCTACAATCAGCTGTCTATAAAACAAACAACAACCATACGACAAAGGTAGACTGTCTCTACAATCAGCTGTCTATAAAATAAACAACAACCATACGACAAAGGTAGACTGTCACTACAATCAGCTGTCTATAAAACAAACAACAACCATACGACAAAGGTAGACTGTCTCTACAATCAGTTGTCTATAAAACAAACAACAACCATACGACAAAGGTAGACTGTCTCTACAATCAGCTGTCTATAAAACAAACAACAACCATACGACAAAGGTAGACTGTCTCTACAATCAGCTGTCTATAAAACAAACAACAACCATACGACAAAGGTAGACTGTCTCTACAATCAGCTGTCTATAAAATAAACAACAACCATACGACAAAGGTAGACTGTCTCTACAATCAGATGTTTATATAACAAACAACAACCATACGACAAAGGTAGACTGTCTCTACAATCAGTTGTCTATAAAACAAACAACAACCATACGACAAAGGTAGACTGTCTCTACAATCAGTTGTCTATAAAACAAACAACAACCATACGACAAAGGTAGACTGTCTCTACAATCAGCTGTCTATAAAACAAACAACAACCATACGACAAAGGTAGACTGTCTCTACAATCAGCTGTCTATAAAACAAACAACAACCATACGAAAAAGGTAGACTGTCTCTACAATCAGCTGTCTATAAAACAAACAACAACCATACGATAAAGGTAGACTGTCTCTACAATCAGCTGTCTATAAAATAAACAACAACCATACGACAAAGGTAGACTGTCTCTACAATCAGCTGTCTATAAAACAAACAACAACCATACGTCAAAGGTAGACTGTCTCTACAATCAGCTGTCTATAAAACAAACAACAACCATACGACAAAGGTAGACTGTCTCTACAATCAGCTGTCTATAAAACAAACAACAACCATACGACAAAGGTAGACTGTCTCTACAATCAGTTGTCTATAAAACAAACAACAACCATACGACAAAGGTAGACTGTCTCTACAATCAGCTGTCTATAAAACAAACAACAACCATACGACAAAGGTAGACTGTCTCTACAATCAGCTGTCTATAAAACAAACAACAACCATACGACAAAGGTAGACTGTCTCTACAATCAGCTGTCTATAAAACAAACAACAACCATACGACAAAGGTAGACTGTCTCTACAATCAGCTGTCTATAAAACAAACAACAACCATACGACAAAGGTAGACTGTCTCTACAATCAGCTGTCTATAAAACAAACAACAACCATACGACAAAGGTAGACTGTCTCTACAATCAGCTGTCTATAAATCAAACAACAACCATACGACAAAGGTAGACTGTGTCTACAATCAGCTGTCTATAAAACAAACAACAACCATACGACAAAGGTAGACTGTCTCTACAATCAGCTGTCTATAAAACAAACAACAACCATACGACAAAGGTAGACTGTCTCTACAATCAGCTGTCTATAAAACAAACAACAACCATACAACAAAGGTAAACTGTCTCTACAATCAGCTGTCTATAAAACAAACAACAACCATACGACAAAGGTAGACTGTCTCTACAATCAGCTGTCTATAAAACAAACAACAACCATACGACAAAGGTAGACTGTCTCTACAATCAGCTGTCTATAAAACAAACAACAACCATACGACAAAGGTAGACTGTCTCTACAATCAGTTGTCTATAAAACAAACAACAACCATACGACAAAGGTAGACTGTTTCTACAATCAGTTGTCTATAAAACAAACAACAACCATACGACAAAGGTAGACTGTCTCTACAATCAGTTGTCTATAAAACAAACACCAACCATACGACAAAGGTAGACTGTCTCTACAATCAGCTGTCTATAAAATAAACAACAACCATACGACAAAGGTAGACTGTCTCTACAATCAGCTGTCTATAAAATAAACAACAACCATACGACAAAGGTAGACTGTCTCTACAATCAGCTGTCTATAAAACAAACAACAACCATACGACAAAGGTAGACTGTCTCTACAATCAGCTGTCTATAAAATAAACAACAACCATACGACAAAGGTAGACTGTCTCTACAATCAGCTGTCTATAAAACAAACAACAACCATACGACAAAGGTAGACTGTCTCTACAATCAGTTGTCTATAAAACAAACAACAACCATACGACAAAGGTAGACTGTCTCTACAATCAGCTGTCTATAAAACAAACAACAACCATACGACAAAGGTAGACTGTCTCTACCATCAGCTGTCTATATAACAAACAACAACCATACGACAAAGGTAGACTGTCTCTACAATCAGCTGTCTATAAAACAAACAACAACCATACGACAAAGGTAGACTGTCTCTACAATCAGCTGTCTATAAAATAAACAACAACCATACGACAAAGGTAGACTGTCACTACAATCAGCTGTCTATAAAACAAACAACAACCATACGACAAAGGTAGACTGTCTCTACAATCAGTTGTCTATAAAACAAACAACAACCATACGACAAAGGTAGACTGTCTCTACAATCAGCTGTCTATAAAACAAACAACAACCATACGACAAAGGTAGACTGTCTCTACAATCAGCTGTCTATAAAACAAACAACAACCATACGACAAAGGTAGACTGTCTCTACAATCAGCTGTCTATAAAACAAACAACACCATACGAAAAAGGTAGACTGTCTCTACAATCAGTTGTCTCTATAACAAACAACAACCATACGACAAAGGTAGACTGTCTCTAAAATCAGCTGTCTATAAAATAAACAACAACCATACGACAAAGGTAGACTGTCTCTACAATCAGCTGTCTATAAATCAAACAACAACCATACGACAAAGGTAGACTGTCTCTACAATCAGCTGTTTATATAACAAACAACAACCATACGACAAAGGTAGACTGTCTCTGCAATCAGCTGTCTATAAATCAAACAACAACCATACGACAAATGTAGACAGTCTCTACAATCAGCTGTCTATAAAACAAACAACAACCATACTACAAAGGTAGACTGTCTCTACAATCAGCTGTCTATATAACAAACAACAACCATACGACAAAGGTAGACTGTCTCTACAATCAGCTGTCTATAAAACAAACAACAACCATACGACAAAGGTAGACTGTCTCTACAATCAGCTGTCTATAAAATAAACAACAACCATACGACAAAGGTAGACTGTCTCTACAATCAGCTGTCTATAAAACAAACAACAACCATACGACAAAGGTAGACTGTCTCTACAATCAGTTGTCTATAAAACAAACAACAACCATACGACAAAGGTAGACTGTCTCTACAATCAGCTGTCTATAAAACAAACAACAACCATACGACAAAGGTAGACTGTCTCTACAATCAGCTGTCTATAAAACAAACAACAACCATACGACAAAGGTAGACTGTCTCTACAATCAGCTGTCTATAAAACAAACAACAACCATACGACAAAGGTAGACTGTCTCTACAATCAGTTGTCTATATAACAAACAACAACCATACGACAAATGTAGACTGTCTCTACAATCAGCTGTCTATAAAATAAACAACAACCATACGACAAAGGTAGACTGTCTCTACAATCAGCTGTCTATAAAACAAACAACAACCATACGTCAAAGGTAAACTGTCTCTACAATCAGCTGTGTATAGAACAAACAACAACCATACGACAAAGGTAGACTGTCTCTACAATCAGCTGTCTATAAAATAAACAACAACCATACGACAAAGGTAGACTGTCTCTACAATCAGCTGTCTATAAAACAAACAACAACCATACGACAAAGGTAGACTGTCTCTACAAACAGTTGTCTATAAAACAAACAACAACCATACGACAAAGGTAGACTGTCTCTACAATCAGCTGTCTATAAAACAAACAACAACCATACGAATAAGGTAGACTGTCTCTACAATCAGCTGTCTATAAAACAAACAACAACCATACGATAAAGGTAGACTGTCTCTACAATCAGCTGTCTATAAAATAAACAACAACCATACGACAAAGGTAGACTGTGTCTACAATCAGCTGTCTATAAAACAAACAACAACCATACGTCAAAGGTAGACTGTCTCTACAATCAGCTGTCTATAAAACAAACAACAACCATACGACAAAGGTAGACTGTCTCTACAATCAGCTGTCTATAAAATAAACAACAACCATACGACAAAGGTAGACTGTCTCTACAATCAGCTGTCTATAAAACAAACAACAACCATACGACAAAGGTAGACTGTCTCTACAATCAGTTGTCTATAAAACAAACAACAACCATACGACAAAGGTAGACTGTCTCTACAATCAGCTGTCTATAAAACAAACAACAACCATACGACAAAGGTAGACTGTCTCTACAATCAGCTGTCTATAAAACAAACAACAACCATACGACAAAGGTAGACTGTCTCTACAATCAGCTGTCTATAAAACAAACAACAACCATACGACAAAGGTAGACTGTCTCTACAATCAGTTGTCTATATAACAAACAACAACCATACGACAAATGTAGACTGTCTCTACAATCAGCTGTCTATAAAATAAACAACAACCATACGACAAAGGTAGACTGTCTCTACAATCAGCTGTCTATAAAACAAACAACAACCATACGTCAAAGGTAAACTGTCTCTACAATCAGCTGTGTATAGAACAAACAACAACCATACGACAAAGGTAGACTGTCTCTACAATCAGCTATCTATAAAATAAACAACAACCATACGACAAAGGTAGACTGTCTCTACAATCAGCTGTCTATAAAACAAACAACAACCATACGACAAAGGTAGACTGTCTCTACAAACAGTTGTCTATAAAACAAACAACAACCATACGACAAAGGTAGACTGTCTCTACAATCAGCTGTCTATAAAACAAACAACAACCATACGAATAAGGTAGACTGTCTCTACAATCAGCTGTCTATAAAACAAACAACAACCATACGATAAAGGTAGACTGTCTCTACAATCAGCTGTCTATAAAATAAACAACAATCATACGACAAAGGTAGACTGTGTCTACAATCAGCTGTCTATAAAACAAACAACAACCATACGTCAAAGGTAGACTGTCTCTACAATCAGCTGTCTATAAAACAAACAACAACCATACGACAAAGGTAGACTGTCTCTACAATCAGCTGTCTATAAAACAAACAACAACCATACGACAAAGGTAGACTGTCTCTACAATCAGCTGTCTATAAAACAAACAACAACCATACGACAAAGGTAGACTGTCTCTACAATCAGCTGTCTATAAAACAAACAACAACCATACGACAAAGGTAGACTGTCTCTACAATCAGCTGTCTATAAAACAAACAACAACCATACGACAAAGGTAGACTGTCTCTACAATCAGCTGTCTATAAAACAAACAACAACCATACGAAAAAGGTAGACTGTCTCTACAATCAGTTGTCTCTATAACAAACAACAACCATACGACAAAGGTAGACTGTCTCTACAATCAGCTGTCTATAAAATAAACAACAACCATACGACAAAGGTAGACTGTCTCTACAATCAGCTGTCTATAAAACAAACAACAACCATACGACAAAGGTAGACCGTCTCTACAATCAGCTGTTTATATAACAAACAACAACCATACGACAAAGGTAGACTGTCTCTGCAATCAGCTGTCTATAAATCAAACAACAACCATACGACAAAGGTAGACTGTCTCTACAATCAGCTGTCTATAAAACAAACAACAACCATACGACAAAGGTAGACTGTCTCTACAATCAGCTGTCTATATAACAAACAACAACCATACGACAAAGGTAGACTGTCTCTACAATCAGCTGTCTATAAAACAAACAACAACCATACGACAAAGGTAGACTGTCTCTACAATCAGCTGTCTATAAAATAAACAACAACCATACGACAAAGGTAGACTGTCTCTACAATCAGCTGTCTATAAAACAAACAACAACCATACGACAAAGGTAGACTGTCTCTACAATCAGCTGTCTATAAAACAAACAACAACCATACGACAAAGGTAGACTGTCTCTACAATCAGCTGTCTATAAAACAAACAACAACCATACGACAAAGGTAGACTGTCTCTACAATCAGCTGTCTATAAAACAAACAACAACCATACGACAAAGGTAAACTGTCTCTACAATCAGCTGTCTATAAAACAAACAACAACCATACGACAAAGGTAGACTGTCTCTACAATCAGTTGTCTATATAACAAACAACAACCATACGACAAATGTAGACTGTCTCTACAATCAGCTGTCTATAAAATAAACAACAACCATACGACAAAGGTAGACTGTCTCTACAATCAGCTGTCTATAAAACAAACAACAACCATACGACAAAGGTAGACTGTCTCTACAATCAGTTGTCTATAAAACAAACAACAACCATACGACAAAGGTAGACTGTCTCTACAATCAGCTGTCTATAAAACAAACAACAACCATACGAAAAAGGTAGACTGTCTCTACAATCAGCTGTCTATAAAACAAACAACAACCATACGATAAAGGTAGACTGTCTCTACAATCAGCTGTCTATAAAATAAACAACAACCATACGACAAAGGTAGACTGTCTCTACAATCAGCTGTCTATAAAACAAACAACAACCATACGACAAAGGTAGACTGTCTCTACAATCAGTTGTCTATAAAACAAACAACAACCATACGACAAAGGTAGACTGTCTCTACAATCAGCTGTCTATAAAACAAACAACAACCATACGAAAAAGGTAGACTGTCTCTACAATCAGCTGTCTATAAAACAAACAACAACCATACGATAAAGGTAGACTGTCTCTACAATCAGCTGTCTATAAAATAAACAACAACCATACGACAAAGGTAGACTGTCTCTACAATCAGCTGTCTATAAAACAAACAACAACCATACGTCAAAAGTAGACTGTCTCTACAATCAGCTGTCTATAAAACAAACAACAACCATACGACAAAGGTAGACTGTCTCTACAATCAGCTGTCTATAAAACAAACAACAACCATACGACAAAGGTAGACTGTCTCTACAATCAGCTGTCTATAAAACAAACAACAACCATACGACAAAGGTAGACTGTCTCTACAATCAGCTGTCTATAAAACAAACAACAACCATACGACAAAGGTAGACTGTCTCTACAATCAGCTGTCTATAAAACAAACAACAACCATACGACAAAGGTAGACTGTCTCTACAATCAGCTGTCTATAAAACAAACAACAACCATACGACAAAGGTGGACTGTCTCTACAATCAGGTGTCTATAAAACAAACAACAACCATACGACAAAGGTAGACTTTCTCTACAATCAGCTGTCTATAAAACAAACAACAACCATACGAAAAAGGTAGACTGTCTCTACAATCAGCAGTCTATAAAATAAACAACAACCATACGACAAAGGTAGACTGTCTCTACAATCAGCTGTCTATAAAACAAACAACAACCATACGACAAAGGTAGACTGTCTCTACAATCAGTTGTCTATAAAACAAACAACAACCATACGACAAAGGTAGACTGTCTCTACAATCAGTTGTCTATAAAACAAACAACAACCATACGAAAAAGGTAGACTGTCTCTACAATCAGCTGTCTATAAAACAAACAACAACCATACGACAACGGTAGACTGTCTCTACAATCAGCTGTCTATAAACCAAACAACAACCATACGACAAAGGTAGACTGTCTCTACAATCAGCTGTCTATAAAACAAACAACCACCATACGACAAAGGTGGACTGTCTCTACAATCAGGTGTCTATAAAACAAACAACAACCATACGACAAAGGTAGACTTTCTCTACAATCAGCTGTCTATAAAACAAACAACAACCATACGACAAAGGTAGACTGTCTCTACAATCAGCAGTCTATAAAATAAACAACAACCATACGACAAAGGTAGACTGTCTCTACAATCAGCTGTCTATATAACAAACAACAACCATACGACAAAGGTAGACTGTCTCTACAATCAGTTGTCTATAAAACAAACAACAACCATACGACAAAGGTAGACTGTCTCTACAATCAGTTGTCTATAAAACAAACAACAACCATACGAAAAAGGTAGACTGTCTCTACAATCAGCTGTCTATAAAACAAACAACAACCATACGACAACGGTAGACTGTCTCTACAATCAGCTGTCTATAAACCAAACAACAACCATACGACAAAGGTAGACTGTCTCTACAATCAGCTGTCTATAAAACAAACAACCACCATACGACAAAGGTAGACTGTCTCTACAATCAGCTGTCTATAAAATAAACAACAACCATACGACAAAGGTAGACTGTCTCTACAATCAGTTGTCTATAAAACAAACAACAACCATACGACAAAGGTAGACTGTCTCTACAATCAGCTGTCTATAAAACAAACAACAACCATACGACAAAGGTAGACTGTCTCTACAATCAGTTGTCTATATAACAAACAACAACCATACGACAAAGGTAGACTGTCTCTACAATCAGCTGTCTATAAAACAAACAACAACCATACGACAAAGGTAGACTGTCTCTACAATCAGCTGTCTATAAAACAAACAACAACCATACGACAAAGGTAGACTGTCTCTACAATCAGCTGTCTATAAAACAAACAACAACCATACAACAAAGGTAAACTGTCTCTACAATCAACTGTCTATAAAACAAACAACAACCATACGACAAAGGTAGACTGTCTCTACAATCAGCTGTCTATAAAACAAACAACAACCATACGAAAAAGGTAGACTGTCTCTACAATCAGCTGTCTATAAAACAAACAACAACCATACGATAAAGGTAGACTGTCTCTACAATCAGCTGTCTATAAAATAAACAACAACCATACGACAAAGGTAGACTGTCTCTACAATCAGCTGTCTATAAAACAAACAACAACCATACGTCAAAGGTAGACTGTCTCTACAATCAGCTGTCTATAAAACAAACAACAACCATACGACAAAGGTAGACTGTCTCTACAATCAGCTGTCTATAAAACAAACAACAACCATACGACAAAGATAGACTGTCTCTACAATCAGTTGTCTATAAAACAAACAACAACCATACGACAAAGGTAGACTGTCTCTACAATCAGCTGTCTATAAAACAAACAACAACCATACGACAAAGGTAGACTGTCTCTACAATCAGCTGTCTATAAAACAAACAACAACCATACGACAAAGGTAGACTGTCTCTACAATCAGCTGTCTATAAAACAAACAACAACCATACGACAAAGGTAGACTGTCTCTACAATCAGCTGTCTATAAAACAAACAACAACCATACGACAAAGGTAGACTGTCTCTACAATCAGCTGTCTATAAAACAAACAACAACCATACGACAAAGGTAGACTGTCTCTACAATCAGCTGTCTATAAATCAAACAACAACCATACGACAAAGGTAGACTGTGTCTACAATCAGCTGTCTATAAAACAAACAACAACCATACGACAAAGGTAGACTGTCTCTACAATCAGCTGTCTATAAAACAAACAACAACCATACGACAAAGGTAGACTGTCTCTACAATCAGCTGTCTATAAAACAAACAACAACCATACAACAAAGGTAAACTGTCTCTACAATCAGCTGTCTATAAAACAAACAACAACCATACGACAAAGGTAGACTGTCTCTACAATCAGCTGTCTATAAAACAAACAACAACCATACGACAAAGGTAGACTGTCTCTACAATCAGCTGTCTATAAAACAAACAACAACCATACGACAAAGGTAGACTGTCTCTACAATCAGCTGTCTATAAAACAAACAACAACCATACGACAAAGGTAGACTGTCTCTACAATCAGCTGTCTATAAAACAAACAACAACCATACGACAAAGGTGGACTGTCTCTACAATCAGGTGTCTATAAAACAAACAACAACCATACGACAAAGGTAGACTGTCTCTACAATCAGTTGTCTATAAAACAAACAACAACCATACGACAAAGGTAGACTTTCTCTACAATCAGCTGTCTATAAAACAAACAACAACCATACGACAAAGGTAGACTGTCTCTACAATCAGCAGTCTATAAAATAAACAACAACCATACGACAAAGGTAGACTGTCTCTACAATCAGCTGTCTATAAAACAAACAACAACCATACGACAAAGGTAGACTGTCTCTACAATCAGTTGTCTATAAAACAAACAACAACCATACGACAAAGGTAGACTGTCTCTACAATCAGTTGTCTATAAAACAAACAACAACCATACGAAAAAGGTAGACTGTCTCTACAATCAGCTGTCTATAAAACAAACAACAACCATACGACAACGGTAGACTGTCTCTACAATCAGCTGTCTATAAACCAAACAACAACCATACGACAAAGGTAGACTGTCTCTACAATCAGCTGTCTATAAAACAAACAACCACCATACGACAAAGGTAGACTGTCTCTACAATCAGCTGTCTATAAAACAAACAACAACCATACGACAAAGGTAGACTGTCTCTACAATCAGTTGTCTATAAAACAAACAACAACCATACGACAAAGGTAGACTGTCTCTACAATCAGCTGTCTATAAAACAAACAACAACCATACGACAAAGGTAGACTGTCTCTACAATCAGCTGTCTATAAAACAAACAACAACCATACGACAAAGGTAGACTGTCTCTACAATCAGCTGTCTATAAAACAAACAACAACCATACGACAAAGGTAGACTGTCTCTACAATCAGTTGTCTATATAACAAACAACAACCATACGACAAAGGTAGACTGTCTCTACAATCAGCTGTCTATAAAACAAACAACAACCATACGACAAAGGTAGACTGTCTCTACAATCAGCTGTCTATAAAACAAACAACAACCATACGACAAAGGTAGACTATCTCTACAATCAGCTGTCTATAAAACAAACAACAACCATACAACAAAGGTAAACTGTCTCTACAATCAACTGTCTATAAAACAAACAACAACCATACGACAAAGGTAGACTGTCTCTACAATCAGCTGTCTATAAAACAAACAACAACCATACGAAAAAGGTAGACTGTCTCTACAATCAGCTGTCTATAAAACAAACAACAACCATACGATAAAGGTAGACTGTCTCTACAATCAGCTGTCTATAAAATAAACAACAACCATACGACAAAGGTAGACTGTCTCTACAATCAGCTGTCTATAAAACAAACAACAACCATACGTCAAAGGTAGACTGTCTCTACAATCAGCTGTCTATAAAACAAACAACAACCATACGACAAAGGTAGACTGTCTCTACAATCAGCTGTCTATAAAACAAACAACAACCATACGACAAAGGTAGACTGTCTCTACAATCAGTTGTCTATAAAACAAACAACAACCATACGACAAAGGTAGACTGTCTCTACAATCAGCTGTCTATAAAACAAACAACAACCATACGACAAAGGTAGACTGTCTCTACAATCAGCTGTCTATAAAACAAACAACAACCATACGACAAAGGTAGACTGTCTCTACAATCAGCTGTCTATAAAACAAACAACAACCATACGACAAAGGTAGACTGTCTCTACAATCAGCTGTCTATAAAACAAACAACAACCATACGACAAAGGTAGACTGTCTCTACAATCAGCTGTCTATAAAACAAACAACAACCATACGACAAAGGTAGACTGTCTCTACAATCAGCTGTCTATAAATCAAACAACAACCATACGACAAAGGTAGACTGTGTCTACAATCAGCTGTCTATAAAACAAACAACAACCATACGACAAAGGTAGACTGTCTCTACAATCAGCTGTCTATAAAACAAACAACAACCATACGACAAAGGTAGACTGTCTCTACAATCAGCTGTCTATAAAACAAACAACAACCATACAACAAAGGTAAACTGTCTCTACAATCAGCTGTCTATAAAACAAACAACAACCATACGACAAAGGTAGACTGTGTCTACAATCAGCTGTCTATAAAACAAACAACAACCATACGACAAAGGTAGACTGTCTCTACAATCACCTGTCTATAAAACAAACAACAACCATACGACAAAGGTAGACTGTCTCTACAATCAGTTGTCTATAAAACAAACAACAACCATACGACAAAGGTAGACTGTCTCTACAATCAGTTGTCTATAAAACAAACAACAACCATACGACAAAGGTAGACTGTCTCTACAATCAGCTGTCTATAAAACAAACAACAACCATACGACAAAGGTAGACTGTCTCTACAATCAGCTGTCTATAAAATAAACAACAACCATACGACAAAGGTAGACTGTCTCTACAATCAGCTGTCTATAAAACAAACAACAACCATACGTCAAAGGTAGACTGTCTCTACAATCAGCTGTCTATAAAACAAACAACAACCATACGACAAAGGTAGACTGTCTCTACAATCAGCTGTCTATAAAACAAACAACAACCATACGACAAAGGTAGACTGTCTCTACAATCAGCTGTCTATAAAACAAACAACAACCATACGACAAAGGTAGACTGTCTCTACAATCAGCTGTCTATAAAACAAACAACAACCATACAACAAAGGTAAACTGTCTCTACAATCAGCTGTCTATAAAACAAACAACAACCATACGACAAAGGTAGACTGTCTCTACAATCAGCTGTCTATAAAACAAACAACAACCATACGACAAAGGTGGACTGTCTCTACAATCAGGTGTCTATAAAACAAACAACAACCATACGACAAAGGTAGACTGTCTCTACAATCAGTTGTCTATAAAACAAACAACAACCATACGACAAAGGTAGACTTTCTCTACAATCAGCTGTCTATAAAACAAACAACAACCATACGACAAAGGTAGACTGTCTCTACAATCAGCAGTCTATAAAATAAACAACAACCATACGACAAAGGTAGACTGTCTCTACAATCAGCTGTCTATAAAACAAACAACAACCATACGACAAAGGTAGACTGTCTCTACAATCAGTTGTCTATAAAACAAACAACAACCATACGACAAAGGTAGACTGTCTCTACAATCAGTTGTCTATAAAACAAACAACAACCATACGAAAAAGGTAGACTGTCTCTACAATCAGCTGTCTATAAAACAAACAACAACCATACGACAACGGTAGACTGTCTCTACAATCAGCTGTCTATAAACCAAACAACAACCATACGACAAAGGTAGACTGTCTCTACAATCAGCTGTCTATAAAACAAACAACCACCATACGACAAAGGTAGACTGTCTCTACAATCAGCTGTCTATAAAACAAACAACAACCATACGACAAAGGTAGACTGTCTCTACAATCAGTTGTCTATAAAACAAACAACAACCATACGACAAAGGTAGACTGTCTCTACAATCAGCTGTCTATAAAACAAACAACAACCATACGACAAAGGTAGACTGTCTCTACAATCAGCTGTCTATAAAACAAACAACAACCATACGACAAAGGTAGACTGTCTCTACAATCAGCTGTCTATAAAACAAACAACAACCATACGACAAAGGTAGACTGTCTCTACAATCAGTTGTCTATATAACAAACAACAACCATACGACAAAGGTAGACTGTCTCTACAATCAGCTGTCTATAAAACAAACAACAACCATACGACAAAGGTAGACTGTCTCTACAATCAGCTGTCTATAAAACAAACAACAACCATACGACAAAGGTAGACTATCTCTACAATCAGCTGTCTATAAAACAAACAACAACCATACAACAAAGGTAAACTGTCTCTACAATCAACTGTCTATAAAACAAACAACAACCATACGACAAAGGTAGACTGTCTCTACAATCAGCTGTCTATAAAACAAACAACAACCATACGAAAAAGGTAGACTGTCTCTACAATCAGCTGTCTATAAAACAAACAACAACCATACGATAAAGGTAGACTGTCTCTACAATCAGCTGTCTATAAAATAAACAACAACCATACGACAAAGGTAGACTGTCTCTACAATCAGCTGTCTATAAAACAAACAACAACCATACGTCAAAGGTAGACTGTCTCTACAATCAGCTGTCTATAAAACAAACAACAACCATACGACAAAGGTAGACTGTCTCTACAATCAGCTGTCTATAAAACAAACAACAACCATACGACAAAGGTAGACTGTCTCTACAATCAGTTGTCTATAAAACAAACAACAACCATACGACAAAGGTAGACTGTCTCTACAATCAGCTGTCTATAAAACAAACAACAACCATACGACAAAGGTAGACTGTCTCTACAATCAGCTGTCTATAAAACAAACAACAACCATACGACAAAGGTAGACTGTCTCTACAATCAGCTGTCTATAAAACAAACAACAACCATACGACAAAGGTAGACTGTCTCTACAATCAGCTGTCTATAAAACAAACAACAACCATACGACAAAGGTAGACTGTCTCTACAATCAGCTGTCTATAAAACAAACAACAACCATACGACAAAGGTAGACTGTCTCTACAATCAGCTGTCTATAAATCAAACAACAACCATACGACAAAGGTAGACTGTGTCTACAATCAGCTGTCTATAAAACAAACAACAACCATACGACAAAGGTAGACTGTCTCTACAATCAGCTGTCTATAAAACAAACAACAACCATACGACAAAGGTAGACTGTCTCTACAATCAGCTGTCTATAAAACAAACAACAACCATACAACAAAGGTAAACTGTCTCTACAATCAGCTGTCTATAAAACAAACAACAACCATACGACAAAGGTAGACTGTGTCTACAATCAGCTGTCTATAAAACAAACAACAACCATACGACAAAGGTAGACTGTCTCTACAATCACCTGTCTATAAAACAAACAACAACCATACGACAAAGGTAGACTGTCTCTACAATCAGTTGTCTATAAAACAAACAACAACCATACGACAAAGGTAGACTGTCTCTACAATCAGTTGTCTATAAAACAAACAACAACCATACGACAAAGGTAGACTGTCTCTACAATCAGCTGTCTATAAAACAAACAACAACCATACGACAAAGGTAGACTGTCTCTACAATCAGCTGTCTATAAAATAAACAACAACCATACGACAAAGGTAGACTGTCTCTACAATCAGCTGTCTATAAAACAAACAACAACCATACGACAAAGGTTGACTGTCTCTACAATCAGTTGTCTATAAAACAAACAACAACCATACGACAAAGGTAGACTGTCTCTACAATCAGCTGTCTATAAAACAAACAACAACCATACGTCAAAGGTAGACTGTCTCTACAATCAGCTGTCTATAAAACAAACAACAACCATACGACAAAGGTAGACTGTCTCTACAATCAGCTGTCTATAAAACAAACAACAACCATACGACAAAGGTAGACTGTCTCTACAATCAGCTGTCTATAAAACAAACAACAACCATACGACAAAGGTAGACTGTCTCTACAATCAGCTGTCTATAAAACAAACAACAACCATACAACAAAGGTAAACTGTCTCTACAATCAGCTGTCTATAAAACAAACAACAACCATACGACAAAGGTAGACTGTCTCTACAATCAGCTGTCTATAAAACAAACAACAACCATACGACAAAGGTAGACTGTCTCTACAATCAGCTGTCTATAAAACAAACAACAACCATACGACAAAGGTAGACTGTCTCTACAATCAGTTGTCTATAAAACAAACAACAACCATACGACAAAGGTAGACTGTCTCTACAATCAGTTGTCTATAAAACAAACAACAACCATACGACAAAGGTAGACTGTCTCTACAATCAGCTGTCTATAAAACAAACAACAACCATACGACAAAGGTAGACTGTCTCTACAATCAGCTGTCTATAAAATAAACAACAACCATACGACAAAGGTAGACTGTCTCTACAATCAGCTGTCTATAAAACAAACAACAACCATACGACAAAGGTAGACTGTCTCTACAATCAGTTGTCTATAAAACAAACAACAACCATACGTCAAAGGTAGACTGTCTCTACAATCAGCTGTCTATAAAACAAACAACAACCATACGACAAAGGTAGACTGTCTCTACAATCAGCTGTCTATAAAACAAACAACAACCATACGACAAAGGTAGATTGTCTCTACAATCAGCTGTCTATAAAACAAACAACAACCATACGACAAAGGTAGACTGTCTCTACAATCGGCTGTCTATAAAACAAACAACAACCATACGACAAAGGTAGACTGTCTCTACAATCAGCTGTCTATAAAACAAACAACAACCATACGACAAAGGTAGACTGTCCCTACAATCAGCTGTCTATAAAACAAACAACAACCATACGACAAAGGTAGACTGTCTCTACAATCAGCTGTCTATAAAACAAACAACAACCATACGACAAAGGTAGACTGTCTCTACAATCAGCTGTCTATAAAACAAACAACAACCATACGACAAAGGTAGACTGTCTCTACAATCAGCTGTCTATAAAACAAACAACAACCATACGACAAAGGTAGACTGTCTCTACAATCAGCTGTCTATAAAACAAACAACAACCATACGACAAAGGTAGATTGTCTCTACAATCAGTTGTCTATAAAACAAACAACAACCATACGACAAAGGTAGACTGTCTCTACAATCAGCTGTCTATAAAACAAACAACAACCATACGACAAAGGTAGACTGTCTCTACAATCAGCTGTCTATAAAACAAACAACAACCATACGACAAAGGTAGACTGTCTCTACAATCAGCTGTCTATAAAACAAACAACAACCATACGACAAAGGTAGACTGTCTCTACAATCAGCTATCTATAAAACAAACAACAACCATACGACAAAGGTAGACTGTCTCTACAATCAGCTGTCTATAAAACAAACAACAACCATACGACAAAGGTAGACTGTCTCTACAATCAGCTGTCTATAAATCAAACAACAACCATACGACAAAGGTAGACTGTGTCTACAATCAGTTGTCTATAAAACAAACAACAACCATACGACAAAGGTAGACTGTCTCTACAATCAGCTGTCTATAAAACAAACAACAACCATACGACAAAGGTAGACTGTCTCTACAATCAGCTGTCTATAACGCAAACAACAACCATACGACAAAGGTGGACTCTCTCTACAATCAGTTGTCTATAAAACAAACAACAACCATACGACAAAGGTAGACTGTCTCTACAATCAGCTGTCTATAAAATAAACAACAACCATACGACAAAGGTAGACTGTCTCTACAATCAGCTGTCTATAAAACAAACAACAACCATACGACAAAGGTAGACTGTCTCTACAATCAGTTGTCTATAAAACAAACAACAACCATACGACAAAGGTAGACTATCTCTACAATCAGCTGTCTATAAAACAAACAACAACCATACGACAAAGGTAGACTGTCTCTACAATCAGCTGTCTATAAAACAAACAACAACCATACGACAAAGGTAGACTGTCTCTACAATCAGCTGTCTATAAAACAAACAACAACCATACGACAAAGGTAGACTGTCTCTACAATCAGTTGTCTATATAACAAACAACAACCATACGACAAAGGTAGACTGTCTCTACAATCAGCTGTCTATAAAACAAACAACAACCATACGACAAAGGTAGACTGTCTCTACAATCAGCTGTCTATAAAACAAACAACAACCATACGACAAAGGTAGACTGTCTCTACAATCAGCTGTCTATAAAACAAACAACAACCATACAACAAAGGTAAACTGTCTCTACAATCAACTGTCTATAAAACAAACAACAACCATACGACAAAGGTAGACTGTCTCTACAATCAGCTGTCTATAAAACAAACAACAACCATACGAAAAAGGTAGACTGTCTCTACAATCAGCTGTCTATAAAACAAACAACAACCATACGATAAAGGTAGACTGTCTCTACAATCAGCTGTCTATAAAATAAACAACAACCATACGACAAAGGTAGACTGTCTCTACAATCAGCTGTCTATAAAACAAACAACAACCATACGTCAAAGGTAGACTGTCTCTACAATCAGCTGTCTATAAAACAAACAACAACCATACGACAAAGGTAGACTGTCTCTACAATCAGCTGTCTATAAAACAAACAACAACCATACGACAAAGGTAGACTGTCTCTACAATCAGTTGTCTATAAAACAAACAACAACCATACGACAAAGGTAGACTGTCTCTACAATCAGCTGTCTATAAAACAAACAACAACCATACGACAAAGGTAGACTGTCTCTACAATCAGCTGTCTATAAAACAAACAACAACCATACGACAAAGGTAGACTGTCTCTACAATCAGCTGTCTATAAAACAAACAACAACCATACGACAAAGGTAGACTGTCTCTACAATCAGCTGTCTATAAAACAAACAACAACCATACGACAAAGGTAGACTGTCTCTACAATCAGCTGTCTATAAAACAAACAACAACCATACGACAAAGGTAGACTGTCTCTACAATCAGCTGTCTATAAATCAAACAACAACCATACGACAAAGGTAGACTGTCTCTACAATCAGCTGTCTATAAAACAAACAACAACCATACGACAAAGGTAGACTGTCTCTACAATCAGCTGTCTATAAAACAAACAACAACCATACAACAAAGGTAAACTGTCTCTACAATCAGCTGTCTATAAAACAAACAACAACCATACGACAAAGGTAGACTGTCTCTACAATCAGCTGTCTATAAAACAAACAACAACCATACGACAAAGGTAGACTGTCTCTACAATCAGCTGTCTATAAAACAAACAACAACCATACGACAAAGGTAGACTGTCTCTACAATCAGTTGTCTATAAAACAAACAACAACCATACGACAAAGGTAGACTGTCTCTACAATCAGTTGTCTATAAAACAAACAACAACCATACGACAAAGGTAGACTGTCTCTACAATCAGCTGTCTATAAAACAAACAACAACCATACGACAAAGGTAGACTGTCTCTACAATCAGCTGTCTATAAAATAAACAACAACCATACGACAAAGGTAGACTGTCTCTACAATCAGCTGTCTATAAAACAAACAACAACCATACGACAAAGGTAGACTGTCTCTACAATCAGTTGTCTATAAAACAAACAACAACCATACGACAAAGGTAGACTGTCTCTACAATCAGCTGTCTATAAAACAAACAACAACCATACGTCAAAGGTAGACTGTCTCTACAATCAGCTGTCTATAAAACAAACAACAACCATACGACAAAGGTAGACTGTGTCTACAATCAGCTGTCTATAAAACAAACAACAACCATACGACAAAGGTAGACTGTCTCTACAATCAGCTGTCTATAAAACAAACAACAACCATACGACAAAGGTAGACTGTCTCTACAATCAGCTGTCTATAAAACAAACAACAACCATACAACAAAGGTAAACTGTCTCTACAATCAGCTGTCTATAAAACAAACAACAACCATACGACAAAGGTAGACTGTCTCTACAATCAGCTGTCTATAAAACAAACAACAACCATACGACAAAGGTAGACTGTCTCTACAATCAGCTGTCTATAAAACAAACAACAACCATACGACAAAGGTAGACTGTCTCTACAATCAGTTGTCTATAAAACAAACAACAACCATACGACAAAGGTAGACTGTCTCTACAATCAGTTGTCTATAAAACAAACAACAACCATACGACAAAGGTAGACTGTCTCTACAATCAGCTGTCTATAAAACAAACAACAACCATACGACAAAGGTAGACTGTCTCTACAATCAGCTGTCTATAAAATAAACAACAACCATACGACAAAGGTAGACTGTCTCTACAATCAGCTGTCTATAAAACAAACAACAACCATACGACAAAGGTAGACTGTCTCTACAATCAGTTGTCTATAAAACAAACAACAACCATACGACAAAGGTAGACTGTCTCTACAATCAGCTGTCTATAAAACAAACAACAACCATACGTCAAAGGTAGACTGTCTCTACAATCAGCTGTCTATAAAACAAACAACAACCATACGACAAAGGTAGATTGTCTCTACAATCAGTTGTCTATAAAACAAACAACAACCATACGACAAAGGTAGACTGTCTCTACAATCGGCTGTCTATAAAACAAACAACAACCATACGACAAAGGTAGACTGTCTCTACAATCAGCTGTCTATAAAACAAACAACAACCATACGACAAAGGTAGACTGTCTCTACAATCAGCTGTCTATAAAACAAACAACAACCATACGACAAAGGTAGACTGTCCCTACAATCAGCTGTCTATAAAACAAACAACAACCATACGACAAAGGTAGACTGTCTCTACAATCAGCTGTCTATAGAACAAACAACAACCATACGACAAAGGTAGACTGTCTCTACAATCAGCTGTCTATAAATCAAACAACAACCATACGACAAAGGTAGACTGTGTCTACAATCAGCTGTCTATAAAACAAACAACAACCATACGACAAAGGTAGACTGTCTCTACAATCAGCTGTCTATAAAACAAACAACAACCATACGACAAAGGTAGACTGTCTCTACAATCAGCTGTCTATAACGCAAACAACACCCTTACGACAAAGGTGGACTCTCTCTACAATCAGTTGTCTATAAAACAAACAACAACCATACGACAAAGGTAGACTGTCTCTACAATCAGTTGTCTATAAAACAAACAACAACCATACGACAAAGGTAGACTGTCTCTACAATCAGCTGTCTATAAAACAAACAACAACCATACGACAAAGGTAGACTGTCTCTACAATCAGCTGTCTATAAAACAAACAACAACCATACGACAAAGGTAGACTGTCTCTACAATCAGCTGTCTATAAAACAAACAACAACCATACGACAAAGGTAGATTGTCTCTACAATCAGTTGTCTATAAAACAAACAACAACCATACGACAAAGGTAGACTGTCTCTACAATCAGCTGTCTATAAAACAAACAACAACCATACGACAAAGGTAGACTGTCTCTACAATCAGCTGTCTATAAAACAAACAACAACCATACGACAAAGGTAGACTGTCCCTACAATCAGCTGTCTATAAAACAAACAACAACCATACGACAAAGGTAGACTGTCTCTACAATCAGCTGTCTATAAAACAAACAACAACCATACGACAAAGGTAGACTGTCTCTACAATCAGCTGTCTATAAATCAAACAACAACCATACGACAAAGGTAGACTGTGTCTACAATCAGCTGTCTATAAAACAAACAACAACCATACGACAAAGGTAGACTGTCTCTACAATCAGCTGTCTATAACGCAAACAACAACCATACGACAAAGGTGGACTCTCTCTACAATCAGTTGTCTATAAAACAAACAACAACCATACGACAAAGGTAGACTGTCTCTACAATCAGTTGTCTATAAAACAAACAACAACCATACGACAAAGGTAGACTGTCTCTACAATCAGCTATCTATAAAACAAACAACAACCATACGACAAAGGTAGACTGTCTCTACAATCAGCTGTCTATAAAACAAACAACAACCATACGACAAAGGTAGACTGTCTCTACAATCAGCTGTCTATAAAATAAACAACAACCATACGACAAAGGTAGACTGTCTCTACAATCAGCTGTCTATAAAACAAACAACAACCATACGACAAAGGTAGACTGTCTCTACAATCAGCTGTCTATAAAACAAACAACAACCATACAACAAAGGTAAACTGTCTCTACAATCAGCTGTCTATAAAACAAACAACAACCATACGACAAAGGTAGACTGTCTCTACAATCAGCTGTCTATAAAACAAACAACAACCATACGATAAAGGTAGACTGTCTCTACAATCAGCTGTCTATAAAACAAACAACAACCATACGATAAAGGTAGACTGTCTCTACAATCACCATACGACAAAGGTAGACTGTCTCTACAATCAGCTGTCTATAAAACAAACAACAACCATACGACAAAGGTAGACTGTCTCTACAATCAGCTGTCTATAAAACAAACAACAACCATACGACAAAGGTAGACTGTCTCTACAATCAGTTGTCTATAAAACAAACAACAACCATACGACAAAGGTAGACTGTCTCTACAATCAGCTGTCTATAAAACAAACAACAACCATACGACAAAGGTAGACTGTCTCTACAATCAGCTGTCTATAAATCAAACAACAACCATACGACAGAGGTAGACTGTCGCTACAATCAGCTGTCTATAAAACAAACAACAACCATACGACAAAGGTAGACTGTCTCTACAATCAGCTATCTATAAAATAAACAACAACCATACGACAAAGGTAGACTGTCTCTACAATCAGCTGTCTATAAAACAAACAACAACCATACGACAAACGTAGACTGTCTCTACAATCAGCTGTCTATAAAACAAACAACAACCATACGACAAAGGTAGACTGTCTCTACAATCATTTGTCTATAAAACAAACAACAACCATACGACAAAGGTAGACTGTCTCTACAATTACTTGTCTATAAAACAAACAACAACCATACGACAAAGGTAGACTGTCTCTACAATCAGCTGTCTATAAAACAAACAACAACCATACGACAAAGGTAGACTGTCTCTACAATCAGCTGTCTATAAATCAAACAACAACCATACCACATTTGTTTCATCCTGCGTAAAACACACGATTCAACAACATTTTATTATTTATTATTGTCGATCTAAGAGTTTCTGTTACATGGTTTAGTTAATAGTGCATCATCAAAGGTAAACTTGAGACAGTAAAATGATCAATGTACATGTATATGGTATTATTTTTAAATAATCTCTAAAAAATTATAACACACAAACAACCTTGTAATTAGTATCACAGGGTTGTAATTTACTCGACTGATGACTTATATCTTATAATTTATCTCTGTCTGTATCAGTTACAGGTCTGGTTAAAAAAAAAAGAAAAAAAGAAAAAAATAAAGAAAGAACATCGTAACATGACACACAGCAAAGTGTAAGGACGAATGCATGGAGAAAATCCAAATAATGTCCATATCAAAAGTCAAAGCTTGTCCGGATAAATAGATATATAGAAAACCAAATATAGCACGGATCAGAAGATAAATGTTCGGTCAAGGCAGAAGTATAAATGGAAGAAAACAGATTACTACGCAGAGAAATAGACACGACTGGTTATGGGAAAAAGTAGATATCTAATTTAGTGCGCACGACGCGTTTCTGGAATAAACTTCATCATGTACGCTCAAAGTCAAAATATTTGAAAGCCAAATAATTTCAAGTCTTTGGGGGCAAGAAAATCAAAGGGCCTACACATGATAGCCAAGTCAGCTAAGGTCATCTATGGCTGAGGGAGGAGAACCTTTGTTATAATAATAATAACAGGATTTATGTGAAATAGAATACAGAGCAATATATCGGTCTGGTCAAGGTGGGAAAATATATGAATCCGAATGTAAATATCATCCGAAGCAATCAGCAAGAATGGACGGCACAACATTAAATGGAGGGGAATCAAACATCACACTGGTCTGGGTGTATTCTGTGTAGAACCTAACATCACACTGGTCTGGATGTATACTGTGTACAACCAAATATCACACTGGCCTGGATGTATTCTGTGTAGAACCTAACATCACACTGGTCTGGATGTATACTGTGTACAGCCAAGCATCACACTGGTCTGGATGTATTCTGTGTAGAACCTAACATCACACTGGTCTGGATGTATTCTGTGTATAACCAAACATCACACTGGTCTGGATGTATTCTGTGTATAACCAAACATCACACTGGTCTGGATGTATACTGTGTACAACCAAACATCACACTGGTCTGGATGTATTCTGTGTAGAACCTAACATCAAACTGGTCTGGATGTATACTGTGTACAACCAAACATCACACTGGCCTGGATGTATTCTGTGTAGAACCAAGCATCACACTGGTCTGGGTGTATTCTGTGTATAACCAAACATCACACTGGTCTGGATGTATTCTGTGTAAATCCAAGCATCACACTGGTCTGGATGTATTCTGTGTAGAACCTAACATCACACTGGTCTGGATGTATTCTGTGTAGAATCAAACATCACACTGGTCTGGATGTATTCTGTGTATTTCCTACTTGGTTGAAAAATGCAACTACAAAAAACTTACTCTCCTGGGTAAGTACACACACTTCAATTAAACTGACTCCTGGGTAGGTACACACACTTCAATTAAACTGACTCCTGGGTAGGTACACACACTTCAATTAAACTGACTCCTGGGTAGGTACACACACTTCAATTAAACTCACTCTCCTGGGTAGGTACACACACTTCAATTAAACTGACTCCTGGGTAGGTACACACACTTCAATTAAACTCACTCTCCTGGGTAGGTACACACACTTCAATTAAACTCACTCTCCTGGGTAGGTACACACACTTCAATTAATCTCACTCTCCTGGGTAGGTACACACACTTCAATTAAACTCACTCTCCTAGGTAGGTACACACACTTCAATTAAACTCACTCTCCTGAGTAGGTACACACACTTCAATTAAACTCACTCTCTTGGGTAGGTACACACATTTCAATTAAACTGACTCTCCTGGGTAGGTACACACACTTCAATTAAACTGATTCTCCTAGGTAGGTACACACACTTCAATTAAACTGACTCTCCTGGGTAGGTACACACACTTCAATTAAACTGACTCTCCTAGGTAGGTACACACACTTCAATTAAGCTGACTCTCCTCGGTAGGTACACACACTTCAATTAAACTGACTCTCCTGGGCAGGTACTAACACTTCAATTAAATTGACTCTCCTGGGTAGGTACACACACTTCAATTAAACTGACTCTCTTGGGTAGGTACACACACTTCAATTAAACTGACTCTCCTGGGTAGGTACACACACTTCAATTAAGCTGACTCTCCTGGGTAGGTACATACGCTTCAATTAAACTCACTCTCTCCTGGGTAGGTACACACACTTCAATTAAACTGACTCTCCTGTGTAAGTACACACACTTCAATTTAACTCACTCTCCTGGGTAGGTACAAACACTTCAATTAAACTGACTCTCCTGAGTAGGTACACATACTTCAATTAAACTGACTCTCCTGGGTAGGTACACACACTTCAATTAAACTGACTCTCTTGGGTAGGTAAACACACTTCAATTAAACTGACTCTCCTGGGTAGGTACACACACTTCAATTAAACTCACTCTCCTGGGTAGGTACAAACACTTCAATTAAACTGACTCTCCTGATTAGGTACACATACTTCAATTAAACTGACTCTCCTGGGTAGGTACAAACACTTCAATTAAACTGACTCTCCTGGGTAGGTACACACACTTCAATTAAACTGACTCTCCTAGGTAGGTACACACACTTCAATTAAACTCACTCTCCTGGGTAGGTACAAACACTTCAATTAAACTGACTCTCCTGAGTAGGTACACATACTTCAATTAAACTGACTCTCCTGGGTAGGTACACACACTTCAATTAAACTGACTCTCTTGGGTAGGTACACATACTTCAATTAAACTGACTCCTGGGTAGGTACACACACTTCAATTAAACTGACTCTCCTGGGTAGGTGCACAAACTTCAATTAAATTGACTCTCCTGGGAAGGTACACACACGTCAATTAAACTGACTCTCCTGGGTAGGTACAAACACTTCAATTAAACTGACTCTCCTGAGTAGGTACACATACTTCAATTAAACTGACTCTCCTGGGTAGGTACACACACTTCAATTAAACTGACTCTCTTGGGTAGGTACACACACGTCAATTAAACTGACTCTCCTGGGTAGGTACACACACTTCAAATAAACTGATTCTCCTTGGTAGGTATACACACTTCAATTAAACTGACTCTCCTGAGTAGGTACACACACTTCAATTAAACTGATTCTCCTGGGTAGGTACACACACTTCAATTAAACTGACTCTCCTGGGTAGGTACGCACACTTCAATTAAACTCACTCTCCTGGGTAGGTACACACACTTCAATTAAACTCATTCTCCTAGGTAGGTACACACACTTCAATTAAACTGACTCTCCTGGGTAGGTACACACACTTCAATTAAACTGACTCTCCTGGGTAGGTACACACACTTCAATTAAACTGACTCTCCTGGGAAGGTACACACACTTCAATTAAACTGACTCTCCTGGGTAGGTACACACACTTCAATTAAACTCACTCTCCTGGGTAGGTACACACACTTCAATTAAACTGACTCTCCTAGGTAGGTACACACACTTCAATTAAACTCACTCTCCTGGGTAGGTACAAACACTTCAATTAAACTGACTCTCCTGAGTAGGTACACATACTTCAATTAAACTGACTCTCCTGGGTAGGTACACACACTTCAATTAAACTGACTCTCCTGGGTAGGTACACACACTTCAAATAAACTGATTCTCCTTGGTAGGTATACACACTTCAATTAAACTGACTCTCCTGGGTGGGTACAAACACTTCAATTAAACTGATTCTCCTGGGTATGTACACACACTTCAATTAAACTGACTCACCTGGGTAGGTACACACACTTCAATTAAACTGACTCTCCTGGGTAGGTACACACACTTCAATTAAACTCACTCTCCTGGGTAGGTACACACACTTCAATTAAACTCACTCTCCTGGGTAGGTACACACACTTCAATTAAACTGACTCTCTTGGGAAGGTACACACACTTCAATTAAACTGACTCTCCTGGGTAGGTACACACACTTCAATTAAACTGACTCTCTTGGGTAGGTACACACACTTTAATTAAACTGACTCCTGGGTAGGTACACACACTTCAATTAAACTGACTCTCCTGGGTAGGTACACACACTTCAATTAAACTGACTCTCCTGGGAAGGTACACACACTTCAATTAAACTGACTCCTGGGTAGGTACACACACTTCAATTAAACTGACTCCTGGGTAGGTACACACACTTCAATTAAACTGACTCCTGGGTAGGTACACACACTTCAATTAAACTCACTCTCCTGGGTAGGTACACACACTTCAATTAAACTGACTCCTGGGTAGGTACACACACTTCAATTAAACTCACTCTCCTGGGTAGGTACACACACTTCAATTAAACTCACTCTCCTGAGTAGGTACACACACTTCAATTAATCTCACTCTCCTGGGTAGGTACACACACTTTAATTAAACTCACTCTCCTAGGTAGGTACACACACTTCAATTAAACTCACTCTCCTGAGTAGGTACACACACTTCAATTAAACTCACTCTCTTGGGTAGGTACACACATTTCAATTAAACTGACTCTCCTGGGTAGGTACACACACTTCAATTAAACTGATTCTCCTAGGTAGGTACACACACTTCAATTAAACTGACTCTCCTGGGTAGGTACACACACTTCAATTAAACTGACTCTCCTAGGTAGGTACACACACTTCAATTAAGCTGACTCTCCTCGGTAGGTACACACACTTCAATTAAACTGACTCTCCTGGGCAGGTACTAACACTTCAATTAAATTGACTCTCCTGGGTAGGTACACACACTTCAATTAAACTGACTCTCTTGAGTAGGTACACACACTTCAATTAAACTGACTCTCCTGGGTAGGTACACACACTTCAATTAAGCTGACTCTCCTGGGTAGGTACATACGCTTCAATTAAACTCACTCTCTCCTGAGTAGGTACACACACTTCAATTAAACTGACTCTCCTGTGTAAGTACACACACTTCAATTTAACTCACTCTCCTGGGTAGGTACAAACACTTCAATTAAACTGACTCTCCTGAGTAGGTACACATACTTCAATTAAACTGACTCTCCTGGGTAGGTACACACACTTCAATTAAACTGACTCTCTTGGGTAGGTAAACACACTTCAATTAAACTGACTCTCCTGGGTAGGTACACACACTTCAATTAAACTCACTCTCCTGGGTAGGTACAAACACTTCAATTAAACTGACTCTCCTGAGTAGGTACACATACTTCAATTAAACTGACTCTCCTGGGTAGGTACAAACACTTCAATTAAACTGACTCTCCTGGGTAGGTACACACACTTCAATTAAACTGACTCTCCTAGGTAGGTACACACACTTCAATTAAACTCACTCTCCTGGGTAGGTACAAACACTTCAATTAAACTGACTCTCCTGAGTAGGTACACATACTTCAATTAAACTGACTCTCCTGGGTAGGTACACACACTTCAATTAAACTGACTCTCTTGGGTAGGTACACATACTTCAATTAAACTGACTCCTGGGTAGGTACACACACTTCAATTAAACTGACTCTCCTGGGTAGGTGCACAAACTTCAATTAAATTGACTCTCCTGGGAAGGTACACACACGTCAATTAAACTGACTCTCCTGGGTAGGTACAAACACTTCAATTAAACTGACTCTCCTGAGTAGGTACACATACTTCAATTAAACTGACTCTCCTGGGTAGGTACACACACTTCAATTAAACTGACTCTCTTGGGTAGGTACACACACGTCAATTAAACTGACTCTCATGGGTAGGTACACACACTTCAAATAAACTGATTCTCCTTGGTAGGTATACACACTTCAATTAAACTGACTCTCCTGAGTAGGTACACACACTTCAATTAAACTGATTCTCCTGGGTAGGTACACACACTTCAATTAAACTGACTCTCCTGGGTAGGTACGCACACTTCAATTAAACTCACTCTCCTGGGAAGGTACACACACTTCAATTAAACTCATTCTACTAGGTAGGTACACACACTTCAATTAAACTGACTCTCCTGGGTAGGTACACACACTTCAATTAAACTGACTCTCCTGGGTAGGTACACACACTTCAATTAAACTGACTCTCCTGGGAAGGTACACACACTTCAATTAAACTGACTCTCCTGGGTAGGTACACACACTTCAATTAAACTCACTCTCCTGGGTAGGTACACACACTTCAATTAAACTGACTCTCCTAGGTAGGTACACACACTTCAATTAAACTCACTCTCCTGGGTAGGTACAAACACTTCAATTAAACTGACTCTCCTGAGTAGGTACACATACTTCAATTAAACTGACTCTCCTGGGTAGGTACACACACTTCAATTAAACTGACTCTCCTGGGTAGGTACACACACTTCAAATAAACTGATTCTCCTTGGTAGGTATACACACTTCAATTAAACTGACTCTCCTGGGTGGGTACAAACACTTCAATTAAACTGATTCTCCTGGGTAGGTACACACACTTCAATTAAACTGACTCACCTGGGTAGGTACACACACTTCAATTAAACTCACTCTCCTGGGTAGGTACACACACTTCAATTAAACTCACTCTCCTGGATAGGTACACACACTTCAATTAAACTCACTCTCCTGGGTAGGTACACACACTTCAATTAAACTGACTCTCCTGGGAAGGTACACACACTTCAATTAAACTGACTCTCCTGGGTAGGTACACACACTTCAATTAAACTGACTCTCTTGGGTAGGTACACACACTTTAATTAAACTGACTCCTGGGTAGGTACACACACTTCAATTAAACTGACTCTCCTGGGTAGGTACACACACTTCAATTAAACTGACTCTCCTGGGAAGGTACACACACTTCAATTAAACTGACTCTCCTGGGTAGATTCACACACTTCAATTAAACTGACTCTCCTGAGTAGGTACACACACTTCAATTAAATTCACTCTCCTGGGAAGGTACACACACTTCAATTAAACTGACTCTCCTAGGTAGGTACACATACTTCAATTAAACTGATTCTCCTGGATAGGTACACACACTTCAATTAAACTGACTCTCTCCTGAGTAGGTACACACACTTCAATTAAACTGACTCTCCTGAGTAGGTACACACACTTCAATTAACCTCACTCTCCTTGGTAGGTACAAACACTTCAATTAAACTGACTCTCCTGAGTAGGTACACATACTTCAATTAAACTGACTCTCCTGGGTAGGTACACACACTTCAATTAAACTGACTCTCCTGGGTAGGTACACACACTTCAATTAAACTGACTCTCTTGGATAGGTACACACACTTTATTTAAACTGACTCCTGGGTAGATTCACACACTTCAATTAAACTGACTCTCCTGGGTAGGTACACACACTTCAATTAAACTCACTGTCCTGGGAGGGTACACACACTTCAATTAAACTGACTCTCCTGGGTAGGTACACACACTTCAATTAAACTCACTCTCCTGGGTAGGTACACACACTTCAATTAAACTGACTCTCCTGGGTAGGTACACACACTTCAATTAAACTGACTATCCTGGCTAGGTACACACACTTCAATTAAACTGACTCTCCTATGTAGGTACACACACTTCAATTAAACTGACTCTCCTGGGTAGGTACACACACTTCAATTAAACTGACTCTCCTAGGTAGGTACACACACTTCAATTAAACTGACTCTCCTCGGTAGGTACACACACTTCAATTAAACTGACTCTCCTGGGCAGGTAATAACACTTCAATTAAACTGACTCTCCTGGGTAGGTACACATACTTCAATTAAACTGACTCTCTTGGGTAGGTACACACACTTCAATTAAACTGACTCTCCTGGGTAGGTACACACACTTTAATTAAACTGACTCTCCTGGGTAGGTACACACACTTCAATTAAACTGACTCCCCTGGGTAGGTACACACACTTCAATTAAGCTGACTCTTCTGGGTAGGTACATACGCTTCAATTAAACTCACTCTCTCCTGAGTAGGTACACACACTTCAATTAAACTGACTCTCCTGGGTAGGTACAAACACTTCAATTAAACTGACTCTCCTGAGAAGGTACACACACTTCAATTAAACTGACTCTCTTGGGTAGGTAAACACACTTCAATTAAACTGACTCTCCTGGGTAGGTACACACACTTCAATTAAACTCACTCTCTCCTGAGTAGGTACACACACTTCAATTAAACTGACTCTCCTGGGTAAGTACACACACTTCAATTAAACTCACTCTCCTGTGTAGGTACAAACACTTCAATTAAACTGACTCTCCTGAGTAGGTACACATACTTCAATTAAACTGACTCTCCTGGGTAGGTACACACACTTCAAATAAACTGATTCTCCTTGGTAGGTATACACACTTCAATTAAACTGACTCTCCTGGGTGGGTACAAACACTTCAATTAAACTGATTCTCCTGGGTAGGTACACACACTTCAATTAAACTGACTCACCTGGGTAGGTACACACACTTCAATTAAACTCACTCTCCTGGGTAGGTACACACACTTCAATTAAACTCACTCTCCTGGGTAGGTACACACACTTCAATTAAACTCACTCTCCTGGGTAGGTACACACACTTCAATTAAACTGACTCTCCTGGGAAGGTACACACACTTCAATTAAACTGACTCTCCTGGGTAGGTACACACACTTCAATTAAACTGACTCTCTTGGGTAGGTACACACACTTTAATTAAACTGACTCCTGGGTAGGTACACACACTTCAATTAAACTGACTCTCCTGGGTAGGTACACACACTTCAATTAAACTGACTCTCCTGGGAAGGTACACACACTTCAATTAAACTGACTCTCCTGGGTAGATTCACACACTTCAATTAAACTGACTCTCCTGAGTAGGTACACACACTTCAATTAAATTCACTCTCCTGGGAAGGTACACACACTTCAATTAAACTGACTCTCCTGGGTAGGTACACATACTTCAATTAAACTGATTCTCCTGGATAGGTACACACACTTCAATTAAACTGACTCTCTCCTGAGTAGGTACACACACTTCAATTAAACTGACTCTCCTGAGTAGGTACACACACTTCAATTAACCTCACTCTCCTTGGTAGGTACAAACACTTCAATTAAACTGACTCTCCTGAGTAGGTACACATACTTCAATTAAACTGACTCTCCTGGGTAGGTACACACACTTCAATTAAACTGACTCTCCTGGGTAGGTACACACACTTCAATTAAACTGACTCTCTTGGGTAGGTACACACACTTTATTTAAACTGACTCCTGGGTAGATTCACACACTTCAATTAAACTGACTCTCCTGGGTAGGTACACACACTTCAATTAAACTCACTGTCCTGGGAGGGTACACACACTTCAATTAAACTGACTCTCCTGGGTAGGTACACACACTTCAATTAAACTCACTCTCCTGGGTAGGTACACACACTTCAATTAAACTGACTCTCCTGGGTAGGTACACACACTTCAATTAAACTGACTATCCTGGCTAGGTACACACACTTCAATTAAACTGACTCTCCTATGTAGGTACACACACTTCAATAAAACTGACTCTCCTGGGTAGGTACACACACTTCAATTAAACTGACTCTCCTAGGTAGGTACACACACTTCAATTAAACTGACTCTCCTCGGTAGGTACACACACTTCAATTAAACTGACTCTCCTGGGCAGGTAATAACACTTCAATTAAACTGACTCTCCTGGGTAGGTACACATACTTCAATTAAACTGACTCTCTTGGGTAGGTACACACACTTCAATTAAACTGACTCTCCTGGGTAGGTACACACACTTTAATTAAACTGACTCTCCTGGGTAGGTACACACACTTCAATTAAACTGACTCCCCTGGGTAGGTACACACACTTCAATTAAGCTGACTCTTCTGGGTAGGTACATACGCTTCAATTAAACTCACTCTCTCCTGAGTAGGTACACACACTTCAATTAAACTGACTCTCCTGGGTAGGTACAAACACTTCAATTAAACTGACTCTCCTGAGAAGGTACACACACTTCAATTAAACTGACTCTCTTGGGTAGGTAAACACACTTCAATTAAACTGACTCTCCTGGGTAGGTACACACACTTCAATTAAACTCACTCTCTCCTGAGTAGGTACACACACTTCAATTAAACTGACTCTCCTGGGTAAGTACACACACTTCAATTAAACTCACTCTCCTGTGTAGGTACAAACACTTCAATTAAACTGACTCTCCTGAGTAGGTACACATACTTCAATTAAACTGACTCTCCTGGGTAGGTACAAACACTTCAATTAAACTGACTCTCCTGAGTAGGTACACACACTTCAATTAAACTGACTCTCTTGGGTAGGTAAACACACTTCAATTAAACTGACTCTCCTGGGTAGGTACACACACTGCAATTAAACTCACTCTCTCCTGAGTAGGTACACACACTTCAATTAAACTGACTCTCCTGGGTAAGTACACACACTTCAATTAAACTCACTCTCCTGTGTAGGTACAAACACTTCAATTAAACTGACTCTCCTGAGTAGGTACACATACTTCAATTAAACTGACTCTCCTGGGTAGGTACACACACTTCAATTAAACTGACTCTCTTGGGTAGGTAAACACACTTCAATTAAACTGACTCTCCTGGGTAGGTACACACACTTCAATTAAACTCACTCTCCTGGGTAGGTACAAACACTTCAATTAAACTGACTCTCCTGAGTAGGTACACATACTTCAATTAAACTGACTCTCCTGGGTAGGTACACACACTTCAATTAAACTGACTCTCTTGGGTAGGTACACACACTTCAATTAAATTGACTCTCCTGGGTAGGTACACACACTTCAATTAAGCTGACTCTCCTGGGTAGGTACATACGCTTCAATTAAACTCACTCTCTCCTGAGTAGGTACACACACTTCAATTAAACTGACTCTCCTGTGTAAGTACACACACTTCAATTAAACTCACTCTCCTGGGTAGGTACAAACACTTCAATTAAACTGACTCTCCTGAGTAGGTACACATACTTCAATTAAACTGACTCTCCTGGGTAGGTACACACACTTCAATTAAACTGACTCTCTTGGGTAGGTAAACACACTTCAATTAAACTGACTCTCCTGGGTAGGTACACACACTTCAATTAAACTCACTCTCCTGGGTAGGTACAAACACTTCAATTAAACTGACTCTCCTGAGTAGGTACACATACTTCAATTAAACTGACTCTCCTGGGTAGGTACACACACTTCAATTAAACTGACTCTCCTGGGTAGGTACACACACTTCAATTAAACTGACTCTCCTAGGTAGGTACACACACTTCAATTAAACTCACTCTCCTGGGTAGGTACAAACACTTCAATTAAACTGACTCTCCTGAGTAGGTACACATACTTCAATTAAACTGACTCTCCTGGGTAGGTACACACACTTCAATTAAACTGACTCTCTTGGGTAGGTACACACACTTTATTTAAACTGACTCCTGGGTAGATTCACACACTTCAATTAAACTGACTCTCCTGGGTAGGTACACACACTTCAATTAAACTCACTGTCCTGGGAGGGTACACACACTTCAATTAAACTGACTCTCCTGGGTAGGTACACACACTTCAATTAAACTGACTCTCCTGGGTAGGTACACACACTTCAATTAAACTGACTCTCCTGGGTAGGTACACACACTTCAATTAAACTGACTATCCTGGCTAGGTACACACACTTCAATTAAACTGACTCTCCTATGTAGGTACAGACACTTCAATTAAACTGACTCTCCTGGGTAGGTACACACACTTCAATTAAACTGACTCTCCTAGGTAGGTACACACACTTCAATTAAACTGACTCTCCTGGGCAGGTAAACACTTCAATTAAACTGACTCTCCTGGGTAGGTACACATACTTCAATTAAACTGACTCTCTTGGGTAGGTACACACACTTCAATTAAACTGACTCTCCTGGGTAGGTACACACACTTTAATTAAACTGACTCTCCTGGGTAGGTACACACACTTCAATTAAACTGACTCCCCTGGGTAGGTACACACACTTCAATTAAGCTGACTCTTCTGGGTAGGTACATACGCTTCAATTAAACTCACTCTCTCCTGAGTAGGTACACACACTTCAATTAAACTGACTCTCCTGGGTAGGTACAAACACTTCAATTAAACTGACTCTCCTGAGAAGGTACACACACTTCAATTAAACTGACTCTCTTGGGTAGGTAAACACACTTCAATTAAACTGACTCTCCTGGGTAGGTACACACACTTCAATTAAACTCACTCTCCTGGGTAGGTACACACACTTCAATTAAACTGACTCTCCTAGGTAGGTACACACACTTCAATTAAACTCACTCTCCTGGGTAGGTACAAACACTTCAATTAAACTGACTCTCCTGAGTAGGTACACATACTTCAATTAAACTGACTCTCCTGGGTAGGTACACACACTTCAATTAAACTGACTCTCCTGGGTAGGTACACACACTTCAAATAAACTGATTCTCCTTGGTAGGTATACACACTTCAATTAAACTGACTCTCCTGGGTGGGTACACACACTTCAATTAAACTGATTCTCCTGGGTAGGTACACACACTTCAATTAAACTGACTCACCTGGGTAGGTACACACACTTCAATTAAACTCACTCTCCTGGGTAGGTACACACACTTCAATTAAACTCACTCTCCTGGGTAGGTACACACACTTCAATTAAACTCACTCTCCTGGGTAGGTACACACACTTCAATTAAACTGACTCTCCTGGGAAGGTACACACACTTCAATTAAACTGACTCTCCTGGGTAGGTACACACACTTCAATTAAACTGACTCTCTTGGGTAGGTACACACACTTTAATTAAACTGACTCCTGGGTAGGTACACACACTTCAATTAAACTGACTCTCCTGGGTAGGTACACACACTTCAATTAAACTGACTCTCCTGGGAAGGTACACACACTTCAATTAAACTGACTCTCCTGGGTAGATTCACACACTTCAATTAAACTGACTCTCCTGAGTAGGTACACAGACTTCAATTAAATTCACTCTCCTGGGAAGGTACACACACTTCAATTAAACTGACTCTCCTGGGTAGGTACACATACTTCAATTAAACTGATTCTCCTGGATAGGTACACACACTTCAATTAAACTGACTCTCTCCTGAATAGGTACACACACTTTAATTAAACTGACTCTCCTGAGTAGGTACACACACTTCAATTAACCTCACTCTCCTGTATAGGTACAAACACTTCAATTAAACTGACTCTCCTGAGTAGGTACACATACTTCAATTAAACTGACTCTCCTGGGTAGGTACACACACTTCAATTAAACTGACTCTCCTGGGTAGGTACACACACTTCAATTAAACTGACTCTCTTGGGTAGGTACACACACTTTATTTAAACTGACTCCTGGGTAGATTCACACACTTCAATTAAACTGACTCTCCTGGGTAGGTACACACACTTCAATTAAACTCACTGTCCTGGGAGGGTACACACACTTCAATTAAACTGACTCTCCTGGGTAGGTACACACACTTCAATTAAACTGACTCTCCTGGGTAGGTACACACACTTCAATTAAACTGACTCTCCTGGGTAGGTACACACACTTCAATTAAACTGACTATCCTGGCTAGGTACACACACTTCAATTAAACTGACTCTCCTATGTAGGTACAGACACTTCAATTAAACTGACTCTCCTGGGTAGGTACACACACTTCAATTAAACTGACTCTCCTAGGTAGGTACACACACTTCAATTAAACTGACTCTCCTGGGCAGGTACTAACACTTCAATTAAACTGACTCTCCTGGGTAGGTACACATACTTCAATTAAACTGACTCTCTTGGGTAGGTACACACACTTCAATTAAACTGACTCTCCTGGGTAGGTACACACACTTTAATTAAACTGACTCTCCTGGGTAGGTACACACACTTCAATTAAACTGACTCCCCTGGGTAGGTACACACACTTCAATTAAGCTGACTCTTCTGGGTAGGTACATACGCTTCAATTAAACTCACTCTCTCCTGAGTAGGTACACACACTTCAATTAAACTGACTCTCCTGGGTAGGTACAAACACTTCAATTAAACTGACTCTCCTGAGAAGGTACACACACTTCAATTAAACTGACTCTCTTGGGTAGGTAAACACACTTCAATTAAACTGACTCTCCTGGGTAGGTACACACACTTCAATTAAACTCACTCTCCTGGGTAGGTACACACACTTCAATTAAACTGACTCTCCTAGGTAGGTACACACACTTCAATTAAACTCACTCTCCTGGGTAGGTACAAACACTTCAATTAAACTGACTCTCCTGGGTAGGTACACACACTTCAATTAAACTGACTCTCCTGGGAAGGTACACACACTTCAATTAAACTGACTCTCCTGGGTAGGTACACACACTTCAATTAAACTGACTCTCTTGGGTAGGTACACACACTTTAATTAAACTGACTCCTGGGTAGGTACACACACTTCAATTAAACTGACTCTCCTGGGTAGGTGCACACACTTCAATTAAACTGACTCTCCTGGGAAGGTACACACACTTCAATTAAACTGACTCTCCTGGGTAGATTCACACACTTCAATTAAACTGACTCTCCTGAGTAGGTACACACACTTCAATTAAATTCACTCTCCTGGGAAGGTACACACACTTCAATTAAACTGACTCTCCTGGGTAGGTACACATACTTCAATTAAACTGATTCTCCTGGATAGGTACACACACTTCAATTAAACTGACTCTCTCCTGAATAGGTACACACACTTTAATTAAACTGACTCTCCTGAGTAGGTACACACACTTCAATTAACCTCACTCTCCTGTATAGGTACAAACACTTCAATTAAACTGACTCTCCTGAGTAGGTACACATACTTCAATTAAACTGACTCTCCTGGGTAGGTACACACACTTCAATTAAACTGACTCTCCTGGGTAGGTACACACACTTCAATTAAACTGACTCTCTTGGGTAGGTACACACACTTTATTTAAACTGACTCCTGGGTAGATTCACACACTTCAATTAAACTGACTCTCCTGGGTAGGTACACACACTTCAATTAAACTCACTGTCCTGGGAGGGTACACACACTTCAATTAAACTGACTCTCCTGGGTAGGTACACACACTTCAATTAAACTGACTCTCCTGGGTAGGTACACACACTTCAATTAAACTGACTCTCCTGGGTAGGTACACACACTTCAATTAAACTGACTATCCTGGCTAGGTACACACACTTCAATTAAACTGACTCTCCTATGTAGGTACAGACACTTCAATTAAACTGACTCTCCTGGGTAGGTACACACACTTCAATTAAACTGACTCTCCTAGGTAGGTACACACACTTCAATTAAACTGACTCTCCTGGGCAGGTACTAACACTTCAATTAAACTGACTCTCCTGGGTAGGTACACATACTTCAATTAAACTGACTCTCTTGGGTAGGTACACACACTTCAATTAAACTGCCTCTCCTGGGTAGGTACACACACTTTAATTAAACTGACTCTCCTGGGTAGGTACAAACACTTCAATTAAACTGACTCCCCTGGGTAGGTACACACACTTCAATTAAGCTGACTCTTCTGGGTAGGTACATACGCTTCAATTAAACTCACTCTCTCCTGAGTAGGTACACACACTTCAATTAAACTGACTCTCCTGGGTAGGTACAAACACTTCAATTAAACTGACTCTCCTGAGAAGGTACACACACTTCAATTAAACTGACTCTCTTGGGTAGGTAAACACACTTCAATTAAACTGACTCTCCTGGGTAGGTACACACACTTCAATTAAACTGACTCTCCTGGGTAAGTACACACACTTCAATTAAACTCACTCTCCTGTGTAGGTACAAACACTTCAATTAAACTGACTCTCCTGAGTAGGTACACATACTTCAATTAAACTGACTCTCCTGGGTAGGTACACACACTTCAATTAAACTCACTCTCCTGGGTAGGTACAAACACTTCAATTAAACTGACTCTCCTGAGTAGGTACACATACTTCAATTAAACTGACTCTCCTGGGTAGGTAAACACACTTCAATTAAACTGACTCTCCTGGGTAGGTACACACACCTCAATTAAACTCACTCTCCTGGGTAGGTACAAACACTTCAATTAAACTGACTTTCCTGAGTAGGTACACACACTTCAATTAAACTCACTCTCCTGTGTAGGTACAAACACTTCAATTAAACTGACTCTCCTGAGTAGGTACACATACTTCAATTAAACTGACTCTCCTGGGTAGGTACAAACACTTCAATTAAACTGACTCTCCTGAGTAGGTACACACACTTCAATTAAACTGACTCTCTTGGGTAGGTAAACACACTTCAATTAAACTGACTCTCCTGGGTAGGTACACACACTTCAATTAAACTCACTCTCTCCTGAGTAGGTACACACACTTCAATTAAACTGACTCTCCTGGGTAATTACACACACTTCAATTAAACTCACTCTCCTGTGTAGGTACAAACACTTCAATTAAACTGACTCTCCTGAGTAGGTACACATACTTCAATTAAACTGACTCTCCTGGGTAGGTACACACACTTCAATTAAACTGACTCTCTTGGGTAGGTAAACACACTTCAATTAAACTGACTCTCCTGGGTAGGTACACACACTTCAATTAAACTCACTCTCCTGGGTAGGTACAAACACTTCAATTAAACTGACTCTCCTGAGCAGGTACACATACTTCAATTAAACTGACTCTCCTGGGTAGGTACACACACTTCAATTAAACTCACTCTCCTGGGTAGGTACAAACACTTCAATTAAACTGACTCTCCTGGGTAGGTACACACACCTCAATTAAACTGACTCTCCTGGGTAGGTACAAACACTTCAATTAAACTGACTTTCCTGAGTAGGTACACATACTTCAATTAAACTGACTCTCCTGGGTAGGTACACACACTTCAATTAAACTGACTCTCCTGGGTAGGTACACACACTTCAATTAAACTGACTCTCCTGGGTAGGTACACACACCTCAATTAAACTCACTCTCCTGGGTAGGTACAAACACTTCAATTAAACTGACTCTCCTGAGTAGGTACACATACTTCAATTAAACTGACTCTCCTGGGTAGGTACACACACTTCAATTAAACTCACTCTCCTGGGTAGGTACAAACACTTCAATTAAACTGACTCTCCTGAGTAGGTACACATACTTCAATTAAACTGACTCTCCTGGGTAAGTAAACACACTTCAATTAAACTGACTCTCCTGGGTAGGTACACACACCTCAATTAAACTGACTCTCCTGAGAAGGTACACACACTTCAATTAAACTGACTCTCTTGGGTAGGTAAACACACTTCAATTAAACTGACTCTCCTGGGTAGGTACACACACTTCAATTAAACTCACTCTCTCCTGAGTAGGTACACACACTTCAATTAAACTGACTCTCCTGGGTAAATACACACACTTCAATTAAACTGACTCTCCTGAGTAGGTACACATACTTCAATTAAACTGACTCTCCTGTGTAGGTACAAACACTTCAATTAAACTGACTCTCCTGGGTAGGTACACACACCTCAATTAAACTGACTCTCCTGGGTAAATACACACACTTCAATTAAACTGACTCTCCTGGGTAGGTACACACACTTCAATTAAACTCACTCTCCTGGGTAGGTAAACACACTTCAATTAAACTCACTCTCCTGGGTAGGTACAAACAATTCAATTAAACTGACTCTCCTGAGTAGGTACACATACTCCAATTAAACTGACTCTCCTGGGTAGGTACACACACTTCAATTAAACTCACTCTCCTGGGTAGGTACAAACACTTCAATTAAACTGACTCTCCTGAGTAGGTACACATACTTCGATTAAACTGACTCTCCTGGGTAGGTAAACACACTTCAATTAAACTGACTCTCCTGGGTAGGTACACACACCTCAATTAAACTCACTCTCCTGGGTAGGTACAAACACTTCAATTAAACTGACTTTCCTGAGTATGTACACACACTTCAATTAAACTCACTCTCCTGTGTAGGTACAAAAACTTCAATTAAACTGACTCTCCTGAGTAGGTACACATACTTCAATTAAACTGACTCTCCTGGGTAGGTACAAACACTTCAATTAAACTGACTCTCCTGAGTAGGTACACACACTTCAATTAAACTGACTCTCTTGGGTAGGTAAACACACTTCAATTAAACTGACTCTCCTGGGTAGGTACACACACTTCAATTAAACTCACTCTCTCCTGAGCAGGTACACACACTTCAATTAAACTGACTCTCCTGGGTAAGTACACACACTTCAATTAAACTCACTCTCCTGTGTAAGTACAAACACTTCAATTAAACTGACTCTCCTGAGTAGGTACACATACTTCAATTAAACTGACTCTCCTGGGTAGGTACACACACTTCAATTAAACTGACTCTCTTGGGTAGGTAAACACACTTCAATTAAACTGACTCTCCTGGGTAGGTACACACACTTCAATTAAACTCACTCTCCTGGGTAGGTACAAACACTTCAATTAAACTGACTCTCCTGAGTAGGTACACATACTTCAATTAATCTGACTCTCCTGGGTAGGTACACACACTTCAATTAAACTCACTCTCATGGGTAGGTACAAACACTTCAATTAAACTCACTCTCCTGGGTAGGTACACACACCTCAATTAAACTGACTCTCCTGGGTAGGTACAAACACTTCAATTAAACTCACTCTCCTGGGTAGGTACAAACACTTCAATTAAACTGACTCTCCTGAGTAGGTACACATACTTCAATTAATCTGACTCTCCTGGGTAGGTACACACACTTCAATTAATCTGACTCTCCTGAGTAGGTACACATACTTCAATTAATCTGACTCTCCTGGGTAGGTACACACACTTCAATTAAACTCACTCTCCTGGGTAGGTACAAACACTTCAATTAAACTCACTCTCCTGGGTAGGTACACACACCTCAATTAAACTGACTCTCCTGGGTAGGTACAAACACTTCAATTAAACTGACTTTCCTGAGTAGGTACACATACTTCAATTAAACTGACTCTCCTGGGTAGGTACACACACTTCAATTAAACTGACTCTCCTGGGTAGGTACACACACTTCAATTAAACTGACTCTCCTGGGTAGGTACACACACCTCAATTAAACTCACTCTCCTGGGTAGGTACAAACACTTCAATTAAACTGACTTTCCTGAGTAGGTACACATACTTCAATTAAACTGACTCTCCTGGGTAGGTACACACACTTCAATTAAACTGACTCTCCTGGGTAGGTACACACACTTCAATTAAACTGACCCTCCTGGGTAGGTACATACACTTCAATTAAACTGACTCTCTTGGGTAGGTACACACACTTTAATTAAACTGACTCCTGGGTAGGTACACACACTTCAATTAAACTGACTCTCCTGGGTAGGTACACACACTTCAATTAAACTGACTCTCCTGGGAAGTTACACACACTTCAATTAAACTGACTCTCCTGGGTAGATTCACACACTTCAATTAAACTGACTCTCCTGGGTAGGTACACACACTTCAATTAATCTCACTCTCCTGGGAAGGTACACACACTTCAATTAAACTGACTCTCCTGGGTAGGTACAAACACTTCAATTAAACTGACTCTCCTGGGTAGGTAAACACACTTCAATTAAACTCACTCTCCTGGGTAGGTACACACACTTCAATTAAACTGACTATCCTGGCTAGGTACACACACTTCAATTAAACTCACTCTCCTAGGTAGGTACACACACTTCAATTAAACTGACTCTCCTGGGTAGGTACACACACTTCAATTAAACTGACTCTCCTAGGTAGGTACACACACTTCAATTAAACTGACTCTCCTCGGTAGGTACACACACTTCAATTAAACTGACTCTCCTGGGCAGGTACTAACACTGCAATTAAGCTGACTCTCCTGGGTAGGTAAACACACTTCAATTAAACTGACTCTCCTGGGTAGGTACACACACTTCAATTAAACTGACTCTCCTGGGTAGGTACACACACTTTGATTAAACTGACTCTCCTGGATGGGTACACACACTTCAATTAAACTGACTCTCCTGGGTAGGTACACACATTTCAATTAAGCTGACTCTCCTGGGTAGGTACATACGCTTCAATTAAACTCACTCTCTCCTGAGTAGGTACACACACTTCAATTAAACTGACTCTCCTGGGTAAGTACACACACTTCAATTAAACTCACTCTCCTGGGTAGGTACAAACACTTCAATTAAACTGACTCTCCTGAGTAGGTACACATACTTCAATTAAACTAACTCTCCTGGGTAGGTACACACACTTCAATTAAACTGACTCTCTTGGGTAGGTAAACACACTTCAATTAAACTGACTCTCCTGGGTAGGTACACACACTTCAATTAAACTCACTCTCCTGGGTAGGTACAAACACTTCAATTAAACTGACTCTCCTGAGTAGGTACACATACTTCAATTAAACTGACTCTCCTGGGTAGGTACACACACTTCAATTAAACTGACTCTCTTGGGTAGGTACACACACTTCAATTAAACTGACTCTCCTGGGTAGGTACACACAGGTCAATTAAACTGACTCTCCTGGGAAGGTACACACACGTCAATTAAACTGACTCTCCTGGGTAGGTACACACACTTCAATTAAACTGACTCTCCTGAGTAGGTACACATACTTCAATTAAACTCACTCTCCTGGGTAGGTACACACACTTCAATTAAACTGACTCTCTTGGGTAGGTACACACACGTCAATTAAACTGACTCTCCTGGGTAGGTACACACACTTCAAATAAACTGATTCTCCTTGGTAGGTATACACACTTCAATTAAACTGACTCTCCTGGGTAGGTACACACACTTCAATTAAACTGATTCTCCTGGGTAGGTACACACACTTCAATTAAACTGACTCTCCTGGGTAGGTACACACACTTCAATTAAACTCACTCTCCTGGGTAGGTACACACACTTCAATTAAACTCACTCTCCTAGGTAGGTACACACACTTCAATTAAACTGACTCTCCTGGGTAGGTACACACACTTCAATTAAACTGACTCTCCTGGGAAGGTACACACACTTCAATTAAACTGACTCTCCTGTGTAGGTACACACACTTCAATTAAACTGACTCTCCTGAGTAGGTACACACACTTCAATTAAACTGACTCTCCTGTGTAGGTACACACACTTCAATTAAACTGACTCTCCTGGAGAGGAACACACACTTCAATTAAACTGACTCTCCTGGGTAGATACACACACTTCAATTAAACTGACTCTCCTGGGTAGGTACACACACTTCAATTAAACTGACTCTCCTGGGTAGGTACACACACTTCAATTAAACTGACTCTCCTGGGTAGATACACACACTTCAATTAAACTAACTCTCCTGAGTAGGTACACAAACTTCAATTAAACTGACTCTCTCACACTGAACAGATTCTGAACATTATTTTTCTTCTTAAATCAATATATTTTACTTCATTTTCATTAGATTTTAAGTAAATATAGAATGTGATATTTCACTAGTTAATTATTTAAAAAAAAATAGAACAGCTATATTATTTCATTTCTCATTAAATTTGACATTTTCTTTATTTCAATCTTTCTTCTTAAATCAATATATTTTATTTTATTTTCGTTAGATTTTAACTAATTATAGAAAGGGATCAGAGAAAGATATTTCACTAATTAAATATTTTAAAAAAAAGAATCCATGCAGGGATATGACACCTCTCTAATATATTTAAACTGGATACAGGTTTATCAATTGGCAATTGATACCATACTGTTTTATGATATACAGGTCAATAAAATTATTTTGCTCTCACTTACATACTTATAGTGCAGATTGTTGTTTTAGCACTTAAGTTGGGGCCACTTCAAAGTTTTTAATTAATTTTTAACAATGAAGTAAAATATATTGAATTAAGAAGAAAAAAATTGATATAAAAATGACAAATTTAATAAAAAAAAAATGAAATAATATAGTTGCTGTAATTTAATTTTTCTTAAATGATAAATTAGTGAAATATCACATGCTATATTTAGTAAAAATCTAATGAAAATGAAGTAAAACATATTGATTTAAGAAGAAAAATTTGAAATAAAGAAAATGACCAATTTAATAAGAAATGAAATAATATAGTTGTTGTAATTTAATTTAAAAAAAAATTAATTAGTAAAATATCCTTTCTCTGATCCCTTTCTATAATTAGATAAAATCTAACGAAAATGAAAATGAAATAAAATATATTGATTTAAAAAGAAAGATTGAAATAGAGAAAATGTCAAATTTAATGAGAAATGAAATAATATAGCTGTTCTAATTTTTTTTTAAATAATTAATTAGTGAAATATCCTTTCTCTGATCCCTTTCTATAATTAGTTAAAATCTAACGAAAATGAAATAAAATATATTGATTTAAGAAGAAAGATTGAAATAAAGAAAATGTCAAATTTAATGAGAAATGAAATAATATAGCTGTTCTATTTTTTTTAAAATAATTAATTAGTGAAATATCACATTCTATATTTAGTTAAAATCTAATGAAAATGAAGTAAAATACAGTTGACTCTCGTTATCTCGAATTCGATGGGACCATGGAAAAAATTCGAGTCAACCGTAGTTCGACTCAAGAGGAGCTACGAAGATACCGGAAGTGTGGTTTGTTTAACAACGAAAGGGAGACAACTCGAGCGAAATTTTGAAGAGCTAAAACCAGCATCGCATGTCCCTATTCTCGGAACGATTTTAAACATATTCGATGTTTTTGTTGCTGTTTTTTTCTCTCCGTTAAATTCTTTGAATCTTATGAAACGACTGATAACTTCTAGATATCTTTTTTTGTGTGAATGAATATGTTTATCCGTTTTGTTTATGTTTTTCACCTGTTGCATTGTCATTAAGCTTCATCCATCATGACGTATTTTTCTTTGTGCAATACTGTTTATTTACAGTACATGGTGTGTTTTTATTATTCAATAAAGTGTAGAAGAAAACTATTCTTCTTTAATCAAAATCAATTTCCGACAAATAATTCAATAGATAAAACGCTTCCTTTGTGTACTTTTCATAATCATTGATGTATGCCGACCCAAGCGCACTTATTATGAATCGATAATTTTTGATTGTACACATCTAACCTGTGTCATAATACCAAGCCAATTCAAATATTATCACTAATTAATTTGACAGATTGTGAAATAAACATGTGAAATAGCCTAAGGTAAAAATGTCAAATTCAATGACCGGATGTTTCACCTGTGATCCGATTTTAATCCTAAGGTAATACACATGTTTTGACAGGTAAATTTGACTTAACGAATGTAAATAATATGGCTTTCTACATCTCGGGACCAAAACTTTTATTCGAGACAACCGAAATTTCGACTCATCCGAATTCGACTCAACAGGAGTCAAATTATATATATTTATACACAACGAAGTTCGGGACTTCGATAAAAATTCGACTCAACCGGAAATTCGAGTCAACCGAATTCGAGACAATGAGAGTCAACTGTATATTGATTTAAGAAGAAAGATAAAGTTCACAATCTGTTCAGAATTTTCAGTAATGTTCAGAATCTGTTCAGAATTTTCAGCAATGTTCAGAATCTTTTCAGAATTTTCAGTAATGTTCAGAATCTGTTCAGAATTTTCAGCAATTTTCAGAATTTTCAGAATCTGTTCAGAATTTTCAGCAATGTTCAGAATCTGTTCAGAATTTTCAGTAATGTTCAGAATCTGTTCAGAATTTTCAGCAATTTTCAGAATTTTCAAAAACTGTTCAGAATGTTCAGTAATGTTAAGAATCTTTTCAGAATCTTTTCAGAATTTTTAGTAATTTTCAGAATTTTCAGACACTTTTCAGAATATCTAGCACAAAAACTGGTCTATTCAGAATCTCTTGACTTTGTAGTCCTGGGTAGGTACACACACGTCAATTAAACTGACTCCTGGGAAGTACACACACTTCAATTAAACTGACTCTCCTGGGTATGTACATACACTTCAATTAAACTGACTCTCCTGGGTAGGTACACACACTTCAATTAAATTGACTCTCCTGGGTAGGTACACACACTTCAATTAAACTGACTCTCCTGGGTAGGTACACACACTTCAATTAAACTGACTCTCCTTGGAAGGTCCACACACTTCAATTAAACTAACTCTCCTGTGTAGATTCACACACTTCAATTAAACTGACTCTCCTGGGTAGGTACACACACTTCAATTAAACTGACTCTCCTGGGAAGGTACACACACTTCAATTAAACTGACTCTCTTGGGTAGGTACACACACTTCAATTAAACTGACTCTCCTGGGTAGGTACACACACTTCAATTAAACTCACTCTCCTGGGTAGGTACAAACACTTCAATTAAACTGACTCTCCTGAGTAGGTACACATACTTCAATTAAACTGACTCTCCTGGGTAGGTACACACACTTCAATTAAACTGACTCTCTTGGGTAGGTACACACACTTCAATTAAACTGACTCTCCTGGGTAGGTACACACAGGTCAATTAAACTGACTCTCCTGGGAAGGTACACACACGTCAATTAAACTGACTCTCCTGGGTAGGTACAAACACTTCAATTAAACTGACTCTCCTGAGTAGGTACACATACTTCAATTAAACTCACTCTCCTGGGTAGGTACACACACTTCAATTAAACTGACTCTCTTGGGTAGGTACACACACGTCAATTAAACTGACTCTCCTGGGTAGGTACACACACTTCAAATAAACTGATTCTCCTTGGTAGGTATACACACTTCAATTAAACTGACTCTCCTGGGTAGGTACACACACTTCAATTAAACTGATTCTCCTGGGTAGGTACACACACTTCAATTAAACTGACTCTCCTGGGTAGGTACACACACTTCAATTAAACTCACTCTCCTGGGTAGGTACACACACTTCAATTAAACTCACTCTCCTAGGTAGGTACACACACTTCAATTAAACTGACTCTCCTGGGTAGGTACACACACTTCAATTAAACTGACTCTCCTGGGAAGGTACACACACTTCAATTAAACTGACTCTCCTGTGTAGGTACACACACTTCAATTAAACTGACTCTCCTGAGTAGGTACACACACTTCAATTAAACTGACTCTCTTGGGTAGGTACACACACTTTAATTTAACTGACTCCTGGGTAGGTACACACACTTCAATTAAACTGACTCTCCTGGGTAGGTACACACACTTCAAATAAACTGATTCTCCTTGGTAGGTATACACACTTCAATTAAACTGACTCTCCTGAGTAGGTACACACACTTCAATTAAACTCACTCTCCTGGGTAGGTACACACACTTCAATTAAACTCACTCTCCTAGGTAGGTACACACACTTCAATTAAACTGACTCTCCTGGGTAGGTACACACACGTCAATTAAACTGACTCTCCTGGATAGGTACAAACGCTTCAATTAAACTGACTCTCCTGAGTAGGTACACATACTTCAATTAAACTGACTCTCTTGGGTAGGTACACACACTTCAATTAAACTGACTCTCTTGGGTAGGTACACACACGTCAATTAAACTGACTCTCCTGGGTAGGTACACACACTTCAAATAAACTGATTCTCCTTGGTAGGTATACACACTTCAATTAAACTGACTCTCCTGAGTAGGTACACACACTTCAATTAAACTGATTCTCCTGGGTAGGTACACACACTTCAATTAAACTGACTCTCCTGGGTAGGTACACACACTTCAATTAAACTCACTCTCCTGGGTAGGTACAAACACTTCAATTAAACTGACTCTCCTGAGTAGGTACACATACTTCAATTAAACTGACTCTCCTGGGTAGGTACACACACTTCAATTAAACTGACTCTCTTGGGTAGGTACACATACTTCAATTAAACTGACTCCTGGGTAGGTACACACACTTCAATTAAACTGACTCTCCTGGGTAGGTGCACAAACTTCAATTAAACTGACTCTCCTGGGAAGGTACACACACGTCAATTAAACTGACTCTCCTGGGTAGGTACAAACACTTCAATTAAACTGACTCTCCTGAGTAGGTACACATACTTCAATTAAACTGACTCTCCTGGGTAGGTACACACACTTCAATTAAACTGACTCTCTTGGGTAGGCACACACACGTCAATTAAACTGACTCTCCTGGGTAGGTACACACACTTCAAATAAACTGATTCTCCTTGGTAGGTATACACACTTCAATTAAACTGACTCTCCTGAGTAGGTACACACACTTCAATGAAACTGATTCTCCTGGGTAGGTACTCACACTTCAATTAAACTGACTCTCCTGGGTAGGTACACACACTTCAATTAAACTCACTCTCCTGGGTAGGTACACACACTTCAATTAAACTCACTCTCCTAGGTAGGTACACACACTTCAATTAAACTGACTCTCCTGGGTAGGTACACACACTTCAATTAAACTGACTCTCCTGGGTAGGTACACACACTTCAATTAAACTGACTCTCCTGGGAAGGTACACACACTTCAATTAAACTGACTCTCCTGGGTAGGTACACACACTTCAATTAAACTGACCCACCTGGGTAGGTACACACACTTCAATTAAACTGACTCTCCTAGGTAGGTACACACACTTCAATTAAACTCACTCTCCTGGGTAGGTACAAACACTTCAATTAAACTGACTCTCCTGAGTAGGTACACATACTTCAATTAAACTGACTCTCCTGGGTAGGTACACACACTTCAATAAAACTGACTCTCCTGGGTAGGTACACAAATGTCAATTAAACTGACTCTCCTGGGTAGGTACACACACTTCAAATAAACTGATTCTCCTTGGTAGGTATACACACTTCAATTATACTGACTCTCCTGGGTAGGTACACACACTTCAATTAAACTGATTCTCCTTGGTAGGTATACACACTTCAATTATACTGACTCTCCTGGGTAGGTACACACACTTCAATTAAACTGATTCTCCTGGGTAGGTACACACACCTCAATTAAACTGACTCTCCTGGGTAGGTACACACACTTCAATTAAACTCACTCTCCTGGGTAGGTACACATACTTCAATTAAACTGACTCTCTTGGGTATGTACACACACTTCAATTAAACTGACTCTCTTGGGTAGGTACACACACGTCAATTATACTGACTCTCCTGGGTAGGTACACACACTTCAACTAAACTGATTCTCCTTGGTAGGTATACACACTTCAAATAAACTGATTCTCCTTGGTAGGTATACACACTTCAATTATACTGACTCTCCTGGGTAGGTACACACACTTCAATTAAACTGATTCTCCTGGGTAGGTACACACACTTCAATTAAACTGACTCTCCTGGGTAGGTACACACACTTCAATTAAACTCACTCTCCTGGGTAGGTACACACACTTCAATTAAACTGACTCTCTTGGGTAGGTACACATACTTCAATTAAACTGACTCTCCTGGGTAGGTACACACACTTCAATTAAACTGACTCTCCTGGGTAGGTACACACACTTCAATTAAACTGACTCTCCTAGGTAGGTACACACACTTCAATTAAACTCACTCTCCTGGGTAGGTACAAACACTTCAATTAAACTGACTCTCCTGAGTAGGTACACATACTTCAATTAAACTGACTCTCCTGGGTAGGTACACACACTTCAATAAAACTGACTCTCCTGGGTAGGTACACAAATGTCAATTAAACTGACTCTCCTGGGTAGGTACACACACTTCAAATAAACTGATTCTCCTTGGTAGGTATACACACTTCAATTATACTGACTCTCCTGGGTAGGTACACACACTTCAATTAAACTGATTCTCCTTGGTAGGTATACACACTTCAATTATACTGACTCTCCTGGGTAGGTACACACACTTCAATTAAACTGATTCTCCTGGGTAGGTACACACACCTCAATTAAACTGACTCTCCTGGGTAGGTACACACACTTCAATTAAACTCACTCTCCTGGGTAGGTACACATACTTCAATTAAACTGACTCTCTTGGGTATGTACACACACTTCAATTAAACTGACTCTCTTGGGTAGGTACACACACGTCAATTAAACTGACTCTCCTGGGTAGGTACACACACTTCAACTAAACTGATTCTCCTTGGTAGGTATACACACTTCAAATAAACTGATTCTCCTTGGTAGGTATACACACTTCAATTATACTGACTCTCCTGGGTAGGTACACACACTTCAATTAAACTGATTCTCCTGGGTAGGTACACACACTTCAATTAAACTGACTCTCCTGGGTAGGTGCACACACTTCAATTAAACTCACTCTCCTGGGTAGGTACACACACTTCAATTAAACTGACTCTCTTGGGTAGGTACACATACTTCAATTAAACTGACTCTCCTGGGTAGGTACACACACTTCAATTAAACTGACTCTCCTGGGTAGGTACACACACTTCAATTAAACTGACTCTCCTGGGTAGGTACACACACTTCAATTAAACTGACTCTCCTAGGTAGGTACACACACTTCAATTAAACTCACGCTCCTGGGTAGGTACACACACTTCAATTAAACTGACTCTCCTGAGTAGGTACACATACTTCAATTAAACTGACTCTCCTGGGTAGGTACACACACTTCAATTAAACTGACTCTCTTGGGTAGGTACACAAACGTCAATTAAACTGACTCTCTTGGGTAGGTACACACACATCAAATAAACTGATTCTCCTTGGTAGGTATACACACTTCAATTAAACTGACTCTCCTGGGTAGGTACACACACTTCAATTAAACTGATTCTCCTGGGTAGGTACACACACTTCAATTAAACTGACTCTCCTGGGTAGGTACACACACTTCAATTAAACTCACTCTCCTGGGTAGGTACACACACTTCAATTAAACTCACTCTCCTGGGTAGGTACACACACTTCAATTAAACTGACTCTCCTGGGTAGGTACACACACTTCAATTAAACTGACTCTCCTGGGAAGGTACACACACTTCAATTAAACTGACTCTCCTGGGTAGGTACACACACTTCAATTAAACTGACTCTCTTGGGTAGGTACACACACTTTAATTAAACTGACCCCTGGGTAGGTACACACACTTCAATTAAACTGACTCTCCTGGGTAGGTACACACACTTCAATTAAACTCACTCTCCTGGGAAGGTACACACACTTCAATTAAACTGACTTTCCTGGGTAGATTCACAAACTTCAATTAAACTGACTCTCCTGAGTAGGTACACACACTTCAATTAAATTCACTCTCCTGGGAAGGTACACTCACTTCAATTAAACTGACTCTCCTGGGTAGGTACACATACTTCAATTAAACTGATTCAACTGGATAGGTACACACACTTCAATTAAACTGACTCTCTCCTGAATAGGTACACACACTTCAATTAAACTGACTCTCCTGGGTAGGTACACACACTTCAATTAAACTGACTCTCCTGGGTAGGTACACACACTTCAATTAAACTAACTCTCCTGAGTAGGTACACACACTTCAATTAAACTGACTCTCCTGGGTAGGTACACACACTTCAATTAAACTGACTCTCCTGGGTAGGTACACACACTTCAATTAAACTGACTCTCCTGGGAAGGTACACACACTTAAATTAAACTGACTCTCCTGGGTAGGTACACACACTTCAATTAAACTGACTCACCTGGGTAGGTACACACACTTCAATTAAACTGACTCTCCTAGGTAGGTACACAAACTTCAATTAAACTCACTCTCCTGGGTAGGTACAAACACTTCAATTAAACTGACTCTCCTGAGTAGGTACACATACTTCAATTAAACTGACTCTCCTGGGTAGGTACACACACTTCAATAAAACTGACTCTCTTGGGTAGGTACACAAACGTCAATTAAACTGACTCTCCTGGGTAGGTACACACACTTCAAATAAACTGATTCTCCTTCGTAGGTATACACACTTCAATTAAACTGACTCTCCTGGGTAGGTACACACACTTCAATTAAACTGATTCTCCTGGGTAGGTACACACACTTCAATTAAACTGACTCTCCTGGGTAGTTACACACACTTCAATTAAACTCACTCTCCTGGGTAGGTACACACACTTCAATTAAACTCACTCTCCTGGGTAGGTACACACACTTCAATTAAACTGACTCTCCTGGTAAGGTACACACACTTCAATTAAACTGATTCTCCTGGGTAGGTACACACACTTCAATTAAACTGACTCTCCTGGGAAGGTACACACACTTCAATTAAACTGACTCTCCTGGGTAGGTACACACACTTCAATTAAACTCACTATCCTGGGTAGGTACAAACACTTCAATTAAACTGACTCTCCTGAGTAGGTACACATACTTCAATTAAACTGACTCTCCTGGGTAGGTACACACACTTCAATTAAACTGACTCTCTTGGGTAGGTACACAAACGTCAATTAAACTGACTCTCCTGGGTAGGTACACACACTTCAAATAAACTGATTCTCCTTGGTAGGTATACACACTTCAATTAAACTGACTCTCCTGGGTAGGTACACACACTTCAATTAAACTGACTCTCCTGTGTAGGTACACACACTTCAATTAAACTGACTCTCCTGGGTAGATACACACACTTCAATTAAACTGACTCTCCTGGGTAGGTACACACACTTCAATTAAACTCACTCTCCTGGGTAGGTACACACACTTCAATTAAACTGACTCTCCTGGGTAGGTACACACACTTCAATTAAACTGACTCTCCTGGGAAGGTACACACACTTCAATTAAACTGACTCTCCTGGGTAGGTACACACACTTCAATTAAACTGACTCTCTTGGGTAGGTACACACACTTTAATTAAACTGACTCCTGGGTAGGTACACACACTTCAATTAAACTGACTCTCCTGGGTAGGTACACACACTTCAATTAAACTGACTCTCCTGGGAAGGTACACACACTTCAATTAAACTGACTCTCCTGGGTAGATTCACAAACTTCAATTAAACTGACTCTCCTGAGTAGGTACACACACTTCAATTAAATTCACTCTCCTGGGAAGGTACACACACTTCAATTAAACTGACTCTCCTGGGTAGGTACACATACTTCAATTAAACTGATTCAACTGGATAGGTACACACACTTCAATTAAACTGACTCTCTCCTGAATAGGTACACACACTTCAATTAAACTGACTCTCCTGGGTAGGTACACACACTTCAATTAAACTCACTCTCCTGGGTAGGTACAAACACTTCAATTAAACTGACTCTCCTGAGTAGGTACACATACTTCAATTAAACTGACTCTCCTGGGTAGGTACACACACTTCAATTAAACTGACTCTCCTGGGTAGGTACACACACTTCAATTAAACTGACTCTCTTGGGTAGGTACACACACTTTAATTAAACTGACTCCTGGGTAGATTCACACACTTCAATTAAACTGACTCTCCTGGGTAGGTACACACACTTCAATTAAACTCACTCTCCTGGGAGGGTACACACACTTCAATTAAACTGACTCTCCTGGGTAGGAACACACACTTCAATTAAACTGACTCTCCTGGGTAGGTACACACACTTCAATTAAACTGACTCTCCTGAGTAGGTACACACACTTCAATTAAAGTGACTATCCTGGCTAGGTACACACACTTCAATTAAACTGACTCTCCTATGTAGGTACACACACTTCAATTAAACTGACTCTCCTGGGTAGGTACACACACTTCAATTAAACTGACTCTCCTAGGTAGGTACACACACTTCAATTAAACTGACTCTCCTCGGTAGGTACACACACTTCAATTAAACTGACTCTCCTGGGCAGGTACTAACACTTCAATTAAACTGACTCTCCTGGGTAGGTACACATACTTCAATTAAACTGACTCTCTTGGGTAGGTACACACACTTCAATTAAACTGACTCTCCTGGGTAGGTACACACACTTTAATTAAACTGACTCTCCTGGGTAGGTACACACACTTCAATTAAACTGACTCTCCTGGGTAGGTACACACACTTCAATTAAGCTGACTCTCCTGGGTAGGTACATACGCTTCAATTAAACTCACTCTCTCCTGAGTAGGTACACACACTTCAATTAAACTGACTCTCCTGGGTAGGTACAAACACTTCAATTAAACTGACTCTCCTGGGTAGGTACACACACTTCAATTAAACTGACTATCCTGGCTAGGTACACACACTTCAATTAAACTGACTCTCCTATGTAGGTATACACACTTCAATTAAACTGACTCTCCTGGGTAGGTACACTCACTTCAATTAAACTGACTCTCCTAGGTAGGTACACACACTTCAATTAAACTGACTCTCCTCGGTAGGTACACACACTTCAATTAAACTGACTCTCCTAGGTAGGTACACATACTTCAATTAAACTGACTCTCTTGGGTAGGTACACACACTTCAATTAAACTGACTTTCCTGGGTAGGTACACACACTTCAATTAAACTGACTCTCCTGGGTAGGTACACACACTTCAATTAAACTCATTCTCCTGGGTAGGTACACACACTTCAATTAAACTGACTATCCTGGCTAGGTACACATACTTCAATTAAACTGACTCTCCTATGTAGGTACACACACTTCAATTAAACTGACTCTCCTGGGTAGGTACACACACATCAATGAAACTGACTCTCCTAGGTAGGTACACACACTTCAATTAAACTGACTCTCCTCGGTAGGTACACACACTTCAATTAAACTGACTCTCCTGGGCAGGTACTAACACTTCAATTAAACTGACTCTCCTGGGTAGGTACACATACTTCAATTAAACTGACTCTCTTGGGTAGGTACACACACTTCAATTAAACTGACTCTCCTGGGTAGGTACACACACTTTAATTAAACTGACTCTCCTGGGTAGGTACACACACTTCAATTAAACTGACTCTCCTGGGTAGGTACACACACTTCAATTAAGCTGACTCTCCTGGGTAGGTACATACGCTTCAATTAAACTCACTCTCTCCTGAGTAGGTACAAACACTTCAATTAAACTGACTCTCCTGAGTAGGTACACATACTTCAATTAAACTGACTCTCTTGGGTAGGTAAACACACTTCAATTAAACTGACTCTCCTGGGTAGGTACACACACTTCAATTAAACTCACTCTCCTGGGTAGGTACAAACACTTCAATTAAACTGACTCTCCTGAGTAGGTACACATACTTCAATTAAACTGACTCTCCTGGGTAAGTACACACACTTCAATTAAACTCACTCTCTCCTGAGTAGGTACACACACTTCAATTAAACTGACTCTCCTGGGTAAGTACACACACTTCAATTAAACTGACTCTCCTGTGTAGGTACAAACACTTCAATTAAACTGACTCTCCTGAGTAGGTACACATACTTCAATTAAACTGACTCTCCTGGGTAGGTACACACACTTCAATTAAACTGACTCTCCTGGGTAGGTACACACACTTCAATTAAACTGACTCTCCTGGGTAGGTACACACACTTCAATTAAACTCACATTCCTGGGTAGGTACAAACACTTCAATTAAACTGACTCTCCTGAGTAGGTACACATACTTCAATTAAACTGACTCTCTTGGGTAGGTAAACACACTTCAATTAAACTGACTCTCCTGGGTAGGTACACACACTTCAATTAAACTCACTCTCCTGGTAGGTACAAACACTTCAATTAAACTGACTCTCCTGAGTAGGTACACATACTTCAATTAAACTGACTCTCCTGGGTAGGTACACACACTTCAATTAAACTCACTCTTCTGGGTAGGTACAAACACTTCAATTAACCTCACTCTCCTGAGTAGGTACACATACTTCAATTAAACTGACTCTCCTGGGTAGGTACACACACTTCAATTACACTGACTCTCCTGGGTAGGTACACACACTTCAATTAAACTCACATTCCTGGGTAGGTACAAACACTTCAATTAAACTGACTCTCCTGAGTAGGTACACATACTTCAATTAAACTGACTCTCCTGGGTAGGTACACACACTTCAATTAAACTGACTCTCCTGGGTAGGTACACACACTTCAATTAAACTGACTCTCTTGGGTAGGTACACACACTTTAATTAAACTGACTCCTGGGTAGGTACACACACTTCAATTAAACTGACTCTCCTGGGTAGGTACACACACTTCAATTAAACTGACTCTCCTGGGAAGGTACACACACTTCAATTAAACTGACTCTCCTGGGTAGATTCACACACTTCAATTAAACTGACTCTCCTGGGTAGGTACACACACTTCAATTAAACTCACTCTCCTGGGAAGGTACACACACTTCAATTAAACTGACTCTCCTGGGTAGGTACACACACTTCAATTAAACTGACTCTCCTGGGTAGGTACACACACTTCAATTAAACTGACTCTCCTGGGTAGGTACACACACTTCAATTAAACTGACTATCCTGGCTAGGTACACACACTTCAATTAAACTCACTCTCCTAGGTAGGTACACACACTTCAATTAAACTGACTCTCCTAGGTAGGTACACACACTTCAATTAAACTGACTCTCCTCGGTAGGTACACACACTTCAATTAAACTGATTCTCCTGGGCAGGTACTAACACTTCAATTAAGCTGACTCTCCTGGGTAGGTACACACACACTTCAATTAAACTGACTCTCCTGGGTAGGTACACACACTTCAATTAAACTGACTCTCCTGGGTAGGTACATACACTTTGATTAAACTGACTCTCCTGGGTGGGTACACACACTTCAATTAAACTGACTCTCCTGGGTAGGTACACACATTTCAATTAAGCTGACTCTCCTGGGTAGGTACATACGCTTCAATTAAACTCACTCTCTCCTGAGTAGGTACACACACTTCAATTAAACTGACTCTCCTGGGTAAGTACACACACTTCAATTAAACTCACTCTCCTGGGTAGGTACAAACACTTCAAATAAACTGACTCTCCTGAGTAGGTACACATACTTCAATTAAACTAACTCTCCTGGGTAGGTACACACACTTCAATTAAACTGACTCTCTTGGGTAGGTACACACACTTCAATTAAACTGACTCTCCTGGGTAGGTGTACACACTTCAATTAAACTCACTCTCCTGGGTAGGTACAAACACTTCAATTAAACTGACTCTACTGAGTAGGTACACATACTTCAATTAAACTGACTCTCCTGGGTAGGTACACACACTTCAATTAAACTGACTCTCTTGGGTAGGTACACATACTTCAATTAAACTGACTCCTGGGTAGGTACACACACTTCAATTAAACTGACTCTCCTGGGTAGGTACACACACGTCAATTAAACTGACTCTCCTGGGAAGGTACACACACGTCAATTAAACTGACTCTCCTGGGTAGGTACAAACACTTCAATTAAACTCACTCTCCTGAGTAGGTACACATACTTCAATTAAACTCACTCTCCTGGGTAGGTACACACACTTCAATTAAACTGACTCTCTTGGGTAGGTACACACACGTCAATTAAACTGACTCTCCTGGGTAGGTACACACACTTCAAATAAACTGATTCTCCTTGGTAGGTATACACACTTCAATTAAACTGACTCTCCTGGGTAGGTACACACACTTCAATTAAACTGATTCTCCTGGGTAGGTACACACACTTCAATTAAACTGACTCTCCTGGGTAGGTACACACACTTCAATTAAACTCACTCTCCTGGGTAGGTACACACACTTCAATTAAACTGACTCTCCTAGGTAGGTACACACACTTCAATTAAACTGACTCTCCTGGGTAGGTACACACACTTCAATTAAACTTACTCTCCTGGGAAGGTACACACACGTCAATTAAACTCACTCTCCTGGGTAGGTACAAACACTTCAATTAAACTGACTCTCCTGAGTAGGTACACATACTTCAATTAAACTAACTCTCCTGGGTAGGTACACACACTTCAATTAAACTGACTCTCTTGGATAGGTACACACACTTCAATTAAACTGACTCTCCTGGGTAGGTACACACACTTCATTTAATCTGACTCTCCTGGGTAGGTACACACACTTCAATTAAACTGACTCTCCTGTGTAGGTACACACACTTCAATTAAACTGACTCTCCTGGGTAGATACACACACTTCAATAAAACTCACTCTCCTTGGTAGGTACACGCACTTCAATTAAACTGACTCTCCTGAGTAGGTACACACACTTCAATTAAACTGACTCTCCGGCCTGTGTAGGTACACACACTTCAATTAAACTGACTCTCCTGGAGAGGAACACACACTTCAATTAAACTGACTCTCCTGGGTAGATACACACACTTCAATTAAACTGACTCTCCTGGGTAGGTACACACACTTCAATTAAACTGCCTCTCCTGGGTAGGTACACACACTTCAATTAAACTGACTCTCCTGGGTAGGTACACACACTTCAATTAAACTAACTCTCCTGAGTAGGTACACACACTTCAATTAAACTGACTCTCCTGGGTAGGTACACACACTGAACAGATTCTGAACATTATATTTCTTCTTAAATCAATATATTTTACTTCATTTTCATTAGATTATAATTAAATATAGAATGTGATATTTCACTAGTTAATTATTTTAAAAAAAAATAGATCAGCTATATTATTTCATTTCTCATTAAATTTGACATTTTCTTTATTTCAATCTTTCTTCTTAAATCAATATATTTTATTTCATTTTCGTTAGATTTTAGCTAATTATAGAAAGGGATCAGAGAAAGATATTTCACTAATTAAATATTTAAAAAAAAAGAATCCATGCAGGGATATGACACCTCTCTAATATATTTAAACTGGATACAGGTTTATCAATTGGCAATTGATACCATACTGTTTTATGATATACAGGTCAATAAAATTATTTTGCTCTCACTTACATACTTATAGTGCAGATTGTTGTTTTAGCACTTAAGTTGGGGCCACTTCAAAGTTTTTAATTAATTTTTAACAATGAAGTCAAATATATTGAATTAAGAAGAAAAAAATTGATATAAAAATGACAAATTTAATAAAAAAAAAAATGAAATAATATAGTTGCTGTAATTTAATTTTTCTTAAATGATAAATTAGTGAAATATCACATGCTATATTTAGTAAAAATCTAATGAAAATGAAGTAAAACATATTGATTTAAGAAGAAAAATTTGAAATAAAGAAAATGACCAATTTAATAAGAAATGAAATAATATAGTTGTTGTAATTTAATTTAAAAAAAAATTAATTAGTAAAATATCCTTTCTCTGATCCCTTTCTATAATTAGATAAAATCTAACGAAAATGAAAATGAAATAAAATATATTGATTTAAGAAGAAAGATTGAAATAGAGAAAATGTCAAATTTAATGAGAAATGAAATAATATAGCTGTTCTAATTTTTTTTTAAATAATTAATTAGTGAAATATCCTTTCTCTGATCCCTTTCTATAATTAGTTAAAATCTAACGAAAATGAAATAAAATATATTGATTTAAGAAGAAAGATTGAAATAAAAAAAATGTCAAATTTAATGAGAAATGAAATAATATAGCTGTTCTATTTTTTTTTAAATAATTAATTAGTGAAATATCACATTCTATATTTAGTTAAAATCTAATGAAAATGAAGTAAAATATATTGATTTAAGAAGAAAGATAATGTTCACAATCTGTTCAGAATTTTCAGTAATGTTCAGAATCTGTTCAGAATTTTCAGCAATGTTCAGAATCTTTTCAGAATCTGTTCAGAATTTTCAGTAATGTTCAGAATCTGTTCAGAATTTTCAGCAATTTTCAGAATTTTCAGAATCTGTTCAGAATTTTCAGCAATGTTCAGAATCTGTTCAGAATTTTCAGTAATGTTCAAAATCTGTTCAGAATTTTCAGCAATTTTCAGAATTTTCAAAAACTGTTCAGAATGTTCAGTAATGTTAAGAATCTTTTCAGAATCTTTTCAGAATTTTTAGTAATTTTCAGAATTTTCAGACACTTTTCAGAATATCTAGCACAAAAACTGGTCTATTCAGAATCTCTTGACTTTGTAGTGCTGGGTAGGTACACACACGTCAATTAAACTGACTCCTGGGAAGTACACACACTTCAATTAAACTCACTCTCCTGGGTAGGTACACACACTTCAATTAAACTGACTCTCCTGGGTAGATACACACACTTCAATTAAACTCACTCTCCTGGGTAGCTACACATACTTCAATTAAACTGACTCTCCTGGGTAGGTACACACACTTCAATTAAACTGACTCTCCTGGGAAGGTACACACACTTCAATTAAACTGAATCTCCTGGGTAGGTGCACACACTTCAATTAAACTGACTCTCCTGGGTAGGTACACACACTTCAATTAAACTGACTCTCCTGGGTAGGTACACACACTTCATTTAAACTGACTCTCCTGGGTAGGTACACACACTTCAATTAAACTAACTCTCCTGTGTAGGTACACACACTTCAATTAAACTGACTCTCCTGGGTGGATACACACACTTCAATTAAACTGACTCTCCTGGGTAGGTACACACACTTCAATTAAACTGACTCCACTGGGTAGGTACACACACTTCAATTAAACGAACTCTCCTGAGTAGGTACACACACTTCAATTAAACTGAATCTCCTGGGTAGGTACACACACTTCAATTAAACTGACTCTCCTGGGAAGGTACACACACTTCAATTAAACTGACTCTCCTGGGTAGATACACACACTTCAATTAAACTGTGTCTCCTGGGTAGGTACACACACTTCAATTAAACTGACTCTCCTGGGTAGGTACACACACTTCATTTAAACTGACTCTCCTGGGTAGGTACACACACTTCAATTAAACTAACTCTCCTGTGTAGGTACACACACTTCAATTAAACTGACTCTCCTGGGTGGATACACACACTTCAATTAAACTGACTCTCCTGGGTAGGTACACACACTTCAATTAAACTGACTCCACTGGGTAGGTACACACACTTCAATTAAACGAACTCTCCTGAGTAGGTACACACACTTCAATTAAACTGAATCTCCTGGGTAGGTACACACACTTCAATTAAACTGACTCTCCTGGGAAGGTACACACACTTCAATTAAACTGACTCTCCTGGGTAGATACACACACTTCAATTAAACTGTGTCTCCTGGGTAGGTACACATACTTCAATTAAACTGACTCTCCTGGGTAGGTACACACACTTCAATTAAACTGACTCTCCTGGGTAGGTACACTCACTTCAAATAAACTGAATCTCCTGGGTAGGTGCACACACTTCAATTAAACTGACTCTCCTGGGTAGGTACACACACTTCAATTAAGCTGACTCTCCTGGGTAGGTACACACACTTCAATTAAACTGACTCTCCTGGGAAGGTACACACACTTCAATTCAACTGACTCTCCTGGGTAGATACACACACTTCAATTAAACTGACTCTCCTGGGTAGGTACACATACTTCAATTAAACTTATTCTCCTTGGTAGGTAAACACACTTCAATTAAACTGACTCCTGTGTAGGTACACACACTTCAATTAAACTGACTCTCCTGGGTAGGTACACAAACTTCAATAAAACTCACTTTCCTGGGTAGGTACACACACTTCAATTAAACTGACTCTCCTGGGTAGGTACACACACTTCAATTAAGCTGACTCTCCTGTGTAGGTACACACACTTCAATTAAACTGACTCCTGTGCAGGTACACACACTTCAATTAAACTGACTCTCCTGGGTAGATACACACACTTCAATTAAGCTGACTCTCCTGGGTAGGTACACACACTTCAATTAAACTGACTTTCCTGGGTAGGTACACACACTTCAATTAAACTATCTCTCCTGAGTAGGTGCACACACTTCAATTAAACTGAATCTCCTGGGTAGGTACACACACTTCAATTAAACTGACTTTCCTGGGTAGATACACACACTTCAATTAAACTCACTCTCCTGGGTAGGTACACATACTTCAATTAAACTGACTCTCCTGGGTAGGTACACACACTTCAATTAAACTGACTCTCCTGGCTAGGTACACACACTTCAATTAAACTGACTCTCCTGGGTAGGTACACACACTTCAAATAAACTGATTCTCCTTGGTAGGTACACACACTTCAATTAAACTCACTCTCCTGGGTAGGTACACACACTTCAATTAAACTGATTCTCCTGGGTAGGTACACACACTTCAATTAAACTCACTCTCCTGGGTAGGTACACACACTTCAATTAAACTCACTCTCCTGGGAAGGTACACACACTTCAATTAAACTGACTCTCCTGGGTAGGTGCACACACTTCAATTAAACTTACTCTCCTGGGTAGGTACACACACTTCAATTAAACTGGCTCTCCTGGGTAGGTACACACACTTCAATTAAACTGACTCTCCTGGGTAGGTACACACAGATCAATTAAACTGACTCTCCTGGGAAGTACACACACTTCAATTAAACTGACTCTCCTGGGTATGTACATACACTTCAATTAAACTGACTCTCCTGGGTAGGTACACACACTTCAATTAAACTGACTCTCCTGGCTAGGTACACACACTTCAATTAAACTGACTCTCCTGGGTAGGTACACACACTTCAATTAAACTCACTCTCCTGGGTAGGTACACACACTTCAATTGAACTCACTCTCCTGGGTAGGTACACACACTTCAATTAAACTTACTCTCCTGGGAAGGTACACACACGTCAATTAAACTCACTCTCCTGGGTAGGTACAAACACTTCAATTAAACTGACTCTCCTGAGTAGGTACACATACTTCAATTAAACTAACTCTCCTGGGTAGGTACACACACTTCAATTAAACTGACTCTCTTGGGTAGGTACACACACTTCAATTAAACTGACTCTCCTGGGTAGGTACACACACTTCATTTAAACTGACTCTCCTGGGTAGGTACACACACTTCAATTAAACTGACTCTCCTGTGTAGGTACACACACTTCAATTAAACTGACTCTCCTGGGTAGATACACACACTTCAATTAAACTGACTCTCCTAGGTAGGTACACACACTTCAATTAAACTGACTCCCCTGGGTAGGTACACACACTTCAATTAAACGAACTCTTCTGAGTAGGTACACACACTTCAATTAAACTGAATCTCCTGGGTAGGTACACACACTTCAATTAAACTGACTCTCCTGGGAAGGTACACACACTTCAATTAAACTGACTCTCCTGGGTAGATACACACACTTCAATTAAACTGTCTCTCCTGGGTAGGTACACATACTTCAATTAAACTGACTCTCCTGGGTAGGTACACAAACTTCAATTAAACTGACTCTCCTGGGTAGGTACACTCACTTCAAATAAACTGAATCTCCTGGGTAGGTGCACACACTTCAATTAAACTGACTCTCCTGGGTAGGTACACACACTTCAATTAAGCTGACTCTCCTGGGTAGGTACACACACTTCAATTAAACTGACTCTCCTGGGTAGGTACACACACGTCAATTAAACTGACTCTCCTTGGTAGGTACACATACTTCAATTAAACTGACTCTCCTGGGTAGGTACACACACTTCAATTAAACTAACTCTCCTGGGTAGGTACACACACTTCAATAAAACTCACTCTCCTTGGTAGGTACACGCACTTCAATTAAACTGACTCTCCTGAGTAGGTACACACACTTCAATTAAACTGACTCTCTGGCCTGTGTAGGTACACACACTTCAATTAAACTGACTCTCCTGGAGAGGAACACACACGTCAATTAAACTGACTCTCCTGGGTAGATACACACACTTCAATTAAACTGACTCTCCTGGGTAGGTACACACACTTCAATTAAACTGCCTCTCCTGGGTAGGTACACACACTTCAATTAAACTGACTCTCCTGGGTAGGTACACACACTTCAATTAAACTAACTCTCCTGAGTAGGTACACACACTTCAATTAAACTGACTCTCCTGGGTAGGTACACACACTGAACAGATTCTGAACATTATATTTCTTCTTAAATCAATATATTTTACTTCATTTTCATTAGATTATAATCAAATATAGAATGTGATATTTCACTAGTTAATTATTTTTAAAAAAAATAGATCAGCTATATTATTTCATTTCTCATTAAATTTGACATTTTCTTTATTTCAATCTTTCTTCTTAAATCAATATATTTTATTTCATTTTCGTTAGATTTTAGCTAATTATAGAAAGGGATCAGAGAAAGATATTTCACTAATTAAATATTTAAAAAAAAAGAATCCATGCAGGGATATGACACCTCTCTAATATATTTAAACTGGATACAGGTTTATCAATTGGCAATTGATACCATACTGTTTTATGATATACAGGTCAATAAAATTATTTTGCTCTCACTTACATACTTATAGTGCAGATTGTTGTTTTAGCACTTAAGTTGGGGCCACTTCAAAGTTTTTAATTAATTTTTAACAATGAAGTCAAATATATTGAATTAAGAAGAAAAAAATTGATATAAAAATGACAAATTTAATAAAAAAAAAAATGAAATAATATAGTTGCTGTAATTTAATTTTTCTTAAATGATAAATTAGTGAAATATCACATGCTATATTTAGTAAAAATCTAATGAAAATGAAGTAAAACATATTGATTTAAGAAGAAAAATTTGAAATAAAGAAAATGACCAATTTAATAAGAAATGAAATAATATAGTTGTTGTAATTTAATTTAAAAAAAAATTAATTAGTAAAATATCCTTTCTCTGATCCCTTTCTATAATTAGATAAAATCTAACGAAAATGAAAATGAAATAAAATATATTGATTTAAGAAGAAAGATTGAAATAGAGAAAATGTCAAATTTAATGAGAAATGAAATAATATAGCTGTTCTAAAATTTTTTTAAATAATTAATTAGTGAAATATCCTTTCTCTGATCCCTTTCTATAATTAGTTAAAATCTAACGAAAATGAAATAAAATATATTGATTTAAGAAGAAAGATTGAAATAAAGAAAATGTCAAATTTAATGAGAAATGAAATAATATAGCTGTTCTATTTTTTTTTAAATAATTAATTAGTGAAATATCACATTCTATATTTAGTAAAAATCTAATGAAAATGAAGTAAAATATATTGATTTCAGAAGAAAGATAATGTTCACAATCTGCTCAGAATTTTCAGTAATGTTCAGAATCTGTTCAGAATTTTCAGCAATGTTCAGAATCTTTTCAGAATCTGTTCAGAATTTTCAGTAATGTTCAGAATCTGTTCAGAATTTTCAGCAATTTTCAGAATTTTCAGAATCTATTCAGAATTTTCAGCAATGTTCAGAATCTGTTCAGAATTTTCAGTAATGTTCAGAATCTGTTCAGAATTTTCAGCAATTTTCAGAATTTTCAAAAACTGTTCAGAATGTTCAGTAATGTTAAGAATCTTTTCAGAATCTTTTCAGAATTTTTAGTAATTTTCAGAATTTTCAGACACTTTTCAGAATATCTAGCACAAAAACTGGTCTATTCAGAATCTCTTGACTTTGTAGTGCTGGGTAGGTACACACACGTCAATTAAACTGACTCCTGGGAAGTACACACACTTCAATTAAACTGACTCTCCTGGGTATGTACATACACTTCAATTAAACTGACTCTCCTGGGTAGGTACACACACTTCAATTAAATTGACTCTCCTGGGTAGGTACACACACTTCAATTAAACTGACTCTCCTGGGTAGGTACACACACTTCAATGAAACTGACTCTCCTTGGAAGGTCCACACACTTCAATTAAACTAACTCTCCTGTGTAGATTCACACACTTCAATTAAACTGACTCTCATGGGTAGGTACACACACTTCAATTAAACTGACTCTCCTGGGAAGGTACACACACTTCAATTAAACTGACTCTCCTGGGTAGGTACACACACTTCAATTAAACTGACTCTCCTGGGTAGGTACACACACTTCAATTAAACTGACTCTCCTGGGTAGGTACACACACTTCAATTAAACTGACTCTCCTCGGTAGGTACACACACTTCAATTAAACTGACTCTCCTGGGTAGGTACACACACTTCAATTAAACTGACTCTCCTGGGTAGATACACACACTTCAATTAAACTCACTCTCCTGGGTAGCTACACATACTTCAATTAAACTGACTCTCCTGGGTAGGTACACACACTTCAATTAAACTGACTCTCCTGGGAAGGTACACACACTTCAATTAAACTGAATCTCCTGGGTAGGTGCACACACTTCAATTAAACTGACTCTCCTGGGTAGGTACACACACTTCAATTAAACTGACTCTCCTGGGTAGGTACACACACTTCATTTAAACTGACTCTCCTGGGTAGGTACACACACTTCAATTAAACTGACTCTCCTGTGTAGGTACACACACTTCAATTAAACTGACTCTCCTGGGTAGATACACACACTTCAATTAAACTGACTCTCCTGGGTAGGTACACACACTTCAATTAAACTGACTCCCCTGGGTAGGTACACACACTTCAATTAAACGAACTCTCCTGAGTAGGTACACACACTTCAATTAAACTGAATCTCCTGGGTAGGTACACACACTTCAATTAAACTTACTCTCCTGGGAAGGTACACACATTTCAATTAAACTGACTCTCCTGGGTAGATACACACACTTCAATTAAACTGTGTCTCCTGGGTAGGTACACATACTTCAATTAAACTGACTCTCCTGGGTAGGTACACACACTTCAATTAAACTGACTCTCCTGGGTAGGTACACTCACTTCAAATAAACTGAATCTCCTGGGTAGGTGCACACACTTCAATTAAACTGACTCTCCTGGGTAGGTACACACACTTCAATTAAGCTGACTCTCCTGGGTAGGTACACACACTTCAATTAAACTGACTCTCCTGGGAAGGTACACACACTTCAATTCAACTGACTCTCCTGGGTAGATACACACACTTCAATTAAACTGACTCTCCTGGGTAGGTACACACACTTCAATTAAACTTATTCTCCTGGGAAGGTACACACACTTCAATTAAACTGACTCTCCTGGGTAGGTACACACACTTCAATTAAACTCACTCTCCTGGGTAGGTACACACACTTCAATTAAACTGACTCTCCTGGGTAGATACACACACTTCAATTAAACTCACTCTCCTGGGTAGCTACACATACTTCAATTAAACTGACTCTCCTGGGTAGGTACACACACTTCAATTAAACTGACTCTCCTGGGAAGGTACACACACTTCAATTAAACTGAATCTCCTGGGTAGGTGCACACACTTCAATTAAACTGACTCTCCTGGGTAGGTACACACACTTCAATTAAACTGACTCTCCTGGGTAGGTACACACACTTCATTTAAACTGACTCTCCTGGGTAGGTACACACACTTCAATTAAACTGACTCTCCTGTGTAGGTACACACACTTCAATTAAACTGACTCTCCTGGGTAGATACACACACTTCAATTAAACTGACTCTCCTGGGTAGGTACACACACTTCAATTAAACTGACTCCCCTGGGTAGGTACACACACTTCAATTAAACGAACTCTCCTGAGTAGGTACACACCCTTCAATTAAACTGAATCTCCTGGGTAGGTACACACACTTCAATTAAACTGACTCTCCTGGGAAGGTACACACATTTCAATTAAACTGACTCTCCTGGGTAGATACACACACTTCAATTAAACTGTGTCTCCTGGGTAGGTACACATACTTCAATTAAACTGACTCTCCTGGGTAGGTACACACACTTCAATTAAACTGACTCTCCTGGGTAGGTACACTCACTTCAAATAAACTGAATCTCCTGGGTAGGTGCACACACTTCAATTAAACTGACTCTCCTGGGTAGGTACACACACTTCAATTAAGCTGACTCTCCTGGGTAGGTACACACACTTCAATTAAACTGACTCTCCTGGGAAGGTACACACACTTCAATTCAACTGACTCTCCTGGGTAGATACACACACTTCAATTAAACTGACTCTCCTGGGTAGGTACACACAATTCAATTAAACTTATTCTCCTGGGAAGGTACACACACTTCAATTAAACTGACTCTCCTGGGTAGATACACACACTTCAATTAAACTTACTCTCCTGGGTAGGTACACATACTTCAATTAAACTGACTCTCCTGGGTAGGTACACACACTTCAATTAAACTGACTCTCCTGGGTAGGTACACTCACTTCAAATAAACTGAATCTCCTGGGTAGGTGCACACACTTCAATTAAACTGACTCTCCTGGGTAGGTACACACACTTCAATTAAGCTGACTCTCCTGGGTAGGTACACACACTTCAATTAAACTGACTCTCCTGGGAAGGTACACACACTTCAATTCAACTGACTCTCCTGGGTAGATACACACACTTCAATTAAACTGACTCTCCTGGGTAGGTACACACACTTCAATTAAACTTATTCTCCTTGGTAGGTAAACACACTTCAATTAAACTGACTCCTGTGTAGGTACACACACTTCAATTAAACTGACCCTCCTGGGTAGGTACACAAACTTCAATAAAACTCACTTTCCTGGGTAGGTACACACACTTCAATTAAACTGACTCTCCTGGGTAGGTACACACACTTCAATTAAACTGACTCTCCTGTGTAGGTACACACACTTCAATTAAACTGACTCCTGTGCAGGTACACACACTTCAATTAAACTGACTCTCCTGGGTAGATACACACACTTCAATTAAGCTGACTCTCCTGGGTAGGTACACACACTTCAATTAAACTGACTCTCCTGGGTAGGTACACACACTTCAATTAAACTAACTCTCCTGAGTAGGTGCACACACTTCAATTAAACTGAATCTCCTGGGTAGGTACACACACTTCAATTAAACTGACTTTCCTGGGTAGATACACACACTTCAATTAAACTCACTCTCCTGGGTAGGTACACATACTTCAATTAAACTGACTCTCCTGGGTAGGTACACACACTTCAATTAAACTGACTCTCCTGGCTAGGTACACACACTTCAATTAAACTGACTCTCCTGGGTAGGTACACTCACTTCAAATACACTGATTCTCCTTGGTAGGTACACACACTTCAATTAAACTCACTCTCCTGGGTAGGTACACACACTTCAATTAAACTGATTCTCCTGGGTAGGTACACACACTTCAATTAAACTCACTCTCCTGGGTAGGTACACACACTTCAATTAAACTCACTCTCCTGGGAAGGTACACACACTTCAATTAAACTGACTCTCCTGGGTAGGTGCACACACTTCAATTAAACTTACTCTCCTGGGTAGGTACACACACTTCAATTAAACTGGCTCTCCTGGGTAGGTACACACACTTCAATTAAACTGACTCTCCTGGGTAGGTACACACACGTCAATTAAACTGACTCTCCTGGGAAGTACACACACTTCAATTAAACTGACTCTCCTGGGTATGTACATACACTTCAATTAAACTGACTCTCCTGGATAGGTACACACTCTCCAATTAAACTCACTCTCCTGGGTAGGTACACACACTTCAATTGAACTCACTCTCCTGGGTAGGTACACACACTTCAATTAAACTTACTCTCCTGGGAAGGTACACACACGTCAATTAAACTCACTCTCCTGGGTAGGTACAAACACTTCAATTAAACTGACTCTCCTGAGTAGGTACACATACTTCAATTAAACTAACTCTCCTGGGTAGGTACACACACTTCAATTAAACTGACTCTCTTGGGTAGGTACACACACTTCAATTAAACTGACTCTCCTGGGTAGGTACACACACTTCATTTAAACTGACTCTCCTGGGTAGGTACACACACTTCAATTAAACTGACTCTCCTGTGTAGGTACACACACTTCAATTAAACTGACTCTCCTGGGTAGATACACACACTTCAATTAAACTGACTCTCCTAGGTAGGTACACACACTTCAATTAAACTGACTCTCCTGGGTAGGTACACACACTTCAATTAAACGAACTCTCCTGAGTAGGTACACACACTTCAATTAAACTGAATCTCCTGGGTAGGTACACACACTTCAATTAAACTGACTCTCCTGGGAAGGTACACACACTTCAATTAAACTGACTCTCCTGGGTAGATACACACACTTCAATTAAACTGTCTCTCCTGGGTAGGTACACATACTTCAATTAAACTGACTCTCCTGGGTAGGTACACAAACTTCAATTAAACTGACTCTCCTGGGTAGGTACACTCACTTCAAATAAACTGAATCTCCTGGGTAGGTGCACACACTTCAATTAAACTGACTCTCCTGGGTAGGTACACACACTTCAATTAAGCTGACTCTCCTGGGTAGGTACACACACTTCAATTAAACTGACTCTCCTGGGTAGGTACACACACGTCAATTAAACTGACTCTCCTGGGTAGGTACACATACTTCAATTAAACTGACTCTCCTGGGTAGGTACACACACTTCAATTAAACTAACTCTCCTGGGTAGATACACACACTTCAATAAAACTCACTCTCCTTGGTAGGTACACGCACTTCAATTAAACTGACTCTCCTGAGTAGGTACACACACTTCAATTAAACTGACTCTCCGGCCTGTGTAGGTACACACACTTCAATTAAACTGACTCTCCTGGAGAGGAACACACACGTCAATTAAACTGACTCTCCTGGGTAGATACACACACTTCAATTAAACTGACTCTCCTGGGTAGGTACACACACTTCAATTAAACTGCCTCTCCTGGGTAGGTACACACACTTCAATTAAACTGACTCTCCTGGGTAGGTACACACACTTCAATTAAACTAACTCTCCTGAGTAGGTACACACACTTCAATTAAACTGACTCTCCTGGGTAGGTACACACACTGAACAGATTCTGAACATTATATTTCTTCTTAAATCAATATATTTTACTTCATTTTCATTAGATTATAATTAAATATAGAATGTGATATTTCACTAGTTAATTATTTAAAAAAAAAATAGATCAGCTATATTATTTCATTTCTCATTAAATTTGACATTTTCTTTATTTCAATCTTTCTTCTTAAATCAATATATTTTATTTCATTTTCGTTAGATTTTAGCTAATTATAGAAAGGGATCAGAGAAAGATATTTCACTAATTAAATATTTAAAAAAAAAGAATCCATGCAGGGATATGACACCTCTCTAATATATTTAAACTGGATACAGGTTTATCAATTGGCAATTGATACCATACTGTTTTATGATATACAGGTCAATAAAATTATTTTGCTCTCACTTACATACTTATAGTGCAGATTGTTGTTTTAGCACTTAAGTTGGGGCCACTTCAAAGTAACAATGAAGTAAAATATATTGAATTAAGAAGAAAAAAATTGATATAAAAATGACAAATTTAATAAAAAAAAAAATGAAATAATATAGTTGCTGTAATTTAATTTTTCTTAAATGATAAATTAGTGAAATATCACATGCTATATTTAGTAAAAATCTAATGAAAATGAAGTAAAACATATTGATTTAAGAAGAAAAATTTGAAATAAAGAAAATGACCAATTTAATAAGAAATGAAATAATATAGTTGTTGTAATTTAATTTAAAAAAAAATTAATTAGTAAAATATCCTTTCTCTGATCCCTTTCTATAATTAGATAAAATCTAACGAAAATGAAAATGAAATAAAATATATTGATTTAAAAAGAAAGATTGAAATAGAGAAAATGTCAAATTTAATGAGAAATGAAATAATATAGCTGTTCTAAATTTTTTTTAAATAATTAATTAGTGAAATATCCTTTCTCTGATCCCTTTCTATAATTAGTTAAAATCTAACGAAAATGAAATAAAATATATTGATTTAAGAAGAAAGATTGAAATAAAGAAAATGTCAAATTTAATGAGAAATGAAATAATATAGCTGTTCTATTTTTTTTTAAATAATTAATTAGTGAAATATCACATTCTATATTTAGTTAAAATCTAATGAAAATGAAGTAAAATATATTGATTTAAGAAGAAAGATAATGTTCACAATCTGCTCAGAATTTTCAGTAATGTTCAGAATCTGTTCAGAATTTTCAGCAATGTTCAGAATCTTTTCAGAATCTGTTCAGAATTTTCAGTAATGTTCAGAATCTGTTCAGAATTTTCAGCAATTTTCAGAATTTTCAGAATCTGTTCAGAATTTTCAGCAATGTTCAGAATCTGTTCAGAATTTTCAGTAATGTTCAGAATCTGTTCAGAATTTTCAGCAATTTTCAGAATTTTCAAAAACTGTTCAGAATGTTCAGTAATGTTAAGAATCTTTTCAGAATCTTTTCAGAATTTTTAGTAATTTTCAGAATTTTCAGACACTTTTCAGAATATCTAGCACAAAAACTGGTCTATTCAGAATCTCTTGACTTTGTAGTGCTGGGTAGGTACACACACGTCAATTAAACTGACTCCTGGGAAGTACACACACTTCAATTAAACTGACTCTCCTGGGTATGTACATACACTTCAATTAAACTGACTCTCCTGGGTAGGTACACACACTTCAATTAAATTGACTCTCCTGGGTAGGTACACACACTTCAATTAAACTGACTCTCCTGGGTAGGTACACACACTTCAATGAAACTGACTCTCCTTGGAAGGTCCACACACTTCAATTAAACTAACTCTCCTGTGTAGATTCACACACTTCAATTAAACTGACTCTCATGGGTAGGTACACACACTTCAATTAAACTGACTCTCCTGGGAAGGTACACACACTTCAATTAAACTGACTCTCCTGGGTAGGTACACACACTTCAATTAAACTGACTCTCCTGGGTAGGTACACACACTTCAATTAAACTGACTCTCCTGGGTAGGTACACACACTTCAATTAAACTGACTCTCCTCGGTAGGTACACACACTTCAATTAAACTGACTCTCCTGGGTAGATACACACACTTCAATTAAACTGACTCTCCTGGGTAGGTACACACACTTCAATTAAACTGACTCTCCTGGGTAGGTACACACACTTCAATTAAACTCACTCTCCTGGGTAGGTACACACACTTCAATTAAACTGACTCTCCTGGGTAGATACACACACTTCAATTAAACTCACTCTCCTGGGTAGCTACACATACTTCAATTAAACTGACTCTCCTGGGTAGGTACACACACTTCAATTAAACTGACTCTCCTGGGTAGGTACACACACTTCAATTAAACTGAATCTCCTGGGTAGGTGCACACACTTCAATTAAACTGACTCTCCTGGGTAGGTACACACACTTCAATTAAACTGACTCTCCTGGGTAGGTACACACACTTCATTTAAACTGACTCTCCTGGGTAGATACACACACTTCAATTAAACTGACTCTCCTGGGTAGGTACACACACTTCAATTAAACTGACTCCCCTGGGTAGGTACACACACTTCAATTAAACGAACTCTCCTGAGTAGGTACACACACTTCAATTAAACTGAATCTCCTGGGTAGGTACACACACTTCAATTAAACTGACTCTCCTGGGAAGGTACACACACTTCAATTAAACTGACTCTCCTGGGTAGATACACACACTTCAATTAAACTGTGTCTCCTGGGTAGGTACACATACTTCAATTAAACTGACTCTCCTGGGTAGGTACACACACTTCAATTAAACTGACTCTCCTGGGTAGGTACACTCACTTCAAATAAACTGAATCTCCTGGGTAGGTGCACACACTTCAATTAAACTGACTCTCCTGGGTAGGTACACACACTTCAATTAAGCTGACTCTCCTGGGTAGGTACACACACTTCAATTAAACTGACTCTCCTGGGAAGGTACACACACTTCAATTAAACTGACTCTCCTGGGTAGGTACACACACTTCAATTAAACTTATTCTCCTTGGTAGGTAAACACACTTCAATTAAACTGACTCCTGTGTAGGTACACACACTTCAATTAAACTGACTCTCCTGGGTAGGTACACAAACTTCAATAAAACTCACTTTCCTGGGTAGGTACACACACTTCAATTAAACTGACTCTCCTGGGTAGGTACACACACTTCAATTAAACTGACTCTCCTGTGTAGGTACACACACTTCAATTAAACTGACTCCTGTGCAGGTACACACACTTCAATTAAACTGACTCTCCTGGGTAGATACACACACTTCAATTAAGCTGACTCTCCTGGGTAGGTACACACACTTCAATTAAACTGACTCTCCTGGGTAGGTACACACACTTCAATTAAACTAACTCTCCTGAGTAGGTGCACACACTTCAATTAAACTGAATCTCCTGGGTAGGTACACACACTTCAATTAAACTGACTTTCCTGGGTAGATACACACACTTCAATTAAACTCACTCTCCTGGGTAGGTACACATACTTCAATTAAACTGACTCACCTGGGTAGGTACACACACTTCAATTAAACTGACTCTCCTGGCTAGGTACACACACTTCAATTAAACTGACTCTCCTGGGTAGGTACACACACTTCAAATAAACTGATTCTCCTTGGTAGGTACACACACTTCAATTAAACTCACTCTCCTGGGTAGGTACACACACTTCAATTAAACTGATTCTCCTGGGTAGGTACACACACTTCAATTAAACTCACTCTCCTGGGTAGGTACACACACTTCAATTAAACTCACTCTCCTGGGAAGGTACACACACTTCAATTAAACTGACTCTCCTGGGTAGGTGCACACACTTCAATTAAACTGACTCTCCTGGGTAGGTACACACACTTCAATTAAACTGGCTCTCCTGGGTAGGTACCCACACTTCAATTAAACTGACTCTCCTGGGTAGGTACACACACGTCAATTAAACTGACTCTCCTGGGAAGTACACGCACTTCAATTAAACTGACTCTCCTGGGTATGTACATACACTTCAATTAAACTGACTCTCCTGGATAGGTACACACTCTCCAATTAAACTCACTCTCCTGGGTAGGTACACACACTTCAATTGAACTCACTCTCCTGGGTAGGTACACACACTTCAATTCAACTGACTCTCTTGTGTAGGTACACACACTTCAATTAAACTGACTCTCCTGGGAAGGTACACACACTTCAATTAAACTAACTCTCCTGAGTAGGTACACATACTTCAATTAAACTGACTCTCCTGTGTAGGTACACACACTTCAATTAAACTGACTCTCCTGGGAAGGTACACACACTTCAATTAAACTGACTCTCCTGGGTAGGTACACACACTTCAATTAAACTGACTCTCTTGGGTAGGTACACACACTTCAATTAAACTGACTCTCCTGGGAAGGTACACACACTTCAATTAAACTGACTCTCCTGGGTATGTACATACACTTCAATTAAACTGACTCTCCTGGATAGGTACACTCTCCAATTAAACTCACTCTCCTGGGTAGGTACACACACTTCAATTAAACTGACTCTCCTGGGTAGGTACACACACTTCAATTAAACTGACTCTCCTGGGTAGGTACACACACTTCAATTAAACTGACTCTCCTGGGTAGATACACACACTTCAATTAAACTGACTCTCCTGGGTAGGTACACACACTTCAATTAAACTCACTCTCCTGGGTAGGTACACACACTTCAATTAAACTGACTCTCCTGGGTAGGTACACACACTTCAATTAAACTGACTCTCCTGGGTAGGTACACACACTTCAATTAAACTCACTCTCTTGTGTAGGTACACATACTTCAATTAAACTGACTCTCCTGGGTAGGTACACACACTTCAATTAAACTGACTCTCCTGGGTAGGTACACACAATTTAATTAAACTGACTCTCCTGGGTAGGTACACACACTTCAATTAAACTCACTCTCCTGGGAAGGTACACACACTTCAATTAAACTGACTCTCCTGGGTAGGTGCACACACTTCAATTAAACTGACTCTCCTGGGTAGGTACACACACTTCAATTAAACTGGCTCTCCTGGGTAGGTACACACACTTCAATTAAACTGACTCTCCTGGGTAGGTACACACACGTCAATTAAACTGACTCTCCTGGGAAGTACACACACTTCAATTAAACTGACTCTCCTGGGTATGTACATACACTTCAATTAAACTGACTCTCCTGGATAGGTACACACTCTCCAATTAAACTCACTCTCCTGGGTAGGTACACACACTTCAATTGAACTCACTCTCCTGGGTAGGTACACACACTTCAATTAAACTGACTCTCTTGTGTAGGTACACACACTTCAATTAAACTGACTCTCCTGGGAAGGTACACACACTTCAATTAAACTAACTCTCCTGAGTAGGTACACACACTTCAATTAAACTGACTCTCCTGGGTAGGTACACACACTTCAATTAAACTGACTCTCCTGGGAAGGTACACACACTTCAATTAAACTGACTCTCCTGGGTAGGTACACACACTTCAATTAAACTGACTCTCCTGGGTAGGTACACACACTTCAATTAAACTGACTCTCTTGGGTAGGTACACACACTTCAATTAAACTGACTCTCCTGGGAAGGTACACACACTTCAATTAAACTGACTCTCCTGGGTATGTACATACACTTCAATTAAACTGACTCTCCTGGATAGGTACACTCTCCAATTAAACTCACTCTCCTGGGTAGGTACACACACTTCAATTAAACTGACTCTCCTGGGTAGGTACACACACTTCAATTAAACTGACTCTCCTGGGTAGGTACACACACTTCAATTAAACTGACTCTCCTGGGTAGATACACACACTTCAATTTTCAGACACTTTTCAGAATATCTAGCACAAAAACTGGTCTATTCAGAATCTCTTGACTTTGTAGTGCTGGGTAGGTACACACACGTCAATTAAACTGACTCCTGGGAAGTACACACACTTCAATTAAACTGACTCTCCTGGGTATGTACATACACTTCAATTAAACTGACTCTCCTGGGTAGGTACACACACTTCAATTAAATTGACTCTCCTGGGTAGGTACACACACTTCAATTAAACTGATTCTCCTGGGTAGGTACACACACTTCAATGAAACTGACTCTCCTTGGAAGGTCCACACACTTCAATTAAACTAACTCTCCTGTGTAGATTCACACACTTCAATTAAACTGACTCTCATGGGTAGGTACACACACTTCAATTAAACTGACTCTCCTGGGAAGGTACACACACTTCAATTAAACTGACTCTCCTGGGTAGGTACACACACTTCAATTAAACTGACTCTCCTGGGTAGGTACACACACTTCAATTAAACTGACTCTCCTGGGTAGGTACACACACTTCAATTAAACTGACTCTCCTCGGTAGGTACACACACTTCAATTAAACTGACTCTCCTGGGTAGATACACACACTTCAATTAAACTGACTCTCCTGGGTAGGTACACACACTTCAATTAAACTGACTCTCCTGGGTAGGTACACACACTTCAATTAAACTGACTCTCCTGGGTAGGTACACACACTTCAATTAAACTGACTCTCCTGTGTAGGTACACACACTTCAATTAAACTGACTCCTGTGCAGGTACACACACTTCAATTAAACTGACTCTCCTGGGTAGATACACACACTTCAATTAAGCTGACTCTCCTGGGTAGGTACACACACTTCAATTAAACTGACTCTCCTGGGTAGGTACACACACTTCAATTAAACTAACTCTCCTGAGTAGGTGCACACACTTCAATTAAACTGAATCTCCTGGGTAGGTACACACACTTCAATTAAACTGACTTTCCTGGGTAGATACACACACTTCAATTAAACTCACTCTCCTGGGTAGGTACACATACTTCAATTAAACTGACTCTCCTGGGTAGGTACACACACTTCAATTAAACTGACTCTCCTGGCTAGGTACACACACTTCAATTAAACTGACTCTCCTGGGTAGGTACACACACTTCAAATAAACTGATTCTCCTTGGTAGGTACACACATTTCAATTAAACTCACTCTCCTGGGTAGGTACACACACTTCAATTAAACTGATTCTCCTGGGTAGGTACACACACTTCAATTAAACTCACTCTCCTGGGTAGGTACACACACTTCAATTAAACTCACTCTCCTGGGAAGGTACACACACTTCAATTAAACTGACTCTCCTGGGTAGGTGCACACACTTCAATTAAACTGACTCTCCTGGGTAGGTACACACACTTCAATTAAACTGGCTCTCCTGGGTAGGTACCCACACTTCAATTAAACTGACTCTCCTGGGTAGGTACACACACGTCAATTAAACTGACTCTCCTGGGAAGTACACGCACTTCAATTAAACTGACTCTCCTGGGTATGTACATACACTTCAATTAAACTGACTCTCCTGGATAGGTACACACTCTCCAATTAAACTCACTCTCCTGGGTAGGTACACACACTTCAATTGAACTCACTCTCCTGGGTAGGTACACACACTTCAATTCAACTGACTCTCTTGTGTAGGTACACACACTTCAATTAAACTGACTCTCCTGGGAAGGTACACACACTTCAATTAAACTAACTCTCCTGAGTAGGTACACATACTTCAATTAAACTGACTCTCCTGTGTAGGTACACACACTTCAATTAAACTGACTCTCCTGGGAAGGTACACACACTTCAATTAAACTGACTCTCCTGGGTAGGTACACACACTTCAATTAAACTGACTCTCTTGGGTAGGTACACACACTTCAATTAAACTGACTCTCCTGGGAAGGTACACACACTTCAATTAAACTGACTCTCCTGGGTATGTACATACACTTCAATTAAACTGACTCTCCTGGATAGGTACACTCTCCAATTAAACTCACTCTCCTGGGTAGGTACACACACTTCAATTAAACTGACTCTCCTGGGTAGGTACACACACTTCAATTAAACTGACTCTCCTGGGTAGGTACACATACTTCAATTAAACTGACTCTCCTGGGTAGGTACACACACTTCAATTAAACTGACTCTCCTGGCTAGGTACACACACTTCAATTAAACTGACTCTCCTGGGTAGGTACACACACTTCAAATAAACTGATTCTCCTTGGTAGGTACACACATTTCAATTAAACTCACTCTCCTGGGTAGGTACACACACTTCAATTAAACTGATTCTCCTGGGTAGGTACACACACTTCAATTAAACTCACTCTCCTGGGTAGGTACACACACTTCAATTGAACTCACTCTCCTGGGTAGGTACACACACTTCAATTAAACTGACTCTCTTGTGTAGGTACACACACTTCAATTAAACTGACTCTCCTGGGAAGGTACACACACTTCAATTAAACTAACTCTCCTGAGTAGGTACACACACTTCAATTAAACTGACTCTCCTGGGTAGGTACACACACTTCAATTAAACTGACTCTCCTGGGAAGGTACACACACTTCAATTAAACTGACTCTCCTGGGTAGGTACACACACTTCAATTAAACTGACTCTCCTGGGTAGGTACACACACTTCAATTAAACTGACTCTCTTGGGTAGGTACACACACTTCAATTAAACTGACTCTCCTGGGAAGGTACACACACTTCAATTAAACTGACTCTCCTGGGTATGTACATACACTTCAATTAAACTGACTCTCCTGGATAGGTACACTCTCCAATTAAACTCACTCTCCTGGGTAGGTACACACACTTCAATTAAACTGACTCTCCTGGGTAGGTACACACACTTCAATTAAACTGACTCTCCTGGGTAGGTACACACACTTCAATTAAACTGACTCTCCTGGGTAGATACACACACTTCAATTTTCAGACACTTTTCAGAATATCTAGCACAAAAACTGGTCTATTCAGAATCTCTTGACTTTGTAGTGCTGGGTAGGTACACACACGTCAATTAAACTGACTCCTGGGAAGTACACACACTTCAATTAAACTGACTCTCCTGGGTATGTACATACACTTCAATTAAACTGACTCTCCTGGGTAGGTACACACACTTCAATTAAATTGACTCTCCTGGGTAGGTACACACACTTCAATTAAACTGATTCTCCTGGGTAGGTACACACACTTCAATGAAACTGACTCTCCTTGGAAGGTCCACACACTTCAATTAAACTAACTCTCCTGTGTAGATTCACACACTTCAATTAAACTGACTCTCATGGGTAGGTACACACACTTCAATTAAACTGACTCTCCTGGGAAGGTACACACACTTCAATTAAACTGACTCTCCTGGGTAGGTACACACACTTCAATTAAACTGACTCTCCTGGGTAGGTACACACACTTCAATTAAACTGACTCTCCTGGGTAGGTACACACACTTCAATTAAACTGACTCTCCTCGGTAGGTACACACACTTCAATTAAACTGACTCTCCTGGGTAGATACACACACTTCAATTAAACTGACTCTCCTGGGTAGGTACACACACTTCAATTAAACTGACTCTCCTGGGTAGGTACACACACTTCAATTAAACTGACTCTCCTGGGTAGGTACACACACTTCAATTAAACTGACTCTCCTGTGTAGGTACACACACTTCAATTAAACTGACTCCTGTGCAGGTACACACACTTCAATTAAACTGACTCTCCTGGGTAGATACACACACTTCAATTAAGCTGACTCTCCTGGGTAGGTACACACACTTCAATTAAACTGACTCTCCTGGGTAGGTACACACACTTCAATTAAACTAACTCTCCTGAGTAGGTGCACACACTTCAATTAAACTGAATCTCCTGGGTAGGTACACACACTTCAATTAAACTGACTTTCCTGGGTAGATACACACACTTCAATTAAACTCACTCTCCTGGGTAGGTACACATACTTCAATTAAACTGACTCTCCTGGGTAGGTACACACACTTCAATTAAACTGACTCTCCTGGCTAGGTACACACACTTCAATTAAACTGACTCTCCTGGGTAGGTACACACACTTCAAATAAACTGATTCTCCTTGGTAGGTACACACATTTCAATTAAACTCACTCTCCTGGGTAGGTACACACACTTCAATTAAACTGATTCTCCTGGGTAGGTACACACACTTCAATTAAACTCACTCTCCTGGGTAGGTACACACACTTCAATTAAACTCACTCTCCTGGGAAGGTACACACACTTCAATTAAACTGACTCTCCTGGGTAGGTGCACACACTTCAATTAAACTGACTCTCCTGGGTAGGTACACACACTTCAATTAAACTGGCTCTCCTGGGTAGGTACCCACACTTCAATTAAACTGACTCTCCTGGGTAGGTACACACACGTCAATTAAACTGACTCTCCTGGGAAGTACACGCACTTCAATTAAACTGACTCTCCTGGGTATGTACATACACTTCAATTAAACTGACTCTCCTGGATAGGTACACACTCTCCAATTAAACTCACTCTCCTGGGTAGGTACACACACTTCAATTGAACTCACTCTCCTGGGTAGGTACACACACTTCAATTCAACTGACTCTCTTGTGTAGGTACACACACTTCAATTAAACTGACTCTCCTGGGAAGGTACACACACTTCAATTAAACTAACTCTCCTGAGTAGGTACACATACTTCAATTAAACTGACTCTCCTGTGTAGGTACACACACTTCAATTAAACTGACTCTCCTGGGAAGGTACACACACTTCAATTAAACTGACTCTCCTGGGTAGGTACACACACTTCAATTAAACTGACTCTCTTGGGTAGGTACACACACTTCAATTAAACTGACTCTCCTGGGAAGGTACACACACTTCAATTAAACTGACTCTCCTGGGTATGTACATACACTTCAATTAAACTGACTCTCCTGGATAGGTACACTCTCCAATTAAACTCACTCTCCTGGGTAGGTACACACACTTCAATTAAACTGACTCTCCTGGGTAGGTACACACACTTCAATTAAACTGACTCTCCTGGGTAGGTACACACACTTCAATTAAACTGACTCTCCTGGGTAGATACACACACTTCAATTAAACTGACTCTCCTGGGTAGGTACACACACTTCAATTAAACTCACTCTCCTGGGTAGGTACACACACTTCAATTAAACTCACTCTCCTGGGTAGGTACACACACTTCAATTAAACTGACTCTCCTGGGTAGGTACACACACTTCAATTAAACTCACTCTCTTGTGTAGGTACACATACTTCAATTAAACTGACTCTCCTGGGTAGGTACACACACTTCAATTAAACTAACTCTCCTGGGTAGGTACACACAATTTAATTAAACTGACTCTCCTGGGTAGGTACACACACTTCAATTAAACTCACTCTCCTGGGAAGGTACACACACTTCAATTAAACTGACTCTCCTGGGTAGGTGCACACACTTCAATTAAACTGACTCTCCTGGGTAGGTACACACACTTCAATTAAACTGGCTCTCCTGGGTAGGTACACACACTTCAATTAAACTGACTCTCCTGGGTAGGTACACACACGTCAATTAAACTGACTCTCCTGGGAAGTACACACACTTCAATTAAACTGACTCTCCTGGGTATGTACATACACTTCAATTAAACTGACTCTCCTGGATAGGTACACACTCTCCAATTAAACTCACTCTCCTGGGTAGGTACACACACTTCAATTGAACTCACTCTCCGTGGTAGGTACACACACTTCAATTAAACTGACTCTCTTGTGTAGGTACACACACTTCAATTAAACTGACTCTCCTGGGAAGGTACACACACTTCAATTAAACTAACTCTCCTGAGTAGGTACACACACTTCAATTAAACTGACTCTCCTGGGTAGGTACACACACTTCAATTAAACTGACTCTCCTGGGAAGGTACACACACTTCAATTAAACTGACTCTCCTGGGTAGGTACACACACATCAATTAAACTGACTCTCCTGGGTAGGTACACACACTTCAATTAAACTGACTCTCTTGGGTAGGTACACACACTTCAATTAAACTGACTCTCCTGGGAAGATACACACACTTCAATTAAACTGACTCTCCTGGGTATGTACATACACTTCAATTAAACTGACTCTCCTGGATAGGTACACTCTCCAATTAAACTCACTCTCCTGGGTAGGTACACACACTTCAATTAAACTGACTCTCCTGGGTAGGTACACACACTTCAATTAAACTGACTCTCCTGGGTAGGTACACACACTTCAATTAAACTGACTCTCCTGGGTAGATACACACACTTCAATTAAACTGACTCTCCTGGGTAGGTACACACACTTCAATTAAACTAACTCTCCTGGGTAGGTACACACACTTCAATTAAACTGACTCTCCTGGGTAGGTACACACACTTCAATTAAACTGACTCTCCTGGGTAGGTACACTCTCCTGGGTAGGTACACACACTTCAATTAAACTCACTCTCTTGTGTAGGTACACATACTTCAATTAAACTGACTCTCCTGGGTAGGTACACACACTTCAATTAAGCTGACTCTCCTGGGTAGGTACACACAATTTAATTAAACTGACTCTCCTGGGTAGGTACATACACTTTAATTAAACTGACTCTCCTGGGTAGGTACACACACTTCAATTAAACTGACTCTCCTGGGTAGGTACACACACTTCAATTAAACTGACTCTCCTGGGTAGGTACACACACTTCAATTAAACTGACTCTCCTGGGTAGGTACACTCTCCTGGGTAGGAACACACACTTCAATTAAATGTGGTAGAGTTAACTTAAGTTTATGGGTTTAAAAGCTTTCCTGTAAGTGAAACTATGAAAATGTCTTTATCTGATGTCATATCAAGTTGAACGTTAGAGAATACGGAAGGGGCAATCAAAGAACAATCCTGTGAAACTGACAACACAGAGTACACAAGACGAAGAAACTGACAACACAGAGTACACAAGACGAAGAACAACAAAGCAAAAACACAACGCTATTTGTGTTAGATACCACTATACGTTGGATTATTGGTCCTAATTATTTATTTGCTGTTTATTATATTACGGTATATAAAGTTAATATTTCTGTTAAATGTTCGCTTGAATGAAGATATTTAAGACTAAATTGTGAATAAATGCACTTATGGTTTTGGCTGATCAGACCTAATAGATGATATTATAACATATTAGTCTCATCAGTCGGGAAAATCCTCTACAAGTTAATACTATTGACGAAAAGAAACTTAATATCCATATTTTGTAACTCGTTGCCTATATGTATTTTCTAATACGTGTAATGTAATATTACTACAGTCTTGGGGACAATTATCACAAATATATAGGTGTGTTTTTGTTTTTTCTATGAGAAAGTTAAAGCTAAAGCAAAAATTAACATTTTATTATCTACGTCAAACACCACACCTTTGATGGTATGACATTTAGCTGTTTTAGATACTTGTGAATAAGACCACCTCGATTGTGGATTTGTTGGGGGATCGGCTCCACATGGGTTAAATTCAAGCCTATTAATCGGTATTTGTTGCTTCACTGCTAAGCACGTAGCAAGTACGAACGAGACCAAATCTGATTGGCTCTGATCGGGATAATATATCCGAGTAGAGTGGCCTGTTTATCTGTGGACTATTGTTTCAGTGAACAAGCAATATAATAAAATCCGGCACAGCACGTTGGTCTTGTACATGAACTCATCTTCGCATCAAAACGTTGTAAATACCATAATATATCTGAAAAATTGCAAGCTTCTCATTCACTAGATAGTTAATAATGAAAAAAATGCGCCTTTCATTCATCAAATTTAAAATACGGCTACGCTAATGTCTTTTCACGTTTTTGGCATTATTTTGGTGTATGCATATCCCAGAATGCACAAGTATATGAAATTATGAATGCCGTGGTCAGTGTCACGAGATTTACGTATTACTCACCTGGTTTGTGTTTCATATAACACTACTTTTCACATGTTCGTTATTTGTTCTTCTAATTTGCATATAAGAACTATATATATCCGTGTAGTACGTACAACCTTGTTAATGCACATGTACCATGAATCCTTAATATCGACATGTTTACTTTTATGGCTCTTATTCTACACAATCTCACTTGTTCATTTGTAGTTCTAATTAAAATCGGTTTTTTAATGTAATTGATCACGCGATTTTAGAATTTCTCAAAAAAAACATTTTAATGCGAATTACCTATTTGATTTATTTTTTTTAATTAACAGAATAAAATCATGGTATAGTATTGTTGCAATGCTACATTAAATATTTTAGCCTAGTGAATTGACATTCTTTTTAGGATACAAATACAATTTCTAATAATTTGTTATAATGTACAATTTTCACATTGTTTTCTTCTATGAATACACTGGGTAAGTTGGAACCAAACATGGAAGGAATGTCCATTGGATAGTCTTCTAAAAAAGTTTGTGTTTTTCGATCGGAAAAATTCTAAAAACGAAACAAGAGGCTCACATGTGTCAAAAAGGGTGTTTTCTGTTTCTGTATGTGTAGCAAAATTGACGATTATTAGTTCTTATTCTTTATGCTCGTTTCACAATCCTCGTTTCACAGATTGTATTTGGTTGATACCGTTCAATGAAATAAGAGGCAAAATGGGACCAAAACTCAAAATTTGGAATTTTTATTTTATATCCGATTTTGTTGGGGTTTTTCAGTAGATTCCTTATGAAATTTCCTGCCTTTGTTTGTTTGTCAAACAGATTGGACGTCGCTCTTGTGTTTTTCAAGATAAAATGAGGCAAAGGAATAATAAATAACCAATCGAGCACAATCTTAACTTTATATTTTGCTTTGTTTTTTGTTTTCATTTAAAAAGAAAGTTGTTTGCACCCTGGATTCATTCGCAATAGATAAAAATTGCATTCCCTATAACATATTAAAAAATAATAATCAGTTATTCTGTTTCTGAAAAATGCTACAGAAGAATGGGTCGAATATCACTAACTCCATTTAATCATAAGCTAACATTGAAGTAGGTTATAAATTCGTAGACAAATCGTAGTCCGATGGCTCTATAAGGGGACACATCAGTAAATAAAGGTAATAACAAAATTACCGAACTCCGAACAATCTTACAAAGGGAAAGTCAAAACTCATAATTATATAAACAGACAAAATCAGTCAACAACCGGAAACAAGCCAACCGCATTGAGACAGTAGTACAAAATAGAACACCAGGAACTTTGAAAAAATAAATTCAGTTGTTTCTTGATTATGATATTTTTTAGTTAATCCTATCATATTTGGTGAGGTCTTAACTGCCAAAAAAATACGTCATTTGTTGAAATATAACCACATATAAAAACATGGATGTCAAATTACTACACCCTGTGTGAAAGGATTTCCTGGATACTGTAAATACTGTTGTTTTGACCGGATATTGAAAACAGCTGATTATTTTCTTATTTGACATACAATGTTTCTTTCAAAGTGAATCGGAATGTGGACCTTGGACCAAAATAATAGGAAATAGTTGTCTTGTTATCCAGAAAATTCATTTGGATTTTTTATGATTTTTTTTTATTTTCAATGTAAGTCAATGGTGGAATATATACTGGTGTGCTCTCTCTAATTAACTTCGACAAACATATGGTAAACCCAAAATAGTACACGATGTCATAATTATCACGAAAGATTTCCTGTCAAGTGGTAATATCAAAACTTCCTTATTAGCTCCCTTGATTGTTTGTTATTTCCGATTTACAAGTGAACGCCTTATTTTCGAACTGTATGCTATTTTGTTGAATGTTAACCAGAGGTACCAGAAAGAATAAAATGCTCCCTTGATTGTTTGTTATTTCCGATTTACAAGTGAACGCCTTATTTTCGTACTATATACTATTTTGTTGAATGTCAACCAAAGGGTACCAGAGTCCAGAAATAATAAAATCTTATTAGAAAGATCCAATTAATTTATTACTTATTGAATAGTCGATCGAGAAGGATGTTTGCCTCTTAAATTGGATACTTCAAATATTCTGGTAAATGTCAAGAATACTCTTATGGAGGAAAGGTAATGCTATAACGTTTATATTGCTTGAGAGGAAGTCAAATTACTGACATGCTACAATATACTTTGATAATACGCAAGACATGATCAGTGTACAAAAAGAAACGTTTGTCCTTGCGTCAATAAGAGTATTAGGAAAATCAATAGGGATTTATTATGTGGTAATATTGAGAACAAATGTTGCCAGCATTATTTACGGTATGGCTCTTAGAAATAGGTCTTAAGTATTCAGATTACGTTTGACTGAGGTTTTCAAAGTAATATAAGTGTATGGTAATAGATGTTGAAGCAATTTGTTTCAAAGTGAATGAAATAAAGGCCACCGACTTATATATTATATACAGACTTTAGTTTGCAAATGATAAATCAATAAAAAAAAAAAAAAAATTAAAAAAAAACAGAAAGAAAGAAATAATAACGTAGATATCTATGTTAGTGGGACTGGCGAGTTTCGTGAATAACCTTCATCGGGTACACTCAAGTCATGTGATTGAAAAACGAAAACTTCGGTGAATTGTGATTCTTCAGCGTTATCTCCAGTCCAGTAAGTCAGTACAGCAGTGTAGACATTACACAAACGTAACACTCTTTCAGAAATTTGCTGACATTATCTACATAAATTATTGAAAGACTAAGGTTTAGTTTTCTCAGAAATAGATAACCTTAGCTGTTGGGCGTTATAGCTGCATTACAAGATTGTGAGACATTTAATTTATTAATTCATTAATTGTAGTTTAACGTCAGTATTCCAGCTGTTTTCCTGATGAGAACAAGCTTACAAATGATTGATTGATGGATTGATTGGTGTTTAACGTCCAGCGAGCAATTTTTCAGCTATATTCAGGACGAGAACATTTAAAAATTTAAACGTCACGGGACTCGAAACAAGGAAAGGTGATGGGTAGGGACTGATAATATTGCCAGTGCAACATTTCTCTTATGGACCACTCATCATGAGCATAATGTTCATAATGAGCTGTTACACTGGGTTCTTTAACGTGCGGAGAGGGTGGCAATCTCTCAACACGGGACCTCGGTTTTATTTACGTCTCATCCGCAGGACGGGTTGGTTGTGAATTTATACATCCCACACAACCGACGGACTCCCTTTCAAGCCGAAGAAGCTCTAGGTCCCATTTCTACACCCCGGGATTCCCGCGGGGTTAGCTTACAAATGTAAACGGTGCCGATGGGATACGGAGATGATAAACATGTTCGCCGGTGGGATACGGAGAGGATAGACAAGTTCGCCGATGGGATACGAAGAGGATAGACAAGTTCGATATCTTCCTTAATAACCTTTTATTATTGTTTATAAGCTTGATCTCATCGTTAATACAACTGACATATTGCTCATTTAACGTTGTACAACAACTAATCAACCATGTGATTTTGCCAAAATTTAGTTTTCCTTTTATCATTTTCAATTGTTTACCAAGCTGTTGAGTTTTCCCGTGTGTTAGACTTTCAGTTTAGACGGATAACGGGATTTGTGTAGTCATTTCAAACACTAAATACAGTAACTACTTAACAAACATATTGCTGTGAATTATGTAGACCAGCTTCTTCTTCAATGTATATTATTGATTAACAGTGACAGTTTGTAAATACATTGTTGTATTCCTTACAAAATGACCATCAAAAACAGCTGATGTCGTTACATGCATTATAGTAAACTTCACAAATCGAATATAAAGTAATTTAGCGTTAGATAAACGGCTTTATAGTCTGAGAAATTGATCAGTTTTAAATTAAAGTGAAATCGACAAGGATCTGACGTACTTAATTGTTTAGACAGGGACAACAGCTGATGACAATAAAATCTGTTTCATTTGATGTGATCGCTTTGTGTATAGTATGACAATAGTTGTTACATGCCATTTCATTATGATGCTATGAACTCTACTGTTTATATTATACAGATAAATCATGTGTGGGAGGGGTATTTGCGAAAAATACCAGTCGAGAAACGAAAAATTTCCCGAGCCGAAAGGCGAGGGAAATTTAGTCTCAAGACTGGTATTTTTCGCAAATACCCTTCCCAAACATGATATGGCGAGGGAAATTTAGTCTCAAGACTGGTATTTTTCGCAAATACCCTTCCCAAACATGATATATCTGTTTAATTACACCGAATATTATTTAGAACACTGGCTAAATAAATAATACCTTTTGTTTGTCGTTTTCAGGACCTAACATGATGTATCTGTTTAATTCTACCGAATGATGTTACATAATACGCACAACTGATAACGTTTTACAAATTTTGTTACAAGCGTCTCGGTGAAGGGTAAAAACGGCAAATACGATTTTGCAAATACCATGAAAAAAAGTTAAATCTTATGCAAATACACCTACATGAAGTAAAAATTCTGCAAATTCACAATACAAGGCCTGAATTTGTAAAACATATCACGGCTATTTAACCAATCAGAATCCAGCATTCTTATATAAGGTGTAATTAATACTATAATACCATGAATAAATCATGACAAGAAAACAATATTTAAACAAAACACCAAGACTGGATTTCACATTTCTTGTAATATGTTATTTGATTGTTGAAGGTGTTTGTGTCAAGTCTTTCACTTATTTAATCATTTTGTGATTTTGAAATATAGTATGTTTCAAATTGATAAAAAAAAAATCAGTAATTTCTACATATAAAAAAAGTTTGAGAATATTCCTAGCTCAAATGTTTCTTGCATATACAGGACCAAAACAATTTGATAATATATAATAATAAAATTATGAGCAATGATCGTCTTTTGACTGCCGCTGGAAAATTATGGAAAATTTGGCATGGACGACAAATGTTGTCTTTTGTAGTATCTACAATGTTTCTACTCTTTTTCGAAATCCATAATTATCGCGCTTTTCCGTTAGCCAGTACTGTCCATGATTAGGCTTTTTGTTTTCTAGCTCGACAAACCCCTTCTGGTGACACGTTGTGCAGCTGCGTGGGTTTAGCCACTTGAATCGTCATCAGTACCCAGACTAAATTCATAATACATTTGTGTGCATAATTATATTGGACAAGTAAGCACGCTGCTCTCTAAGTTCTTTCTTAATACTGAAATATGATAAAATAGACATTTATTTTCGTCGGTATCAAGTGTCATCCATTTATAGAATGTGAATGATTGTTGCTTCACGTCAGGTAAGCAATATTTAAGCTACATCATAATGGGAATAAGTTACTTTTTGACATAATGATTTGGAGGCGCTATCTCACTATCCACGTGTATACATAATACTACCTGTCCTTACTCTTGCTCCTTAAAGCAGCAAATACAAATATATAGTCTTTATTTTGGCCCGATAAGACATCGACCTGACGATCTTTGATACTTCGATGGTATAATGGTTAGCGTGCTCTCCTCATGTCCGGTGCATCGTAGGTTTGAGCGCCAGACGAACACGCTTACGATAACATCACTGATACAGGAGTATACTGCCAACATGATAAGATGTACTAAGGATTGAATATATCATGTAAAGTAGTGTTTATGGCTGGATCGATTCTATACTTAACAACTTAACATCCAATAACGAGGAGAAGTAGTATAAAATTTAGTAAGACCCAGGATGCTACTCCACACACACACACACACACACACAAAGAAAACGTCGAATTCCCCCACCTCCCTGAAAATCTTGATCCACAATACATAATACATCAATCATAACCTTTTATGTGACGATCATGTTACATGGATAGCTAATAAAATTTCGTTCATATTTCTGAAGCAAATTGCATAACATTGTTAACCAATCTTAAGACGACTGTGGTAATTATTCTATACATTAATAAACAACAAACAAAAACATATGTTAGAACAAGACCATTTATGATTATAATGAGCTATGAAGAAATAGCTGTGAATTGATTTTGTTTTTATTAGCTTTGTAAAATTTTTGATGTTGTACTTCTCAAATATGCATAGGAAAAAATTGATTTGAATAAAGTACAAAAACAATTGTGAATGTTACAAAGTGTAGAACAATATCACTGTTTGTTATTTTTTAAATAATTTTTTTTAAGATTATTTCGCATCGTTGAAGAAGTAAAACTTTAGGTATTTCTGAGGGAAAAAAAATTATATTTCCCTCATAGGGAATCGTCGTGGACGCGATTGTAAGATAGTTTGATTTATGTCACCGTTAAAACTACGATTTCTATTCCTGTCATTTGAGGGAACACCGGAGTACAGAAAGATGGCTTAGTTTCCAATCTGAGGAGGTACAACTCCTCCAAAAGGGGTAGTCGCTGGTTGTGCGGGCTTATCAAATACACAACTCCCATTAAGACGAGACGTAAATAGGTATCTCGTATTTTGAGAATGTCACTGTCCTTGCACATAACAGACTATTTGCAGAATCTCTTAATGAGCAATAGGCTGCAGAGATTGGTCGTTAGTTGTCTGATGCAAGGCAAACAAAATCTTCCTACTTCCGTTATGACATTCACATTATTACCTTTTTACCAACAAGATATATTGTTTTTAAACTTTTTTCATGATGAAATATAAGTTTACAAAAAATAAATCACGTGGGTAAAAAGGGGCAGTGTGATTGGACTACGAGAGGAAGTTAATATTGTTTCAGGATATCGGGTGTGAAATGGGTAGGATCGGGAAATTGTTCCTTGTAATGGGAAAGAGCGACATTCTTCATCCACAAGACACTTATTTACGTTCCGCTCTAGCGACGAGTTGTGCATTTGATTTGTTCCGCACGACCAGTGAACAGCCCTTTCTGGTGAGTTGTACACCGCATTGGAAACACTAGGCCCTACCTCTATACACTGAGTTCTCGCGTGGTTTAAATTGAAGGATATTTTTTTTCAATCAAATGATTGCTTTGATTTTAGCTATCCTATTTATGACCTTTGATTTTAGCTATCCTATTTATGACCTTTGATTTTAGCTATCCTATTTATGACCTTTGATTTTAGCTATCCTATTTATGACCTTTGATTTTAGCTATCCTATTTATGACCTTTGATTTTAGCTATCCTATTTATGACCTTTGATTTTAGCTATCCTATTTATGACCTTTGATTTTAGCTATCCTATTTATGACCTTTGATTTTAGCTATCCTATTTATGACCTTTGGTGTTTTTGCTCCCAAAAACTTTAAATTATTTGGCTTTCAAATATTTGGGCTTCGAGCGGACCTGGTGAAGGTTATTACAGAAAGGCGTCGTGCGCACTAAATTTGATATCTACGTTTTCATTGTTAAACTTTTATCAATTATCTTTTAGTTCATGTCGACAGTACAGTAGTGTGTTTGATTCGTCCAATTTGTATGGGTTATTCCCCAAAGATAAGAAACTGTCCCATTTCGGTTATGGGTAGGGTCAAATAAAAACTATTATTACAATATTTAATATAATGTTTCTCTTTCCTCATTAAAAAAAACCCTGGAAAACATACATCTTTTGTAATAAAATGTTATGCAGACTAAGTTGTACACATATAACGACCTTTATATCAAGTCTTTGAATTCCCTGACCAAACTGTTGCTGTATATCTATTTAATATAAATGGATGTATTATTAGACAATGCAAAACAACAAACCTTTTTCTAAAGCTGACAGACATCATTGTTTATTTTGACGTATCCGTTTACGAATTTGTGAAATAAAAGGCAATTGGAAAATCTATAATTCAGCTAGTACATCAGTAACACAACAATATACAATTATTGACTTTTATTGAGGTTAATATAAGGATCTATCGTTCCAAGATATACGATATTTACCGAGGCCAAAGCCGAGGTAAATATCGTATATCTTGGAACGATAGAACCTTATATTAAGCGAAATGAAAGTCAGTAATTGTTTTATTATATGAAACTGTTATTAATGTCCTCTGTGTCATGTTTTATAAATTGGCATTAAGCACTACATGTGGGTTTTTTTGGCAAATTTTGATGGTAACAAGAAAGATTTATGCATACTGCAAAAATAAATTTTGATCGTTCCAGAGGAGCCTTTGGAACGTTATATTAACCTCACGTAACGCTGGAATTAAAAGCAGGGGTTTTCCGATTTTAGCGTCACGTGAGGTTAATATAACGTTCCAAAGGCTCCTCTGGAACGATCAAAATTAATCGTTGCGGAAATTGAAGGTTTAGACAGTATTCTTAAAGTTATATCAAGAAAAAATCTCATGCTTTTAACAAATCAGATAAAAGAAATATTTATAGTCATATAATAAATACACTATATTGTTAATATAACCGTAATACACGTTAGAGAAACCCGATTGGACAATCTAGAGACACTGGCAACATTGGGCAATTCAAATAACCAGGGGCGAACCCAGATACTCGTGAACGGCAAGCAGTTCTTGTTTCTTATAACAAATGACAGTCCAGTGTAAACCCAAACGATCCACTAAACACTACTTTCAAGTGGTGCCGGAAACCGTGCTTCTCAGATAAAACCAATGACATTATAAGGCCACTTGTAAAGTTTTATCGTGCACCTGAGTGTAACAACATATATCATACGATCGCTGTCACGGATGGTTTGGACATGCAATTTGAGACACCCTTCGCTTTGTAATGTGCGGGAGTATATTAATACAAATATTAATCAATTCTTCTAATTGACGTAAAAAGGTTTTTTTATCAAAGATTGTCTTAAGTTGATATCCTTGTCGAGTAACGTTATATTACTACCTTCCGTATGAATGATTGATGACGGTGACGGATCATCAAAATCTGATAATATCACAATTGGTCTACAAGCATATCAACTTTTGAAAATCTTTGATTAAGATTGCTTTATACGTCAGTTGGATCATGTATTTTGTGGATACAGTACCCTAGAGTCAAGATATATCCTAGTATGATTTTCAAAGAACTTATTGAACACACGATTCTTGGTAGATGTACATGCAGATGTCTTTGGTCTCTCTAGGACAGTTGCCAAGTGATAATGAAGTCAATAAAATGTCATTTCGTTTTACACAAACACAGAATATATTTCACAATACATAAATGTTATTTATGAGATATAGCGGTTTTTGTTTTCCAATTGTGTTTAAGGGACTCGCATTGTAGTGTAGCTGGCTTTACTGCTGTCTATATGCAATTAGTGCCCATCACCACTAATGTTACGAGTTCGAATCCCGCTCATGGCGAGGTATGCTCGATACAACAGTATGTGATAAAATTTGTCAGCGACCTACGAGAGGTAAGTGGTTTTTTCAGGTACTCCGTTTCCTCCATCAATAAAACTGACCGCCACGATATAACTAAAAAATTGTTGAAAGTGGCGTTAAGCACCACAATCATAACCCGTATGATAGTTGGGTTTATATCTAGCCATGTCTATCACTAATTGCCCATGACGCCGAATATTCGATACAACATTATTTTAGAAAGTTTGTCTTCTCTGTGACATATGGCAGATCGAGTTTCCACTTCGACTATACTGCGCTTTCCTCTACCAATAAAAACACATATAGGCTATTGCTAACATTTACTTTAAACACACCTAACCCTAACTCGTATTTCTCTATCGTTGCTGTGTCGATATATCCTGGATATTTATACATGGCATTTAAGATGATATAAATAGTTAATTTTCATGATAAATTTACAAACAAAAACTCCGTTAGAAAAATTGTAAAATCCTATCAGAAAATGACAGAAATAGATCCAAAAGTGGTACCCCTAAAAGACATTTATACCGTGGTCGGGTACAGGCATTTCATTGTAACATTGGCGTTGCTAAGCTATATTAATGGGTCTAATCATTCCCTCATATTGAAATGATGCGGTCATGCAAGGCGTATGATGCCATCGAGGACTACCGGTAATAGTCCACCAGCAGTGGTATCGACCCAGTAGGACAGTATGATTTGACTATAGAAGGAACTTCTGACTTTACCGTATCGACGGATGGATACATTATACTCAACACCAATACTCTTAATTATGAAGCAACACCTAGTTTTACCTTTACAGTGGTGTTTAACGCCACTTTCAACAATATAGTTATATCAGTGATAATGGCCAAAAGAAAATGGATACAAGAACAAACAATGATCTACAAAACACTACACAGAAAACTATAGATTGAGCTACACGAACCCCACTGAAACCGGGGATGAACACAGGTGCTCTGGAAGGGTTAGCAATTTCTGCTCCACTAATGACATCTGTCGTGTTACTGTTAAAACAACACGAACATATCATCTGATATGGAAATCGTGCTGGACACCAGTATACGTGAATAAATATAAGTAACATAAATAGAACATGAACGCCCTACTAAACAAATGGCGGTAAATTTAAGTCGATATTTTACTCACATGTGGAAAACAAATACCTTCATCATTTACTAAGAGATTCGGGTTGTAATGGTTAGCGTGCACGCCCCAGTGCGGTAGATCTGGGTTTGAGCCCCGGTCGAATCAAACTAAAGACTATAAAATTAGTATTCGTTGCTTTTCAGCTAAGTACCCAGCACTACGGAGTACGAGGAAAGACTGATTGGCTCGGAATCACAATAATGTGTCCGAGTGTAGCGACATGTCTAACTGCGGACTGTTGTTTCATTGAGCTAGCACTATACAAATCAAACTCAGCGTGTTGGTCTAGTACAAAACAGACATCATCGTTATTATCTCATAAAAATGTAACTTGTGGTAGCCGTGATATAACTGATAAAATGTACTTTGTGCTAGCCGTGATATAACTGATAGATTGTAACTTGTGCTAGCCGTGATATAACTGATAAAATGTAACTTGTGCTAGTCGTGATATAACTGATAAAATGTAACTTGTGCTAGCCGTGATATAACTGATAAATGGTAACTTGTGCTAGCCGTGATATAACCGATAAATGGTAACTTGTGCTAGCCGTGATATAACTGATAAATGGTAACTTGTGCTAGCCGTGATATAACGGATAAATGGTAACTTGTGCTAGCCGTGATATAACTGATAAATGGTAATTTGTGCTAGCCGTGATATAACTGATAAAATGTAACTTGTGCTAGTCGTGATATAACTGATCAAATGTACTTTGTGCTAGTTGTGATATAACTGATAAATGGTAACTTGTGCTAGCCGTGATATAACTGATAAATGGTAACTTGTGCTAGTCGTGATATAACTGATAAATGGTAACTTGTGCTAGTCGTGATATAACTGATAAATGGTAACTTGTGCTAGTCGTGATATAACGGATAAATGGTAACTTGTGCTAGCCGTGATATAACGGATAAATGGTAACTTGTGCTAGCCGTGATATAACTGATAACTGGTAACTTGTGCTAGCCGTGATATAACCGATAAATGGTAACTTGTGCTAGCCGTGATATAACCGATAAATTGCTCATTTTGGCGTTAAGCAATAATCACTCAACTCATTTCACTAGCGATTTGGATCATAAAACTAGTTTTACCTCACTACTTTTTCTTGAAGTACATGTGTACCTAGCCAGAAGAGTGAGCGGTTATGTCTATGTGTGTTGGAGTATGAAGTACATGTACCTAGCCAGAAGAGTGAGCGGTCATGTCTATGTGAAGTACATGTACCTAGCCAGAAGAGTGAGCGGTCATGTCTATGTGAAGTACATGTACCTAGCTAGAAGAGTGAGCGGTCATGTCTATGTGTGTTGGAGTATGCAGTACATGTACCTAACCAGAAGAGTGAGCGGTCATGTCTATGTGTGTTGGAGTATGAAATACATATACCTGGCCAGAAGAGTGAGGGGTCATGTCTATGTGAAGTACATGTACCTAGCCAGAAGAGTGAGTGGTCATGTGTATGTGAAGTACATGTACCTAGCCAGAAGAGTAAGCGGTCATGTCTATGTGTGTTGGAGTATGAAGTACATGTACATAGCCAGAAGAGTGAGTGGTCATGTCTATGTGTGTTGGAGTATGAAGTACATGTACCTAGCCAGAAGAGTGAGCGGTCATGTCTATGTGAAGTACATGTACCTAGCCAGAAGAGTGAGCGGTCATGTCTATGTGAAGTACATGCACCTAGCCAGAAGAGTGAGCGGTCATATCTATGTGAAGTACATGTACCTAGCCAGAAGAGTGAGCGGTCATGTCTATGTAAAGTACATGTAACCTAGCCAGAAGAGTGAGCGGTCATGTCTATGTGTGTTGGAGTATGAAGTACATGTACCTAGCCAAAAGAGTGAGCGGTCATGTATATGTGAAGTACATGTACCTAGCCAGAAAAGTGAGCGGTCATTTCTATGTGTGTTGGAGTATGAAGTACATGTACCTAGCCAGAAGAGTGAGCGGTCATGTCTATGTGTGTTGGAGTATGAAGTACATGTACCTAGCCAGAAGAGTGAGCGGTCATGTATATGTGAAGTACATGTACCTAGCCAGAAAAGTGAGCGGTCATTTCTATGTGTGTTGGAGTATGAAGTACATGTACCTAGCCAGAAGAGTGAGCGGTCATGTCTATGTGTGTTGGAGTATGAAGTACATGTACCTAGCCAGAAGAGTGAGCGGTCATGTCTATGTGTGTTGGAGTATGAAGTGCATGTACCTAGCCAGAAGAGTGAGCAGTCATGTCTATGTGTGTTGGAGTATGAAGTACATGTACCTAGCCAGAAGAGTGAGCGGTCATGTATATGTGAAGTACATGTACCTAGCCAGAAAAGTGAGCGGTCATGTCTATGTGTGTTGGAGTATGAAGTACATGTACCTAGCCAGAAGAGTGAGCGGTCATGTATATGTGAAGTACATGTACCTAGCCAGAAAAGTGAGCGGTCATGTCTATGTGTGTTGGAGTATGAAGTACATGTACCTAGCCAGAAGAGTGAGCGGTCATGTCTATGTGTGTTGGAGTATGAAGTGCATGTACCTAGCCAGAAGAGTGAGCAGTCATGTCTATGTGTGTTGGAGTATGAAGTACATGTACCTAGCCAGAAGAGTGAGCGGTCATGTATATGTGAAGTACATGTACCTAGCCAGAAAAGTGAGCGGTCATTTCTATGTGTGTTGGAGTATGAAGTACATGTACCTAGCCAGAAGAGTGAGCGGTCATGTCTATGTGTGTTGGAGTATGAAGTACATGTACCTAGCCAGAAGAGTGAGCGGTCATGTCTATGTGTGTTGGAGTATGAAGTGCATGTACCTAGCCAGAAGAGTGAGCAGTCATGGCTATGTGTGTTGAAGTATGAAGTACATGTACCTAGCTAGAAGAGTGAGCGGTCATGTCTATGTGTGTTGGAGTATGAAGTACATGTACCTAGCTAGAAGAGTGAGCAGTCATGTCTATGTGTGTTGGAGTATGAAGTACATGTACCTAGCTAGAAGAGTGAGCAGTCATGTCTATGTGTGTTGGAGTATGAAGTACATGTACCTAGCCAGAAGAGTGAGCGGTCATGTCTATGTGTGTTGGAGTATGAAGTACATGTACCTAGCTAGAAGAGTGAGCGGTCATGGCTATGTGTGTTGGAGTATGAAGTACATGTACCTAGCCAGAAGAGTGGGCGGTCATGTCTATGTGTGTTGGAGTATCGATTTTGATTATGGTTCAACGATTTTCCGGTTTTGTTTTGGAACAGCTATGACGGTGTGGTATATTTTGTTTTTCATAACAAATTAATTGAATATTTGTTTTTATTAAGAAAATACATCAGGCTTGTTTACATTTTAGTTGTAATCTTAATATTCAATTACCGGTAAGAAGAATTCCCAATAAACACACATAACATTAACAACATTCTTCGATTTTCCGACAATGTCCAGTGTCAAGGAAATTGGTAAAAAAAAACATTTTATATCAAATGTAGACTAAACTATAGTATCTATAATCCTGTTACGATAGTTGATTAAAGAAAATCTTCATTCATATTTTATAAGCATATTAAATCATATCAATACGTCTGATAAAAACGTAGATATTAAATTTAGTTCGCACGACGCGTTTTTTGGAATAACCTTCATCAGGTACGCTCATAATCGAAAGATTGGAAAACCAATAATTTAAAGTTTTGGAAGCAATAAAACTAAATGTTCTGAACAGGATAGCCAAAATCAGCCAAATGTTCTGAACAGGATAGCCAAAATCAGCCAAATGGTCTGAACAGGATAGCCAAAATCAGCCAAATGTTCTGAACAGGATAGCCAAAATCAGCCAAATGTTCTGAACAGGATAGCCAATCAGCCAAATGGTCTGAACAGGATAGCCAATCAGCCAGATGGTCTGAACAGGATAGCCAAAATCAGCCAAATGGTCTGAACAGGATAGCCAAAATCAGCCAAATGGTCTGAACAGGATAGCCAAAATCAGCCAAATGGTCTGAACAGGATAGCCAAAATCAGCCAAATGGTCTGAACAGGATAGCCAAAATCAGCCAAATGGTCTGAACAGGATAGCCAAAATCAGCCAAATGGTCTGAACAGGATAGCCAAAATCAGCCAAATGGTCTGAACAGGATAGCCAAAATCAGCCAAATGGTCTGAACAGGATAGCCAAAATCAGCCAAATGGTCTGAACAGGATAGCCAATCAGCCAAATGGTCTGAACAGGATAGCCAATCAGCCAAATGGTCTGAACAGGATAGCCAATCAGCCAAATGGTCTGAACAGGATAGCCAATCAGCCAAATGGTCTGAACAGGATAGCCAATCAGCCAAATGGTCTGAACAGGATAGCCAATCAGCCAAATGGTCTGAACAGGATAGCCAATCAGCCAGATGGTCTGAACAGGATAGCCAAAATCAGCCAAATGGTCTGAACAGGATAGCCAAAATCAGCCAAATGGTCTGAACAGGATAGCCAATCAGCCAAATGGACTGAACAGGATAGCCAATCAGCCAGATGGTCTGAACAGGATAGCCAATCAGCCAGATGGTCTGAACAGGATAGCCAAAATCAGCCAAATGGTCTGAACAGGATAGCCAATCAGCCAGATGGTCTGAACAGGATAGCCAATCAGCCAAATGGTCTGAACAGGATAGCCAATCAGCCAAATGGTCTGAACAGGATAGCCAATCAGCCAAATGGTCTGAACAGGATAGCCAAAATCAGCCAAATGGTCTGAACAGGATAGCCAATCAGCCAGATGGTCTGAACAGGATAGCCAAAATCAGCCAAATGGTCTGAACAGGATAGCCAATCAGCCAAATGGTCTGAACAAGATAGCCAAAATCAGCCAAATGGTCTGAACAGGATAGCCAATCAGCCAAATGTTCTGAACAGGATAGCCAAAATCAGCCAAATGGTCTGAACAGGATAGCCAAAATCAGCCAAATGGTCTGAACAGGATAGCCAATCAGCCAAATGGTCTGAACAGGATAGCCAATCAGCCAAATGGTCTGAACAGGATAGCCAAAATCAGCCAAATGGTCTGAACAGGATAGCCAATCAGCCAAATGGTCTGAACAGGATAGCCAATCAGCCAAATGTTCTGAACAGGATAGCCAATCAGCCAAATGTTCTGAACAGGATAGCCAATCAGCCAAATGGTCTGAACAGGATAGCCAAAATCAGCCAAATGTTCTGAACAGGATAGCCAATCAGCCAAATGTTCTGAACAGGATAGCCAATCAGCCAAATGTTCTGAACAGGATAGCCAATCAGCCAAATGGTCTGAACAGGATAGCCAATCAGCCAAATGTTCTGAACAGGATAGCCAATCAGGCCAAATGTTCTGAACAGGATAGCCAATCAGCCAAATGTTCTGAACAGGATAGCCAAAATCAGCCAAATGGTCTGAACAGGATAGCCAATCAGCCAAATGTTCTGAACAGGATAGCCAAAATCAGCCAAATGTTCTGAACAGGATAGCCAATCAGCCAAATGGTCTGAACAGGATAGCCAATCAGCCAAATGTTCTGAACAGGATAGCCAATCAGCCAAATGTTCTGAACAGGATAGCCAATCAGATAAATGGTCTGAACAGGATAGCCAATCAGCCAAATGTTCTGAACAGGATAGCCAATCAGCTACGAACGCCGATGCCCGAGGGAGGAAAACCTTAGTTTGTATTAATAGCTACATTATATAGGACCTGTAAATGTCAGTAACAAATATATCTAATAAACCATGTCAGTGCCGAAGCACAGAATACTGGGCAGATAATACTCTCGGGGACTAATTATATCTATTTTTGTCTTAATCATACTCAACCAAGACCGACTTCCTAACACGTATATAATGTCCCATATATTGAAAACAGACAAAAAATACTAGAGACGTGAAATCAATTGTTCTATACATAGTACCTTATGTAGTTATGTTAAGCAAAGTGTTTTGGATGTCTGACGTCATAAATCAAGGTGTCCCCCCACCTCTGAAAGAGAAAAATCTTGTCGTATAAAAATAGAATATAGTTTGTCCGATCCAACAGGAGCGTCTGGTGGCTGTGCATGAGAAATCGCATAAATGGTGGGAGGTCAAAGAGTGTCCCGTTTTGGAATAATGTGGCATTCCTTACAGATTAAAGACAACTTCCTGCAGCTCATAATGGGCAACAATTTTGCTGGAAAGTTCGATGGTGGTGCGGTACAAGGATCAATTTGCCGATCATCTCCATCACATTTCATATCATATATTTTAGAACTTGTGAGTCTGCATCGCCATCTTTGAAACCGATGAGAGAACTCCGATGCGTCCGCGCAACTTGTACTACGAAAGGGACGTAACTGAGTGATCACGTTAGCAAAGTACCCGAGCCCATTCCTTGTGTAAAAGACAGTTTGTAGCCGCTTCTAATGAGCTGCAGAATCCTAGATATGGTCGTTGTAAGCCAATGGGATACGGATTAATATAAGTTTAACCACTTGTTTCCGAATCCTATTGATTAATTTAAATGTATATATAATTTATATGTGTATTATCATAATGTGTAATATTGAATTAATTAATAAAATATGTTTATACTAAGCCAATGGCAAAGCAGTAAAATTGTCCAACCCTATCTATTATCTCCAATTCTACTTTAAGCACCTCGAAGATTCGTGCTACCTGATTAAATCTTTGTGACCTATTTTCCTGGGAATAACTTAGAAGTCGATGAGATGCTGAAATCCAATTTCTACTACACGTTTGGTTTTATTTGTATTGTGCTAACTCACTGCAACAGTAGACAGCGAGTGGACATTTCACTTCACTCGGACACATTATTCTGATTCCGAGTCAACTCGTCTTTGCTCTTACTTATTAATGGTGTGTGGTTTCACCCCACCAGGGCTCGAACACACGATCTACCGCACATAAGGCGAATACGCTAACCATTACACCACAGATAAATATATCCAACATATTATTTCTGAAAACAATGAACGCAATCTAGAAAACATGAGAATAAAAATACAATGTATATCACATACCTATATTAATTTGTATAACAGATTGTTATCCCCGGGTGTATGGTCGTCAGTAGTGATGAAGTAATTAATGACCCCGATACTCGCATGAAATTAATTAATACTCGAAATTAAACAGATATAATATACGCGAGAAAAAACTGTAAACATATTGTTTGTCCATCGTATAGTATTGATACCGAGGTTTGACATTTTATAATTGATAATACCACATTGAAACACGCATTGTTTGTACCACGCCGACAACCAATGACAAAGTTATATTGAGGTAATATCCAGAGTTTATCTACTGGCTATGGGAATGTACAACAAAATGACCAAGACCTTTAATTATAGGGTTAACAGTTATTTACACATTAATTATAGGGTTAACAGTTATTTACACATTAATTATAGGGTTAACAGTTATTTACACATTAATTATAGGGTTAACAGTTATTTACACATTAATTATAGGGTTAACAGTTATTTACTAGTTTAGAAACCGTCATAAATAGTTTTGACGTGTTTTATTTCTTTAAGAATTTGAGGTCTCAAATAATTAAGATTCGGTGCTCCAATCTTTCGAATCCACGCCTCTGTGGTGTAATGTTTAGTGTGCTCGTCTCGCGTGCTGTAAATTGCAGGTTTTATTCAAATCGAGTCAAGCGACTTTAACATTCGATATGTCTTTATTAAATCACTAAAACAGTTTCTTTCTCTCACTCCATACCAAGATGCAAAAATGTTACAAATTCTAACTCTGTAAAGAACCAAACATTACGTAGATTCTAGGATGACCATGTAGAGTCCAAAGAATCCCCGAGGGAACCCCAGTGTATTAATCAAAGCAAGCATTTAAAAAATGTCTACTTTATTACAATGTAATCACCTCGGGAATCCAAGGATATAGAAATAGGACCTAGTTTTTCCTATGTGGGATACAACCCCTTCCCCGAAGGGTTCGTCTACTGGTCGTGTGGAGTGAATCACATGCACAATTCATCCTTAGGAGGCAAAGTAAGTGTGTGTCGACTCCGAACAGCTCCAAATGAACAACAATTTACTAGGAATGGTCCTTGTTTATCCTTTACATGGCACTTTGTTTTTGGAATCAATTAGCGAGTTACGAAGAAATTGTCGAGTAAAGGAATTAACACCATTATAAGCACAAAATCAGTGCAAAATAACATAAGCTGGCACAACACGAACTCGTCCACAGATGTGGTGATGTTTAGATATGTAACATTTAAATGTCATTTAAAATGTTGGGATAAAGGTACCAACAATTCAAACTTGACTAATATTATGTTCAAAAATTATTGAATCACTTTTGGGCTCATGTATCTCAAATAGGCATATTTTCTTTATTCTAAAATAGTTTTACTTTTCCTTAAGATGGAGCCGTTCTGTGGTATTTGAGGCAAATGAATATCTTTTCTAAATTCATGTTTTACGCAAAGCCAACATAGTGTTGTCATATGATTTTACTCTTTGATTTACCCATCAGTTGGTGTTCAGTCTGTTTGTCACTTCTTGTTTACACAGGGAATCAGGTTTTTTGACATCGTTGTTTACACAGGGAATCAGGTTTTTTGACATCGTTGTTTACACAGGGAATCAGGTTTTTTGACATCGTTGTTTACACAGGGAATCAGGTTTTTTGACATCGTTGCTTACACAGGGAATCAGGTTTTTTGACATCGTTGTTTACACAGGGAATCAGGTTTTTTGACATCGTTGTTTACACAGGGAATCAGGTTTTTTGACATCGTTGTTTACACAGGGAATCAGGTTTTTTGACATCGTTTGTGTACATCGTTGTTTACACAGGGAATCAGGTTTTTTGACATCGTTGGTTTTCTGTATTTATTTGTGTTGCTTTGTGTGTATAAACTTGACTGAATAAAATGGAAAAAATATACCACACTATCGAAACAGCTCCAAAATCAATCAAAAACGTGGAAAGAGGCAACTTCGATACCCCTAACAGAAATATACATGACCGCTCACTTTTCTCGATTGACACACGAACTTCAATAAAATGTGGCAGGATTGGATTATTTCATTTACGCAAACCTCAAAAGAACAATAACATATACCCCTTTTTAGCCTCAAAGTGCCTATTCAAGCACATTCAAAAGAGTGACAACCACTGACAATTTCAACGTAACGGCAGTAAAAATCTACATCAGCTTTTAATAGAATACCTAATTAGCTGTGAAATCTATGAAGACTTGGTCGTTTATTTCTTAACAGGAAAATTGTTATGAATGGAAAATTGTATCTGGGAATCATGCTGACGTCATTGTTATTCTAGATCAATGGGCACTTTATAAATATAGTAAGGATTTCAATCAATTGCTAGTTGAAGTTAAAATTATGAGAAATACAATTTAAGACCGTTAGTGAACTTCCATTTGAATAAAACTAATTTTATACGAATTAGAATAATTGTTTATACTCATAAGAAGTCCCTTGAGCTTTTTGTCAATTAAGTTGTTTACTGAAATATCTTAGTTGCGTGGTTTTCCAGCGTATGCCATTATATTTACTTATTCAAACATTATTCTGTTCTTTTTATATCATAAATGGTGAAAAAGCACTAATTGCATGTAATCTACCTTTACTTTGGTAAAAAACAGAAAATAACGCATTAAAATATATTATTATTTAAAATGTTACAAATAGATTAATGTGTTTTTAAGTTGAGATATTGATTTACTCATGTTGATAAACAAGTCACATGAATGAGCAAGTCATTGTTGTCTAACGCCAAGTGAGAAGGGGCCGTCGTGGCAGTGATCGTATGGTAGTTGGATTTACAACCACCTGTGCAATCAGCGTCTACCACCAGTAAAGTTGTGAGTTCGAGCCACGTTCATGGCGAGGTGTACTTTATACAACATTATGTGATAACATTTGTCAGTTATTTGCGACAGTTCGGTGGTTTTCTCTTGGTACTCTGGTTTCATTCACCAATAAAACTGACTGCCACGATATAACTGAAATATTGTTGAAAGCGTCGCTAAACACCATAAACAACACCAAATCAAGTGAGCAATTGCTATCTAACCCCCAGTGAATAATTGTTGTCTAATCCCCAGTGAATAATTGTTGTCTAACCTCCAGTGAATAATTGTTGTCTAACCCCCAGTGAATAATTGTTGTCTAACCCCCAGTGAATAATTGTTGTCTAACCCCAGTGAATAAGTGTTGTCTAACCCCAAGTGAATAATTGTTGTCTAACCCCCAGTGAATAATTGTTGTCTAACCTCCGGTGAATAATTGTTGTCTAATCCCCAGTGAATAATTGTCTAACCCCCAGTGAATAATTGTTGTCTAACCCCAAGTGAATAATTGTTGTCTAACCCCAAGTGAATAATTGTTGTCTAACCCCAAGTGAATAATTGTTGTCTAACCCCGAGAGAATAATTGTTGTCTAACCCCCAGTGAATAATTGTTGTCTAACCCCCGGTGAATAATTGTTGTCTAACCCCAAGTGAATAATTGTTGTCTAACCCCCAGTGAATAATTGTTGTCTAATCCCCAGTGAATAATTGTTGTCTAACCTCAAGTGAATAATTGTTGTCTAACCCCAAGTAAATAATTGTTGTCTAACCTCCAGTGAATAATTGTTGTCTAACCCCCAGTGAATAATTGTTGTCTAACCCCAAGTGAATAATTGTTGTCTAACCCCCAGTGAATAATTGTTGTCTAACCCCAAGTGAATAATTGTTGTCTAACCCCCAGTGAATAATTGTTGTCTAACCCCAAGTGAATAATTGTTGTCTAACCCCCAGTGAATAATTGTTGTCTAAGCCCCAGTGAATAATTGTTGTCTAACCCCCAGAGAATAATTGTTGTCTAACCCCCAGTGAATAATTGTTGTCTAACCCCCAGTGAATAATTGTTGTCTAACCCCCAGTGAATAATTGTTGTCTAACCCTAAGTGAATAATTGTTGTCTAACCCCCAGTGAATAATTGTTGTCTAATCCCCAGTGAATAATTGTTGTCTAACCCCAAGTGAATAATTGTTGTCTAACCCTAAGTGAATAATTGTTGTCTAACACCAAGTGAATAATTGTTGTCTAACCCCAAGTGAATAAGTGTTGTCTAACCCCAAGTGAATAATTGTTGTCTAACCCCCAGTGAATAATTGTTGTCTAACCCCCAGTGAATAATTGTTGTCTAACACCCGGTGAATAATTGTTGTCTAACCCTCAGTGAATAATTGTTGTCTAACCCCCAGTGAATAATTGTTGTCTAGCCCCAAGTGAATAATTGTTGTCTAATCCCCAGTGAATAATTGTTGTCTAACCCCAAGTGAATAATTGTTGTCTAACCCTAAGTGAATAATTGTTGTCTAACACCAAGTGAATAATTGTTGTCTAACTCCAAGTGAATAAGTGTTGTCTAACCCCAAGTGAATAATTGTTGTCTAACCCCCAGTGAATAATTGTTGTCTAACCCCCAGTGAATAATTGTTGTCTAACACCCGGTGAATAATTGTTGTCTAACCCTCAGTGAATAATTGTTGTCTAACCCCCAGTGAATAATTGTTGTCTAGCCCCAAGTGAATAATTGTTATTTAACCCCCAGTGAATAATTGTTGTCTAGCCCCAAGTGAATAATTGTTGTCTAACCCCCAGTGAATACTTGTTGTCTAAACCCAAGTGAATAATTGGTGTCTAACCTCCAGTGAATAATTGTTGTCTAACCCCAGGTGAATAATTGTTGTCTAACCCCAGTGAATAATTGTTGTCTAACCCCCCCAGTGAATAATTGTTGTCTAACCCCAAGTGAATAATTGTTGTCTAACCCCAAGTGATTAATTGTTGTCTAACCCCAAGTGAATAATTGTTGTCTAAACCCAAGTGAATAATTGTTGTCTAACCTCCAGTGAATAATTGTTGTCTAACCCCCGGTGAATAATTGGTGTCTAACCCCAAGTGAATAATTGTTGTCTAACCCCAAGTGAATAATTGTTGTCTAACCCCAAGTGAATAATTGTTGTCTAACCCCAAGTGAATAATTGTTGTCTAACCCCAAGTGAATAATTGTTATCTAACCCGCAGTGAATAATTGTTGTCTAACCCCCCAGTGAATAATTGTTGTCTAACCCCCAGTGAATAATTGTTGTCTAACCCCAGTGAATAATTGTTGTCTAACCCCAAGTGAATAATTGTTGTCTAACCCCAAGTGAATAATTGTTGTCTAACCCCCAGTGAATAATTGTTGTCTAACCCCCAGTGAATAATTGTTGTCTAACCCCCAGTGAATAATTGTTGTCTAACCCCAAGTGAATAATTGTTGTCTAATCCCAAGTGAATAATTGTTGTCTAACCCCAAGTGATTAATTGTTGTCTAACCCCAAGTGAATAATTGTTGTCTAACCCCCAGTGAATAATTGTTGTCTAACCCCCAGTGAATAATTGTTGTCTAACCCCAAGTGAATAATTGTTGTCTAACCCCAAGTGAATAATTGTTATCTAACCCCCAGTGAATAATTGTTGTCTAACCCCCCAGTGAATAATTGTTGTCTAACCCCCAGTGAATAATTGTTGTCTAACCCCAAGTGAATAATTGTTGTCTAACCCCAAGTGAATAATTGTTGTCTAACCCCAAGTGAATAATTGTTGTCTAACTCCCAGTGAATAATTGTTGTCTAACCCCCAGTGAATAATTGTTGTCTAACCCCCAGTGAATAATTGTTGTCTAACCCCAAGTGAATAATTGTTGTCTAATCCCAAGTGAATAATTGTTGTCTAACCCCCAGTGAATAATTGTTGTCTAACCCCAAGTGAATAATTGTTGTCTAACCCCCAGTGAATAATTGTTGTCTAACCCCCAGTGAATAATTGTTGTCTAATCCCCAGTGAATAATTGTTGTCTAACCCCAAGTGAATAATTGTTGTCTAACCCCAAGTGAATAATTGTTGTCTATCCCCCAGTGAATAAGTGTTGTCTAACCCCCAGTGAATAATTGTTGTCTAATCCCCAGTGAATAATTGTTGTCTAACCCCAAGTGAATAATTGTTGTCTAACCCTAAGTGAATAATTGTTGTCTAACCCCAAGTGAATAATTGTTGTCTAACCCTTAGTGAATAATTGTTGTCTAACCCCAAGTGAATAATTGTTGTCTAACTACAAGTGAATAATTGTTGTCTTACCCCCAGTGAATAATTGTTGTCTAACCCCCGGTGAATAATTGTTGTCGAACCCCCAGTGAATAATTGTTATTTAGCCCCAAGTGAATAATTGTTGTCTAACCCCAAGTGAATAATTGTTGTCTAAACCCAAGTGAAAAATTGTTGTCTAACCTCCAGTGAATAATTGTTGTCTAACCCCCAGTGAATAATTGTTGTCTAACCCCAAGTGAATAATTGTTGTCTAACCCCAAGTGAATAATTGTTGTCTAACCCCAAGTGAATAATTGTTGTCTATCCCCCAGTGAATAAGTGTTGTCTAACCCCCAGTGATTAATTGTTGTCTAATCCCCAGTGAATAATTGTTGTCTAACCCCAAGTGAATAATTGTTGTCTAACCCTAAGTGAATAATTGTTGTCTAACCCCAAGTGAATAATTGTTGTCTAACCCTAAGTGAATAATTGTTGTCTAACCCCAAGTGAATAATTGTTGTCTAACTCCAAGTGAATAATTGTTGTCTTACCCCCAGTGAATAATTGTTGTCTAACCCCGGTGAATAATTGTTGTCGAACCCCCAGTGAATAATTGTTATTTAGCCCCAAGTGAATAATTTTTGTCTAACCCCAAGTGAATAATTGTTGTCTAAACCCAAGTGAATAATTGTTGTCTAACCTCCAGTGAATAATTGTTGTCTAACCCCAGTGAATAATTGTTGTCTAACCCCAAGTGAATAATTGTTGTCTAACCCCAAGTGAATAATTGTTGTCTAACCCCCAGTGAATAATTGCTGTCTAACCCCCCAGTGAATAATTGTTGTCTAACCCCCAGTGAATAATTGTTGTCTAACCCCAGTGAATAATTGTTGTCTAACCCCAAGTGAATAATTGTTGTCTAACCCCAAGTGAATAATTGTTGTCTAACCCCCAGTGAATAATTGTTGTCTAACCCCAAGTGAATAATTGTTGTCTAATCCCAAGTGAATAATTGTTGTCTAACCCCCAGTGAATAATTGTTGTCTATCCCCAAGTGAATAATTGTTGTCTAACCCCCAGTGAATAATTGTTGTCTAACCCCCAGTGAATAATTGTTGTCTAATCCCCAGTGAAAAATTGTTGTCTAACCCCAAGTGAATAATTGTTGTCTAACCCCAAGTGAATAATTGTTGTCTAACCCCCAGTGAATAATTGTTGTCTAATCCCAAGTGAATAATTGTTGTCTAACCCCAAGTGAATAATTGTTGTCTAACCCTAAGTGAATAATTGTTGTCTAACCCCAAGTGAATAATTGTTGTCTAACCCCAAGTGAATAATTGTTGTCTAACCCTAAGTGAATAATTGTTGTCTAACCCCCCAGTGAATAATTGTTGTCTAATCCCCAGTGAATAATTGTTGTCTAACCCCAAGTGAATAATTGTTGTCTAACCCTAAGTGAATAATTGTTGTCTAACCCCAAGTGAATAATTGTTGTCTAACCCCAAGTGAATAATTGTTGTCTAACCCCAAGTGAATAATTGTTGTCTAACCCCAAGTGAATAATTGTTGTCTAACCTCCAGTGAATAATTGTTGTCTAACCCCCGGTGAATAATTGTTGTCTAACCCCAGTGAATAATTGTTGTCTAACCCCCCAGTGAATAATTGTTGTCTAACCCCAAGTGAATAATTGTTGTCTAACCCCAAGTGATTAATTGTTGTCTAACCCCAAGTGAATAATTGTTGTCTAAACCCAAGTGAATAATTGTTGTCTAACCTCCAGTGAATCATTGTGGTCTAACCCCCGGTGAATAATTGTTGTCTAACCCCAAGTGAATAATTGTTGTCTAACCCCCAGTGAATAATTGTTGTCTAACCCCAAGTGAATAATTGTTGTCTAACCCCAAGTGAATAATTGTTGTCTAACCCCAAGTGAATAATTGTTGTCTAACCCCAGTGAATAATTGTTGTCTAACCCCAAGTGAATAATTGTTGTCTAACCCCAAGTGAATAATTGTTGTCTAACCCCCAGTGAATAATTGTTGTCTAACCCCCAGTGAATAATTGTTGTCTAACCCCCAGTGAATAATTGTTGTCTAACCCCAAGTGAATAATTGTTGTCTAATCCCAAGTGAATAATTGTTGTCTAACCCCCAGTGAATAATTGTTGTCTAACCCCAAGTGAATAATTGTTGTCTAACCCCCAGTGAATAATTGTTGTCTAACCCCCAGTGAATAATTGTTGTCTAATCCCCAGTGAATAATTGTTGTCTAACCCCAAGTGAATAATTGTTGTCTAACCCCAAGTGAATAATTGTTGTCTATCCCCCAGTGAATAAGTGTTGTCTAACCCCCAGTGAATAATTGTTGTCTAATCCCCAGTGAATAATTGTTGTCTAACCCCAAGTGAATAATTGTTGTCTAACCCTAAGTGAATAATTGTTGTCTAACCCCAAGTGAATAATTGTTGTCTAACCCTAAGTGAATAATTGTTGTCTAACCCCAAGTGAATAATTGTTGTCTAACTCCAAGTGAATAATTGTTGTCTTACCCCCAGTGAATAATTGTTGTCTAACCCCCGGTGAATAATTGTTGTCGAACCCCCAGTGAATAATTGTTATTTAGCCCCAAGTGAATAATTGTTGTCTAACCCCAAGTGAATAATTGTTGTCTAAACCCAAGTGAAAAATTGTTGTCTAACCTCCAGTGAATAATTGTTGTCTAACCCCAAGTGAATAATTGTTGTCTAACCCCAAGTGAATAATTGTTGTCTAACCCCAAGTGAATAATTGTTGTCTAACCCCAAGTGAATAATTGTTGTCTATCCCCCAGTGAATAAGTGTTGTCTAACCCCCAGTGAATAATTGTTGTCTAATCCCCAGTGAATAATTGTTGTCTAACCCCAAGTGAATAATTGTTGTCTAACCCTAAGTGAATAATTGTTGTCTAACCCCAAGTGAATAATTGTTGTCTAACCCCAAGTGAATAATTGTTGTCTAACTCCAAGTGAATAATTGTTGTCTTACCCCCAGTGAATAATTGTTGTCTAACCCCGGTGAATAATTGTTGTCGAACCCCCAGTGAATAATTGTTATTTAGCCCCAAGTGAATAATTTTTGTCTAACCCCAAGTGAATAATTGTTGTCTAAACCCAAGTGAATAATTGTTGTCTAACCTCCAGTGAATAATTGTTGTCTAACCCCAAGTGAATAATTGTTGTCTAACCCCAAGTGAATAATTGTTGTCTAACCCCAAGTGAATAATTGTTGTCTAACCCCCAGTGAATAATTGCTGTCTAACCCCCCAGTGAATAATTGTTGTCTAACCCCCAGTGAATAATTGTTGTCTAACCCCAGTGAATAATTGTTGTCTAACCCCAAGTGAATAATTGTTGTCTAACCCCAAGTGAATAATTGTTGTCTAACCCCCAGTGAATAATTGTTGTCTAACCCCAAGTGAATAATTGTTGTCTAATCCCAAGTGAATAATTGTTGTCTAACCCCCAGTGAATAATTGTTGTCTATCCCCAAGTAAATAATTGTTGTCTAACCCCCAGTGAATAATTGTTGTCTAACCCCCAGTGAATAATTGTTGTCTAATCCCCAGTGAAAAATTGTTGTCTCACCCCAAGTGAATAATTGTTATCTAACCCCAAGTGAATAATTGTTGTCTAACCCCCAGTGAATAATTGTTGTCTAACCCCCAGTGAATAATTGTTGTCTAATCCCCAGTGAATAATTGTTGTCTAACCCCAAGTGAATAATTGTTGTCTAACCCTAAGTGAATAATTGTTGTCTAACCCCTAGTGAATAATTGTTGTCTAACCCCAAGTGAATAATTGTTGTCTAACCCTAAGTGAATAATTGTTGTCTAACCCCCCAGTGAATAATTGTTGTCTAATCCCCAGTGAATAATTGTTGTCTAACCCCAAGTGAATAATTGTTGTCTAACCCTAAGTGAATAATTGTTGTCTAACCCCAAGTGAATAATTGTTGTCTAACCCCAAGTGAATAATTGTTGTCTAACCTCCAGTGAATAATTGTTGTCTAACCCCCGGTGAATAATTGTTGTCTAACCCCAGTGAATAATTGTTGTCTAACCCCCCAGTGAATAATTGTTGTCTAACCCCAAGTGAATAATTGTTGTCTAACCCCAAGTGATTAATTGTTGTCTAACCTCCAGTGAATAATTGTTGTCTAACCCCCGGTGAATAATTGTTGTCTAACCCCAAGTGAATAATTGTTGTCTAACCCCCAGTGAATAATTGTTGTCTAACCCCAAGTGAATAATTGTTGTCTAACCCCAAGTGAATAATTGTTGTCTAACCCCAAGTGAATAATTGTTGTCTAACCCCAAGTGAATAATTGTTGTCTAACCCCAAGTGAATAATTGTTGTCTAACCCCCAGTGAATAATTGTTGTCTAACCCCCCAGTGAATAATTGTTGTCTAACCCCCAGTGAATAATTGTTGTCTAACCCCCGGTGAATAATTGTTGTCTCACCCCCAGTGAATAATTGTTGTCTAACCCCCAGTGAATAATTGTTGTCTAGCCCCAAGTGAATAATTGTTATTTAACCCCCAGTGAATAATTGTTGTCTAGCCCCAAGTGAATAATTGTTGTCTAACCCCAAGTGAATACTTGTTGTCTAAACCCAAGTGAATAATTGTTGTCTAACCTCCAGTGAATAATTGTTGTCTAACCCCCGGTGAATAATTGTTGTCTAACCCCAAGTGAATAATTGTTGTCTAACCCCCCAGTGAATAATTGTTGTCTAACGCCAAGTGAATAATTGCTGTCTAACCCCAAGTGATTAATTGTTGTCTAACCCTAAGTGAATAATTGTTGTCTAAGCCCAAGTGAATAATTGTTGTCTAACCTCCAGTGAATAATTGTTGTCTAACCCCCGGTGAATAATTGTTGTCTAACCCCAGTGAATAATTGTTGTCTAACCCCCAGTGAATAATTGTTGTCTAACCCCAAGTGAATAATTGTTGTCTAACCCCAAGTGAATAATTGTTGTCTAACCCCAAGTGAATAATTGTTGTCTAACCCCAAGTGAATAATTGTTGTCTAACCCCCAGTGAATAATTGCTGTCTAACCCTCCAGTGAATAATTGTTTTCTAACCCCCAGTGAATAATTGTTGTCTAACCCCAGTGAATAATTGTTGTCTAACCCCAAGTGAATAATTGTTGTCTAACCCCAAGTGAATAATTGTTGTCTAACCCCAAGTGAATAATTGTTGTCTAACCCCCAGTGAATAAGTGTTGTCTAACCCCCAGTGAATAATTGTTGTCTAACCCCAAGTGAATAATTGTTGTCTAATCCCAAGTGAATAATTGTTGTCTAACCCCCAGTGAATAATTGTTGTCTAACCCCAAGTGAATAATTGTTGTCTAACCCCCAGTGAATAATTGTTGTCTAACCCCCGGTGAATAATTGTTGTCTAATCCCCAGTGAATAATTGTTGTCTAATCCCAAGTGAATAATTGTTGTCTAACCCCAAGTGAATAATTGTTGTCTAACCCCCAGTGAATAATTGTTGTCTAACCCCCAGTGAATAATTGTTGTCTAATCCCCAGTGAATAATTGTTGTCTAACCCCAAGTGAATAATTGTTGTCTAACCCTAAGTGAATAATTGTTGTCTAACCCCAAGTGAATAATTGTTGTCTAACCCTAAGTGAATAATTGTTGTCTAACCCCAAGTGAATAATTGTTGTCTAACTCCAAGTGAATAATTGTTGTCTAACCCCCAGTGAATAATTGTTGTCTAACCCCCGGTGAATAATTGTTGTCGAACCCCCAGTGAATAATTGTTATTTAACCCCCTGTGAATAATTGTTGTCTAGCCCCAAGTGAATAATTGTTGTCTAACCCCAAGTGAATAATTGTTGTCTAAACCCAAGTGAATAATTGTTGTCTAACCTCCAGTGAATAATTGTTGTCTAACCCCCGGTGAATAATTGTTGTCTAACCCCAGTGAATAATTGTTGTCTAACCCACCAGTGAATAATTGTTGTCTAACTCCAAGTGAATAATTGTTGTCTAACCCGAAGTGATTAATTGTTGTCTAACCCCAAGTGAATAATTGTTGTCTAACCCCAAGTGAATAATTGGTGTCTAACCCCCAGTGAATAATTGTTGTCTATTCCCAAGAGAGTGACAGTTGTTTAACCCCAAGTGAGCAAATATTCAGCTATACCATGGCATGAACAAGATACATTTTGATAATAAAATGATTGTGAAAAAATTTAAATATTGAGTGATTGTTATTAAACGCCAAATGAGCAATTTTTTCTCAGCTATGTCATGGTGGGGATAGCTTGCTTTAGATGAGATGTCCGCTTTGTAATAGACCAACACGCTGGGATCGATTTGTATAGTACCACAGTCCGCGGGTAGACATGTCGCTCCACTCGTACAAATTATCCTGATTCCGAACCGCCAACGAGTGTGTGCGCTTACTCCTTAAAGCTGTGTGCTTTGCGGGGCTCGAACGCACGATCTATCGCACTCGAAGTGGTTTCTAAATGGTGATGGTCAACAATTCAACGAATATCGACAAAGCTACATCTCCGGTCAAATCATTGAGCACAAAAAGACCCAGAAATATATGTGTTTTGTTTTAAACCAACACATTGTACTTGTACAAAAATAATTCGTAGGAAAACATGTCGCTCCACTCGATATATTATCCTGATTATACTTTCGATCTTACTTCTTTATTGTGGTGCTTAGCATAGAAGCAATGAAAAGTTGGCTTTAAAGTTGTTGGTTTTACCAGACTAAAGATCGAACTCTCGGATTACCACTCTTATAAAAATTTCGTTAATTTAGACCGTGTAAGCTGTCTGTTAGTGGAAGGAGCATTTCATTGTTTAAACGCGATGAAATTGTTCCGTTCCGTGTTCAGAACAAGTTGTGTTTTTGGTTCGAATCTTTCAGAGGGGTTTGTTCTAGAATACAGTGGTTAAAATATGTCATACTTCTAAAACATGAGATTCCCTCAGGGAGAGGAAATAAATAGAATGAGATTATAAACAAGATGCATGCACATTTTGTGTATACATAGTAAAACAATGCTTTAAAAGACATACATCTTTAGATCGATTGACATCCGGTACTGTTTGCCGTTTTAATGACGTCTCTGTAATATATTTGTATTCAATTAGATTATAACTATTTGTAACTTTATACAATAATTGGTAACTACAAACTAAGAAAAATGGGGAAAACCCTGTTGTTTTAATGGCATGCGTTCTTAACCGTAAACTAATTGTTTTATTAGGTAGGTGCATGCAATATATGGCATCATAATTCTATTTGTAGTATTGGAGAATTATTATTGAATGTTTGTTAAATCTTGACCGAATTTTGGGAGTGTTTCATAGAATATTTATGTTGCCATACTCAGTCTGGAAAATGAACCACATCCTGGATTGCGATGCATGTACAAATTGCTTCTGGCCTTTAAAATGCCGTAGTTTAGATTAATCATATATTTTATTGTACATAAACAATAGGATTGAACAGCAAGTTATATCAACTTATATGAAGTCCTCTCCTTACAAAATATACACATGAATTAATGACAGCAAAACAAAACACTAACAATAGACATTTTAAAATTTTGACAGTAAGAAAGTAAGAAATACAGGTGAAAAAATGCCGCAGTGAGAATGCCCGAATACACAAAAAAAAGTTTAATATTTTGATAATCTTCAGTATAATGTATGGAATTCTTCGAGGAGAGGGGGAATAAGTATTTATTTCGACTTGGGTAAGTCGAAGATTAAATTGGTTACATTCTTAATCTTACAAATATCTTGTTGTTGTCAGTAATACTATAATCCTCTTTTATCAGAAAATCGTCCCTCTGACAGCCAAAAAGTGCATGCAAAAAAGTACATTACAAGTATAAAAACTACATATATTTTGCTATAATTGTTTAAACACGTGCTTTAGTTTAAGAGTAATTGTCCTTAACCAAAATATTCTACGTTCCTAACTAGTAATCAGTTAACTACTAGAATTCATTGACCCTGCTATTGTACTGTTAATACTTATGGTGACCTTTTACACGTGAGGGAAATGTATTGAATGGTTTGACTTCACATCTTGGAAAAATGTGTAGTAATCGGTCCGTCTGTACTAAATATTTTCATCAAAATAAAGATGACATATCTCAGATGTTCAACATGTTCTAATACAAAATCCCAGTGGAACTAGTTTCTTCGCTGCTGTATGTATATCTTAATGGTACAGTGGATGATTTCGATATTACCATTATAAATGTCCCACACCTTGACAATAATTTGCAGGTTTCCCCCCATGCAATAAGTGTATACATCCCTTATGCTATAGGTCATATTCGAAGATTTTACAATGCCATCATTTCCTCCTCGCTTGACTTGATTTTCATGGCTTTGTTAGGTGTCCTTGTTCTTCTTCTTTTGTTTTTGTTTTTTGCTTGGTTTTCCAGATGCCAAGATCTTATAGGGAACGTTTTACATCTCTTTTGTAGAAATAACGGAAGACATTATTGACAATATAATGTAAGAATTATAGAGGACAATTGAGACTGAGTTTATGTCTGTTGAGAACATTTGTAGTATATTAAGCTGTCAAATTAATCATATCGTAGGACTGACTTCAGATTTTCTGTCTATAGACGCGCACACAAAACGCCACATAATTTGTAATAAAAACGTAGATATTTAATTGGAGGCGCATGACACGTTTCTGCTTAAATCAGCATCATAAATTTAGTTTGTTAGTCATTTCAAATCCTAAATGTTATAAAGGATTGTTCATTAACTAGTTCTATATGTAATAACTGTTGAATTACCATTGTGTTTACAAATATAGAATGATTTATAGTCGTTATACGTGAATGGAGCAGTGTTTTATTTATAGTCATGACTAGGAGAAGTATTTTAACTATAGTCATGACTAGAAGATGTTTGCCAACAATAAATTGTGTACGTAAACAGGTCATTGTGATGGACATGTGTTTTATTCTCCACAAATAAAAGAAGGATTGTGAATGTTTGAACACCTTGTACTGGGGGACTAATGACAATACACATGTAACATTAAATACTGCTGCATATTTTTCTCTACTGTATGATCAGGACACTCATTTACGTCCAATTCTTAGAGTGGGTTTTGTAATTGATATATTTCATGCAATGAGGTCTCCACTGGAGAGTCTAAACGAAGATGTGAACTAAATGCTTATCTGTTCTTTGTACGAACAAATCATAAGCTATTGTTTTTATTGTTGGTCGTTGTCAGTTACTTGCGACAGGTTTGTAGTTTTCTACGGGTACTCCGGTTTCCTCCACCAATAAAACTGACCGCCACGATATAAGTGAAATATTGTTGAAAGTGGCGTTAAACACCATAACTATAACCCCTTAGTGTTGGTCGGTAATATAAACCGAAATATGTTCATTCGTTCCTTATATTTAATGTATTGTCAATAATATAGTCAGGAAAAAAAATTGGATTTCTAATTTGCTTTGAGCTGATGGCTACCTGATGAAGGTTATTGAGCGTACCTGATGAAGGTTATTGAGCGTACCCGATGAAGGTTATTGAGCGTACCTGATGAAGGTTATTGAGCGTCACCTGATGAAGGTTATTGAGCGTACGTGATGAAGGTTATTGAGCGTACCTGATGAAGGTTATTGAGCGTCACCTGATGAAGGTTATTGAGCATACCTGATGAAGGTTATTGAGCGTACCTGATGAAGGTTATTGAGCGTCACCTGATGAAGGTTATTGAGCGTACCTGATGAAGGTTATTGAGCGTACCTGATGAAGGTTATTCTAGAAAAGTGACGTGTGCACTAAGTTTGATATCTACGTTTTTATTGTATTATTTTCGGAAGGAAATACTTTACAGTTACCAGTAATTACTTTACAGTTACCAGTAATTACTTTACAGTTACCAGTAAATACTTTACAGTTACCAGTAATTACTTTACAGTTACCAGTAATTACTTTACAGTTACCAGTAATTGTTTTCCTCAACTGCACTCTCCACTGGATAAAACGCAATAATATACCAAAGACTGATGAGTGATCAAATTCCTATTCACAATAATGTGTCTACAGTGTAAATGACAGATGTATCATGTCCATAGCTCTCTCCTGGACAGTATCGGTTAATTTTGAGAATTTATTGATGGAATAAACAAAAAATAACAACACGTAAAACAACAATTATTTATGAACTGATTTTAATGCGGTTAACTTAACAGTTTGTCGATATTGAAGAACAATTTTATTTTGATTTCATTGGAGTCGTGATATTCATCAACCAGGATTACTGGAGAGAGAAAAATCTATTTTCAAACATAACGTCCGCAAATCAAAGTCTATTTGTGTCACGATCGCTTTCTTCTTTAACGGAAACCAGATCAAAAGTTGAAGAACAAATTACATTTTATATCAATTAATGCGGAATAATTTAAATAGATCTTATCTTCCGCTCTACTTTTTATGTGGCGTAGTTGTCGATTTCAGATATTCATCCATAAATAAACAAAAACCGGAATTATTTCCAAAAATAGACCACATTACGTATATTAAGCTATAATTCTATCATTTACGAGTGATTTGCGGGGTTTTTAAAGGTGATATTTCTGTAACTTCAATAAAGTTTGCGATAACAGAAAGAAATACGTTAGTTAGAGTTGGTCCGTGAAATGAAGGAATCAAACAGCACAGATCTATACAAATATTGATTTTCTAACCACAAGTACCACAAATAGAAATGTAAAAAACAATATCAGTTTATTCATCTTTTTTAATTAACGGAAGCACGATTCTATCTCTGTAATTGACTTCTCAATTATACACACAGTTCCATTCATATATTCTTGAAAGTCGAATAGACATCAAAAGTATTTTTCCTCAGAAGATTTATATTTTTAACAAAAGACCACAGCGGAAGATATAATAGTAATAACAAACACGACAAGATAAGGTAACAGATAATAATTATAACTATCACACCTCTGGTATGACAAGGCAGCTAGTCAATAACTTACATGAATATATAGGGAGTGGATGTGATCGAGTGGTCTAGGGCGCTGGACGTAAGGCTAAACGAATGGTGCTGCAGTGTATCAATGGTGTGGGTTCAAATCCCGTCGAGGGAAGAACAAAAATTTGACAGCTCTAAAATCTAATTCTAATACTGTTTGGTTTAATTTTCAGACGTATATATATTTAAACCATTGCAATACATAGGTATAGAGAATAGAATGTGGAATAATTGAATGATGAGTTGTTGATCTGTTTTTAACGTAAATTGGGCAATATTACAGCTAATTTCAAGGCGAGAACAAGTCTACAAACGATACATGATATATGGGTAAAAAGGTTACACTGATATGGGCGGGAGAGTATATTGAAACATACAAAAGAGAGGATACTGGACACTTGGCGCATTACAAAATCGTGCAAGCTGTCATTTTATTGGCTTTACTTTGCGTTCCGTATTTAGGCAACTTTTGTATTTTTGACAGTGTGATTTTTTGCTATGCTTATAACATATCTTGCAGTTCTATTGGGGTCTACGATGATATGGCATTGATGCCTGTCTTCCGGTTTTATTTTTATAATTGGTCGTTAATAAGCAATATGTGTTCAATATATGAATCATATACATTTTACATGGTTCCCCGGATGACTGATATGCTGTGTCCTCTTGGTGCGGGTGGAAGGGGGTGGCTGTCATCATATAATAAAGAAAACAATGCCGTGGACAACGTGTTTCGAGAATGCAAGCTCCCTCCACATGTAGATTTTGCGAAAGAAAGAATGGGCGCATTGTACCTGCTACAGAAGACTAAATCGTTATCCCCTACCCAGCTCTTTATTCTTTCCTTTCTTTTCCAGTGTCAGTCAGGGGTCCCTTTCCTCCTTCGTTTCTGAACTTGTTTGTTTTATGTCTTAATAGGCATGACATATTTGTCGCTAGACTTTACACATGCAAGGATGGAACAAGATGCAGATGTTGCTTTCCCATTTGGGAGGATGTATCAATCAACCTTAATTATATCTTTGTCAAGTTCATTGACATTATATTCCCTTTAATTGCATATTACTTGTATCTCATTTAAGGTGCTTTTTCTTTCGTGTCTTTTTTGCTGAGCTGTCTTATTTCAAATTCCTTCGATCATGGTTACATGACAGAACAATGTTTACATTGAGTTCATTCAGTTCAGTACTTAAAAAAATATATAAAGACAATTTTGGAAACAATTTTTATTCTCATGTCTTTTGTGTTTAGGTATCTAACAACATATATATGAATCATAGTTTAAAGTAGACAGGACAAGTTACTTGTACAACAACGTAACATACAAATTACTTTTATCTAATGATGAATGTTATGAAAACAAGATATATTTTACTATAGCTACAATTAGGTCACGGTGACTGATTGCTGTTTTATGGTGTTCATCACGAACATCTGAGGTTATGACCAGAGGTTATGACCAGAGGTTCATGACTCCGCCGTTTAATCAAACGTACATATCCTCCTCCACCTCCCCCTCGACCAGACCGTCGTGACCGTGATCGTATGGGTACTCCACCAATAAAACTGACCAGGACGATATAACAGACATATTGTTGAAGGTCTCGTTAAACACCATAAACTTAACCTACCCCCACCCCTCACAGCCTTCCCTCGGCCTCCCAAATATTGTTAATAAGAGGAACATTTGTGTAGATATAATCGAACCTACCTTAAAGGGCACTACTATATAACAAATTACTGACTATTAAGGACAGCTTATTTTTTTCAATTAATGAATAGTGCATGTAATTTTATCCTGTATATAAGTATGTAAAGGGCAACTGCTAATAAAGAATATATTTTCACGTTTCCATGGGTGCCCTTTATCTGCAGGTTTGAAGCTTAAATCTTAATATCTACAAGATAAAGTAATTACATACAAGTATACGTCTTGTGTAATTCATTGATTTATTGATGTTTTTTTGTAGATTACCGCCAATTGAGAAGTAAATTTCTATATAAAGATAAATTCTCGATCGAATCAAGCGGCTTAGAAATATGACCTAATGTCGCCGCCGAGGAGTACACCATTCCAATATGGGCGTCTGTCTAGTTGTGCGGTAGGAATGGAATGTACAAATCGCCCTATGGAATGAGTGCCACATGTTTCGAGAATGCCACTCTCCTTGCACGTAAACGACATCTTGTAGCAACTCATATTGTGTAAGTTGTTTAGGTTGTTGATGACTCATTAAAAGACATTCTTAGTCTAACCGTCATCACCCATTGTTCTTGTAGCAATTAAAACATCCGTTCTTATGTTTATCCCGGTGTCCCCTGTTTATCTACATACGTGTACTTGAAGTTTGTGCTTCTACGTTGTAAATATTAAACTTTGTTTTAACTTTCATTGTACGCTTGCGTCTGCATGCTTCATATATTTTATTATTTGTTTTGTCGGTTTGAAAGCTTATTGTGATCTTATTCTGTATTGCTGATATATCTTGCAGACTTATCTTATGGTGGTTGATAAACTTGTTATCATCGTGATTATAACTGACGTCTCACCTAACGTTGAACAACAACATGTCAATACATAGCGAGAACAAACTTGCAAACAAAACATACGTAATATGTGTCACTGAGATGGACGTCTCCGATAAAAGGTTTGCTTGCTAGGATGGGTGTGATCGTAAAACCTTCCTTTTCAACTCAGTAGCATTAGAAATGAGCATTTTAGTTTGGTTCGTGTTGCTCGATCTAGAGTTTTCTGTGTAGTGTTTTGTAGGTTATTGTTTGTCCTTTTGTACCTTGTCTTTTGGCCATTGTATTGTCTTGCTTTCATCGATTTATGGCTTCTGATTATTCCTTTGGTATCTTCAAACTTTTCTTTGCTTAACGAACATTTTCTTTGTTGAAAGATGCAATGCAACAAGGGTTTTTATTTTACTAATAACATGATTGCTTCCAACATGGAAGTGTGTTTTCGCTGTTATCGAGTTTTCAGACTGTTTTTGCGAATGGTTGCCCTATGGAGGTCAGTGATTTTTAATAGATTGACAACATATTTCCTTTTGAATAAGCAGAATTATGAGTGTACTATTAGTTATATGTTTACCGTTTCTTAATAAATAAACAATATATCAGATATAGGAAATGTTTTGAAAATGAAAATGGGAAATAACCATTAAACAGTTTTATAGGAGCTAAAGTTTCATCTTAATTGTGAGATATGTGTTCTTCATCTAACGACCATATACGATGACCATGAAACAAGAGACAATTAAATTTGATAGGTTGATTCACCAAGATGAGTAGCCATATAGATAGTGTTGACCTCTCATCATTATTATTTATGTGTTATTACGGCGAGATGGCATCAGGTTTTTATTGTGGTAATCATGTTAATAAAATATAGTTTTCTGCACTACACACCTTTAACGAGATATAATATATAACTAGCTATTGTGACCAGGTAGTTTAATTCATTATTTTTTATAGTAACGTTTTTATCATGTGTTTGTGTCAGGTATACAGTTATTATTTTTTGCTAATGAACAGTTATAGTGGAAATAATATGTATTTACGCGAAAATTAACAATGGACAAAATAAGAATGTTCATGGTCTCAGTCATAAGATATCACAATTAACCTTTGAAGGTTGGACTTCCGTCAATTGTTGTGATAAGAAACGTTTGAGGATACAAAAGAGGAAATCAGAATCTACAAATTAAAAGACACAGTTACAATGGCCAAAATATAAAGAACACTAAAACGACAAATAATGATCGACAAAACCACTTCACAAGAACAAAAGATTGAGCAACCGGAACCTCACTAAAAACTGGGATGAACTCGTGTGCTGCGAAAAATTGACAGTTCCTGTTCCACTAGTAACACCCGTCATGATAGTTTCTTAGTTAGCTATATGCACAATCAATGAAGTGTTAACTGTTCTACGCATCTACCCAGTCCTGGGATTTCCCTAGGTCCGTTCGATGTAACCGCCCAAACTTTCCTGCACCAAGAAATCTGGTAATCACAATAGGGCAAAATATGCTGAAAGTGACGGTAAACACCATTCACCCAACCTTACTACTTGACACAAGGTAAACACCATTCACCCAACCTAACTACTTCACACAAGGTAAACACCATTCACCCAACCTAACTACTTGACACATGGTAAACACCATTCACCCAACATAACTACGTGACACAAGGTGAACACCATTCACCCAACCTTACTACTTGACACAAGGTAAACACCATTCACCCAACCTAACTACTTGACACAAGGTAAACACCATTCACCCAACATAACTACGTGACACAAGGTGAACACCATTCACCCAACCTTACTACTTGACACAAGGTAAACACCATTCACCCAACCTTACTACTTGACACAAGGTAAACACCATTCACCCAACCTAACTACTTGACACAAGGTAAACACCATTCACCCAACCTTACTACTTGACACAAGGTAAACACCATTCACCCAACCTAACTACTTGACACAAGGTAAACACCATTCACCCAACCTTACTACTTGACACAGGTAAACACCATTCACCCAACATAACTACTTGACACAAGGTAAACACCATTCACCCAACCTAACTACTTGACACAAGGTAAACACCATTCACCCAACATAACTACTTGACACAAGGTAAACACCATTCACCCAACCTTACAACTTGACACAAGGCAAACACCATTCACCCAACCTAACTACTTGACACAAGGTAAACACCATTCACCCAACATAACTACTTGACACAAGGTAAACACCATTCACCCAACCTTACTACTTGACACAAGGTAAACACCATTCACCCAACCTTACTACTTGACACAAGGTAAACACCATTCACCCAACCTTACTACCTGACACAAGGTAAACACCATTCACCCAACCTTACTACTTGACACAAGGCAAACACCATTCACCAAGCATAACTACTTGACACAAGGTAAACACCATTCACCCAACCTAACTACTTGACACAAGGTAAACACCATTCACCCAACATAACTACTTGACACAAGGTAAACACCATTCACCCAGCCTAACTACTTGACACAAGGTAAACACCATTCACCCAACCTAACTACTTGACACAAGGTAAACACCATTCACCCAACCTTACTACTTGACACAAGGTAAACACCATTCACCCAACCTTACTACTTGACACAAGGCAAACACCATTCACCCAACCTAACTACTTGACACAAGGTAAACACCATTCACCCAACATAACTACTTGACACAAGGTAAACACCATTCACCCAACCTTACTACTTGACACAAGGTAAACACCATTCACCCAACCTTACTACCTGACACAAGGTAAACACCATTCACCCAACCTTACTACTTGACACAAGGCAAACACCATTCACCAAACATAACTACTTGACACAAGGTAAACACCATTCACCCAACCTAACTACTTGACACAAGGTAAACACCATTCACCCAACATAACTACTTGACACAAGGTAAACACCATTCACCCAACCTTACTACTTGACACAAGGTAAACACCATTCACCCAACCTAACTACATGACACAAGGTAAACACCATTCACCCAACCTTACTACTTGACACAAAGTAAACACCATTCACCCAACCTAACTACTTGACACAAGGTAAACACCATTCACCCAACCTTACTACTTGACACAAGGTAAACACCATTCACCCAACCTTACTACTTGACACAAGGTAAACACCATTCACCCAACCTTACTACTTGACACAAGGTAAACACCATTCACCCAACCTTACTACTTGACACAGGGCAAACACCATTCACCCAACATAACTACTTGACACAAGGTAAACACCATTCACCCAACCTAACTTCTTGACACAAGGTAAACACCATACACCCAACATAACTACTTGACACAAGGTAAACACCATTCACCAAACCTTACTACTTGACACAAGGTAAACACCATTCACCCAACCTTACTACATGACACAAGGTAAACACCATTCACCCAACCTAACTACTTGACACAAGGTAAACACCATTCACCCAACATAACTACTTGACACAAGGTAAACACCATTCACTACAACCTAACTACTTGACACAAGGCAAACACCATTCACCTAATATAACTACTTGACACAAGATAAACACCATTCACCCAACCTTACTACTTGACACAAGGTAAACACCATTCACCCAACCTTACTACTTGACACAAAGCAAACACCATTCACCCAACATAACTACTTGACACAAGGTAAACACCATTCACCCACCCTTACTACTTGACAAAAGGTAAACACCATTCACCAAACCTTACTACTTGACACAAGGCAAACACCATTCACCCAACCTTACTACTTGACACAAGGTAAACACCATTCACTAAACCTTACTACCTGACACAAGGTAAACACCATTCACCCAACATAACTACTTGACACAAGGTAAACACCATTCACCAAACATAACTACTTGACACAAGGTAAACACCATTCACCCAACCTAACTACTTGACACAAGGTAAACACCATTCACCCAACATAACTACTTGACACAAGGTAAACACCATTCACCCAACCTTACTACTTGACACAAGGTAAACACCATTCACCCAACCTAACTACATGACACAAGGTAAACACCATTCACCCAACCTAACTACTTGACACAAGGTAAACACCATTCACCCAACCTTACTACTTGACACAAGGTAAACACCATTCACCCAACCTTACTACTTGACACAAGGTAAACACCATTCACCCAACCTTACTACTTGACACAAGGCAAACACCATTCACCCAACATAACTACTTGACACAAGGTAAACACCATTCACCCAACCTAACTACTTGACACAAGGTAAACACCATACACCCAACATAACTACTTGACACAAGGTAAACACCATTCACCCAACCTTACTACATGACACAAGGTAAACACCATTCACCCAACCTTACTACTTGACACAAGGTAAACACCATTCACCCAACCTTACTACTTGACACAAGGCAAACACCATTCACCCAACCTTACTACTTGACACAAGGTAAACACCATTCACCCAACCTAACTTCTTGATACAAGGTAAACACCATACACCCAACATAACTACTTGACACAAGGTAAACACCATTCACCAAACCTTACTACTTGACACAAGGTAAACACCATTCACCCAACCTTACTACATGACACAAGGTAAACACCATTCACCCAACCTAACTACTTGACACAAGGTAAACACCATTCACCCAACATAACTACTTGACACAAGGTAAACACCATTCACTACAACCTAACTACTTGACACAAGGCAAACACCATTCACCTAATATAACTACTTGACACAAGATAAACACCATTCACCCAACCTTACTACTTGACACAAGGTAAACACCATTCACCCAACCTTACTACTTGACACAAGGCAAACACCATTCACCCAACATAACTACTTGAAACAAGGTAAACACCATTCACCCACCCTTACTACTTGACAAAAGGTAAACACCATTCACCAAACCTTACTACTTGACACAAGGCAAACACCATTTACCCAACCTTACTACTTGACACAAGGTAAACACCATTCACTAAACCTTACTACCTGACACAAGGTAAACACCATTCACCTAACATAACTACTTGACACAAGGTAAACACCATTCACCAAACATAACTACTTGACACAAGGTAAACACCATTCACCCAACCTAACTACTTGACACAAGGTAAATACCATTCACCCAACATAACTACTTGACACAAGGTAAACACCATTCACCCAACCTTACTACTTGACACAAGGTAAACACCATTCACCCAACCTAACTACATGACACAAGGTAAACACCATTCACCCAACCTAACTACTTGACACAAGGTAAACACCATTCACCCAACCTTACTACTTGACACAAGGTAAACACCATTCACCCAACCTTACTACTTGACACAAGGTAAACACCATTCACCTAACCTTACTACTTGACACAAGGTAAACACCATTCACCCAACCTTACTTCTTGACACAAGGCAAACACCATTCACCCAACATAACTACTTGACACAAGGTAAACACCATTCACCCAACCTAACTACTTGACACAAGGTAAACACCATACACCCAACATAACTACTTGACACAAGGTAAACACCATTCACCCAACCTTACTACATGACACAAGGTAAACACCATTCACCCAACCTTACTACTTGACACAAGGTAAACACCATTCACCCAACCTTACTACTTGACACAAGGCAAACACCATTCACCCAACCTTACTACTTGACACAAGGTAAACACCATTCACCCAACCTAACTACTTGACACAAGGTAAACACCATTCACCCAACCTTACTACTTGACACAAGGCAAACACCATTCACCCAACATAACTACTTGACACAAGGAAAACACCATTCACCCAACCTTACTACTTGACACAAGGTAAACACCATTCACCCAACCTTACTACTTGACACAGGTAAACACCATTCAACCAACCTTACTACTTGACACAAGGTAAACACCATTCACCCAACCTTACTACTTGACACAAGGTAAACACCATTCACCCAACCTTACTACTTGACACAAGGTAAACACCATTCACCCAACCTTACTACTTGACACAAGGCAAACACCATTCACCCAACATAACTACTTGACACAATGTAAACACCATTCACCCAACCTTACTACTTGACACAAGGTAAACACCATTCACCCAACCTTACTACTTGACACAGGTAAACACCATTCACCCAACCTAACTACTTGACACAAGGTAAACACCATTCACCCAACCTTACTACTTGACACAAGGCAAACACCATTCATCCAACATAACTACTTGACACAAGGAAAACACCATTCACCCAACCTTACTACTTGACACAAGGTAAACACCATTCACCCAACCTTACTACTTGACACAGGTAAACACCATTCACCCAACCTTACTACTTGACACAAGGTAAACACCATTCACCCAACCTTACTACTTGACACAAGGTAAACACCATTCACCCAACCTTACTACTTGACACAAGGTAAACACCATTCACCCAACCTTACTACTTGACACAAGGCAAACACCATTCACCCAACATAACTACTTGACACAATGTAAACACCATTCACCCAACCTTACTACTTGACACAAGGTAAACACCATTCACCCAACCTTACTACTTGACACAGGTAAACACCATTCACCCAACCTTACTACTTGACACAAGGTAAACACCATTCACCCAACCTTACTACTTGACACAAAGTAAACACCATTCACCCAACCTTACTACTTGACACAAGGTAAACACCATTCACCCAACCTTACTACTTGACACAAGATAAACACCATTCACCAAACCTTACTACTTGACACAAGGTAAACACCATTCACCCAACCTTACTACTTGACACAAGGCAAACACCATTCACCCAACATAACTACTTGACACAAGGTAAACACCATTCACCCACCCTTACTACTTGACAAAAGGTAAACACCATTCACCAAACCTTACTACTTGACACAAGGCAAACACCATTCACCCAACCTTACTACTTGACACAAGGTAAACACCATTCACTAAACCTTACTACCTGACACAAGGTAAACACCATTCACCCAACATAACTACTTGACACAAGGTAAACACCATTCACCCAACATAACTACTTGACACAAGGTAAACACCATTCACCCACCCTTACTACTTGACAAAAGGTAAACACCATTCACCAAACCTTACTACTTGACACAAGGCAAACACCATTCACCCAACCTTACTACTTGACACAAGGTAAACACCATTCACTAAACCTTACTACCTGACACAAGGTAAACACCATTCACCCAACATAACTACTTGACACAAGGTAAACACCATTCACCAAACATAACTACTTGACACAAGGTAAACACCATTCACCCAACCTAACTACTTGACACAAGGTAAATACCATTCACCCAACATAACTACTTGACACAAGGTAAACACCATTCACCCAACCTTACTACTTGACACAAGGTAAACACCATTCACCCAACCTAACTACATGACACAAGGTAAACACCATTCACCCAACCTAACTACTTGACACAAGGTAAACACCATTCACCCAACCTTACTACTTGACACAAGGTAAACACCATTCACCCAACCTTACTACTTGACACAAGGTAAACACCATTCACCCAACCTTACTACTTGACACAAGGTAAACACCATTCACCCAACCTTACTACTTGACACAAGGCAAACACCATTCACCCAACATAACTACTTGACACAAGGTAAACACCATTCACCCAACCTAACTACTTGACACAAGGTAAACACCATACACCCAACATAACTACTTGACACAAGGTAAACACCATTCACCCAACCTTACTACATGACACAAGGTAAACACCATTCACCCAACCTTACTACTTGACACAAGGTAAACACCATTCACCCAACCTTACTACTTGACACAAGGCAAACACCATTCACCCAACCTTACTACTTGACACAAGGTAAACACCATTCACCCAACCTAACTACTTGACACAAGGTAAACACCATTCACCCAACCTTACTACTTGACACAAGGCAAACACCATTCACCCAACATAACTACTTGACACAAGGAAAACACCATTCACCCAACCTTACTACTTGACACAAGGTAAACACCATTCACCCAACCTTACTACTTGACACAGGTAAACACCATTCAACCAACCTTACTACTTGACACAAGGTAAACACCATTCACCCAACCTTACTACTTGACACAAGGTAAACACCATTCACCCAACCTTACTACTTGACACAAGGTAAACACCATTCACCCAACCTTACTACTTGACACAAGGCAAACACCATTCACCCAACATAACTACTTGACACAATGTAAACACCATTCACCCAACCTTACTACTTGACACAAGGTAAACACCATTCACCCAACCTTACTACTTGACACAGGTAAACACCATTCACCCAACCTAACTACTTGACACAAGGTAAACACCATTCACCCAACCTTACTACTTGACACAAGGCAAACACCATTCATCCAACATAACTACTTGACACAAGGAAAACACCATTCACCCAACCTTACTACTTGACACAAGGTAAACACCATTCACCCAACCTTACTACTTGACACAGGTAAACACCATTCACCCAACCTTACTACTTGACACAAGGTAAACACCATTCACCCAACCTTACTACTTGACACAAGGTAAACACCATTCACCCAACCTTACTACTTGACACAAGGTAAACACCATTCACCCAACCTTACTACTTGACACAAGGCAAACACCATTCACCCAACATAACTACTTGACACAATGTAAACACCATTCACCCAACCTTACTACTTGACACAAGGTAAACACCATTCACCCAACCTTACTACTTGACACAGGTAAACACCATTCACCCAACCTTACTACTTGACACAAGGTAAACACCATTCACCCAACCTTACTACTTGACACAAAGTAAACACCATTCACCCAACCTTACTACTTGACACAAGGTAAACACCATTCACCCAACCTTACTACTTGACACAAGATAAACACCATTCACCAAACCTTACTACTTGACACAAGGTAAACATCATTCACCCAACCTTACTACTTGACACAAGGTAAACACCATTCATCCAACCTTACTACTTGACACAAAGTAAACACCATTCACCCAACCTTACTACTTGACACAAGGTAAACACCATTCACCCAACCTTACTACTTGACACAAGGTAAACACCATTCACCCAACCTAACTACTTGACACAAGGTAAACACCATTCACCCAACATTACTACTTGACACAAGGTAAACACCATTCACCCAACCTAGCTACTTGCCACAAGGTAAACGCCATTCACCCTACCTTACAACTTGACACAAGGTAAACACCATTCACCCCACCTAACTACTTGACACAAGGTAAACACCATTCACCCAACCTAACTACTTGACACAAGATAAACACCATTCTCCCAACCTTACTACTTGACACAAGGTAAACACCATTCACCCAACCTAACTATTTGACACAAGGTAAACACCATTCACCCAACCTAACTACTTGACACAAGGTAAACACCATTCACCCAACATAACTACTTGACACAAGGTAAACACCATTCACCCAACTTTACTACTTGATACAAGGTAAACACCATTCACCCAACCTTACTACTTGACACAAGGTAAACACCATTCACCCAACCTAACTACTTGACACAAGGTAAACACCATTCACCCAACCTAACTACCTGACACAAGGTAAACACCATTCATCCAACCTTACTACTTGACACAAGGTAAACACCATTCACCCAGCCTTACTACTTGACACAATGTAAACACCATTCATCCAACCTTATTACTTGACACAAGGTAAACAACATTCACCCAACCTTACTACTTGACACTAGGTAAATACCATTCACCCAACCTTACTACTTGACACAAGGCAAACACCATTCACCAAACATAACTACTTGACACAAGGTAAACACCATTCACCCAACCTAACTACTTGACACAAGGTAAACACCATTCACCAGACTTAACTACTTGACACAAGGTAAACACCATTCACCCAACCTTACTACTTGACACAAGGTAAACACCATTCACCCAACCTTACTACTTGACACAAGGTAAACACCATTCACCCAACCTTACTACTTGACACAAGGTAAACACCATTCACCCAACCTAACTACTTGACACAAGGTAAACACCATTCACCCAACCTTACTACTTGACACAAGGTAAACACCATTCATCCAACCTTACTACTTGACACAAGGTAAACACCATTCACCCAACCTTACTACTTGACACAAGGCAAACACCATTCACCCAACATAACTACTTGACACAAGGTAAACACCATTCACCCAACCTAACTACTTGACACAAGGTAAACACCATTCACCCAACATAACTACTTGACACAAGGTAAACACCATTCACCCAACCTTACTACTTGACACAAGGTAAACACCATTCACCCAACCTAACTACTTGACACAAGGTAAACACCATTCACCCAACATAACTACTTGACACAAGGCAAACACCATTCACCTAGCATAACTACTTGACACAAGGTAAACACCATTCACCCAACCTTACTACTTGACACAAGGTAAACACCATTTACCCAACGTAACTACTTAACACAAGGTAAACACCATTCACCCAACCTAACTACTTGACACAAGGTAAACACCATTCACCCAACCTTACTACTTGACACAAGGTAAACACCATTCACCCAACCTAACTATTTGACACAAGGTAAACACCATTCACCTAACCTAACTACTTGACACAAGGTAAACACCATTCACCCAACCTAGCTACTTGACACAAGGTAAACACCATTCACCCAACTTTACTACTTGATACAAGGTAAACACCATTCACCCAACCTAACTACTTGACACAAGGTAAACACCATTCACCGAACCTAACTACTTGACACAAGGTAAACACCATTCACCCAACCTAACTACCTGACACAAGGTAAACACCATTCATCCAACCTATCTACTTGACACAAGGTAAACACCATTCACCCAACCTTACTACTTGACACAATGTAAACACCATTCACCCAACCTTACTACTTGACACAAGGTAAACACCATTCACCCAACCTTACTACTTGACACAAGGTAAACACCATTCACCCAACCTTACTACTTGACAGAAGGCAAACACCATTCACCAAACATAACTACTTGACACAAGGTAAACACCATTCACCCAACCTAACTACTTGACACAAGGTAAACACCATTCACCTAACATAACTACTTGACACAAGGTAAACACCATTCACCCAACCTTACTACTTGACACAAGGTAAACACCATTCACCCAACCTAACTACATGACACAAGGTAAACACCATTCACCCAACCTAACTACTTGACACAGGGTAAACACCATTCACCCAACCTAACTACTTGACACAGGGTAAACACCATTCACCCAACCTAACTACTTGACACAAGGTAAACACCATTCACCCAACCTTACTACTTGACACAAGGTAAACACCATTCACCCAACATAACTACTTGACACAAGGTAAACACCATTCACCCAACCTTACTACTTGACACAAGGTAAACACCATTCACCCAACCTAACTACTTGACACAAGGTAAACGCCATTCACCCAACATAACTACTTGACACAAGGTAAACACCATTCACCCAACCTAACTACTTGACACAAGGCAAACACCATTCACCTAACATAACTACTTGACACAAGGTAAACACCATTCACCCAACCTTACTACTTGACACAAGGTAAACACCATTCACCCAACCTTACTACTTGACACAAGGTAAACACCATTCACCCAACCTTACTACTTGACACAAGGCAAACACCATTCACCCAACATAACTACTTGACACAAGGTAAACACCATTCACCCACCCTTACTACTTGACAAAAGGTAAACACCATTCACCAAACCCTACTACTTGACACAAGGCAAACACCATTCATCCAACATAACTACTTGACACAAGGCAAACACCATTCACCCAACTTTACTACTTGACCCAAGGTAAACACCATTCACCAAACCTTACTACTTGACACAAGGTAAACACCATTCACCCAACCTTACTACTTGACACAAGGTAAACACCATTCACTCAACCTAACTACTTGACACAAGGTAAACACCATTCACCCAACATAACTACTTGACACAAGGCAAACACCATTCACCCAACATAACTACTTGACACAAGTTAAACACCATTCACCCAACCTTACTACTTGACACAAGGTAAACACCATTCACCCAACCTTACTACTTGACACAAGGTAAACACCATTCACCCAACCTAACTACTTGACACAAGGTAAACACCATTCACCCAACATAACTACTTGACACAAGGTAAACACCATTCACCCAACCTAACTACTTGACACAAGGCAAACACCATTCACCTAACATAACTACTTGACACAAGGTAAACACCATTCACCCAACCTTACTACTTGACACAAGGTAAACACCATTCGCCCAACCTTACTACTTGACACAAGGTAAACACCATTCACCTAACATAACTACTTGACACAAGGTAAACACCATTCACCCAACCTTACTACTTGACACAAGGTAAACACCATTCACCCAACCTTACTACTTGACACAAGGCAAACACCATTCACCCAACATAACTACTTGACACAAGGTAAACACCATTCACCCACCCTTACTACTTGACAAAAGGTAAACACCATTCACCAAACCCTACTACTTGACACAAGGCAAACACCATTCATCCAACATAACTACTTGACACAAGGCAAACACCATTCACCCAACTTTACTACTTGACACAAGGTAAACACCATTCACCAAACCTTACTACTTGACACAAGGTAAACACCATTCACCCAACCTTACTACTTGACACAAGGTAAACACCATTCACTCAACCTAACTACTTGACACAAGGTAAACACCATTCACCCAACATAACTACTTGACACAAGGCAAACACCATTCACCCAACATAACTACTTGACACAAGGCAAACACCATTCACCCAACCTTACTACTTGACACAAGGTAAGCACCATTCACCAAACCTTACTACTTGACACAAGGAAAACACCATTCACCCAACATAACTACCTGACACAAGGTAAACACCATTCACCCAACCTTACTACTTGACACAAGGTAAACACCATTCACCCAACCTTACTACTTGACACAAGGCAAACACCATTCACCCAACATAACTACTTGACACAAGGTAAACACCATTCACCCAACCTTACTACTTGACACAAGGTAAACACCATTCACCCAACCTTACTATTTGACACAAGGTAAACACCATTCCCCCAACCTTACTACTTGACACAGGTAAACACCATTCACCCAACCTTACTACTTGACACAAGGTAAACACCATTCACCCAACCTTACTACTTGACACAAGGCAAACACCATTCACCCAACATAACTACTTGACACAAGGTAAACACCATTCACCCAACCTTACTACTTGACACAAGGTAAACACCATTCACCCAACCTTACTACTTGACACAGGTAAACACCAATCACCCAACCTTACTACTTGACACAAGGTGAACACCATTCACCCAACCTTACTACTTGACACAAGGCAAAAACCATTCACACAACATAACTACTTGACACAAGGTAAACACTATTCACCCAGCCTTACTACCTGACACAAGGTAAACACCATTCACCCAACCTTACTACTTGACACAGATAAACACCATTCACCCAACCTTACTACTTGACACAGGTAAACACCATTCACCCAACCTTACTACTTGACACAAGGTAAACACCATTCACCCAACCTTACTACTTGACACAAGGCAAACACCATTGACCCAACATAACTACTTGAAACAAGGTAAACACTATTCATCCAGCCTTACTACTTGACACAAGGTAAACACCATTCACCCAACATAACTACTTGACACAAGGTAAACACCATTCACCCAACCTTACTACTTGACACAGGTAAACACCATTCACCCAACCTTACTACTTGACACAGGTAAACACCATTCACCCAACCTTACTACTTGACACAAGGTAAACACCATTCACCCAACCTAACTACTTGACACAAGGTAAACACCATTCATCCAACCTTACTACTTGACACAAGGTAAACACCATTCACCCAACCTAACTACTTGACACAAGGTAAACACCATTCACCCAACCTAACTACTTGACACAGGTAAACACCATTCACCCAACCTTACTACTTGACACAGGTAAACACCATTCACCCAACCTTACTACTTGACACAAGGTAAACACCATTCACCCAACCTTACTACTTGACACAAGGCAAAAACCATTCACACAACATAACTACTTGACACAAGGTAAACACTATTCACCCAGCCTTACTACCTGACACATGGTAAACACCATTCACCCAACCTTACTACTTGACACAGGTAAACACCATTCACCCAACCTTACTACTTGACACAAGGTAAACACCATTCACCCAACCTTACTACTTGACACAAGGCAAACAACATTGACCCAACATAACTACTTGAAACAAGGTAAACACTATTCACCCAGCCTTACTACTTGACACAATGTAAACACCATTCACCCAACATAACTACTTGACACAAGGTAAACACCATTCACCCAACCTTACTACTTGACACAGGTAAACACCATTCACCCAACCTTACTACTTGACACAGGTAAACACCATTCACCCAACCTTACTACTTGACACAAGTTAAACACCATTCACCCAACCTAACTACTTGACACAAGGTAAACACCATTCACCCAACATAACTACTTGACACAAGGTAAACACCATTCACCCAACATAACTACTTGACACAAGGTAAACACCATTCACCCAACCTAACTACTTGACACAGGTAAACACCATTCACCCAACCTTACTACTTGACACAAGGTAAACACCATTCACTACTTGACACAATTTTCCCAAACAGTCGTAAATCTTATTTGATTCAATTGCTCTGCTCGATATGGAAGGCATTGATATTTGAAGAAGTAGCAATTATAGGATCAGAAATATGCGTATCACTGAATGACCCCCCTCCGCAGGGTGGTGAACAGCAGTCAAGTTCGACAGAATGGATAACACCATTTGTAGTGATATTTCCTTGCTTGACAAATTGATTTTTAATTTAAGAAATTAAGATGTTTCATTTACATCCATTATCATTTCATGTTAATTCAATTTGTACGTCAGTTGTACATATATATCTATTGTAGTAAGAAGAGTTTGAAGATACGAAAGGGACAATCTGAATCTGTACATCAAAGAAGAACAGACAACACAATGATCAAAGGAATATGTAAAGATAACATTAAGTTTATAAGATTAAGCCTTATTTATACTCAGGATCCTCCGAAAACACCATCTGGTCTGTTTCAAATAAATCTTTTCATATGTTGACCATAATAGACAATCATATTTTATCACAAATCGTTTGTTTTCTTGTTTATTGTAAGGCCTGTCAAATAACGTTTGAGTCGTGTTACAAAAGAAAAATATCGATTATTATCAATATACATTTCACAATAATTGACCATGAACATGTTGATAGTCGTAACAACAAGTCGGGCAAGCTGTCTATATATCCCACATCCCTTATTTCTTGTCCAATTTTCAACGACTGTTATTTCCGCAATTAAGATACATGTAATGGAAGAAAAGATGGCCATATTACTAGTCCGAAATATTAGTTAAAATACCTTTACACATTATCAATCTAAATGACGTAGATGTACCATTAATTATGTCAACTGAAAGGTAAATAATCCGAAGTTCAGATGAAAATCAACATTTGGGGGCAATCGTTTTTATTGTTGCATTCTCCACGAAGTCTACAGTCGTGGTTTATTATATATTTTTATTATTGAAATTTTCAATTCCTAAATGGTGTAAAAATGTAAATATGTAATTGTTTGTCCATTTGTCTTTAAATTTTTTGTATTATTTGTCCTTCGATTTACGGCTTCTGTTTACCCCTTTGGTATCTTAGATTTACGGATCCTGTTTACCCCTTTGGTATCTTAGATTTACGGCTTCTGTTTACCCCTCTGGTATCTTAGATTTACGGCTTCTGTTTACCCCTTTGGTATCTTAGATTTAAGGCTTCTGTTTACCCCTCTGGTATCTTAGATTTACAGCTTCTGTTTACCCCTTTGGTATCTTAGATTTACGGCTTCTGTTTACCCCTTTGGTATCTTAGATTTACGGCTTCTGTTTACCCCTCTGGTATCTTAGATTTACGGCTTCTGTTTACCCCTCTGGTATCTTAGATTTACGGCTTCTGTTTACCCCTTTGGTATCTTAGATTTACGGCTTCTGTTTACCCCTCTGGCATCTTAGATTTACGGCTTCTGTTTACCCCTTTGGTATCTTAGATTTACGGCTTCTGTTTACCCCTCTGGTATCTTAGATATACGGCTTCTGTTTACCCCTTTGGTATCTTAGATTTACGGCTTCTGTTTACCCCTCTGGTATCTTAGATTTACGGCTTCTGTTTACTCCTTTGGTATCTTAGATTTCCGGCTTCTGTTTACCCCTTTAGTATCTTAGATTTACGGCTTCTGTTTACCCCTTTGGTATCTTAGATTTACGGCTTCTGTTTACCCCTCTGGTATCTTAGATTTACAGCTTCTGTTTACCCCTTTGGTATCTTAGATTTACGGCTTCTGTTTACCCCTTTGGTATCTTAGATTTACGGCTTCTGTTTAACCCTTTGGTATCTTAGATTTACGGCTTCTGTTTACCCCTTTGGTATCTTAGATTTACGGCTTCTGTTTACCCCTTTGGTATCTTAGATTTACGGCTTCTGTTTACCCCTTTGGTATCTTAGATTGACGGCTTCTGTTTACCCCTTTGGTATCTTAGATTTACAGTTTCTGTTTACCCTTTTGGTATCTTAGATTTACGGCTTCTGTTTACCCCTTTGGTATCTTAGATTTCCGGCTTCTGTTTACCCCTTTGGTATCTTAGATTTACGGCTTCTGTTTACCCCTTTGGTATCTTAGATTTACAGCTTCTGTTTACCCCTTTGGTATCTTAGATTTACGGATTCTGCTTACCCCTTTGGTATCTTCAAGCTAATCTTGGTGATCACGACGCGTTCCAGGAAAAACTTTCATCAGGTATGCTGAAAGTCAAAAACATAGCTTTCATTATGACATTTTATGTAATGTTTGACCACGCTTTAGATGTGTAGGATTAGATTAATAGGGAAAGAACCAGAACAATAAGGAGTTTGATTTGTTATCATCCTAGTAATAAATACGTAAATATATAACTTAGTGTACACGACGTGTTTCTGGAATAACTTTCATCTGGCAGTCAAAAGATTGGAAGGTCAATTAAATAAAAAAAAAGTATTTACCAGCAAGTAAACCACCGGGCCTAAACAAAATAATCAACATCGGCTATGGTAACATATGTTTGAAGGAGCAGAACCTAATCACCATCGGCTATGGTGACATATGTCTGAAGGAGCAGGACCTAGTCAACATCGGCTATGGTGACATATGTCTGAAGGAGCAGGACCTAGTCAACATCGGCTTTGGTGACATATGTCTGAAGGAGCAGGACCTAGTCAACATCGGCTATGGTGACATATGTCTGAAGGAGCAGGACCTAGTCAACATCGGCTATGGTGACATATGTCTGAAGGAGCAGAACCTAGTCAACATCGGCTATGGTGACATATGTCTGAAGGAGCAGGACCTAATCAACATCGACTATGGTGACATATGTCTGAAGGAGCATAACCTAATTAAATGTCTGAAGGAGTAAAACCTAATCAACATCGGCTATGGTGACATATGTCTGAAGGAGCAGAACCTAGTCAACATCGGCTATGGTCACATATGTCTGAAGGAGCAGAACCTAATCAACATCGGCTATAGTGACATATGTCTGAAGGAGCAGAACCTAATTAACATCGGCTATGGTGACATATGTCTGAAGGAGCAGAACCTAATCAACATCGGCTATGGTGACATATGTCTGAAGGAGCAGAACCTAATCAACATCGGCTATGACTACATATGTCTGAAGGAGTAGAACCTAATCAACATCGATTATGGCTACATATGTCTGAAGGAACAGGACCTAATCAACATCGGCTAAGGTGACATATGTCTGAAGGAGCAGAACCTAATCAACATCGGCTATGGTCACATATGTCTGAAGGAGTAGAACCTAATCAACATCGACTATGGCTACATATGTCTGAAGGAACAGGACCTAATCAACATCGGCTATGGTCACATATGTCTGAAGGAGCAGAACCTAATCAACATCGGCTATGGTGACATATTTCTGAAGGAGCAGAACCTAATCAACATCAGCTATGGTCACATATGTCTGAAGGAGCAGAACCTAAACAACATTGGCTATGGTCACATATGTCTGAAGGAGCATAACCTAATCAACATCGGCTATGGTCACATATGTCTGAAGGAGCAGAACCTAATCAACATCGGTTATGGTGACATATGTCTGAAGGGGCAGAACCTAAATAACATCGGCTATGGTCACATATGTCTGAAGGAGCAGAACCTAATCAACATCGACTATGGCTACATATGTCTGAAGGAACAGGACCTAATCAACATCGGCTATGGTCACATATGTCTGAAGGAGCAGAACCTAATCAACATCGGCTATGGTCACATGTCTGAAGGAGCAGAACCTAATCAACATCGGTATGGTGACATATGCCTGAAGGAGCAGAACCTAATCAACATCGGCTATGGTCACATATGTCTGAAGGAGCAGAACCTAATCAGCATCGGCTATGGTCACATATTTCTGAAAGAGCAGAACCTAATCAACATCAGCTATGGTCACATATTTCTGAAGGAGCATAACCTAAACAACATTGACTATGGTCACATATGTCTGAAGGAGCATAACCTAATCAACATCGGCTATGGTCACATATGTCTGAAGGAGCAGAACCTAATCAACATCGGCTATGGTCACATATGTCTGAAGGAGCAGAACCTAATCAACATCGGCTATGATCACATGTCTGAAGGAGCAGAACCTAATCAACATCGGCTATGGTGACATATGTCTGAAGGAGCAGAACCTAATCAACATCAGCTATGGTCACATATGTCTGAAGGAGCAGAACCTAAACAACATTGGCTATGGTCACATATGTCTGAAGGAGCAGAACCTAATCAACATCGGCTATGGTCACATATGTCTGAAGGAGCAGAACCTAATCAACTTCGGCTATGGTCACATATTTCTGAAGGAGCAGAACCTAATCAACATCGGCTATGGTCACATATTTCTGAAGGAGCAGAACCTAATCAACATCAGCTATGGTCACATATTTCTGAAGGAGCATAACCTAAACAACATTGACTATGGTCACATATGTCTGAAGGAGCATAACCTAATCAACATCGGCTATGGTCACATATGTCTGAAGGAGCAGAACCTAATCAACATCGGCTATGGTCACATATGTCTGAAGGAGCAGAACCTAATCAACATCGGCTATGATCACATGTCTGAAGGAGCAGAACCTAATCAACATCGGCTATGGTGACATATGTCTGAAGGAGCAGAACCTAATCAACATCGGCTATGGTCACATATGTCTGAAGGAGCAGAACCTAATCAACATCGGCTATGGTCACATATTTCTGAAGGAACAGAACCTAATCAACATCTGCTATGGTCACATATGTCTGAAGGAGCAGAACCTAATCAACATCGGCTATGATCACATGTCTGAAGGAGCAGAACCTAATCAACATCGGCTATGGTGACATATGTCTGAAGGAGCAGAACCTAATCAACATCGGCTATGGTCACATGTCTGAAGGAGCAGAACCTAATCAACATCGGCTATGGTGACATATGTCTGAAGGAGCAGAACCTAATCAACATCGGCTATGGTTACATATGTCTGAAGGAGCAGAACCTAATCAACATCGGCTATGGTCACATATGTCTGAAGGAGCAGAACCTAATCAACATTGGCTATTGGCACATATGTCTGAAGGAGCAGAACCTAATCAACATCAGCTATGGTCACATATGTCTGCAGGAGCAGAACCTAATCAACATCGGCTATGGTGACATATGTCTGAAGGAGCAGAACCTAATCAACATCGGCTATGGTCACATATGTCTGAAGGAGCAAAACCTAATCAACATCGACTATGGCTACATATGTCTGAAGGAACAGGACCTAATCAACATCGGCTATGGTCACATATGTCTGAAGGAGTAGAACCTAATCAACATCGGCTATGGTCACATATGTCTGAAGGAGCAGAACCTAATCAACTTCGGCTATGGTCACATATGTCTGAAGGAGCAGAACCTAGTCAACATCGACTATGGCTACATATGTCTGAAGGAACAGGACCTAATCAACATCGGCTATGGTCACATATGTCTGAAGGAGCAGAACCTAATCAACATCGGCTATGGTCACATATGTCTGAAGGAGCAGAACCTAATCAACTTCGGCTATGGTCACATATTTCTGAAGGAGCAGAACCTAATCAACATCGGCTATGGTCACATATTTCTGAAGGAGCAGAACCTAATCAACATCAGCTATGGTCACATATTTCTGAAGGAGCATAACCTAAACAACATTGACTATGGTCACATATGTCTGAAGGAGCATAACCTAATCAACATCGGCTATGGTCACATATGTCTGAAGGAACAGAACCTAATCAACATCGGCTATGGTCACATATGTCTGAAGGAGCAGAACCTAATCAACATCGGCTATGATCACATGTCTGAAGGAGCAGAACCTAATCAACATCGGCTATGGTGACATATGTCTGAAGGAGCAGAACCTAATCAACATCGGCTATGGTCACATATGTCTGAAGGAGCAGAACCTAATCAACATCGGCTATGGTCACATATTTCTGAAGGAACAGAACCTAATCAACATCTGCTATGGTCACATATGTCTGAAGGAGCAGAACCTAATCAACATCGGCTATGATCACATGTCTGAAGGAGCAGAACCTAATCAACATCGGCTATGGTGACATATGCCTGAAGGAGCAGAACCTAATTAACATCGGCTATGGTCACATGTCTGAAGGAGCAGAACCTAATCAACATCGGCTATGGTCACATATGTCTGCAAGAGCAGAACCTAATCAACATCGGCTATGGTGACATATGTCTGAAGGAGCAGAACCTAATCAACATCGGCTATGGTCACATATGTCTGAAGGAGCAAAACCTAATCAACATCGGCTATGATCACATGTCTGAAGGAGCAGAACCTAATCAACATCGGCTATGGTGACATATGTCTGAAGGAGCAGAACCTAATCAACATCGGCTATGGTCACATATGTCTGAAGGAGCAGAACCTAATCAACATCGGCTATGGTCACATATTTCTGAAGGAACAGAACCTAATCAACATCTGCTATGGTCACATATGTCTGAAGGAGCAGAACCTAATCAACATCGGCTATGATCACATGTCTGAAGGAGCAGAACCTAATCAACATCGGCTATGGTGACATATGCCTGAAGGAGCAGAACCTAATTAACATCGGCTATGGTCACATGTCTGAAGGAGCAGAACCTAATCAACATCGGCTATGGTCACATATGTCTGCAGGAGCAGAACCTAATCAACATCGGCTATGGTGACATATGTCTGAAGGAGCAGAACCTAATCAACATCGGCTATGGTCACATATGTCTGAAGGAGCAAAACCTAATCAACATCGGCTATGGTCACATGTCTGAAGGAGCAGAACCTAATCAAAATCGGCTATGTTCATATGTCTGAAGGAACAGAACTAAATCAACATCGGCTATGGTCACATGTCTGAAGGAACAGAACCTAATCAACATCGGCTATGGCTACATATGTCTGAAGGAACAGGACCTAATCAACATCGGCTATGGTCACATATGTCTGAAGGAGCAGAACCTAATCAACATCGGCTATGGTGACATATTTCTGAAGGAGCAGAACCTAATCAACATCAGCTATGGTCACATATGTCTGAAGGAGCAGAACCTAAACAACATTGGCTATGGTCACATATGTCTGAAGGAGCATAACCTAATCAACATCGGCTATGGTCACATATGTCTGAAGGAGCAGAACCTAATCAACATCGGTTATGGTGACATATGTCTGAAGGGGCAGAACCTAATCAACATCGGCTATGGTCACATATGTCTGAAGGAGCAGAACCTAATCAACATCGACTATGGCTACATATGTCTGAAGGAACAGGACCTAATCAACATCGGCTATGGTCACATGTCTGAAGGAGCAGAACCTAATCAACATCGGCTATGGTGACATATGTCTGAAGGAGCAGAACCTAATCAACATCGGCTATGGTCACATGTCTGAAGGAGCAGAACCTAATCAACATCGGCTATGGTCACATATGTCTGAAGGAGCAGAACCTAATCAACATCGGCTATGGTCACATATGTCTGAAGGAGCAGAACTTAATCAACATCGGCTATGGTCACATATGTCTGAAGGAGCAGAACCTAATCAACATTGGCTATTGGCACATATGTCTGAAGGAGCAGAACCTAATCAACATCAGCTATGGTCACATATGTCTGCAGGAGCAGAACCTAATCAACATCGGCTATGGTGACATATGTCTGAAGGAGCAGAACCTAATCAACATCGGCTATGGTCACATATGTCTGAAGGAGCAAAACCTAATCAACATCGACTATGGCTACATATGTCTGAAGGAACAGGACCTAATCAACATCGGCTATGGTCACATATGTCTGAAGGAGTAGAACCTAATCAACATCGGCTATGGTCACATATTTCTGAAGGAGCAGAACCTAATCAACTTCGGCTATGGTCACATATGTCTGAAGGAGCAGAACCTAGTCAACATCGACTATGGCTACATATGTCTGAAGGAACAGGACCTAATCAACATCGGCTATGGTCACATATGTCTGAAGGAGCAGAACCTAATCAACATCGGCTATGGTCACATATGTCTGAAGGAGCAGAACCTAATCAACTTCGGCTATGGTCACATATTTCTGAAGGAGCAGAACCTAATCAACATCGGCTATGGTCACATATTTCTGAAGGAGCAGAACCTAATCAACATCAGCTATGGTCACATATTTCTGAAGGAGCATAACCTAAACAACATTGACTATGGTCACATATGTCTGAAGGAGCATAACCTAATCAACATCGGCTATGGTCACATATGTCTGAAGGAACAGAACCTAATCAACATCGGCTATGGTCACATATGTCTGAAGGAGCAGAACCTAATCAACATCGGCTATGGTGACATATGTCTGAAGGAGCAGAACCTAATCAACATCGGCTATGGTCACATATGTCTGAAGGAGCAGAACCTAATCAACATCGGCTATGGTCACATATTTCTGAAGGAACAGAACCTAATCAACATCTGCTATGGTCACATATGTCTGAAGGAGCAGAACCTAATCAACATCGGCTATGATCACATGTCTGAAGGAGCAGAACCTAATCAACATCGGCTATGGTGACATATGTCTGAAGGAGCAGAACCTAATCAACATCGGCTATGGTCACATGTCTGAAGGAGCAGAACCTAATCAACATCGGCTATGGTCACATATGTCTGAAGGAGCAGAACCTAATCAACATCGGCTATGGTCACATATGTCTGAAGGAGCAGAACCTAATCAACATCGGCTATGGTCACATATGTCTGAAGGAGCAGAACCTAATCAACATTGGCTATTGGCACATATGTCTGAAGGAGCAGAACCTAATCAACATCAGCTATGGTCACATATGTCTGCAGGAGCAGAACCTAATCAACATCGGCTATGGTGACATATGTCTGAAGGAGCAGAACCTAATCAACATCGGCTATGGTCACATATGTCTGAAGGAGCAAAACCTAATCAACATCGGCTATGGTCACATGTCTGAAGGAGCAGAACCTAATCAAAATCGGCTATGTTCATATGTCTGAAGGAACAGAACTTAATCAACATCGACTATGGTCACATGTCTGAAGGAACAGAACCTAATCAACATCGGCTATGGTGACATATGTCTGAAGGAGCAGAACATAATCAACATCGGCTATGGTCACATGTCTGAAGGAGCAGAACCTAATCAACATCGGCTATGGTGACATATGTCTGAAGGAGCAGAACCTAATCAACATCGGCTATGGCGACATATGTCTGAAGGAGCAGAACCTAATCAACATCGGCTATGGTGACATATGTCTGAAGGAGATGGTCACATATGACTGAAGGAGCAGAACCTTAGTTTTCATAATAATCTCATTATTTAGTAACTTTGCCGAAATACTGACTAATGATAAGATGATATCTTCGGAAACTAATAGTCTACAAGCAGATAGTAGATATCTAATTTGAAGCACACAACTCGGCGACTACAACACAACCGATAGAAAATAGGGCGCAAGTGCGGAGATGTAATTTTAATTAGATTGACTTTGTATTAACATCACTGTGTCGATATCTCTGCTGGTGGACTATCAGTCCCTTATGATATCATCAGGCCAGTAGTCCGTGTTCCCCGATGATATCATCTGGCCAGTAGTCCGTGTTCCTCGATGATATCATCTGGCCAGTAGTCCGTGTTCCCCGATGATATCATCTGGCCAGTAGTCCGTGTTTTGGCATTGACATAGTTTATTAGATATATTTATTAATGAAATTTACAGATCTTAAATATTGTTATTATTAAACCTGAGGTTTTCCTCCCTCATGCACAGGTGATCATAGACGATTTTGGCTATCCTATTTAGGACATATGGGCTTTGTTGCCCCCAAAGACATTAATTTATTTGGCTTTCCAATCGTTTGAATATAATCGTACCTGATGGAAGTTATTACAGAAACACGTCGTGTACACTAAGTTATATATTTACGTATTTATTACTAGGATGATAACAAATCAAACTCCTTATTGTTCTGGTTCTTTCCCTATTAATATAATCCTACACATCTAAAGCGTGGTCAAACATTACATAAAATGTTATAATGAAAGTTGTGTGTTTACTTGATGTACTCCCTCTCCTCCAAGGGAACTCAGAGTGGGCAAAAAGGACATATTTCTCTATTGACGGGAACAATCGTTAGAATATGGCAGTGTTAATCTGATTAATGATACTATTCTAATCATCTAATCTTAATATGGCAGTTTTAATCTGATTAATATTCTAATCATCTAATTTTAATATGGCAGTTTTAATCTGATTAATATTCTAATCATCTAATTTTAATATGGCAGTGTTAAACTGATTAATATTCTAATTATCTAATCTTAATATGGCAGTTTTAATCTGATTAATATTCTAATCATTTAATTTTAATATGGCAGTTTTAATCTGATTAATATTCTAATCATCTAATCTTAATATGGCAGTGTTAAACTGATTAATATTCTAATTATCTAATATTAATATGGCAGTTTTAATCTGATTAATATTCTAATTATCTAATCTTAATATGGCAGTTTTAATCTGATTAATATTCTAATCATCTAATTTTAATATGGCAGTTTTAATCTGATTAATATTCTAATTATCTAATTTTAATATGGCAGTTTTAATCTGATTAATATTCTAATCATCTAATTTTAATATGGCATCTAGATATACTGCTACCAATCAAATATAAACAAACATAATCTTCATTTTGTTTTCTAAAGTAAATATGATTTATTTCTAACATTTCTACTTAACCAAATTCTCAACAACAACAAAAAAACAATATTGGAGAATGTGACAAATATAACAATCTACATTCAGAAACGTATTGGTTAACCATTAAACCATGTATTATATCAATAAGATCAACTTTAAACAAATCATTTTAATGGCCGTTCAATAATATGTGAATGTTTTGGTTTTGTTAGAGTTGAATCATATATATACGTTTTAGATGTATAGCCTAGAGACATGTACTTTGCAAAAGTTATTATATTCAGCATATTCTGTTGTTGATATTATGTGCAATACATATCACAGAAAATAGAATTGAAATCAATGTGAGAATACATTTCTCTAATTTTTCTATAATATTTCATCTGTTTCTTACTGTATCTGGTGTCTCCACTTTCAACAATAGAACAGTTATATCGTGGCGCCGGGTCAGGTTTATTTTTACATTTTTTTTTCTTTTAATTATTATTGAATATCATTTTTGATATATTATGTTTAAATTATTATTTTTGTTGTTGAATCTTTTGGTTTATGATTTTTGTATTTCCTTAATCTCATTAACATTTTACTTTGTATTATACTATTAAACATCTAAATGATTCAGAGATGTTACAACATATATAGTTTCTGGGACAAATATGTTATTATTCATATCTCCATAGAGTTTTAGGTTAAACAATGATCCTGAGACGGTGGCCATCTTGGGTTTCTGATTCGCACAAAAATGTGAAAACTTTGTAAGGGACCATCCAAATGATTATTTATGCACAGCCTGTGTTCAAACAAATGTCTATTTAAAAAAAATAATAATGCAATACATTATTCATTTTTCATTGAACTTTAGAATTGTTCCGACAGTGAGCGTTGTTTTCCATATCAATCCATAGTGTCACAGTATGTCCTACGATGTCGGCCATCTTGAATTTCTGATCGACATGAAAACAGATATTTTGTAGAGGACCATCCAACGAAATTCTACCTAAGTTTCCTTTCAAATGGTAAAGTGGTCTCAGAGAAGAAGAATTTTAATGTTTCTTTTAGAATATCATGTAATAATTGATAGCAGTTGATTGTTTCTTTTACGTCAAGGGACCAGTATTTCAGCTTTACGTCAAGGGACCAGTATTTCAGCTTTACGTCAAGGGACCAGTATTTCAGCTTTACGTCAAGGGACCAGTATTTCAGCTTTACGTCAAGGGACCAGTATTTCAGCTTTACGTCAAGGGACCAGTATTTCAGCTTTACGTCAAGGGACCAGTATTTCTGCTTTACGTCAAGGGACCAGTATTTCAGCTTTACGTCAAGGGACCAGTATTTCAGCTTTACGACAAGGGACCAGTATTTCAGCTTTACGACAAGGGACCAGTATTTCAGCTTTATTGATAACGAGAACAAGATTACAAATAAAACAACTTGTAGATAAAAAGTTAGCACTGAAATTGACCTATTGGAGGAAGGTTAGATTGTCTCAGCAAAAATAGAATATACATTGTGGTACAATATTGCCTTACAATGAGCCATCAACGACCATCTTTAATGTATTGCTTGTTAGGAGCTGTTGGGTGTTGTCTTTTCAGTGCAAGGAGACTGACATGCTCCATACGCGAAACTCATTGAGAGCGACAGTGTTTGAGTCCTCCCACACAAGCAGCGCATATCCTTTCTGAAAGGGGCAGCGACACACCATGTTCTATTACCTTCCTGGTATAAATAACGAATATTAGGGGTTATAGCCGCAAGTCGCTGACAAACTGTATCATCGCATAATGTTGTATCGAGTACATTCCGCTCTCAGCGGAATTCGAAATCACAACTTTAGTGGTGATAGGCACTGATTGCAAATGTAGTTATAAATCCAACTATCATACGATGACGAACAAGATGATCCCTAAAAAACGAGAGACCCAGTTCCAAATATATGATATTTACATTGTGAAAAAAAATGTGTCATCTAAATTGTAAGCTTTTATATTATAAGATACTTGCGATAAATTTGAAATCGTCAATACAGCATATTTTTATTAACATTTCAATGTTTGTTTGTTTCACAATCAATCGTGGCGGTCAAAAGTCACATTGTATAATCAATTAACTGATATTTATTTCAGTTTTATTTGTCTGGTTTACTGAGAGAGATTGACAAAACCTGTTTACAAACTTAAGTAAAGAAAACTGTTTATGAGTCAATAACTAAATGTTTCTTTGTCTTTTAAAAATGACATGTCTATGTAAGTAATAAAAACTAGAAGTTTATGGCAGACAGATATACATATGGGAATCCATCTTGTCAAATAACTTAGTACATCTACGGTAATAATTATAAAAATCGAATGTTGAGAATATTCTACATTCATGAGGTTATTTTGTTTTTTGTTTGTTTGATTTTCTGTATTTTGTACTTTTGTTTTTATTCCCTCCATGGTCATCCACTCGAGTCATTACAGAAGAAGCCATATATCTTGGTTTAACATTCGGACAAGATTTAAAGTGGAAAGGCCGTATAACTAACATATGTACGAAGGCCAGTAAAACACTTGGCTACCTACGTAAAAACCTTATCATCAGTTCTAAGTTGTACATCTACTATAAAGGCGATATCGATCAACTCTAAATGGTCCAAAGCATCGCTGACATGTTCTTCACCAACAGACAGCGAAACATATGCATAGTGTTGGTGACAGTTACAAGAAGAGTTTGAAGATACCAAAGGGGTAATCAGAAACCGTAAATGGAGTTAAGGACAAACAATGACCAGAAGAAAAAGAACAAACAACGATCTATAAAACATTACACACAAAACTAAAGATCGAGTAACGCGATCCTCACCAAAATCGGGGTGAACTCAGGTGCCCCGAAATGGTAAGCAGTTCCTGCTCCACTTGTGGCACCCGCGTGTTTCTCTAGTTCCAAATCCGGTGATAAGTCATGAGGAAAGGACAGGGAAGTGCTTACGACAAGTGGAACATATCCGTGGTCATTTGTGACACAAATATTCCGTGACGGTTAACTAAGTCATGGCGGCAACCGTAAAACTTTCGAAATGACGGCTTCAACTTAACCACTAGGAACCCTTGGTTCTGTAGCTTCCTTGTTAGCAGCAACCCTCTATCAAGGCAATCCTGATAGGAACACTTGAACTGGTGCGGTCTTGAAAACAGGCGTAAATATGCTTGTCATGATGTATAAAATAGGTAGCGAAAAAGTAGCTCTTATCAAAAACAATCACGTATTAAACCACCATTAAGACAATCACAGTACATGCGTTTTCCCTCTTTCATTGTCCCTCCTGGTAAGACTCAACCAATACAACAATTGTTTCTCCCCGTACAGTGTCTACAACAATTGTTTCTCCCCGTACAATGTCTACAACAATTGTTTCTCCCCATACAATGTCTACAACAATTGTTTCTCCCCGTACAATGTCTACAACAATTGTTTCTCCCCGTACAATGTCTAAAACAATTGTTTCTCCCCGTACAATGTCTACAACAATTGTTTCTCCCCGTGCAATGTCTGACTAGAACCAGCAGCCACATTTCATAGTTATGTGTCGCTCGGTTTAAACATTAACTGTCTTCTTTATCAAATATTAACTTATGAAACCTGTGCCCGTTCAATACAGCTTTCCATTTTTTTCTCAATTTATTATAATTGTAAAAAGTATACCACAAGGTCGTATTATCAATGTTAAAACGACATGTATTGCATTGCGTTTACAAGGGATGTGGTATGAATTACTTATAAAAACTAATTGGTACACAATGACATTTTAATTTTATTTTTGGTAATTCGTGTATATTTTCAGGTTAAATCTTTCGACAAGAATGTTTCGTTGTAAGAAATTAACTTGTAACAGCAGTTTTGTAATGTTTTACAATTGATCATGACATCTGCAAAATTATAAAGTTTTAGGCTTATGGTGTTTAACGCCACTTTCAACAATATTTCAGTTATATCGTGGCAGTCAGTTTTATAGGTGAGGGAGCAAAATTATATACAAAAACAAAGAAAAAACAAACAAAGAAAATAGCTACCAATTGTATTTTGTACCCGAATGAAACTAATGCCAGGATTTTCCTACCTTTATTTTCTGAGACTGTATAAAATCTAATTTATGGGAACATTTTAACATTTTATTATAACTAGAAAAAAATACCAAACCGTCAAAACGATACAAGAAATAGAATCCGTTTTGCTTAGTATGCATGAAGCTTACACTTCCAGAGCACCTGCGTTCACCCCCGGTTTTGGTGGATTCGTGTTACTCGATCTTTAGTTTTATATGTTTGTTTTGTAAATCGTTGTTTGTCCTTTTGTCCTTTTTCTTTTGCCAATTGTGTTCTCTGTTCTTCTTCGATTTACGAATTATGATTACCTCTTTGGTATCTTCAAACACTTCTTAAGATGTTTTCTATCTGAGAAAATAGAAAAAAATGTATGCACCGGAAAAGGAAGATTTTTCCTTTGAAAAGCTTTGAAAAGACCCAGATCGATTGATCGACCAACCGTATTGTCAGCTGTTGTGCTATGTCATCGAAATATGAGTATTGTTTTGTCTAGTATTAAACTTAAAACAAATAAAAGAACAAAGAATACCAATGACACTGATATAAACTTCCGTTCAGTTCTTTTATCATGGAGTAAAGCATTGTTGTATGTGTATATTAATATATTTTCTGGTGTGTATTTTCAATGCTTTGCGTGATTTTATTAAATTTTGATTACAATAAGGTATTTTGTTAAGAATAGCACGCAAGTAAATCACGTCGACAATAATATATATATAGTTAACGAGTGGGTGCTGTGTAGTGTCTTGTGGTAAAAACATAAGATATCGATTAAGTGTGCACGACACGTTTATGGAATAACAATCATCAGGCCCACTCAAATAGATCATCGTTTGTCCCTCGAGTAGTTTGTTCTTTTGGCCATTGTATTGTCTATCCTTCTTTACGGCTCCTGGTTATCATTGGAGCTTTATATTACTGGTTCATTGACACAACAGTCCACTGTGTAGATATGTCGTTCTGCTTGAACACATAAGGAGGGCACCGAGCCATACAGTCTTTGTTCTCACCCCTTTTTGCTGAGTGCTTACCGGAGATGTGGCAAATGTCCGACTGGAGGTCGAATCCGTGATCTGCAGCAGTCGAGGCGAGCACGTTAACCATTACACTACATAGGCGGTTTAATTAAATTATTGGACTTTTTTTACCCGTTGGTTTATACGTTCGTTTCGTGTTAAAAATGCTTAATGCGTGAAGACATTAATAAATAACTCAACCTTCAGACATCCGTTTTATTTCATTCTCCTTTATCTGGTTTTAATGTAAAATGTGTAATCCTATTGTTGACGTGTAAAATGTGTAATCCTATTGTTGACGTGTAAAATGTGTAATCCTATTGTTGACGTGTAAAATGTGTAATCCTATTGTTGACGTGTAAAATGTGTAATCCTATTGTTGACGTGTAAAATGTGTAATCCTATTGTTGACGTGTAAAATGTGTAATCCTATTGTTGACGTGTAAAATGTGTAATCCTATTGTTGACGTGTAAAATGTGTAATCCTATTGTTGACGTGTAAAATGTGTAATCCTATTGTTGACGTGTAAAATGTGTAATCCTATTGCTGACGTGTAAAATGTGTAATCCTATTGTTGACGTGTAAAATGTGTAATCCTATTGTTGACGTGTAAAATGTGTAATCCTATTGTTGACGTGTAAAATGTGTAATCCTATTGTTGACGTGTAAAATGTGTAATCCTATTGTTGACGTGTAAAATGTGTAATCCTATTGTTGACGTGTAAAATGTGTAATCCTATTGTTGACGTGTAAAATGTGTAATCCTATTGTTGACGTGTAAAATGTGTAATCCTATTGTTGACGTGTAAAATGTGTAATCCTATTGTTGACGTGTAAAATAATCTACGTTACGAAGGTTAAATATCTTTTAACGATTGTAATTATCAATACATTACCACTGTTTCACAAAGTTCATCATATTATTAATGCACAAGTTAAATATTTTCATTTCAGAGAGCCTAAAGTTGTTTATGAAAATCACTTCGTTCATGAACTGTTTCTGTTTGATGCTGACTATGTTATTGTCACATATAACGACATAGCTTCTTTACAAGAGGTACAGTACAATGACCTTCAAGTACAGTCAAATGATTAATGTTTATGCAAAGTGATATATTTTGTTCAGCTCCATCATGGCAAGAACAGGTAACTGTGTTATGAGCTGATAATCATGTTTCGTATTTGACCAACATGCTGAGTTGGATTTAATTTTGCTAGTCTATTTAATTTAATTGCGGTCCATGGGTAGCCATAGGCTTCAGTCTGACACATTATCCTTACTCTAAGCCAACCAGTCTTAAGGCTCTTGCTCTTTTATTTTGTGTGCTTAGCAGAAAATACTATTTTTAGACTTTGGTTTACCTCGATCTGGGATCGAACCAACGACATGCTCTCAAGGCGAAAACACTCTATAATTATTGCCTGCACTTAAGGTGAACATCATAATTGTTCACCCGAGGGTTGTTGTTTTCCCCGAGGGCTTTAGCCCAAGGGAAAACAACATCCCAAGGGTGAACAATTATAATGTTCACCGCAAGTGCAGGCAATAATTGTTTTATTATACCGAAACTTTATTTACAATAATGTTGGATGCAATAAACACTTATTTGTGTGTTTTTATCTTGTGTTTTCATAAACTTCATATTTGTGTTTTTAACTTCCGGTCAAGATTGTAATTCTGGAATCCGAAAAGGGATACATTTCCGGACAGACATGGAACATTACATTTGTCGACCGGTGAACAACAGTGATGTTTCCCTGGGGTACCAATTTTGTTAAAACATCACTTTCATTTTACATATAATATATAATGTAAGGTATAATAATAAATATTACACCACAGAGTACAATAAAACAAAGATCGATGCATGAAAATATAATGATTTATGAACATAAACAACAAGACAGAACGAACCAGAAAATAAAGGAAAATATAATGCAATATTATAATAGAATATGAAAATATTTTGCTGATCGTGAACAACAATTAAGCCAAATAACAATAAAGAAATTGGAAAAATACCAAAAACAATTAAAATAGATCTAATTTTATGCCCACGAAGGGTTTCTGGAATAACTTTCGTCAAGTAACTCATAGTGAAAAGATTAGAACAACACATAATTTAATTGACTTATCATTGAGAGAGATTGGTCTTTGTTTTTAATACATTACATTATTACAGTGTTAAACAATGTATCTTATAAACCATGTCAGTGTCACATGACTGATTACTGGGCAGTGATACCCCCCGAACACTAGTAATCCCCCAGCATTACTGGGCGGTGATACCCCCGAACACTAGTAATCCACCAGCATTACTGGGCGATGATACCCCCGAACACTAGTAATCCCCCATCATTACTGGGCGGTGATACCCCTCAACACTAGTAATCCCCCAGCATTATTGGGCGGTGATACCCCTGAACACTAGTAATCCCCCAGCATTACTGGGCGGCGATACCCCCGAACACTAATAATCCCCCAGCATTACTGGGCGGTGATACCCCCGAACACTAGTAATCCCCCAGCATTACTGGGCGGTGATACCCCCGAACACTAGTAATCCCCCAGCATTACTGGGCGGTGATACCCCTGAAAACTAGTAATCCCCCAGCATTATTGGGCGGTGATACCCCTGAACACTAGTAATCCCCCAGCATTACTGGGCGGCGATACCCCCGAACACTAATAATCCCCCAGCATTACTGGGCGGTGATACCCCCGAACACTAGTAATCCCCAAGCATTACTGTCGGTAATACCCCTGAACACTAGTAATCCCCCAGCATTACTGGGCGGTGATACCCCTGAAGACTAGTAATCCCCCAGCATTACTGGGCGGTGATACCCCCGAACACTAGTAATCCCCCAGCATTACTGGGCGGTGATAACCCCGAACATTAATAATCCCCCAGTATTACTGGGCGGTGATACCCCCGAACACTAGTAATCCCCCAGCATTACTGGGCGGTGATACCCCTCAACACTAGTAATCCCCCAGCATTACTGGGCGGTGATACCCCCGAACACTAATAATCCCCCAGCATTACTGGGCGGTGATACCCCCGAACACTAGTAATCCCCCAGCATTACTGGGCGGTGATACCCCTCAACACTAGTAATCCCCCAGCATTACTGGGCGGTGATACCCCCGAACACTTGTAATCCCCCAGCATTACTGGGCGGTGATACCCCCGAACACTAGTAATCCCCCAGCATTACTGGGCGGTGATACCCCCGAACACTAGTAATCCCCCAGCATTACTGGGCGGTGATACCCCCGAACACTAGTAATCCCCCAGCATTACTGGGTAGTGATACCCCCGAACACTAGTAATCCCCCAGCATTACTGGGCGGTGATACCCACGAACACTAGTAATCCCCCAGCATTACTGGGTAGTGATACCCCCGAACACTAGTAATCCCCCCGCATTACTGGGCGGTGATACCCCATAACACTAGTCATCCCCCAGCATTACTGGGCGGTGATACCCCCGAACACTAGTAATCCCCCAACATTACTGGGCGGTGATACCCCCGAACACTTGTAATCCCCCAGCATTACTGGGCGGTGATACCCCCGAACACTTGTAATCCCCAGCATTACTGGGCGGTGATACCCCCGAATACTAGTAATCCCCCAGCATTACTGGGCGGTGATACCCCTGAACACTTGTAATCCCCCAGCATTACTGGGCGGTGATACCCCCGAACACTTGTAATCCCCCAGCATTACTGGGCGGTGATACCCCCGAACACTAGTAATCCCCCAGCATTACTGGGCGGTGATACCCTCGAACACTTGTAATCCCCCAGCATTACTGGGTGGTGATATCCCCGAACACTAGTAATCCACCAGCATTACTGGGCGGTGATACCCCCGAACACTTGTACTCCCCCAGCATTACTGGGCGATGATACCCCCGAACACTAGTAATCCCCCAGCATTACTGGGCGGTGATACCCCCGAACACTAGTAATTCCCCAGCATTACTGGGCGGTGATACCCCCGAACACTTGTAATCCCCCAGCATTACTGGGCGGTGATACCCCCGAACACTAGTACTCCCCCAGCATTACTGGGCGTTGATACCCCCGAACACTAGTAATCCCTCAGCATTACTGGGCGGTGATACCCCCGAACACTTGTAATCCCCCAGCATTACTGGGCGGTGATACCCCCGAACACTAGTAATCCCCCAGCATTACTGGGCGGTGATACCCCCGAACACTAGTACTCCCCCAGCATTACTGGGCGATGATACCCCCGAACACTAGTAATCCCTCAGCATTACTGGGCGGTGATACCCCCGAACACTTGTAATCCCCCAGCATTACTGGGCGGTGATACCCCCGAACACTAGTAATCCCCCAGCATTACTGGGCGATGATACCCCCGAACACTAGTAATCCCCCAGCATTACTGGGCGGTGATACCCCCGAACACTTGTAATCCCCCAGCATTACTGGGCGGTGATACCCCCGAACACTTGTAATCCCCCAGCATTACTGGGCGGTGATACCCCCGAACACTAGTAATCCCCCAGCATTACTGGGCAGTGATACCCCCGAACACTTGTAATCCCCCAGCATTACTGGGCGGTGATACCCCCGAACACTAACAGATAGTAATAAACAAGTAGATATCTAATGTAGTATGCACTGTAGATTTCTTCCATGTCATTCGACCTTGCCGACCTGTAGATTTCTTCCATGTCATTCGACCTTGCCGACCTGTAGATTTCTTCCATGTCATTCGACCTTGCCGACCTGCAATACGCCCCCAGAATTCTTCCATGTCATTCGACCTTGCCGACCTGCAATACGCCCCCAGATATCTTCCATGTCATTCGACCTTGCCGACCTGCAATACGCCCCCAGATGGTAGCGCTGGGGTTCATCGCCTCTTATGATGGCGTAAAACGGACCTATGGGTTGTTCAGCGCGTAACATTTGGTGACGACAGCGTGTGATAGAATTACTGCTGGCGGAAATATATCTTTAGTTATCATCGATAGAAATTTGAATGGCATAGTGCGATGAGATCCAGCATGAATATGCTATTTCATTCATTTGAACACAGAGATATGCCATCACATTTCAGCAGGACAATGTCCGACCACATGTTGCACGTGCTGTGTTGGAGTTTCTAGCACAGGAGAATGGAACTGTCGTGACCTGCCAATTGAGCACGTCTGGGGTGAAAGAGAACGACGTTAATGAAAATTGTCACATCAACCGACAACGTTGGTGGAAATGGGCCTAGCATTAATCAAGATTTGAATGAAATTCCACAAAAATAGTTTGAAGATACTAAAAGATAAATCAGAATCCGTACATCGAAGCAGGACAGACAACACAATGGCCAAAACAAAAAGGACAAAAAGGACAAACAGTGATCTACAAAATATACACATAAAACTAAAGATCGAGTAACACGAACTCCATTAAGAACCGGGGATGAACTCAGTTGCCTTGGAAGGGTAATCAGTTCCTGCTCCACTAGTGACATCCGTCGTGTTAATCTAGTTACAAGCGCGGTGAAGAACATCGTTCAACAATCGTGTGTTTAATGGGGCGGCATTGGCATGCATGTATCAATGCAAATGGTGTACAAACTGAATGTTGATATCGTAGACTGTAATTTGACTTCGAATGATGTTATCATAACCATCTTACTCACTTCCGCTGGATCGAGATTGTGTAAATCAAACATTATAAAGCTTGATTGAATAAAATGTTCTGTTTTATATAAACGTTAGAGAAAACCGAAGGGAAACTTAAGAATGGACAACATAGAGACACAGACAATATTGGGCACAAGACATATAACGATAACGTACAAAACATCAAACACGACACAGAAAACATATAAGGTTAGCAACACGAACATTAGTATCTAATTAATTCTCACGGACATTAGTATCTAATTAATTCTCACGGACATTAGTATATAATTAATTCTCACGGACATTAGTATCTAATTAATTCTCACGGACAATAGTATTTAATTAATTCTCACGGACATTAGTATCTAATTAATTCTCACAGACATTAGTATATAATTAATTCTCACGGGCATTAGTATCTAGTTAATTCTCACGGACATTAGTATCTAATTAATTCTCACTGACATTAGTATCTAATTAATTCTCACGGACATTAGTATCTAATTAATTTTCACGGACATTAGTATCTAATTAATTTTCACGGACATTAGTATCTAATTAATTTTCACGGACATTAGTATCTAATTAATTCTCACGGACATTAGTATCTAATTAATTCTCACGGACATTAGTATCTAATTAATTCTCACGGACATTAGTATCTAATTAATTCTCAAGGACATTAGTATCTAATTAATTCTCACGGACATTAGTATCTAATTAATTTTCACGGACATTAGTATCTAATTAATTTTCACGGACATTAATATCTAATTAATTTTCACGAACATTAGTATCTAATTAATTTTCACGAACATTAGTATCTAATTAATTCTCACGGACATTAGTATCTAATTAATTCTAACGGACATTAGTATCTAATTAATTTTCACGGACATTAATATCTAGTCAATTTTCACGGACATTAGTATCTAATTAATTTTCACGGACATTTGTATCTAATTAATTTTCACGGACATTAGTATCTAATTAATTCTCACGGACATAAGTATCTAATTAATTCTCACGGACATTAGTATCTAATTAATTCTCACGGACATTAGTATCTAATTAATTCTCATGGACATTAGTATCTAATTAATTCTCACGGACATTAGTATTTAATTAATTCTCACGGACATTAGTATTTAATTAATTTTCACGGACCTTAGTATCTAATTAATTTTCACGGACATTAGTATCTAATTAATTTTCACGGACATTAGTATCTAATTAATTCTCACGAACATTACATCTAATTAATTATCACGGACATTAGCATCTAATTCATTTTCACGGACATTAGTATCTAATTAATTTTTACGGACATTAGTATCTAATTGATTTTCACGGACATTAGCATCTAATTAATTCTCACGGACATAAGTATCTAATTAATTCTCACAGACATTAGTATCTAATTAATTCTCACTGACATTAGTATATAATTAATTCTCACGGACATTAGCATCTAATTAATTCTCACGGACATAAGTATCTAATTAATTCTCACAGACATTAGTATCTAATTAATTCTCACTGACATTAGTATCTAATTAATTCTCACGGACATTAGTATCTAATTAATTCTCACGGATATTAGTATCTAATCAATTCTCACGGATATTAGTATCTAATTAATTCTCACGGACATTAGTATCTAATTAATTTTCACGGACATTAGTATCTAATTAATTTTCACGGACAATAGTATTTAATTAATTCTCACGGACATTAGTATCTAATTAATTCTCACGGACATTAGTATCTAATTAATTCTCACGGACATTAGTATTTAATTAATTCTCACGGACATTAGTATCTAGTTAATTCTCACGGACATTAGTATCTAATTAATTCTCACGGACATTAGTATCTAATTAATTCTCACGGACATTAGTATCTAATTAATTCTCACGGACATAAGTATCTAATTAATTCTCACAGACATTAGTATCTAATTAATTCTCACGGACATTAGTATATAATTAATTCTCACGGACATTAGCATCTAATTAATTCTCACGGACATAAGTATCTAATTAATTCTCACAGACATTAGTATCTAATTAATTCTCACTGACATTAGTATCTAATTAATTCTCACAGACATTAGTATCTAATTAATTCTCACTGACATTAGTATCTAATTAATTTTCACGGACATCAGTATCTAATTAATTCTCACGGACATTAGTATCTAATTAATTTTCATGGATATTAGTATCTAATTAATTTTCACGGACATTAGTATCTAATTAATTCTCATGGACATTAGTATCTAATTAATTCTCACGGACATTAGTATCTAATTAATTTTCACGAACATTAGTATCTAATTAATTATTTCCTGCACTTTAACTCTATTTCCTGTCAAAATACTACAGAAAAAGGCAAAAAATTATATGGAAGGACTATTTCCAAAAACAATTTTTTTATGTTTTCAGAGTTCTAAAAGATTTTTCAAAAAATGTTTTACTTTTCACCCAAAATCAAAGTGAAAGGTCATATCATTGGTAAATTTATGTGTGAAATAAAATGTGTTCCAATGTGTCAACTTGATAGATTTTGACTAATTTGTGCATTCATCAAAAACCGCAAAAAATGAATGATTCAACATTACACATTTGTGTTCCATGTTATAATTTCATATTTATGATATGTACTTTAGTTAGTTTCGATATGACACAAATTTGTAGTTGAATGATGCAATTCATTCTGCTAATTAAAATAAAAACAAAAGCCACGAATAAAAGATTACTTTTTGGGTGTTTTATGTGAAATTTGTCAATAATTTTCGTTTCAACTTAAGAATTTTATTTGTATTTTCACAAGAAAAAGGTTACTTTTTCTTTTGTGTGTTTGATCCATATCAGGGACATAAATCTTACATATGGTACTCGTGTATATATTCTAGATTTTGTATATATTCTAGATTTTACCTGAGAAGTATGATATATCTAACTAACAATATAAATTACTTCCCGAAGAACTTCCAAACTTAACAAAAGTAATTTCCATTGGTGAATATCTAAAATATCATTTATGGCATATTTCAAAGCAATTTCCTGTCTAAAGGTTCGATTAAATTTTCACAGTTGGAATCAATTCTCGAAAGGTATTTTGAACTCACATTCGCTATTAAAATACGCAATGAGTGGTTAAAACCTAGTTGAGGAATTATAGCCATTACAACTATTCTCATTAAAAAATGTAATAAATTAAATGCTGCATTATGTATTCTTTGCAAATGGTTGTTTGGGGCGGGGCAAGCGCACCACGTCACCAATAAATCCACGCCAGGTTAGTAAAGACAATCTGCCTTACCATCTACACCACAATAAGCATGAACAGTACAATAGCACAGAGTCAATGAATGATCCTTTGATTGATTGGTGTTTAACGTCAACTTTAGCAGCATTTCAGCTGTATCGTGCATGTGTCGTGAACAAATTATATATATTAGACACACTTAGAATACCCTAAGAAATAAAGGATACTTGTCTATAAAACAATCTGGTTATCAATGAATATTCGTCGTTAACTGACTACTAGCAAGGAAGGTAGAATATGTTGGTTACAGACCATTACTCTCAGAAAACAACAATCATAACTGATCATTGATAGTATGTAAACATAAAACAGTGGATTCTACATGTGGGTGGATGTTTTGATTATTACTAAAACCAAAACATGAGATAATGGAGGTGACCGGGCAACACCAACACCAAAATGAATGCCGACCCCCCCCCCCCCCCCCCCCTTGTAGCGGGTAGTACTCGATACAACTTTATGCTATAACGTTTTATCAGTAACTTGTCGTGCGTCGGTGGGTTTTCTGGGTTCTCTGGTTTCCTCCATCAATAAGACTGCCCTGTAGATGAAATATTATTGAAAATACGTTAGATACACATAACTCTAATTCAACCAATCAAGTAATTTAACAACAGACTGTATCGGTGGTGTAATGGTTAGTGTGCTCACATCGTGTGAGGTAGATCATGGGTTCATCGGTGGTGTAATAGTTAGTGTGTTCACATCGTGTGAGGTAGATCATGGGTTCATCGGTGGTGTAATAGTTAGTGTGCTCACATCGTGTGAGGTAGATCATGGGTTCATCGGTGGTGCAATAGTTAGTGTGCTCACATCGTGTGAGGTAGATCATGGGTTCATCGGTGGTGTAATAGTTAGTGTGCTCACATCGTGTGAGGTAGATCATGGGTTCATCGGTGGTGTAATAGTTAGTGTGCTCACATCGTGTGAGGTAGATCATGGGTTCATCGGTGGTGTAATAGTTAGTGTGTTCACATCGTGTGAGGTAGATCATGGGTTCATCGGTGGTGTAATAGTTAGTGTGCTCACATCGTGTGAGGTAGATCATGGGTTCATCGGTGGTGTAATAGTTAGTGTGCTCACATCGTGTGAGGTAAATCATGGGTTCATCGGTGGTGTAATAGTTAGTGTGCTCACATCGTGTGAGGTAGATCATGGGTTCATCGGTGGTGTAATAGTTAGTGTGTTCACATCGTGTGAGGTAGATCATGGGTTCATCGGTGGTGTAATAGTTAGTGTGCTCACATCGTGTGAGGTAGATCATGGGTTCATCGGTGGTGTAATAGTTAGTGTGCTCACATCGTGTGAGGTAGATCATGGGTTCATCGGTGGTGTAATAGTTAGTGTGTTCACATCGTGTGAGGTAGATCATGGGTTCATCGGTGGTGTAATAGTTAGTGTGCTCACATCGTGTGAGGTAGATCATGGGTTCATCGGTGGTGTAATAGTTAGTGTGTTCACATCGTGTGAGGTAGATCATGGGTTCATCGGTGGTGTAATAGTTAGTGTGCTCACATCGTGTGAGGTAGATCATGGGTTCATCGGTGGTGTAATAGTTAGTGTGCTCACATCGTGTGAGGTAGATCATGGGTTCATCGGTGGTGTAATAGTTAGTGTGCTCACATCGTGTGAGGTAGATCATGGGTTCATCGGTGGTGTAATAGTTAGTGTGCTCACATCGTGTGAGGTAGATCATGGGTTCATCGGTGGTGTAATAGTTAGTGTGTTCACATCGTGTGAGGTAGATCATGGGTCCATCGGTGGTGTAATAGTTAGTGTGCTCACATCGTGTGAGGTAGATCATGGGTTCATCGGTGGTGTAATAGTTAGTGTGCTCACATCGTGTGAGGTAGATCATGGGTTCATCGGTGGTGTAATAGTTAGTGTGCTCACATCGTGTGAGGTAGATCATGGGTTCATCGGTGGTGTAATAGTTAGTGTGCTCACATCGTGTGAGGTAGATCATGGGTTCATCGGTGGTGTAATAGTTAGTGTGTTCACATCGTGTGAGGTAGATCATGGGTTCATCGGTGGTGTAATAGTTAGTGTGCTCACATCGTGTGAGGTAGATCATGGGTTCATCGGTGGTGTAATAGTTAGTGTGCTCACATCGTGTGAGGTAGATCATGGGTTCATCGGTGGTGTAATAGTTAGTGTGCTCACATCGTGTGAGGTAGATCATGGGTTCATCGGTGGTGTAATAGTTAGTGTGCTCACATCGTGTGAGGTAGATCATGGGTTCATCGGTGGTGTAATAGTTAGTGTGTTCACATCGTGTGAGGTAGATCATGGGTTCATCGGTGGTGTAATAGTTAGTGTGCTCACATCGTGTGAGGTAGATCATGGGTTCATCGGTGGTGTAATAGTTAGTGTGCTCACATCGTGTGAGGTAGATCATGGGTTCATCGGTGGTGTAATAGTTAGTGTGCTCACATCGTGTGAGGTAGATCATGGGTTCATCGGTGGTGTAATAGTTAGTGTGCTCACATCGTGTGAGGTAGATCATGGGTTCATCGGTGGTGTAATAGTTAGTGTGCTCACATCGTGTGAGGTAGATCATGGGTTCATCGGTGGTGTAATAGTTAGTGTGTTCACATCGTGTGAGGTAGATCATGGGTTCGGGTACCCAAAGACTATAACATTGTTATTGTTTGCTTTTCCGCAGCATTATTAAGGAATACGAGCAGAGATTGGTTGGCTCGTAATCAGGATAATGTGTCCGAGTGAAGCGACATGTTTACCAGAGGATTGTTATTTCAGTGAGCTCGCGGCTCGTAATCAGGATAATGTGTCCGAGTGAAGCGACATGTTTACCAGAGGATTGTTATTTCAGTGAGCTCGCGGCTCGTAATTAGGATAATGTGTCCGAGTGAAGCGACATGTTTACCAGAGGATTGTTATTTCAGTGAGCTCGCGGCTCGTACTCAGGATAATGTGTCCGAGTGAAGCGACATGTTTACCAGAGGATTGTTATTTCAGTGAGCTCGCGGCTCGTAATCAGGATAATGTGTACGAGTGAAGCGACATGTTTACCAGAGGATTGTTATTTCAGTGAGCTCCCACTATAGAAATCCAACTCAGCGCGTTTGTCTAGTACAAAACGGGCACCATCTGATGGAATGTAACTTGTTCTCGCCATGATACAGCTGAAAATTGCTCATTTGGCGATCAACAATAACCACTCTGTCGTTCAAGTAAGAACAAGTATAAAAAATAAAGAAGTGACTGTAATCGTGAAATACTTGATATATAAATATATGTGCGACAATATGTCAGGCAATTCCAAAAAAAAAAGATAAGACGAGTTAGTTTTGTGGTTAGATACATTTACAGGTGACAAGTTATTACATTAAAATGTCTGACATGCAAAGCAATAGAGCAGTAGGTCACCTGGTAAGAACGTTGTACATTTGTTTACCTGTCGGCGACAGGTATCAATCAATCTTAATGATTACCTGGTTAATTTCACACATCTCTGATGTGGGAAAGTGATTGACTAACAAAATATGTTCATCTTTCATTTCTGAATGAAGAAAAAAAACAAAACAAATGAGCATTTATGAAAAGGTTAACTTTTTTGAGAATAGTCACTTTTTTAAGAAAGTCCTTAAAAGTGTTAAATAATATGAAAATATAAAAAATACCACAATGTCAGAACAGTTCCGAAATGCATTAGAAAAATTGTAGAAAAATGCAAAATCGATACCCCTTACACACAAATGTGTGACCGATCACTTGCCTGGATTTGGTACAGGCACTTCAATAAAAATGGCGGGATTAAAGTGCTTACAACATTAAAACTAAGGTTAGTAGTATACATTGCTGATTATTTCTTTATGTAATGTTTGATGTGACTTGTAACAGTTCACACTCACACGTTTTAGCGTATCAGGGTGGTCACTTTCATATCTTATTGGCAGGGGTGTTAAGTTGAGACGTCAAAGAATCCCTTATTCATATATTTCAAATTTCAGACATATATACTTATTCATAAATAAAAATTCGAGAAAGAAAAACAAACAGTATTTGTCAATTTATATCAGCTGAGTAAACGATTAATTCGAATTAACAGTCACAATTGGTCTTTAGTTTTCTCGGATACTTTCATGAACACTAGCTTGACAGTTAAGACTTTAAACAAACAAGATCTGCCGGTAAAAACTAATGTTATTCATATACTAGTTATTGAAGGTTAACGACACTTAATCATTTATTTTGAAGTCAATAATAGCTAAACCTACCCTGCTTGCTCATCTCTAGTAGCACGAATATAGGAAATTACCCTCTCGATTTTAACGGCTTTTGAAACTGAAATTAACACTTCGATTTCTGTCAAACTTATTAGATTTATGTAGTTGTTATTTGTTCTAATTTATATTGATATATAAAGGTTCACAGGGCTCGGGAGACGAATCAGGCGAGTCCTCTCCATGGGGGTGTCAGGTTAGGATGCGATAAGCCTCACCGTGGACCATAGTTGGTTTCAAGCTTACACCGTACCACGCACCCTGCATGCACGCTTAAGATCACTTTTGTAAATATTGAAAAAGAGTAGTCACATTGTAACTGATACAAACGATTCTTCTTCATCTCTATCTAACTCTCCGTACTTTGTCAGTGGCAACTCTCCGTACTTTGTCAGTGGCAACTCTCCGTACTTTGTCAGTGGCAACTCTCCGTACTTTGTCAGTGGCAGTCAAATGTCGTTTTCTATTTCTATATAGTTTTTATATATTGCCGAACTTGTTCTCGTCCTGAATATAGCTGAAATATTGGTCGCTGAACGTTAAGCAATAATCAATCAATATATTGTTGTTTAACGTCAAATGAGCTGTATTTCAGCTATATAGTCATGACTAGAATAAGATTATGAACAATACATGATCTAGATAAAGATTGGTTCTGGGGGGGACCTATGGACGAATTTTATTTTTAACCTCAAAGAAAAGGGGAGATAGATGGTGTTTGGACATTTTGCCTGGCAACGGGCCATCAACGACCATGCACTCCTGACAAACTGTTGATCATAAGGAGCTGGTGCTATTTCTCTTCAACGTACTAGGAGCATGACATTTTCCATACACGAAGAAATCATTTACCTCCCTTTTATATAGGAGGAACTGTCCTGGTTGTAATCATATGGAAGTTGGATTTACAACTACCTGTGCAATCAGTGCCTATCACCACTAACGTTGTGAGTTCGAATTCTGCTCAGACGAGAAGTACTCGATACAACATTATGTCATAAAGTTTGTCAGTGACTTACGACATGTCGATGGTTTTCTCCGGGTACTCCAGTTTCCTCCACCAATAAAACTGACCGCCAAGATATAACTGAAATATTGTTGAAAGTGGTGTTAAACAACATAAGCCTACCCCTTTTATATGAATGAGTTGGACAATTGATTCGTTCCACACAACCAGAGAACGCCACTTACAGAAGGGTCAGTTGTAGACCACAGCAGACAAAATAGTTCCAATATATAGTATAGGATTCCCGAGTCTATATTGGCTATCTTGTTCATATAGTACAGGATTCTCGAGTCTATATTGGCTATCTTGTTCATATAGTATAGGATTCCCGAGTCTATATTGGCTATCTTGTTCATATAGTACAGGATTCCCGAGTCTATATTGGCTATCTTGTTCATATAGTACAGGATTCTCGAGTCTATATTGGCTATCTTGTTCATATAGTACAGGATTCTCGAGTCTATATTGGCTATCTTGTTCATATAGTACAGGATTCCCGAGTCTATATTGGCTATCTTGTTCATATAGTACAGGATTCCCGAGTCTATATTGGCTATCTTGTTCATATAGTACAGGATTCCCGAGTCTATATTGGCTATCTTGTTCATATAGTATAGGATTCCCGAGTCTATATTGGCTATCTTGTTCATATAGTACAGGATTCTCGAGTCTATATTGGCTATCTTGTTCATATAGTACAGGATTCCCGAGTCTATATTGGCTATCTTGTTCATATAGTATAGGATTCCCGAGTCTATATTGGCTATCTTGTTCATATAGTACAGGATTCTCGAGTCTATATTGGCTATCTTGTTCATATAGTACAGGATTCCCGAGTCTATATTGGCTATCTTGTTCATATAGTACAGGATTCCCGAGTCTATATTGGCTATCTTGTTCATATAGAACAGGACTCCCGAGTCCATATTGGCTATCTTGTTCAAGTCCTTTGGTTTTCTTGTCCCTAAAGACGTTTAAATTCTTAGATTTTCTTACTCCTATATTGTAACGTTCACACTAACTTAGATCTCTACGATTTTATATGGTGCTCTGTATGATATTCAGTACCACATATGGTTTGTCAGTGATTTACGACAAGTCGGTGGTTTTCACCGGGTATTCCGGTTTCCCCTATCAATAAAACAGACCGCCACGATATAACTGCAATATTATTGACCATGGTGTTAAAACACCATAACTTTAACCCTACCACAGATGTTCCTCTGTTAGAAAGTAAGTTGTGTCACCCGTGAGAAATTACAGACGATGTATCATCCTTTGTTCTTACTCTAGTAACTGTCTTGACAACACAGGAGATGTCATAGAAAATTTACTAAGAAATCAATTGTTAATTACAAGAAATGCATGTCTAAAAGTCGCCTACGATACTTGTGGCTTATATATTTCACAGCAGCATTATAAAAAGAACGTAAAGAAACCATTCGTCACCCAGTGTAAAGGAAGGACATATCAATAAAACACGCAACACTGAAAATGAAGACCTGTTTGGTTTTTTTCACACCACATAATATCAAATGTTACGTTTATTCACACTATTGTAATATTATTATTCTATTCATAGGTCCATCCCAGCCCAACATTATTCTTACAGCTGTGTTAGTGATAGAAACTAATTGCATTGGATATGGGTTATGGTGTTTAACGCCATTTTCAACATTATTTCAGTAATATCGTGGCGGTCAGTTTTTAGGTGGAGGAAACCGGTGTACCCGGGAAAGCCCTCCGACCTTCCGCAAGTCACTGATACACCCGATTGCATTGGTAGATATAATTTCAAATATCGTAAGATCACAGTAACGGCGTTTTATAATTATATAAGTGATTGTATGCAAATATGCAATATGTGTACATTGTCGGAAAATATATAAGTTATTAGCTCAAGCTTTAAACACAGGTAGAAAAATGAATCTTTGGTGGAAATATTTCGGGGTTATTTTGCAGCGAATGCAAATAAATTTGATATTATCCGACAATGAATATTATATCTATCCATTAATGTCAAATAGTACCAACACAACGTCACAATTTCTGAAAAAGTTGCCATTTCTTACCGTTCACTACATGAATCAGATACTAGCATATGCTTGTCAGTGACTGTATATAACACAAGTTCAAATAGAACGAGCGAAGGACAAAACACATCAATTTGCTATGTATGCCTAAAACAAAACCAGACCAAACATATTTCTATGTAACAAGTCTAGATTATCGTACAGAACAAGTAAGTTAAATACGTGCATTACAAGTTAAACAATAAGTCTACGACCTTGTATTTAATCGTTTCTATATGAGGTGACCTAAACTGTAGTGTGAGTGTACTGTCAGTGCTTTAAGATATTTGTTTTATGGTGAATATAAAAACGGGTCTGATTGATCATGGTAGTTTGACAACATATTTATATAATTTATGAGACATAAAATTTGTTGTTTTTTTTTTAGCTTAGTAGTACACAAAAAAAAACGTATTAATCATTTCCACCAAACACAATTGTATAAATTGAAATTTACCAACAATAAAATGACCATAAAAAACCCACAAAATCATAAAAAATTAATATTGATTACGTTTGTATATTCATATGTTTCCTTATTGTTTCTTTCAATTGACAGTGGGGTCGTCATGGTCGTGATCTTATGGTAGTTGGATTTATAACTACCTATACAATCACTACCTATCAGGCGAGGTGTACTCGATACGACATTATGTGATTAAGTTTGTCAGTGTCTTGCCACATGTCAGTGGTTTTTCTCCGGATACTCCGATTCCCTCCACTAATAAAACTGGACGCCGCGACATAACTGAAATATTGTTGAAAGTGGTGTTAAAAACCATAAACCAAACAAACCATCAATTGACAGTTATACCATGCTAAGATCTGCTAAATGCTGCTTCAACTTTTACTTTCTATTAAGTATACAAATTCCAACACAGTGTCACCCTGGAACGTGTTATAAATCAGTGAAATTTTACTATTTGTCACTTTAGTGATATACATCTCTTAAACAGTTATTCGAACAGTCTAGGTTAGTGTGCTGGCAGAGTATAGATGATCATGTCTTCGATTCCAGATCGAGTAGAACAATTACAAAAGTAGAATTTGCTGCTCCCCAGCTAAATACGCAGAATTAAGGAAGAGAAAACAACAACGTATTGGTCTAGTATAGAGTAGGCATTGCAATCACCTCATAAAGGATGAATGCCTTGTATTTTAACAAAGGAAAAGATAATTTAATATTTTTCGGACTAATGGATCTTTAAGTAATGGGTATTCGTACTTCTGAGATTTCGGCCTACTGAATGGCACTTCGGTCTAAAAGGTATTCGGAATAGATACGAATTTACCTCTCTCGATGATGTTAGAGTGACAACATTCTCTATTGTTTTCTGTTTTAATTTATTGTTTATTTCTTACGGATGTGAAGTAATCGCTTGTTTAAAATAACCAATATTGCTTCACCAATTAGAGAGGGTCTCCGTGGACATGACCTTATTGTAGTTGAACTTACATATATAATCGATGCCGATCATCTCTTTTTGTCAGTGAGTTCCACTCCCCCACGACGATCTGTACTATAGCTATAACCGTTCTAGTCAAGTTTGCTGTAACAGGGAAAATGAGTTTTCTCCATGATGAAACTGATATTCATGATATAACTGACTGACATTGTTAAACAAAACGACGGTTTTTAACATGCAATAATTTAATTCAATCTTTAATGAGATAAGTTAGCCTACTATGATCATCGAGAGGTGTGTTTAACTTGTGGCATTAGTTTACCATGTAATTGCAAATTCCACGTGATCTTTCCCATCCCCGAGCAAACCCCATGGTATAGAAATATAATCTAGTGTTTCCGTCTCAGGCCACAGTCCCTCAAAAGGGGTGTCCGTTGGAGTTGTGTGTGAAGAATCAAATGAAACATATAGTTCCCCTGCTTTTATCAGTAGTGAATTAATAAAAATTGTTACATAGTTTAGCATGCTAGTATCACAAAATAGATTACGTCAACAAAGTTCAACATTATAGAGTATACAACATTAAAAATCGTAAGCAAGGTTCAACAAAACAGAGTAAACAAGATTCAGCAAAAAAGAGTAAACAATGTTCAACAAAACAGAGTAAACAATGTTCAACAAAACAGAGTAAACAATGTTCAACAGAACAGTAAACAATATTTATCAGAACAGAGTAAACAAGATTCAACAGAACAGAGTAAGCAAGATTCAACAGAACAGAGTAAACAAGATTCAACAGAACAGAGTAAACAAGATTCAACAGAATAGAGTAAACAAGATTCAACAGAACAGAGTAAACAACATTCAACAGAATAGAGTAAACAAGATTCAACAGAACAGAGTAAACTAGATTCAACAGAACAGAGTAAGCAAGATTCAACAGAACAGAGTAAACAAGATTCAACAAAACAGAGTAAACAAGATTCCACAGAACAGAGTAAACTAGATTCAACAGAACAGAGTAAACAAGATTCAACAGAACAGAGTAAACAAGATTCAACAGAACAGAGTAAACAAGATTCAACAGAACAGAGTAAACAAGATTCAACAAAACAGAGTAAACTAGATTCAACAGAACAGAGTAAACTAGATTCAACAGAACAGAGTAAGCAAGATTCAACAGAACAGAGTAAACAAGATTCAACAGAATAGAGTAACCAATATTCAACAGAACAGAGTAAACAAGATTCAGCAAAAAAGAGTAAACAATGTTCAACAAAACAGAGTAAACAATGTTCAACAAAACAGAGTAAACAATGTTCAACAGAACAGTAAACAATATTTATCAGAACAGAGTAAACAAGATTCAACAGAACAGAGTAAGCAAGATTCAACAGAACAGAGTAAACAAGATTCAACAGAACAGAGTAAACAAGATTCAACAGAATAGAGTAAACAAGATTCAACAGAACAGAGTAAGCAAGATTCAACAGAACAGAGTAAACAAGATTCAACAGAACAGAGTAAACAAGATTCAACAGAATAGAGTAAACAAGATTCAACAGAACAGAGTAAACAACATTCAACAGAATAGAGTAAACAAGATTCAACAGAACAGAGTAAACTAGATTCAACAGAACAGAGTAAGCAAGATTCAACAGAACAGAGTAAACAAGATTCAACAAAACAGAGTAAACAAGATTCCACAGAACAGAGTAAACTAGATTCAACAGAACAGAGTAAACAAGATTCAACAGAACAGAGTAAACAAGATTCAACAGAACAGAGTAAACAAGATTCAACAGAACAGAGTAAACAAGATTCAACAAAACAGAGTAAACTAGATTCAACAGAACAGAGTAAACTAGATTCAACAGAACAGAGTAAGCAAGATTCAACAGAACAGAGTAAACAAGATTCAACAGAATAGAGTAACCAATATTCAACAGAACAGAGTAAACAAGATTCAGCAAAAAAGAGTAAACAATGTTCAACAAAACAGAGTAAACAATGTTCAACAAAACAGAGTAAACAATGTTCAACAGAACAGTAAACAATATTTATCAGAACAGAGTAAACAAGATTCAACAGAACAGAGTAAGCAAGATTCAACAGAACAGAGTAAACAAGATTCAACAGAACAGAGTAAACAAGATTCAACAGAATAGAGTAAACAAGATTCAACAGAACAGAGTAAACAACATTCAACAGAATAGAGTAAACAAGATTCAACAGAACAGAGTAAACTAGATTCAACAGAACAGAGTAAGCAAGATTCAACAGAACAGAGTAAACAAGATTCAACAAAACAGAGTAAACAAGATTCCACAGAACAGAGTAAACTAGATTCAACAGAACAGAGTAAACAAGATTCAACAGAACAGAGTAAACAAGATTCAACAGAACAGAGTAAACAAGATTCAACAGAACAGAGTAAACAAGATTCAACAAAACAGAGTAAACTAGATTCAACAGAACAGAGTAAACTAGATTCAACAGAACAGAGTAAGCAAGATTCAACAGAACAGAGTAAACAAGATTCAACAGAATAGAGTAACCAATATTCAACAGAACAGAGTAAACAAGATTCAACAGAATAGAGTAAACAAGATTCAACAGAACAGAGTAAATAAGATTCAACAGAATAGAGTAAACAAGATTCAACAGAACCGAGTAAACAAGATTCAACAGAATAGAGTAAACAAGATTCAACAGAACAGAGTAAATAAGATTCAACAGAACAGAGTAAACAAGATTCAACAGAACAGAGTAAACAAGATTTAACAGAACAGAGTAAACAAGATTCAACAGAACAGAGTAAGCAAAATTCAACAGAACAGAGTAAGCAAGATTCAACAGAACAGAGTAAACAAGATTCAACAGACTAGAGTAAACAAGATTCAACAGAACAGCGTAAACAAGATTCAACAGAACAGAGTAAACAAGATTCAACAGAACAGAGTAAACAAGATTCAACAGAACAGAGTAAGCAAGATTCAACAGAACAGAGTAAACAAGATTCAACAAAACAGAGTAAACAAGATTCAACAGAACAGAGTAAACAAGATTCAACAGAACAGAGTAAACTAAATTCAACAGAACAGAGTAAGCAAGATTCAACAGAACAGAGTAAACAAGATTCAACAGAATAGAGTAACCAAGATTCAACAGAACAGAGTAAACAAGATTCAACAGAATAGAGTAAACAAGATTCAACAGAATAGAGTAAACAAGATTCCACAGAACAGAGTAAACAAGATTCAACAGAATAGAGTAAACAAGATTCAACAGAACAGAGTAAACAAGATTCAACAGAACAGAGTAAACAAGATTCAACAGAATAGAGTAAACAAGATTCAACAGAACAGAGTAAACAAGATTCAACAGAATAGAGTAAACAAGATTCAACAGAATAGAGTAAACAAGATTCAACAGAACAGAGTAAACAAGATTCAACAGAACAGAGTAAACAAGATTTAACAGAATAAAGTAAACAAGATTCAACAGAATAGAGTAAACAAGATTCAACAGAACCGAGTAAACAAGATTCAACAGAACAGAGTAAACAAGATTCAACAGAACCGAGTAAACAAGATTCAACAGAATAGAGTAAACAAGATTTAACAGAACAGAGTAACCAAGATTCAACAGAACAGAGTAAACAAGATTCAACAGAACCGAGTAAACAAGATTCAACAGAACAGAGTAACCAAGATTCAACAGAACAGAGTAAACAAGATTCAACAGAACATAGTAAACAACGGTAAGCGGAACAGAGTAAACACATAAGTGGAGAGTAAACAACATTCAATGGTATCGAATAAACACAATTCAATAGACGAATACAAACTAATAAAAAGAGTTTGAAGATACCAAAAGGTAATCAGAATCCGTAAATCGAAGGAGGACAGACAACATAATGGCCAAAAGAAATAGGAAAAAAGTACAAATAAAGATCTACACAACATACAAATAAAACTAAAGATCCAGTAACACGAACCCAACTTAAAACCGGGGGTGAACTCAGGTGCCCCGGAAGTATAAGCAGTTCCTGCTCCACTAGTGGCACCCGTCGTGTTATTCAAGTAACAAAGCCGGTCATAAGTTGTGGATGATGACAGGACCGAGAAGTGTTTACGACAAGTGGAACATATGCGTGGTCATTTGTGACACATATATTATATAACGGTCAACCAAGTCATGGTGGCGACCGTAAAACTGGTGACTTCAACTTTACCAATAGGAACCCTTCGTTCAGTAGCTTCTTTGTTACAGCAACGCTCTATCAAGGAAATCCTGATAGGAACCACAAGCTCTGGAATATGGTATCAACTGAGAGATATATACTCCATATACAGGTGTTGTTGGAATGTTGCTACATATAAATGGAAAGTTCACAATGGGAAAATTGAAATTGTCTCTTTTGTCGTAAAGTTTGTTCTTAACCGATCCTCACTGTCAATTTCGAGGTGTATGTCAAGGTATGAAGCAGACTAATCTGTATCTGAGGTATCATTTATTTCAAGCTCAATGGGATAGATGCGATCAACGAAATCACCAAAATCTAGAATATTTTATGCTCTCGACAAATTGATGTTATCGGTGTCTAGTACACACTTTCTGGATTTCTAAATCAATATAAATATGATAATAAATGTAAGTCTTGTAAGCTTTTATTAAATAGTGCACACATTAAGACTGATATTTTTTGGGGGGTGGGTGGGGGGGTAATTGTCTGTTTTCTAGTCTTAAGCGAATCACATTTCAAATATTCAAATAATAGAAAAGGTATATTAATCAATAAAGAAATCTATGCGATTATACATAATAATAGTACATGTATTAATTATTTCGTAACACCTGGGACATACTACAAAACTGGTAAAGACGTACGTGTTACCATGGTTTCTTTGTCTAAATAGGCGTGAAGAGATTTATTTAAAGCATCTTGATACACTTTTGATCGAAAAAATATAAATTTGTTGGAATTCACTGAAAATAGATATATAAATGGCATTGCTTCAAAGTTAAAGAACTTATATTAAAATAATTAATTAATCATTTTGATACTAATAATAGAACAAATAGATATGTTCTGAAATAGGGTGTCCGCTACATTTGTGTCTCTGAACAGACGATAAATTGTTTTGTAATAGACTGTCGTATCATATTTGGAATGTTTCAAACTTTGAGAGGAAGACACCATCTTTTGGAATTGTGAAACCTTTCTTGCTATTTTTAAAGGCAGTATATTTGCTCTTCAATTAATGGTGAAAACATTAACGATAATGGTCGCTCAATAATACCATACAATAAACACAAATACAACAACACATACCACTACTAATGTTAAACCTCAGGTTCTTAAAATAAGAATTGATGATAACAGTATCCAGTAAAAATCTTAACCCAACAGTTTGGGACATGCACAAAATTGTGGTGTATTTAAGCCGATTATTGTAATCCATATCTTCCTAAGTCTTGGTGTTTAAATATAGATTTCCAACTGTTCCGTAATCCTTATCTTCCTAAGTCTTGGTGTTTAAATATAGATTTCTAACTGTTCCGGGATCTATCACCACTGAGCAGTAACTACCGATTATTGTAATCCTTATCTTCCTAAGTCTTGGTGTTTAAATATAGATTTCCAACTGTTCCGGGATCTATCACCACTGAACAGTAACTACATATCTGTATATTACAATTCTTTATATTTTAATGTCTACATTTCTTCCTTGTATTGGATACAAAAAATAACTAGTGTTGTTCACACAAGATCAGTAGGGACCGGTCATTATTTATCTCCAAGGGGGCGGGGCAAAAGGTAAATTTGGAATGAACAAACATAGCTGACCTCCCCTTTTTAAGTTGAGTTAAATTTGTTAACCCCCCCCCCTCTTTCAGCTACTTCAAATCTTTTGACCCCCCCTTTCCTGATTATTGTTGAAAGGCTTCTAATTTCATATGTTGCTATAAATTCCTTTTAACAAGGATAGTAGCTCATAGGAAATGGAACTAAATGTCCTTCTGTGTTCATGAAGGCAACATCAACCACATCTAATGAAAAGGATACCCTTAAGTCACTTTGTTGTAATTTTTTGTCTTCACAGTCTTCAACAAGCCAGGAACCCACTATTTAAAGAAGCTGCATCAAGAATTTTTGCCATAAATACAATGTACTATAACAATAGTTTTTCTTAATATATTGAAATATTATTTTAATCATCAGTTTCACAATTAATTTCAAATCAACAGTATTATGATAACAGAAATTTGCTAATTAAAAAATACTTTATAATACAACAAAACAATTGAGAAAGTATTCATAGTGCAAAAATTATCAAAAGATAATGTATTTTAAAGCCAAATTTCCCTTTATGGGTTTAATTTCAGAGTTTTTTTCCAAAACAGTTCAATGAATAGTATTACACACAACCAAAAAAGGAAAAAATAGAAAAAAATGCAGAAAGAAGTTAAGAGGCCAAATCAAATTTCAATTAAATTTAACACAACACACATAGAAAGAAGCACGCTTTAGTAATTGAAAGATTAAGTGCTATGAACGAAGATTCTGACTAAGATTAAACTTTTATGTCTCAACTGAGGTCTAGAAGGACAATCTCATTGTTATTCTGTTATTTGACAGTGTTCTCCCCAGGGCTTTTTAGCATCCTGGTAATGTGATGCTATATTGTTCAAATGTGATGCTATCTGAAATCATTTCCCATCGAATGTATACAAATGTGATGCTATAATTTCAAAGCATAAGATGTTATTTCAAAATGTTAAGATACCATGATGCTATCTGAAATTTCTGGGGAGAACACTGATTTGATTTGGTTGTTTTGTTGTCCTATACATACATGTACATTGGTACTTTTATTGAGAGTGTGAATACATGTTTATTTTCTTTTTGTTACCACAAAACATTTGTCAATTGATATTTTTAACTTACATTTTTGTTTATATCTTTATTATTTATAAGTCCCATTTTCCTTCAATTCCATTCATTATTTTTTATTGTTAGTTTTTTATTTGTTTAAAACTCCTCATTAAATACTCAGATGATTGCTTTTATTTAATTTTGAAACAGGGGTTGTTTCTTGCTAAAATGCATCAGTGGCTATGATACTTTATTTTAAGCATACAATACAAAACTGTTCTAATTTGTTTTATTTATATTTTTGTTGGGCAGCACATTTTGTTATTTTGTGATTCATTTAATTTTAACAAGTTTCATAATCTAGTCAGAATTATTCAATTTATGTAAATGCAGTATTATACATATGAATTTATTACTACCTAGTCAGTTTTTGTATTCCTCTGGATTGAAATTTGAATGTTATTAAACTGTTTCAGATTTGATTTTAGCAATTAAATAGTTACCTTTAAAACCATGGTTTTTTTCATGCTTGAGATGTTGAAATGAAGCCTATCTTGGTGTTTCCTTTGAAAAGAATATACTATCAAAAACATTTTTTGTCAAGAATATCTAAAACATATCAGTGTTCTCCCAAGGATTTTCAAATAGTACCATGGAAATTAAGGTAGCACTGGTTTTCTGAAAATTAAAGCACCATTGCCCTAATACATTCTATTATAACATTTCATAAAATAGCACCATGGTACCATGGTGCTGTATGGGCCTTGAGAGAACACTGCATATCCTATGTTCATGCATTGATCTGTCTCTCTGTGTTGACTCTGGAACTGTAATGTAGTGAATCAGAAAGCCTCGTTCCTATGTACTCTATACATATATATTTATTTATATATAGTGACAGTTTGATATTTGGCAAAATGAATGACAAGGAGACATTATTTTCGGCTGAATATAATTATTTTCCTTTTACATGTAATTTTTTTTTATCTATAGTGTATGTTTTAAAGAATCATGACCCCCCCCCCCCCCCTTCTTGATCAACCAGAAAAGCAGTGACCCCTCTCTATCAATTTCCAATTTGTTCATGACACCCCTCCCCTAACTTTTTGCCGGCCCCCTGGAGATGAATAATGACCGGTCCCTTACTAGATCAGCCGATGGTTCCACGAAGCATCTTTTCTGGAATTTTAATATCTATTTTATCAGCATTCCAATCTGGACATCAGAAGTACTGTTGCACTAGCTAACCTAGCTAACCTAGCTAACCTAGTGGTGGTGTGAATCACATGTGGTTCATCAACATCATCTATTGCAGTTATTAAATCCATGTTTTTCTTCTATTGAAATACAAATTACCTTGTTCACTACCACCCCTCACACTAAACATAAAACGATGTTTATGGAATTTGTTCAATTTTGTTTTAAATAAACATAGCAAAACCAGATGTCAGTATCTTGTATTAAGTGGAGACAATTCCTATATGTGAAAACCACTCTGATTCTAACAAAACTGTGAAACTGACATTTTCAAATTCAGTTAAAAACATATTGATGTGCTTGGTGGTCCTGATTTTATACAACACTTGACCTCCCAATATGTATTGATTGTGCTCCTCTGTACGAATTATTTCGATATTCGTATGAGGCTGACTCCAAAGAATGTGGAAGAAATTAGCTCAAGACTTTAATTTCAGCTTCCGTATAGATGACATCATAAATATTGATTTTCTGTATCGTATCTATCCAAAATGTGTTTGAATAAAATGTTACCACAGACATTCCATCATGTCCGCATCATTCGTTGATCTTTATCTAGAAAAAGACGATGAGTGTCGAGTGAAATCAAAATATTATACACAACTTTCCATTCCATCCGTGGGCATGTGCAATAAATTATATATCTACATTTTTATCGTAGCAACAGGCCAACAGCTTATATCAAATGTTTGAATATACGAAAGGGGTAATCAGAGGCCGTAAATCGAAGGACAGACAATGCAATTGACAAAGGCAAAAGAAAACAAACAACGATCTACAAAACATTACACAGAAAACTAAAGATCGAGTAACACATACGGAAATTAAGTCTCAATTAATACGATACTCCAGGGCTTGTTCACCATCTCTGGATTTTAATACGATACTTCAGGGATTGTTCACCATCTCTGGATTTTAATATGATACTTCATGGCTTGTTCACCATCTCTGGATTTTAATACGATACTTCAGGACTTGTTCACCATCTCTGGATTTTAATACGATACTTCAGGATTTGTTCACCATCTCTGGATGTTAATACGATACTTCAGGGCTTGTTCACCATCTTTGGATTTTAATACGATACTTCAGGGCTTGTTCACCATCTCTGGATTTTAATACGATACTTCAGGGCTTGTTCACCATCTCTGGATTTTAATACGATACTTCAGGGCTTGTTCACCATCTCTGGATGTTCTCGATAGACAATATAGTACAGACTGACTACACATGTATTGACTACACATGTATTCATGACAGTTAAAATCTTTACTTCTCGAGTTGTACGGTCCCTATCATGAATTTGTTGATCGCTATATACGTAGCGTCTATCTCACAGATGATTCTGCATATGTTTAATGGCACTATCGTAAATTCTTTTCATCCCCTTTACCTCCGTTATTCACAAAATTCACTGGATGTTTGACCATTCCCCTGAGTAACAATGATGGTGTCACATGTAAAACAATGGAGCAACTGGGTTCAGTCGCGTTTTTTTTTATGTTGTTCGTGTTTCTTCAGTTTTTCCTTTAGTTTTTCTGTGTTTCTTCAGGGTTATTACTGTTTGTCTTTGAATCTGTTTATTTCTGGCCACGTGTTTACCTTCCATTATTGATTAAAGGTTTTGTTTATTTTATCACATACTGGTATCTTTTTGACATTTTCACAACAGATAAACATGTATTAGTAAATAACCTTTAAATATTCTTTGACATTTTAATGAGTACAACAAATATCATTTTATTTTTGTATGCTCATATCATGACTCTGGTAATATTTTCTTAGATCTAAAGAATTCTTTTTAAATGATCTACAATGTGAAGGTAGAGGAATCGTGATATTCTACACTTTTGCTTGTCATCAATTTACAAAGGATTATGATTTCCTCTGTTGAAAGTCGGGATGGTTTTTTCCCCGATCTTAATGCTGTTAGCTATGCGATAAGAATACGACGACGAATATATATAGAGAGACCACATCGGTGGTGTAATGGTTAGCATATTCTCCTCGAGGGCGATAGATCGTGGGTTCCATCCCCGGTCGGGTCAAACCAAAGACTATAGATTGGTATTTTCTACTTATCTGCGGCAAGCAGCTTTAAGGTATAAGAGAAAAGACTGATTGACTCGGAATCAGGATAATGTGTCCGCGATGAGCTACATGTCTATCGGCAGATTGATGTTTCAGTGAGATAGCACTATAAAAATCAAGCGAAAGGTGTTGATCAAACAAAGCAGACATCATCTCATCAAAATGTAATTTGTTCTCGCCATGATATAGCTGCTAAATTGCTCAGTTGCCGCTAAACAACAACCACACACCCACTCACTATATATATACTCTCCAAAAAAAGAAACGCAACATGTGAAAAAATATAATTTACTTCAAATTTTCAACATCATTTTAAATACAGAAATAAGCATGACATTATTCCGAAATTTGGCACACTAGTTGTTCAGACTAGGTCATTAAAATGTCAAAATTTATCACATTAAAGTCCATAGCGTTTAGATGACGTCACTTCGAAGTCAATATCTGCTATGCCCACCATAAGCCTGTAACACAGCAGGAACACATCAGCAGCTCAATATCGCTACATCCGGGTACTTCACCGGAGAAACCGGGCCGTGACAGCAAGAGAAACAGCATCAAATGTCCCAGGTCTCAGACGAATATCGGCACAGACAGTCAGAAATTGTCTCCGTGAAAACGTCCTTACCGGTAAAACGTCCTTACTTTGGCGCAGTACTGAGACGTCGGCATCGACTTGCAAGGGTCCGATGGCGCAACAGAGTAAGGGCCTGTGACCTGCAAAACTGGAGGCGAGTCTGGTTCAGCGATGAATAAAGATTCATGCTGCAGAAAAGAGATGGCGGTACACGTGTCAACAGACGTCGGAATTAGAGGTTCACAAGGAACTGCGTCCTTGAGGTCGACAATTTTGACGGAGGAAGTGTGATGATGTGGGGTGCCATATCCTACGTCGAAAAACTCAACTGGTGCACATCCACGGAAACCTTAGCGCCGCTCGATACAGAGATGAGGTTTTGACACCACATATGCTTCCCGCAATGAACCTCCGTAGGGAAGCTTTTCTGCACGACAACACTCGGTCGCACACAGCTCGTGCTACTGTTGACTTTCTAGCCAACCAGAACGTAACAGTGCTCCCCTGGCCGTTTAAATCACTAGATTTGAACCCAATAGAACTTTTGTGGATGACTTGGATCGACGCGTGCGCAGTCGTCAACCAGCGGCGAAAACTCTGCAAGAACTGCAACAAGCTCTTGAGCAAGAATGAGGGAGAATTCCGCAAGATCGTATTCGTCGATTGATCGAATTTATGCCGAGACGTGCCCGTGCTGTAATACAGGCTAATGATGGGCACAACAGATATTGACTTTGAAGTGACGTCATCTTAACGCTATGGACTTTAATGTGATAAATGTTTACATTTTAATGAACTTTAAAGTCTGAACAACCAGTGTGCCAAATTTCAGTGTAATATAATGCTTATTTCTGTATTTAAAATGATGTTGAAAATTTGCAGTAAATTATATTTTTTCACATGTTGCGTTTATTTTTTTGGAGAGAATATATTCTGTCTGTAATGTGTACCACAACATCAGAAAATGTAAAATGGGTAATGACAACGCTTAAAAAACAACAGATGACTTGGCATATGTATTTTTTTAAGTATAATTATGCAAGATTGCCACGTGTAAGAAGAAGATAAAATGGATAGGGACGGAATAGTTTGCCTTGCTACGACCATCAACGATAATTCCTAGCTAGCCTGTTATTCATTAGTGGCTGCTGAAAGTTATTTTTACTTGCAAGGAAAATGGCATTCTCCCATACAGTTCTAAGAGCCATTTGTGTACTTGATTCCCCCGCACAGCTAGCGGATACTCCAAAGGGATTACATTCCGCAGCTGTAAACCCAGGTTATGTTCCTATACCGCAGTGCTTTGAAATATACTTTTACCCAGTACAAGCTTCGTATTCCAAGCCAAAAGTGAAAAGCGAATTAGTGTTATGTATTTGTAATGAAAAATATTGAATAACGTTTAGCATGAACGCAATCAATACCTACTGATTTCTGATTGATTGATTCTTGGGTTTCTTAACGCCCAAGACGAGACCAATTTTACCGGTATCTTAAAACTATACAGAAATGAGGGAGGAATGTGAAGAAAGGAACGACTACTTTTGACCGCCAGCAAGTATGAAGTAATGGGCGGTAGTTTAGTATGAATGTAATATATACATGTACCTACTTGTGCCTTGTACGCATTCATAGTCGGTGCACGAGTAAATGTTACAAATGTAATGAATTTCTGTCTATGAGTACAACTTTACTTAATGCAAATGAATGAATACCGGCCAACATGTTTCTGTAAAAATGAAGGGAGACAATCTACAAACACATCTTCAGACACATAATGACGATGACAATGACTGTGGCTCAAGCAATACAAACATATCTTGAGATGACCATGACTGTGGCTCAAGCAATACAAACATATCTTGAGATGACCATGACTGTGGCTCAAGCAATACAAACATATCTTGAGATGACCATGACTGTGGCTGATGTAATACAAACATATCTTGAGATGACCATGACTGTGGCTGATGCAATACAAACATATCTTGAGATGACAATGACTGTGGCTGATGCAATACAAACATATCTTGAGATGACAATGACTGTGGCTGATGCAATACAAACATATCTTGAGATGACCATGACTGTGGCTGATGCAATACAAACATATCTTGAGATGACCATGACTGTGGCTGATGCAATACAAACATATCTTGAGATGACCATGACTGTGGCTCAAGCAATACAAGCATATCTTGAGATGACCATGACTGTGGCTGATGCAATATCACGATGTACAAAACCAATTCATCGTAACATTACTAAAGTATAGACTACATATAGATCTTTGATTTGATCATTATTACATCCGTATTGAGGTCTAATACCTAATTCCCCATTTCAAAAGTCCCCCTTTCAAAGCGTAAATGTTATTAATTAGTTTAGGATGCTTGGTTAGATGGTCAATTTCATCTAAAAGGTTTCATTCAAATGACTTAGGGATTGATTTGATCGAAATTGTTTACGTATAAAATTATTATTTCGGTTGGTTTCTTTATCAGGGGGTCGAATCTATTTGGTTGGAGAAGAGGTTATTTTGGTTGGAGACCAACAAGATGGCGGAAAAAAAGGTCAAATTTCCACACCGGTAAATAAGGGTAATAACAAAATTACCGAACTCCGAGCAATCTTACAAAGGGAAAATCAAAACTCATAAGTATATAAACAGACAAAATCAGTCAACAACCGGAAAACTGTGAATGCATTCTGTAAGTGCATTCTCTGCTATTGTCGGTGTTTCATTGAAATGTGTGCTTTAATACCATAGCGTTTCGGCAACTTGATTATCAGTTATAACAATGTGTGTTTGTTTTAGGACATCGGTTTGATCTAAAAAAAAAAAAAAAGCTATTGACATAAAACCGACCGGCGAAACACGATAGTTTTGTCATGGGTACATAAAAGGACCATTTCTGTACATTTTACGGATATAATGTTAGGTTTTCCGTGTCATATATGTTCACTGCTTTATTCTAATTAAATATGAATGTTCAATTATTGTATTTAAACCTAAAATAACGAGTTTTTACCAGTTAAGAATCTTTTTGGTTGGAGACTCGAGGTATATGACTTATTTTTGGTTTTGCTAAGACATTGAAAGAAAACTTTAACACTGGATGTTTTGTCCCGTCAGAAGGCACTACACAACTACTGTTCAATCCTCATTTTAGAAATAAAATGCAGCAATTTATAAACGAAATGAAATTTATAATTATTGTCTTAAATATCACAAATGGGACATTTATTTACTCATCAAGACGGCCTTTCAAAAATTTAGCACCCTTTTCCCAGTCTAATAGGGTTGTTTCTTTTTGCAAAGTGTCTCTGATGTTTGACCGTAACGCTTTTCGGTGGGGCATTTCTAGAGGTCACTGCTGATCTTTCGTTGTTATTTTGGAAGTGAAGTGAAGGGAATAAAGGTTAGAACAGTGATCAAAATTCGTGACAATCCAGGGACAAAGACTTGGCCAAGAGAACAGACAATAACTACAAACAACACAAAATAATTATAATAACCAAAACGAACACACATACAGAAAACCGTCCGTCTGTTAATTTTTCACAATTCCATCTTCTCTGAAACCGCTTGACGGATATTAACCAAACTTGGCAGGGATGTTGAGGGTCCCCTACAATCGATCTACATTTCGCTCTGATGAAATGTAATATAGTAAAAACTCGGGTAAGCAATAGTAAATCTTCACGAACCTACACTCAAGAAGCTCGTGAAACACACGTTTTGAACTTAATTACATTATGATAGGTAGTTTATCAATTCATTCATTGGCTGATAAGTTACATGTGACATGATAATCATGACTGAGCGTAATACGAACTTGGCTTTCAGTCTCGTTCAATAATGTTTCTATGCCGATAAACCATCATGTCGCCCTTACTAAAGGTCTATATATGATTATCTATTTTGTTGAACTTATATTGCTAGGATTTCCGAAACCTGTGTCGTACGCACGTGCTTTCACATTCAATAGTCTGCAATGGTAATATAATATTGTATAGGATAGAAATGCCATGAATTATACCATTATATTTGTGAATACTGTTTTTTTTTCCCTATCAATCAAGTGACTCTTTCCCTCTGTGCACTGTTGGATGCATTTTCATGATATTGTTTAGACATATATGTTGTTGTGTTGATTTCTTTTTGCCCCTTGTGGGCCCTTTGATTTGGAAGATAAAAATTCTATTCTATTCTATTCTATACCAGGCTGCATACCACCAAAAGCAACGATAGAAATATAAATCCAGTGTTAACCACGAGGTCTTCAACATGTGGAACAGGAGTTTTGTTCATGAGATAACGACCTAAAACGCACAAAATGCAAATGTCTACTCTGAAGGGGACCTTTAAAATAGATTTAATTTGACTTATGCCCGATATATTTTGCATTTATAGAGCAACTAGCAAATGTTTTAACTAATCTGAAATTATTTTTGCACCATATATTATGAACATTGTCGTTATCACACCAACCATTTGTGTCGTATACCTCGAGTCTCCAACCAAAAAATTCTTAATTGGTAAAAACTCGTTATTTTAGGCTTAAATACAATATTTGAACATTCATATTTAATTAGAATAAAGCATTGAACATATATGACACGAAAAACCTAATATTATATCCGTAAAATGTAGAGAAATGGTCCTTTTATGTACCCATGACAACAAATATTGTGTTTCACCGGTCGGTTTTATGTTAATAGCTTTTTTTTAGATCAAACCGATGTCCATAAAACAAACACACATTGTCATAACTGATAATCAAGTTGTAGAAACTCTATGGTATTAAAGCACACATTTCAATGAAACATCGACAATAGCAGAGAATGCACTTACCGGTGTGGAAATTTGACGTTTTTTTCCGCCATCTTGTTGGTCTCCAACCAAAATAACCTCTTCTCCAACCAATTAGGTTCGATCCCCTGTTTATGTCAGATCGATTGTCATTTATTTTCTTATGAACCTTTCTTCAACTTGTGTAAAAATAAGTCCTCAAAGACTGCATTGCACTTTAATCCATCAATCAAATTAGTGGATGCACATTTTAAATCACCATGGCTATGACATTAGCATAGACAAGTCATATTTCATCTTATCATGCGGTTATTAATGAAATCACCACACATTAATGATTGATTTCTTTTGTTTAACAGTGTTATACAATCGAAGTGGAAGACGATTTAAACGGTGATGGTCAACAATTTAGGCATCGAATCCCGCTCATGGCTAGGTGTACTTGATACAACCTTATGTGATAAAGTTTGTCAGTAACTTGTGACCGGTTGGTAGTTTTCTCCGAGTATTCCGGTTTCCTCCACAATAAAACTGCCCGCCACGATATCACTGAAACATTGTTTGTTGAAAGTGGCATTAAACACCTAAAACCATTGAACACACACCAAGGAAAAGAACCACGACATATGGCGTTGGAAATTCATTTCCTAGTTTTTGACAGGCACATACATGTGGCGGGATTAAACTGGTTGATCCCAACCTTCCCCTCTTGGTGTTTTCACTTTTAAGTAGCCGGATATTCGACTAATCCGTGATAAATTGACCTGAAAGTTAATAGGACCGGACAATATCAATAATGATATAATGAGAGCATCCTGTATGATTACGTCCACCACGGGCACCTCATAGTATTAGAAAATGACTTATTTGTTATCCATTGCCAGTTAAGACCAATCCTACGTCCTCTGGTTGTCATACAGGCAAATAAAATATACAACTAGTCCTAATAATGATACGTACATGATGAATGTTTCGTGTCCTAATAATGATACGTACATGATGAATGTTTCGTGTCCTAATAATGATACGCAGGGGCGGATCCAAGGAGGGGCGCACCCCCCCCCCCCCCCCCCTAAAATTGGAAAAAATATTATTTTTTGGCGTAAAATCGTGATTTTTCACACGAAATACCCCAAAAATTTTCGCGCCTCCCTCCGCTCGGCGCAATTTTTTTAAGTGCGCCCCCCCTAACTTGAAATCCTGGATCCGCCCCTGATACGTACATGATGAATGTTTCGTGTCCTAATAATGATACGTACATGATGAATGTTTCGTGTTTTGAGAGTGCAAATCTACTTCCACTGGAAAAAAAATACACAACAAATGCAGCAGCTCGTAATACTAAGTAAGTAATAAGGTGTGATGAATGGTCGTTGACGTCCCGTTACAAGGCAAACTTTCCCGACCATCATTAACTTAAGGCAGTCAAAACATATCCGTTCATGGTCTCATCCCTGTGTCACTTTTGCTACATACACAATTTGTTGTTTGTGATAAAAAAAAAAGTGGATGTCAATAAATTGAGTACATACAAAGCATTTCTGGAATAACCTTCACGGGGTACGCCCTAAGTTAAAAGCTTGGAAAACCAAGTAAGTTAAATGTCTTTGAGACGACTAAAACAGGACACCAAAAATCTGCTATTGTGGTTACGTATGTCTGAGGAAAATGAATCTGAGATTTAATAACTTGTTTGCATCAATAATATAGCTGAAATGTCTTTGAAAATAAAATGGCTTAAACAGGACACCCAAAATCGGCTATAGTTACTCATGTCCGAGGAAGAAATAAATCTTTTATGTTTTAATAACTTGTTTTCGTCAAGACAAATACATGTAATTGAAATAGTCGTCCGTGACATTCAATAACAAAAAATCAATCAATCATTGTCAGATTATGTTACATGTCATTGTACCATCTAAATTTATAGTCCTTTTGAAGAGGAACGTAATCAAAACCTGAATTGTGTAATTGTGTTTGTAATATGATCATGACCTTGTGCTTGAATTGCCCAATAGCCAATCGATTGTTTGCTATGCGATCTTTCAGAAAATATAATTGGACGTTGTCCTAAATTTATTTTGTTGCTTTAGCGTTTGACCATTAAACGAACTTATTATAAAAGAGAAATGTCTTCTGACATTCAGGGGGGAAAATCGTCATAACAATAAACTTCTTGAGAAAGTCATATATACATTTATAAGATAAATCTCTCATAGTCAAGGCTATGTGAATCGATTCTGTTGTTATTATATTATCGTCGTGACTAAATTACACTTGTATTGATATAAATCTTTACATTAAAAATAACATGTTCCATGGCTATTTATGGATGTTTAAAATGTCGTGGTTCTTGGTTTTGATTACCTTATATATATTGATCATCTAATATGCAAGGATTACTTAATTCTGCAGTAATTTAAATTATTTTATATCAAGAACCGTATATATATATAGTGGGTGAATGAGTGATTGTTGTTTAACGCCAATTCAGCTATATTATGACGAGAACAAGTTAATTTTCAATGAGATGATGATGAGGTGCGTTTTGTTCTAGACCAACACACTGAGTAGGATTTTTATAGTGCTAACTCACTGAAACAACAGTCCGCAGGTAGACAGGTCGCTCCACTCAGACACATTATTTTATAGTCTTTGGTTTGACCCGACCGGGGCTCGAACCCACGATCTACAGCACTCGAGGCGAGCACGCTAACCATTATCCCACAGATGCTTTGACTGTGCAAAATAAAGGTGACGGAAAGGTATATGCTGTCCATTCGGTGAATCCGTAAATGTTTTTAGTGTGGTATTTTTCCATTGTCAGCAATCTAATTAAAATAAGATGGGGTTTTTTTTGTATCATTTTTCATTTCATTTTTGCAATACTAAGATTATAAGGGGCTTCATTTGAAGATTGTTGGCTGTTTTTAGAGCCAGTCTAACATTACCAGAACGGCGTAAATTAATTCAAGCACAATTTATTCTAACACAAGTAAAGCTGTACTCACATCAATCTAACCTTGTCTTACGATTACACCTCACCATATTATCTTCACATAACAATACAACATCGACGACAAAATTCAGTCAAGATGAACATAACATTACTACCGAAACATCAATACATGCATAAAAAAAGAAGAAGAAATCGGACATCTTCATTGATAAATATGGAGTAAGAAGGACTATGACTATGAATCATCCCAGGAAAAGTTATATACCGTTTGGATTCAATATTAAGTTTTTGATATCCAGTTTTTTTTTTAAATCCCCTAGAGTCCTGTGTCTACACTTTGCCCTGCAGTGGTAGCCATCTCGAATTTCTAATCGAAACAACAACAAAAACACAAACAAACAAACAACACGAAGAGATATTTGGTAGAACACCATCCAATGAACATTTCAGCCAAGTTTTCTGATTCATTAGCTTCTGATAAGAATAGTTTTAAAATGTTTTTCTCTTATGATTTCATGTTAAATATGTCATGCGATGGCGGCCATCATGGATTTCTAATCCACACAAATATCTTTTATTAGAAACTTTCCAATGTTTATGCATTTACAGTTTGGATCCAAGCAATGTTTTAGTTGTTGAGAAAAGTTATGCTTTTAATTTTCTTATATTTTCATATTTGATAAAAGTTTGTTCTGCAATGGTAGTAGGGGCCCGGGTGGCTCAATGAGTTAGGTCGTTGGATCTAACAGCTCATACAAGCCTATCACCAATACGGCGTGGGTTCGCGCCCAGCTTTGTAAATTACAAAAAAGGGTGCACTCGACTCGCAGTCGCAAGTGATACCAGTTGCTTGCCCAGGGTCGGTAGTTCTCTCAGGGTACTCCCGCTTCCTCCACCACTAAAATTGGTTGCCATGATATAGCTGAAATACTGCTGAAAGTGGCGTTAAAACCCAATTAATCAATCAATTAATCAATGCAATGGTAGCCTTCTTCGACTTCCGATTGACACCAAAAAAAACACCAGGCATGTTGTAAAGGGTCACACAAGAAAGATTCCAGTAGTTTGCAAACGGTTCACTGGTTTTAGAGAAAAAAAAATTAAGATTGTTTTTCCAATAGGATTCTAATTATTATCCTGCTGTGACAGCATCTTGGATTTCCGACCAGCAACAAAAATAAATAAATAAATAAAATGACCTTTGGCCCCATGAGAGATTAAATAATTACTCTGCAGTTACTCTTAGTTTTGTATATTTTGGCAACGAGTCTCCAGCACAGTTGATATTAGATTCCAGTAAGACAATTTTCAAATGTCAAGGAAGCCAGCAATGTATTTCCACTATATGTATAGGATACAGACCAATTAAGTGAATGTAAACATCTAAAAGCACACATCACACAGTAATAAGCGTACAAAGGAAGATAACTCTAAGTAATTTTACTAGTTTTTTAAGCAGAATCCAGTCGATTTGGTTGGTTTGGTTTGATGGTGTTTAACGCCACTTTCAACAATATTTCAGTTATATCATGACGGTCAGTTTTATTGGTGGGGGAAACCTGAGGACCCGGAGAAAATCACCGACCTGTCGCAAGTCACTGACAAACTTTATCACATAATGTTATACACCTCTCCCTGATCGAGATTTGAACTCACAACGTTAGTGGTGATAGGCACTGATTGCATAGGTAGTTGTAAATCTATTACTAGACCACCAGGCTGAGCTGTATTTATACTGCATGTTCATTAATACAAGTCTTCATGTAGACATATCTATCCACTAGGACACATTATCCACACTTTGAAAGTCTTTAGTCATTGCAATTAGCTGAGAAGCAAAAACAAATTTGAGTGTTTGGTTTGAATAGGTGTTGTAAACCACTATATCCATCTTCTAAACTCAAGGAAAACAGGCTAACCATTTCAGCAACTAGGCAGGTTTTTTTTATTCATTTTGCAATAAGTAAATATTAATATCTGATGACAATATATACTTAACCAGAAATATTTCTATCTTAAATGAATAAATTGTCATGCTATAGATTAACCTAACCATATACCTGGTTATTCGTGCACATTTGTGTTCAAGCAAGTTTGAGGTTTTTGAGAGAAAAAAAACCTTTTATTGGTATACCCATAGTTGAACAATGTTTTGTGTGTGAAGATTCAAATTGGATTTCTGATCCTCACAAAAATGAAAATGATAATCCAATGACTTTTATTTACTGCTTTGATTCAATCTATTTCTGGTATCTGAGAAAAAAAAATAGTTTTCATTTTCCCAAATGGTTCTATGTTGAAACTATGTTCTTCAGTGGAAGCCATCCGAACTACATGTGCAATGGCAATGATGTTTACACTTCAGCTTAAGTTTGAACTCTCAACAATTCCTTCAATTCCATCCAATGGTAATGTTGGTGGCCTATTGTTTCTTGTTTTATCATATTTTGCCAAAACTTCTTTCCCGTTTCTTTTTCTAGCAGAATCAGTTAAAATTCTCGTACGACCACATGCAGGTTTTCCATCGACAGACTATTTGTCTTACAGACAGGAATTTATGTTCGAGATGTGTTTTCATGAAAATAAAGAGAATAGATGGACTTTTTACTTTAAAATTCGATAATTAGCATTAATTTATGCTTTTAATGTACTCCTTGTAAAAAATATTTGGACAAAAAAAATCACCAATATCAACAACATTATACCTTTTACGTCATCCACATTCAATTAAACCAATAGGCTCAATTTCATTGCAACTGGACTGACAATATGGCATTAAATCAATTAAATAAATTGTTTCTTAAATCATATTAACACTACATGTATTTCCTATCAACTCCAATGAGTGACAGTCTTGGACAATCTTGAACATTTGGATATGCAGAAAATCTTTAAAATTTCCATATCCAAAAGAAAACTTTGTAGAGCACTTTCCAATGAAAGACATTGCTGTCAAATTTAATTTCAAATGGTTCAGTGGTTTCAGAGTAGAAGACAAAATGGATGACAACTACACAACTGAAATAAAGAGGCCATCAGGTCAGATAAACTATAAATATCTACACCTATCCTTTATCAATGGCAGCACTAGTCAAACAAAATAAAAATAAAACATTTCTGTTAATTAAAGTATATTTTATTTGCATTATTCATTAGTGAAGTTAAGTAACAATCAGTACAGTAGATTGTAAGACAAAACAGCCATACAAATTGTCAATGAAATGACTTTATAATTCAAAGTAATGCAATAATTCTTAAGATAACATTATAAACAAGATGAACTGTGAGCTAATGCTCACTTATAATACCCCCACATATATGTTCAATCTGTATAAAAACCAACTAAGTCGACAAACAGGAAGTAGGAATCTGACGGGTCCAAAAACGCTTCCCACAATATGACATATCTATATGAAGTTTGTGACCAAATATCAGATTTCTGCCATCAATAGTTGCTGAGAAAAATGCGACGAAAAATATCTTGGACAGACGGAAGGACGGAGAGATAAAACAGTATACCCCCCTCCGGTGGAGCGGGGGTATAAAAAAGAGAAAAATCAATAATGAAAATGCAAAGAAAAAAAAATCTGTATGGCAATATTCAGACCACGCAGACAAGGTTTAACATACAATTTGCTTAGACATGAACCTCAATACATATTTAAATGTATTCTTGGTGAGATAATAATTTAAAGGTTCTTGTAATTGAATTAACCCAATGTCGGATGACGTTTTAATTTTTTAATCTGAGGTACACCTGGACATGATTTTTCAGATTGCTTTACCAATATTTTATATTTACAGGAAAAAAAGTAAATGCATCAATTTAGTATTACAGATCTGCAACAATGGAACCCTAAGGGAGCAAATGTATGTCATAATATTAGATGTCGGCACCTGAATTCAGACACCATTTTGTTCCTGCGAAATAATTATATATGTTTCTTTAATTATAACGAATAAAACAAGGAATGTGGTATCAGAACAAAATTCTATTCGATGCCATGTTCTGACATCCTATGTTATGACATAGGAACATTCACCTCCTCCCCCTACCCCCCAGGAACCATGTTCTGACATCCTATGTTATGACATATAGGAACATTCACCTCCTCCCCCTACCCCCCAGGAACCATGTTCTGACATCCTATGTTATGACATATAGGAACATTCACCTCCTCCCCCTACCCCCCAGGAACCATGTTCTGACATCCTATGTTATGACATATAGGAACATTCACCTCCTCCCCCTACCCCCCAGGAACCATGTTCTGACATCCTATGTTATGACATATAGGAACATTCACCTCCTCCCCCTACCCCCCAGGAACTGTCTATTTACTTGTAACCCTCCTGAGTTAAAAGACATTATCAAAATAAAGCATGTATAGATATGAAGAGGGTGATTGCTTGAGGGGATACCATTAACATCTTTAACCCTGCCACATTTTTGTGCTTGTCCTAATTCAAGACCTACATTTCAACCAACCTCTGTTGATGTCATTTCCAAGGTTTTGCAGATGAGTGGATCATATTTATGTGGTAAGTTTTATTTATTGTTGACAATTTCTGTTTTTGTTTTAATTTTCAACAGGTTTCCTACTTTGACAACATGTTAACATAATAAATATAATACAATATTTTACAATGAATTTTAAAGGCCTCTAAATAATGCTGCAGATAATATTACCATATGACACAGAAAATAAGTATCATATAGATGTTAGTGTTCCTGATTGAATTGAGAAAAATCAGGATGCTACACTTACACAATAGATTAAACAAAACATCTGATGTATGATATTTAGTTGAAAAAAGAGATTGTACTACAAAACTAAAGAGGGATCGCAAACTAAGTAATATATGTCTTATACATAATCTGTCGTCTTATCTTAAAATATTCTAAATGGCACAAGATGGCAGATACAATGTCCTTAATTACCAGCTTAGCTGTAACATTGTATTACCATTACTCTATCTAGATTATCTAAACTATGTAAACCTTTTTATTTCATGTTACACTTATCTACACTTATCTACCATTCAAATCTTTTACTAAGAATTAGAGCAAAGTTAAAAATGAAACAAGAAAAGTTCAAATTATTTCATTAGCATGTAAATAAATCAAAGATAGGATTGTATATATATATATATTTATATTTTATCATATTTCAGTTACATTGAGTCTGCCTGTTTTATTACAAAAATAACCCTGCTTTAGTCGTAACTTAAAAAAAATGTTTAAAAAGAATGAAAACAAAATAGACATTCCACAACAACATATATTTAGAAATGCTACGTTTGTTTAAAAATAATAAAACCATGTAAACTCCTGAGACAAATAAATACATAAATAATATGTAAATTAAAAGTCATCAACATAAAATGCATGGAATATTTATAAATAAATATATAGCCTGTCTAATCCAAACATATAACCTGTCTAATCAAACCATATAATCTGTGTAATCCAAACATATCACCTGTCTAATTCAATTAATCTGTCTAATCCAACCATATAACCTGTGTAATCCAAATATATAACCTGTCTAATCCAAACATATAACCTGTGTAATCCAAACATATAACCTGTGTAATCCAAACACATAACCAGTGTAATTCAAACGTATAATCTGTTTAATTCAAACATATAACCTGTGTAATTAAAACACATAGCTAGATTTATTCAAACACCGTTCTTTTTAGAAAAAAATTATAATAAAATAGACCCAACGTTTTTTTAGACAGGTTTCACTGTTTAAGAGTTGAGTGCATAATTTTATATATAAATAAAATGAAATACTTCTGCATATCAAAGAAAATGTGCCCTGCCACTCTATTTTACAATCTAATAAAAGTACAAGGATGAAGGAATGTATTTAATTCTTAAATAATTTCATTTGCCTCAAAAGTTATACAAGTAACATAATCATTGAGGAAAAACGAGAAAAACTGGACGGATACAGAAAATAGTATTTTATCAAAAATATATTATAAATCTACAGCTTCTACAACATTTCTATATTAAACTGAACATTGCTACATTAAACTGAACATTACTAAATTACAGTACTTAACAAATTTTACAGCCATCAAAAAAACAACAACATGCAATTCATATTAGAAATTAAACTTAATCAAACAAAATACAATATTTAAAGTACATTTCTTAGGATGAATTTTTAATAATGTGAACCCTCCTATCTTTAAAAGAATGGGAGGAATGAAATAAAGTACATGTATATTTAATCTTTACATAAATATAAATATACAGGTGCACAAATATTTGCTTTATATATTTACCATGCCTATATGCCTAGGAAAGAAATATTTGTCCTGCTTTTTATCAAAGGTTTATCACATCATATATATTGGCACAAAATTGAGCTACATATATTTCTTCTGAGCACTACCGTGATTGGTCATGTATAGTACATATTAACTCATAAAATTGACCTCCACCTTATAAAACTACTATTAATAAATAATAGATTAATTGAATACTTTTATCTGTTTTTCAGCTATATATATAGAATGGCAACCTGCTTTAGTGGTAAAGAAAACCAATCTTCCCAGAGAAAACCACTGGGTAAAAAAAAGGGGAGACAGGGAATTGCCCCCTCCCTCACTTTTCGTTTTTCGTACCAGTCCTAAAACCTGCCTCCCCACTTTTTATACCAGTCTTAATACATGCCTCAACTGTCCAGTTCACTCCAAAGACTTGCACCCTCCCTGTCCAAGTCCACTCCTATGCTGCTGAAGTAGCAGTAAGCTAACCATGAACCAATACATTACTGGTGAAATACATATTTAACTTTACCACTTAACTTTATGCTTAATTTTACAGCCGTTGCTTTTTGTAAAGCTATCTAAAACATTTGTGAAGTACTTTTTATGGTTTATCTGTCTAGATGTTCATAGACCTGTTTACAACCCATTTGATGTATTCTATCTACCTAAATGTACATGTATATGGTACCAATGTGAATATTTGCTAAGAAAAAAAAGATGTTTTTTTACCACAATAAGGTAAGACACAACAAAAACTAAATACAAACTCCCACAATAAAAATTGAATGAGATTAAGTGCTCCAGAAGGTATAGCTATTCCTGCTCCACTAATGATATCCGTCATATACTGTAGAAATGGCAGAACATCGTTTTTATGCAAAATTTTATGCATATTTTCATTGCTTTTTTATTTAATAATTAAATAACATATTTAAATTGTATTGAACTCCACAAATTAAATCCTTATTGGGAACATATTACATACAATAAATTGCATGATAGATTCAAACATACAATGTATTTGGCAATTCTAGAAAGATAATTTACTTTATGAGACAATTCAGGGCTTATAAAAATATACTCTGTTTTAAATAAATAAAATTAAATAATTAATAAGATAAAATTCAATAATCGAACAAATAAATAAAATCACAACCACAAAAAAATGTGTGTTTACAACACTGATATGATAGAACTATTGTGAATCATAAAGCTATAACATATAAAATGAAATACTGCACAATAAGCTGCTGTTATTTCGAAGCAGCCTATAAATCATGAAAATAGACCTTTCCAATTAATATATAGTCCACATGTATGGTGGCTCAGGTTCTATGATACTGTGTATTCACATGCTATTTCAACCAGATTTTGTCACCATTTCTATTAACTTAAATACCACAGTACCATAGGATTCCGATGTAAGACTCCATAGGATTCCGATGTAAGACTCCATAGGATTCCGATGTAAGACTCCATAGGATTCCGATGTAAGACTCCATGGGATTCCGATGTAAGACTCCATGGGATTCCAATGTAAGACTCCATGGGATTCCGATGTAAGACTCCATAGGATTCCGATGTAAGACTCCATGGGATTCCGATGTAAGACTCCATAGGATTCCGATGTAAGACTCCATAGGATTCCGATGTAAGACTCCATGGAATTCCGATGTAAGACTCCATGGGATTCCAATGTAAGACTCCATAGGATTCCGATGTAAGACGCCATGGGATTCCAATGTAAGACTCCATGGGATTCCGATGTAAGACTCCATGGGATCCCGATGTAAGACTCCATGGGATTCCGATGTAAGACTCCATAGGATTCCGATGTAAGACTCCATAGGATTCCGATGTAAGACTCCATAGGATTCCGATGTAAGACTCCATAGGATTCCGATGTAAGACTCCATAGGATTCCGATGTAAGACTCCATGGGATTCCGATGTAAGACTCCATAGGATTCCGATGTAAGACTCCATAGGATTCCGATGTAAGACTCCATAGGATTCCGATGTAAGACTCCATAGGATTCCGATGTAAGACTCCATAGGATTCCAATGTAAGACTCCATAGGATTCCGATGTAAGACTCCATGGGATTCCGATGTAAGACTCCATCGGATTCCGATGTAAGACTCCATGGGATTCCGATGTAAGACTCCATAGGATTCCGATGTAAGACTCCATAGGATTCCGATGTAAGACTCCATAGGATTCCGATGTAAGACTCCATAGGATTCCGATGTAAGACTCCATGGGATTCCGATGTAAGACTCCATAGGATTCCGATGTAAGACTCCATAGGATTCCGATGTAAGACTCCATAGGATTCCAATGTAAGACTCCATAGGATTCCGATGTAAGACTCCATAGGATTCCAATGTAAGACTCCATAGGATTCCGATGTAAGACTCCATAGGATTCCGATGTAAGACTCCATAGGATTCCGATGTAAGACTCCATGGGATTCCGATGTAAGACTCCATAGGATTCCAATGTAAGACTCCATGGGATTCCGATGTAAGACTCCATGGGATTCCGATGTAAGACTCCATAGGATTCCGATGTAAGACTCCATAGGATTCCGATGTAAGACTCCATAGGATTCCGATGTAAGACTCCATAGGATTCCGATGTAAGACTCCATAGGATTCCGATGTAAGACTCCATGGGATTCCGATGTAAGACTCCATAGGATTCCAATGTAAGACTCCATAGGATTCCAATGTAAGACTCCATGGGATTCCGATGTAAGACTCCATAGGATTCCGATGTAAGACTCCATAGGATTCCAATGTAAGACTCCATGGGATTCCGATGTAAGACTCCATAGGATTCCGATGTAAGACTCCATGGGATTCCAATGTAAGACTCCATAGGATTCCGATGTAAGACTCCATAGGATTCCGATGTAAGACTCCATAGGATTCCGATGTAAGACTCCATAGAAATAATACATAATGAAAATATTATGTTGAAACTGTAGAAATGAGATTGCATGATAAAAAAATAAAGTGTTTGTGATTCTCTTTCCTGTTATACAGTATATTAAAACAAGCATTATTTTTTTTAATTCATATTTGAAATAACAATTTGTTCCAAACTGACAATAAAAATACTGGTCTAGTCTTCAACATAGAAGTAAAAAAATCACACACATAAAAATGGACGGAAAACTTCAACTTCCATTGTGTTTTTAACATGAGCTTTAAATGTAGACTGAGCTTCATATAAACTCTATGTACTGAACGTTCGTCTTTGTTATAGATGACCATACTATATTCTATCTTCAGTGGAGAATAACATTCCAGTGAAGTCTTATACTCATTTTTTTATTTTAACACAGACGTCCAAGCATCAAGCTTTCTTCTCGTCCTCCTACAGCAAACAGTCTTCCACCCATTGTTGTATCTACTGCATGAACAGCCCCTTTCATTTTGACTTCACCAATCATCTGTTAAAATAAAAATAAGGAAATTAAAAAAAACAAAAACAAAACAAAACAAATAAAAAAATGTAGACAGATTTTTTGAAGAAAACAAGATATGATTATAATCTAATGATTATGAAGTCTCCCAAACCAGCCACTGACAACAGGTTTAAAAAATAAATCAAAAGCTACCTTTGAAATCGAACAACGTTGAATTTTTGCGGTATTGTGGTGGGCATTTTGAAAATGGTAACTGGTAGAAATTTTTCGATGTTAAGAATCAATTCAGGACATTATAATCTACCTACATATGAAATTTCGTTGAAATCGAACAATGTTGAATTTGTGTGGTATTGTGGTGGGCATTTTGAAAATGGCGACCGCTAGAAATTGTTCGATGTCAGGAATCAATTCGGGACATCATAATCTACCCACATATGAAATTTCGTTGAAATCGGACAATGTTGAATTTGTGCCGTATTGTGGTGGCCATTTTGAAAATGGCGACCGGCAGAAATTTTTCGATCTCAGGAATCAATTCGGGACATCATAATCTACCCACATATGAAATGTTGTTAAAATCGGACAATGTTGAATTCGTGCAGTATTGTGGTGGCCATTTTAAAAATGGCGACCGGTAGAAATTTTTCAATGTCAGGAATCAATTCGGGACATCATTATCTACCCACATATCAAATTTTGATGACACCGGACAATATTGAATTTTTGCGGTATTGTGGCAGCCATTTTGAAAATGGTGACCGGTAGAAATTTTTCAATGTCGGGACATCATTATCTACCCACATATCAAATTTGGATGACATCGGACAATGTTGAATTTTTACCGCCCATTTTTTATGCCGTGTTTTGGTAGCCATTTTGAATATGGCAGACATCTTGAAAATTTTGAAAACACAGAATTGCTCCTCTAATGGTGACCTATCACTATGTCAAATTTTATGTCTCTATCATTATCCATTTAGAAGTTATCAACATTAATGTACAAAATTTCAGGTTTCCCATAGGATTCTATAGTAACCCCCACCCCCTTTGAACCCCTAAAAATATGGCTTTGACCCCCTTTACCACAAATCTGAAAACTTTAGGATCAACTAGAAACATATATCTATAACTCCACCAAGTTTCATGAAATTCTGTCCAGTAGTTTCTGAGATCTGCCACAGACAAGTTCATGTGCCAAAGAAAGAAAGGAGAAAGAGAATAAGAATAAGAATAATAATAATAATAATAAGAAACGGAGCAAAAACAATAAGTCTCCTTGTTTGGGAGACTTAATTAAGATATCTCCCTCCAACAAATGAGATCCATTTGATAAGGGAAATAACAAAAATACCTCCAATTGAGTATAAGGGACAAAGGGATATATCTCCCTTTAACATAAACTTCTTTTTGTTGCATTTTTCAAAATATGGTAAAGGGAGATAGGTCATTAATGTTTCCTATTAGTTTAGTAAGGCTTACCTCCCCTGTCACTTTATTCACTGCCTGTATACTATTAGTACCACTACCTCCAGCAATGACCACATCATTATCACAATATTGAGCACAGTACAAATAGGCACCATCGTGACCACTGTAGTTAAATGGTATATCTTTTATCACTTTTCCTGTGGTCCAGTCCCATTCTTGAAGAGCTTTAGTGCCAACCCATGAACCAGTTAAAATAGTCCAATCCTATATCAAAAACACAATTTTTAGATTAAATGTCATTTCCCCTTATCCCCTCTTCTTCTATTCAGCTTAAATCCACATAATTTCAATTCTGTTTTATTACGAGAGGACATATATCATTTCTGTTAAACATTAACTACAAAATCATTAAGTGTGATGAAATATCATATAACTTTGATGCAGACTGTTTCTTGCATGTGCTGAAATGATGGCATAGATTATGCATCAGTGTAATAAGACAACTGTCTTTGTTAGGTAGTGTCTACTGTATAAATGATCTCGATGGTGTAAAGGTTAGCGTGATTGCCTTGAGTTCTATAGATCGTGGGGTTGATAATCAGTCAGTTAAACCAAAGATTATATAATGGAGTATGCCTTTTTTCCACTAAGCATGCATCATTAAGGAGTAAGAACAAAGGCTTTGAGTCAGGATAATTTGGTAGTTTGAAGTGAAATGTCTACTTGTGGATTGTTATTTTATTGAGCAATCTAGTTCAGTGTATTGGTCTTGAACAAATCAGGCATTGTCATCATCTCACAACAAATGTAATTTGTTCTCACCATAATATAGTTAAAAGATTGTTTGTTTAATGCAATCATCAGTTACTCACTATTGCATAAACGATATCATTGTTTAATGTTTCTTATTGTTAATATGTGTTCAATAAGTTGAGGTGTTTGTTCGCTTTGTTGACACTGGTGAAATTGTTGACCATCACTGTTTTAACTTTCTTTTCATAAACAATCTTGTCGCTGTGACATTTTGATGTTTATTTGAAATTTCTACATTTTTCCTTTGATCTCACAGAGAATTATAGCCAGTATCAACAATCTGACTCACAGAGAATTATAGCCAGTATCAACAATCTGACTCACAGAGAATTATAGACCAGGGGTTAAAAAATCTTGGACCACCTCACTAGCCCAGGGCTAGCATACTCCCAAATATTACTAGCCCGAATCTATGAACCACTAGTCCTGGTCAATACCGTGATTTCATGAATCCGACTTGCAGACTTGAACCCTTGTACAACATGTACAATGTATATTAGTTTAACTAACTTTCTTTTCAGATCTGGTATTGCGTTTTATTTTCACTTATTTTCCACAGTTCAGGTCACTGTAAGACCAAAAAAAAAATATGTGTGTTTATGGTCACATGTCAAAAAAATCTAGGGTCGGTCGACAATAAATCATTTTTTTTTACTAACAGCAAAACCGGAAATAGTCATTCCCGATTCCGAAATCCGATATTTCATTTTCGAAATTTCCGATAAGCCGTCATTTGTTGAAGCTGTTTTATGACGAGAATACGCAGTTTTTCTACCTTCTTTGCTCTCAATTTCGACAAAAAGCTAGCGGTTGAATAAATAAAACATTGCTGCTGATTAAACAACATATAACATATATGAATATAAGTAGATACGTGAATATTGACAAGTTTGTCAATATTCGATATATATTTTTACTAGCGTGTCGGGCATAGAGTTGATTATTTCAGCTAGCCCGAATGTGGAAATTACTAGCCTCGGACGTCGGGCTAGGGTATTTTTTAACCCCTGTAGACAGTATCAACAATCTGACTCACAGAGAATTATAGACAGTATCAACAATCTGACTCACAGAGAATTATAGCCAGTATCAACAATCTGACTCACAGAGAATTACTAGTGGAAATTATAAATATTTGATATTTGATTAATTAATTTTAAAAGCGTAAATTAATCGATTCACTTTTCTCAAAATATTAATTAAATGATCACCAAAAGAAGAAAACGGAAGTTCAACACTACTTTTTTTCAAAAAATTAGCATCATATCGTTTGTATCGTAAGCGGCCTCCACGTATCGTGAACCGAACCGTCCCCAAAATAATCGTGATATGGTGAATCGTTTCCCCCTTAGGTCTTGATGTACATTATCACGATCATCACAGCTTATACTATCAGACTCACTGCTATACTAGTGATAATGTCTGTCTCAACCATTATAACTGCCGTTATTCTATATCTGTTGTTATCTGACTTTCTAGATATTGCATCTGACAACTTGTATCATTCAGGGCTTGTAGTAACTTAACTTTGTACACGTTTATAACAAACAATTAATAACATCATGTTAAAAATATTTATAATTAGCATCAAATATCAGGGTACATCCAGAATGTATTGTATGAAATCAAGTGAGTTTTGTCAAAATGTCAAAAAAACTTCATTTCAATTGAGTAGATGATAGTATATAATATATATGGATGAAAAGCCAGATATTATTTTTGATACACTGCAAATTTTTTACCACAAAATTTCAAAGCATGAATATCGGTCTTAAAATCATAAAAATTACAGAGAAACAATTGATCTTTAAAGCTAAATCTTTCAATACAGCTAAAATTTGGAGCTTCTGACAAATTATTTCTTAGTTAATAGCTTTTATAATTCGCTTAGGGGCAGAAAAAAATTAATCCATTTCTAAAACAAAATCTTAGACAATATTCCTTTAATATTCAATGATCAGGTGCTATTTCATTCATATCAATCAACTTGAAACTAATTTTTAATAATCAAAGACTAATGAAAAGATTTAAAAAAACGGCTAAAAACTTTTTTTGTTTTTGAAAATCAATTTTGTTAGATGAGCATTTGTTTAACATGTTTAGCGTTTATTTATATATATCAAAAACAATAAAATCTTCAGCATACATCCCTCTCTCACCTGTTTTACCTATAAAAAAATACCCTTTGATTTAAAAACAAAATTATCATGGTTAATAATAGCAAAAGTATAGCTATGAGAATGTTCGTTAGCTGATGAAAATTTAGTTCTTCTAAAAAGATCATGTTTAAATTCTATATATCCTGGCATCAGTTTATTGAGAGAAAAATAACTAATTAAATCATAGGAACAAATTTCATCAAAATTAATCTTAAAAAAAAAACATGAGAAAAACAAGGGCAACGCAAAGCGTGGCGTATCCCCTCGTCTAAAAATTAGACCATGTGACCTTGACCTTTGACCTTGAAAATCAATAGGGTTCCAGATTCTCTTAAGGACTAAATATGTACCAAGTTTGGTCAAAATCCATTGAAGGATGTTGATCCTAGAGTGTTCACAAGGATTGTGACGGACGGACGGACGGTAGCGTTACTATATCCACTCGCAACTTCGTTGGCGAGGGGATAATTAAAATATAAAATGTACATATTATAGAAAACTGCTTACGACCATATGAGTTGGCTTACCTAATATCGATTTATAACAGTCGTAAAATTTGTTAGACTCATTTTTGTAAAAAAAAAATTGTGAAACCCTTGGTCCTTTCAAAAATCACTTGCCCATATATACAGACAGAACATTTCCATCTTTAACAAATGATGACCTGATTACCCATTGAAACAATTTAATCCACATTGGAAGGGCGTGAGGTGGGATTTTTCTGTATTCCATTGTTTGTATTTGTATCTTGATGGTTTCTTTTAAAGAGAAAATAGAATCAGACTATATAACTCTATAACCAGTTATACTAACATGTAAATCTATACTGTCACCACATATATGAGGTCCGTGGATTGTTCTCTGGACACCATTTTGTGTAGTATGGTCCCATATCTGTAAATAAAAATAAAATCTGACTTAAGACTATAAATTACCAAATCAAACTATGTACAATGCAAAGATATTTAAGGGAGATAACTTCCATGGCAAATGAGAAGGGGAAGTAACAATAGACAGTAACAGGAATATTTAAATCTGCAGATGTTCAGTGGTTCTCAAAACAACCAATTGAAACATCACATATTTCTCTGAAAACTATCTAATTAAGAAAGATTCTTTCTACACGTGAAAAGGAAAGATACGGTAGCAGCAAAATGTAGTGGGGAATTTTACATCTTTATGTAGTTTAGCAATCACCAGTCACAAAAATGCCATCTTTCATGGAAATATTTATTAGATCAATTAATTGATTGAATTTTTGTTGTTTAACTTCTAGAAGTAAATATTTCATGCATAATCAGACGAGAATAATTAGTAAGCTCTATGAGACGTGACATTAACACCAACAGCAACAGGAATTGACATCAGTAATCTAACTTAATATATGTACCTTTAAGTGGTTCTCCCATCCCCCTGTAACAAATATGTTATCTTTCTCAGGATGATATTTAAGGGAGAATACTCTCATGGCACATGCAGCAATTTCTGAAGGGTTCTGTGTGTTATCATACCCTCCATACATTCTATCAAGCTGAAATAGAAACCAAGTTATTATTAATATCATTAATAAATACCAAACCTTTAAACAAAAATGTCAAAACAAGAGTCAGGAAGAAGTCAGTTAGTATATTGGGGTATGGTGTTTAACACCACTTTTAATAATATTTCAGTTATATCATGGGGGTCAGTTTTATTGGTGGAGGAAACCAGTGCCCAGAGAAACCGCCGACCAGTCGCAAGTTACTGACAAACTTTATCACATAATGTTGTATCAAGTACACCTCGGCTGAGTGGGATTCAAACTCACAACGTTAGTGCTAATAGGCACAGATTGCATAGGTAGTACATGTAGTAAATTCAACTTCCATATGATCATGATCACAACCACGGCTGTCCCTGTTAGTATATTGGTATAATAAGCAAATTTAGAAATTTGCTTTAAAAAGGGAACTGAAAAAATGAAAGCCAAGTTTAAATTTACACAAAAGAAGATTTTCTCAATTTTTGACATACAGGTACAAAGTGTCAAAAATGAAATGGTAAAATTAAGATTTTTAGTACTGGTGACCATCTTGGATGGATGGCAGTCTTGGTATATACATCAAAGCTTGGTCAAAAGAGAAAGATTGATTAGCTAGAACCACTCAAGTATTGACTTAGTGGTTGGTTTCATTGTAGGAACATGAAGAGATTCCAGAGAATGTACAAAGAATGTTGAAACATCATTAGACAACTGCCAGGTAAGTTAAACAAAAATGTTATCACACTATCTCCCATATTATTTTTTTTAACTTAACATTAGAACAATGGGGGAGAAATACTTTTTAAAACCAATATTTGATTTGTTTGTTTATTTTTTCTTCAATTATTCTATCAACAAAAAATAAAACTATTTGTGCATGTTAATATACTGTATACAAGATATCTTTATATGTTCAGTAATTAAAAAAAAATTAAAAGTTGAGAAGAACATGGAACAAACTGGATGAGATTGACAATAAATTACAACTATTTTTTTCGTTGAGCATTAAAACAATTAAAAAATGTTGTATATCATTTCTCATTACAAACATTGATATTGAGTCCTGTGTTTGTAGATTTTTACATCATGGCTTCATCTGGTTTTATTATTGGTCTTGTTTCCATCAAGTATTCGTAATAATCATAACCAAAGAAGAAAGGATGTCGACAATATGTAAAATTTAAAATCATATTCTAAAATAAATATTTAACTGAAATAGCCTAAAATAGTATTTGAATACATATACATTAATTACATGAATGAGGTCCTCGTTGGTATGTTTTAAATCACATTTAAAAACAAATTGATTGTTCATTTGATTAGCAAATACAAAATATACACAGTGAAACCGGTCTAATCCAAACCTCTTTGAGACCAACTTTTGTGTTCAGAATAGACAGGTGTTAGGTTTATACAAGTTAAATTAACAAAGAGGGACTTTCTTTAAAGTTAAGTTTATACACGATTCCTGTTTATTAAGGGTTCATTTTAAACAGGATTCACTACATACTAACATTAATTAATTGATGATTTATGTTGTTCAATCCCAACTTAAGAAATATTTGAGCCACAACATGTATTATTGTTATTTGTCAAAATATGAGTAAACTAATAAACATTTAAATACTACTTTACTTCGTCTATATGTTTCAATTGAACTTCTTGGAGCGATAGAGTTCATCATAGTTTTAATCCAATGTAAACAACATAAATAAATTAAAATGTAAATACATAGGATTAAATCACCCTGCACTATCAAAATCATCAACATATTTTTCTGTGAATCAAAATGACATTTAATATTAATGACAAAATCTATTTTTATCTTGGGGTATTTAACAATGTTAATTTGCTAATCATCTGAAGGTCACAACTTTATTGTAATTTATTTGTAAACAAGTAAACATTAGATTTAAATTCTACCAACAGTAACTTACTTATATACAGAGCAATAATTTACTGTAGTTTAATTTTTAAAAATTGGTTAAAAAAGACAGAGGAATAAATGTTGTACTTTCAAGGGTAAAATTGTTGCCCTAATTTTCAAATAATTATTTTTAGACCAAAAGTTACTTTGAATATTTCTATGTAAGAACAATTTACTCAAAAATCTCTATAACCTTTTATATTTTGTGTTTGTCTTTAGAAAAATAAGTAAGCAATTATAACATATTGACAAGAAGGCATATATAAGGTTGTTTAAAGAAGTAAATCTTCAGATTTAAAATGTCAGTTAACAAAAACATTTGAAATTGAAGCTACATAATTACTTAGTAACTAAGAAAGAATTTGATTACAATACATAATTTGAATACATAAAATACCACCTAGTTTGTAAATGTGCCTCCAGCAAGGAAACACAAGATCTTGGGTTTCATAAATTTAAATGTTTTGAATCTCGAATTTCACAACTTATGTGATCCACAAAAAAAATTTTAAAATAAAAAAGAAGAAATGTACAAGACTTAAACATGCCACCTAACCCCTTTCAACCTTTCAATATAATATCTTGTAGAAACCACCTGCAAATCAAATGGCAAGTAGAAACACACATATGTATTGTGAAAATGAAAATATATACAATGATACAAAAAATGTTACTTCGTTTAGTGCATCAATGTTCCATACCCTAAAAGACTAAAATAAAGTAATACAGTTCACTAACATTGTAATGAGAGCTATGGTGTTTAACGCCACTTTCAGCAATATTTAAGTTATAATGCGTTTTATTAGTGGAGGAAACTGGAGTTCCAGAAGAAAACCACCGACCAGCCACTAGTCACTGACAAACTTTATCACATAATGTTGTATCAAGTACACTTTCTTATAGTTGCCTGTGTCTTTGGATTGTCCATTCTTGATTGCCCCTTTAGTTTTCTCTAATGTTTATTGTTGTTTTTCAGTAATGATTTTTATAAGATGGACAAACTTACTTCAAACGTCTTTGTGTCATAGATTCTAACATTCAGATCTTTTCCAGCAGTAGCAAAGTTAAAACCATCATAATCAAAATCTATACAGTTGATTTCATTGCCTTTCTCTGAAATAATATTCAAACAGGTATTATCATGTGTAGTTTGTAAACCTTTAGATAATATTTTAGATAGTTTTGAAATTTTTATTATTTTCATTATTTCTACTATACAGTGGGAGTAATTTCTTTGTGTTATTAAAGTTCTGTAAAAGTTATGTTCCTTTTGGGCAGGTATTGCTATATACAGACAGTGAACACTTCCATTTTCTCCTTTATATTTCATATTTAAAAATAAAAAATTTCAAAAATTATCCTGAAGTCTGTTAATTCTTGTCCGATTTTCATAAGGTATATGGGCATGAATTCACTCATGGAGTTTTTGGTGTCAATGCTGAAAATTTATGAAAATAAACCCTCAAATGCTTTCTACTCCATAGAAAGTGGTTTCTAACAAATAACTTCATCATAAATATTAATTTCTACAAGTATTTTGTGTCCTATGTTATGTTCTGCAGTTACCCATTGTTTGAGGCTGAAGTGACGAATTTATTCACGGAAAACGTGACATTTTTCACCCTGTACATTTTGTGTGCTCAGTTTAAACGATTTTGTAAGAGGAGGCAGGCTCCGTAATCGTTAACAGGTTCAGAAATGGTTGTTGTGTGAAGGGAAATTTTCTGACAGTGATATCTCGTTTGAACTTTGAAAGAAGGTTGTTTGAAAAATTAGTTTTAATTACCATGAAGGGAGAGAGGTCTTTAAAAGAAAACTACCTTTGTGTCAATGTTACATGCACTAAAATTGCATTTTTTGTAATGGACAAGTATATAGACCTTTGACCTTCCTCCGTATTTAGACAAAATATTAAGACAATATCTCTACTTCTAATTTTTTTCACATCTTGTCACACTGTGTTACTTTAGTGAATTCATGCCCATGATATAGAAGCTATACTTGTACATATTGTAAATACAATTAATTTCGTAGTTGGATTGTGATTTGTGTTAACACTCAAATTTATGGTAATATTACTGTAGTTATTGATTCTCATACTAAATTTGTACTTCATGGGCAACTGAATTTTATGGTATCCATGACAACTATGAAAACTGACATCCAACGATTACTAATAAATTGACAGTATACAGTACAGTCTGAGACATAGTGCGATAAATCACTGTGATAGACGTATCACTCATCTTGGTGACATGGATATATCTTTTGTTTTATTGAATATACCTTCAAAATTTCTTTTACATTTAGAATGTTACTTGCTATCTATCACCCAAAAGGCATATCAAAATAAGTAAATAGATTAAACAGATCAAAGATATATATCAGTATCACTAAAATGAGTGATATGTCTATCACAGTGATTTATTACGCTATGTCTCTGAATCGTGTAACTATCAGTAGTACCTGAAAGTTTCTCTGCAATATCCCCTGTTTCTGTATTACATAAGAAAACGTTTCCTTCAGATGTGCCTGCAAGTAACACATGATGTTCTTTCGGATGAAAACGCATACACATAATCTGATATCCACCATACCTTGTTTTCCTCAACTCTTTTAACATTTCTCCTGTTGTAGAATTGTATAACTGAAACAATGAATGAATACATTAACCATGGATGACAATTTGTCCGTCTTATTTTAGCACCTAGCTGGATAGTGAGGAGCGTTCACGTTACACAATGAATCAAATTCAAAATGTGAAATCCAACCAGCTAAAAATCCCACACAATTCCAAAACAAAAATATTTAGGTAATTATGGATAGTGAAAGAAACAGTACTAGTTCTATCTATCAAGGAATCTTTTAAATATATCCATCTTCCAGTGCTATTTGAATACACAACCTAAAACATATTTTTTTAATTAAATTTAAAGACAATTTTCTTTGAGAAAATTTATTTGATGGTGCTTAATGCCACTTTCAACAATATTTCAGTTATATTGTGGCGGTCAGTTTTTATTAGTGGAGGAAACCGCAGGACCCGGAGAAAACCACTGACCTGTCGCATGTCACTGATAAACTTTATCACATAATGTTGTACACCTTGCCCTGATCGTGATTCGAACTCACAACATCAGTGGTGATAGGCACTGATTGCATAGGTAGTTGTAAATCCAACTACCATACGATCACAGTCATGACAATCCCCCCTAAAGTTATGGAATCTCATTTAACAACAATACACTAGATCCAGGTCTGGAGGTCTTCACTAGAATAACAAATTTATATACCCTAATAGCACCATTGCCATAACCAACAGCTAATGAATCACCATCATAGGAATACTGTAATGCCCAGATACCTCCTAGTTCAGAGTCAAATGGTACCTCCTTGATAACTTCTACTTTAGTAAACTTATCAGGCCATGCTTTACCTGTAACGAGAGTACAATATAATTAATAAACAGCTGCGCCAAGAGCGCATGATACACCCATCGCCAACATTCATACAATATTTGTAAAGACTTTCTTTCCCATAACTCTTGAATGAAAAATTTTAATTTCACCAACAGCTGCACCTTAAACATGAATTGGAACATTTATACAATATTTATACAATTGAAAACAACATTTTTTGAGAAATCAGTAAACACTATCAATTCCAATAACAGTACGAAGTTTGAAGTGAATTGGTGAAGGGGTTCTCAATTCACAGCGCGACATACGAAAAATCGCCTACAATTTGATGAATAAAAGTCCCATAACTCTGGAATGAAAAATCGAAATTTCACCCAAAATTATACAGACTGTAAGACTATCAATTCCAATAACTGTGCGAAGTTTGAAGTGAATTGGCCAAGGAGTTCTCAATTTACAGTGCGACATATGAAAAATCGCCTACAATTTGATGAATAAAGTCCCATAACTCTGGAATGAAAAATCGAAATGTCACCAAAAATTATACAGACTGTAAGACTATCAATGCCAATAACTGTGCGAAGTTTGAAGTGAATTGGCCAAGGAGTTCTCAATTTACTGCACGACATACGAAAAATCGCCTACAATTTGATGAATAAAGTCCCATAACTCTGGAATGAAAAATTGAAATTTCACCAAAAAGTATAAAGTAAGACTATCAATTCCAATAACTCTGTGAAATTTGAAATGAATTGGCCAAGGGGTTCTTAAGTTAGAGCGCGACATGTGAAACGGATGGACGGACAGTCGGACATTGGTATACCATAATACGTCCCGTCTTAAAGACGGGAGTATACAAATTGTGCTTAACAGTGAAGAAGGGAGATAACTTGTTTCCATGGGATGGTTTCAATGGAAGGAATCCTTCATCATATTTATATACAGTGAAACCTGTCTAAAGTGAACCTGCTTGGGACCAACTTTTGTGTTCGCAATAGACAGGTGTTCAGTTTATCCAGGTTAACTTCACAAAGATTTCCTACATTGAGATTTTATTTAAAGTTTGGTTTATACAGGATTCTGTTTTATTCAGGGTTCATTTAGACAGATTTGACTGTAAATACTTATTATCAACACCATGTTTTCAGATTATATGTCAAGATTTTTTGATTTTTTTAAACCTACCATTTTATTATTATTATAAGCTCAGGGTTATACAAAATGTAGGTTTTTAAAGCTACTTTTTTATTATTATTATAAGCTCAGGGTTATACAAAATGTAGGTTTTTAAACCTACCATTTTATTATTATTATAAGCTCAGGGTTATTCAAAATGTAGGCTTTTAAACCTACCATTTTATTATTATTATAGGCTCAGGGTTATACAAAATGTAGGTTTTTAAACCTACCATTTTATTATTATTATAAGCTCAGGGTTATTCAAAATGTAGGCTTTTAAACCTACCATTTTATTATTATTATAGGCTCAGGGTTATACAAAATGTAGGTTTTTAAACCTACCATTTTATTATTATTATAAGCTCAGGGTTATTCAAAATGTAGGCTTTTAAACCTACCATTTTATTATTATTATAGGCTCAGGGTTATACAAAATGTAGGTTTTTAAACCTACCATTTTATTATTATTATAAGCTCAGGGTTATACAAAATGTAGGCTTTTAAACCTACCATTTTATTATTATTATAGGCTCAGGGTTATACAAATGTAGGCTTTTAAACCTACCATTTTATTATTATTATTATAGGCTCAGGGTTATACAAAATGTAGGTTTTTAAACCTACCATTTTATTATTATTATAAGCTCAGGGTTATACAAAATGTAGGTTTTTAAACCTACCATTTTATTATTATTATAGGCTCAGGGTTATACAAAATGTAGGTTTTTAAACCTACCATTTTATTATTATTATAAGCTCAGGGTTATACAAAATGTAGGCTTTTAAACCTACCATTTTATTATTATTATAGGCTCAGGGTTATACAAATGTAGGCTTTTAAACCTACCATTTTATTATTATTATTATAGGCTCAGGGTTATACAAAATGTAGGTTTTTAAACCTACCATTTTATTATTATTATAAGCTCAGGGTTATACAAAATGTAGGTTTTTAAACCTACCATTTTATTATTATTATAGGCTCAGGGTTATACAAAATGTAGGCTTTTAAACCTACCATTTTATTATTATTATAGGCTCAGGGTTATACAAAATGTAGGTTTTTAAACCTACCATTTTATTATTATTATAAGCTCAGGGTTATACAAAATGTAGGTTTTTAAACCTACCATTTTATTATCATTATAGGCTCAGGGTTATACAAAATGTAGGCTTTTAAACCTACCATTTTATTATTATTATTATAGGCTCAGGGTTATACAAAATGTAGGTTTTTAAACCTACCATTTTATTATTATTATAGGCTCAGGGTTATACAAAATGTAGGCTTTTAAACCTACCATTTTATTATTATTATAAGCTCAGGGTTATACAAAATGTAGGTTTTTAAACCTACCATTTTATTATTATTATAAGCTCAGGGTTATACAAAATGTAGGCTTTTAAACCTACCATTTTATTATTATTATAAGCTCAGGGTTATACAAAATGTAGGTTTTTAAACCTACCATTTTATTATTATTATAAGCTCAGGGTTATACAAAATGTAGGTTTTTAAACCTACCATTTTATTATTATTATAAGCTCAGGGTTATACAAAATGTAGGTTTTTAAACCTACCATTTTATTATTATTATAAGCTCAGGGTTATACAAAATGTAGGCTTTTAAACCTACCATTTTATTATTATTATAAGCTCAGGGTTATACAAAATGTAGGCTTTTAAACCTACCATTTTATTATTATTATAAGCTCAGGGTTATACAAAATGTAGGTTTTTAAACCTACTTTTAGTTATATCTTAGTGATCTGTTTTATTGGTGGAGGAAACAAGAGTACACAGAGAAAACCACTAAAGTAAAGTGATGATCATGATACAGAAACAAACACAACAGTACAAGTACAAATGTATAAACATAAAATAAAAACAAAAGAAGATAAGACTTGTAGACAACATGAACTCTCTCACCAAAAGACTTCCTAATAATAAAGTGAAATTGCAATCTCTATGTAGTTAACAGTCTGCCTTTAGCCACTAGCCCTATGCCCGAAACTAGTAAAATTTTGTTCGGGCTATTGAAATTTTACTGAAATTTATATAAACAAATAGATGAAAACCTCAAAATTAGCTATTCGGGCTAGTAGCTGAAAAAGATTTTTGGCACAGACTGAGTTAATAATAAGTCAATTATTTACCTCAGATAACTTTTATTATTATACCTCACTAACTTCTCATTGGCTTAAATTAAATCACATGACCTGAAACAATTTTAATGTTTTGTGAAAATTAACCCAAATGGGAAACAACCCATTGCATGCCTCAAAAGGGAAACAACTCTTTAAAAAATTTCATAAAATTTCAAAATTCTAAAATCAATGAAAAAATAATAATAATTAAATTTCAAAATTTCAAAAATTTCAAAATTTGCAGAAGAAATCAAAATTTCAAATTTTTTCAATATTTCAAAATTTCACATTTTGTTTAAATAAATGTATTTATTTAAATGCCCAATCCTTGGTCTGTTGTTCGGTATAATAAAACAGTTATTGCCTTCAATGGATTGTAAACATCAGAATTGTTAACCCTCAAGGGGTTGTTTCCCTCGGGAAAACAACCCCCTTCAGGTTAACAATTCTGGATGTTTACATCCATTGAAGGCAATAATTGTTTAATGTCACATTATAAACAAATATCTTTGGTGCATTTGACTTCAACAAAACAAGCTAGATGTCACTGTATATGAAGGTGTAATTAGTGTTTAATGCTGTTTTCAAGGATATTTCAGTTATGGGTGATTTTCAAAAAAATGAAGACTTTTCATTTTCAGAGAATAATTTGAATATTAAATGATATGAAAGAAAGGTAAATATCTTAAAACAAGCACAATGGTAACAGTTATCTTCATGCAAAGTGTCATGGAGATTGTTCTTCCGGTTAAAAAGTTATCCTCTAAAAACTGGTCAAATTTGTCAGGAGTGTGACGTTTTAGCGTGACAAACTTTAAATTGTCTTAACTTACCTTGATGATAAAAAAAATAAAATAAAGAATATATTAAAGAAAGATGGTATTCTATAATTTCGTACCATTTTACTTCAAATATCTATGATTATGCGACAAAAAATTATTCTATTTTTTAAATTAGTGTACGTGAATAAATTTATCTTGGAAAATTGTACAAATGTCAAATTAAACCTTAATAGTTTTTCATTGTTGAGACTAATTAGTTCAGAAAAGTCAAAATATGTTGTAAAAAAACATTAGTTATAATAACTTAGTAGTATTAGACTGGATGAATATGATAGTTGTAAAATTGGGCTTGCATAAGGAGAGACACAAAAAATGTCATGAGTGTGACATTTGATCTTAGTTGTATAGTACTATGTTGTATGCTTTAATAGTTCACAATTTTCATTATTTTCCTAAAGCTCCAGACCCAATCAAAAAAAAAAGTTGGAAATAGCTTTGATATATAACATATCATAGCTAGGAAATCAAAATAACTAATGTCAGGAGTGTGACACTTTTAATGGGCATATCTTTTAAATAAAAAAATAAATAAACAATGCTTCTACAAACTTCCACAATGTTTTCAATTTAATCATATATAAACAATAAGTAATAATTGTAGTATTTTTGTATATTGCAGGACACCTTTCTCATAATAAGTGATGATAAAGGGTTATATTTTCTTAAAACATGTCAAAATATGGATTTTTTTCTAAATGAAAAATACTTACTTTAATATATCTTGCCTTTCATAAAACATTTTCATTCTTTTGATATAGCATTTTTGAAAATTTATCAATAATTTTTCATTCAACAGTAATATGTCACACTCCTGACATAAAAACATTAAATGTCGATTACAATTGCAGAAGGAAGTTTTTTTGCAGAGTAAATTATTGAGAAACATGGGGAAACTAATTTGAAAACCACTAAAAAGTAATTTTATACTAAGAAAAGATGATCTATTGCTAGTTTTAATAAATTTCAAATCCATTTTAACCATTTTTGATGAGATAAATTCCTAAAGGGCAAATAATTAGCACACTAATCATTAGAAAAAAAATTGAATCTTCTTTTAATATTTACTGTTAACTGTAAGAAATATAAGCTTTTGAAGAAATATAACTTTTAGTTTGGAAAGAATAAGTTGGTTATATTATTTTCAGCTCGACAGGTTTATTTTCGAGAGGGAGTCAGGAGTGTGGCAATTTTATTTAAGAAATAGATTATTTTGTAAGCATATAGCCTCCATAAAACTGCTTGTAATTTTTCTCGGGGAATTATTTAATTCTCAACAAGCACTATACTCTTGAAAAGATGTATAAATGGTTGAAAATTTAGTTGTCATTTTTTATAATTATGATTGTATTACTTAGAATATGATAAAATATGATTGAAATAACATCATAACAATGCAAAAATGAAATATATTCAAGGGAAACCTTTTTTCAGTCAAAATAGATTATGTACTACTACTTAAACTAGAGGCTCAGGTGAGCCTGTATCGCTCACCTGACATAAATAAGTCCTCTTAAGAATGTCTGCATGCTGAATACATCCAAGTTACTATTCAAATCCCATACTGCCATAGGGTTCTATGTTAAAACTATGTCTGCTCATGGCAGCCATCTTGGATGGAGGTCGTGGTCATCGGACAAAATTTTGAAAGTATACTACCCAATGACCATCCATGCCATGTTTGCTTTAAATTGGCTGATTGGTTTCAGAAGAGAAGACTTTTAAACAATTTTCCCATAGGGTCCTATGTTAAAACTATGTCTGCTGACGGCGGCCATTTTGAACCGAGATCAGGATCACTGAACACAATTTTGGAAGTTGACCACCTAAGGACCATCGATGACATGTTTGCTATATTGGCTTACTAGTTTCAGAGGAGAAGATTTTAAAACATTTTTTCCCATAGGGTCCAATGTTAAAACTACAGTATGTCTGCTGAAGGTGGCCATCTTGGATGGAGGTCAGGGTCACTGGACACAATTTTGAAAATTGACCACTTAAGGACCATCCATGCCATGTTTGCTTTAAATTGGCTTACTGGTTTCAGAGAAGAAGATTTCTAAATATATTTCCCATAGGGTCCTATGTTAAAACTATGTTCGCTGATGGTTGCCATCTTGGATGGAGGTCGGGGTCACAGGACATAATTTTGAAAGTTGACCACCTAAGGACCATTCATCCCATGTTTGCTTTAAACTGACTTACTGGTTTCAGAGGAGAAGACTTTTAAACATTTTTTCCATAGGGTCCTATGTTAAAATTAAGTCGAGTCATGGTGGCCATCTTGAATTTCCGATCAGCAAACGATTCACAAGTTTAGTACAGGACCACCCAATGATCATTCCTGCAAAGCCACAATTCAATTGGCTTAGTGGTTTCTAACAAGAAGATTTTTAAAATTTCAACCAATCAGAACACATTATAGGCCCTGGCAGCCATGTTGGATTTCCGATCAGCACCAAAAACAAAAATCTTGTATATGACCATCCAATGAACATTTCTGCCAAGTTTGATTCAAATCTGTTTTGTGGTTTCAGAAAAAAAGATGAAAATGTGAAATTCCCATAGGGTCCTATGTTAAACTAAGTCGAGTCATGGCGGCCATCTTGAATTTCCGATCGGCAAACGATTCACAAGTTTAGTACAGGACCACCCAATGATCATTCCTGCAAAGTCACAATTCAATTGGCTCAGTGGTTTCTAACAAGAAGATTTTTAAAATTTCGACCAATCAGAACACATTATGGGACCTGGCAGCCATGTTGGATTTCCGATCAGCACCAAAAACACAAATCTTGTATATGACCACCCAATGAACATTTCTGCCAAGTTCGGTTCAAATCTGTTTTGTGGTTTCAGAAAAAAAGATGAAAATGTGAAATTCCCATAGGGTCCAATGTTAAACTAAGTCGAGTCATGGTGGCCATCTTGAATTTCCGATCGGCAAACGATTCACAAGTTTAGTACAGGACCACCCAATGATCATTCCTGCAAAGTCACAATTCAATTGGCTTAGTGGTTTCTAACAAGTAGATTTTTAAAATTTCAACCAATCAGAACACATTATGGGCCCTGGCAGCCATGTTGGATTTCCGATCAGCACCAAAAAAAAAATCTTGTATATGACCATCCAATGAACATTTCTGCCAAGTTTGATTCAAATCTGTTTTGTGGTTTCAGAAAAAAAGATGAAAATGTGAAATTCCCATAGGGTCCTATGTTAAACTAAGTCGAGTCATGGCGGCCATCTTGAATTTCCGATCGGCAAACAATTCACAAGTTTAGTACAGGACCACCCAATGATCATTCCTGCAAAGTCACAATTCAATTGGCTCAGTGGTTTCTAACAAGAAGATTTTTAAAATTTCGACCAATCAGAACACATTATGGGACCTGGCAGCCATGTTGGATTTCCGATCAGTGCCAAAAACAAAAAACTTGTATATGACCATCCAATGAACATTTCTGCCAAGTTTGATTCAAATCTGTTTTGTGGTTTCAGAAAAAAAGATGAAAATGTGAAATTCCCATAGGGTCCTATGTTAAACTAAGTCGAGTCATGGCGGCCATCTTGAATTTCCGATCGGCAAACAATTCACAAGTTTAGTACAGGACCACCCAATGATCATTCCTGCAAAGTCACAATTCAATTGGCTCAGTGGTTTCTAACAAGAAGATTTTTAAAATTTCGACCAATCAGAACACATTATGGGACCTGGCAGCCATGTTGGATTTCCAATCAGTGCCAAAAACAAAAAACTTGTATATGACCATCCAATGAACATTTCTGCCAAGTTCGATTCAAATCTGTTTTGTGGTTTCAGAAAAAAAGATGAAAATGTGAAATTCCCATAGGTCCTATGTTAAACTAAGTCGAGTCATGGCGGCCATCTTGAATTTCCGATCGGCAAACGATTCACAATTTTAGTACAGGACCACCCAATGATCATTCCTGCAAAGTCACAATTCAATTGGCTTAGTGGTTTCTAACAAGAAGATTTTTAAAATTTCAACCAATCAGAACACATTATGGGCCCTGGCAGCCATGTTGGATTTCCGATCAGCACCAAAAACAAAAATCTTGTATATGACCATCCAATGAACATTTCTGCCAAGTTTGATTCAAATCTGTTTTGTGGTTTCAGAAAAAAAGATGAAAATGTGAAATTCCCATAGGGTCCTATGTTAAACTAAGTCGAGTCATGACGGCCATCTTGAATTTCCGATCGGCAAACGATTCACAATTTTAGTACAGGACCACCCAATGATCATTCCTGCAAAGTCACAATTCAATTGGCTTAGTGGTTTCTAACAAGAAGATTTTTAAAATTTCGACCAATGAGAACACATTATGGGCCCTGGCAGCCATGTTGGATTTCCGATCAGCACCAAAAACAAAAATCTTGTATATGACCATCCAATGAACATTTCTGCCAAGTTTGATTCAAATCTGTTTTGTGGTTTCAGAAAAAAAGATGAAAATGTGAAATTCCCATAGGGTCCTATGTTAAACTAAGTCGAGTCATGACGGCCATCTTGAATTTCCGATCGGCAAACGATTCACAATTTTAGTACAGGACCACCCAATGATCATTCCTGCAAAGTCACAATTCAATTGGCTTAGTGGTTTCTAACAAGAAGATTTTTAAAATTTCGACCAATCAGAACACATTATGGGCCCTGGCAGCCATGTTGGATTTCCGATCAGCACCAAAAACAAAAATCTTGTATATGACCATCCAATGAACATTTCTGCCAAGTTTGATTCAAATCTGTTTTGTGGTTTCAGAAAAAAAGATGAAAATGTGAAATTCCCATAGGGTCCTATGTTAAACTAAGTCGAGTCATGGCGGCCATCTTGAATTTCCGATCGGCAAACGATTCACAAGTTTAGTACAGGACCACCCAATGATCATTCCTGCAAAGTCACAATTCAATTGGCTCAGTGGTTTCTAACAAGAAGATTTTTAAAATTTCGACCAATCAGAACACATTATGGGACCTGGCAGCCATGTTGGATTTCCGATCAGTGCCAAAAACAAAAAACTTGTATATGACCATCCAATGAACATTTCTGCCAAGTTCGGTTCAAATCTGTTTTGTGGTTTCAGAAAAAAAGATGAAAATGTGAAATTCCCATAGGGTCCAATGTTAAACTAAGTCGAGTCATGGCGGCCATCTTGAATTTTCGATCGGCAAACGATTCACAATTTTAGTACAGAACCACCCAATGATCATTCCTGCAAAGTCACAATTCAATTGACTTAGTGGTTTCTGACAAGAAGATTTTTAAAATTTCAGCCAATGAGAACACATTATGGACCCTGGCAGCCATGTTGGATTTCAAATCAGCACCAAAAACACAAATCTGGTAGAGGATCATCCAGTGAACATTTCTGGCAAGTTTGGCTGATTTCTGTTCAGCGGTTTCAGAGAAGAAGATTTAAATGTGAAAAGCTAACGGACGGACGGACGACAGACACTTACCCATGACAAAAGCTCACATGACCTATGGCCAGGTGAGCTAAAAAGTTATTGTGACCAATAATGATTGCATTTAGCTTGATATTTGGTGTATTTATCTTTTAGAAAAATGTGTCAGGAGTGTGACAAAACTTCAAAAACTGGACAGTATTTTCATTTGGTTACCTCTAGTTTATACCACCAATGATCAACTTAACTTAACTTTTGTTATATTTATTAGGCATATATAAATAATTGATTTACAACTATTAAGCCACATTAGATTATATTTTTTATGCTCGTATGAAAACTTTAATTACCAGATTTTTTTAAATATACAGTAAAAATAGTGTTTCTTTGATATACTGAAACAGTTTTCTCATGATATATACAAAGTTTGGTACCAAAATGTGCCTTTTTCATATCATTATCAAATGGAAATACATTTAGGTCTTTTACCATACCCAAAAAAAAAATGATACCTCTGAGGAAGTAAGTCTGTATTTGTTATCATTTTAACACTTTGTTGCTAATAAAATTTGAAAATTTTTTTTTTGCCTTCATATATTGCACTGAGCAACTGAATCTGAAAAATATATCATATTGACATTATTTTACGACCAAAATTATGTCAATTTGTCCAATTTGAAATTTCACCCTCTATGTCACACAAAGTCTTCATTTTTTTGAAAATCACCCTTATACCTTCATTACCTCTTTAACAATTCAATTAACTTAGATCTTTAATTGCTCTCTCTCTCTATTTAATGATGTGTCACAAATAAAGATCTAATGCAATCCCTGTTTGATGTTCTCCATCGATAGGTTTACAACAAAAGCACACTATAGTTACTTATCAACGTTAATAAACACCAGCATTCTAAAGCTACAATGTATGTCACTAAAGATGCTTGCTACAATATATTTGACTGACATACATTCTAAAGCTATGTCACTAAAGATGCTTGCTACAATATATTTGACTGACATACATTCTAAAGCTATGTCACTAAAGATGCTTGCTACAATATATTTGACTGACATACATTCTAAAGCTATGTCACTAAAGATGCTTGCTACAATATATTTGACTGACATATACAAGTGCAAGTGGTGTATAGCATACATTTATTCAATCAAATGTCACATTCAGTTATATCTTGAAGATCAGTTTTATTGGTGAAGCAAAATGGACTTATTATAGAAAACAACTGCAAGCAAAGTACTAAAGTGCAAATACCTTCATGCATAATACATTGACATCTAGCTTGTTTGGTTGAAGTCAAATGCACCAAAGATATTTGTTTATAATGTGACATTAAAAGTTATCTGAGGTAAATAATTGACTTAGGGATTGCAATTTCACTTTATTATTAGGAAGTCTTTTGGTGAGAGAGTTCATGTTGTCTACAAGTCTTATCTTCTTTTGTTTTTATTTTATGTTTATACATTTGTACTTGTACTGTTGTGTTTGTTTCTGTATCATGATCATCACTTTACTTTAGTGGTTTTCTCTGTGTACTCTTGTTTCCTCCACCAATAAAACAGATCACTAAGATATAACTAAAAGTAGGTTTAAAAACCTACATTTTGTATAACCCTGAGCTTATAATAATAATAAAATGGTAGGTTTAAAAGCCTACATTTTGTATAACCCTGAGCTTATAATAATAATAAAATGGTAGGTTTAAAAGCCTACATTTTGTATAACCCTGAGCTTATAATAATAATAAAATGGTAGGTTTAAAAGCCTACATTTTGTATAACCCTGAGCTTATAATAATAATAAAATGGTAGGTTTAAAAACCTACATTTTGTATAACCCTGAGCTTATAATAATAATAAAATGGTAGGTTTAAAAGCCTACATTTTGTATAACCCTGAGCTTATAATAATAATAAAATGGTAGGTTTAAAAGCCTACATTTTGTATAACCCTGAGCTTATAATAATAATAAAATGGTAGGTTTAAAAGCCTACATTTTGTATAACCCTGAGCTTATAATAATAATAAAATGGTAGGTTTAAAAACCTACATTTTGTATAACCCTGAGCCTATAATAATAATAAAATGGTAGGTTTAAAAGCCTACATTTTGTATAACCCTGAGCTTATAATAATAATAAAATGGTAGGTTTAAAAACCTACATTTTGTATAACCCTGAGCTTATAATAATAATAAAATGGTAGGTTTAAAAGCCTACATCTGTATAACCCTGAGCTTATAATAATAATAAAATGGTAGGTTTAAAAACCTACATTTTGTATAACCCTGAGCTTATAATAATAATAAAATGGTAGGTTTAAAAACCTACATTTTGTATAACCCTGAGCTTATAATAATAATAAAATGGTAGGTTTAAAAACCTACATTTTGTATAACCCTGAGCTTATAATAATAATAAAATGGTAGGTTTAAAAGCCTACATTTTGTATAACCCTGAGCTTATAATAATAATAAAATGGTAGGTTTAAAAACCTACATTTTGTATAACCCTGAGCTTATAATAATAATAAAATGGTAGGTTTAAAAGCCTACATTTTGTATAACCCTGAGCCTATAATAATAATAAAATGGTAGGTTTAAAAACCTACATTTTGTATAACCCTGAGCCTATAATAATAATAATAAAATGGTAGGTTTAAAAGCCTACATTTTGTATAACCCTGAGCTTATAATAATAAAATGGTAGGTTTAAAAGCCTACATTTTGTATAACCCTGAGCCTATAATGATAATAAAATGGTAGGTTTAAAAGCCTACATTTTGTATAACCCTGAGCTTATAATAATAATAAAATGGTAGGTTTAAAAGCCTACATTTTGTATAACCCTGAGCTTATAATAATAATAAAATGGTAGGTTTAAAAGCCTACATTTTGTATAACCCTGAGCTTATAATAATAATAAAATGGTAGGTTTAAAAGCCTACATTTTGTATAACCCTGAGCTTATAATAATAATAAAATGGTAGGTTTAAAAACCTACATTTTGTATAACCCTGAGCTTATAATAATAATAAAATGGTAGGTTTAAAAACCTACATTTTGTATAACCCTGAGCTTATAATAATAATAAAATGGTAGGTTTAAAAACCTACATTTTGTATAACCCTGAGCTTATAATAATAATAAAATGGTAGGTTTAAAAGCCTACATTTTGTATAACCCTGAGCTTATAATAATAATAAAATGGTAGGTTTAAAAACCTACATTTTGTATAACCCTGAGCTTATAATAATAATAAAATGGTAGGTTTAAAAGCCTACATTTTGTATAACCCTGAGCCTATAATAATAATAAAATGGTAGGTTTAAAAACCTACATTTTGTATAACCCTGAGCCTATAATAATAATAATAAAATGGTAGGTTTAAAAGCCTACATTTTGTATAACCCTGAGCCTATAATGATAATAAAATGGTAGGTTTAAAAACCTACATTTTGTATAACCCTGAGCTTATAATAATAATAAAATGGTAGGTTTAAAAGCCTACATTTTGTATAACCCTGAGCTTATAATAATAATAAAATGGTAGGTTTAAAAGCCTACATTTTGTATAACCCTGAGCCTATAATAATAATAAAATGGTAGGTTTAAAAACCTACATTTTGTATAACCCTGAGCTTATAATAATAATAAAATGGTAGGTTTAAAAACCTACATTTTGTATAACCCTGAGCCTATAATAATAATAAAATGGTAGGTTTAAAAACCTACATTTTGTATAACCCTGAGCCTATAATAATAATAAAATGGTAGGTTTAAAAACCTACATTTTGTATAACCCTGAGCTTATAATAATAATAAAATGGTAGGTTTAAAAACCTACATTTTGTATAACCCTGAGCCTATAATAATAATAAAATGGTAGGCCTGAGCTTATAATAATAATAAAATGGTAGGTTTAAAAACCTACATTTTGTATAACCCTGAGCCTATAATAATAATAAAATGGTAGGTTTAAAAACCTACATTTTGTATAACCCTGAGCCTATAATAATAATAAAATGGTAGGTTTAAAAGCCTACATTTTGTATAACCCTGAGCCTATAATAATAATAAAATGGTAGGTTTAAAAACCTACATTTTGTATAACCCTGAGCTTATAATAATAATAAAATGGTAGGTTTAAAAACCTACATTTTGTATAACCCCGAGCCTATAATAATAATAAAATGGTAGGTTTAAAAGCCTACATTTTGTATAACCCTGAGCCTATAATAATAATAAAATGGTAGGTTTAAAAGCCTACATTTTGAATAACCCTGAGCTTATAATAATAATAAAATGGTAGGTTTCAAATAAAAAATTTAAAACTTTTTCCTAATCATTCATGATCATGTTATATTAGTTTAAACATATTTTATTTGTCAATTAAATAGACAAAATGGTATAATTCTTAAGTTCACCTTGTGATGAGCATGACAACTTTTACAGTCATGACAGTGATAGATATTGATTCCATAAGTAGATATAAATCCAACTACTGTACCATACGATCACTGCCGGATACTCCTAATGCATAGATCTATAGTAAGCTCATTTTATCAGTAAATTTCACATTTTTTCTTTGATCTCACTGAGTGACTCTGATACTGGAAAATATCAGTCAGTGAGACATCACTATATGACGTTTAATACCGATAAAATCAATAATGTCTGTTTTGAAGGTTTCAACATATCACTATTGTACTCCCTGTGCCATAGTGATAATGTCTGTTTTGAAGGTTTCAACATATCACTATTGTACTCCCTGTGCCATAGTGATAATGTCTGTTTTGAAGGTTTCAACATATCACTATTGTACTCCCTGTGCCATAGTGATAATGTCTGTTTTGAAGGTTTCAACATATCACTATTGTACTCCCTGTGCCATAGTGATAATGTCTGTTTTGAAGGTTTCAACATATCACTATTGTGCTCCCTGTGCCATAGTGATAATGTCTGTTTTGAAGGTTTCAACATATCACTATTGTACTCCCTGTGCCATAGTGATAATGTCTGTTTTGAAGGTTTCAACATATTACTATTGTACTCCCTGTGCCATAGTGATAATGTCTGTTTTGAAGGTTTCAACATATCACTATTGTACTCCCTGTGCCATAGTGATAATGTCTGTTTTGAAGGTTTCAACATATCACTATTGTACTCCCTGTGCCATAGTGATAATGTCTGTTTTGAAGGGTTCAACATATCACTATTGTGCTCCCTGTGCCATAGTGATAATGTCTGTTTTGAAGGTTTCAACATATCACTATTGTACTCCCTGTGCCATAGTGATAATGTCTGTTTTGAAGGTTTCAACATATCACTATTGTACTCCCTGTGCCATAGTGATAATGTCTCTCTCAACCTTCAAAACTGTGGTTATTCTATATTTATAAATGATTTGTACAGTTTCTCTTTAATCTTTACACAAGATAATATCTATTATCAAGTAACTATCGTGATATAAACATAATATCACAGTTTTTTAATGTGACGTTATAATGGCATCACTGATATCATTTCACCAAATCCTTGATATACATACTATCGTTGATATGTTTTACTTCAAATGGACTTCTCATGGCATCTCACGCTTCACCTGAGATACAAGATTACTCTGAGAGAAATCCATTCTCACAAAACAAATGAACAATAGTATATATGTATCATAAGTCAGTAGAAGGGAGGTAATTGTACTTTCATTCGTCGTGGTCGTGATTGTATAGTAGTTGGGTTTACAACTACCTATGCAATCGGTGCCTATTACCACTGATGTTGTGAGTTCGAATCCCACTCAGGGCAAGGTGGACAACATTATGTGATAAAGTGTCAGTGACTTGTGGCAGGTCAATGGTTTTCTCCGGGTCCTCCAGTTTCCTCCACCAATAAAACTGACATATTGTTGAAAGTGGCGTTAAACACCATAAGACCTAAGACATACTTTCATTATCTATACAAACACACTGTATTAGATGTAAATCATTTACAGTCTAACATTTCAAATTTAAAGTGCTAAGTACATCGAAATAAGATTCTCATAATTAATTTCTTATCAAAAACTTTATAGGTTAGTAAAACTGCAATCAACATCCTTATCAAAAGGAAATTTATTGATCTGTGACAGAATTCTGTCATAAAAATTGTAAATTTCCTTCCTTATATAGTTAACAACCTTCAAGTATGAAAGTATAAACATAATATTACGAAAAGTACACTAAATACAGGGATGCTTTGTAAAAATTTATTTGAAAATAAACTCCATGAAATATGTAGATATACATGTATTGTGATTAAAAATTGGTAAGGCAAAAGCCAACATATTTTTAAATAATTTTTTTTATATAGAGTTGTCTGAATATTTTAGCAGGTATTTAATATAACAGGTATTTTATGCACTTGGTTTCTTTTTACAGGTGAATTTTAATTAAAATATTAAAATAAAACTACATGTACTACTGAAATGTGTTCTACATGTAGTTATAGCTGCTCTTATCTATTTATGCACTTTAGCACTTTTCTTTAGAAATGGAACTCCTTTAATCAAAACGTTTTGAATGGGTATTAATTTCGAAGTCAAGTGCATGTAATATTGTTACAAAACTCAAATCAAAGTTGTTCCACTTTTATCTTCTAGTAATAATTGCACTAATGGTCATTTATATTGGTTAGATGCAATTATTTTATTGTGTTTGGAATTGTGTTTAGAAAGAGACAACAAAAGTAAAGCTATTTTATAAAACTGAACTCACTGCATCAAGTACAGTCTTTATTTTCTTGTGTGTCACTATTTTGAATATAGAGCAGGAAATTAAAGCTTAAAAAGTCAAAAGTGAAATTTTCTTTCGGCCTGAGCAAGGATTTATATAGTAGGACTGAGTGAGAATTCATTCTTTATAAAATATTGCATAATCAACAAACTGAAATCATTGAATGAGTGCTTAAGTACATGTACATTTTTTTTTTTCACTGTGCAAATCTCTTTTTTACATAAATTCATTTTGAATGAAACTTAAATCAATATAAGAAATAGAAATTCAAGGTCTAAGTTTGTAAACAAATTTAACAATGTAACGACAAGCTTTTTGATAGAAGTACAACATTTTAGCGATTTTCAGTAATCTTCTTATATAAATTAATGTAAAATAAAGGAAACTCTTTTAAAACTCATATTTTTTCTTAAAAGTCGTCTAAATCAGATTAAATCTTCAAGCATATTAAGAGAAAACAATGAATAATACCAAGTATTAATCTGCATACAAGCTTCCTATTCATAACAGTGGTAGATTCAATTTCTTAAAAATGCATTTTGAAAGAGAAAATTTAAAATGGGAGAGAGAAAATGTTAGATGATTTGTCGGGAAGTCGCTACAAACACTTTACCATTATATACATATATTATGTAAATGTATTCTAAATGATATAAACATTGATGTGGGTCTGACAAGTTGGCCAAGAGATCTATTTGAATATTGACTATATCATGACGTGACATCTGCTCGGTCATGCAATAAAGTCGGTCACTTGTTTCGATTTACAATTCTGGCATAGCACGAGACCAATGACGTCATTCTGTATATTCATAGTGTACATAAATACAGAGGGAATTCTTTTCAACGTCAAAATTACAAGATGAGATTAAAACAGAGAAGTTTGAATTGAATAAATTCCATGCAAGTAAAAAAGATCCTTTTTACTAATGTCTTTTTTTCCTGATCATTATGCTTGTTTAATATGCTTCCATCGATGGTGTTCCCCAAGCATTTTTATCTTTCCGGTTTGTAGACATAATCGTCATCACAGTTCATGACCATTTCTGGAATGTTGACCGATTTTACCAGGAAAATACATACAAGTGCTCTCCATTAGTCACAAAATGGCAGATTATTTTGCATTTCCACTGCTGCTTTAATAACAAATATACCCCTTACTTCTTGGGGTAATGAAATGAAATTCACAGAGAAGATAGAAAAAGAATAGATTTACAGCAATAACCAAAATTTATAGCATAAATTGAACAGAGAATTAAATTAAACCAGCCAGAAAAATGAGATTATCTGGGTAAAAAAAAACTTGTCATTATTACAAATAGCATCAACAAAACTGTATTGTTAGGGAACGACCATTTAACTTGAAGGGGGGGGGTATGGTTTTTTATCTAAAAAAATATTCTGCTTCCCAATGTTGCTGAAAAAAATATTCTGATTTTGGTGGAGGAAAAAAAAAAAAAATCTGATTCAGAGTTTTTGTCATAACCTAATGTTAAATTCTGGAAAAAAAATTTGCACTTCGCACGACAAAAAAAATAAATATTATTACTCTTGTGTTGTCCGAAAAAAAAATTATGAACAAAACAAAAAACCATAACCCCCCCTTCAAGTTAAATGGTCGGTCCCTTACCACTCTGATAATAAATGTGATTAAAATAAATTGAAATCAGTCATCAATTGTTTTACAAAAATATGGCAGAATGTAGTCAGTCTAATAGATTGTATTTACAAAAGCAAAAACACCAAATTCACTGGATTAAATAATTTATTATATGGGCAAGCAAGTTTAATATTTGCATAAAATAATTAATTTTTAATACTTCAATCTCAAACTATTTAAAAAAAACATCCTTTGAAATTTTTCAGACAAAACAATTACACTGAAAAAGCTAAAATACTGTACTTTTTTAATCTGGTTTACTTTTTAAGTTTGGTTGGCCTATGACAAAATCATGTGCTTTATTGACCTTTGACCGGCTTTATGTGACGTAACAGGACCCATTTGGAAAAAGGGTAGTAAACAAATATGGGTCAGTGTGTTATTATTATCGATCTTTTTTCCATGGAACTTTACACATGTGAGCAAGAATAGATGAGGAACATAATTAAAAAGAATAAAATGTTTACTTTTCAAACATGAAAAAAATAATCAAACATTATCCAATGACTGACCGACTTATTGTCAGACGAGGATATATATTTATCTATCTCTTACCACTGAGAAAACAAATGTCTGGTAAATGTAGACTGTCCACATGATATTCTAATTCTACCACTTCTTTGCATAAGTGATCAACAGTGCATGGTACTGTATTACTATAAAAGGACTATTTTTGCTTAAAAAAAAATATTTTAAGATTTCTTTTACAATGTCCAGTGAAACCTGTCTAAACCAAACTTCAATAGAAACAGCTTTTGTGTTCGGAATAGACAGGTTATAGTTATAGTTTCAGTATGTACATGTTAAATTAACAAAAATTTCATTTCATTTCATTTCATTTAAAGTAGGGTTTATATAGGAATTTGGTTTATTCAGGGTTCATTTTAGACAGGTTTCAGTGTACACCTGAAGAGAAAATTAGAACTTATAGACTTGTAAGTTGTAGTCCAGAAAATAGGGTAGATATCCTTTTATGTTTTTCTGCTTCCTACAACATTTGAACAGTTTGTCATAATATATAGTCAAACCTGTATCAAGAGGTCACCTTTGGGACAAGAAACAATGGCCTTTTATGACAGATGACCTTTTAAAAGAGGTTCAATTCATACAAAATTTTCCATCACAGGAAAAGAAGATGGTGACCTTTTAATAAAGGTGACGGCATTTATAGGTTTGACTGTATATCTATATACAAAATGTATTTGAACTTTGAGGAAGAGATAAAGAGAAATTTCCTAATAATTTGTTTTCATGTTCACAAATAAATATTTCCAAGACATTCAAGATAAAGATAGTTAAATAACTTGCTTGTTTGAAGGACACCATTATTATACGTGTGCATGTATTACGTAATTTTAATGCACAAATACACACTGTAAGCAAAATTTGCTTGTATCTATGAAATTATGACACAAATTTAATTTACAAATAGATTATGTTTGGATCAGATATTCATGTTTGGAAATTTCTTATGAATTATATTGCTGATATTGAAAACCTTTTATTTCCTGCTGATAAACAACCCAATGTAAAACCAGTGAAGCAATAGAATGTTGATGCATTTAAAAGGAATCAATTTCGCTGTTAATGTCTCAAACAGTTAATGAAATTGACAATTAGGATCAATTTCCTATGTAAAATTAATGCAATTCTGTCCACTGAAACATGATCAATTTTTTATATGAAATTTGTCTGGTGATACAGCTATGTCATTATAATAATTAATACATTGGAGTCTAGACTGTTAATATCCATCATCAACATTATTACTATACATTGTATCATGCAAAAACTGAGAGAAAAAAAACACTAAACAACCAACAACCCCCCCCCCCCCCAATTTTTTTCTGAATATAAACATTTCCCACACTTTTAAACAAAAGTCTTGTGTCTTTGTATTCCTAAAATATACTTATAAATCTAAGATGATTAAAAAGGCACAACACTTATAGTTTACACTGCCTTTGAATAAAAAAAATGCACATTCAAGAATAATGCAGGAGATGTAACAGATTCTCCTAAAATTCAAGTTCATGTCTCCAGAAGAGCAGGCAAATGGAAATTTCCCTGCAAAATAATGTTAAACTCTAGTATCTTGGCCTGTGATAGGTCTATAAAATAATGTTAAACTCTAGATCTAGTATCTTGGCCTGTGATGGGTCTGTAAAATAATGTTAAACTCTAGATCTAGTATCTTGGCCTGTGATGGGTCTATAAAATAATGTTAAACTCTAGATCTAGTATCTTGGCCTGTGATGGGTCTGTAAAATAATGTTAAACTCTAGATCTAGTATCTTGGCCTGTGATGGGTCTATAAAATAATGTTAAACTCTAGTATCTTGGCCTGTGATAGGTCTATAAAATAATGTTAAACTCTAGATCTAGTATCTTGGCCTGTGATGGGTCTATAAAATAATGTTAAACTCTAGTATCTTGGCCTGTGATAGGTCTATAAAATAATGTTAAACTCTAGATCTAGTATCTTGGCCTGTGATGGGTCTATAAAATAATGTTAAACTCTAGTATCTTGGCCTGTGATAGGTCTATAAAATAATGTTAAACTCTAGATCTAGTATCTTGGCCTGTGATGGGTCTATAAAATAATGTTAAACTCTAGTATCTTGGCCTGTGATAGGTCTATAAAATAATGTTAAACTCTAGATCTAGTATCTTGGCCTGTGATGGGTCTATAAAATAATGTTAAACTCTAGATCTAGTATCTTGGCCTGTGATGGGTCTGTAAAATAATGTTAAACTCTAGATCTAGTAGCTTGGCCTGTGATGGGTCTGTAAAATAATGTTAAACTCTAGATCTAGTATCTTGGCCTGTGATGGGTCTGTAAAATAATGTTAAACTCTAGATCTAGTATCTTGGCCTGTGATGGGTCTGTAAAATAATGTTAAACTCTAGATCTAGTATCTTGGCCTGTGATGGGTCTGTAAAATAATGTTAAACTCTAGATCTAGTATCTTGGCCTGTGATGGGTCTATAAAATAATGTTAAACTCTAGATCTAGTATCTTGGCCTGTGATGGGTCTATAAAATAATGTTAAACTCTAGATCTAGTATCTTGGCCTGTGATAGGTCTATAAAATAATGTTAAACTCTAGATCTAGTATCTTGGCCTGTGATGGATCTATAAAATAATGTTAAACTCTAGATCTAGTATCTTGGCCTGTGATGGGTCTGTAAAATAATGTTAAACTCTAGATCTAGTATCTTGGCCTGTGATGGGTCTATAAAATAATGTTAAACTCTAGTATCTTGGCCTGTGATAGGTCTATAAAATAATGTTAAACTCTAGATCTAGTATCTTGGCCTGTGATGGGTCTATAAAATAATGTTAAACTCTAGATCTAGTATCTTGGCCTGTGATGGGTCTGTAAAATAATGTTAAACTCTAGATCTAGTATCTTGGCCTGTGATGGGTCTGTAAAATAATGTTAAACTCTAGATCTAGTAGCTTGGCCTGTGATGGGTCTGTAAAATAATGTTAAACTCTAGATCTAGTATCTTGGCCTGTGATAGGTCTATAAAATAATGTTAAACTCTAGATCTAGTATCTTGGCCTGTGATGGGTCTGTAAAATAATGTTAAACTCTAGATCTAGTATCTTGGCCTGTGATGGGTCTGTAAAATAATGTTAAACTCTAGATCTAGTATCTTGGCCTGTGATGGGTCTGTAAAATAATGTTAAACTCTAGATCTAGTATCTTGGCCTGTGATGGGTCTGTAAAATAATGTTAAACTCTAGATCTAGTATCTTGGCCTGTGATGGGTCTATAAAATAATGTTAAACTCTAGATCTAGTATCTTGGCCTGTGATGGGTCTATAAAATAATGTTAAACTCTAGATCTAGTATCTTGGCCTGTGATAGGTCTATAAAATAATGTTAAACTCTAGATCTAGTATCTTGGCCTGTGATGGATCTATAAAATAATGTTAAACTCTAGATCTAGTATCTTGGCCTGTGATGGGTCTGTAAAATAATGTTAAACTCTAGATCTAGTATCTTGGCCTGTGATGGGTCTATAAAATAATGTTAAACTCTAGTATCTTGGCCTGTGATAGGTCTATAAAATAATGTTAAACTCTAGATCTAGTATCTTGGCCTGTGATGGGTCTATAAAATAATGTTAAACTCTAGATCTAGTATCTTGGCCTGTGATGGGTCTGTAAAATAATGTTAAACTCTAGATCTAGTATCTTGGCCTGTGATGGGTCTGTAAAATAATGTTAAACTCTAGATCTAGTAGCTTGGCCTGTGATGGGTCTGTAAAATAATGTTAAACTCTAGATCTAGTATCTTGGCCTGTGATAGGTCTATAAAATAATGTTAAACTCTAGATCTAGTATCTTGGCCTGTGATGGGTCTGTAAAATAATGTTAAACTCTAGATCTAGTATCTTGGCCTGTGATGGGTCTGTAAAATAATGTTAAACTCTAGATCTAGTATCTTGGCCTGTGATGGGTCTGTAAAATAATGTTAAACTCTAGATCTAGTATCTTGGCCTGTGATAGGTCTATAAAATAATGTTAAACTCTAGATCTAGTATCTTGGCCTGTGATGGGTCTATAAAATAATGTTAAACTCTAGATCTAGTATCTTGGCCTGTGATAGGTCTATAAAATAATGTTAAACTCTAGATCTAGTATCTTGGCCTGTGATGGGTCTATAAAATAATGTTAAACTCTAGATCTAGTATCTTGGCCTGTGATGGGTCTGTAAAATAATGTTAAACTCTAGATCTAGTATCTTGGCCTGTGATAGGTCTATAAAATAATGTTAAACTCTAGATCTAGTATCTTGGCCTGTGATAGGTTTATAAAATAATGTTAAACTCTAGATCTAGTATCTTGGCCTGTGATGGGTCTGTAAAATAATGTTAAACTCTAGATCTAGTATCTTGGCCTGTGATAGGTCTATAAAATAATGTTAAACTCTAGATCTAGTATCTTGGCCTGTGATGGGTCTATAAAATAATGTTAAACTCTAGATCTAGTATCTTGGCCTGTGATGGGTCTGTAAAATAATGTTAAACTCTAGATCTAGTATCTTGGCCTGTGATGGGTCTGTAAAATAATGTTAAACTCTAGATCTAGTATCTTGGCCTGTGATAGGTCTATAAAATAATGTTAAACTCTAGATCTAGTATCTTGGCCTGTGATGGGTCTATAAAATAATGTTAAACTCTAGATCTAGTATCTTGGCCTGTGATAGGTCTATAAAATAATGTTAAACTCTAGATCTAGTATCTTGGCCTGTGATGGGTCTATAAAATAATGTTAAACTCTAGATCTAGTATCTTGGCCTGTGATGGGTCTGTAAAATAATGTTAAACTCTAGATCTAGTATCTTGGCCTGTGATAGGTCTATAAAATAATGTTAAACTCTAGATCTAGTATCTTGGCCTGTGATAGGTTTATAAAATAATGTTAAACTCTAGATCTAGTATCTTGGCCTGTGATGGGTCTGTAAAATAATGTTAAACTCTAGATCTAGTATCTTGGCCTGTGATGGGTCTATAAAATAATGTTAAACTCTAGATCTAGTATCTTGGCCTGTGATGGGTCTGTAAAATAATGTTAAACTCTAGATCTAGTATCTTGGCCTGTGATGGGTCTATAAAATAATGTTAAACTCTAGATCTAGTATCTTGGCCTGTGATGGGTCTGTAAAATAATGTTAAACTCTAGATCTAGTATCTTGGCCTGTGATGGGTCTATAAAATAATGTTAAACTCTAGATCTAGTATCTTGGCCTGTGATAGGTCTGTAAAATAATGTTAAACTCTAGATCTAGTATCTTGGCCTGTGATGGGTCTATAAAATAATGTTAAACTCTAGATCTAGTATCTTGGCCTGTGATGGGTCTATAAAATAATGTTAAACTCTAGATCTAGTATCTTGGCCTGTGATGGGTCTATAAAATAATGTTAAACTCTAGATCTAGTATCTTGGCCTGTGATGGGTCTGTAAAATAATGTTAAACTCTAGATCTAGTATCTTGGCCTGTGATGGGTCTATAAAATAATGTTAAACTCTAGATCTAGTATCTTGGCCTGTGATGGGTCTGTAAAATAATGTTAAACTCTAGATCTAGTATCTTGGCCTGTGATGGGTCTATAAAATAATGTTAAACTCTAGATCTAGTATCTTGGCCTGTGATAGGTCTGTAAAATAATGTTAAACTCTAGATCTAGCATCTTGGCCTGTGATGGGTCTGTAAAATAATGTTAAACTCTAGATCTAGTATCTTGGCCTGTGATGGGTCTGTAAAATAATGTTAAACTCTAGTATCTTGGCCTGTGATAGGTCTGTAAAATAATGTTAAACTCTAGATCTAGTATCTTGGCCTGTGATGGGTCTGTAAAATAATGTTAAACTCTAGATCTAGTATCTTGGCCTGTGATGGGTCTGTAAAATAATGTTAAACTCTAGATCTAGTATCTTGGCCTGTGATGGGTCTGTAAAATAATGTTAAACTCTAGATCTAGTATCTTGGCCTGTGATGGGTCTATAAAATAATGTTAAACTCTAGATCTAGTATCTTGGCCTGTGATGGGTCTGTAAAATAATGTTAAACTCTAGTATCTTGGCCTGTGATAGGTCTGTAAAATAATGTTAAACTCTAGATCTAGTATCTTGGCCTGTGATAGGTCTGTAAAATAATGTTAAACTCTAGATCTAGTATCTTGGCCTGTGATGGGTCTATAAAATAATGTTAAACTCTAGATCTACACGTAGTATCTTGGCCTGTGATGGGTCTGTAAAATAATGTTAAACTCTAGATCTAGTATCTTGGCCTGTGATGGGTCTGTAAAATAATGTTAAACTCTAGATCTAGTATCTTGGCCTGTGATAGGTCTGTAAAATAATGTTAAACTCTAGATCTAGTATCTTGGCCTGTGATAGGTCTATAAAATAATGTTAAACTCTAGATCTAGTATCTTGGCCTGTGATAGGTCTATAAAATAATGTTAAACTCTAGATCTAGTATCTTGGCCTGTGATGGGTCTATAAAATAATGTTAAACTCTAGTATCTTGACCTGTGATAGGTCTGTAAAATAATGTTAAACTCTAGTATCTTGGCCTGTGATAGGTCTGTAAAATAACAAGATATGATTATAATCTAACGATTATGAAGTCTCCCAAACCGTCCACTGACACTATCTACCCACATATCAAATTTTGATGATATCGGACAATGTTGAATTTTTACCGCCCATTTTTATGCTGTGTTTTGGCAGCCATTTTGAAAATGGCAGACATCTTGAAAATTTTGAAAACGCAGAATTGGTGACCTATCACTATATCAAAATTTATGTCTCTATCATTATCCAGTTAGAAGTTATCAACATTAACGTACGAAATTTCAAGTTTCCCATAGGATTCTATAGTAACCCCCACCCCCTTTGGACCCCCAAAAATATGGCTTTGACCCCCTTTACCACAAATCTGAAAACTTTAGGATCAACTAGAAACATATATCTATAACTCCACCAAGTTTCATGAAATTCTGTCCTGTAGTTCCTGAGATCTGCCGTGGACAAGTTCATGGTGCACGGAAAGAAAGGAGAATAACAAGAACAAGAAGAAGAATAATACTAATAATAATAAGAAACGGAGCAAAAACAATAAGTCTCCAAACGTTGTTTGGGAGACTTAATTACAGAGTTCACGAAATTTCTCAGTCCTGTCAGACATGATCCAGCAAAATTGTGGCAGATATTGCTAAGGACTGACACAAGATTGGCATTTTGCAATAGAAAATTAATGAGGATTGACATTTTTTTCACTAGGACCACCAAACCCATATGTGAACCCTGTAATTAGGCATCAACAGAACTAATCACCAATTTAATGGTAAGAGTACCAAAGATAGTACTTCTGAATTATAGTACAGTCAAACCTAACCATGTGGTCACCTCTATTAAGTCAAACTTAACCATGTGGTCACCTTTATTAAGTCAAACCTAACCATGTGGTCACCTCTATTAAGTCAACCTAACCATGTGGTCACCTCTATTAAGTCAAACCTGCCCATGTAGTCACCTCTATTAAGTCTAACCTACCCATGTAGTCACCTCTATTAAGTCAAACCTAACCATGTGGTCACCTCTATTAAGTCAAACCTACCCATGTGGTCACCTCTATTAAGTCAAACCTAACCATGTGGTCACCTCTATTAAGTCAAACATGCCCATGTGGTCGGTCACCTCTATTAAGTCAAACATAACCATGTGGTCACCTCTATTAAGTCAAACCTAACCATGTGCTCACCTCTATTAAGTCAAACATAACCATGTGGTCACCTCTATTAAGTCAAATCTAACCATGTGGTTACCTCTATTAAGTCAAACCTAACCATGTGGTTACCTCTATTAAGTCAAACCTAACCATGTGCTCACCTCTATTAAGTCAAACATAACCATGTGGTCACCTCTATTAAGTCAAATCTAACCATGTGGTCACCTCTATTAAGTCAAACCTAACCATGTGGTCACCTCTATTAAGTCAAACCTAACCATGTGGTCACCTCTATTAAGTCAAACCTAACCATGTGGTCACCTCTATTAAGTCAAACCTAACCATGTGGTCACCTCTATTAAGTCAAATCTAACCATGTGGTCACCTCTATTAAGTCAAACCTAACCATGTGGTCACATCTATTAAGTCAAACCTAACCATGTGGTCACCTCTATTAAGTCAAACCTAACCATGTGGTCACCTCTATTAAGTCAAATCTAACCATGTGGTCACCTCTATTAAGTCAAACCTAACCATGTGGTCACCTCTATTAAGTCAAACCTAACCATGTGGTCACCTCTATTAAGTCAAATCTAACCATGTGGTCACCTCTATTAAGTCAAATCTAACCATGTGGTCACCTCTATTAAGTCAAACCTAACCATGTGGTCACCTCTATTAAGTCAAACCTAACCATGTGGTCACCTCTATTAAGTCAAACCTAACCATGTGGTCACCTCTATTAAGTCAAATCTAACCATGTGGTCACCTCTATTAAGTCAAACCTAACCATGTGGTCACCTCTATTAAGTCAAACCTAACCATGTGGTCACCTCTATTAAGTCAAACCTAACCATGTGGTCACCTCTGTTAAGTCAAACATAACCATGCGGTCACCTCTATAAATCAGTCATATGTATTAAAAGATCGCACGCTTTTTCTTGTACTGTCATAGAAAATGTCATAAGAATTGAACCCCTTTTAAGAGTTTACCTGTCTTATAAGACCACTTTTTCTTTGTCCCAAAAATGACCCCTTAATACATTACAGGTTTGACTGTATTTACATATACATTTTTTATATATAAATTAGCTGAAATGTTATTAAATGAATGTTATATGATTTTTCAATTGTCCTAAAATGTTAAATTTCTAGCATGCTTAAACTCTTAATAAACTAGAGGCTCAGTGGGCTGAGCCTGTATCACTCACCTGACAATAGAATGATACTGAAACAAATTTCAAAGGGAGATAATCATTACGTTAATAAACAGCAGCCATCTTGAATGGAGGGTGGGGCTGTCGGACACAATTTTGAAAGGGACACACCCAGGGACCACCTATGCCAGGTTTGGACCTTACATAGATGCTTCCTGCCAAGTTTGGCTCCATTTGGCCAAGCTGTTTCAGAGGAGAAGATTTTTTTTAACATTAGCCAATCAGAAAAAAGAATTAATCTTGGCAGCCATGCTTGTTGGCCGAATGGAACCAAATGAAGAAGTTTAATAGAGGATCTTACATAGATGCTTCCTGCCAAGTTTGGCTCCATTTGGCCAAGTAGTTTCAGAGGAGAAGATTTTTTTAACATTAGCCAATCAGAAACAAGAATTGCCCTTGACGGCCATATTTGTTGGCGGAATGGAGAAACTTTATAGAAGACCTTATATAGATGCTTTCTGCCAAGTTTGGTTCCATTTGGCCCAGTTGTTTCTGAGGAGTAGATTAAAATATGAAAAAGTTAACGGACGGATGCCAATACCTCACATGACCCTTTGGGTCAGGTGAGCTAAAAAAGTATCCCCTATTCCAATAAGACAACAATTAATTAACATTACATTACCTTTTTCAATGTATTTGCCTGCTTGTAAATGTGCCTCTAATCTTCTGCGGGCCATTTTAAATAATACTGTGTTATAAATGGGACGGAAATAAAGAGACTGATAGTGTATCCTGTTTCACAATGAAATCACCTCAGCATGTCTCAACCAGATACAGAAATATCTGAAAAATAAAATAATGTTCTTAAAAATATATTAATCTAAACACAAACTACATTTTAACATTTAAATCCCTGTTTTGTATCAACATGTCCCAACTACCTTATCAGAACAAAATGACTTAACAATTTTAGATACCTTGAAATTTCACCCAACCTGATGCAGCTTGTTATTATATTTAATGGAGAATTTATTGATCGTTAATTAATAGTGATTTAATTGTCCTATTATCAAATATGGAAGGTGTAGTATTACACAGTAGACAATGCATTATTGAAATAAAATAACAACATTTTACACAACAGTGATGGCCATTAACAATAAAAACAAAATTCATTTCTAACAATGAAGAGATAGTTTGATTCCACTGGAGCATCAAGAACACATTTAAACAAGCTGTTTATTTATGAATGATGTCTGGATGTGAGTTGTTCCTAACAAGTCATTCACTTTTGTAATTTGATATGTTTTATGTAAGGAATATTTTGTTAAATAGAATGTTTTCACCAGCTATCAATCATCCCGAATAGTTAAATAATACAACTAACATCAATTTCATAACAATTAAACCTTCACTATCAACTACACTGTATATTGCCTGTGTTATTGAACACCTGACACTACTTACAATCTACAAAATGGCCATGGAAAAACAAAATGTAGCAACATCAATCCTCGAAATGAAAATTTGACTTTATTGGTACGAATCAAATCATTGAATTAATTTTTATATAGATCTAAAAAAAAAAAACAACAGAAAAATTGACTGGTTCAAACAAAGTTTTACTGGTCTTGGGCTGGAGAACCGGTGCAGGGCTTGAGAACCGGTGCTAATTGTGAAGACTGCAACATACAGTCTTAATTTTTATAAAAGGTTGTTTTTACACGAAAATTTATTCATCGATCAATCATTCACATTGTATATAAATTCAAGAGATTTGGTAAAACAAACTTAAGTAATTGCAGGAAATGTGGGATTTTTTTTAAAACAGTCCCAATTGTCTGGAATGACATAAGAGGAAAAAACTTCAAATTCAAGAGAGCGAGTGCAGAGATCTAATTTTACTTATATTGGAAAGGCACCATACCTTTATAGCATCTCAAGTTTGTAAACTTTTATGAAGTTTAGACAGAGACCCTTTCAACTCGCATCTAGATGAGTCACCCATACTCACCATTTTCAGTTGGAATCTCTGAAATTTTCAATTTTTAGATTCATAGTGGTGAGACTAGCCAAAAATTTCAGAAATGTTTTAGGGACTCATTATATTAAATTGCTACAGTCAATGGACTTCGTCACCCTCGATTTTACGCTATATATTTCATATAAAACCACATTTTTCAAAAATATTATTGTGAAGTCATTTCTAAACAAATTTTGATCATTTTTGTACCAGAAGAAGCAGAAATATTTAAAGATTATTTGTTTATTTTAGCATGATTTTCCATTAGATTGCCTTTATTTTCTTATGATTTAAAGACAATTTTTGTTTTCTTGACGTCAAATTTGGTATATATTTTAACAAAACATAAAATCGGAAAAATCAACATTTGTGTTTAAATCACTAGAAAACAAAAACCATGCAGACAAAAATTATTATCAGATAAACAAATAAAATTCAAAGAATTCTGCATGTCTTGAAATAAATTTCATAAAAATCTGCCCAGAGATACAAAGGTAGCTGTAAAATATTCTTTTGAAAAAATGTGGTTTTATATGAAATATTATATATAGTAAAAAATCGAAGGTGACGAATGGACCATACAAGTATCCCTGTTTGGACTAAAGGAAACTTCAGTTATCGTCAAAAATGCCTATTTTTTTTACATACAAAGTTCAATAACTATACAATGGCACAAACAAAAACAGTCATCATCGGAAGACACCATATTTTCATAATTCTCCTACAGCTGTGTATAAATTTTGTGAAGCTTGGTCAGAGCAAACTTGAGTTTTCGTCAGAAATACGTTTACAAATAGTCCCATAACTCTGCATGTGAACTTGAATTATCGTTGGCTGTGTAGTGTGTAGTCGGATGAACAGTATATCATATTATGCCCTAACTTCGATGGGCTTTTAAATATTATCAGAGAACTAAAATTACCTGAAAACTATGTAAATCTTCTATTTATTAATAAAGTACAATACCTTAGTCTGTAATAGTAATGATATCAACAACTATCAGTCATGAAAGTCCAGACTTGATTCATGTAAGTATATTTACCAAACATACATGTACATGTATTGATACCAGTAATTAAATTCTTACATGCAAAATACAGTCTCTAACACAATGTCTTTACCTTGTACCCGGCTTAAAACTAAATTTAAACCAAATATTTACAAAGTTAATACCCGATTTGACCCATGATATAAAAATATAATCCATTTACCAAATATTAAATAAACAGTCTAATAAGTTCGATAAAACTTTGACTAAGTTACACCTACATGTAATATCTATGTTATAGATTACTTATAAATGACCAAAACATCTGATATACCTATTTAGAATACGGAAAATATATCTAATTTTAATCTAAATTGGTCAATTTAAATTTCAAAGTCACTTTGAAGATGCAATTTACGTCAATTTAATTTCAAGCAAAAAAATATTTTTTTTAAAGTTGTTTAAACTTCTTTGAATTCAAAACTGTCTTTGTTAACTAAACAATGTAGAATTAGTTCCTGTATATTTTGGCCAAAAGTTCATGTTATTGTTATTCTTAATCTACCACTAGTTACATTCCCTGTTAGGTTACTGACTCGTTTTTATATAATTTCTTTTTACAGAAATGAGGTTCCATTTGGGGATAATATCTCTCTATGTATTTTATTTAAGAAACAAGTTAAGAAACACTTTTTTTCAAATTTATTCATGAAAATAACTTTCTGATCATTTCGAATGTGTTTAATTTGATTATTTAATAAAGAGAAAAAATTGGAAATATTATCCTAAGAGAAACTAGAGGCTCATCGGACTTGAACCTGTAACAATCACCTAGATTAACATTAATCATTTAATAGAAGATTTAAAAGCAGTCAGTCATTCCACCTCTACAAGTCACATCTTAAACCATAGTAGCAACACTTATGATGTGTTCAATCTTATAGCAGTGCGCAAAGCTATTGACTTCATATTTCTATCGTAAGTAATGGCTTCGATATTGGGCAACAACACAATTTTTTTAAGGATATCTCAAAAATAGTATCCCTGCCAAGGCACAGTGGGTTAAATATTATTTTCAATATAAAACTAATTGGCATAATGGACAAATATCGTCTTGATTACCGGTACATCGTTCACCAGAAAATGGAATAACATGTAGATATTGTTAACAACTTGTTATGTATTCTATGAAATTTCTATTTTTCGGTAAAATTAACTATCTTTGATCAAAATGATTTTAAAAGTCTCCAGCTATAGATCTTCTCTACCACATTTTACTTACTTGGTTCAAGTTACAAAGAGTGAGTTGGATCCCATTATACTAGTTTAACTAGTCACATTTTGTTTCTGTCCCAAGTCAGGACATGGAATTTCCATCGTGATATGTACTGTAGTCAGGTCTTTTTGTGTTAAATAGTTTGAGGTGAGAGGTAGTTGTCATACATGCCAACCCTACCGATTTACGCGGTAGTCTACCGAATTTTTAAGTCTTCTACCGCCTATTGATTTTAGATGTTTTCCTACCGATATAAAAAAAAATGTAATTTTTTTTATCGTGAATTGTTCATAGGTTGATTATTCTTGTAGATTTCTACGACGTATAAATGAGTACAAATCCAAATTATTTATTATTGTATTCCATACCTATGCCACAGTCTGTGTTATTAAAACTGACAAATATATATATGTAAAATGCTAATTTCCATTTTTTTCATGGTTTTTTCCATACTACATGTATATTTAAAGATTTGACTGAACAGTTTCTATATCCAAAATGCAGCAGAATGCACCATTTTGCATCCTTCTGAAAAAGACCCCCCCCCTAACCGCTTTTAGTCTCTCGATGGTTGGCATGTATGAGTTGTTTTAAAGTATTGTTGACATTGTTGAAATTCATCACATTCCCCATGATCACTGTTTGAACTTTCTTTTCCCAAGTTCTTGTTGAGGAGAAGGTTTGAAAAATAAAACAGGTAGTCTTGAAGACCTTATTTGAAAATGACACGCTAAACAGAATTTTGTTGCCATATAACCAAATGCATATGAAAATACACAATTCAACATAAACAAGGGCAACACAAAGCGTGGCATATCCCCTCGCCTAAATATTTGACCCAGTGACCTTGACCTTTGACCTTGAAAATCAATAGGGTTTCAGATTCTCTTAAGGACTAAGTACCTGTATGTACCAAGTTTGGTCAAAATCCATTGAAGGACATTGATTCTAGAGTGTTCACAAGGATGCTATGCGGTAAAAATTTGACCCGGTGACCTTGACTTTTGACCTTGAAAATCAATAGGGTTCCAGACTCTCCTAAGGACTAAGTATGTACCAAGTTTGGTCAAAATCCATTGAAGGATGTTGATTCTAGTGTTCACAAGGATGTTACACGGTAAAGATTTGACCTGGTGACCTTGACTTCTGACCTTGAAAATCAATAGGGTTCCAGACTCTCCTACTCCTAAGGACTAAGTATGTACCAAGTTTGGTCAAAACCCATTGAAGGATGTTGATTCTAGAGTGTTCACAAGGATGTTATGCGGTAAAAATTTGACCAGGTGACCTTGACCTTTGATCTATGACCTTGAAAATCAATAGGGTTCCAGATTCTCTTAGTTAAGGACTAAGTATGTACCAAGTTTGGTCAAAATCCATTGAAGAATGTTGATTCTAGAGTGTTCACAAGGATGTTATGGAAGGACGGTAGCGTTACTATATCTATATCCCTTCGTAACTTCATTGGCGAGGGGATAACAAGTAAGTTGAAACGGTCGGAAATAAAAACTATTTATTGTGTTGTGTCAAACTATAGTGCATCTGAAAGATTGAATTCCACAATGTGAGATATCCTTCATTTGAATCGTTTAGAATGTACATCATCATGCTTATTTGTGTGTCATAGAAGATTTAACAAACATGGACTTTTGGGCCAGTTTATACTGGAAATGGACCCTCTGTGCATTTGGTTGGATGTCCTCAGAATTCTACTTATTATCTTAATATCAAGTGTAGGTAAAAGGAAGACATTGTAATACAATATTGACATACATGTATTTAACTCATAAACAAACCTTAGATATGTCTAAACAAAATCAGAAAGTTGCTATTTAAAATATGGAGGCAAAATTAACGAAGCAAGATAAACAACTCAGAACCCCAATACAAAACAAAGATGACAACCATGTCAATGTTAAATCTCCATAGAGAAATTCAAGGGAGAATATAAAACATGGACCATTACCATGTGATGGAGACGAGACAAACTGAACCTCCATGCCCTGGACCAACTTTTGTGTTCAGAATAGACAGGTGTTTGGTTTATACAGGTTAAAATATTTTAACAAAGAATTCCTAGATTGGGATTTTATTCTAAAATTCGGTGTATATAGGATTCATGGTTCGGCTTACACAGATTTCACTGAACATACCAGTAGTATTTGATTTTCAATACAAAAGGGTAAGGAATGGACATATAAAAAATTAATACCATATTTTGCAAAAATGGTTCGAGTGATACAAAGTATAGGAGTAATTAGACAGACACACAGCTAAGAGCTTTAATAATAATTTACATATGGATAGTAAGGACTAGGGCATGGATAGTAGAAATTGGTTGCTATAGTATAAGCCAAAGCAGCTTTACATTTGAGGGAAAATGTATTGGGATTTACAGTGCAGGCGAGTGAAATACAAACTGCATGCCTTCTCCATTTGCTGCTTTACAGTCAATGACAGTAAAAAAAATATGTGTACTTATGATTAACATATTTTAGAGGCACTTGACGACTATATAATCATTTGAATTGAAAATTACGACTATTAGTTTCTTAATGGTAGAAATGTGTTAAAAAACAGGAGTTGAATACAATGGAAAACAATTACTTCATTGGAACTGGAAGTTAAAAATAGTTTATCCACTATTTTGGTTATGCACAAGAAAAATTGGAATTTCTTCCACTTCGACCTAAAGTTGGAGAACCTTCAACAGAAGAGAACAAGCCTAAGACTGGTATTCTTGTACAAGGTGGTTGAGGGTTTGGTCCCAGCAATAAATCCTTCTGAATATTTGGTGAAAAGTAAGCCAAAACGCTTTGATAACTTTGAAAGTGCCAATATAGTGAACAATTCTGTTAAAAACAATTCCAAGGCACTAGAGACTACTGTATGCAATACTGAACAATACAAGAACTCATTCTTCGTCAAAAGTGTAATTCATTGGAACCAGCAGGACGAAGAGATAGTGTATGCAAAGACAGTTGAGAGCTTCAAAACAGCTCTCCAACACCGACAATATAGGCTCTCTCCCCCGTCGAGTTAAAACCAACAAGTGGTATCTTCGACGTATTGATACAGATACAGATACTTCTGAAAATGCAATAATACAAATGTATGTACTTTATTATTTGCTACAAATTATTTAAACAATTTTTGGAGTATTCTCAAGTACCTGTATTTTGACATTTATGACAAATCAACAATTCTATATTTAAATCAGAAATGTACACTACATTATACTCTGGAAGCAAACCTGTGATGTGTCTTACTATGATGCCAGGTCTTTACTGTTGAAGTTTACACAGTAAAAAAGATATCATATCCAGTTCACTGATTTAAAGTTTATGCTTGTTCTAGACCAATCTTGAAGTCTTTAGCACAATTAAAACAATTAATTTTAATACATATAGTTTTTTACGATTCAGGTTTATTCAGATTTTCCCCCAAAAATGAAAATGTAAGTCTTGCAATATTATGAAAAGCTTAATCATACATGGCAACATGTTTTTTATGCGATTAACAGAATTTTGGTTGATTGATTGAGGGGTGTTTACACCAACTCTAGCAGTATTTCAGCTATTTTGTGGCATGAACAAATTTTACAAATGAATTTCCACTTTTTTTTAACCAGATTCTTACCCTAATATAGGGATGGTAACGGAAATTTGTGCTGAATGATGAGCAGAATTTATTAAAATCAGATGTTATCTATAGCATTTCTGAAGTGAAATGCAATTTATTTGAGCAAGATATCTGTTACATTGATTACATACATTACTATTTAAATACATGTACCCCTATATGTTTTTCCACACTTTATCAAGAAAAATGTCAAATCCACAAATCAAGTAGAAAAAATCATATAAAATCTAAATATCCATATTTTTTCTTGCACATAGTCTTGATACATTGCTTGAACATTAAGACAACCTTTTAGCAAGAAATCTTCACAGAAATTCCACTTATTTACATTTTTTAAATAAAAAATAAATGCAAGACAACAATCGTTTTTTGAATAACTAATGTATAATGACTGAAACAGTCTTAATATTTCAATATTAAGCATAAAATGTGCATTTTTTAAGTAAAACGCCTGTTTATGAAGTATCTATACTTACCTGCATCAACTTTTTGCAATGTTCTCGGGTCGTCTTCAGCATTTGCCTGAATTCAAATTTCCTGCCTCAACAACCCATCGGTTACCTCCCTTAAAATACAAGCCTCGTTTTCAGTTGTGAGGGCAACTTTAGGAAAAAAAAAAGGCCATAAGGGGAGGAGGGCGGGTGATGCAGGTAAGTATAGATACTTCATAAACAGGCATTTTACTTAAAAAACGCACAGTTTATTTCACTATCTATACTTACCTGCATCAACTTTTTACAATACATAATTCCTCGAATTTGTAGAATTCAAGGGAGGAGGGAAGGCCTAATTAAAAATAACATTTACCCACCTCCTAAAACTTCCTCTTGGCTGTCTCCAATATAGCTGATCTAGCAAATCTTGCACCTTTGGTAGGCACATCCTTCATGTAGAATGAAGTGAAAGTACTTTCAGATGCCCAATGAGCTGCTCTGATAATTTCAGTTATGGACGCTCCATTAAACAAGGCCCAAGAAGTGGCAAGTTTTCTTGTATCATGAGCATGCACTGTACTTAAATGTTTGCTGGTGTTTTGATACACCCACTTAATTAAAGAAACGATCCATCTTGCCACTGAATTTTTCGAAACTGGTCTACAAACTCCTTTTTGGTATGTAATAAACAAGCTATTTGAATCAATCTCTTTCCTTTGAGATTCAGTTCGTTTAATATACATTTTCAATGCCCTATATGGACAAAGTAACAAATATCTAGCCTCTGTAGCAAAATTATGAAAAGACGGAATGAAAATTGGAATCCATGGGTTATTTAAATGCTGTGTCTTACTGAGAAATTGTAAATTAGGCAAAAGTCTAATGCCATGTCTCTCATATCTCAAATTTCCATCTTTCACAGATAATGAGTGTAACTCACTAACCCTGGATGCTGTTGCTAATGCAATTAAAAATACTGTTTTCCATGTTAAAAATTTTACATCACAAGATAAAAGAGGTTCAAAAGGTGGATCACATAACCTCCAAAGTACCGAAGGTAAATCCCAGTGAGGGAGAAGTGGTTTCAAAATTGGATTTGAATTAAAAATACCTTTAATTAATTTTGAAAGGTCTCCATTAGTGCTAACTGAACGACCACCCCAACCTTTATGTTTTGAACTGATTGCTGATCTATAACCTATAATAGTAGCCACTTTACACTTTTTAATTGAATGTAAATAAACAAAAAAGTCAGCAACATTACCTACAAGAAGCTGAAGTGGGACTGATTTGCCTTACAGCACACCAGCTACTAAATATTTCCCATCTAACGGAATACAGTCTCCGTGTGGAGGATCTGATAGATTGTTCCATATATTTGGAAGCTTTTGAAGAAAACTGCTTTGAAGATTTTGATCTGCAGATATTTTCCGGACCACACTGCCAGATTTAGACTTCTTGGATTTGGATGTAATGACAGACCTCTGTTCTGAGACAACAGGTCGTGTAATACTGGTAGTTTTAGAGGAACATCCACTATTAACTCCAGAAGTTGAGGAAACCAAGACTGATGTGGAGCTAAGGGCGCTACCAGAAGAATTAAGCTATTCTCTTGTCTGACTTTCATTAAGACTTTGGGAATGAGTATGGGGGAGGAAATGCATATGCAAACATCCCCTCCCAACTCACAGACAGTGCATCGCATGTCCATGCTAGGGGATCTGGATAAGGACTGCAAAACACTGGAAGCTGAGAGTTGGCACGAGTGGCAAAGAGATCTATGTTTGGGGTTCCCATTATTTGAAAAATATGTTGAACTATTGATGGTTTGAGTGCCCATTCTGTTAAATGCACAAGTTTCTGACCCCGGGACAACTTGTCTGCAAGACGATTCTTTTTCCCTGGAATATGAGCTGCATGGATGTGAATGTTGTGTTTTAAACACCACTGCATCATGTCCCATAAAAGAAGACAAAGTGGTATTGATTTGGTTCCCCCTTGCTTGTTTATATATGCCACTATTGTGGCATTGTCGCATCTGATAAGCAGATTCTCTCCCTGAATCTCCTCCTGAAACTCTATCAAAGCATTCCATACAGCTCTCATCTCTAGCCAATTGATATGATGATTGATCAATTCCTTCGGCCACTGACCTGCCACCTGATGAGTGCCCAAGTGTGCACCCCAACCCCACTTGGATGCATCTGTCCACAGAACTTTGTTGTGTGGATATCCCTGCAGGAGTACCCCTCTGAAAATATTCCTCTCTTGTTGCCACCACATTAAGTGTGCTGCTAGTATGGGGAAAACTGGAATTTTGAAATGTAGTCCATCTACATGTATATGTGGGTGCCAGAAATAGAGAAGCTATATTTGGATAGGGCGCATATGTAAACGGCCATATGGAACTGTATCCATGCATGAAGCCATGAGTCCCAACAGTCGTAAAAAATGGGAAGCTGGACATTGGCAGTTGTAGATTATATCTGCAATTGCTTGGTTGATTGCCAAAAACCTGTTCTCGGAGGGGAGAACTAACCCCTTGTTCAGGTTGAAAACTGCACCCAGATAGGTAATTATCTGTGAAGGCACTAAATGGCATTTGTCTAAATTGATTATCAATCCTAGATCTACCAGAAGTTGTATTGTTTGATTTAATTGATGAAGTAACAATTCTCGAATCTGATTTTTGACTAGCCAATCGTCCAGATACATAAAAATGTGAATTTGTTGACTGCGGAGATGCCCACCTACTGCGGCCATTAGTTTGGTAAAAACCCTTGGTGCAACTGTGATGCCGAAGGGCATGGCTCGAAATTGGTAATGAACTCCCCGTACACAAAACCTCAGATACTTCCTGTGAAGTGGAAACATGGGAATTTATAGGTATGCATCTCGCAGATCTAAGGTGGACTCCCAGTCCCCCACATGGAGGGCTTGAATGATTGATCTTAGTGTTTCCATCTTGAAATGAGATTTTTCCATGTATACATTGAGAGGTTTCAAGTTTAATATTGGACGGAGACCTCAGTCTTTTTTTGGAACAATGAAAAAGGTGCTGTAAAAACCCTGGCCTTCCTGACCTGGTGGTACTAATTCTATAGCACCTTTTCCTAATAATTTTTTTACCTCTTCTAAAATATTTGACATATGTACAATATTTAACAAATTTGTTGTCCGCACTCCGGACTTTGGAGGTTTGCTTACAAATTTCAGACGCAACTCTTCCTCTACTATTTTCAACACCCAGGGATCGGAAGTTACCTGCTTCCATTTGTCGACAAAATTCTGTACATGACACCCTACCTGGGTCTGATCCTGGGCTAACTGTACATAACTTATCAATCTTTTTACTTGTGGGGACGAAACCCCAGCTGTCGTGGTCCCTTTTTTTGAAAGGAGTCAGAAACTGAACTTTGACCCCTTCTGTCCTGGTTGTTTGATTTGTGTTTTTGATGTGGACCAGAGGACTTGAATCTTTTAGCAGAGTCAGCTGAGTAATCAACATCCACAACCTTGCGTTTAGCCCCTACATGTAAGTTTGAGGGCTTAGACTCTTGTTTGTCAACGACTTTTATTTTTCTTAGATGCTGAGTCTCCTTTGCATCACGGATATTTTCAGCACTGTCATGAAGCAAATCAAAAAATTTGCCGGCAAATAAATTAGGACCAAGGGTAGATAATTGTTTCAGTTTGTTTTCTGTAGACTTATTCTTAAAGGACATCTCCTTAATATGCAAGATTCGTCTACATTTCACAGAATTAACTGCAATACGAGCAGTAACATCAGACATTGCTTTGAAAACTTGAAGCAAAGCCTTTAATGCATCAAGTCGATCATCATCAATATTAACCTTGGCAATATAGGAAGTTAGCAAGACACCATGTGATATTTGGCACAACAAAAGCCTAGACTGAGAATCAATCTTTTTTAATTCTATGTTTTGTAAAAACAATTCCCTGTTCTTAAAATGAAAATGTGATTTTTTAGATCCAAAGTTTTTATTCTGACCCTGTTGTACATTGCAACTTGTCAAACCTTCCTCTGCATTTTCATCTAAATGAGGAGGGGTACAGAATTGATTGAAATGATCACTACTAATCTGGAATTTCTCATCATCTGAGGCTTTGAAAGTACGTAGGGTACCTTTATTCACAAATTCCTTATCGACTGAATGTAAAGCATTCAAGACAACCCCATCTAAGGGAAGCCTACATCTTGGTGAGGAGTTATTTTGCTTGTCACATGACAAGTGATCCGAGACAAATTGGTACTGGACCTCCTGTGATTTTTCACTATCAACGAGGCTTGTATTTTAGGGGAGGTAACCGATGGGTTGTTGAGGCGGGAAATTTAAATTTGAATTCAGGCAAATGCTGAAGACGACCCGAGAACATTGCAAAAAGTTGATGCAGGTAAGTATAGATAGTGAAATAAACAATGCACTTAAGTCTTTTGTCTGATGTCTCTCTTCCTTCTTGAATCATGAAATGGTATGTTCAATTTATAAGTAAATTAAAGTAAATTAACTGTCATTATTACATATAAAATTATACTGGAAAGTGAAAAATGGCAAAACACTCTATAAATGTCATGTTTATATATTATTGTACAATCTAAAACAATATCAATAGAAAATTTCAGACATAAATTTGGTCACAAATGATTGGAAAACTATGGTAAGTATAGTTAAATAGATGAAAGATGTTTTTCCAAAGTGACAAATAATTTAAAACATTCTAAAATAATAAAGTGAACAGGTGACGTGTACCGAAATTGTATGGAATATTCCTAAATTAAAAACCTGGATTTAAGACAATACAAATACAAAATAAATTAGAAAAAACCCCAGAAAAAAGTAATTAGTGTTTTCATTCAACAATGATGCCCATACCATAATATGACCCACAAATTGTTTTTGCGGTCATATATAAAAACAGGATTATATTAATAGGAAATATTAAATAAACCCTGTTTTTCCAAGCACAATTTCCAGTGTATACTATTTTAATTCATTGATTAACAAAATCAAGTACAGATTAGATGTAAGTGTTAATAATAATAATAATAATAATAATAAATTCTTTATTTATAGAGGGTTACACAGTTAGTTAACAACTAATCTTCCCTGAGGCCCTCATTGACATATTTAAACATGCATTGTAAAGTACACAATATAAAGTTACACAATACATTGTAATAAGTATACACAAAAGATTTAGTAAACATTTAATGGTAAATTAAGGTACATCATCATTTAAAATGAGACTTTTAACTTTTGTCTTAAATGCATTATGAGAAGAAGCTTGCCGTATCGAAAATGGAAGTTCATTCCATAACTTTGGTCCAGAGTATGTAAAAGTTTTCTTAAAAAGTTCAGTTTTTGCCTTTGGGATATGTAATTTTTCACTTACAACATTTCGGAGAGAGTACGGATTTCTATCAGACAAGTACTGGATTTTATTTTTTAAATATATAGGTGCTTCATTCTTTAGACATTTTGAAACAAGAAGATATTTATGATATTTGATTCTTTGTTCAATACTCATCCATCCTAGTTGTTTAAATAGAGGTTCAGATGGTGCTATGGGATCTTGATCTAATATCAATCTTGCTGTTCTTTTTTGCAATTTAAGAATGCGATTAAGTCCCTCATTTGAACAATTTCCCCAAACCACACAGCAATAATCAATTAAAGGCAAAATGTAACCTGAATAAAAAAGTTGCCTTGATTCAAGGTTTAAATATTTCTTAATTTTTGAAAGAAGGTAGATTTTTGATGATATTTTAGAACAGACTTGATCAATTTGGTTTTTCCAATTTAGATTTGAGTCAATTTTGATGCCAAGTAATTTTTCACAAGCAGAATGTTGTAATTGTTCAGAATTAATAGTCAAGTATAGTTCTTCATTTTGAAATGCGAGTTTTTGCTTTGTTCCAACAGTAATACATTTAGTTTTATTACAATTTATAAACATATTATTATCCTTGCACCATAATTCAATTCTATTCAAGTCTTCCTGGACTTTGGTTTGTATATCTGAAATATTTTCCCCAGAAATGTGTATTGTAGAATCATCAGCATACATATCAGTGTTGCAATTTGAAATACTTAAAGGCAGATCATTTATATATAAAATAAACGACTATTGAGCCTTGAGGTACTCCATATTTTACAGGACATTTATCAGAAAGAGCATTTCCGATTTGTACTTGTTGTGTTCTATTTGTCATATTAGAATTAAAAAGAGCTACAGCTTTTTTATTGAAACCATATATTTCAAGCTTTTTAGCCATGATATCATGGTCAACAACATCAAAAGCCTTTTTTAGATCTAAGAGTATAACTACATTGACATTTCCATTATTCATTTCCTCTATCCATTTATCTATGATGTTGATTAAAGCAGTTTGACAGGAATGATTTGATCTAAAACCAGATTGGGCATCATGTAGAAGATTGTATTTTGCCAAGTACTGATACATATGTCTTGAGATATGTTTTTCCATTAGTTTTGATATAACAGGTAGTACAGATATAGGTCTGTAATTTGTAGGGAGACATTTTCCCCCTGACTTAAAAATTGGAGACACTTTTGCATTTTTTAATATGTTTGAATAAATACCGCTGTCTATTATTCTGTTAAATATATAAGTTAAGGGAGATGCAATAAATGGGACACTGACTTTCAGAATCATAGGTCCAATGTTATCAGTTCCAGTTGATTTGTTTATGTCGAGATGTAAAAGATCCTGTAGTAATTCATTCATCTTCACTGGGGGTATAGCAAATTGTGTATTTTGAGATATTTTATTATTAACAAAGTTAAGTAGTTTACTAAGATTAGTGAAAGTTGACATATTTTCACTTCTAAGATTTTCAACACAAGAAGTAAAAAACTTGTTAAAGGTATTTGCTATATCTATTGAGTTATCAACTTTTAGATCATTTTCTGTAACAAGCCTGTGGGGTCTGATATGGTTTGATGGGTTTAGGCTGTGTATACATTTCCATATTATTTTGGGGTCTTTGGATTCTTTTAACATGTTATTGTAGAAATTTTGTTTAGCTTCATCTAATATTTGCTTTGTTCTATTTCTCCAGAATTTATATTCAGCCCACATATCAAGCTTTTTAAATTTATCTCTCATTTTTCTGGCATACTGAACTTCTGTATTATACCATTCAGGTTGTTTATCTCTTTTAACTCTTTTTGTTATAATTGGTGCATGTTTATTTAGTATTTCATTAAATAAATTGTACCAGATTTTTAAAGCATCATTAGGGTCTTCTACATATTCAACTTTTTTAAATGGAGCATACATGTATGATAAATCTCTTAAAAACTCACTTTCAACAAATTTTTTATAATTTCTATAGACTATAGAAATATGTGTGTCTTTCTTCACACTAATTTGCTCACTTCTAGTCATACATACTGGATAATGATCACTAACAGAGTATTGGACCACATGTGATTCTTGAAGTTTTTCTAAATTGGTGACATAAATATGATCTATTAATGTTTTTGATTCTTTTGTCACTCTAGTTGGTTCATTTACTATTTGTTTAAGATTGTAAGTTTCAAGAATAGGCAACCATTTTTGTGATGGTTTACAGGGGGGCAAAAAATTCATGTTAAAATCACCTGTTAAAATAATATCAGAATTGAACGAAATTGCATTGTTTAGTTCAAACTCAAATTTGTCAATCCATTCAACTAGTTCACTAGGTTTCCTATAGACAAAACATAGTAAAAAGCATCTTTTATGACATGGTTTAATTTCAAACCACATTGTTTCTATATTACTCCTTTCAAGATCTAGTTTTCTTTTATATTCTAAATTTTCTGATATGTATGCTAACCAGCCACCACCACAATTTTCTGTTCTATCCTTTCTCTCCTGTACAAACCCATTAATATTCAGAGTCATTTGAAATATTCTGATTCGGGATTTGATTTTATCGAATATGTCATGTAAACTTAACATGGTTAAAGTAGATGAGTAACAGTATTTTTTTGCTTAAATGAATAATGTTTAGACACTACAATAACACCAGGTCGATTGCAAGCTACATTGTATTTATATCTGGTAATATATATGTATTGCTATTTGTTGAAGGGAAAATTTCAGACAAAAAAATGCAAAGGATGTTGAAATAGGCATCACCAGGCCTTGTGCCCTTAATGAATCGCCACATTCTTTTTTTGTGACAGGAAATTGACGAAATGTGTTAAATGATCGATACCGTCACGTTACGGAATTGACTAGACTAATATTACGGATTTGGCAATTAAAACAAAGAAAAAAGCAATAATAACATAAAAATATCAATGAAAACGGAACAGATATGTTAATAAAAAGAAATATTTTATTAAAATTTCTGTCAAGAACTTTTTCATAAACGACTACTGTGAAAATAACACGAAAGTATGTTGAACGTCAATAATGAGAACAGCGGCTGTTCCTTCTATTTTACCCAAAACATCTTGGAGCGCAACATAACGAGAACAGCCAACATTTGGTTGTTCTATCAGACTTATTCGGGAGGTCTCGGTTTTATTCATTTAATATTCACACAAAATACAGAGAATCATACGATAAACCTATTCTGACAAAAAGGGGACTTCCAAGATGTTGATTTACAACCAGCGGAACTTCGATCTGCACCTGACTCAATTAAATTGTGCAATCGCCAACTGGGCGACGATTATACGTATTATATGTCGCCCAACACAAATGTTACTCGCATTTGCGACTGGGCGACCCCTAATCTTAATCCCTGTTGCGTTCACTCAATTACAATTGACTAATCGTGTCCGTGAGCGACCTCATATTTGAACTTTCCATAAAATTAATAATTTTAGTACTAAAGTGAATGACTCATTTCAAGAAGTGCACATTTTATTACATTTGGGATATATCTTGCATATTTTCCCATAAAACATGTTCTGTCATCAATTATTTACATTCAATAAAGTCAAATATGGGTGCCGACATATTGGATTGAAAACGAGGCTAAAATTTGAGGCCAACATTGACACGGGTACGGAAAAACTACAATTACAGGTACAGTACGTGTAAAATATGTGGAAAAATTAGTATATTTGGTTTTAAAAATAATTTATTCACCATTAAAATCATGAAAGGAGAGCGTGTTCATCTCTACAAAAAAGTTGTCATATTTTGATCACTTCGATTCAACTTCTTTTTCTGCTTCGGCTTCAACTAACAAGGCCAACAAAACACTAGGTTTTATTAAGCGAAATATTCATGGGTGCACTCAGAAAGTAAAACAACACACTTTCACTACAATGGTAAGACCCACATTGGAATATGCATCCACATGCTGGGATCCTCATAGCAAAGATCTGATTGAGGACATAGAACAAGTGCAAAAAAGAGCAGCACGTTTTGTGCACAATAATTATAGGAGTAAAGAACCAGGGTGCGTTACAAACATGCTAGACACACTAATTTGGGAGCCTCTGAGTCAACGAAGAGCCAAAAACAGAGTCACCATGCTATACAAGATCATTAATAACCAAGTGACTATAGATCCAAACACATACTTAAACAAAAGTGACACACGTACTAGAGGGGAACATAAATATAAACAAATTGCAACTTCAAAAAACATATATAAGTATTCTTTTTTTCCCCGCACCATCAGAAGTTGGAACTACCTCCCGGCAGCAGTAGCACAGGCTACAGACCTTGACAGCTTCAGGTCTGGTTTGGAGGGTATACAATTCCCTCCAGCCTTCATGTAATTCCACTTGTTAAATTGTAAATATGTAATTATGTAAATATATTTTTATCAATCTATAAATTCAAAATTTATAGTCTCCACGCCGGGATAATTTCACTCGATCCTTCAAGTCTATCCTGTATTTGGAAGAAGAAGAAGAACAATACAACATGGCCAGAGAATGGTTAATACGCAAGGTTTAACTATTCATAGACATAATTATGAAAATGTCATTTCGGATGTTTGGAAAACAATGTACATGTATTCTTCAAAAAAGCTTGTAACAGATACCCACCTGCTGTCATTTTTTTTCTCTCACAAATCACGAAAATTTCTTGACATTTCGCGGCATATCAAACAGGATTATCTGCCCTTACCGTTACTACCTATCGTCACGGTATGTGTTTTCGTGCGTCATCTGTTTTCGTGGTATCCATTTTATTTTGATTTCCACAGCGCACGCATTATTTTTGAAGTGTCTTCTGGTTTCTATTTATGGAACATAAACAATACGAAAGCTGACATCTGTAACAAATGATCAAGTTTACTTTTAAAGACGTAAGTACCAAAAACAGTGAACCTACCTACTGAACCATACTTTTTGTAATGCCAAAAATGTACTTCATTTATAAAGTAGCTGGAAAAAAATCCAGAAGGGCTATATAAATTTTAACTATGTCGTCTGCCTCTTAGACACCTGCTCTTCCTGTCATGTAACTATCATGGGGTCACTGATCATATTTGTAAACAAAAGAGCCGACTGAAATGTGCCTGTTTCTTATATAAAATACATGTCACTTTGCAGTGCATTGACATTGTGGTTTCAGCACTAAAAAAAACGTCAAAAGTAAACACAATTTTGAAAGTGGTCATTTTCAAACATTCTGTTATTTTATTTAGATGTAGTATGATTTGGTAGGTGGCCAGAACCATGAAATTTTAAAACCAGCCATTTCGGGATTTTATATTCGTTTCTATCCCGTATATCGGCCTTGTTTTTATTTGCCACGGAAACAGATACCGCCATTTTACTGACAACAAAAGTTGCCAAGTAATCGATAATACAGCAATAGCATTCACCGATGGTTCATGCCTTAATAATCCTGGACCATGTGGAGCAGGGGCAATAGTATTTGTTGAGGAAGAAACAACAGAACTAAAACAACCGGTTTGTAAAAGAGGATCTATATTATTAGGAGAGTTAATAGCAATCAAAATAGTATTAGAATATATAGATCAACCAGAAATAAGAAGAAAAATAGAACAACTTACAATATTTTCGGACAGTCAAACAGCAATTGGAATACTTACCCTACATTGGAAAATTGAAAACCACAAAAGAATTACACTCGAAATTTTGGATAAAATGAAAAGAATACAAAAAAATGGAATCGAAATAAAAATTCATTGGACACCAGGACATGCGAATGTTAATGGAAATGAAATAGCTGACAGATTAGCTAAAGAAGCTGCAAAGGAAGCAGAACAAAATCAATTAGACTCTCACAATACTATAACTAAACAAGATGTGAAAAAAGCAGCAAGGGACCACATTACAGAAAAATGGCAAAACAGATGGAATTTCAGTAATAGAGGAAGATTCTACCACAATTTCCATCCTCAAGTAAAAACAAAAAACCTTCATGATTTTCCAAACAAAAAAATTTCAACAATAATTTACAACCTCAGATCAGGATATGCCAAACTTAATGATTACTGCCACAAATTAAACATCACAGAAAGTGCAAACTGTCAATGTGGTGAAAGGGAAACCGTAGAACATTATATTCTTCATTGTGACAAATATGAAGAAGCAAGAGAAAAACTGATTCATGACATGTTTTTATTGTCTGGCTCAATGCACCTCAGTCTGGAGGTGCTCCTTACAGTAGGAGCCGATGAAGAAATTTCACTAACGGAAACGGAACGGATTCGACTTCTTGCAGATTATATACAGGAAACCGAACGCTTCGATTTATAATTTATTTATTATTTCTACCGTAATTATTTTATTTATTTTATTTTATTTTATATGTCAGTGTCCGTCCACCTATCAAAAGTACAAGTGTGTTGAAGTTACCGAGTGTAAATTGTACATGCGCGTAGACGATACCAAAAATTACAAGAGAGACAATCCAGTGTCTATGACACGAAGAATACAGAATACAGTAATCGAGAGTATATTAAAATACAAGAATGGCTTTAAAAACAATCTTATGCACAAAGAAATATTTAACTAGCCATTCTTTGAAAATTCCAATCGTCATATGAATGGAGGGTTAACACTGTTAATCGCTATATCTGAAAATCGATAATAGCTCGAAAACCGATAACACGATGTCGATGGTAATAGAATTAAAGAAATTTTGGAAACAAAAATAGTTACACATTCATTTCAGTATCCATAGTGCCATACATTACATGCATATTGTATTTTGGTCTAAACGAATGTCTTGGGCCATCTATCGATCGCTTCTCATGTCGCAACTGTTCTTAAAAAAAAAGAAAAGAAAAAAAAGTACAAAAGGGGGGGTCCTGTCCTCACAACTTCTTCAACTGTCAAAGTTTTTCCCACTAAATAACTAAGTAACTTAAGTATACAGAACTGCAAGATGACTGTGAAATTAAACAATTTGTAAGTTGTCAGACCAAGAATATGATGTCTTATTTCAAGAAAGAAAAAAAAAACTTATTTACCGGAATTGCAGACGCCTTTCCTTCCCACTTCCGACTTGCGCATACACCAGTCTAGAGCGACTTCCTGCTTTCGGAATATTTCTAAATTTTACGCTGTAAAGGATGGATAAAACCCGAAATATCAAAATGTCATTTACAATGGACGACATTGATCTCCTTGATTACATCGTGCTATCTGAATAGTGCAACATCTTCTCTCTTTGATGTTTGCAATGTTAGAATTTATACAGATGTAACCAATAGATATGATAAAGAAAATACTGTCTTGTCAAAAGCAATCAACAGTTTATTTGATCCAAAACACCCTTAAAATGTTGATGTTTTGAGAGTGACCTTCTGAAGTTTTGTTCCTATCGGATTCAGAGGCAATATATTCAGAATTAAAACTAACCGCACAATGTCTTTGAAAAGTGATGTGAGGATACTTCTTCTTGGTGATCGTAAGTTTCCCATAATTGACATTGTTTACATACAATTTCATCACTATGAAAGCAGACGCTTTCGAGTTGATCCGGCCTGAAAACTATTCGGCCTTATACAAATCCGGCCTTAAACAAATGCGGCCTTAGTTGATTCGGCCTTAGTTGATACGGCCTCAGTTAAGAATGATGTGTATCTATGGATATATATGATACATACAACTGTCACACTCTAAAGCATGCTGCTTTGGACGGACGTTCTGCTCACACACAATACAAGGAAACGACATAGTTGATAGTTTTGAAAATAGTAGGACCATCACCAAAATATGCATATATTAGTGCGGTTTCATCAAAAGAATTGGAGTACTTTTTGAGTAATTTATAGTATGGCTTCCTTTTACTTTTTGGTAGCCCTTATAATCATACTGCCAGTGCAATTATACGACTATTAAACAAATGATAATTAATTGCAAGAGAACATCTAAGGAATTTCGCTTGTTGACAGCTTGGTATATCAACCTGAATTGTTTTTCTAATCATCAACTTCAATGGAAATGATTTCCGTCATTATTACCAAAAATTACTAATTAAAAAATTGTTAAAATAATAACGATTTATTATGGCTTTTCATATTGAGTTACGAGTAAATCTTGTGAAAACACTACAAGTTCCAATATTTTATTCATCATATCCATGTATATTTAAATAATATTTTAAATTTAAATAGAACTTTTATTTTTTAATTATTCTTTTCCATTTGACATAAGGCTGGATTTGCCGTAGGCCGCATAAATATATGATAAGGCCGGAACATCGATTTTATATAAGGCCGGATTTGCGTAAGTCCGCATCAACTAAGGCCGAATCAACTTGTAAGGAAAGCAGACTATGATTTATGAACTCCTACAAAAATCAAACATACAATGGCAATGGGTGGTACCGGGTCATTTCGCCCTGATTTATTAATAGTGCTTTAAAAAATGAAATATGGAAAATACCATTGCAAATATTCGTATTTTGGTAATCTCGTTGAGATTAGGATTCCGAAGAAATTTTCTGTCTGTTCCAACAAATGGACAAACTACAAACACTTCCAAAAAGAATGTAAAAGCCAAGTAAGAAAAGCAGAATGGAATTACATAAATGACACTATAATGGAAGGACTGCAAAATAACAACTCAAAGCCATTTTGGAAGTACGTCAAATCTCGAAAACAAGATAACATCGGAGTATCACCACTGAAAAGTAATGGACAACTGGTAAATGACAGTAAGGGGAAGACAGACATACTGATAAACCAATTCAAATCAGTATTCACCAGAGAAGAAAACAAAACACTGCCAAAAACAACGAAACACATAAGTAGATCAATTCCAGACCCGGAAATTCGTTCAGAGGGTATAGAAAAATTACTTAAGAATATAAACCCCTCCAAAGCTTCAGGAGCAGATAACATCCCAAACAGAATATTAAAAGAATGTGCCAAACAACTAGCTCCTGGACTAACAAGTATATACCAGAAATCCGTCGACACAGGAACACTGCCACGTGATTGGCTAAATGCCAATGTGTCATGTATATTTAAAAAGTGAGACAAACATGCACCAGAGAACTACAGACCGGTGTCACTAACATCAGTGTCATGCAAATTACTAGAGCATGTAATCTGTAAACACATGCTGAAACACCTATAAAGGCATAAAGTGCTAACATCAGTAAACCATGGATTTAGGTCAGGATACTCAGGTGAGACACAGCTATTAGTCACACTGCATGACTTCATGAAATCATATGATGCCGGACTCCAAACTGATGTAGCAATTCTTGACTTCTCAAAGGCATTCGACACTGTTCCCCATAACAAATTACTCCATAAGCTTGACGATTACAGTGTTAGAGGATCCATCAACAGATGGCTAGAAATGTTTCTAACTCAGAGGAAGATGAAGGTAGTCATTGATGGAGATGAGTCAGAAGAGGCTACAGTTGACTCCTGAGTACCACAAGGAACTGTACTCAGCCCTCTCCTCTTCCTTTGCCACATTAATGACTTACCAGATTCAGTAAGATCATCAGTCAGACTTTTTGCCGATGACTTCCTGCTCTATAGAAACATCAAGACACAACAAGACCACACAATCCTTCAAGAAGATCTGCAAAAACTAGAAGTATGGGCCAAGGACTGGGGAATGCACTTCAACGCGAAGAAATGTTACATACTTAGTATATAAAACAAGAGCCAAAGATACTACAGTCTGAGCGGTCACATCTTGCAACAGGTGCAAAATAACCCATACCTTGGACTACAAATATCTGATGATCTTAAATCTTACATCACCAATGTTACCAAGAAAGCCAACTCCACACTCGGCTTTCTTAGAAGAAACCTTAAATACTGCCCCAAAGACTGCAAGAAAACAGCATACATCTCCTTAGTACATGTAAGATCAACCATGGAATATGGAGCAATAGTATGGGATCCCTACACTATAGTAGATACGAACAAACTAGAAAGGATCCAAAGAAGAGCAGCGAGATTTATCACTGGGGACTACAAATGAAGAGAAGAAGGCTCTGTAACAAAAATGCTGACAGAATTAGAACTGGAGAGTCTACAATCCAGAAGAACTAGCCAGCGATTAATACTTCTGTACAAGGTGGTTGAGGGGTTGGTCCCAGCTATGAAGCCAGAAGATTATCTGACCAAAATCAGACAGGAGAACTCTCAAACCTAAACGATTTGATGACTAAGTCAATACGAACATCGTAGAAAACTCTGTCAAGAACAATACAAAGTCTTTCGACAGAATCCAGTGTAATACTGAGCAATATAGGAATTCATTCTTCAATAAAACTATATTAGAGTGGAACCACCTGGAGGAAAAGATAGTTAGCGCTACCTCTGTTGAGAGCTTCAAATCTGCTCTCTGACACCATCAATAGGTGCTTTCTCTCCCGTTGAATTAAAGCCAGTATTGGTATCGTTAACGTATTCATACAGATACAGATCACTGTCATGACACGGTGTCTGCAGTTTGGTTTTTGTCTTCCATTTCCAATAAACTAAAGTTCATCCCTCAAGGCTCAGTGGTATTATCGAATTGGGCTATGTACATTCACCTATGAGGAGGCATGTAATTAAAAACACTAGTCAAAAAATGTAATATATATATACAGTTAAAACTATGATGTGAATGTCTGCACATGTACATCTGCAAAAATAATGATAATCTATACTTTAGCCAAGGATTTGTATATATATAGTAGAAAGGATACGAATCTCGTATTTTCTCGCTTTATCTCGCGTGGCGAGGTTTTATGCTATAACAGAGCAAAAATTAATTCATTCATTTTGTAATGCCTTGAAAATTCGTAGGAAAATCAACCAATTACACCAAAGTTTGTGCTATACATCGTCTATATACTACACAAAACAATCCTTGGATTTGCCGATATACAGTACAGTCCAGACTTTCTTAAATTTGTTTTCATTTTGCTGGACATATGTCCAGCAACCAGGAATTTTCTGCTGGACCCTCTGAATTTTTGCTGGACCTACATTTTTTATGTAAAATTGTTTTAAAGCCAAGCAATGTCATACCGTTATTATTATTTTAGTCTAGCAGAGCGCTTTCTGTATTTAACTTCATTAGTACTGGTAGAGGCCTAAAAATAGGAAGACCGGTCATCATCCAGAATAAACCAAAAAGTTGAAACCATGCACCAAAAAAGAGTAGCCAAATCCAGCTAGGGATACCCTCAAACTTTGAAAAATTTAACAGATTTAAAACATTTTTTTTAAATTTTATTGAGATTACAAAAACAATATTCTAAAAGTCATTAGACTCTCTCAATCTCCAGTTGGGGTGGCACTGGCCATTTTACGTTTGCCCGGCTGAGCTCCGTCGTAATGCTTCAGGAACGACCACATTTTTATGATCGACACATTGCCATGTTGCCGGAACTGTAAACAAAATTCTAAATAGAAACGGATTCGGTGAAGGGAACGATGCAAATCAGGGACGTCGTGTTTTTTTATTTTATTAATTTTTGGGTGCTTTTCACTCGAAAAGATCATCTTACGCATCACAATATATTCAAATATATTTATTTTCATGACAGTTACCAATAATATTTACCAAAAACAGATAAAATATCACGTATTCAATGCGGTTACGAAATCCGAGTTGACCGAACTTGTTCCGGTATTTACAATATGACCTGCGTTTCCGACTTCCGTTAAAAAAGAAAACACATCATTCAAAAATGTTTGTCGGACATGGGGACCGGCATTACCGACGTTATTGGCGGACCACATGATTTTCTGCCCCCTTAGGTCCGATAGGTCCGACGAATTTCAAAAACTCTGACAGTCAGAGACATACAATGTACATGTACCATGATAAATCACTGTGATAGACGTATCACTGATCTTAGTGATACTGATATATCTTTTGTTCTGTTTAATATATCTTCAAAATTTCTAGGTATTTAGAGTGTTACTTGCTATCACCCAAAAGGCACAAGAAAGTAATTAAGGAAATAAATTAAACAGAGCAAAAAATATATCAGTATCACTAAGAGTAAGAAGAGTGATACGTCTATCACAGTGATTTATTATGGTATGTCTCTGACTGTACTGTAGGTGTATCACAGTGATTTATCATGGTATGTCTCTGACTGTACTGTATCAGTATCAGTAAGAAGAGTGATACGTCTATCACAGTGATTTATAATGGTATGTCTCTGACTGTACTGTAGGTCTATCACAGTGATTTATCATGGTATGTCTCTGACTGTACTGTATCAGTATCACTAAGAAGAGTGATACGTCTATCACAGTGATTTATCATGGTATGTCTCTGACTGTACTGTATCAGTATCACTAAGAAGAGTGATACGTCTATCACAGTGATTTATTATGGTATGTCTCTGACTGTACTGTAGGTGTATCACAGTGATTTATCATGGTATGTCTCTGACTGTACTGTATCAGTATCAGTAAGAAGAGTGATACGTCTATCACAGTGATTTATCATGGTATGTCTCTGACTGTACTGTAGGTCTATCACAGTGATTTATCATGGTATGTCTCTGACTACTGTAGGTCTATCACAGTGATTTATCATGGTATGTCTCTGACTGTACTGTATCAGTATCACTAAGAAGAGTGATACGTCTATCACAGTGATTTATCATGGTATGTCTATGACTGTACTGTAGGTCTATCACAGTGATTTATCATGGTATGTCTCTGACTGTACTGTATGTCTATCACAGTGATTTATCATGGTATGTCTCTGACTGTACTGTAGGTCTATCACAGTGATTTATCATGGTATGTCTCTGACTGGACTGTAGGTCTATCACAGTGATTTATCATGGTATGTCTCTGACTGTACTGTATCAGTATCACTAAGAAGAGTGATACATCTATCACAGTGATTTATCATGGTATGTCTCTGACTGTACTGTATCAGTATCACTAAGAAGAATGATACGTCTATCACAGTGATTTATCATGGTATGTCTCTGACTGTACTGTATCAGTATCACTAAGAAGAGTGATACATCTATCACAGTGATTTATCATGGTATGTCTCTGACTGTACTGTATCAGTATCACTAAGAAGAGTGATACGTCTATCACAGTGATTTATCATGGTATGTGTCTGACTACTGTATCAGTATCACTAAGAAGAGTGATACTTCTATCACAGTGATTTATCATGGTATGTCTCTGACTGTACTGTAGGTCTATCACAGTGATTTATCATGGTATGTCTCTGACTACTGTATCAGTATCACTAAGAAGAGTGATACGTCTATCACAGTGATTTATCATGGTATGTCTCTGACTGTACTGTAGGTCTATCACAGTGATTTATCATGGTATGTCTCTGACTGTACTGTAGGTCTATCACAGTGATTTATCATGGTATGTCTCTGACTGTACTGTAGGTCTATCACAGTGATTTATCATGGTATGTCTCTGACTGTACTGTATCAGTATCACTAAGAAGAGTGATACGTCTATCATAGTGATTTATCATGGTATGTCTATGACTGTACTGTAGGTCTATCACAGTGATTTATCATGGTATGTCTCTGACTGTACTGTATGTCTATCACAGTGATTTATCATGGTATGTCTCTGACTGTACTGTAGGTCTATCACAGTGATTTATCATGGTATGTCTCTGACTGGACTGTAGGTCTATCACAGTGATTTATCATGGTATGTCTCTGACTGTACTGTATCAGTATCACTAAGAAGAGTGATACATCTATCACAGTGATTTATCATGGTATGTCTCTGACTGTACTGTATCAGTATCACTAAGAAGAGTGATACGTCTATCACAGTGATTTATCATGGTATGTGTCTGACTACTGTATCAGTATCACTAAGAAGAGTGATACGTCTATCACAGTGATTTATCATGGTATGTCTCTGACTGTACTGTAGGTCTATCACAGTGATTTATCATGGTATGTCTCTGACTACTGTATCAGTATCACTAAGAAGAGTGATACGTCTATCACAGTGATTTATCATGGTATGTCTCTGACTGTACTGTAGGTCTATCACAGTGATTTATCATGGTATGTCTCTGACTGTACTGTATCAGTATCACTAAGAAGAGTGATACGTCTATCACAGTGATTTATCATGGTATGTCTCTGACTGTACTGTATCAGTATCACTAAGAAGAGTGATACGTCTATCACAGTGATTTATCATGGTATGTCTATGACTGTACTGTAGGTCTATCACAGTGATTTATCATGGTATGTCTCTGACTGTACTGTAGGTCTATCACAGTGATTTATCATGGTATGTCTCTGACTGGACTGTAGGTCTATCACAGTGATTTATCATGGTATGTCTCTGACTGTACTGTATCAGTATCACTAAGAAGAGTGATACATCTATCACAGTGATTTATCATGGTATGTCTCTGACTGTACTGTATCAGTATCACTAAGAAGAGTGATACGTCTATCACAGTGATTTATCATGGTATGTGTCTGACTACTGTATCAGTATCACTAAGAAGAGTGATACGTCTATCACAGTGATTTATCATGGTATGTGTCTGACTACTGTATCAGTATCACTAAGAAGAGTGATACGTCTATCACAGTGATTTATCATGGTATGTCTCTGACTGTACTGTAGGTCTATCACAGTGATTTATCATGGTATGTCTCTGACTACTGTATCAGTATCACTAAGAAGAGTGATACGTCTATCACAGTGATTTATCATGGTATGTCTCTGACTGTACTGTAGGTCTATCACAGTGATTTATCATGGTATGTCTCTGACTGTACTGTAGGTCTATCACAGTGATTTATCATGGTATGTCTCTGACTGTACTGTATCAGTATCACTAAGAAGAGTGATACGTCTATCACAGTGATTTATCATGGTATGTCTATGACTGTACTGTAGGTCTATCACAGTGATTTATCATGGTATGTCTCTGACTGTACTGTATGTCTATCACAGTGATTTATCATGGTATGTCTCTGACTGTACTGTAGGTCTATCACAGTGATTTATCATGGTATGTCTCTGACTGGACTGTAGGTCTATCACAGTGATTTATCATGGTATGTCTCTGACTGTACTGTATCAGTATCACTAAGAAGAGTGATACATCTATCACAGTGATTTATCATGGTATGTCTCTGACTGTACTGTATCAGTATCACTAAGAAGAGTGATACGTCTATCACAGTGATTTATCATGGTATGTGTCTGACTACTGTATCAGTATCACTAAGAAGAGTGATACGTCTATCACAGTGATTTATCATGGTATGTCTCTGACTGTACTGTAGGTCTATCACAGTGATTTATCATGGTATGTCTCTGACTACTGTATCAGTATCACTAAGAAGAGTGATACGTCTATCACAGTGATTTATCATGGTATGTCTCTGACTGTACTGTAGGTCTATCACAGTGATTTATCATGGTATGTCTCTGACTGTACTGTATCAGTATCACTAAGAAGAGTGATACGTCTATCACAGTGATTTATCATGGTATGTCTATGACTGTACTGTAGGTCTATCACAGTGATTTATCATGGTATGTCTCTGACTGTACTGTATGTCTATCACAGTGATTTATCATGGTATGTCTCTGACGGTACTGTAGGTCTATCACAGTGATTTATCATGGTATGTCTCTGACTGTACTGTAGGTCTATCACAGTGATTTATCATGGTATGTCTCTGACTGTACTGTATCAGTATCACTAAGAAGAGTGATACATCTATCACAGTGATTTATCATGGTATGTCTCTGACTGTACTGTATCAGTATCACTAAGAAGAGTGATACGTCTATCACAGTGATTTATCATGGTATGTTTCTGACTACTGTATCAGTATCACTAAGAAGAGTGATACGTCTATCACAGTGATTTATCATGGTATGTCTCTGACTGTACTGTAGGTCTATCACAGTGATTTATCATGGTATGTCTCTGACTGGACTGTAGGTCTATCACAGTGATTTATCATGGTATGTCTCTGACTGTACTGTATCAGTATCACTAAGAAGAGTGATACATCTATCACAGTGATTTATCATGGTATGTCTCTGACTGTACTGTATCAGTATCACTAAGAAGAGTGATACGTCTATCACAGTGATTTATCATGGTATGTGTCTGACTACTGTATCAGTATCACTAAGAAGAGTGATACGTCTATCACAGTGATTTATCATGGTATGTCTCTGACTGTACTGTAGGTCTATCACAGTGATTTATCATGGTATGTCTCTGACTACTGTATCAGTATCACTAAGAAGAGTGATACGTCTATCACAGTGATTTATCATGGTATGTCTCTGACTGTACTGTAGGTCTATCACAGTGATTTATCATGGTATGTCTCTGACTGTACTGTATCAGTATCACTAAGAAGAGTGATACGTCTATCACAGTGATTTATCATGGTATGTCTATGACTGTACTGTAGGTCTATCACAGTGATTTATCATGGTATGTCTCTGACTGTACTGTATGTCTATCACAGTGATTTATCATGGTATGTCTCTGACGGTACTGTAGGTCTATCACAGTGATTTATCATGGTATGTCTCTGACTGTACTGTAGGTCTATCACAGTGATTTATCATGGTATGTCTCTGACTGTACTGTATCAGTATCACTAAGAAGAGTGATACATCTATCACAGTGATTTATCATGGTATGTCTCTGACTGTACTGTATCAGTATCACTAAGAAGAGTGATACGTCTATCACAGTGATTTATCATGGTATGTTTCTGACTACTGTATCAGTATCACTAAGAAGAGTGATACGTCTATCACAGTGATTTATCATGGTATGTGTCTGACTACTGTATCAGTATCACTAAGAAGAGTGATACGTCTATCACAGTGATTTATCATGGTATGTCTCTGACTGTACTGTAGGTCTATCACAGTGATTTATCATGGTATGTCTCTGACTACTGTATCAGTATCACTAAGAAGAGTGATACGTCTATCACAGTGATTTATCATGGTATGTCTCTGACTGTACTGTAGGTCTATCACAGTGATTTATCATGGTATGTCTCTGACTGTACTGTATCAGTATCACTAAGAAGAGTGATACGTCTATCACAGTGATTTATCATGATATGTCTCTGACTGTACTGTAGGTGTATCACAGTGATTTATCATGGTATGTCTCTGACTGTACTGTATGTCTATCACAGTGATTTATCATGGTATGTCTCTGACTGTACTGTAGGTGTATCACAGTGATTTATCATGGTATGTCTCTGACTGTACTGTAGGTTCAATGGAAAAGTTTTTTTGATTTTTTTCTGTAACACTCCTCATACATGTAAAATAAAAAAAAGTACAGTAGAGTTTCATACATCTAAAACATTAAAAATGATAAAACAAAGCAACCAATCACGCCAAGTTTTGTTCTATATACATGTATATGTCGATTTCATGTAAACAAGGAAGTTTATTGATTTCTAAGTAGGCCACCCCCATTTCCACCCAGAACGCCACCATTTTGACAAATGATGGTATTTAACAATCATTAATAAATACAAATCGGGAGCACTGTTTTCAATAAAACTCCTATACATTGAAAAATATTTATATTATGATATCACAAAAATGACGGCTCCGCTTCAATATTCGGTATGATGAGAGAAGAGAGGAGTTTGAAATTTAAATTCAAGTCTTGACTGCCCATAATAGGCGGGATTATGAAGGTCAAAAGGGCAAATCGATTAATGTCAATTATTGGTGAAATATGGGTGATACATCTACAAAAAGTCGATACTTTAATAATAATTGGTATTTAGGACAAATATTTTCACTTTATACCTGTAATTATGGTTTTATATATTTACAAATACTGGTTTAAAATGTTGAAGCGATAAAAAATGTCCACCATTAATCAAGACATGCACATCGTCAACGAATTGCACTATGGGTAATCTCACTTGTTCTCACCATGCAACATACTTACATACAATCTGTGTTAATTCTTGCGAGATTTATATCCTTTCTACTATACAAATCCTTGCTTTAGCTTAAAAGTTAAATGTCACGAAATTGAACATCATGTGGTACACACATAAAAAATGGCGTACAATTTGATCTAAATTTAGGATTTATGGATATTATGGATCTTTAACTACTTAAAACAGTAAGAGATTATCATTATTTTTGCAGATTTGAACTAGAAAATTTGTCTATCTATGAAATCTTACCTGCACTTGGTCTGACACAATCCGTCCATGAACCGTCATCGGAATGCACAGGAGCTCAAATTTTAAATTTCCAGAATACCTTTGATAGGCCTTGTGACGAGATTAGGATTGAGATACAAACAGAAAATTTCTTCAGAAACCTAATCTCACCGAGATTAATGTACATGACTGAACCAGCTCCACCTTGAATGGTTAATTTAAGTGTGGGAACATTGATTAGCACTGCTGGCAAGATATTCCATGTTCGAATTGCTGAAGGGAAGTATGAGTTTTGTTGGCTCCGTATTCTCGAGAATGGTATTTGGAATTTTTGGTCATGTCCTCTTGTTGTTCTGGTGGTTGCAGGAGTAAGGAACATTTGCGATGGTATGGCAATAAGGTGATGGACTATCCTGTACATTATTACCATTTTTGTGTTGGTTCTTCTTTGTTGTAAAATTGGCCATTTTAGTTCCTTTAACATAGATGTTACACTGTTTTCTCTTGAGTAGTCCCCATTCACAAATCTGGCAGCACAGCGTTGCCATTTTTCTAATTTGTTTATGTTGAATTTGGTGTAAGGATCCCATACGGTTTGGAGCATATTCTAATTTAGGATGTACATGTACAAGTGTTGTGTAACATTGTGCCTTTATTTGCATCAAACAACTGTTTATATTTCTTCTCAAGAAGGCACAGATGGCATTTGCCTTCTTGGTATTGCTATTAGATCATACCCTGGTCGTCGAGAGTGGCCACCTTTTCATTGCAAAGGGAGTTGCCTTATATTAAGAAGAAGACTACTGTATTTCCATAATTGGTTAATGTATATTTTTCTTTTACAGCTGGTGTTGGGAAGACCTCCCTGATATTAACACTTGTTAGTGAAGAATTTCCTGATGAGGTATATGTTTTATCTATACTTAAAACTCATGTGTTTAACAAAATGATATTGTAATTGTACATCTAAATAATGACTTTACTGTACAAATAGATAATAAATTTTAAAAGAAATTCTCCCCTGTATTTGGGATTAAGGTTATGAATGTTTATTGCCACTGTCAACAATATTTTAATTATATAATGGCAGTCGGATGCATGTACATATTGATAGAGGAAATCAGAGTACACCAGCTGTCTATTCTGAAAACGGAAATCAGAGTACACCAGTTGTCTATTCTGAAAACAAAATCAGAGGAAATCAGAGTACACCAGCTGTCTATTCTGAAAACAAAAATCAGAGGAAATCAGAGTACACCAGCTGTTTATTCTGAAAACAAAAATCAGAGTACACCAGCTGTCTATTCTGAAAACAAAAATCGGAGGAATCAGAGTACACCAGCTGCCTATTCTGAAAACAAAAATCAGAGGAAATCGAGTACACCAGCTGTCTATTCTGAAAACAAAAATCAGAGGAAATCAGAGTACACCAGTGTCTATTCTGAAAACAAAAATCGGAGGAAATCAGAGTACACCAGCTGCCTATTCTGAAAACAAAAATCGGAGGAAATCGAGTACACCAGCTGTCTATTCTGAAAACAAAAATCAGAGGAAATCAGAGTACACCAGCTGTCTATTCTGAAAACAAAAATCAGAGGAAATCAGAGTACACCAGTGTCTATTCTGAAAACAAAAATCGGAGGAAATCGAGTACACCAGCTGTCTATTCTGAAAACAAAAATCAGAGGAAATCAGAGTACACCAGCTGTCTATTCTGAAAACAAAAATCAGAGGAAATCAGAGTACACCAGCTGTCTATTCTGAAAACAAAAATCAGAGGAAATCAGAGTACACCAGCTGTCTATTCTGAAAACAAAAATCAGAGGAAATCAGAGTACACCAGCTGTCTATTCTGAAAAGGAAAATCCCAAGTACAAATGTAGGTTGAGTTTAGACAGGTTTCACTATTTGAACATTAATTACTTTTGATGTCAAACTATTTCACAGGTACCGGCCAAAGCAGAAGAGATTACCATACCAGCTGATGTTACTCCAGAAAGAGTTCCTACTCATATCGTAGATTATAGTTGTAAGTCTAATTTATATCAAATTTGTGAGATCTATGTTGATGTGCTCAAACTTAACACAAGCCATTAATTATATTATTATATATAACATTGTGATTTTTATGTCCATATCCATCAGTCCCACGTTTCTTTTTCACTCCGTATCTTAAGAACTGCCTACCCTTCCAGAGCACCTGAGTTCACCTCCGGTTTTTAGTGGGGTTCGTGTTACTGGATCTTTAGTTTTATGTGTAGTGTTTTGTAGATCGTTGTTTGTCCTTTATTTTTTAGTTCACCTGGACCAAAGGTCCAGGTGAACTATTGGCATCACTTGGCGTCCGTCGTCTGTAAACTTTTCACATTTCAAGCTTCTTCTCCGAAACCACTGGGCCGATTGGAACCAAGCTTAGCAGGAATGTTCCTTGGATGGTCCTCTACAAAGTTACTGTTTTTCGTTCCAGTCGGATATTCAATATGGCTGCCAGGGCCAATAATATGCTCTGATTGGCTGAAATTTCAAAGATCTTCTTCTCTGAAACTAATGAACTGACTGAACCCAAACTGTAAATGAATGATCATTGGAATGTCCTTTACCAAGTTTCTGTTTTTTATGCCGATCGGAAATCCAAGATGGCCGCCACCGCAATACATAGATTAACATTGGACCCTATGGGAAAATGTTCAAATGCCTTCTTCTCAGAAACTACAAATTTTGTTAAAGCCAAACTGTACATGAATGTTCATTGGATGGTCCTCTACAAACTTTACGTTTTTTGTTCCGGTATGAAATTCAAAATGGCGGCTACGGCAGGACTTAGTTTAACATTGGACCCTATGTGAAAAATGTTTCAAAACGCTTCTTCTCTGAAACCACTAGGACAATTGAAACCAAACTGCCCAGGAATGATCATTGGAAGGTCCTCTACAAATTTTTTGTTTTTTATGTCGATCAGAAACCCAAGATGGCCGCCACCGCAATACATAGATTAACATTGGACCCTATGGGAAAATATTCAAATGCCTTCTTATCAGAAACTACAAATATTATTAAAGCCAAACTGCACATGAATGTTCATTGGATGGTCCTCTACAAACTTTACGTTTTTTGTTCCGATATGAAATTTAAAATGGCGGCTACGGCAGGACTTAGTTTAACATTGGACCCTATGTGAAAAATGTTTCAAAACGCTTCTTCTCTGAAACCACTAGGACAATTGAAACCAAACTGCCCAGGAATGATCATTGGAAGGTCCTCTACAAATTTTTTGTTTTTTATGTCGATCAGAAACCCAAGATGGCCGCCACCGCAATACATAGATTAACATTGGACCCTATGGGAAAATATTCAAATGCCTTCTTATCAGAAACTACAAATATTATTAAAGCCAAACTGCACATGAATGTTCATTGGATGGTCCTCTACAAACTTTACGTTTTTTGTTCCGATATGAAATTTAAAATGGCGGCTACGGCAGGACTTAGTTTAACATTGGACCCTATGTGAAAAATGTTTCAAAACGCTTCTTCTCTGAAACCACTAGGACAGTTGAAACCAAACTGCCCAGGAATGATCATTGGAAGGTCCTCTACAATTTTTATGTTTTTTATGCCGATCGGAAATCCAAGATGGCCGCCACCGCAATACATAGATTAACATTGGACCCTATGGGAAAATGTTCAAATGCCTTCTTCTCAGAAATTGCAAATATTATTAAAGCCAAACTGTACATGAATGTTCATTGGATGGTCCTCTACAAACTTTACGTTTTTTGTTCCGGTATGAAATTCAAAATGGCGGCTACGGCAGGACTTAGTTTAACATTGGACCCTATGGGGAAAATGTTTCAAAACGGTTCTTCTCTGAAACCACTTGGATAATTGAAACCAAACTGCCCAGGAATGATCATTGGAAGGTCCTCTACAAATTTTATGTTTTTTATGCCGATCGGAAATCCAAGATGGCCGCCACCGCAATACATAGATTTACATTGGACCCTATGGGAAAATGTTCAAATGCCTTCTTCTCAGAAACTACAAATATTATTAAAGCCAAACTGTACATGAATGTTCATTGGATGGTCCTCTACAACTTTTACGTTTTTTGTTCCGATATGAAATTCAAAATGGCGGCTACGGCAGGACTTAGTTTAACATTGGACCCTATGGGGAAAATGTTTCAAAACGCTTCTTCTCTGAAACCACTTGGACAGTTGAAAACCAAACTGCCCAGGAATGATCATTGGAAGGTCCTCTACAAATTTTATGTTTTTTATGCCGATCGGAAATCCAAGATGGCAGCCACCGCAATACATAGATTAACATTGGACCCTATGGGAAAATGTTCAAATGCCTTCTTCTCAGAAACTACAAATATTATTAAAGCCAAACTGTACATGAATGTTCATTGGATGGTCCTCTACAAAATTTACGTTTTTTATTCCGATATGAAATTCAAAATGGCGGCTACAGCAGGACTTAGTTTAACATTGGACCCTATGTGAAAAATGTTTCAAAACGCTTCTTCTCTGAAACCACTAGGACAATTGAAACCAAACTGCCCAGGAATGATCATTGGAAGGTCCTCTACAAAGTTTTTGTTTTTTATGTCGATCAGAAATCCAAGATGGCCGCCACCGCAATACATAGATTAACATTGGACCCTATGGGAAAATGTTCAAATGCCTTCTTATCAGAAACTACAAATATTATTAAAGCCAAACTGTACATGAATGTTCATTGGATGGTCCTCTACAAACTTTACGTTTTTTGTTCCGATATGAAATTTAAAATGGCGGCTACGGCAGGACTTAGTTTAACATTGGACCCTATGGGGAAAATGTTTCAAAACGCTTCTTCTCTGAAACCACTAGGACAGTTGAAACCAAACTGCCCAGGAATGATCATTGGAAGGTCCTCTACAATTTTTATGTTTTTTATGCCGATCGGAAATCCAAGATGGCCGCCACCGCAGGACATAGATTAACATTGGACCCTATGGGAAAATGTTCAAATGCCTTCTTCTCAGAAATTGCAAATATTATTAAAGCCAAACTGTACATGAATGTTCATTGGATGGTCCTCTACAAACTTTACGTTTTTTGTTCCAGGTATGAAATTCAAAATGGCGGCTACGGCAGGACTTAGTTTAACATTGGACCCTATGGGAAAAATGTTTCAAAACGGTTCTTCTCTGAAACCACTTGGACAATTGAAACCAAACTGCCCAGGAATGATCATTGGAAGGTCCTCTACAAAATTTGTGTTTTTTATGTCGATCGGAAATCCAAGATGGCCGCCACCGCAATACATAGATTAACATTGGACCCTATGGGAAAATGTTCAAATGCCTTCTTCTCAGAAACTACAAATATGATTAAAGCCAAACTGTACATGAATGTTCATTGGATGGTCCTCTACAAACTTTACGTTTTTTGTTCCGGTATGAAATTCAAAATGGCGGCTACGGCAGGACTTAGTTTAACATTGGACCCTATGGGAAAAATGTTTCAAAACGCTTCTTCTCTGAAACCACTTGGACAATTGAAACCAAACTGCCCAGGAATAGTCATTGGAAGGTCCTCTACAAAGTTTATGTTTTTTTATGCCGATCGGAAATCCAAGATGGCCGCCACCGCAATACATAGATTAACATTGGACCCTATGGGAAAATGTTCAAATGCCTTCTTCTCAGAAATTACAAATATTATTAAAGCCAAACTGTACATGAATGTTCATTGGATGGTCCTCTACAAACTTTACGTTTTTTGTTCCGATATGAAATTCAAAATGGTGGCTACGGCAGGACTTGTTTAACATTGGACACTATGGGGAAAATGTTTCAAAACGCTTCTTCTCTGAAACCACTAGGACAATTGAAACCAAGCTGTCCAGGAATAGTCATTGGAAGGTCCTCTACAAAGTTTATGTTTTTTTTATGCCGATCGAAAATTCAAGATGGCCGCCACCACAATACATAGATTTACATTGGACCCTATGGGAAAATGTTCAAATGCCTTCTTCTCAGAAACTACAAATATTATTAAAGCCAAACTGTACATGAATGTTCATTAGATGGTCCTCTACAAACTTTGCGTTTTTTGTTCCGGTATGAAATTCAAAATGGCGGCTACGGCAGGACTTAGTTTAACATTGGACCCTATGGGGAAAATGTTTCAAAACGCTTCTTCTCTGAAACCACTTGGACAATTGAAACCAAACTGCCCAGGAATGATCATTGGAAGGTCCTCTACAAACTTTATGTTTTTTATGTCGATCGGAAATCCAAGATGGCCGCCACCGCAATACATAGATTAACATTGGACCCTATGGGAAAATGTTCAAATGCCTTCTTCTCAGAAACTACAAATATTATTAAAGCCAAACTGTACATGAATGTTCATTGGATGGTCCTCTACAAACCTTACGTTTTTTGTTCCGATATGAAATTCAAAATGGCGGCTACGGCAGGACTTAGTTTAACATTAGACCCTATGGGAAAAATGTTTCAAAACGCTTCTTCTCTGAAACCACTTGGATAATTGAAACCAAACTGCCCAGGAATGATCATTGGAAGGTCCTCTACAAGGTGTGTGTTTTTTATGCCGATCACATATCCAAGATGGCCACCACCGCAGGACATAGATTAGCATTGGACCCTATGGGAAAATGTTCAAATGCCTTCTTCTCAGAAACTACAAATATGATTAAAGCCAAACTGTACATGAATGTTCATTGGATGGTCCTCTAAAATCTTTACGTTTTTTGTTCTGATATGAAATTCAAAATGGCGGCTACGGCAGGACTTGTTTAACATAGGACCCTATGGGGAAAATGTTTCAAAACGCTTCTGATATGAAACCAAACTGCCCAGGAATGATCATTGGAAGGTCCTCTGTTTTTTATGCCGATCAGAAATCCAAGATGGCTGCCACCACAGGTCATAGTATTAACACAGGACCATATCGGGGAAAATGCAGAAATATCTTCTTCTCTGAAGCTATTGCACTGATTGAACCTAAACTGTGCATCAATCATTGGAAGGTGATTTACAAACTTTGTGTTTTTTATGTTGATCGTAATTCCAAGATGACTACCAGTACATAGTTTTTACATAGGACCAATTGGTTTTTTTTATAACCAGGTGAACGATACAGGCTCTTGAGAGCCTCTGGTTTTGTATGGTTCACAATATTGGATATACATTGTATATTCTAAATCTTAAATTAAAGCTAATAATTTTTACAAGCTATGCAAAATCTTGAAAAAACATTTGTACAAATACATCCTCTAAATTCTAATGCTACTGCATCTATTTAAATTAAACTTGGTAGTCTGTGTTTTAACATGATTTCCAATAGTCCCTTTCCCTAACCCAAAGAGTAAATTTATATCATGTTATAGCTGAAATATTGCTGGAGCTGACAACATCATTTCAATTTTCAATTTAATGTTTTTGATGGTAATTTATCAAAGGATTTTTCTCTTTTGTAGCACAAGAACAAGATGAAGAAACATTACAAGCTGAAATAGTAAAGGTTAGATTTAGTTGTATTTCACAGTAATACAATACATAGATAATTCTATACCTGTACAGTGCTTTTAAAAGTAGTGTGGCCAGTGGATTTTTGCCGCCTATCATGATATGAAGCACCATCTACTTGCATGCTTAAAAAAATGAGTGAAACATAAAACTTCAGTCGCTCCGTAAATGAAAAAGAACATTGAGGAAGAAAACGAAAATTTACAATTACAGGAAACTCCTTTCTATCACCGATTTTGATGAGTGAGTATTGTACATTATCGGGCCAATATCGGTCTGTTTCGAAAACCAGCCTCATCAACAGTAGTCTGGTTCCCGTCCCGTATTTGACACAACCTGCATTACCGAATGCATACTGAATATATATGACTGGAACCAACAGGAGCGTGTAATGAAATGATCTACTCAAACCCTCTTTGACTAGGTTCAAGAAAACCAGGATAGAAAGAGAAAATGATGTATGTTTTGAGATCATAACTGTATACAATACGCTTGTTTCGAATCAGGTCAATTCCGATCATGTTCCGTGTTTTTCGTGTCTGGACGTCTGAAATGTTAGGCAGGGATTTAGCCAGGATTTTGAGACCATTAGTCACTTTTGCAGAACAGATTTTTTTTTTTTTATTATGAATAAGCAAGAATATAATGAGCTTAATCTTATAATCAGTTACGTTGCCTTATTGGTTAGTAATGGAGATTGAAAACCTCCTAGGATGGGAACATACTCTGCAAATTAGCAACCAACTGATAAAGCATAACATTGCCACTATTTTGATCTCAATACCACACAAATTGTAATACCCCCCCCCCCCCCTCTTTTGAAATATTACTGTGCTTTGGTCTAATACCACACAAATTGTAAATACCCCCTCCCCCACCCTTTTTAGTTCACCTGGACCAAAGGTCCATGTGAACTATTGCCATCACTTGGCGTCCGTCGTCTGTCGTCTGTCGTCTGTCGTCTGTAAACTTTTCACATTTCAAGCTTCTTCTCCGAAACCACTTGGCCGATTGGAACCGAACTTAGCAGGAATGTTCCTTGGATGGTCCTCTACAAAGTTACTGTTTTTCGTTCCAGTCGGATATTCAATATGGCTGCCAGGGCTAATAATATGCTCTGATTGGCTGAAATTTCAAAGATCTTCTTCTCCGAAACTAATGAACTGACTGAACCCAAACTGTAAAGGAATGATCATTGGAATGTCCTTTACCAAGTTACTGTTTTTTATGCCGATCGGAAATCCAAGATGGCCGCCATCGCAGGACATAGATTAACATTGGACCCTATGGGAAAATGTTCAAATGCCTTCTTCTCAGAAACTACAAATATGATTAAAGCCAAACTGTACATGAATGTTCATTGGATGGTCCTCTACAATCGTAAGGTTTTTTGTTCCGATATGAAATTCAAAATGGCGGCTACGGCAGCACTTAGTTTAACATTGGACCCTATGGGAAAAATGTTTCAAAATGCTTCTTCTCTGAAACCACTTGGACAGTTGAAACCAAACTGCCCAGGAATGATCATTGGAAGGTCCTCTACAAATTTTCTGTTTTTTATGCCGGTCGGAAATCCAAGATGGCCACCACCGCAGGACATAGATTAACATTGGACCCTATGGGAAAATGTTCAAATGCCTTCTTCTCAGAAACTACAAATATTATTAAAGCCAAACTGTACATGAATGTTCATTGGATGGTCCTCTACAATCTTAAGGTTTTTTGTTCCGATATGAAATTCAAAATGGCGGCTACGGCAGGACTTAGTTTAACATTGGACCCTATGGGAAAAATGTTTCAAAATGCTTCTTCTCTGAAACCACTTGGACAGTTGAAACCAAACTGCCCAGGAATGATCATTGGAAGGTCCTCTACAAATTTTCTGTTTTTTATGCCGGTCGGAAATCCAAGATGGCTGCCACCGCAGGACATAGATTAACATTGGACCCTATGGGAAAATGTTCAAATGCCTTCTTCTCAGAAACTACAAATATTATTAAAGCCAAACTGTACATGAATGTTCATTGGATGGTCCTCTACAATCTTAAGGTTTTTTGTTCCGATATGAAATTCAAAATGGCGGCTACGGCAGGACTTAGTTTAACATTGGACCCTATGGGAAAAATGTTTCAAAATGCTTCTTCTCTGAAACCACTTGGACAGTTGAAACCAAACTGCCCAGGAATGATGATTGGAAGGTCCTCTACAAATTTTCTGTTTTTTATGCCGGTCGGAAATCCAAGATGGCCGCCACCGCAGGACATAGATTAACATTGGACCCTATGGGAAAATGTTCAAATGCCTTCTTCTCAGAAACTACAAATATGATTAAAGCCAAACTGTACATGAATGTTCATTGGATGGTCCTCTACAATCTTAAGGATTTTTGTTCCGATATGAAATTCAAAATGGCGGCTACGGCAGAACTTAGTTTAACATTGGACCCTATGGGAAAAATGTTTCAAAATGCTTCTTCTCTGAAACCACTTGGACAGTTGAAACCAAACTGCCCAGGAATGATCATTGGAAGGTCCTCTACAAATTTTTTGTTTTTTATGCCGGTCGGAAATCCAAGATGGCTGCCACCGCAGGACATAGATTAACATTGGACCCTATGGGAAAATGTTCAAATGCCTTCTTCTCAGAAACTACAAATATTATTAAAGCCAAACTGTACATGAATGTTCATTGGATGGTCCTCTACAATCTTAAGGTTTTTTGTTCCGATATGAAATTCAAAATGGCGGCTACGGCAGGACTTAGTTTAACATTGGACCCTATGGGAAAAATGTTTCAAAATGCTTCTTCTCTGAAACCACTTGGACAGTTGAAACCAAACTGCCCAGGAATGATCATTGGAAGGTCCTCTACAAATTTTCTGTTTTTTATGCCGGTCGGAAATCCAAGATGGCCGCCACCGCAGGACATAGATTAACATTGGACCCTATGGGAAAATGTTCAAATGCCTTCTTCTCAGAAACTACAAATATGATTAAAGCCAAACTGTACATGAATGTTCATTGGATGGTCCTCTACAATCTTAAGGAATTTTGTTCCGATATGAAATTCAAAATGGCGGCTACGGCAGAACTTAGTATAACATTGGACCCTATGGGAAAAATGTTTCAAAATGCTTCTTCTCTGAAACCACTTGGACAGTTGAAACCAAACTGCCCAGGAATGATCATTGGAAGGTCCTCTACAAATTTTCCGTTTTTTATGCCGGTCAGAAATCCAAGATGGCCGCCACCGCAGGACATAGATTAACATTGGACCCTATGGGAAAATATTCAAATGCCTTCTACTCAGAAACTACAAATATGATTAAAGCCAAACTGTACATGAATGTTCATTAGATGGTCCTCTACAAACTTTACGTTTTTTGTTCTGGTATGAAATTCAAAATGGCGGCTACGGCAGGACTTAGTTTAACATTGGACCCTATGGGAAAAATGTTTCAAAATGCTTCTTCTCTGAAACCACTTGGACAGTTGAAACCAAACTGCCCAGGAATGATCATTGGAAGGTCCTCTACAAATTTAAGGTTTTTTATGCCGGTCGGAAATCCAAGATGGCCGCCACCGCAGGACATAAATTAACATTGGACCCTATGGGAAAATATTCAAATGCCTTCTACTCAGAAACTACAAATATTATTAAAGCCAAACTGTACATGAATGTTCATTAGATGGTCCTCTACAAACTTTACGTTTTTTGTTCTGGTATGAAATTCAAAATGGCGGCTACGGCAGGACTTAGTTTAACATTGGACCCTATGGGGAAAATGTTTCAAAACGCTTCTTCTCTGAAACCACTTGGATAATTGAAACCAAACTGCCTAGGAATGATCATTGGAAGGTCCTCTACAAATTTTATGTTTTTTATGCCGATCGGAAATCCAAGATGGCCACCACCGCAATACATAGATTAACATTGGACCCTATGGGAAAATGTTCAAATGCCTTCTACTCAGAAACTACAAATAGGATTAAAGCCAAACTGTACATGAATGTTCATTAGATGGTCCTCTACAAACTTTACGTTTTTTGTTCTGGTATGAAATTCAAAATGGCGGCTACAGCAGGACTTAGTTTAACATTGGACCCTATGGGAAAAATGTTTCAAAACACTTCTTCTCTGAAACCACTTGGATAATTGAAACCAAACTGCCCAGGAATGATCATTGGAAGGTCCTCTACAAAGTTTCTGGTTTTTTTTGCCGATCGGAAATTCAAGATGGCCGCCACCGCAGGACATAGATTAACATTGGACCCTATGGGAAAATGTTCAAATGCCTTCTTCTCAGAAACTACAAATATGATTAAAGCCAAACTGTACATGAATGTTCATTGGATGATTCTCTACAAACAATACGTTTTTTGTTCCGATATGAAATTCAAAATGGCGGCTACGGCAGGACTTAGTTTAACATTGGACCCTATGGGAAAAATGTTTCAAAATGCTTCTTCTCTGAAACCACTTGGACAGTTGAAACCAAACTGCCCAGGAATGATCATTGGAAGGTCCTCTACAAATTTTCTGTTTTTTATGCCGGTCGGAAATCCAAGATGGCCACCACCGCAGGACATAGATTAACATTGGACCCTATGGGAAAATGTTCAAATGCCTTCTTCTCAGAAACTACAAATATGATTAAAGCCAAACTGTACATGAATGTTCATTGGATGGTCCTCTACAAACTTTGCGTTTTTTGTTCCGATATAAAATTCAAAATGGCGGCTACGGCAGGACTTAGTTTAACATTGGACCCTATGGGAAAAATGTTTCAAAACGCTTCTTCTCTGAAACCACTTGAATAATAGAAACCAAACTGCCCAGGAATGATCATTGGAAGATCCTCTACAAGGTGTGTGTTTTTTATGCCGATCGGAAATCCAAGATGGCCGCCACCGCAGGACATAGATTAACATTGGACCCTATGGGAAAATGTTCAAATGCCTTCTTCTCAGAAACTACAAATATGATTAAAGCCAAACTGTACATGAATGTTCATTGGATGGTCCTCTACAAACTTTACGTTTTTTGTTCCGATATGAAATTCAAAATGGCGGCTACGGCAGGACTTAGTTTAACATTGGACCCTATGGGGGAAATGTTTGAAAACGCTTCTTCTCTGAAACCACTAGAACAGTTGAAACCAAACTGCCCAGGAATGATCATTGGAAGGTCCTCTACAAATTTTCGGTTTTTTATGCCGATCGGAAATCCAAGATGGCCGCCACCACAATACATAGATTAACATTGGACCCTATGGGAAAATGTTCAAATGCCTTCTTCTCAGAAACTACAAATATGATTAAAGCCAAACTGTACATGAATGTTCATTGGATGGTCCTCTACAAACGTTAGGTTTTTTGTTCCGATATGAAATTCAAAATGGCGGCTACGGCAGGACTTAGTTTAACATTGGACCCTATGGGAAAAATGTTTCAAAACGCTTCTTCTCTGAAACCACTTGGACAATTGAATCCAAACTTCCCAGGAATGATCATTGGAAGGTCCTCTACAAAGTTTCTGTTTTTTTATGCCGATCGGAAATCCAAGATGGCCACCACCGCAGGACATAGATTAACATTGGACCCTATGGGAAAATGTTCAAATGCCTTCTTCTCAGAAACTACAAATATGATTAAAGCCAAACTGTACATGAATGTTCATTGAATGGTCCTCTACAAAATATACGTTTTTCATTCTGATATGAAATTCAAAATGGCGGCTACGGCAGGACTTAGTTTAACATTGGACCCTATGGGGAAAATGTTTCAAAATGCTTCTTCTCTGAAACCACTTGGACAGTTGAAACCAAACTGCCCAGGAATGATCATTGGAAGGTCCTCTACAAATTTTCTGTTTTTTATGCCGGTCGGAAATCCAAGATGGCCACCACCGCAGGACATAGATTAACATTGGACCCTATGGGAAAATGTTCAAATGCCTTCTTCTCAGAAACTACAAATATGATTAAAGCCAAACTGTACATGAATGTTCATTGGATGGTCCTCTACAAACTTTGCGTTTTTTGTTCCGATATAAAATTCAAAATGGCGGCTACGGCAGGACTTAGTTTAACATTGGACCCTATGGGAAAAATGTTTCAAAACGCTTCTTCTCTGAAACCACTTGGATAATTGAAACCAAACTGCCCAGGAATGATCATTGGAAGATCCTCTACAAGGTGTGTGTTTTTTATGCCGATCGGAAATCCAAGATGGCCGCCACCGCAGGACATAGATTAACATTGGACCCTATGGGAAAATGTTCAAATGCCTTCTTCTCAGAAACTACAAATATGATTAAAGCCAAACTGTACATGAATGTTCATTGAATGGTCCTCTACAAACTTTACGTTTTTTGTTCCGATATGAAATTCAAAATGGCGGCTACGGCAGGACTTAGTTTAACATTGGACCCTATGGGGGAAATGTTTGAAAACGCTTCTTCTCTGAAACCACTAAAACAGTTGAAACCAAACTGCCCAGGAATGATCATTGGAAGGTCCTCTACAAATTTTATGTTTTTTATGCCGATCGGAAATCCAAGATGGCCGCCACCACAATACATAGATTAACATTGGACCCTATGGGAAAATGTTCAAATGCCTTCTTCTCAGAAACTACAAATATGATTAAAGCCAAACTGTACATGAATGTTCATTGGATGGTCCTCTACAAACGTTAGGTTTTTTGTTCCGATATGAAATTCTAAATGGCGGCTACGGCAGGACTTAGTTTAACATTGGACCCTATGGGAAAAATGTTTCAAAACGCTTCTTCTCTGAAACCACTTGGACAATTGAATCCAAACTGCCCAGGAATGATCATTGGAAGGTCCTCTACAAAGTTTCTGTTTTTTTATGCCGATCGGAAATCCAAGATGGCCACCACCGCAGGACATAGATTAACATTGGACCCTATGGGAAAATGTTCAAATGCCTTCTTCTCAGAAACTACAAATATGATTAAAGCCAATCTGTACATGAATGTTCATTGAATGGTCCTCTACAAAATATACGTTTTTCATTCTGATATGAAATTCAAAATGGCGGCTACGGCAGGACTTAGTTTAACATTGGACCCTATGGGAAAAATGTTTCAAAATGCTTCTTCTCTGAAACCACTTGGACAGTTGAAACCAAACTGCCCAGGAATGATCATTGGAAGGTCCTGTTTTTTATGCCGATCGGAAATCCAAGATGGCTGCCACCACAGGTCATAGTATTAACACAGAACCATATGGGGAAAATACAGAAATATATTCTTCTCTGAAGCTATTGCACTGATTGAACCTAAACTGTGCATCAATCATTGGAAGGTCCTTTACAAACTTTGTGTTTTTTATGTTGATCGTAATTCCAAGATGACGCAGGACATAGTTTTTACATAGGACCAATTGGTTTTTTTTATTACCAGGTGAACGATACAGGCTCTTGAGAGCCTCTGGTTTAAATGTTAATGTGCTTTGGTCTAATACCACAACAATTGTAATAACTCATATTTGTGTAGTCTTCAGCAGAAAAAAAAATTCTGCCAGTTTTCCCAATGGTCCAACTTCTATCTAGATTCTTTGTAGCAAATCAGTATAGAACAAACTTCAAAAACTGAAGCAAGTTGTAAAATAAATGATTATTTCTCAGACCTCATAATCAAATTGCAACAATTGGAATAAAAATACTGTAGTTATTTTTTTTAATTGCAGACACGTGTCTGTTTGTGAATAGTTCTATAAATAGAATGCAATTGTTACCCGGATGCTGATCAATATATAAAAAGAAACTTATATGCGTCCTCGTGCAGTGCATTTCAACGAATTGAATGGCCAACCTTTGCATATAAATGAAATATAAAATATGAGAACTAAGATTTCATTTCACAGAAATGAGAATAAATACATCAAAGGTTCGTTTGGTTAAAAGTAGCTTCGGTGGATTGGGAACTCCTGTTGATCGTGCCATTTTTATTAGTTCACCTGGACCAAAGGTCCAGGTGAACTATTGCCATCACTTGGCGTCCGTCGTCTGTAAACTTTACACATTTCAAGCTTCTTCTCCGAAACCACTGGGCCGATTGGAACCAAACTTAGCAGGAATGTTCCTTGGATGGTCCTCTACAAAGTTACTGTTTTTCGTTCCAGTCGGATATTCAATATGGCTGCCAGGGCCAATAATATGCTCTGATTGGCTGAAATTTCAAAGATCTTCTTCTCTGAAACTAATGAACTGACTGAACCCAAACTGTAAATGAATGATCATTGGAATGTCCTTTACCAAGTTTCTGTTTTTTATGCCGATCGGAAATCCAAGATGGCCGCCATCGCAGAACATAGATTAACATTGGACCCTATGGGAAAATGTTCAAATGCCTTCTTCTCAGAAACTACAAATATGATTAAAGCCAAACTGTACATGAATGTTCATTAGATGGTCCTCTACAAACTTTACGTTTTTTGTTCTGGTATGAAATTCAAAATGGCGGCTACGGCAGGACTTAGTTTAACATTGGACCCTATGTGAAAAATGTTTCAAAACGCTTCTTCTCTGAAACCACTTGGACAATTGAAACCAAACTGCCCAGGAATGATCATTGGAAGGTCCTCTACAAAGTTTCTGTTTTTTATGCCGATCGGAAATCCAAGATGGCCGCCACCGCAATACATAGATTAACATTGGACCCTATGGGAAAATGTTCAAATGCCTTCTTCTCAGAAACTACAAATATTATTAAAGCCAAACTGTACATGAATGTTCATTGGATGGTCCTCTACAAACTTTACGTTTTTTGTTCCGATATGAAATTCAAAATGGCGGCTACGGCTGAACTTAGTTTAACATTGGACTCTATGGGGAAAATGTTTCAAAACGCTTCTTCTCTGAAACCACTAGGACAGTTGAAACCAAACTGCCCAGGAATGATCATTGGAAGGTCCTCTACAAATTTCATGTTTTTTATGCCGATCGGAAATCCAAGATGGCCGCCACCGCAATACATAAATTAACATTGGACCCTATGGGAATATGTTCAAATGCCTTCTTCTCAGAAACTACAAATATGATTAAAGCCAAACTGTACATGAATGTTCATTGGATGGTCCTCTACAAATTTTACGTTTTTTGTTCCGGTATGAAATTCAAAATGGCGGTTACGGCAGGACTTAGTTTAACATTGGACCCTATGGGAAAAATGTTTCAAAACGCTTCTTCTCTGAAACCACTAGGACAATTGAAACCAAACTGCCCAGGAATAGTCATTGGAAGGTCCTCTACAAAGTTTATGTTTTTTTCATGCCGATCGAAAATTCAAGATGGCCGCCACCGCAATACATAGATTAACATTGGACCCTATGGGAAAATATTCAAATGCCTTCTTCTCAGAAACTACAAATATGATTAAAGCCAAACTGTACATGAATGTTCATTAGATGGTCCTCTACAAACTTTACGTTTTTTGTTCCGGTATGAAATTCAAAATGGCGGCTACGGCAGGACTTAGTTTAACATTGGACCCTATGGGGAAAATGTTTCAAAACGCTTCTTCTCTGAAACCACTTGGACAATTGAAACCAAACTGCCCAGGAATGATCATTGGAAGGTCCTCTACAAATTTATGTTTTTTATGTCGATCGGAAATCCAAGATGGCCGCCACCGCAATACATAGATTAACATTGGACCCTATGGGAAAATGTTCAAATGCCTTCTTCTCAGAAACTACAAATATTATTAAAGCCAAACTGTACATGAATGTTCATTGGATGGTCCTCTACAAATTTACGTTTTTTGTTCCGATATGAAATTCAAAATGGCGGCTACGGCAGGACTTAGTTTAACATTGGACCCTATGGGAAAAATGTTTCAAAACGCTTCTTCTCTGAAACCACTTGGATAATTGAAACCAAACTGCCCAGGAATGATCATTGGAAGGTCCTCTACAAATTTTATGTTTTTTATGCCGATCGGATTTCCAAGATGGCCACCACCGCAGGACATAGATTAACATTGGACCCTATGGGAAAATGTTCAAATGCCTTCTTCTCAGAAACTACAAATATTATTAAAGCCAAACTGTACATGAATGTTCATTGGATGGTCCTCTACAAACTTTATGTTTTTTGTTCTGATATGAAATTCAAAATGGTGGCTACGGCAGGACTTGTTTAACATTGGACCCTATGGGGAAAATGTTTCAAAACGCTTCTTCTCCGAAACCAAACTGCCCAGGAATGATCATTGGAAGGTCCTCTGTTTTTTATGCCGATCAGAAATCCAAGATGGCTGCCACCACAGGTCATAGTATTAACACAGGACCATATCGGGAAAATACAGAAATATCTTCTTCTCTGAAGCTATGGCACTGATTGAACCTAAACTGTGCATCAATCATTGGAAGGTCCTTTACAAACTTTGTGTTTTTTATGTTGATCGTAATTCCAAGATGACTACCACTGCAGGACATAGTTTTTACATAGGACCAATTGGTTTTTTTTATATCCAGGTGAACGATACAGGCTCTTGAGAGCCTCTGGTTTTATTTTAGTATCTTCAAAGGACGTGTATACACGTCCTTGGTTTCTTTAATCAAAGTTATGTCTTTTCGAGAAAATCACTTTCAAAATACCTAATGGATACGATAGATTTCAATAAACATGATATCGACATTTTCATAAATTTGGCAAAAATAGTTCGTTATGCAGACATTGAGACGAATCGTGCAATGAATGACGATTACTATTAATTATATATTTTGACGGCAACTTTCCCAATGTGAAATTGCACCCATATGACGATTACAAAAATATGTCCACTTTAAATACATACTGTGGCATTTTGAGTACATGTCATAACTATAAAAAAATTATTATCGTTAATTGAATTCTTTGTCCAGGTGAGATCAAAGATTATGCAATCAAAACAAAAATTCTATAATCCATTGATTGGCTTGTAACATGTAATAAAATTGTCATTGTAGTGACTAATTAGTTTTAATCAGCAAATGAAGAAGAATGGATTGTTACAAACATTTTTTTTACGATTTTTTGAAAATTCAAGTGACGAATTGGGTACGGGAAATGAAAATCAATCGTCAATGACGAAAGTGACGAGCGCTAGCTAAATCACTGTTAGGTAGACTACTTCCAATGTTTATGCTATTACTGTGACAACGTCAACATATAGTCGTAGATGTGGTAGATTATAAGTAATTTTAATATGGAGACGCTAAGAAAACGGCTGAGTAAATACTGGTGTTCGATACCCCACTGTCTCTCTGATATCAGAAATATATCAAGACAGTTCGTTTTCATTTCATGATACTGGCAGCAGTAAATAAAGAAATAAAACAAATTTAACTTTAAAGAAGTAATTGTCTGTGCATTGAAGTCTTTGATACAAATAAAATAATTTAATTGATATCTGTCTTTTACAGAAAATGTAAAAAAAAATTCTTTAAGTTGAGTAACATTAAAACGACACTTATCGATTGGAGTTTTCGGTGTGTACATTGATACCGGAAATTCAGTGCCTAACATACCATCAAAATCATGTGGTTTGGCAGACGAAAATAAAAAGTTTTTGACGGAATGGAAATGATTTGAAACAAGCATATTAAAATAATATATTTCTTGTTTAAGGTTTAAGATTTTCATACCCATGTTGTCATTCGTCATACATTGCCACACAGCCAAATAATACCTCAAACTTACACCAAAATACCCAATGAATTTTATAATCAGTAGTATACTGATAAAATTTTTAATACATGCTTATAAATTTATTTTAACTATCTTTCTTGCAAAGTAGTATGTTCCTTTAAGTATATTGGGACCTGCCCACAGATTCTTCGTAGTTTCTTTTATTTTGTCAGTTCCAATCTGTTATGATTTGCATGTTACTTTGTAATTCTGTGGTGTTTTTGTAATTATTTACATTTAGTCATTGAATTATGCAATAATTTAATAGCTTAATTATATGGGTTAAAATAACATATAAATTCAACAATGAGGCTTTTAAACTGGCTGTTTACAGCAGATTTCAAGGTGACTGTTATAAAATAACATATAAATTCGACCATGAGTCTTTTAAACTGGCTGTTTACAGCAGATTTCAAGGTGACTGTTATAAAATAACATATAAATTCGACCATGAGGCTTTTAAACTGGCTGTTTACAGCAGATTTCCAGGTGACTTTTAAACTGGCTGTTTACAGCAGATTTCAAGGTGACTTTTAAACTGGCTGTTTACAGCAGATTTCCAGGTGACTTTTAAACTGGCTGTTTACAGCAGATTTCAAGGTGACTTTTAAACTGGCTGTTTACAGCAGATTTCAAGGTGACTTTTAAACTGGCTGTTTACAGCAGATTTCCGGGTGACTTTTAAACTGGCTGTTTACAGCAGATTTCAAGGTGACTTTTAAACTGGATGTTTACAGCAGATTTCAAGGTGACTTTTAAACTGGCTGTTTACAGCAGATTTCAAGGTGACTTTTAAACTGGCTGTTTACAGCAGATTTCAAGGTGACTTTTAAACTGGCTGTTTACAGCAGATTTCAAGGTGACTTTTAAACTGGCTGTTTACAGCAGATTTCAAGGTGACTTTTAAACTGGCTGTTTACAGCAGATTTCCAGGTGACTTTTAAACTGGCTGTTTACAGCAGATTTCAAGGTGACTTTTAAACTGGCTGTTTACAGCGGATTTCAAGGTGACTGTTAAACTGGCTGTTTACAGCAGATTTCAAGGTGACTGTTAAGAAAAGTTTGACTGTAATTGAAGTTTTGATATTTTTCAGTCTAATGTAATATGTCTGGTGTATTCCGTGGATGATGAAGACACCATTGAAAGGGTAAATATAAACCAGAAATTTATTAGTTATGGGGTTATAAATTTTCAAGAATTTTGTTGGTCTTTCAATTTACGAATTGCCTACAAAATGCAAATTTCAATATTCTCCAATATTACATCCAAGATATTTTAACAATTTATATCATTACATATATATGCATCCTTTTAAAAATACTGAGTTGTTGTAAACTTACTTTGAAGTGAGTTGATTTATAGGCAAATTGTTATTTTTTTCTTTCAAATACAATTTCTAAAAGAAAAGCTTTAATTAATGTGAACAAAAGAATTTTTTTTATGGAAAAGTTTGGAAACAAATTATGGATGGCGTATACGTAAATCATCAAAATCTGCATAATTCCTGTAAAATTGTACTTTGTTTCTGACTATATGTAAACTGTATATATTTTAGATTACAACATATTGGTTGCCGTACATCAGACAGTGTCGAGGAGAAGAACACAGTAATCCTATTATCTTAGTGGGTAATAAAGCAGATTTACTGGACTTCAGTACGATGGAGGTAAAACAAATCATTTGGTTAGGTTTATGGTGTTTAGTGCCACTTTCAACAATATTTTAGTTATATCGTGGCGGTCAGATTTATTTGTGGAGGAAACCGGAGAAAACCACTGACTTGCCGTAAGTCACTAACAAACTTTATCACAAAATTTTGTATCGAGCGTTAGCAGTGTACAAATGATAATTGATCAAATGTTTAAAAAGTACAGTTAAACATTTCTTAACAGAACCTCAATGGCACCAGTTTATTGTGTTCATAATAGACAGGTGTTCAATTTTTATAGGTTTTATAGATTTCCTACATTTGGCTTTTATATAAAGTTCAGGTTAAACAGGATTCTGTTTATTCAGAGTTCGGTTTAGAAAAGTCAACACAAATAACATAGAGGGGTCTTTATGGGTGACCAAGTGGTTGAAGTTTATTGACTATTAACCACAAGCCTTACAATACTGACGTGAGTTTCACCTCCCGATGCACACTTCAACTGATTAGAGTTTTTAGATGTCCACCAAAGGTTGTAAGTTTCACCAGACACTGTCAAATTGTATTTATCCTGCAATGTCAAAAAAACACCAACACAGCTGCCAAAGTCTAATCATTTATTTGATGATGCCCTCTGTGAACTCTGGGCTTATGCTGCTATCTTTTCTTATTGTCGCTCAACGTGAATCAGATACCAGAAAAACCATATGTTGATCAGTGACTGTATATAACACACATCCAGTCAATGTGACTATTCAAATAGAACAAGTGCAGGATAATGTTATATATCTTACTTCTTACAAACTTCTAGGAATATCATTGGTTTAAAGTGATCACGTGGAAACCGTGTATATTCAATACACGGTCAGTAGATTTTTAATACACGGTTAGTAGTAGAGTTATCTCCCCTTTTTCTTTCAAAACAAAGATGACGTTGAATAACGAGACGCCGGCGCGTTTCGCCCTGACAACAGACGTATTAATTTTTTTTTAAATATTACAATAAAAAAATAATTGAGTAAGTTTGTCCCCAAATATTGGTTCAATGACTTGACCAATGTAACATTCCACAAGTCACCAAATATTGTTATAGCGACACATATGAATCACTTACACACAACACAAAAATTACATATTTATTAGTTTTGATGCAGTTACATCTAAATCCCTCGTACAAAGGTAATCAGTAAGGTATATTTGTTACACAGTGTGTTAGTGACCTATTGGAATTTACTGACCCCGTATATATCGTATTAGGTCACTAACACACTGTAACTAATAATACCCCAATCGTGAAGCTCTACCTTGCACCTTAATTTGCATTTAGTGTATTAAATACTGCTGTTGGTTGCCTTTAATGTAGACAAAAGTAACTATTTTCTCAAACCCTGATTAGTCGTTTTCTTAGGTAAAATGCGGAGTGACATTGCTGTCCATTTGAAGCTGTAATTAGCTTTATGTACCTTGTATTTAGTTATAACTAGAATAATGGTTAATTAGAAGAAAAAAACATTGGTCCTTTCTACTTTGATATAATCATAAGATGTGCACATAGTATCTAGATGAGTATTTTACGTATCAAATCAAAACATTTACTTACAAATATTATCGCTATCTGTGGATAACGCCTGTTTATTGGGTTTAAATAGTGAGTTTTATTAATTATGCACAAAAAAATTGGTAGTTTCATAAATGTTAACAATTGAAAGTCAATTACTCATTTGATTACAAAAATATTTCCAGTTTTTGTATAAATCTACCATACTTAATTACACCAAAATCAGATATTAATTATTTTTTATCAATTTTTTATTTCTAAGTCTAACATGACACAGTGTTGTACTTTGTATGTAATGTGCTGTCAGTATAATGTATATGCTATCTATCATGTGAGATCTCTTACTCAATCAGAAACCATTATTTCTTCAAAGTTTAAATATATATATATCTATGAATTATTCCATTCTTTTTTTTTCATTTCAGACGATGATGCCCATCCTGAATGACTTTGCAGAAGTGGAAACTTGTGTGGAGGTAAAGATCAGATTTCTTTTTTTTTATATGACTTTTTCATGTTGATCCATGTGGCATGGAAATAGGACCAGGGGCTTTCACTAGTTGTGTAGACTATGTGGATGGGTAAAAAATTATTGACTTGTGTATGGAGACCACCACGCTCTTTGCATATTAAACACAACATCCACATTTGGTGTGAGGGGCCTTATAAGAGGGGGACTACTATATTGTTTGTTTTAAATGTATAATGATTATAAGTGTTATATGCCACTGTTAACAAAATATTATTTTTGATGCTGGATGAAACTCAAGTGTTAAGAGAAAACACCCAATCATTCATAATATCTTGCCCAGCTTGATCATATTTAAATTGAGTATACCTCTCAACAGGTTGGAATCAAACTTACAGACTTTAGTGGTGTTTGTATAGGTAGTTATGTATTTATATATCATTTGACTTTGGTAGCATTCCCCCTTGAACATTTTTTTTTTGTATTAATTAGATCTTCATGTACTAAGTTCAATAAATCTTTATATTTGAATTACAAATGTACACTATTTATTGGTAATATCATTTATGTACAGTGGCTGTGTATTATTTTATGGAAGGATCAGGCAAAACTATTATTATAAGTTGGTTATGGTGTTTAATGCCACTTTCAACTATTTTTCAGTTAAATCTTGGTTATGAGTTTTCTTGGTGGAGGAAATCAGAGAAAACCACCTACCTGTCGCAGTAATGCACAGAGAAAACCACCTACCTGGTGCAGTGAAAACTACCTACCTGTCGCAGTAATGTGCAGTGAAAACTACCACTCACTGATAAACTTTATCACATAATGTTATATCAAGTACACCTCACATGAGTGGGATTCAATCTCACAACGTTAGTGGTGATAGGCACTGATTGCATAGGTAGTTGTAAATCCAACTACCATACGATCATGACCACAACAGCTCCTCTATTATTATCAATGTCATACATCTTTATTACTCAATAAACTATATATATAAAGGTATAGAGATGTTAATGAAATGTTTTCTTATTCCAGTGTTCGGCCAAAACTCTAAAGAATATCAGTGAAATGTTTTATTACGCACAAAAAGCTGTACTTCATCCTACAGCACCTGTATATAACCCAGAAGAAAAAGAGGTATTACCTTACATATTAATTATATTATATATAAATCTAACAAAATGGAATTTTGTAGGTTATAGATAGCTGTGTATGTTATTAACATTCCTAACTCAATCTGTGAAAATATTTTCTGTTAAGAATGTTTGGTCAAATTCTTGCATACAGTACAGCCAAGAGGGAAAATGCAAAGTTCGCATCTTTTCAAGGATTATCGCAGCGCGGAATTAAGAAGAAGTCTGTGTGTATATGTGGACGGTCCGCAAAACAACATGGACATGACGAACAGAACGCGATGTCTTCACGAGGCCATCACGGATTGTAATTATTGACATGTTCATTCATAATGAATACTACACGTGATTGTACCTGCAATCGTTTATTCTTTGTTATCACAATGCTTCATAATCTTAATATGCACATTGAAATTTATTTGTGCAGTTGATCATTTGATACCGCTTTTTTCAGGGATGGCATACATTTTATTTATAGGATATAGGAGCACGCATCTTGTTTTGCATATTATGTAAACCCAACATTTCGATTGGTTTACATAGATGTTATTTTTATGTAGTGCACACATTGAACTCGGTCACTAAAAGGTCAAATACACAGTTACCTGAGGCTGAGGAATTGATTTAAAAACAAACCGAGAAGGATTGAAAAGAAAAAAAAATTGATGTAAATTTTTATCTAAACATGCTTTTTCGTTTTCGTATTTGTATGTCGTTAATCACCTTGCAAGCCACGTGTCATTTTACCTTTAACAAAAGTGGATACATATTTCCCTATGTACACAGTGTGTACTACACACATTTTTCACGTGAATGAGAATCTAGAATGGTTTCCACCTGTTGGTAATATATTGTCTATTCAATCAAAGCATGCTTTTGGGTATCTAGAAACTTTTGTAACAGGTGAACTTTAGTCACGTGCCGAGTTGACAGTAATTGAACATCCGAAGGCTTGGGACTCGGCTTGGGTGATATAAAGGTTAATGAAATTTCAAAGAAGTGTACAAAATAAATTGGTACACAAAAAAATATTTTAAACATACTTTTGTTTTCTTACCTGATACCATACGATAAGGAATATAAGGTAGTTGAAAATACTGTAGTTTCTCATCTGCATCTAGCCTCTTTAAAAATAAAATGAAATAAAAATTGGACATTTATTAACACAGTTTTTATATAATTAGAACGATGAGAAACTAAAATATTTTTTATCTACCCTTACGATGAAAAAACATCGAATGAAACTGACAAGTCATTATTTTGCCAAACATATGGGGGGTCAAAATGGACCAGCACCCAAAATTTTGACTTAATTTTTTAGTCAGATTTTGACAGTGTTTTTTCTTATATCTGTTTAGAAATATATTTATGTATTTTAAATTCTGAGTGTTATGTTATGTATAGAATTTCCCTTCACAGTATGTGGCAGATCACCTGACCAAACACTTCAAGGTAATTCACTGACACTTTGTTATAGATAAACACTGTGATAGAGCAATAAAAACATTAAATTATACCCCAATAATTACCCATGTTACTCTGGTTGTTAATTAGAAATGACAATAAATATATACCCATTTCCTGTTATAAATTTACCTGTGCACCATTTGTTAATTTTATTGTGGAAAATTGTAAAACAAGTTTTTTATAATAATAATTTATACATACGACATACTGTACAATACAGATACTTTTACAATGAATAAATTAATGTGTGTGTCTAATGAAACAATAAACAATTATTGCCTTCAATGGATGTAAACATCCAGAATTGTTAACCTGAAGGGGGTTGTTTTCCCGAGAGCTTTAGGACCAAGGATTGGGCATTTAAATAAATACAGGTATTTAAGCAAAATGTGTGTTTAATAACTTTTGACAAATTTTTAACAAATGTTAAATGCATGCAATGGGTTGTTTACCGGGGAACAATAGGGTTGTTACCCAGTAAACAACTAGTTGTTTCCCGTTTGGATTAATTTTCACAAAACATTAAAATTGTTTCAGGTCATGTGATTTAATTTAAGCCAATGAGAAGTTAGTGAGGTATAATAATTATCATTTAATCTTTAAACAATAATATAAGAGCAATAAAAGACAATTGTATTAAAGTATACATTTTTAGTGGAAAGTTGATATAAATATATGGTGTCTTTTGCTCAATTTGTGCATTGGAAACTATAACTTGAAAATGTTTCAATGAAAACTGAAAAAAAAAAAATTTCCAATTAAGGGTTTGCTTTACAATTAATTTACCAAAGCATTAAACTTTTATTTTATTATAACTCATATATTTCCTGTCAAATCGAAACCATAACATTAAACATGTTTTTTTCTTAAAACAACACCGTTCAATGAACAATACTACTTTTTTTTCTAGATTTGAGTTATAATTTTAGAACAATTGAAAATTGCAACGTCAAGGTTAGATTATCAGTGATTTGCATCATTTATGTAAAGTCTCTCTAACATTTGATGATAGAAATAGAAATAGAAATAAGTTTATTAACCAAATCATGGCCCCAGGAGGACATATTATACAATTAACAATTATGACTGATACACAACAAACATGCCCCACCCTTTCCTAACATTTGAAGCCATAACAGAATGATTTTTTTATATGCATGCACTTCGAGTAATATATCAGCAATTTCAAGAAATTGTCCAATTTTTATCTTCATAAATCTATTTGGAAACAGATTCTCCCAAACTTTGAATTTGAGATTTAAGATAAACAAAACTTATTTATTACAAGTGAACTTGTGTCATGGTGTATTGATTGATAAATAAATTATGACATTTTATTTGATCAAAAATGCCAAGCTGATACAGATAATTGGTTATAATAATTACATGTCATCAAGGTAGTTATGTTTGTGATGTTTTTATTAGGATTAAGGTAGGTATGAATATATTAACAAATTAATGCAATCATATTTTTTCCTGACATTTGTGACATTTATTAATTCACATTAAACAGATTTTGTATAAATATTTCTCAGAATTTATTTTGGCGATTTACATTTGACCGGGAAAATAAGCGAAAATAAAACCCTGCGAAAATAACCTGCTATTTCTTTTCTACGTTTCAGACAGGTGTGTGTTACTGTTTAGTGTTGATTGACAGGCGAGGATAATCTCCACGTGGTTCTTACTCGAGCGTTAAGATTCTTTGTGTAATATCAAATAAGACAACACCACACTTGACAGGATATGACTTTTCTTTACGACCTTATCACTTCAAAGATAAGCATAATTTCTTGTCGGGTCCACATGCAATAAAAATGACCATATTTGCATTGATTTTTTAAGGTAAACTTTATACGATAATTAATTGATGATGAGAAATACGTTATAAATGACCAGTTAAGTTTCACGAACGTAGTGAAATATTTCTCAACATATTGATAAAATTTCCGATTCCTGTGATACGATCGAGATACTTTGTACACGTAGGTTTATAAAGTACATTGTACAAAAATGTAGTTGTTCAACGTGATTCCGCGATGGTGATGAAAATGATAGAATTTGTCCACGATCATCTGGTCTGCGAACTGTCGATTTTTTCCTTGATGATATCACTGATTTTGTATTTTCCCTCTGGACTGTACTGTACATGTAGTAAGTAATTAGTCCTTTTAGCACCCTTGGTGTCCCCTGAATTTGAATAACTGGCATTGTTCATGTGCTTTGGACACAAGGAGGACTTTTTTTTCCTTTATTTAATATAAATGCACAGACAAACAAATATTTTGAGTGATATATTTATTTTCTTTAAGTATTTATACAGTATATGTATTTGATTTCAAAAATGTAGTTATTTCACATGTATAATATGTGTGCGAATGTGTTATAGTCCTAGTTGCACCTGCCCTTGGTTTCCTCTGCATTTGTACAACTACCGTACAGTACTTGTACATGTGCTCAGGACACGGGGAGGACTTGACCACTACACTACATGTAAATTAACCTTTGATGTCTGTTGTGGCCAACAATGTCATAGTCGACGGCACTTAATTATTATAATTATTATTAGTATAAGTATTTAGTATATTTTATGGGCAGTTTTGTTCATTGTAACGTATAATATTTATATTTTTAATTTTTTAATGTTATTGTTTATGAATCACTGTAATGACTTTGCCCCTTGTGGGCCCTCTATTGGACAATAAAATTCTTATTCTTATTCTTATTCTGTACCAGTCTATCCAAGTTAAGTTTGTTGATACCTTAAATGCCAATTGCAAACAACTTTTTTCTTATAAATAACATTGTATTAAAATAATTATGTGTTTATGGTGACAGGGTTAATGGGTGCTTAATACCACTTACAACAATATTTCAGTTATATTGTGTTGGTCAGTTGTATTGATGGAGGAAGCCAACTTACATGGATAAAATCACAGATCTGCTACAAGTCGCTGACAAACTTTAACACATGAGGTTGATCTGTGCAAACCCTGTCAAGTATATTCAGTTGAAAAGTCGAAGTAATGTTTTAAAGGCACTTGCAAAATCTGCTATAAAATTTAATTTAAAAGTTTGAAATTTAAATTGTTCGAAATCTTGATATTTCTGTCTTGTTGATAAACAAATAATATTGATGTATAAAGTGCAGTAATATTTTGGATTTATTTTCTGTTTCTCCAGCATAAAAATTTGGTAATAAGACTTTTTAATTTAAAGGTTGTTAGAAGTTAAGCCAGAAGACTGCTTTATAACTACAGCTTTAAGCTTAAAAATAAATTTCTCAGCAGGATTACAATCTTTTTAATTTATGTATTAGCTATTCTTCAAAGTCAAAATAAATAGAGTGCCAAACATTTTTTTGAATATTTTACAAATATTTCAATTGTTTCAAATTTAATTAAAATTTTATTTCTATGTCAGCTTTGCTTTATAGTTGATTCAAAAGAGTGGCTACCAACACAGTGTGTCTTGCAACCCTCCATTTCTTATATTTTAAAAAGCATTCCTGTTTGCCCATTATTTTGAAATAAGTGTAAATGTTTCTCGTGAGTTTCTATGCTAGATTCTTGACTATTTGAAACCTCATTCCAAATCTATGCCACAATATGGCTGAAATACTGCTAAAACTGGCATTAAACACCAATCAATCAACTAAATCCAAACAATTGTTTTAGTGATGAATGTCCAATTTGATAACAATTGCAAAATAGTTTTTCCTCCTTTGATTATTTGTTTTATAAATTGAACTGTAAAACTAGATTTATTGTATTGTTTCACCAAAATTTATAAAAGATACCAGTATATTGATTTCATAACAAAAATACTTAATATTTCTGGTATTTTTGTATTGGAGGTGCAAGACACACTACCTACCACTTGGCTATTGATATAGTGTGCACCTAACTAAAAGGGGAGGAATGTGGATTAAAAGACATGTAAATACTAAGTAATCAGGACTTTTTTTTATATAATTGGAAAATATGTTATTTTCTTCAAAAATAAAGAGAAAATTAAAAGACTTTATTACTTTAAGATGTACTGGATTATTCATTATTAATACCAGAATCTGAATTTAAAGAAATATTCTGAAATCCTTCATTGCCACCATCAGTGCAGTGTTTGTAAATAAATTCAGCAGTACAAAGTTTGGATAATATGAAGCAGCCGGCCGCGATACTGGTACTACAATACTAGTACACAATACTGGTAATACCAGTATTTTACCAGTATCTTCCAGTATCTGCAATACTGGTACAGATACTGGTAAATACTAGTATCCTAGTATCTTCCAGAATTTTCCAGTATCTGCAATGCTAGAAGATACTGGTCATTACCAAAATATAAGTATTGTAGATACCGGAAGATTCTGGGAAATACTGGTAATACCAGTATTGCAGATACTGTAAGATTCTGGAAAATACTGGTAATACCAGTATTGCAGATACTGGAAGATTCTGGAAAATACTGGTAATACCAGTATTGCAGATACTGGAAGATTCTGGAAAATACTGGTTATACCAGTATTGCAGATATTGAAAGATTAGGTAGAATTCTGGTTAACCCGAGTTTTTATTTCTACATTATACTAAAAGAATTGAATATAATTCATACTCATACGTCATTTCTGCTGTACATAACATAAGAGGCAAAAGCCCTGTAATGTCAAAATATTTTGTATGGTCCGTTAGAGTTTGATATATATTGGTAAGGTAATTTGACATGACTGGGCGGAGCCTAATACTAACAGTAAATACAATGAGATGTGATTTACAGTTAGAATTAGGCTCTGCCCACTCGTGTCAAATTACCAGATACTAGAGTTTCCAGTATTGTGTGTTTTACAATACTAGTATTACCAGTATTGTGTGCTTTACAATACTAGTATTACCAGTATTGCTGGATGAAGAATACTGGAGCTTCCAGTATTGTGTGTTTTACAATACTAGTATTACCAGTATTGTGTGCTTTACAATACTAGTATTACCAGTATTGTTTGATGAAGAATACTGGAGCTTCCAGTATCGTGTGTTTTACAATACTAGTATTACCAGTATTGTTGGATGAAGAATACTGGAGCTTCCGGTATTGTGTATAGATCAACGATTCTGGTATTCCAGTATTGTAAATGCACGATACTGGTACATCCAGTATTGTATATGTACGATACTGGTATTACCAGTATTGTAATATTTACAATACTGGTATTTCCAGTATTGTGAATATTATAATACTGATAATACCAGTATTGTAAATATTACAATACTGGTAATACCAGTATTGCGGCCGGCTACTTCATATTACCCCAAAGTTTATATAAGATACTAAAGGTGTAATACCACTAAACATGGGTACCAGTCGAAAAGAATAAATTTTGGTAGTTATTGTTGGAACACATGTAAAATGTACATATGAAAAAATATATGGCTATAGAAAGCAACTTTATTTCAGAATTATGTACTTAAAACCAGGTAATTTTAGTGATCCCAGGAAAATTGCACTTGTCACTGGACATTTACTGTTAATTTTTCAAATTGTCAATGTGGATTTTATATTTTAGAGTATAAATTGACTGTAAAATGTACATTTGTGCATCTGACTAACTTGAAACATAACAACAGTTGTCAAGAAACATTCATTTATTCAGTTTTGAAGAAAATTACAGTTGCAGGTCACAAGAAATAACAGAAACCTGAAAATCAACAATGATAATTTTACAAATTTTGGGCAGTTTGAAGTAATTTTTGCTTAATATCTAGTTAATGTCTTGCAATGCATAGTTAATGGAAACATAGCATGAATTAACATAATTTAGTATATTGTGAGATCATCTCTATGAGGCAAAAAAAAAGGGGGGTATGCTTAAAATAATTTTTTTCATATTAATTAGATGTTAAATGTACAAATGAAGCATATATACATGTCATAAGTTGCTTATTGTGTTGAAAATCAGCTTTATACTTGTAATATATTGAGATAAAAAGCCATTGTCATGTTATTTCACAATCTGAACTCAACAGCTGAAAAATCAGATTTTTTTCATTGAAAGCTTTATGGAGGTACCTTTGTATATGGACATTAATTCTTTCAAATATTAGACTGCCATATACCTGATATAGTTTTTTTATGACTGGATATTGATATAGGAATATAATTAAGGCAAAGAAAAGGTTAGAGAAACAAGTTTTTATTGCTCTTGGGTGTAATACCACTAAACATGGGTACCAGTCGAAAAGAACATATGGGAAAGTAGTACGTAAACACAAAATGGATTCCTACATTGTTGGATAAAAAATAAACCCTATTAGATACTGCAAAATACTGAATGTCAGCAGAAACCTACATATTTTAGGATAACTTTAAGCCCATATTTGATGTCCTTGTGGTTTTAAATAAAAAATTGATTGCATTGGAAAGAAACCACCTGAATGTGTGTTAAATCGAAAGTGAAAGTAGGATTTTTGACGGTAGACATCTTCGGACTGTCTGTTTTTTCTTATATGCCATTAAATGTATGTTGATTTTCGGAATTAAGCTTCCAATTAGGTACCCCTTCCATGAGATATGAGTGTCACTTAGATTAAACTTAAGATGAATCCTGTATGAAAGCTCAATTCTTTTTTTATTTAACATAGAAGGCTATGGTGATTCTTTAGTGGTATTACTCCTAAATATGTGTCCATTTTGAAGAAATCTGTGTGACGTATGTGTATATTAATGTATATTGACTCCATCTAACTTTTGTCTACTTCAGCTGACGTCATTGTGCAAGAAAGCATTGACTCGGATATTCAAGGTATGACATTATTTTTTATACTGTAAACCGGGAAATATTCGCGGTGGTTTTATTTTCGCAGTAAGCTTTCTTCCACGAAAATAAAACTACCGCGAAATATTCACAGTAAACGAACTTTCAAAGAGATGTAAACAAATGATAACAGTTTTTCCTGACAGACAGACAAAGACAACCATATTGGACATACGACTGACCTTTCCACTTATATAAACAGCCGACAGATATGACCATGCTTTTGTGTATTTTAGTGAGTTAATCATCGCTTTAAGTACGATGATTTTATGCTTCTTATCGTAGATTTGTACATGTTTACATTTGATTATATTAGCAACAAATAATGTAAAACAGTTAAATACTTTATTATTTACATCATTTAAAATTATTTTCAGCGGTATTACACAAATATTCAATCAATAACACCTGTCAATCAAGTCATGGTCAATTAACGGTTACAGGTAATGCCTGCGGCAACAAAGACTCTCTTAATAAGATCAGTTTTCTCTTTCAATTGTTTGTGTGTTTTGACAAGCCAACTTGCATGTAACGTTTTGACTACACTTAACCGCATGTCAATTTCTTCAAATTTTTTGTCTTTATGCAATTTTTTCCCCATTTCGTCTGCATACCAGTTCTGCAACATTGATTTTAATAAATCCTTATAGATTTTAACTCACGTATATTTCTTATGTATTCAAGCAGTTCAGCGTCATACTTTCCCAACAGTAAAGGCCTTCCGCGATCCTTCTTTGGAAGTTCAGAAATGTTTTCAAACTGTTTATGCAATCCTTGCTTTTAAGTACGATGATTTTATGCTTCTTATCGTAGATTTGTACATGTTTTCGCAACCACAGTTCACTAGCTACTAAATCAATGACGGTTTATACTACATGTTTTTAAATCAAATAGATGATTACTACTCACTTCATTAACGTTATGTAAAGGACTGCGTCTTTGAAATCCAATTGTTGTGAAAAGTAACTGTTTAACTGTTTGAAATACTATCAACATTTTATTTAATTTCTGACTTCACAAAACGCAAAATCAACACAGCGCGAATACATATGACGATCATGAAAATTTCCTGGTTTACAATATTGCATTGTGAAGGGTTATACAGGCCTCTACATTAACATTTTTTTTAACTTGTCCCTTCAGACAACTAACTAAAAAGAAGTACTTGTCCGACTCAATATTTTAGTTGTCCAAAAAAATTAATAAAAATTATAAAAACCAGAGAATAATTATCAGCAATTTGTGTAAAATGTTTTGGTTATTGTCTCGCAAACATTATCTCGTCCTGTCATTAGTTCACCTGGACCAAAGGTCCATGTGAACTATTGCCATCACTTGGCGTCCGTCGTCTGTCGTCTGTAAACTTTTCACATTTCAAGCTTCTTCTCCGAAACCACTTGGCCGATTAGAACCGAACTTAGCAGGAATGTTCCTTGGATGGTCCTCTACAAAGTTACTGTTTTTCGTTCCAGTCGGATATTCAATATGGCTGCCAGGGCCAATAATATGCTCTGATTGGCTGAAATTTCAAAGATCTTCTTCTCTGAAACTAATGAACTGACTGAACCCAAACTGTAAATGAATGATCATTGGAATGTCCTTTACCAAATTACTGTTTTTTATGCCGATCGGAAATCCAAGATGGCCGCCATAGCAGGACATAGATTAACATTGGACCCTATGGGAAAATGTTCAAATGCCTTCTTCTCAGAAACTACAAATATGATTGAAGCCAAACTGTACATGAATGTTCATTGGATGGTCCTCTACAATCTTAAGATTTTTTGTTCCGATATGAAATTCAAAATGGCGGCTACGGCAGGACTTAGTTTAACATTGGACCCTATGGGAAAAATGTTTCAAAATGCTTCTTCTCTGAAACCACTTGGACAGTTGAAACCAAACTGCCCAGGAATGATCATTGGAAGGTCCTCTACAAAGTTTCTGTTTTTTATGCCGATCGGAAATCCAAGATGGCCGCCACCGCAGGACATAGATTAACATTGGACCCGATGGGAAAATATTCAAATGCCTTCTTCTCAGAAACTACAAATATGATTAAAGCCAAACTGTACATGAATGTTCATTGGATGGTCCTCTACAAACTTTACGTTTTTTGTTCTGATATGAAATTCAAAATGGCGGCTACGGCAGGACTTAGTTTAACATTGGACCCTATGGGAAAAATGTTTCAAAATGCTTCTTCTCTGAAACCACTTGGACAATTGAAACCAAACTGCCCAGGAATGATCATTGGAAGGTCCTCTGTTTTTTATGCCGATCGGAAATCCAAGATGGCTGCCACCACAGGTCATAGTATTAACACAGGACCATATGGGGAAAATACAGAAATATATTCTTCTCTGAAACTATTGCACTGATTGAACCTAAACTGTGCATCAATCATTGGAAGGTCCTTTACAAACTTTGTGTTTTTTATGTTGATCATAATTCCAAGATGACTACCACTGCAGGACATAGTTTTTACATAGGACCAATTGGTTTTTTTTTATTACCAGGTGAACGATACAGGCTCTTGAGAGCCTCTGGTTATTAATACTAACAGACATTGATTATGACATATTTAATCGACAAATTAATATACACTTAGAAGTTAGACATGGTGTGAGTGTCTAATCATCAATTTCTAAGTTTGGTTCTTGAATAGCAGGCCCATCTAAGCGGTAATCGTATAATGTGGATTGAATCCAGGATGCTTTGAACGTCGTTGTTCTCCATCTATTGATTGCAGATTGTGTATCAAAATCAGCTACTGAATGTCCCTCAATGGAAATTAACATCAGATGCCTCAACATTTTTGGTTGAATAGAGCTTCGCTGCTTGTTGTATATCCGTACTTTCTAAGATCAGGGGATATCATAGATCCATGCCGATGGGCATGGTAATTACGTTTCCAGGGAATTATTGTGTAGGGGAAGGAAACACTATAAACAAATCTATTTCTATTTCATTATAATAACTTAATGCCAGTTGTCGTTTAATGAAATCGCTGAGAAGAGACGCATCAAGTATATGTTCGGAAAATCTCTTGGTTCATCGTTGTAATTGGCGATAGTACACTTTAATGGAAACCGACATTTTTAAACACATTAAAATAATTATTTACGAAGTTTAAATCTGTAAAAATGACAAAGCAACACATTTTTATCATAGAAAATAACCTTCAAAAGGTAGGACAATCATTTTTTCACTTGTCCCGTCAGACAACCGTAATACAAGATCCAAATTTCAGACTGATTTCAACTATCCATTTTTTATGTCTAGGTCGAAAGCAGAAAAAAAACGGGGGAAAAGACATGCACAAAAGAAATGAATAAGTAAACTTGAACATATTCATATTCTTTTCTAATCAATCGACCATACACTGGACAACTTAGCATACACTGAGGAAAACATATTGAATGTGTAATGATTTTTGTTGTCTTTTACAGATTTGTGATCTAGATAATGACCACCTTCTCAATGACGACGAGGTTCATTTGTTTCAAGTAAGTATTAATTAATGAGAATTTAATTTATCTCCCATATCCATGTAAGGGAGATAATAAAATAATTATCTCCCTTTAGACCTGATGAACAGGTACCCTATTTTGAATCCTCTAATGCCATATAAAGCAGTTATTTACTATGGTTAATTTGAGAGTTATTTACAAAATAGTATGTTATGAAGATCAATTATATTTATTCCACTTTGTAACTTTTGTGTACTGAAACATTGTGTGTACAAAATCATGTATATAAAGTTTTTTTTATCATTCTAGCAACAGAAAGTGCTAACAAAGGGAGACCACTTACTACTGTTTCTTTTATCTATAAATTGTGTGTAATAATGATTTCTTGTGACCAAATTCTTGTCTAATTTACACCTTTTGAAGCTCCTAATAACTAATACTATTCCGGTTTGATTTCCCACCTGAACTGTGTGGATTGTAATGATCTCCTAGCTTTCTTCTCTCTATCTTGTTGACCAATGTATATATTAAATTTCTTAACTGTTCTTCATTGATGACATTATATTGATTGAACAGCTCTATTCTTGATGAAAATAAGGCTATAAACAATCTTTTATGTAGATATTGTGATGGGATGGGTGTATGGACATGTTTTAATTGTCATGTGAAATAAGGAGATGATGGATAGCATGGCATTATCTAAATATGAGGTATTCTGTTATGACCTCAGGTTGAGATGATTGATCTCTACCATACAACCAACAGACTTCTCTTTCCAAGTTATTGAATTCCTGTAGTGGAGAAACTAGGTCCTATTTCTGTACCATGGTGATTCCCTAGTTATAAATATTATTATAGGATGTACATGACACCTGTAATAATATATTTTTATTTGATTGTTGGTTGCATACAGTTACAAACATTTCATGCATGATTAGGAACATATTTTATTTGAAAAATATACTGTAAAAAATAAAGGAGATTGGGGAGGGGGGTTATAAAGTCAACTTTTTTTCATCATACTCAAAGCACATTAGTCAGTCAAGAAAAGCTACCCCATAACCCCCATATTTTTATCCAAAAGTATGCAAGTGCAATTCAAATGTTATATAAAAAAAATAGAGTGGCTTAGCTTAAACTGGTATTAAATTCAAAAATTAGATTTCATAAAAACTTGATTCATTTATGCAAATTTTTACAGTTGTTCTTTTCAGTGAGTAAAACATGTGCAGTAGTGTTATTTTTAAATTCTCTTTTTTTTTTTTACTGCATTTTCGTCAGAATGTTTCTTTTATTTACTAAACAAATATCCTTACATTTGTATAATGGTGATTTTGCTCTAAACCTAAACTCTGTTGCGAATTTTACAATCTACATATTTTCCGTAGTATTTCCTTTTCATTTGCCTATATTCAATATTCGATCGGGGCATTATTAATTATCACAATCTAAAGATATATCATAATTTTGTTTTGTTTTGTTTTGTTTGCTTAAAAAAACCTCATATTTATTCTGGGTGAATGGTCCTGCTGAGTCCTGGAGGAACCTTTTTTGCTCACCTGGCCACCTGGGTATATTTACACCAATTTTCCCTATTTCATGTTGTTTTCAAAACTTTCCTTGTCAAGTACCAGTAGTGAGTGTGTATGTTAAGTTAGGGGTATCTTGTTGTTCTTACAACTCTTGCTACACCTGTCTTTGTATTTCTATTCTAATATAACTGGAGGGCACAAAATAAATGAAATATTAACAAACAAAAAAAAAATATGTATTGCTTTGTTGTTGTTGTTGTTTAAGGTCAAATGAGCAGCATTTCAGCTATTATCATAACAAAAACAAATGTTAAAAATAATAAATCACTTCAATAAAAAGGTGAGATGGGTCAATGGACTGATGATTTGATTGCCACATGGAAAATGGAGATAATGGGTAAAAAAAATTACCTTGCAACTGGTTACTGCATAGAAACTTTATTTGGTTTGAGCATACAGCATGATATAAAAATTTAATTTTCATAAGTTAAGCATGTTATTGATGAATGGTATTTTGCCAGACTAATACATATGTGGTACTAAGGCCATCTGTAGAGTGTTTTTGGTTTGTTGTATCATAGCATAACCCACAATTTTTTTTGAATAGTCAGTACATTATTGTAAATCCAAAGAAATGTTTTTTTCAATAAAGTATTTTTGCATTAAAACAAACCTTTTCAGATTTTTTTTAAAGTGAAAAAAAAAAAGATTTGTCTGTCTACCTGCCTACTTCAAAATGTGTACATCAGGTAACGTTCTTAACATGATGTGCAAAAGTTAAGTTTTTGTTTCTAATTCATTAATCTATTTAAATTTTATATGCCTTTCCAAAATTGATCAAATTTTTTTCTCCTTCAGTAATGTTTCATTTTGGCAGTGTTTGATAATTTGATATGTAAGGGAAATTATATTAATGCCATCCTAATAGCTTAAAAGCATAAAAGTTTACGTTCACTATTTGTACTTGTTCATGAGAAACAACCAATCAAAATTCAAACTCTAGCACTATTAAAAAATCCAAGTACCGGTAAGAGTTCTGGCTTAGTACAAAGTAGACATCATTATCATCTTATCAAATTATAACTTGTGGTCACCATAAAATAAGTGAAAAAATGGCTCATTTGGCATTAAACAACAATCAATCACTCACTTAAAAGTTTAAATGTTGTGTTTGTTTTTCAGAGAAAATGTTTTAATGCACCACTTCATCAACAAGCTCTAGATGATGTGAAGTCTATAGTCAGAAGAAATATTACAGATGGTGTTAAAGACAATGCTTTAACTCTTAAAGGTAAATGTATTATGATCAATTATTTAAGGAGAATTTTTCAAATACATGTAGTGCCTTATGTGAAAAAAATAGAATGTTTTGAAAGTATAAGCTTGTTAATATATGTTTAATGTTCACCAAACATGGTGGCAAGAACAGTGCCAAATAGCGGACAGGAATGATGACTGATTTCTGAAATCGTTTACAGGAGAGAAGTATTAAAATGTTGTCATATGCATGTAATTTCCTGGGAATTCTGGGATTTTTTTCTTTCTCATATGTGGTTGAGAAGAAGTAAGATGGGGAAGTACTGAGACTAGTTGTAAATCTATACTAATTTCCTTTTCTTTTTTTCAGGATTTTTATTTCTCCACACACTATTTATTCAACGAGGTCGACATGAGACCACATGGACTGTACTTAGAGCTTTTGGTTATGATGACCGGTTACATTTAACCAGAGAATTTCTGTATCCCAAGTAAGTAGTTTTAGATAATTAGATATACATATAGAGGATTATTTCTGTGTTATGGGCATTACATATTTTTAACACTCCAATCAGTTTTATGTGGACAATTTTTAAACACTTAGCACTTCTATTAATATAATTAATATTGATTTAACAGTTGGGGTCATGTGCACTATTGTCATCAATTAATAGAATTAACATTGATTTAACAGTTGGGGTCATGTGCACTATTGTCATCAATTAATAGAATTAACATTGATTTAACAGTTGGGGTCATGTGCACTATTGTCATCAATTAATAGAATTAACATTGATTTAACAGTTGGGGTCATGTGCACTATTGTCATCAATTAATAGAATTAACATTGATTTAACAGTTGGGGTCATGTGCACTATTGTCATCAATTAATAGAATTAACATTGATTTAACAGTTGGGGTCATGTGCACTATTGTCATCAATTAATAGAATTAACATTGATTTAACAGTTGGGGTCATGTGCGCTATTGTCATCAATTAATAGAATTAACATTGATTTAACAGTTGGGGTCATGTGCACTATTGTCATCAATTAATAGAATTAACATTGATTTAACAGTTGGGGTCATGTGCACTATTGTCATCAATTAATAGAATTAACATTGATTTAACAGTTGGGGTCATGTGCACTATTGTCATCAATTAATAGAATTAACATTGATTTAACAGTTGGGGTCATGTGCGCTATTGTCATCAATTAATAGAATTAACATTGATTTAACAGTTGGGGTCATGTGCACTATTGTCATCAATTAATAGAATTAACATTGATTTAACAGTTGGGGTCATGTGCACTATTGTCATCAATTAATAGAATTAACATTGATTTAACAGTTAGGGTCATGTGCACTATTGTCATCAATTAATAGAATTAACATGATTTAACAGTTGGGGTCATGTGCACTATTGTCATCAATTAAGAGAATTAACATTGATTTAACAGTTGGGGTCATGTGTACTATTGTCATCAATTAACAGAATTAACATTGATTTAACAGTTGGGATCATGTGCACTAATTGCCTGAAATTTCAAAACATTCTTTTCAGAAACTGCTGGGCAGATTTGATTGTGACATTGTAATATGTGTATTAGGTGGTCCTTTTCTAATTTTGAGTGTTTTGAGCAAAGCGGAAAATAAATATGGCTGCTGTTGGACTAAGACGTTATTAGTGACAGTACAACTCTACTGTATTTTGAAGTCTTGTTTTTGCAACCCATTTTATTGCTCAGTGATCAAATATTGAATGGAGGTAGTGTTTAAAATGCTATTCAATAAGAAATAGCCATCACACTGGAAGATTCAGAAAACATCATTATATGAATTACAATTAAAATAATATGTTATATCATTACAGAATAATGGTAGGAACAGGATCCACTACAGAATTAACACTCCAAGGCATACAGTTCCTTAAAATGGTCTTCAACAAATATGATGAGGTAAGTGAAGGGCTCCTTTGTTTGGAGGAGTATTCAAAATTTTCAGACAATGCCTGTGAAATATTAGGCAGGCAATGAAACGCGGCAGAAAAATCACATCTACCAAGTTTCGTAGTTGAACCTCGATCAGGAAACTGTTACAGACCAGACAAATGTTTATCGAGTTATCTGAGGTTTTGATATACTGAAATATAACCATGACCTCAACAGGGGCGGATCCAGGATTTCAAGTTAGGGGGGGCTGCTTTTAAAAAAATTGTGCCGAGCGGAGGGTGGCGCGAAATTTATTGGGGTATTTCGTGTGAAAAATAATGATTTTATGCCAAAAAAGCATATTTTTTCCAATATTATGGGGGGGGGGGGCGCCAGGTGTGCCCCCCCTGGATCCGCCCCTGCTCAATATTTTGAGTGACAGAGGGTTGGATTAATGGTTTATCGTCACTTTCAGCAATTTTTCAGTTAATTTGGGACTACCAGACTTGTTAGGGGAGTTTGGGAAGCCAAGACAAATATAGCAACCTGATCGGTAAAGTGAAGCAACAGCCTTGGATATAATGTCTATAAACCTTATCACTTGAGGTGGATATCAGGATGTGTACCTTCGTCAGTGATTTTAGGACAGTGATCAGAATGCAAAGTCCTTAACCACTCAACCTTTGTGTAACAGAAGAAAAACTTTGTAATGAAAGTATGTAATGAAATATTTTCATTTTAAACTGCACTTGATGGTTTTAATTTGTGTTATGTAATCTATATTTAGGATGGGGATGGATGTCTGTCACCCCCAGAATTACAGAATATATTCAGCACATGTCCTGTGATGCCCTGGGGACAAGATGTTAATAACACAGTCTGTACCAACCCTAATGGCTGGATTACATCACAAGGTTACCTAGCTCAGTGGGCGTAAGTACAATTCTTCTTTATTGTTACCTAGCTCAGTGGGCATAAGTAAAATTCTTCTTTATTTACGTACCATTTATTGAAGCTATGACGTAATTTTTTAACTCTTAAAAAATATCTAAATTCTGACACAGTGACGCTTGTCTATACCGAAACCTGATTAAACCGGAAGCCTTTCCACTTCAAACATCCAATTTAATCCTAATTCCTTATATCTTTGATAATTTAACCTGTGTAATATGAACACATGTCTCTGACAAAGGTTCCAATGGTGTCAAGTTTAGACACGTTTCACTGTATGCTTGTTTTCTCATCAACAGATGAAAATGATTGGATAATAGATATTTGAATAGGGCTATTTTGGTGTCAGTTAATTTCTTTGTGTCCTTTGCTAAAGTGATCACTCTTGCTGTATCTTGTATCATTTGTGTTCATTTCTTAGAAAAAAAATATTGCATTTGTTTTTCCAAAAGGAATGAAATCTTCAAGAAATTCTGTAAAAACTTGTATCTCGGTAAGTAAAATTGTCATAATTTCTTCTATTATATACCACTATTAACTTGTAAATTAAAAAAACTTAAGACATTGGTTAATAGCAATAGTTTTGTTCTTATACATGTACAAAATGTATATCTATTACAGGTTGACAACTCTTTTAGATGTACCAAGAACTGTTGAATTCTTAGCTTATTTAGGTTATCAGTATTTACATGACAGTCAAGTGTCAGCTATTCAAGGTATGTCTTATTTAGGTTATCAATATTTACATGACAGTCAAGTGTCAGCTATTCAAGGTTTGTCTTATTTAGGTTATCAGTATTTACATGACAGTCAAGTGTCAGCTATTCAAGGTATGTCTTATTTAGGTTATCAATATTTACATGACAGTCAAGTGTCAGCTATTCAAGGTATGTCTTATTTAGGTTATTAATATTTACATGACAGTCAAGTGTCAGCTATTCAAGGTATGTCTTATTTAGGTTATCAATATTTACATGACAGTCAAGTGTCAGCTATTCAAGGTATGTCTTATTTAAGTTATCAATATTTACATGACAGTCAAGTGTCAGCTATTCAAGGTATGTCTTATTTAAGTTATCAATATTTACATGACAGTCAAGTGTCAGCTATTCAAGGTATGTCTTATTTAGGTTATCAGTATTTACATGACAGTCAAGTGTCCGCTATTCAAGGTGTGTCTTAACAAGTTGTAATGTCCTTTTTAAGCAAACTATGGGTGTTTAGCGACACTTTCAACAATTTTTCAATTTTGTTGTTATACCCCCGCTCCCCGAAGGGGGAGGGGGTATACTGTTTTACCTCTGTCCGTCCAAGATATTTTTCGTCGCATTTTTCTCAGTAACTGTTGATGGCAGAAATCTGATATTTGGTCACAAGCATCATATAGGTACCCCATAACGTGGGAAGCGTTTTTGGACCCATCAGATTCCTACTTCCTGTTTGCCGACTTTGTTGATTTTTATACACATTGAACATATATGCTCATTTTTCGTCGCATTTTTCTCAGCAACTATTGATGGCAGAAGTCTGATATTTGGTCACAAGCTTCATATAGGTACCCCATATCGTGGGAAGCGTTTTTTGACCCGTCAAATTCCCACTTCCTGTTTGCCGAAGAGCGGGGGTATCATAGGTGAGCATTAGCTCACAGTTCATCTTGTTTTAATTGGCACTGATTTCATAGGTACATTTTAATCCAAATACCATGACTATGTGCCCCTTGTTCATTTTATAATGATGTGATAATGTTTTTCTGTGAAGGTATATATTAGAGTTATGAATGTTTCATACAATTTTTAGCTTTTTTCAATATACCATATTTAAATACTGGTATTATATTTTATCATTTTGATATTTAATTTTTAATCAGTCGCAGTAACATTTGAACGAGCCACCAAATTTAATTCTTAAATTACATGTTAATAGAAACAGAGTTAGGGTTATGGTGTTTAATACCACTTTCAACAATATTTCAGTTATATCGTGGCGGTCAGTTTTATTGGTGGAGGAAACCAGAGTACCAGAGAAAACCATCGACCAGTCATAAGTCACTGACAAACTTTATCTGTTAACAGAAACAATATAACAGAATATAGAAATAATCACTTATCTGAAGGGATAGTCTTAATCAGATTTTATTCACTTTTAAAGTGTAAAGGACGTGAAAAAAAATGTGCAGTGTTTACATTTTACTCTGGAAGCAAATAAATGACATCATGTCTTTACTATGATGTTTATGTGGTGCAGACATCAAATATATTTTGCAGAATTTATGTCAATTTTAGACCAGTTTGATAGCTCAATCGATTTTTTTTTTTTTTTATTGCATTTGTTTGTATAATTCATGTAAATTTATATAGACAAATTGTTTATTTTTTTTAGTTACTAGAGATAAAAAGATAGATTTAGACAAGAAACATACCTCAAGAAATGTGTTCAGATGTCATGTCCTTGGTGCTAAAGGGGTCGGCAAGGTAAGGTCATAGTTAAAATTAGAAACTCAATGTTAATGTCAACAGGTAAAGGTCATAAGTTCAGTAAATAGGGGTCAAAATTCAAATATCGTTTTTGGTACTTAAGGGTTCAACAAGATTAGATCAGAGGTCAAAGCATATTTTCAGTGTTAATAGGATCAGGTTTCTGAAAACCTCTGGTGTCATTAAATATCTAATACTACTGACATGGCTTCACTCCTCAATACCCACCTCAAGTGTTATGGGGTTTCTAGACAACCATCAGAGGCAAGGAGTTTCACCAGTCTTTTTCTCGCCCAATAAATAAATATGGTAGTCACGATATACATTTTTTGCAACTGAAAATAACTATAAAAATAAAAATACTGAAAGTAACCATAATCACCATTATCCCCAATTTAGTAAAATTCTCAGCTTGTGAATGGCAAGCGAGATGTCCATAAAGAATGTGCATATCCAGAAATTGCTAACCGTTATCCCAGGGAATTTCACATGCTTTATTACGCTGTGGTTTAAAATATAAATAGACTTCTGTAGAATCAGTTAGATGTCTGTTATTATATGTTGTTATTTACTTATGATTGTATTCTATTGATGTCCACTAATGTTTAGTCGTTTGATGTAAATATCTGGATTGGCAAAATTTTGATGAATGGAATTACTTACTTAATTATTTTAAATTACCCATGTCGATGTCACATTATTCGTTGAGCGACACAAAAATTTGGTTTGATTTCTCATGTGTTATGAAAGTAAAACATCTAATATTTGAATGGTTGTGGGATTCTACAAAAGGTAGTACCCTACACTTTGCGAAGAGTATCCAAGTTTCATTCATGCTTTTCCTGATACAATGTACTTCAAAAAACATTATTTTTACGTTAAACGTTTGTTTCAATTGACACCGTAAATCATTCGATTTAGACGGAAGATCTGGGATAAATTCGGTACCTGCATTTATATCGATAGATATGGAGATTTTAATACCGTTGAGTGACTTTGTACACCCTTCAGCTCCGCTTCAGGGCGTACTGCAGTACTTTAAGGTATTAAAAATATGAACGAAGACAACACATAATAACCCTTATACATTATTATAAAAGTTCATGTCAGTGAGGTGAAATTGACATTTCTTTGTTTATTTTAGACATCTCTGTTACAAGGCCATTTAGGAAGAAATCTCCGTTATTTAGCAACATTAGAAAAAGAACATTTATCTAGTTTTACAATAAATACTGTACAAGTATATGGACAAGAAAAATATTTAATGGTAAGTAATAAACATCAAAATCACAGAGGCCCTGTTGTTGCCTTGATCTTAAGGTAGTTGGATTACATCTACCTATACAATCAGTGTCTATCACCACTTAAGTTGTGAGTTCGATTGCTACCAATGTCAAGGTGTACTATGTACAACTTAATGTGATAAAATTTGGCAGAGACTTGCAGAATGTCTGTGGTTTTCTCCATGTCCTGTTTCAGATTGCCTCCAGAGTTGTACTGTTTTAGATTGCCTCTAGAGTTGTACTGTTTAAGATTGCCTCCAGAGTTGTACGGTTTAAGATTGCCTCTAGAGTTGTACTGTTTTAGATTTCCTCCAGAGTTGTACTGTTTAAGATTGCCTCCAGAGTTGTACTGTTTAAGATTGCCTCTAGAGTTGTACTGTTTTAGATTGCCTCCAGAGTTGTACTGTTTAAGATTGCCTCCAGAGTTGCACTGTTTAAGATTGTCTCCAGAGTTGTACTGTTTAAGATTGCCTCCAGAGTTGTACTGTTTAAGGTTGCCTCCAGAGTTATACTGTTTAAGATTGTCTCCAGAGTTGTACTGTTTAAGATTGCCTCCAGAGTTGTACTGTTTAAGATTGCCTCCAGAGTTATACTGTTTTAGATTGTCTCCAGAGTTGTACTGTTTAAGATTGCCTCCAGAGTTGTACTGTTTAAGATTGTCTCCCCAGAGTTGTACTGTTTAAGATTGTCTCCAGAGTTATACTGTTTAAGATTGCCTCCAGAGTTGTACTGTTTAAGATTGCCTCCAGAGTTGTACTGTTTAAGATTGCCTCCAGAGTTGTACTGTTTAAGATTGCCTCCAGAGTTGTACTGTTTAAGATTGTCTCCAGAGTTGTACTGTTTAAGATTGTCTCCAGAGTTGTACTGTTTAAGATTGCCTCCAGAGTTATACTGTTTAAGATTGTCTCCAGAGTTGTACTGTTTAAGATTGCCTCCAGAGTTGTACTGTTTAAGATTGTCTCCAGAGTTATACTGTTTAAGATTGCCTCCAGAGTTGTACTGTTTAAGATTGCCTCCAGAGTTGTACTGTTTAAGATTGCCTCCAGAGTTGCACTGTTTAAGATTGTCTCCAGAGTTGTACTGTTTAAGATTGCCTCCAGAGTTGTACTGTTTAAGGTTGCCTCCAGAGTTATACTGTTTAAGATTGTCTCCAGAGTTGTACTGTTTAAGATTGCCTCCAGAGTTGTACTGTTTAAGATTGTCTCCAGAGTTGTACTTTTAAGATTGTCTCCAGAGTTATACTGTTTAAGATTGCCTCCAGAGTTGTACTGTTTAAGATTGCCTCTAGAGTTGTACTGTTTAAGATTGCCTCCAGAGTTATACTGTTTAAGATTGCCTCCAGAGTTGTACTGTTTAAGATTGTCTCCAGAGTTGTACTGTTTAAGATTGCCTCCAGAGTTGTACTGTTTAAGATTGCCTCCAGAGTTATACTGTTTAAGATTGCCTCCAGAGTTGTACTGTTTAAGATTGCCTCCAGAGTTATACTGTTTAAGATTGTCTCCAGAGTTGTACTGTTTAAGATTGTCTCCAGAGTTGTACTGTTTAAGATTGCCTCCAGAGTTGTACTGTTTAAGATTGCCTCCAGAGTTGTACTGTTTAAGATTGTCTCCAGAGTTGTACTGTTTAAGATTGCCTCCAGAGTTGTACTGTTTAAGATTGCCTCCAGAGTTGTACTGTTTAAGATTGCCTCTAGAGTTGTACTGTTTAAGATTGCCTCCAGAGTTGTACTGTTTAAGATTGCCTCCAGGGTTGTACTGTTTAAGATTGCCTCCAGAGTTGTACTGTTTAAGATTGCCTCCAGAGTTATACTGTTTAAGATTGTCTCCAGAGTTGTACTGTTTAAGATTGCCTCCAGAGTTATACTGTTTACGATTGCCTCCAGGGTTGTACTGTTTAAGATTGTCTCCAGAGTTGTACTGTTTAAGATTGCCTCCAGAGTTGTACTGTTTAAGATTGCCTCCAGAGTTGTACTGTTTAAGATTGCCTCCAGAGTTATACTGTTTAAGATTGCCTCCAGAGTTGTACTGTTTAAGATTGTCTCCAGAGTTGTACTGTTTAAGATTTCCTCCAGAGTTGTACTGTTTAAGATTGCCTCCAGAGTTGTACTGTTTAAGATTGCCTCCAGAGTTATACTGTTTAAGATTGTCTCCAGAGTTGTACTGTTTAAGATTGCCTCCAGAGTTATACTGTTTACGATTGCCTCCAGAGTTGTACTGTTTAAGATTGCCTCCAGAGTTGTACTGTTTAAGATTGTCTCCAGAGTTGTACTGTTTAAGATTGCCTCCAGAGTTATACTGTTTACGATTGCCTCCAGAGTTATACTGTTTACGATTGCCTCCAGAGTTGTACTGTTTAAGATTGTCTCCAGAGTTGTACTGTTTAAGATTGCCTCCAGAGTTGTACTGTTTAAGATTTCCTCCAGAGTTATACTGTTTAAGGTTGTCTCCAGAGTTGTACTGTTTAAGATTGCCTCTAGAGTTGTACTGTTTAAGATTTCCTCCAGAGTTGTACTGTTTAAGATTGCCTCCAGAGTTATACTGTTTAAGATTGCCTCCAGAGTTGTACTGTTTTAGATTTCCTCCAGAGTTGTACTGTTTAAGATTGCCTCCAGAGTTATACTGTTTAAGATTGCCTCCAGAGTTGTACTGTTTAAGATTTCCTCCAGAGTTATACTGTTTAAGATTGCCTCCAGAGTTGTACTGTTTAAGATTGCCTCTAGAGTTGTACTGTTTAAGATTTCCTCCAGAGTTGTACTGTTTAAGATTGCCTCCAGAGTTATACTGTTTAAGATTGCCTCCAGAGTTGTACTGTTTTAGATTTCCTCCAGAGTTGTACTGTTTAAGATTGCCTCCAGAGTTGTACTGTTTTAGATTGCCTCCAGAGTTGTACTGTTTTAGATTGCCTCCAGAGTTGTACTGTTTAAGATTTCCTCCAGAGTTGTACTGTTTAAGATTGCCTCCAGAGTTATACTGTTTAAGATTGCCTCCAGAGTTGTACTGTTTTAGATTGTCTCCAGAGTTGTACTGTTTAAGATTTCCTCCAGAGTTGTACTGTTTAAGATTTCCTCCAGAGTTGTACTGTTTAAGATTGCCTCCAGAGTTGTACTGTTTAAGATTGCCTCCAGAGTTGTACTGTTTAAGATTGCCTCCAGAGTTGTACTGTTTAAGATTGCCTCCAGAGTTATACTGTTTCAGATTGCCTCCAGAGTTGTACTGTTTTAGATTGCCTCCAGAGTTGTACTGTTTACGATTGCCTCCAGAGTTGTACTGTTTAAGATTGCCTCCAGAGTTGTACTGTTTTAGATTTCCTCCAGAGTTGTACTGTTTAAGATTGCCTCCAGAGTTATACTGTTTAAGATTGCCTCCAGAGTTGTACTGTTTTAGATTTCCTCCAGAGTTGTACTGTTTAAGATTGCCTCCAGAGTTATACTGTTTAAGATTGCCTCCAGAGTTGTACTGTTTAAGATTTCCTCCAGAGTTATACTGTTTAAGATTGCCTCCAGAGTTGTACTGTTTAAGATTGCCTCTAGAGTTGTACTGTTTAAGATTTCCTCCAGAGTTGTACTGTTTAAGATTGCCTCCAGAGTTATACTGTTTAAGATTGCCTCCAGAGTTGTACTGTTTTAGATTTCCTCCAGAGTTGTACTGTTTAAGATTGCCTCCAGAGTTGTACTGTTTTAGATTGCCTCCAGAGTTGTACTGTTTTAGATTGCCTCCAGAGTTGTACTGTTTAAGATTGCCTCCAGAGTTGTACTGTTTTAGATTGCCTCCAGAGTTGTACTGTTTTAGATTGCCTCCAGAGTTGTACTGTTTTAGATTGCCTCCAGGGTTGTACTGTTTAAGATTTCCTCCAGAGTTGTACTGTTTAAGATTTCCTCCAGAGTTGTACTGTTTAAGATTGCCTCCAGAGTTATACTGTTTAAGATTGCCTCCAGAGTTGTACTGTTTTAGATTGTCTCCAGAGTTGTACTGTTTAAGATTTCCTCCAGAGTTGTACTGTTTAAGATTTCCTCCAGAGTTGTACTGTTTAAGATTGCCTCCAGAGTTGTACTGTTTAAGATTGCCTCCAGAGTTGTACTGTTTAAGATTGCCTCCAGAGTTGTACTGTTTAAGATTGCCTCCAGAGTTATACTGTTTCAGATTGCCTCCAGAGTTGTACTGTTTTAGATTGCCTCCAGAGTTGTACTGTTTACGATTGCCTCCAGAGTTGTACTGTTTAAGATTGCCTCCAGAGTTGTACTGTTTTAGATTTCCTCCAGAGTTGTACTGTTTTAGATTTCCTCCAGAGTTGTACTGTTTAAGATTGCCTCCAGAGTTATACTGTTTAAGATTGCCTCCAGAGTTGTACTGTTTAAGATTTCCTCCAGAGTTATACTGTTTAAGATTGCCTCCAGAGTTGTACTGTTTAAGATTGCCTCTAGAGTTGTACTGTTTAAGATTTCCTCCAGAGTTGTACTGTTTAAGATTGCCTCCAGAGTTATACTGTTTAAGATTGCCTCCAGAGTTGTACTGTTTTAGATTTCCTCCAGAGTTGTACTGTTTAAGATTGCCTCCAGAGTTGTACTGTTTTAGATTGCCTCCAGAGTTGTACTGTTTTAGATTGCCTCCAGAGTTGTACTGTTTAAGATTGCCTCCAGAGTTGTACTGTTTTAGATTGCCTCCAGAGTTGTACTGTTTTAGATTGCCTCCAGAGTTGTACTGTTTTAGATTGCCTCCAGGGTTGTACTGTTTAAGATTTCCTCCAGAGTTGTACTGTTTAAGATTTCCTCCAGAGTTGTACTGTTTAAGATTGCCTCCAGAGTTATACTGTTTAAGATTGCCTCCAGAGTTGTACTGTTTTAGATTGTCTCCAGAGTTGTACTGTTTAAGATTTCCTCCAGAGTTGTACTGTTTAAGATTTCCTCCAGAGTTGTACTGTTTAAGATTGCCTCCAGAGTTGTACTGTTTAAGATTGCCTCCAGAGTTGTACTGTTTAAGATTGCCTCCAGAGTTGTACTGTTTAAGATTGCCTCCAGAGTTATACTGTTTCAGATTGCCTCCAGAGTTGTACTGTTTTAGATTGCCTCCAGAGTTGTACTGTTTACGATTGCCTCCAGAGTTGTACTGTTTAAGATTGCCTCCAGAGTTGTACTGTTTTAGATTTCCTCCAGAGTTGTACTGTTTAAGATTGCCTCCAGAGTTGTACTGTTTAAGATTGCCTCCAGAGTTATACTGTTTCAGATTGCCTCCAGAGTTATACTGTTTAAGATTGCCTCCAGAGTTGTACTGTTTAAAATTGTCTCCAGAGTTATACTGTTTAAGATTGCCTCCAGAGTTGTACTGTTTAAGATTGCCTCCCGAGTTGTACTGTTTAAGATTGCCTCCAGAGTTGTACTGTTTAAGATTGCCTCCAGAGTTGTACTGTTTAAGATTGCCTCCAGAGTTGTACTGTTTTAGATTTCCTCCAGAGTTGTACTGTTTAAGATTGCCTCCAGAGTTGTACTGTTTAAGATTGCCTCCAGAGTTATACTGTTTCAGATTGCCTCCAGAGTTATACTGTTTAAGATTGCCTCCAGAGTTGTACTGTTTAAAATTGTCTCCAGAGTTATACTGTTTAAGATTGCCTCCAGAGTTGTACTGTTTAAGATTGCCTCCCGAGTTGTACTGTTTAAGATTGCCTCCAGAGTTGTACTGTTTAAGATTGCGTTCTATGCACCAGTGCGTTTAATAGACACAAAAAGACAGTAGTTGAGAGATTTGATTTTTCTATTTATAGATTTATATTCAGAGAATTTCTAAGTGCACTAATTAGCTGGAGGTCAAATAACCTTATGGCCACCTCATAAATTTTAAAGCAGTTTTATTAGCTAGGTTAGAGATTAGTGAATTGGCGAAAATCCTAATCTTTAATACGTTTTAGAACAATATAAAGGAACAGCACTTTGTTTGCTGTTTTTTATCTGGCAGTCAAATTATGGTCTAAAACTATAATGAATATGAAAATTTTATCAGTTCAGTTTATTAAGAGACTGTTTAGTATTATTTTGTTTTGTTGTTTTTTACAGTTACATGAAGTAGACGTTGTTGTTAGTGACATGTTAAGTCCTACAGAGATGAATTGTGATGTAGCTTGTCTATTGTATGATGTTACAAATCCTCCATCGTTTATTTTGTTTTATTTGTTTTTTTACAGTTATATGAAGTAGACGTTGTTGTTAGTGACATGTTAAGTCCTACAGAGATGAATTGTGATGTAGCTTGTCTATTGTATGATGTTACAAATCCTCCATCGTTTATTTTGTTTTATTTGTTTTTTTACAGTTACATGAAGTAGACGTTGTTGTTAGTGACATGTTAAGTCCTACAGAGATGAATTGTGATGTAGCTTGTCTATTGTATGATGTTACAAATCCTCCATCGTTTATTTTGTTTTATTTGTTTTTTACAGTTATATGAAGTAGACGTTGTTGTTAGTGACATGTTAAGTCCTACAGAGATGAATTGTGATGTAGCTTGTCTATTGTATGATGTTACAAATCCTCCATCGTTTATTTTGTTTTATTTGTTTTTTTACAGTTACATGAAGTAGACGTTGTTGTTAGTGACATGTTAAGTCCTACAGAGATGAATTGTGATGTAGCTTGTCTATTGTATGATGTTACAAATCCTCCATCGTTTATTTTGTTTTATTTGTTTTTTTACAGTTACATGAAGTAGACGTTGTTGTTAGTGACATGTTAAGTCCTACAGAGATGAATTGTGATGTAGCGTGTCTATTGTATGATGTTACAAATCCTCGATCGTTTGAATTCTGTGCTAAAATGTATTTGGTAAGATAATTTATCTTAGCAAAACAACTATAAAACTAGATATGTAGATACATTTTTAATTCAACACTTCCAGACATTATTGGGGTCACAATGACCTACATTTTACACAAATTTTATAACATGGGATAAGTTTTGGGCAAAGTTCTTTTTTAGCTCACCTTGCCAAAGGCAATTGTGAGCTTTTGCCATCACTTGGCATCCGTCGTCCATTAACTTTTCGCATTTTAATCTTCTCCTCTGAAACCTCTCGGCCAAATGAACTGAAACTTGGTAGGAAGCATCTATGGAAGGTCCTCTCTAAAGATTGCTCATTTTGTCCTGATCTATTAACAAACATGATCGCCATAGGCAATTCTTGTTTCTGATTGGCCGATTTTTAAAAATCTTCTCCTTCGAAACCGCCTGGTCAAATGAACCGAAACTTGGTAGGAAGCATCTATGGAAGGTCCTCTATAAAGATTGCTCATTTCATCCCGATCCGTTAACAAACATGGCCACCACAGGCAGTTCTTGTTTCTGATTGGCCAATTTTTTTTAATCTTCTCCTCCGAAACCACTTGGCCAAATGAACCGAAACTTGGTAGGAAGCATCTATGGAAGGTCCTCGATAAACTTTGCTCATTTCATCCCGATCCGTTAACAGACATGGCCACCACAGGCAATTCTTGTTTCTGATTGGTTCATTTCTAAAAATACCTTCTCCATTGTAGTAAGCTGTTAAAAGGGAGATAACTCTTGCATTAAACTGTTAAAAGAAAGATAACTTGCCATTATCTCCCTTAGAAATTAACTAATGCTGATATAGTGTAACCTGTTTATACTATACATTACATGTAGGTATTCACATTTTAATATTCTTTTTAGCTCACCGTGCCAAAGGCAATGTGGGCTTTTGGCATCACTTGGCGTCCGTCGTTTGTTGTCTGTCATCTGTTAACTTTTCACATTTAAAACTTCTCCTCTGAAACCCATCAGCCAAATAAACTGAAACTTAGTACAGACTTTTTGAGAGAAAAAAATTCAATATGCAGGACATAGGTCCTGCACCCAATAATTTTCTGCAGGACCTACTGAAATTGTGCACGACCAGAATTTACAAAATTCTAAAATTTAAACGGAATCGGTGATGGGAACAATAAAAACCTGACCTGCCATGTTTTCAAATATAAACACACGAAATGGTTGCGTTGATGCATCACAGCCAGTTTAAACTATAAAAATACAATGATTAATAGAATTACCATGGAAACAGTTGCATGTTTAAGAAGTAAATGTCATTTGAAGCAGAATCTAATTCCGAGTTGACCGTGATCGTTCCGGCATACCAGTTGTATTTCCGATTTCCAGTGCAAAACAAAATACACAAAAAAAAATTGTCGGACACCCGGACCAGCATACTTGGCAGTATTGCCAGTCCTTGTGATTTTCTACCCGTTCGGTCCGACGAATTTCTAAGAGTCTGTTAGTAGGAAGCATATATGGAAGGTCCTCTCTAAACAGTGCACATTTTGTTCTGATCCATTACCAAACATGGCCCTCCACAGGAAATTCTTGTTTCTGATTGGCCAATTTTTAAAAATCTCCTCCTCTGAAACCTCTTGGCCAAATTAACTGAAACATGGCAGAAAGCATCTATGGAATGTCTTCTATGAAGATTGCTCATTTCGTCTCGATTGGTTAACAAACATGGCCACCACAGGCAATTCTTGTTTCTGATTGGTCGATATTTAAAAAATCTTCTCCTCTGAAACTGCCTAGCCAAATGAACCGAAACTTGGTAAGAAGCATCTACATGTATGGAAGGTTGTGTATTAAGTTTCCTCAAAGCAGAATGAAAGGTGAGCAACACAGGCTCAGCCCACTGAGCCTCTAGTTAGGTACAGTGAAACCTGTCTAAAGGAAATCCTGAATAAAATAGAACCCTGTGTAAACTGAACACCTGTCTATTCCAAACACAAAGCAGGTCAGGTCATAAGGAGGTTCAATTTAGAAAGGATCCACTGTACTATAATTTAAAGAATTGTGACACTAACATGGATATATCTTGTAATTGGTACAATACAGTCATTTAAAAATTAAGTATTCTTGACATACATTTTATTCACAAGCAACTTTGTGTTTTTACATTAAGGTCAATTTTATATTTATTCTTCATAAATGTGCAGCATGGAAACTCAAAAAACCTACGTTCAACTTTAACATTCACACACACAAATTGGATCACCTTGACCTACATTTTGTACCACATTAATGTATATGCTACCTATACGTTATTGCATTTTGACAAATGTATTATTTTTATATTGTAATTCATGGATTTGCAGAAATCTTGTCTGATATGAGAGACTATTAAGTACAGATGTAGAAATGCTTGTGTGCATTGTATTTGAAAGTATTACTAATACATGTATTATAAAACATGGTTCAGTTATTTAATTCTTCATATAAATGTGATCATTGTCTTAGTCACTGGATTCTTATTGAGACTTTCATATATGATATATGCATTTGAAATCATCTGGACTTTTTTTAGCATATAAGTGCCTTTCCTAGCATACAACAAAAAATATTGGTACTAGCTGCCTGCCTGGTCTACTCGAAAGGTTAGAATAGATGGTTATAAGAACAAACATTTTTTTTTAATCGTGGCTCATGTATGTCAAAACTAACATCACATAATTTTTTCTTCTTTCAGAAACATTTTATGGACAGTCGTATACCTGTATTATTTGTGGCTGGTAAAACAGAATATCCGGCTGTACGACAAGATTTTGAGATGACTCCTGCACAGTTCTGCCATAAATTTAAATTACCCCCTCCTGAAAATTTTGCCTGTTTAGATAAAATCAACCGAGATGTATATATAAAACTGGCTACAATGGCAGCTTACCCGTAAGTAGGGAATTATGGGAAATTTACTCTTTTAGAAACATTGATGGGTATTTATTTTTTCATCATACCCTTTGCTTTCAAGAAGTCACACTTATTCTACATTTTTAAGTTGCCACACTAAACTTATATTTAAAAAGGTTCATACTTTGCATGTGTATTCTGGCAGTAATCCTAACTCAGATAATTCAGCTCTGTAAATAAAAATGCCTGTATAATTTTATTTTCTGTCAATGTTCGGAGAGTAAATTTATTATACATGTTATGTATGTCAGTAAACAGAGTTGTATTGAAAATTAATTGTAAATCCTGTTTTTTGGTTTCGTAGAAGTTTTTAATTTGCCATTTAGCTTTATTTTTTCGCAGAAATATTTTTGAAAATTATGATTACTTTAAACCGGTTCATTCCACCTAATCCCACTTTTTAAAAATTCATTAAAGAAATCTAAGATTTCAAGTGGGAATAGCCGTACTTTGTGTATAAACAATGTGCAAACATTGGGATTAGGGTGTATAAACAAACACTCATTAACACGTCAGGTAAACTTGTGTGTGTCTAGATTGCTTCGACAATAGAGAACTAAAATATAGTAAATTATATTTTTTATTCTACTTCAACAGTACCATCATATTTCAGCATCTATAAAACTTATTGTTTAATTTATAAATTACATGAACATGTTCTTAGTCTCAATTTGACATTTTATATTACTAGTTTTTAATATACAAATATAGTTTCTATGGACAACATTCAATGGCGAAAGATAATTCTCCAATTTGGAATCGGCTGTGAATTTTGAATAATATTCCCCTCTTGAAGAATTGCAGACAATGTCTAGCACATTTCACATTCTTATGATTCATGTTTATTTCATACTTTATTTCAATTCAATCCATATGAAAAATGTTTCGTCCCCAATTTCTAAATTATTTTTATTAATATATTTTGGCTTTTTCTACAGTATTTGACGTAAATTACAGGTAACAATTAATTTATAGATACTAATTGCAAAAACGACAAATTAACTGTAACAACATCTATTGTTATTTGTAAGTGCGAATAGCTGGAATAGGTATTTTTTTAAAGTGGGATTAGATAGAAGACACCCTTTAAACCATATCAATATGTACATTTCAAATAGGTGTTCATGAAATTTCTACGTACATGTATTGTACAGATGACATCCATCATGTGAACTTTCTGAAATGCAAGACAAATTTTATATTTCTGTTTCAAGTAAAGATGGTCATAGTTTGACTTTATTCTTTATAAATAGAGTTTAGAATTTCACAGAAGACTATCAACCTGAATATTATTGACACAAGAATGGAAGATACTTAATTATGTTCTGTGGAACAATATGTAGAAATCTTGAATTTGACTGACATTTACTGTTGTTCACGGAAATGGTTAAAACTTCCATGAAATGGATGCAATTTGATGCAAATGTATTTTAGAAAAAACATAATTTTTGATAAATTTTTTCTGATATCATTAAAATGGAACGGGTTTCTTTTAGTTTACAACATGTATTCGTAAAGATTATTATTAATGACTTTTTATTGTTCTAGAACATCCTTTATTATATTTTTAAAGGGATTATTTTATATATCTGTGTCATTGCATGATTTTATATGAAATAGCAAAACTTATTAAAAAAAATCTGCTTTGTAAAACTTGTATGTATATAATATAACTGTACTTTCTTCATCTTTAAAAATCAAAATATTCCTATCCAACAGAAATCTCAAACGACTTGTGCACATGTTGCTGGTACGACAGAATCCACTCTGGCTTGAAGAAAAAATCAGGTCTCCATATTTTATTATGATATATTTTGTAGCACTTCTGCATGTCTGTATTTATCTTCTTAGTGACAACAAATATGCATTTTGATTTTTTGTGTACAGCTGCTGCAATATATGAATTACTTCCCTTTGTTTCAAATGGAATGTAATAAACAGAATTGGTTTAAGATGAAAATAACTTAATAAGCCGATACATTCTAAGGTTGAAGGGCTAATTTTGTCATCCATCTTCCATGTGCTACCGGGTATGTAATTTGATCTAAAAAAAAAAAAAAGAAAACATTCTGGTTAATTTGTCATTAATTATGTAAAGAAAGTTTAAACATTGATGGTCAATAAATCCACCAATATCAATCAATTGTACAATCACCTCTCTGTATGCTTCCTGAATGATTGGTTGGTTTATGGTGTTTAATGCCACTTTCAACAATATTTCAGTTATATTGTGGCGGTCAGTTTTATAAGTGGAGGAAACAGGGGAAAATCACCGACCTGTCGCAAGTCACCCACAAACTTTATCATTAATTCTGTATCAAGTATCCTCACCTGAGTGGGGTTTGAACTCACAACGTTAGTGGTGATAGGCACTGATTGCATATGTAGTTGTAAATCCAACTACCATACCATCACGACCACTACAGCCCCTTAAAGAAAGTTGATGGTCAATAAATCCACCAATATCAATAAAGTGAACAATCACCTCTCTGTATGTTTCCTGAATGAAATTTAAATCTTAGTTAACCCTGTTTGAACTATTAATGTTTTGGTCAACCTAGAATGTATTTGGGGTTTTTTTTCACTGAAACATAAAACTAACTCAAAAAATAGTTGTGTTGCTTGTAAGTTTAAGACTTATATTGCATTTAAAAATGGAAATCTTAAAATTGATATTTCACTAAACAACTTACTTTAGTGACTTGAAATTGAAAAATAAAAAATAGACAGCATGTTTTTTTTTTAATCTCTCAATATTTTAACTTATTGGAAAACGATTTACATGACACAAACAAAGGGAAGTAATTCACCTGTTATATCTGGATTTACATGTTGTGGCATGCGGTACTTATCCTTCAAACTAGTTCCCTGTTTGCTGGACAATAATAAATTAATAAATCTTGACTAACCAGTGACTGTGCATTATGTTATCAGATAATTATATGTATAAATCTTATAAATAAAGCAATCGTATTTCTTTCTCTGTAGTCATTGGGTGAAATATCAGTTTATTTCATGTTTTGTATTGAAATTTTCAAATCGCAATTGTAGTATGTTTCACATCAGTCAAGCCTCTTACAATTCATTTTATTTCAAAGTGATATAAATTATATCAATATATTAAGGTCTTTAAATTTATTATCAGATTTTCCAAAAGAAATTTTGTTTTTCACAAAAATTTAACAAGAATGGGAGATAACTCTAAACTCTATATGATAACTATTGTATTTAGTCTTGTCCCAGTGTAATATGTGATGATTGTAAATTGAGTTTACTGTTAACTAGTCAGTGGAGCTACTACACACAGATATTTGTGACCATCAAATTATAGACTGGTGTCTGCAAATATTAAAATAAATGACGTGCAGTTCCACCAGATATCTATCAGTAAGTGAAATGTTTTTTTTTTTTTTCGTATCTTTTTGAAAAGGGGTACAATTAGTTTCTCATCAATACTGAATTTTTTAATTTTGAGCAGATTTGTATATTTAAGTATCTGTCTTACCACAAGTTTTAAGTTTTGCTTTAGATTATTTTTTTCGCAACTTATTTAAAAAAATGTAATTTTATAATTTTTTTCAAAGGTATACATGTATATATTTTATAATCAGTTTTGCTCTTTGTACCAAGTAGTTTTAGAAAAAAATTGTAAGTACATGCAAAACTCACTTTCATAGTTTTTTTTTAAAAATCTTAGATGTTTGTGGGATTTTTTCAATTCTATTTTTATACTTTGATCCACTCACATCTAACAACATCCTGTTTCAGGTCATGTGAGGTAACTTAATTCTGAAACTCTCTTAATTTTTCATAAAAGAACTGTGCTGTTCAATACCTATAGTATAGTCTCATCATTGATTGGTCATTTGAAATATTATTTCTGACATGATCAAAGTGGATGTCAAGGTAAATAAAAAATGGAGAAAAAAAACCACCCCAACAGACATCTAATTTTATTAAAGTTGCAACAAATAACAATTTTTTTCATAGATTTATATAAAAAAAAATTCATGTTTTATGATTGGTTTTTTTTCCTTTTGTTAGTTTGTAATGCATTTATGTTGTGTTAATTAGTCCCCTACCGGCAAAAACCGAAGGGGACTATAGTTTTAGATTCCGTCCGTCGGTTTGTCCGTCACATTTAAATTTTAAGTTGTCCGGACTTTTTTTTTTACGTCCTTTGATATATTGACTTGATATTTGGTATTTGGCTATATCTAGATGAGTTACAGTTTAAGTTCGAATTTCGCTCCGGTCAAATGATTTTTGGCTGAGTTATGGTCCTTGAACTTGTATTTTTTGTTCAAACTTTTAGTTGTCCAGACTTTTTTTTTGACGTCCTATGAGATATTGATTTGATATTTGGTATATAGCTATATCTAGATGAGTTACAGATTAGATCCTCTGATTTTTGCAGCCGGTAGGGGACAATGTATTGCTATGCAATACTCTCAGAATTCTTATTATTGTATTATTATAGAGATGAATGGTATACTTTGTATTTTACATAGACGTTGCCAGAGCAATTTGTTAGATTTTAAATTGTATTTTTAGCTCACCTTGCCAAAGGCAATGTGAGCTTTTGCCATCACTGGGCATCCGTCGTCCGTCGTCTGTCGTCCGTTAACTTTTCACATTTTAATCTTCTCCTCTGAAATCCCTCAGCTATATGAACTGAAACTTGGTAGGAAGCATCTATGGAAGGTCCTCTATAAAGACTGCTCATTTTGTCCCGATCCATTTACAAACATGACCACCACAGGCAATTCTTGTTTCTGATTGGCCTATTTTTTTTAATCTTCTCCTCTGAAACCGCTTAGACAAATGAACCGAAACTTGGTAGGAAGCATCTATGGAAAGTTCTCTATAAAGATATCTAATTTCATCCCGATCCATTAACAAACATGGCCGCAACAGGCAATTCATGTTTATGATTGTATGCTTTCTATAAAAAAAAAATTTTGTGGAAAGGGAGATAACTCTAATTTAAATATAGATACTATGGATTGAATTACAGATAAATATGCCTCTAAAACCCCTCAGCCAAATGAACTGAAACTTGGTAGGAAGTATCTATGGGAGGTCCTCTGTAAAGATTGCTCATTTTGTCCCAATCCATTTGCAAACATGGCCACCACAGGCAATTCTTGTTTCTGATTGGCCTATTTTTAAAAATTTATCCTCTGAAACTGCTTAGCCAAATGAACTGAAACTTGGTAGGAAGCATCTATGGAAGGCCCCCTATATAGATTGCTCATTTCGTCCCAATCCGTTAACAAACATGGCCACCACAGGCGACTCTTGTTTCTGATTGGCTGATTTTAAAAATTCTTCTCTTCTGTAACTGCTTGGCCAAATGATCCAAAACTTAGTAGGAAGCATCAATGGAAGGTCCTCTATAAAGATTGCTCATTCTGTCCCGATCCATTAACAAACATGGTCACCACAGGCGATTCTTGTTTCTGATTGGCTGATTTTTTTAATTCTTCTCCTCTGAAACCGCTTGACTAAATGATCTGAAACTTGGTAGGAAGCATCTATGGGCGGTCCTCTATAAAGAGTACTCATTTCGTTCCAATTCCATTAACAAACATGGCCGCCACAGGTGATTCTTGTTTCTGATTGGTCTATTTCTAAAAATCTTCTCCTCTGAAACCACAGTGCCAAATGAACCGAAACTTGGTAGGAAGCATCTATGAAAGGTCCTCTATAAAGATTGCTCATTCTGTCCCGATCCATTAACAAACATGGCCACCACAGGCGATTCTTGTTTCTGATTGGTCTATTTCTAAAAATCTCCTCTGAAACTTCATGGCCAAATGATCTGAAACTTGGTAGGAAGCATCTATGGAAAGTCCTCTTATAAAGATTGCTCATTTTGTCCCAATCTGTTAAAAAACATGGCAGCCACAGACAATTCTTTTTTATGATTGGTCAATTTCTAAAAATCTTCTACTCTGACACAGCTTGGCCAAATAGACCGAAACTTGGTAGGAAGCATCTATGGAAGGTCCTCTACGGGAATTGCTCATTCCATTTTGATCCGTTAACAAACATGGCCGTCATAGGCAATTCTTGTTTCTTATTGTTCGATTTCTAAAACAGCTTTTCCTCTGAAACCGCTTGGCCAAATGATATGAAACTTGGTAAGAAGCATCTATGGAAGGTCCTCTATAGAGATTGCTCATTTCATTTTGATCCAGTAACAAACATGGCTGCCACAGGCAATTCTTGTTTTAGATTGGTCGCTTTCTAAAAATCTTCTTCTCTGAAACTGCTTTGCCAAAATGAACCAAAATTTTGTGGGAGCACCTATAGGCTATGGAAGGTTCTGTATTAAGTTTCCTCGGAGCAGAATGAAAGGTGAGCGACACAGACTCAACTCAGTGCTGAGCCTCTAGTTTTAATTTACATTCGTAAGATTAATAAAAGCATGGAAAATACCTAATTTATATATGGGAAGAAGTGGTGTATTTTAATGAATGAAGTATCACCAGTGCTATCTGATGCAAAGAAGAAAAAAATAATAATAATAACATTCTCCTCACCCCACTCTCCACTCAATTTTAAGGGAGTAGGGACATTAGTATGTGTGCTTTCTAAACATATCTTCTCTTTTTTTTTAAAGTAAAGGTACAGTAAATGTAAATTTCAAAAATAACCATTGGCTTGGTGGTGTAATGGTTAGCATCCTTGTCTCGAGTGCTGTAGATCATGATGGGTGTAAGTCCTGTCTGGGTCAAACCAAAGACTATAAAATTGATATTTGTTGCTTCTATGTTAAGCATGCAACGTTAAGAAGAAAGAGTAAATACCGGTTGGCGTACTGTTGTTTCAGTGAGTTAGCACAATAATATTATAATCCAACTAAGCATGTTGGTCTTGTACAAAGCAGACATCATTATCAACTTGTTCTCGCCCTGATATCACTGAAAATTGCTCACTTGGAATTAAACAATAATCACTCACACCATCGTATATATTTGAACAAGTCTTTAGTGTATATTTGAATGAGCCACTAGTGTATGCTTTGTTTAGTGGTTATATTATGTTAATGTATATATCATTTGTATCATTTCAGACATGTAAGAGACATTGTATTACAGAATGATAGATTACTGTTGAAGATTGGAGTTAGTGTTGCTGTGGCATCAACTCTTGGATTTATCTTGTATAGAATTGTTAAAGCTCTTCGATAACACCGGCACAGTCTTAGAATTTAGATTTTTATACACGACTTTTCAAGAACAGAATCGTTGAGTCATTTTGATAATACGAGGGAATTTGTTGAAGCAAATTATCATAAATATCAATAAACATTAACACTAGTCATTCTTGCATTTTTTTGCAACAAAAAAATGGCAAATGTCAGAAATTTTTAAATATAACAAAGAAATGGAGACTGAACTATTAGATCTGTTATTTAGAATAATTTCTTGGAATGGTGTAAGGATCAACCCTTCACTTCCTGAGGAGGGGCTGGGGTACAGATATGATTTCACAGTGGAATGTGTCACTTGTGGTATTGAATGACAAAAGTACATTTATAAGTTTTATAATCTCAAGTATTGTTCTCTTTAGGTTCAATTGTACTTTAAAGGAAACCTCAAAAGGATACCTCTTTAGACTTTTTTTCCAATGAAGAGGTTGTCCTCAAGTCACTTTAATGGTTTTTTGTTGACAATTTTGAAATGATATGAAAAATTTAAGGTTGACCTTTAATCCCCAAAGGTTACAGTAATGAATAAATATACAATATACGTACATTGTCGGTAAATATAAAATGTATTTGTACGAGCTTTAAAAACAGGCAGAATAGCGAGCCTTTGGCGAGCTTTTCAGGCCTGTTTCGCAGCGAGTACAAATGAATTTTATATTTAACGACAATGTACGTATATTGTGTTTATCCTGCAATGTCAAAAAAGTCGGAAAACTTGTCAGATTTAAACAAAAAGGACAGAAAGAAGCGTCATTCTTCGCCTTTCATAAATGTTGTCAAGGGTGTCTTCTTCGTGGTCCACGTTACATTAGTACCAGTTTCATGCTTGTCTGCACCCTCCGCTGTACATAGCTACAGGGTACCAGGAAAGTTTATTCGTCTAGTACGAATAAAGCAAAAATTTATTCGTATAGCATATTTGTACAGCAAATGTACTGATTGCAGGATAATGATATAATATGTAGGCCATTCTCAAACAATAAATAATTCCTTCAAAGACTTCTAAACATCTACAGCCAAGTTTTGTGACAGTTTTGTTGGAAAAAGTGAAACATCATTTACATGTAAAGATATATTTCTTTATAGAAATTGATTTCAAAAATATTAATTTTTTTAAGTTAATTTCAAAATATTAATAAATTGAAATTATATTCAAAAATTAAAGATTTCGTTAAAATTTATGAAAATGGTTGTGAAGTTTACATAATGATATAGGAAGCAATTAAACAATAAATTTGTATCATAAAAAAAAGATAGATAAAAATTTACACTATTATTTTTCTTGCACTGTATTTAAAATGGCATGATAATAAAAGAAATATTTCATTAGTAAACAGCACCTCATATCACAATAATCAAGTCATTAAGTCTTTTTACCAATTCATATAAAGAATTGGACAAGTACAGGAATGTGGGAGATAGGTCACATTTTAATCTATCTTGTTGTGCTTTACATACTTGATTGTCATGCTAAGGTTGGCTATGGGTATTTAACACCACTTTCAACAATATTTCAGTTGTATCATATGATATTATCTATTGAGGAAATTAGGAGTACATGAGAATACTAGCAACCTGTGGAAAATCTCTGACCAACTTGTAGTAATTATATAGTAATTCAGAATACATTCATTTTATTATGATACTGCAAATCATCAAATCAAAATTGGTACATACATATTTTATCTATCAACAAACCATTTTTTTTCTGGGATCAATGTATACCATGACATTTCCATGTAATTTCTGTAAGGATGATTTCTTAAAAAGAAAAATAATGAATGTCCTGTGTAACAATAGTTTTATAAGATGTTTAGATGTAGTGTATGTTGTTTACTTCAACTATTGTCTTTATGATAGGTTTGTCTTGGAACATCCATTTCTTCAAAGTTTGGTTTTTTTTGCATTGATGTAACAAATCTTGGGCAAATTGATAGATTTCAGCATAATACACCTTAGTGTATATAGCATAATTCACTACCTTTTGTTCCAGTATCACCACGATATACCTGAAATACTGCTAAAGTTGGCATTAAACACCAATCAATCAATCAATCAATCAGTTGTTCCAATATGTATATTATGCAAATTTTCCATAATGCTAAAAGACAAAGTTTTTATACACATATTCTTCCATGAAATTCTAAATCCAATGACGGTATGAGTTAAAATTGTGCCAAAAAATTTGTTTGGTAATTTGACAGAAATTGTAGAAAATTGATGGAATATAAAAAGGACTTAAAGTGATGACTTTGAAGGATTTCAAACAGTTTTTGTATGATTATGCATGTTTATTGTGTGATGTATTTTAGTTTTTGTTACTTATTTCTCCTAAAAGGACTTTGAGAACATCAATCATTTCATACGAATTTCAAATAGACTCGTCTTAATATTTAATTTGAAATGCAAGGGCAGATTTAGAACTTTACCCAGAAAAGAAATGGACACAGGTTAGCACCAATAGAATATTTCATCAGAGTGTATATATTGATCAAATTAATCTATCACCTTTGGTGGAAAATTGTCATGTAATTTGTTTTATTTGGACTACAATTTATGAAAATAGAAATATTTTGTCCTCTGAAACAAAAAGGTAAATTCAAAACTAGATTTGACAGGAATGGATGACCCTGGTTATGCTATTTCAAAATTTCATCTGAAAGTCTGACTTTTCTATCCAAGATGACTGCCTTTAACAAAAATTAATTCTTCAACAAAAGTTAATTCTTGAGTGTCCAAAACAGAGATGAATATATTAAATTTTTGAGGATTTTGTATTATGTCAATTTTTGTCCCCTACAAAATGATATAAAACTAGTATTATAGCATGAGATTAGAATTTTTTCTTCAAAATAGAAAAAGACAAATTTATGGTTTTTGTAATCTATTTAGACAAAATTATGAATTGTTCTGAATGTGAAATTCAGCAAATTTTAACTAAATTGGTATGTTTGAAACAACATGATCAAAAAATTTACAACCATTTATATTAAAATTAATGGGACTAGTTGTAGTGTTACCTGGATGGTATAGGTATTCTAGGGGGGGGGGGGGGGGGTACAAAGTGTCACAAATTACGTTATTTAATTTTTCCTGTTTGAGAAAAAAAATACACTTTCAGTGAATTTTGTTGTAATGTACAGAAAAAAACCCAGATACAATGAATTTGTTGAATGTATAGAGAGAGAAAAAACAGATTCGGAGAATTTTGTTGAAAGGCATACATTGTACTTTTGTAGTTTCACAATCAGTCAGACCTCAACAAAAGTTGGTTATATCATTTGTAGCTGCCATGACTTTAACAATCATGTCTTGTAATCCATGAAGAGCAAGACCCTTTGTATCCTTGTATATATGTTGATAAGACTTAGTGTACAGTATATAATATCCATACATATGTTTTCTATATGGATCAGGTTTTAATTTGTATGTCTGTCAATTTATTTAAAAACTGAAAATAAAATTTTAATGAAATATTATGGTTTTATTATCTCAATTCAATCCAAATATGGGAGTATTGTTGCCATGATTGTATGATACATGTAGTTGGATTTCCATTTACATATGCAATCAGTAGTATCACCACTAACGTTGTCAGTTTTATTCCTCCCCATGGTGAGGTGTAGTCGATGCAACCCTGTATGATAAAGTATATCATTCACATGTGGCAGGTCAGTAGTTTTCTAGCTGTCCGTTTTTTACACCAATAAAGCTGACTTATCAGATATACATGTAGCCGAAATATTGTTGCAAGTGGCATTAAACCCTCATTAACCTTAAACCATCAATCCTACTAAAAGTAGATGTCCGATTCATCATTTATTTACTGCCACAAAATATTTGGATACAGGTCAATTTGTCCCAAACCAATTCGTCCCAGTTCCAATTTGTCCCAGGTCAATTTGTCCCAACTTTTTTCAAAATGGTTATATTTTTTCTTCTCTTTAAATTGTAAAGAAATGTGTGCGCTTATAACTTTGGGTGTTGAGACAATCTCAATGTTGCAGTTTCACTACATTTTTTTTTCTTTTTAGAGGGTGTTATTTGCATATTTTACTCCATACCCTTATTGTTATTGGTGTGAATTCTTGTTCAACAGATCCAAATAATAATAAGATTGAAAAATAAGATTTTATTGCTCTGTATTGAAATACATTTGAAGACATAAGATTTATTAATTTTTATTCAACACAAGAGAATTGTTAACTATTACAGTGCATGTGTACACACATGTACAGTCATACAGTTGTAGCACTATTCTCTCTCCTTCCACACAACCATATAATTAAAAAACTTGCTGTCTCAGCTACTCTTTTTTCACACCTCCTTTCACCCTCATATATTTTTACTATTCTTTCTCATTCATACAATTTCCTTACTACATTTCTTTCTCGCTTTTTATACAATCATATACATGTTATGATAGAGATCGAACTGTCTTCGTCTCAAAGGACAACGCCAAAGTTAAGAAAACAATCACATGGGATATTCGTTCGAGAGTATGGATGCACTTCCATATTGTGTACACATAAAAAATAAACACAATCTCTTACAAAACTATACCAAGTTATCAGTTAATTAAGAAAGATGTTATAACGTGATAATTCCACACTAAAGCACTATTAAAATATCATCGAATTATTTCCTATTGTATTTTTCAGAGGCTAATATGATTATATGATATTCTTGGCCTCTATTATTTAATGTGATCCTACTCGGCCTTCGTGTAAGCAAACACTTATTTAAGTCATATATGATGATTAAAAAGATAGTCGACCATACTATTTAAACAACATAATTATGAAAAAACTGGTGGAACGTGCTAATCTGGGGTCACTGTAATCGGGCGGCTGTACCGAGAAACAGATACGGTGTTGAAAAAACTGTTGATACTCATAAAATATTGATAAATGAAATAAATTTTATGTTTGTCTTCAAGAAATATGATAGACAAAACCATGTGTGAAGTTTTATGACGAAATATCTCTGATTTCTATGTAAATTTACGAGTTGAAGTTGCGGCTGTATCGAGAAACAGATACGGTGTTGAAAAAACTGTTGATACTCATAAAATATTGTTAAATGCAATACAATTTTATGTTTGTCTTCAAGAAATATGATAGACAAAACCATGTGTGAAGTTTTATGACGAAATATCTCCGATTTCTAAGTGAATTTACGAGTTGAAGTGGGGAAACACCCACAGGTAATTTTAGCGATGTATTTTTTTTTTTTATCTTGGACAAGAATAATGAGCGTCCTGATTGGATGACCGATTTAAAACACTGACTCCGCATGGTAAAAAGATGCATGTAAAAGAAATCTATGTTATATTTATTCATTTGATTGATTCTAGAATATTGTTGATCATTGATTTAAACAAGAAAAAAGAGACAAAGGGGGGGGGGGGTGAATTTTATTGTGAATTTTACGGTTAAATAAATGTTATGCTTCGACAATTTAAAGAGAAAAATAAAAATTGGTTGCGACTAAAACTTAAATCAGCGTTAAAAATTGGACAAATATCAGTGGTTTTGTAAATGAGATTTATTTTAAATAGAAAATCTGAATTTAATATTTATTAATTTATTATTAATGATACAATTTTATATCCCTTGGGAGGGGGAGGGGGGCTATGATGAAAATTCGAAATAAAAACACAGGACCGGACTTTAAGCAAGAATAATAATCCAGGATTAGTTTTTTATTAAAAAAATCCAGGATCCCTGTGTCCATGATTTTTTTTTTTTTAAAGTTAATAATATGAAATATTGACATCCACTCTTGCCTTTTGGACAGCACATTTCTGTGTCCACACTTGTGTATGTTTAAAAAAAATCATGACCCCCCCCCTCTATCAATTGCCAATTTTTTCATGACCCCCCTACCTTTTTGCCGCCCCCCCCCCCCCCCCCCCCTGGAGATAAATAATGACCGGTCCCTTATGTACGCTCAAATCCAAAACATTTGCAAGCTTAATAATTTAAAAGTCTTTCGGAGCAAGATTAACAATGAGTCTAACAAAAAAAACAAAAAAATTATATCATGACGAGAACAGGTTAATTGTCATTGAGATGATGGTGAGGTCCGCTTTGTACAAGACCATTTTGAGTTGCATTTTTATAGTGCTAGTTCACTGAAACAACAGTCCGCGGGTATACATGTCGCTCCACTCGGACACATTATTGTGATTCCGAGCCAACCAGTCTCTGCTCGTTCTCCTTAATGCTGCATACTTAGCGGAGAAGCAACAAATACCAATTTTATAGTCTTTTGTTTGACTCGACCGGGTCTCGAATTCACGATCTACCGCATTCGAGGCGAGCACTCTAACCATTATTACTTTAATTATTAATTAGAACCAAACAAAAACAGGGGCACACTCGGGTTCCCTTCTACACATGTGGCACACATGGTTCATAAGGGTTAGGCCTGTGGTGTTTAACGCCACTTCGAACAAAATTTCAGTTCTTATTATTAGTGTTAATTTCCAACTAGTGTCACAGAATACCTTTATTTGGCTTTAATATTTGTGTTGCTCTGTCAAGGGCAATTATGTCGACCTTAAAACATGTAGGTTAGTCATACAAATATATGTTGCAAGACCAAGCAAATGTACAGAAACTACTGTACTCTGTAAATTATAAACTTTGTGAAATAACAATATAAAAACATTTATTTTGTCCACACTATCAACTATTTTCTACACATAATGTCATCTAATTCAATAAATAATTTTCTTGTTTACAGATAATGCCACCGTATGAACAACAATGTTCATATTATGTCTTTTTCAGCATCGTTAATGAGTCACACACTCATTATAAGAGTCTATGGTGTTTAAAGCCACTTTCAACAATATTGCAGTTATATCGTGGTGGTCAGTTTTATTGGTGGAAGAAAACGGAGTATCCAGAGAAAACCACCGACCTGTCGCAAGTCACTGACAAACTTTATCACATAATGTTGTATCGAGTACACCTCACCTGAGTGGGGTTCGAACTCACAACATTAGTGGTGATAGGCACTGATTGCACAGGGAGTTGGAAAGCCAAATAACATACAATCACGACCACGATGGCCCATAAATCACTGTAATATTGTCCGCCAATTTACAACACGCTACAACTTTTATGGTCGTTTTTATCCTTACTACAAGGACTTAATACTGTTCTAATTGCTGCATCAAACACTTCTTTAACATTTACTATAGTTTTTGCGGAACATTCGATATAGTGTTTTGCTTTAATTTGTCTAGAAAGCGCAAGTCCTTCTTTATATGAAATCATTTTTTTATTTCCCACTGTTGATTTGTCATTACTGTTTCTCATGTCCACTTTTGTAGCGATCAGAATTATTGGTATATTTGGACAGTGATGTTTTACTTCCGGGTACCACTGAAACCAAAAATAATTCAAATAAAAATATTAATATCGCATAAATTGTAATGCAAATGATGTAATAAAAGTAAGATCTACCGAGGAAGAATTAGCTCGCATTGGTCATTCGAATAGAAAAATAAGAAATCTTTATCAATAGTTTAATTTTTGTATTTAATTGTCCTTTCCGGTACATTCTGGTTCAAAGAACTGTTGTCTGCTTTACTGTAATATCTGATAAATATTGTATTACCAAATATCGTCTAGATGATTGACAAAACAAACCATAACCCACTCATGAAATAAAGTTTTAAAGATATTTGTTTTAAACGACGTAACCAGACAAAAATATAAAATAAGCCACACATCAAGTCTCACATGCCAATTCCCACATTACCAAATTGAAATAGAAATCAACTGTTTTTGTGGAAAAGAAACACAAAATTTACACCTCAAATTTGTAAAATAAAATGGCAAGTGCTCAATTTGGCCCTTGTGCAGCACACACCTATATTCTCATGTAGACCATTTTAATTCAAGTTTTGTCTATTCAAACAAATACAATAACCTTTATTTTACCTTAGTCTACATTATCACACATAATAGTTCCCGTGTGTTTTCGATTAAACTAAAAAATTAATATATGCACGCTTAGCCACCAAGATTAAAGATCCATCATAAATAACTTGATATATTTGTATATAGGTTAACGGTATGGCTATAGTGTGCTGATGTTGGAACTCTTTCTATTTTGTTTTTTCTTCAACTTTCAATTTAGAAGGTTTCATACCAGTGCCGTCCCTTGACTCCACATGATCTGTTTACTTTGTGTGTCCAACACGACTGTTTTAGTAACAAGGCTGGTGTCTTATAAGAAGTAGGAACTGCTTACCCTTCGCGAGCACCGGGTTCACTCCCAGTTTTTTTGTATGGGGCACGTGTTACTCACGTGCTTAGTTTTCTGTGTTGTTCTTAATTGTTTTGTTTATTTTTGTTTTATGTCTTGTGCCCAATGTTGCTTTGGTCTCAGAATTGTTAATTCTTGAATAGACGTCATGTACTTAGTCTTTTTGCTTTTGCTTCACTTTCATGGTATTATGTCAGTAATTTACCTTGATACAACTTGACTTTGTTATTTGGTGTTTGCCTTATATAGTTAAAGAGGTTGAGGTTTTAATGTAAAATGAAAATTTAAGTAAACTAGTGACTTTCATACCTTAGATCGAATGTTTTCATAACTATTATGGCTATCAACAGCAAAACACAACAGGAACACATCCTATAAAATAAAACAGATTGAAATAAAATACTATGAAAGAAATATTGTCTAAATAAGGGTAATAACAAAATTACCGAACTCCGAACAATCTAACAAAGGGAAAGTCAAAACTCATAAGTATATAAACAGACAAAATCAGTCAACAACCGGAAAACTGTGAAAACCGTAATGACCCTGACTTGGTACAGGCATTTCTAAAGAAATGGTGGGTTGAATCAGATTTTTAAAGCGCCAAGCCTCCCCCTTTCATTATGGCTCAAAGTTTCCGGCCGTCACTATAACAGTATTTACAACAATACTTGAACAAAACAGGTAAAACAGTTGTCATGACAGAACCAAACTCAGTGAAGCAAATGTCAAAAACACTTTTACGTCACACATTGATAAAAAAAATATTTTTGACATATTTGTTGAAACCTTATCTTTATACATTTTCACTATATGAAAATCCATCGTTTATAATCTTTTTTGCAGAGACGGAATATATTTCGACAAGATCTTGGTATCGGAATATAAACTTTTTAAGATATCGAATAAGGCGAATCTTTTTATAGCCCTGGTCCAGTAGCCTGTTTCTCAGATAAAGATGACGTTTCAGGAAATCAGAATAATTGCTACTAGCCCTTGCATAACGAATCAATTGCGAGATGTAAACACCATATGCAGGAGAAGCTGGTATATTGCTGCACATATTTGGAAAATTTATGATCTTAAAATTGAAGTCGTCCCGTTTATCATAAATTTTAGTACTGATTTGACCACTGTCGTCTAATGTTAGAAGAATTGGAATCACTCCTTAAACCCAGTCTGATTTGTTTCTATATGTAAATTATTTTCCTTGTGCTCACGGAAAATGTGGTTGCACAAAGATATGAAATTTCATAATTGAAAATTATTCCCATTTTAATAACAAGTTATTCGTTTCTTGAAAACACATCTGTTTGATTTAATTATAATGCGAGCATGACTAAGGTCGTTGACTAATGACCACAAGCAATTCACTGTTTAGGTGGATTCGTTCCCCGACGTCGACCTCAATGATTAAAATTCGCAATACCATCAAATTTGTATATCTGTCTCGGCTATTCCATCTAAATGGCCTGGTAGTCACGATAATGATGACAGGTTTTTTTATGTGACCAAAGACAACATTAATCAAGCCCACCCTATAATACGAGCATACAATTTATCCTGGTGATACTTAGAACTGCAAACTACATGTAGTAATTAAATGCTCCTGCAGCTAATTCGTGCATACATAAAGATAACCTATGGGGAGAATCTGACTCTGAACCAAAGATGGGGTCGTGCTTGAGACGTCCAACACATCTTGCATGTCAAAGACCCCGTAGACTTCGAAAAAAGAAGAGGAGCATTGTAACAACTTTCACAGCCTATTTTTGTTCCAACGCCACTCCCGATGCCACTCCCCATGGTTGTCCAAGATGAAATAGCAACGTTGTACATCAATTGATGCTTCATGTTTATGACCCGTATTGCATGAATTCATGAACCCCAAAATTCTGAATGTATCACTATGATGAAGTCTTTAAAATCATCAAATGATAAAGACGTGTCATTAATGAATACAACTGAATGTACCATGATGACATACAAGTTATTCAAGTGTCAGACATGGGATACATATGAACACTACCCACACAATATATTCGATAAAACAATAATATCAGTCTTACAGTTAATGGATACGACAATGGCCGAAGTCTATCATAATCTTCTTGTCCAGCGGTATCCCACAAACCAAGCTGTACTGGTGCTTCATTTGCACAAACAACAGCTGAATAGTGGTCAAATCTATGAATCAAAATATAGGTATATAACAAAATATAGGTATATAACAAAATAAACTACACAAATACACGTTAGGACCATTTAACTTGAAGGGGAGGGTTATGGTTTTTTGTTTTGTTCAAAATTTTTTTTTTTCGGACAACACGAGAGTTAGAATATTTATTTTTTTTGTCGCGCGAATCGCGAAATTTTTTTCCAGAATTTAACATTAGGTTATATGACAAAAACTCTGAATCAGATTATTTGTTTTTTTCCTCCACCAAAATCAGAATATTTTTTTCAGCAACATTGGGAATCAGAATATTTTTTTAGAAAAAAACATAACCCCTCCACTTCAAGTTAAATGGTCCGTCCCTTAGCAACAAGGCGGGTATCTCATAAGAAGTAGGATCTGCTTACTCTCTACGAGCACCTTGTTTCACTCCAGGTTGTTTGGTGGGGTCCGGGTCACAAATCCCTTTAGTATATTTTGTTGAATTGTGTCTTATTCATTTTGCTTATCTTCGTCTTGTGTCTTGTGTGGCCAGTGTGACATGTGTCTCTGTTTTCTCCGCTCTGTTGCACCTTCTGTTTTCTCTAACGTTTATTTACACAACGAAGACAAAATATAAACTACGGGCCTATGTAAATATAAACTATGGGCTACCCTATGTAAATATAAACTATGGGCTACCCTATGTAAATATAAACTATGGGCTACCCTATGTAAATATAAACTATGGGCTACCCTATGTAAATATAAACTATGGGCTACCCTATGTAAATATAAACTATGGGATATCCTATGTAAATATAAACTACGGGCTACCCTATGTAAATATAAACTATGGGCTACCCTATGTAAATATAAACTATGGGCTACCCTATGTAAATATAAACTATGGGCTACCCTATGTAAATATAAACTATGGGATATCCTATGTAAATATAAACTACGGGCTACCCTATGTAAATATAAACTATGGGCTATCCTATGTAAATATAAACTATGGGCTACCCTATGTAAATATAAACTATGGGCTACCCTATGTAAATATAAACTATGGGCTATCCTATGTAAATATAAACTATGGGCTACCCTATGTAAATATAAACTACGGGCTACCCTATGTAAATATAAACTACGGGCTACCCTATGTAAATATAAACTATGGGCTACCCTATGTAAATATAAACTACGGGCTACCCTTTGTAAATATAAACTATGGGCTACCCTTTGTAAATATAAACTATGGGCTACCCTATGTAAGTATAAACTATGGACTACCCTGTGTAAATATAAACTATGGGCTACCCTATGTAAATATAAACTATGGGCTACCCTATGTAAATATAAACTATGGATTACCCTATGTAAATATAAACTATGGGCTACCCTATGTAAATATAAATTATGGGCTACCCTTTGTAAATATAAACTATGGGCTACCCTATGTAAATATAAACTATGGGCTACCCTATGTAAATATAAACTATGGGCTACCCTTTGTAAATATAAACTATGGGCTACCCTATGTAAATATAAACTATGGGCTATCCTATGTAAATATAAACTATGGGCTACCCTTTGTAAATATAAACTATGGGCTACCCTTTGTAAATATAAACTATGGGCTACCCTATGTAAATATAAACTATGGGCTACCCTATTTAAATATAAACTATGGGCTCCCTTATGTAAATATAAACTATGGGCTACCCTTTGTAAATATAAACTATGGGCTACCTTAGGTAAATATAAACTATGGGCCTATGTAAATATAAACTATGGGCTACCCTTTGTAAATATAAACTATGGGCTACCCTATGTAAATATAAACTATGGGCTACCCTATGTAAATATAAACTATGGGCTACCCTTTGTAAATATAAACTATGGGCTATCCTATGTAAATATAAACTATGGGCTACCCTTTGTAAATATAAACTATGGGCTACCCTTTGTAAATATAAACTATGGGCTACCCTATGTAAATATAAACTATGGGCTACCCTATTTAAATATAAACTATGGGCTCCCTTATGTAAATATAAACTATGGGCTACCCTTTGTAAATATAAACTATGGGCTACCCTATGTAAATATAAACTATGGGATACCCTATGTAAATATAAACTATGGGCTACCCTATGTAAATATAAACTATGGGCTACCCTTTGTAAATATAAACTATGGGCTCCCCTATGTAAATATAAATTATGGGCTACCCTATGTAAATATAAACTATGGGCTACCCTATGTAAATATAAACTATGGGCTACCCTTTGTAAATATAAACTATGGGCTACCCTATGTAAATATAAACTATGGGCTACCCTATGTAAATATAAACTATGAGCTACCCTATGTAAATATAAACTATGGGCTACCCTTTGTAAATATAAACTATGGGCTACCCTATGTAAATATAAACTATGGGCTACCCTATGTAAATATAAACTATGGGCTACCCTTTGTAAATATAAACTATGGGCTACCCTATGTAAATATAAACTATGGGCTATCCTATGTAAATATAAACTATGGGCTACCCTTTGTAAATATAAACTATGGGCTACCCTTTGTAAATATAAACTATGGGCTACCCTATGTAAATATAAACTATGGGCTACCCTATTTAAATATAAACTATGGGCTCCCTTATGTAAATATAAACTATGGGCTACCCTTTGTAAATATAAACTATGGGCTACCCTATGTAAATATAAACTACGGGCTACCCTATGTAAATATAAACTACGGGCTACCCTATGTAAATATAAACTATGGGCTACCCTATGTAAATATAAACTACGGGCTACCCTTTGTAAATATAAACTATGGGCTACCCTTTGTAAATATAAACTATGGGCTACCCTATGTAAATATAAACTATGGACTACCCTGTGTAAATATAAACTATGGGCTACCCTATGTAAATATAAACTATGGGCTACCCTATGTAAATATAAACTATGGATTACCCTATGTAAATATAAACTATGGGCTACCCTATGTAAATATAAACTATGGGCTACCCTATGTAAATATAAACTATGGGCTACCCTTTGTAAATATAAACTATGGGCTACCCTATGTAAATATAAACTATGGGCTACCCTATGTAAATATAAACTATGGGCTACCCTTTGTAAATATAAACTATGGGCTACCCTATGTAAATATAAACTATGGGCTATCCTATGTAAATATAAACTATGGGCTACCCTTTGTAAATATAAACTATGGGCTACCCTTTGTAAATATAAACTATGGGCTACCCTATGTAAATATAAACTATGGGCTACCCTATTTAAATATAAACTATGGGCTCCCTTATGTAAATATAAACTATGGGCTACCCTTTGTAAATATAAACTATGGGCTACCTTATGTAAATATAAACTATGGGCCTATGTAAATATAAACTATGGGCTACCCTTTGTAAATATAAACTATGGGCTACCCTATGTAAATATAAACTATGGGCTACCCTATGTAAACATAAACTATGGGCTACCCTTTGTAAATATAAACTATGGGCTACCCTATGTAAATATAAACTATGGGCTATCCTATGTAAATATAAACTATGGGCTACCCTTTGTAAATATAAACTATGGGCTACCCTTTGTAAATATAAACTATGGGCTACCCTATGTAAATATAAACTATGGGCTACCCTATTTAAATATAAACTATGGGCTCCCTTATGTAAATATAAACTATGGGCTACCCTTTGTAAATATAAACTATGGGCTACCCTATGTAAATATAAACTATGGGCTACCCTATGTAAATATAAACTATGGGCTACCCTATGTAAATATAAACTATGGGCTACCCTTTGTAAATATAAACTATGGGCTCCCCTATGTAAATATAAATTATGGGCTACCCTATGTAAATATAAACTATGGGCTACCCTATGTAAATATAAACTATGGGCTACCCTTTGTAAATATAAACTATGGGCTACCCTATGTAAATATAAACTATGGGCTACCCTATGTAAATATAAACTATGGGCTACCCTTTGTAAATATAAACTATGGGCTACCCTATGTAAATATAAACTATGGGCTACCCTATGTAAATATAAAATATGGGCTACCCTATGTAAATATAAACTGGGCTACCCTATGTAAATATAAACTATGGACTACCCTGTGTAAATATAAACTATGGGCTACCCTATGTAAATATAAACTATGGGCTACCCTATGTAAATATAAACTATGGATTACCCTATGTAAATATAAACTATGGGCTACCCTATGTAAATATAAACTATGGGCTACCCTATGTAAATATAAACTATGGGCTACCCTTTGTAAATATAAACTATGGGCTACCCTATGTAAATATAAACTATGGGCTACCCTATGTAAATATAAACTATGGGCTACCCTTTGTAAATATAAACTATGGGCTACCCTATGTAAATATAAACTATGGGCTATCCTATGTAAATATAAACTATGGGCTACCCTTTGTAAATATAAACTATGGGCTACCCTTTGTAAATATAAACTATGGGCTACCCTATGTAAATATAAACTATGGGCTACCCTATTTAAATATAAACTATGGGCTCCCTTATGTAAATATAAACTATGGGCTACCCTTTGTAAATATAAACTATGGGCTACCTTATGTAAATATAAACTATGGGCCTATGTAAATATAAACTATGGGCTACCCTTTGTAAATATAAACTATGGGCTACCCTATGTAAATATAAACTATGGGCTACCCTATGTAAATATAAACTATGGGCTACCCTATGTAAATATAAACTATGGGCTACCCTTTGTAAATATAAACTATGGGCTACTCTATGTAAATATAAACTATGGGCTACCCTATGTAAATAGAAACTATGGGCTACCCTTTGTAAATATAAACTATGGACTACCCTATGTAAATATAAACTATGGGCTACCCTATGTAAATAGAAAATATGGGCTACCCTATGTAAATATAAACTATGGGCTACCCTTTGTAAATATAAACTATGGACTACCCTATGTAAATATAAACTATGGGCTACCTTATGTAAATATAAACTATGGGCCACTCTTTGTATTTCACTTTTGACATTACACCTCAGAAAACTGAATTACTGCTTTATGTGTAGGAGGATGGACGTCACATTACACCTCAGAAAACTGAATTACTGCTTTATGTGTAGGAGGATGGACGTCACATTATACCTCAGTATAACTGAATTACTGTTTATGTGTAGGAGGATGGACGTCACATTATACATCAGTATAACTGAATTACTGCTTTATGTGTAGGAGGATGGACGTCACATTACACCTCAGAAAACTGAATTACTGCTTTATGTGTAGGAGGATGGACGTCACATTACACCTCAGAAAACTGAATTACTGCTTTATGTGTAGGGGATGGACGTCACATTATACATCAGTATAACTGAATTACTGCTTTATGTGTAGGAGGATGGACGTCACATTATACATCAGTATAACTGAATTACTGCTTTATGTGTAGGAGGATGGACGTCACATTATACATCAGTATAACTGAATTACTGCTTTATGTGTAGGAGGATGGACGTCACATTATACCTCAGTATAACTGAATTACTGCTTTATGTGTAGGAGGATGGACGTCACATTATACATCAGTATAACTGAATTACTGCCTTATGTGTAGGAGGGTGGACGTCACATTATACATCAGTATAACTGAATTACTGCCTTATGTGTAGGAGGATGAACGTCACATTATACATCCGTATAACTGAATTACTGCCTTATGTGTAGGAGGATGGACGTCACATTATACATCAGTATAACTGAATTACTGCTTTATGTGTAGGAGGATGGACGTCACATTATACATCAGTATAACTGAATTACTGCTTTATGTGTAGGAGGATGGACGTCACATTATACATCAGTATAACTGAATTACTGCTTTATGTGTAGGAGGATGGACGTCACATTATACATCAGTATAACTGAATTACTGCTTTATGTGTAGGAGGATGGACGTCACATTACACCTCAGTATAACTGAATTACTGCTTTATGTGTAGGAGGATGGACGTCACATTATACATCAGTATAACTGAATTACTGCTTTATGTGTAGGAGGATGGACGTCACATTATACATCAGTATAACTGAATTACTGCTTTATGTGTAGGAGGATGGACGTCACATTATACCTCAGTATAACTGAATTACTGCTTTATGTGTAGGAGGATGGACGTCACATTATACATCAGTATAACTGAATTACTGCCTTATGTGTAGGAGGATGGACGTCACATTACACCTCAGTATAACTGAATTACTGCCTTATGTGTAGGAGGATGGACGTCGCATTATACATCAGTATAACTGAATTACTGCTTTATGTGTAGGAGGATGGACGTCACATTATACATCAGTATAACTGAATTACTGCTTTATGTGTAGGAGGATGGACGTCACATTATACATCAGTATAACTGAATTACTGCTTTATGTGTAGGAGGATGGACGTCACATTATACATCAGTATAACTGAATTACTGCTTTATGTGTAGGAGGATGGACGTCACATTATACATCAGTATAACTGAATTACTGCTTTATGTGTAGGAGGATGGACGTCACATTATACATCAGTATAACTGAATTACTGCTTTATGTGTAGGAGGATGGACGTCACATTACACCTCAGTATAACTGAATTACTGCTTTATGTGTAGGAGGATGGACGTCACATTATACATCCGTATAACTGAATTACTGCTTTATGTGTAGGAGGATGGACGTCACATTATACATCAGTATAACTGAATTACTGCTTTATGTGTAGGAGGATGGACGTCACATTATACATCAGTTTAACAGTTTAAGATTAATACTTATTATTCATTCATGTCGTTTTGTTTTATATCCGGGAAATACATGTTATTTCTGTGACATGTTTAACAAGATTTAAATTATTGAATGCATACCGGTATATTATATCATAATCCATACACTAATTTTCTATATTTAATTGTTCATGTTTTTATCACGAAAGATGTCTCAAGCTATTATTATTATTGCATCAGTAGAATTTGTCGTGTTAAATGTCTACATGTATTGTCATTAGAAATCCAGTTATCAAGAGGGGAGAGTTGGGATCCAGTTATCAAGAGGGGAGAGTTGGGATCCAGTTATCAAGAGGGGAGAGGTGGGATCCAGTTATCAAGAGGGGAGGGTTGGGATCCAGTTATCAAGAGGGGAGAGTTGGGATCCAGTTATCAAGAGGGGATGATTGGGATCCAGTTATCAAGAGGGTAGAGGTGGGATCCAGTTATCAAGAGGGGAGAGTTGGGATCCAGTTATCAAGAGGGGAGAGGTGGGATCCAGTTATCAAGAGGGGAGGGTTGGGATCAAGTTATCAAGAGGGGAGGATTGGGATCCAGTTATCAAGAGGGGAGAATTGGGATCCAGTTATCAAGAGGGGAGGATTGGGATCCCATTAAGCGGTTTAACACTGCCACATCTGTGTACTTGTCCTAAGCCAGGACCTGGTTTTCCAACGTTTTATGCGATTGTCTTTCTTGTGTTCAATGAGTTTAGGGGGTTTATGGTGTTTAACGCCACTTTCAATAATATTACAGTTATATCGTGACAGTCAGTTTGTTCGTGTGGATCGCGGAAACCGGAGTACTTAGAGAAAATCACCGACCTGACGTTAGTAGTGATAGACATTGATTGCAGATGAGTTTATGTGAGAGATGGTTGTCATTTATTGATATTAATGGAATTGTTTGCCATCACTATTTAAACTTTCTTTTCAAATCTATATAATGATTACATTTGATTAATTTTTTCTTTGAAGAAATGTTTGTAGAATTTTACATTGAAGTTAACAAATTATACTTACATGGTGGGAATATATTCATCAGGGAAGGAATTGGTAGTATAACTTAAAAGTAGACACGTCTTACCAACAGTTCTGTAAAAAAAAGGAAAGAAATGATTATATATGATAATAGTATTATACACATACACTCCATACATATATTACATTAAGGCATCTGTATGATGTGCTGCACACACACACACACACACACACACATATATAAGCGTTAAATTAGACATCTACGTTTTTATTACTATAACTGGTTTGGTACCTCTGCTGGTGAACAATTAATACTCGAGGGTATCATCAGCACAGGAGTCGGTATTTCGTATAGAAATTTATACTTCCAAATTAATGTGATTACATGTGTTATTAAAACTAAGGTTCTACAGACATAGGTGGTCTTAGAATATTTTGTCTATCATTTTTAGACATTTTGATTTCTTGCTCCCAAAAGCTTATTAACTTGATTAAGCTATTAAACTTTCCAATTTTGTGAACGTATCTGATGAGGGTTATTTAAAAAACGTCTAGTGGACTAATTTAGATATCAATGTTTTTATTAACCACCAATGTTTTTATTAACCACCAATGTTTTTATTAACCACCAATGTTTTTATTAACCACCAACGTTTTTATTAACCACCAATGTTTTTATTAACCACCAATGTTTTTATTAACCACCAATGTTTTTATTAACCACCAATGTTTTTATTAACCACCAATGTTTTCGTGTGATTTTGTTTCTTAATCATCAATCATTTTTAACTAGAACAACAAAATAAAACAAAATGTGCCGTAACATTAGTTCATTTGCATCACTGGTATTTACAGAATTAATCACATACACGTATAAAAAGAAGCGTCATGATTTACACACCTAAACGACATTCGGTTTACAGAAGTTCATATGCTAAATTACACGTTTCTAACATCATTGTACAGATCGACATTGTTTGGTATATTTTTGAAACCAGACTCGAAACAAAAATATTAGCAAGTTGAACAAAGTCAACTCTCTTAAGGATTTATTTTCGCAATTTTTCAGTTCAAAGAACTTTTTTGCAATATAAAAGTCAATGCTTGGAAAAGGTCAATGTAAAATATGTGATAAAAAGATTATGACATGAAATTTTCCATATCGTCCCTGGTATCAACCCTCGACCCATATCAGCCCTCCAGCTTCGCTGTCGGGTTTGATATGGGAGTCTCAGGCTAATACCAGGGCCGACATGGAAAATGTCATATAATAATCTTTTAATATATATCATGCACGATTTACAGATTGCATCGCAGGTCGATATATTTAGTATTTTAATACAGAAGGAAGTTCACATATACTTGTTTCTTCCTCTTCCGTAAACGGTATCAGATGAATAAATTATTGTGGCGTGATAATTTCATTTTTCTTATAATTCACAATTGGTTAAATTCCTTTCCTTTCAAAAACAAATATGACACTAAGGTGTTGTAAATCGCAAGCCTAAAACAGCGTTGATGATTTACTAGCCATCATGCTCGCAGCGGGTACGGAAGATCATGTGTTGAAACCACGGTATTGGCATATACAGCTTCTCTAAGAACACAGAATTAAGGAGTAAGAGAAGCAACTGGTTGTCTCGGGATCAGGATAATGTGGAGCGACATGTCTACCCGTGGACTGTTGTTGCAGTAATATAGCAATATGAAAATCGAACATGTTGGTCTATACAATGCAAACGGCAACATCATATTATCGAAATGTAATATGAAATAGCTGAATAATTGCTCACTTGACGTTAAGCAACAACACATCGCTCACTCACTCACTCACTCACTCACTCACTCACTCACTAACTCACTCACTCACTCGAAGGACTAATAATATGGATGGTCATGTACATCCCGGAAGAAAAGTTTTAAAGAAAAAAGCTACAAAAACATGATGAATACAAGATATCCCCATAGACATTTGTCATGTACATTTTGTTAACATTTTGGTCAGTAAACGGGCTCCGTTATAATAGTATATAAGATTTCGCTATTTATTTCTGATCATAAACATTAATACATGTTACTTACCCATCACCAACCACAACACACTTTATATTCGTTAACGTATCCATATCAAGTTTTCAATGAATCAATAAAAAAAAGTCTATGTCGTTATATACAGATAACAGGATACTATATTTAGAAATCTAAATATAACTGTGTTTAAACATACAAATAAAGAAATAATAGGATAAAAATAAAACATTATATTATTATTTTTAGATGTTAGCCAATTTGTTTACTACGATCGTATGCAATGAAGCATAGTTTAAACATATTTGATTAATTAATTCAATATAACATTACAATATTCAGCTATATACATCACATAATAAGAAGTAATTAATAGGATTGGGAAACAAATTACAAGAACTTATATTACTAGTAATCCCTGAAGGTTAATCCAGAAACGTATAATGTGCACTAAATTAGTCATCTACGTTTTTATTTCACAGGTTGATACATCTGCCTTGTGTATCACACGGCCAGTAGTCACAGGTTGATACATCTGCCTTGTGTATCACACGGCCAGTATTCACAGGTTGATATATCTGTCTTGGGTATCACACGGCCAGTATTCACAGGTTGATGCATCTGCCTTGTATATCACACGGCCAGTATTCACAGGTTGATACATCTGCCTTGGGTATCACACGGCCAGTAGTCACAGGTTGATGCATCTGCCTTGGGTATCACACGGCCAGTAGTCACAGGTTGATACATCTTCCTTGGGTATCACACGGCCAGTAGTCACATGTTGATACATCTGCCTTGGGTATCACACGGCCAGTAGTCACAGGTTGATACATCTTCCTTGGGTATCACACGGCCAGTAGTCACAGGTTGATGCATCTGCCTTGGGTATCACACGGCCAGTAGTCACAGGTTGATACATCTGCCTTGGGTATCACACGGCCAGTAGTCAGTTCTTCCACGCTTAACATTATATATATCACAGCTTCTGCTCTGTTCGTCTTTACCTCCAGTTGTTTGTTCATGTCTTATTTACGTTATTTGTGTTTGTTTGTGTATAGTGGTCTCCAACCCATATCGTGTTGTGTTTTTGCTTTGTTTTTCTTCGTCTTGTGTACCCTATGTTGCCAGTTTCTTTGGATTATCTATTTGTGATTCCCTGTTCGGTATTCTCTGACGTTTTCTCTGTGTCACGAAGATTACACATAAGGTTCAAGATTAGGAATCAGGGTTCTGTACAACAACACAGCTCACTCAGTTATATGTGAAGGTTGGAATGTTACTTACATATAGTGAAAAACTTATCTGACCACATCATTTCACTAGAAGGGGAGGCTAGGGGGCTATGCGATTGGTTTGTTTTTATTAAAGTGTTTGTGCCAAGCTAGGAAAGTGACCGGTCATGTCTGTGTGAGGGATATAGAATTTTCCTGTTTCTACGATTTTTCTATTAGATTTTGGAACAATTCCGACGACGTGGTTTATCTTGTTTTTCGTTTTATGAACATAATTTGAATGTGGATTATTCATATATAGGATGTCGATGTTATTGGTTGGAAACAAAATCACAGAGACTAACCGAAAGCCATTGAACAGGAATAGAGTTAACTACATCAGAGTTGATATGTACTGATATCACCAAGCAGATTTGTATTTATAGCAATTGTTCGATTCACCTGTCATCCCACCATCTGTGTTGTGTATTAGTCCTTAATTGAAATTTATTAGCGTCTTGCGCACTAAATTATATATCTACGTTTTTATTATGAAGATAATTGGAAACCATCAACAGGCATCAGAAGCAGTAAGTCGAAGAAGAATGCAATGACCAAAAGAATAAAGAGACACAATGGTCGTTAAAGCACAAACACCGGAAACTAAAGATTGAGCAACACGAACCCCCTGAAGACCAATGGTGAACTCAGGTATTTCTGAAGGATAAACAGTTTCTGCACCACTAGTTGCACCCGTCTTGTTGCTTCTATTATATTATTATTATGGTCCTATATAAAGTTTATGTTTTTTGCTGTTGATAGGAAGTACTTGAATGAAATGAGGTCCAAAAAGGATATCGTCTGTTTTTACCAACAGTAATCTTCTTTGATTTGATTTGATTTTGATATTTAACGCCACTTTCAGCAATATTTCAGCTATATCATGGCGACCAGTTTTAGTGGTGGAAGAAGTCGGAGTAACCGGAGAGAACCACCGACCATGGGCAAGCAGCTGGTAAGCTTTATCACTTGCCGCTGCGAGTCGAGTACACCTTTTTTGTAATTTACAAAGCTGGGCGCGAACCCACGCCGTACTGGTGATAGGCTTGTATGAGTTGTTAGATAATCCAACTACCTAACTCATTGAGCCATCCGGGCCCTGTAATCTTCTTTGAAACCACTAGGCCAATTGGAACAAAACTTTGTAGGAATGTTAATTGGATGGTGCTCTAAACAGTTCATGTTGTTTGAGTTGATCTGATGTACACAAAAAGAAACAAAGGATCCTAAGGTGTCAAAAGGGTGTGATCTGTTTTTAATCTACTTTTCTGAAACGCCATGTGAGCTGTTGTCATCACTTGTCGTCCGTAGTTTGTTAACTTTTCACATTTGAATATTCTCCTCTGAAACCTCTTGGCCAAAAGAACCGATTCTTAGTGGGAAGCATCTATGGAATGTCCTCTATTAGGAGCTCATTTCGTGCCAATCCGTTAGCAAACATGGCCGTGATATCAGACATATGCAATTCTTGTTTCTGATTTGGTCAATTAAAAGAAATCTTCTCCTCTGAAATTAATTGGCCAAATAAACCGTAACTTGATATGAATCATCTATGGAAGGTCCTCTTTGAAGATTGCTCGTTTCGTTCTAATCCGCTAACAAACATGGCCACCATAGGCAATTCTTGTTTCTGGTTGGTTGATTTCTAAAAATATTGTCCTCTGAAACCACTTGGCCAAACAAAACAAAATTTTACAGGAAGCATCTTTGGAAGGTCCTCTATACGATTTAAATATGTCATCCCGATTGGACGAAACACATGGTCAATTCTTGTTTCTCATTGACTGAAATTTTAGAAAATCTTTTCCTCTGAAACTAGGAGACACAATGAATTGCTACTTTGTATAAATGTTGTATGGGAGATCCTGTGCAAAATTTCTATATTTCGTACCGATCATACGACTAATATGGCCACCATAGGCAGTCCTTGTTTGTGATTTGTCAATTAAAAGAATTCTCTAAAAACCCATATAGCCAAATTAATTGAAATTTGGTAGGAAGCCCCTATGGAAGGTTGCGGAATCAAAATGTTATTCACGCAAAAAACTACTTTTCAATTACTTCAGTGTTGATATTAGTGCCAACGGATTATCCATTAAAACAATCTACCTTATGCATCTTCATTGGATGATGATAATAGACATATTTTCCATAAGTTAGCTACCTTAGGTCACGCGGATGTATGATTCAATTTTCATGAATTAACCCTTCCCTAACAATATCACACTCTGTCGTTATGCAACGTAGCTTATTATCGTGGATAGTTGTATACTACATGTATACAATATACTGATACTTATATCACGCACTGGAGAGATGTACGGTAACTTACTTTATCATATATTTAGTGGTAAATACAGTAGCTTTGAATATTTGATAAAGTGCCAGATGCCTACCCTTTATCATACCCCTACCTTTTATCATACCCCTACCCTTTATCGTACCCCTACCCTGTATACTCTCCTGTTTAAATATATGATAAAGTGTATAAAACATGGCAAAATCCGTATCATATGCCGTATCATCCTCGACCAATATCATCCCTCGGGCCTAAAGGCCCTCTGGATGATATTGGTTTCTCGGGATGATACGGCATATGCTATGGATTTTGCCATGTATTATTCTCTATATAATGTATAACCATTTGATACCTATGTCATACAATTAACAGATGTAAGATAACTTATTTTCATGGAAAATATTATGATACCTATATATCCTGCAATGAATAGATGCAAGGTAGCCTATTTTCATGAATAGTTGTTCCATATATCACACTCTGGTGATGTAAGGTAGCTTTTGATTATGGGTAACATTCTGATACGTATAACTTGCAATGAAGGAATGTCAGGTAGCTTATTTTGATGGATAACTATTTGAAGCCAATATCAAGAATAACATTTAGCTACCTGAATCACAGACGGTCGTGACGATTTTCATGGCGAACCTTCTGATACGTATGCCATACATGTATGTTTGAGAGATGTAAGGTATGCTATTTTCATGAATCACATTCGGTATCTTTGTAATGGATAACATTCCGATAGTTATATCACACACTGGAGAGATGCACACTAGCTTACTATCATGAATATCCCTACGTCTTTGCAATGAACTAATGTATTGTTTGCTTGTTTGTTTGGTGGTGTTTAACGCCACTTGCAACAATATTTCAGTTTTATCGTGAATGTCAGTTTTATTGGTGGAGAAAACCACCGACCTGTCGCAAGTCACTGACAAACTTTTTTGCATAATGCTGTACACCTCGCCCTGATCGAGATTCGAACTCACAACATCATCGATGATAGGCACTGATTGCAAAGGTAATTGTAAATCCAACTACCATGCATACGACCACGGCCACGACGGACCCTCAACATACTGTAAGGTAGCTTATGTTCATGAAAAACATTATGATACCTACATGTATATCATGCAATGAAGGAATGTCCGGTAGCTTATTTTCATGGATAACCCTTTGATCCCAGTATCGCACACTGTACTGATGTAATGTAGTTTATTCTCGCGAATAACGTTTCGCTACCTGAATCACACTGGCATGACGTAAGGTAGCTTATTTTCAAGGACAACCTGAAAGTCGAAATGTGTTAAGCCACAGTGGCCGTACAGGCAAGGTCACGTTCGCTTGCGCCACGGGACATGAATATATTTTTACGTGAAAATTGCAATGGACACAACACAACAGAGATGGACATATTGATTTGTTAAACTTCCTACAATTGAATGATATAGTAATACACCACAAAGAAGTAAGAAAACGGTCATCGCTTTTACGATGACATCGTGGTTTACCTAACTAACCCGTGTATCGGGTATGACACGAACTCGCGACAAATTAATATATTTTGTATTCGAGCAGTGCCTACAGTCATAAAACCTTCGAACACGAATCATTTTTCTCATAGCCGAAAATAAACGTTAGAGATATGCGAAGGGACAACCAGAGACAGTGGTAACATTGGGCACACAAGACACAGGACTATGACAAACAACCCAGAGACAGTGGTAACATTGGACACACAAGACACAGAACTATGACAAACAACCCAGAGACAGTGGTAACATTGGGCACACAAGACACAGGACTATGACAAACAACCCAGAGACAGTGGTAACATTGGGCACACAAGACACAGAACTAAGACAAACAACCCAGAGACAGTGGTAACATTGGACACACAAGACACAGGACTAAGACAAACAACCCAGAGACAGTGGTAACATTGGACACACAAGACACAGGACTATGACAAACAACCCAGAGACAGTGGTAACATTGGACACACAAGACACAGAACTAAGACAAACAACCCAGAGACAGTGGTAACATTGGGCACACAAGACACAGAACTAAGACAAACAACCCAGTGACAGTGGTAACATTGGACACACAAGACACAGGACTATGACAAACAACCCAGAGACAGTGGTAACATTGGGCACACAAGACACAGAACTAAGACAAACAACACAGAGACAGTGGTAACATTGGACACACAAGACACAGGACTATGACAAACAACCTAGAGACAGTGGTAACATTGGGCACACAAGACACAGAACTAAGACAAACAACCCAGAGACAGTGGTAACATTGGGCACACAAGACACAGGACTATGACAAACAACCCAGAGACAGTGGTAACATTGGGCACACAAGACACAGGACTATGACAAACAACCCAGAGACAGTGGTAACATTGGGCACACAAGACACAGAACTAAGACAAACAACCCAGAGACAGTGGTAACATTGGGCACACAAGACACAGAACTAAGACAAACAACCCAGAGACAGTGGTAACATTGGGCACACAAGACACAGGGCTATGACAAACAACCCAGAGACAGTGGTAACATTGGGAACACAAGACACAGGACTATGACAAACAACCCAGAGACAGTGGTAACATTGGGCACACAAGACACAGAACTAAGACAAACAACCCAGAGACAGTGGTAACATTGGACACACAAGACACAGGACTAAGACAAACAACCCAGAGACAGTGGTAACATTGGGCACACAAGACACAGAACTAAGACAAACAACCCAGAGACAGTGGTAACATTGGGCACACAAGACACAGAACTAAGACAAACAACCCAGAGACAGTGGTAACATTGGGCACACAAGACACAGGACTATGACAAACAACCCAGAGACAGTGGTAACATTGGGCACACAAGACACAGGACTATGATAAACAACCCAGAGACAGTGGTAACATTGGACACACAAGACACAGGACTATGACAAACAACCCTGAGACAGTGGTAACATTGGGCACACAAGACACAGAACTAAGACAAACAACCCAGAGACAGTGGTAACACTGGACACACAAGACACAGGACTATGACAAACAACCCAGAGACAGTGGTAACATTGGACACACAAGACACAGGACTATGACAAACAACCCAGAGACAGTGGTAACATTGGGCACACAAGACACAGGACTAAGACAAACAACTCAGAGACAGTGGTAACATTGGGCACACAAGACACAGGACTAAGACAAACAACCCAGAGACAGTGGTAACATTGGGCACACAAGACACAGGACTATGACAAACAACCCAGAGACAGTGGTAACATTGGGCACACAAGACACAGGACTATGACAAACAACCCAGAGACAGTGGTAACATTGGACACACAAGACACAGAACTAAGACAAACAACCCAGAGACAGTGGTAACATTGGGCACACAAGACACAGAACTAAGACAAACAACCCAGAGACAGTGGTAACATTGGACACACAAGACACAGGACTAAGACAAACAACCCAGAGACAGTGGTAACATTGGGCACACAAGACACAGAACTAAGACAAACAACCCAGAGACAGTGGTAACATTGGGCACACAAGACACAGAACTAAGACAAACAACCCAGAGACAGTGGTAACATTGGGCACACAAGACACAGGACTATGACAAACAACCCAGAGACAGTGGTAACATTGGGCACACAAGACACAGGACTATGACAAACAACCCAGAGACAGTGGTAACATTGGACACACAAGACACAGGACTAAGACAAACAACCCAGAGACAGTGGTAACATTGGGCACACAAGACACAGAACTAAGACAAACAACCCAGAGACAGTGGTAACATTGGACACACAAGACACAGGACTATGACAAACAACCCAGAGACAGTGGTAACATTGGACACACAAGACACAGGACTATGACAAACAACCCAGAGACAGTGGTAACATTGGGCACACAAGACACAGGACTAAGACAAACAACCCAGAGACAGTGGTAACATTGGGCACACAAGACACAGAACTAAGACAAACAAAACAAAAGATACAACACAGAAACTAAAAAGATGAGCAATACAGACCCCCCCCCCCCCAAAAAAAAAACCATGTGTGAACACAAATGCTCGCGAATGGTAGGAGGTACCTGCCTCTTATACGACACCCGCCATTTACTCAAATAGACAATACGTGTTGGATACCACAGTCAACGAGAACAATATGGATCATATTTTTATTGTTTTCCGATTGGACGATTTTGGAGTACGAGAACACAAATCATATTCAAAGATTTTAATATACCATATAAGGTCATGCATTCCTGAATGGTTATCGTCTACTGCTCATCTACGACACCTACCCTGAAGTCCTAATTCAGTAGAGTAAAATGACGGATGCAACCAGTGGAACAGGAACTGCTCCCCCTTCGGAGCTTTGAGTTCACCCCTGGTTATATATATCTGCAAATGTCAGTGGAAGTGATCATTTAAAGCGGTCGTTAAGTTACAAAACATCATCTTTTTATATTACCAAAAGGAGAAATTAAGTGTTTGGGGTTAATGTTTTCTGATATTAATAGAGAAGCCTCTACATAACTTATACATCAAAGGTGTACAGAAACGAAACACAAAAGATAAAACCTATTAGTAAGTAAGGGAGTAAATACAACCAAGGCCACTGTCCTCACACAGTTTAAACATTTAACATTCTCTACCCTTTACATAACTCAATTGCTCACTCTAATCTAAAGGAAAGACTAAAAAAATAGTTCAACTGCGTCTCATGAAAAAGTAAAGGCCATTGTAAGTACAAATATCTCGTTGTCAATAAAACAAACAAAGCAAAGCAAACAAAGAAACACAAAACAAAACAAAGAACAACAAAAAAACAAAACAAAGAACAACAAAAAAACAGGGAAAAAAACTATAAAAAAAACAACACAAACAAAGAAAAAATAACAAGGATAAAAACCAAACAAAATAAACAAAAAAACACCAAACAAATAAACAAAAAAAGCAAAAACAAAGCAAAATTTAACAAGCAAAACACTGATTTGACCATAGAGTTATATGAAACTGAGTACATCATCAAAATGTTCAGTTTTTGATTAACAACAAATTTATTATATCAGTTGGTGCACGTGATTTTCAACAAACAGTCAGCATTCCTATGGGTAGTAAATGTGTTCCCCTTCTCGCGGAATTGTTCCTTTATTCGTATGAAGCAGATTTTGTGCAGAGCTTCTCTGGAAAAATGAAAAAATCTAGCATGATCCTTTAATTTCACGTTCCGCTGTATAGATGATATCCTTTCACCAAATAATCTACAGCTTGGTGAGTATATATCCTATTGAACTTGAAATAAACGCCACCACAGCTAAAGCTAAGTCTTCGGAGTATCTTGAACTACGCATAGAAATTGACAATGCCTGTTAAGAACGACGAAACATTACGATAAAAGAGATGATTTCAATTTTTCCATTATCAACTTTACATTTTTTTCATGTGCATGTAGCAAAATTCCTGTAGCCTACATGTGTAATATATATCTCTCAGTTGACGCTATAGTCCAAAACTTGTAGTTCCAATCATGTCTTTACTTTATAGAGAGTTGCTGTTAACAAGGGAGCTACGCATTCAACTAAGAGTGGCTATGTTGAGCTCATTACATCGAAATGTTTATGTAGCCATCCTGACTTGGTTAACCTTTTCAGAAAAGTTGTGTCACTGTGAGATGACCATGTATATGTTTCATTTGTTGTAGTCACATTCAAGTCTCTTTAATGACATTTAGAAACTTGGAAATTTTGTGGCATTATACTGAAAATGTGATGAGACGATGTTTGGTGTAATGGTAATATCGGATTTGTCAAGAAAAACACAAATTTAATAATTATAGACATATGTTTGGTCCTTTTGGTAATGGCTAAAATATGACAACTATTCAATCAAGCAAACAAAATATTGCATTTTATTACAAAATTTCATGTAAAAAGTATCATTTCAAAATCGCTAAAATGCGTGATCTTTCGGGGAGGGGTGGCTACCCTTCCGAAATTCAGCGCCTCATAGACCGTTCATCGTTAATTACTTCGTACGCATTTCATTTATGCCTTGCTACACCCCTGATAATAATATAAAGCTGGGGGTATTACTTCAGGCATACAGTGGGTTAGCAAGGGGAAAATGAAGTGTATGCATAAATTAAATGGCGAGGGGCCTAATAGTATACAGTTGCAAGTAACTCCAGGGTTCAGTGTTCCTTGTGGGGTTCAGTGTGTGTAACGTAGTTACAAGAATTGTTGAATATTTGTGTTAAATAATCATTGTGTTCTCATCAAGAGTACAGTTGACATGATAACAAAACCAGGCTTCAATTAATACCTGTATAGATGAGGGACCATCTGTTCGTTACCTCCTAGAAAGATTACATTTCCCTGAAGAGATGTTTACCTGATGATTCTGATTGCTGAGTTGTGATTAATGAAGAATAATTTATAATTATCTGTTTATAAACATTCATAATGTAATATTCATATCGTGGGTAAAGAAGTAAACAATAAGCGTTATATGCTTTCTTATATTTGGTAAACTGCTAAAATTACATACTGTGTTTCTACTTGGAATATACGATCACGAGCCATGAGGACTTCTAAGAATTTATATAAACATTTTCTATATAACTTTATGTTCTTATATTAGAAAGAGATTAAAAATGAGATTCATATTTGATCCGACACTATACGATCATACTTCTAGGTTCTAATCAAAGTTGTACAATTATTTTCATCTTTCTTTTAAAACTCATTCCGTCACAAGGGAACTGAAGCTCACACATTTAAGCAATTTCAAATGATAATTTGTACATGAAAATTTATAATAACAACAGAGACATAAAACAATCTTCATCGACCCACTTCCCTTCTCCGGTGGGTGACATGTCGTTTTCTTCTTCTTCTTCTTCTTCTTCTTCTTCTTCTTCTTCTTCTTCTTCTTCTTCCAAATACAGGATAGACTCGAAGGATCGAGTGAAATTATCCCGGCATGAAGACTATAAATTTTGAATTTATAAATTGATAAAAATATATTTACATAATTACATATTTACAATTTAACAAGTGGAAATCTGGAGGGAATTGTATACCCTCCAAACCAGACCTGAAGCTGTCAAGGTCTGGAGCCTGTGCTACTGCTGCCGGGAGGTAGTTCCAACTTCTGATGGTGCGGGGGGGAAAAGAATACTTATATATATGTTTGAGCAATTTAATTATGTAGTTATCTATTCATACATATTACACGATTATTAATTATATTCTTCAAAAGGTGTTAACTATTCAATGCCAATGTATATGATCAGTAAGATCAAATGAGATTTGCAAAGTTTTGTTTTACTCTATTCCATTTCAACATGTTCAATTATAATTGACTGAAAGGCCGAATTTGTTATGGTCCGAGTTTGTGCAGGCCGATTTTGTTAAGATCCGATCTTGTTATAGGCCGACTCTCAGGGAAGTAGCTGTTCCTGGATAACTCGGACCATAACAAACTCGGTCCAATACAAAATCGGACGAAATCATTCTCTGACCATTACTAACCCGGCCCAACGTTGTTAATATAAAGGAATAACGTGTACAACTCGGACTACAATATGTTATTCTTAATGACATCGATTTGCTTTACATTTAAGAAAAAAAAACCAAACATTAATTTTATAATATCTATATTATATACATATTATATAATTAATGTTTGGGGTTTTATAATTTGGATTTGTACCCATTTATACGTCGTAGAAATCTACAAGAATAATCAACATATGAACAATTCACGATCAATTTTTTTACATTTTTTTTTTTTTTTAAATCGGTAGGAAAACATCTAAAATCGGTAGGCGGTAGAAGACTTAAAAATTCGGTAGACTACGTCCGCATAAATCGGTAGGGTTGGCATGTATGTAAATATATATCAACAAAATATATATTTTTACTGGGTATATTGGGTTAAAATTTTGTACAAAATCTTAACAATAAGTTTAAACTTCATTATGATTGACAACGAATGATTGTTTATCATGTTGCTATAAGTTTTGAGGTACCAAGGTAGTCGTTACAAAGAACCAAGTTATTATTATACTTCACTATCATTTTTCCTTTATAAAAACATGACAGTAGTTTTGCTATTGCATCCTAAAATCAACTGCATGACTATTTCGCTGGTGGTGCCGGTCAAAAATTGTAGGAATATTCCCCCGGTGGTAATAATTTCAGCAAACATATTTCCCGGACTTTTCTAAATCATTCATCTTATTGGTTTAAATTAAATGACGTCATGTACGTCCTCGGACTTTTTAATTGCGCGAGCTAAATTACCGAGACGGCAGACGACAAGTAAGCAATGATTAAACAAATTTCAATATCCATACCAAAAAAAAAGAACGAACTAAATAAAAATAAAAAATGTATTAATTTTTTCTTCAAATACACGCACATGAAAATGTATTAGTTTTAAAAAGCTCTAATAAAGTAGAATAGAAATCAATCAGAAAAGGGCCTACAATTTAGAATTTTGCAGTTAACGTTGTTCAGTATAATAAAAAAAAACACACGTATAGACTGGATATTCAGGCGTTTCCTCGAACAATAGTTGGTACCTTGGGGGACAATAAACGTGCTATTACCCTCATACCCAGTCAAGAAGTGTATACTGTTCGTCTGCACAGCTTATGGGACAAATATCAAGACGGCGAGCTAACAGCATCACAGCTCCTTCGTGAGTGTACCAAATGTATATGACCCAATTCATGATTAAACAGTTAAAGACATTATACGCCGATCATGAACGTATTGGATGTATACTTTTTTGTTAGTCTATTGTTTACTGGATTAATTACTAGATAAGTATTATATATACGTTCGTTTATTATCCTTCACAAGCCAGAAAACTTGTGATAATATAAAGCACTTACGGACAGCAAATCCACCAATGCTAACGTTAAGTCAGTCAAACACGAACAAATCTAAGATAAATTATAAGGCATCTATTCAAAACTGATACATGAATGTCTGATCAACAATATTTAAGATGTCGGGGATAAATACATATGATACACGTTCATTATAAACCTGTCATAAATGTTATTATTGAGCAATTTAATTATTTGAAGTTATCTATTCACACCCATTACACGATTATTAATTACATTCTTTAAAAAGGTGTTAACTATATATTCACTGTTGAAGATAACGTTGATAGCAAGATGAAATGAGATTTGCATTTTTTTACTCTAATCCATTTTAACATATTCAATTATAATTGAATGAAGGATTGGATTTACAACTACCTATGTCTATCACCACTAACGTTGTGAGTTCGAACCCCGTTCACTCAGGCGCAGTGTTCTCGATACAACATTACATTGTTATGTGACAGTGACTTGTGATGTTGCAAATCACTGTCACATAATGTTGTACATCGAGAACAGGTCAGTGGTTTACCCCGGGTACTCCGGTTTCCTCCACCAATAAAACTGACCGCCACGATATAACTGAAATATTGTTAAAAGTGGCACTAAACACCATAACCATAATTGACTGAAAGGCCGAATTTGTTATGGTCCGAGTTTTCTATGGACCGAGTTTGTGTATGCCGATTTTGTTATGGTCCGAGTTTTATTAAAAGGCCGAGTCATCAGTGTATCAAAAGTAGCCACCATTCAGTTACTCTCTGATTTTATCCTTCTGATATTAAGAATATTCCAAAATGTTATTCGATTGCTAAGCATGGCGAACAAAAAAGAGGATGACGAAAAGATTTGTAGAGAGGGGCATATATTGGAGGAATTTAAAGAAGTTGAAGAAATCAAGGGATTGATTGACAGTCTGAAAGATATTTACAATGATCAGATTTCAGTTGAAACTGCGGTGGAAAGGTTCACATGTACGTAATTGATTAGAAGTTGTAAACATTGTGTAAAATTTATTCCGATGACACATCGCTTAAATTACTTAAAATGATTTTAACAACATAATCTGAACATACCGTTTTTGTTTAGAAGCAAACACATAGAAATATAATTTGAATAAAGAAGCATACTATCGTTAATAAGTTTTGCTCGAAATGGACTTCTCATCGTATCTCATATTTTAATCGTGCGCATTTCTTTTAATAATCTGGAACATGTTACACTTCATTGTTCCAGAAAACTAAATCATGATTTGTTGCTTTGAGAAACGGTATGTTTCAAAATTATGTTTCAGGAAATCAGAAACATGTTTCCACCAAATGAATAACACATTTGTTTCATGAAACATTAAAAGATGACCTCCAAAAAGCATGTTGCAGCTGCAGCAGCTTATGCATTCTTAGAATTACAGAACATGGACTCTGCAAGATTAGCTTGCCATGCTGATAGCTCATCAACCTTTCAGACTAAACTGTGCAATATGATTCTGCATGACACCATTGATATTCAAACACGTGAAGATGCAAATAGATGTAGCAGTTATGTAGAATTGGTAGTCCCTAACTACAACTTCAATGAGTTTCACCAACATTTTAGACTTACCCGTGCAACATTTGAGACGGTCCATAGATTTACCCAAAAACACCACAAAACACCCAAAAACATACAAAAACACCCCAAAACACATAAAAAAAACACCCAAAAACACATCATAAATAAAACGACAATATGAAATCAGCGGACAGATGAAAAAAATATGCATCTGTGGACTTTTGTTTTAGTTCTAGAAACGATAAAAGTAAGTTGAAGAGTTATTTCAAGGACAATAACTCCTTCCTTCAGCCATATATATATATCTTTTAGGCCTAAAATATCTTTGAAAAAATTAGCAGATAATTTTCAGATTTGCGAGCATTCATGGCCCTGCCTGTTTCATATTAACTAATGTATACATTTTTCTGTTTTTATTAATTTAAGAAGAAAAGTTTTTACAACATATAGCAATAATCAAGAGCAACAAAATGATAAATAAATACATTTAAAACATATAAAGTAAACTATTCCGGATATATATACATGTATATATGCTTGATCCTACAGGAATAAATAACAAGCTGAGTTATCACCCTTTGATTAACTCTTCAATATTTTTTATTAATAATGAATAAATACACATACAAACATAAATTTCACATTTGTTCATTATTTCTGTGTTTATTTAAATGTTTGTGTAAGATTCAATTCGTTTTTGTGGTGTTTTTGGGTGCTTTTCGGGTGTTTTGTGGTGTTTTTGGGTAAATCTATGGACTCCATTTGAGACCATTTTATGTTACATGAATGGACTTGAGGTAAACAGACTAATTTTTGGACCAGTTCGGTTCATGTTTCGATTTGAAACATGGGGTCACCTATGTTTCGCATGTTTCGAAAACCCGTTTCTGTTTTAGATGAAAAAAGCAACAAAGCAATTATGTGATTCAGAATCATGTTCCAGATTCACCTAACAGAAATGCACCCCTGGATTCGCCTGCGTTAATCTTAATGGCAATAATGCGAGATTGCTCTGAAAAATCCATTCTTGCAAAGCAAATCAACATTAGTATATAATTACAGTGTGTTTAATATTTCTTGATTCCCGCTGCATGAAACTTTGTTTTTGATGTTATTTCAAATTTGTGTCTGCATACAAATCAAATGGTCAAGTTGCTTGAAATCAAACATTTTAAAATCATTTCACATTTTTGTTATCATCTGAATCCTTAATTTGTTTTATTATACTACTAGATCACACAAATTATACAACACATTTTTTTCATCAATAGATATACAATATACGTACATTGTCGGTAAATATAAAATTTATTTGTACAAGCTTTAGAAACAGGCAGAATAGCGAGCTTTTCAGGCCTGTTTCGCAGCGAGTACAAATGAATTTTATATTTAACGACAATGTACGTATATTGTGTTTATCTTGCAATGTCAAAAAAGTCGGAAAACTTGTCAGATTTAAACAAAAAGGACAGAAACAAGCGTCATTCCTCGCCTTTCATTAATGTTATCAAGGGTGTCTTCTTCGTGGTCCGCGTTACATTAGTACCAGTTTCATACTTGTCTGCACCCTCCGCTGTACATAGCTACAGGGTACCAGGAAAGTTTATTAGTAGACTGAAAATTTATTCGTATAGTACGAATAAAGCAAAAATGTATTCGTATAGCATATTTGTACAGCAAATGTACTGATTGCAGGATACAATTCTATACCCTATTACTAGTGATGTCATGAATATTGTACTGCTATCTAGGCATGTGACAGTATGGGGTAGAATCTACATTGGCAGCCCCCGGAAGTCAGATATTCAGTAATGATCAACGTGCATGACCCATAACCTTTCATTTCGTTACCATGCAGATATAACAATTACGGTTAGGGTTCAGGTTAGGTTTAGGGTTAGGGTTAGGGTGCGCTAAAGTAGAAGTGCTCCACAGTATATGCCAAATTCCAAAAACTAAATTACAACAAAACAAGACTGATAAACGTTGAAAATTGGCTAAATAAAGGGTGATTCCAAGGGAATCTCCAATCTCTTCGTCCAAATAAATCCAAATTTTCACCTGAGCTATGCAGTATGGCATTTTAATCTGCAAGTACTATTACATAATACATTAGGATTAAGTTGCATAAAGAACAAGAAAATCCACTAAAAATCAGTTTTTGTCTACCCGTGGGCATTGAGATTGTACCACCAATTTTTAAGCAAACTTATTACAGATTGTATTGTACATAGATAGGTTTATTGTTTACACGTGTTGCCATAAAGCATAGTGTGTCAACTCTGGGGCAAGCCAACCAACTGGACTTGACTATATTGATAAAGCAACCAGAGTACAGCTCGCCAGAATCAAAATTCATGGTTTGTCGTCATAGACACTGATAACATATCAATATTTTTCTGTATTTTTTCCCAGTTATTATTGACGATTATCAAGAACAGCCACATTTGATAGATCCTCATTTAGGTAGGTACAGGTGTTTTAAGAGCTGCATTATTGAGATTTATTGTTTTTTGTGTTATGGCATTCTGATTAAAATTTGATCTCTTACCTGCTCCCATTTACTGATGTGTCACGGCATGGAAGATCTTAGCAAATTTTTGGTCCCATTTACTGATATGTCGCTGCATGGGAGATCTGAGCAAAATTTTGGTCCCATTTATTGATATGTCGCTGCATGGCAGATCTGAGCCAAATTTTGTCCCATTTACTGATATGTCGCTGCATGGAAGATCTGAGCAAAATTTTGGCCCCATTTACTGATATGTTACGGCATGGAAGATCTGAGCAAAATTTTGTCCCATTTACTGATATGTCGCTGCATGGAAGATCTGAGCAAATTTTTGGCCCCATTTACTGATATGTCGCAGCATGGAAGATCTGAGCAAATTTTTGGTCCCATTTACTGATATGTCGCTGCATGGGAGATCTAAGCAAAATTTTGGTCCCAATTATTGATATGTTGCTGCATGGCAGATCTGAGCAAAATTTTGTCCAATTTACTGATATGTCGCTGCATGGAAGATCTGAGCAAATTTTTGGTCCCATTTACTGATATGTCGCGGCATGGAAGATCTGAAGAAACCCTGTTATGGGTCACATGTGAGTGACCCTATGTCATGAATATATAATGATATGGTTGTGACCTTTTTTCGCCAAATCAAATTGATCGTGGCATGCAAATCAGTTTAATAATACTTTCATAGTCTCACCATCGCCATTTGTCAGTCGCATGTGACCAGTAATGGATTTTCCGCAGATGTCACACGCAACGACATATCAATAATGAGAATTAAGTGAGAGATGTGATTTTAATCAGATTGGTTTAAAGGGCTTTAAATAGACAATATTCATTATCATATATATCATTGTCTGCCAATATAAAATTTATTTGTACTACATTGTATCTTTAGAAACAGGAAGAAAAATGTGCATCTTTCTAGTTTTGCTTTCCTGTTTCGAGACAAGTACAAATATATTTTATATTTCCCAACTTATTAAGAAAGGTGTGTGGTAAGATATAAACAGTTTATCTTATTGATGAATATAGAATGATTAATACTGTATTTTAACATAAAATATCAGTGCGAACATTGACTAGAAGAGACATTCTAATATGTTTGTTCCATTGACTAGAAGAAACATTCTAATATGTTTGTTCCATTGACTAGAAGAGACATTGTAATATGTTTGTTCCATTGACTAGAAGAGACATTCTAATATGTTTGTTCCATTCTGAGGGTTATAGTGTTATAGTGTTTAACAACACTTTCAAAAATATTTCAGTTATATCATGGCACCATTTGGCAGTCAGTTTTATTGATGGAGGAAACCAGAGTACCCTGATGAAACCACTGACCTGCTGCAAGTCACAGAAAAATTTGATCACCTAATGTTGTATCAAGTACACCCCACCATGAGTGGGATTCAAACTAGCATGTTCCATTCTGAAATCGTATTATAAGCTGTATACAGTATATGATCACATTAGTTTTTAAAGAATAAATATTTTGAAATATTTTGTTAAAAAAAAATTTGGTGATTCATAAAACATGAAAAACTAAAATGTTGTAGGAATATACTATAAAAGCACTGTTCATTAACTTTAACTTGTGTCTAAGTGTTGTGTTAGATAGTGTCTGATGTTTATTTACATCCACATCATTTCTTACTTCTTCATTAGAAACAATACCCTTTGTTGGACCGTCTTGGGACATTTATAATGTATGTGAGCACTGAATAAATATTAGAGAATACTGAAGGGACAATAACAAATGGACAATCCAGAGAAACTGGCAGCATAGGGTACACAAGACAAGAAAAACAAAACAAAAACACAGAGAAACTGGCAGCATAGGGTACACAAGACGAAGAAAAACACAGAGAAACTGACAACATAGGGTACACAAGACGAAGAAAAACAAAACAAAAACAATCCAGAGAAACTGGCAGCATAGGGTACACAAGACGAAGAAAAACACAGAGAAACTGGCAGCATAGGGTACACAAGACGAAGAAAAACACAGAGAAACTGGCAGCATAGGGTACACAAGACGAAGAAAAACAAAACAAAAACAATCCAGAGAAACTGGCAGCATAGGGTACACAAGACGAAGAAAAACACAGAGAAACTGGCAGCATAGGGTACACAAGACGAAGAAAAACACAGAGAAACTGGCAGCATAGGGTACACAAGACGAAGAAAAACACAGAGAAACTGGCAGCATAGGGTACACAAGACAAAAACAAAACAAAAACAATCCAGAGAAACTGGCAGCATAGGGTACACAAGACGAAGAAAAACAAAACAAAAACAATCCAGAGAAACTGGCAGCATAGGGTACACAAGACAAAAACAAAACAAAAACAATCCAGAGAAACTGGCAGCATAGGGTACACAAGACGAAGAAAAACAAAACAAAAACAATCCAGAGAAACTGGCAGCATAGGGTACACAAGACAAAAACAAAACAAAAACAATCCAGAGAAACTGGCAGCATAGGGTACACAAGACGAAGAAAAACAAAACAAAAACAATCCAGAGAAACTGGCAGCATAGGGTACACAAGACAAAAACAAAACAAAAACAATCCAGAGAAACTGGCAGCATAGGGTACACAAGACGAAGAAAAACAAAACAAAAACAATCCAGAGAAACTGGCAGCATAGGGTACACAAGACAAAAACAAAACAAAAACAATCCAGAGAAACTGGCAGCATAGGGTACACAAGACAAAAACAAAACAAAAACAATCCAGAGAAACTGGCAGCATAGGGTAAACAAAACAAAAACAATCCAGAGAAACTGGCAACATAGGGTACACAAGACGAAGAATAACAAAACAAAAACAATCCAGAGAAACTGGCAGCATAGGGTACACAAGACGAAGAAAAACAAAACAAAAACACAGAGAAACTGGCAGCATAGGGTACACAAGACGAAGAAAAACAAAACAAAAACACAACACAATATGTGTTAGACACCACTCTATGTAAACAAACATAAATAACATAAATAAGACACGAGCCCTCCTCCGAAGTTATACATGTAGGATTAAAAAAATATGTATTCTATCTAACTCAGCTTTCGAGAAGAGTGAATCTAAGAAAATATAACTTTTGTTTTTCAGAATCGCTGATGTCTCAGATTTTGGCAATAACAAGAAGCCCTGCCTCACCTAGTCCATTGATTCACCTGGCCTTCAAATGTCTGTACCTCATTACTAAGGTAACGTTGATGTGTCTTTATTACCATGGTAACATGTCTGTACCTCATTACTAACGTAACATAGCTGTGTCTTTATTACCATGGTAACATGTCTGTACCTCATTACTAAGGTAACATAACTAACATAAATTGTCTGTTCCTCATAACAAAAGTTTATGTACCTTGAAAAGGACCCCTATTATTTGATTCCCCTTTTCCAAATAATGCTTTAATAGTAAATAAATCAGGACTTGATTTGTTAGAAAGTGTCATTGACATTTCTAGTGTTTTGGATTTTATTGTCAATTAACTACATATCTTAAGTTTTGATGCCTCATGTTCTTCATTTTAGAAAAAAGTTTTTTCTTGTGACAAGGCCAATAACTTTACTTCCTTGTGACAAGGTCAATAACTTTACTTCCTTGTGACAAGGTCAATAACTTTACTTCCTTGTGACAAGGTCAATAACTTTACTTCCTTGTGACAAGGCCAATAACTTTACTTCCTTGTGACAAGGCCAATAACTTTACTTCCTTGTGCCAAGGTCAATAACTTTACTTCCTTATGACAAGGCCAATAACTTTACTTCCTTGTGACAAGGCCAATAACTTTACTTCTTTGTGACAAGGCCAATAACTTTACTTCCTTGTGACAAGGCCAATAACTTTACTTCCTTGTGACAAGGTCAATAACTTTACTTCCTTGTGACAAGGCCAATAACTTTACTTCCTTATGACAAGACCAATAACTTTACTTCCTTATGACAAGGCCAATAACTTTACTTCCTTGTGACAAGGCCAATAACTTTACTTCCTTGTGACAAGGCCAATAACTTTACTTCCTTGTGACAAGGTCAATAACTTTACTTCCTTGTGACAAGGCCAATAACTTTACTTCCTTATGACAAGGCCAATAACTTTACTTCCTTGTGACAAGGCCAATAACTTTACTTCCTTGTGACAAGGCCAATAACTTTACTTCCTTGTGACAAGGCCAACAACTTTACTTCCTTGTGACAAGGCCAATAACTTTACTTCCTTGTGACAAGGCCAATAACTTTACTTCCTTGTGACAAGACCAATAACTTTACTTCCTTGTGACAAGGCCAATAACTTTACTTCCTTGTGACAAGGTCAATAACTTTACTTCCTTGTGACAAGGCCAATAACTTTACTTCCTTGTGACAAGGCCAATAACTTTACTTCCTTGTGACAAGGCCAATAACTTTACTTCCTTGTGACAAGTTCAGTAACTTTACTTCCTTGTGACAAGGCCAATAACTTTACTTCCTTATGACAAGGCCAATAACTTTACTTCCTTGTGACAAGGCCAATAACTTTACTTCCTTGTGACAAGGTCAATAACTTTACTTCCTTGTGACAAGGCCAATAACGTTACTTCCTTGTGACAAGGCCAATAACTTTACTTCCTTGTGACAAGGCCAATAACTTTACTTCCTTGTGACAAGGTCAGTAACTTTACTTCCTTGTGACAAGGCCAATAACTTTACTTCCTTATGACAAGGCCAATAACTTTACTTCCTTGTGACAAGGCCAATAACTTTACTTCTTTGTGACAAGGCCAATAACTTTACTTCCTTGTGACAAGGCCAATAACTTTACTTCCTTGTGACAAGGCCAATAACTTTACTTCTTTGTGACAAGGCCAATAACTTTACTTCCTTGTGACAAGGCCAATAACTTTACTTCCTTGTGACAAGGTCAATAACTTTACTTCCTTGTGACAAGGCCAATAACTTTACTTCCTTATGACAAGACCAATAACTTTACTTCCTTATGACAAGGCCAATAACTTTACTTCCTTGTGACAAGGCCAATAACTTTACTTCCTTGTGACAAGGCCAATAACTTTACTTCCTTGTGACAAGGTCAATAACTTTACTTCCTTGTGACAAGGCCAATAACTTTACTTCCTTATGACAAGGCCAATAACTTTACTTCCTTGTGACAAGGCCAATAACTTTACTTCCTTGTGACAAGGCCAATAACTTTACTTCCTTGTGACAAGGCCAACAACTTTACTTCCTTGTGACAAGGCCAATAACTTTACTTCCTTGTGACAAGGCCAATAACTTTACTTCCTTGTGACAAGACCAATAACTTTACTTCCTTGTGACAAGGCCAATAACTTTACTTCCTTGTGACAAGGTCAATAACTTTACTTCCTTGTGACAAGGCCAATAACTTTACTTCCTTGTGACAAGGCCAATAACTTTACTTCCTTGTGACAAGGCCAATAACTTTACTTCCTTGTGACAAGGTCAGTAACTTTACTTCCTTGTGACAAGGCCAATAACTTTACTTCCTTATGACAAGGCCAATAACTTTACTTCCTTGTGACAAGGCCAATAACTTTACTTCCTTGTGACAAGGTCAATAACTTTACTTCCTTGTGACAAGGCCAATAACGTTACTTCCTTGTGACAAGGCCAATAACTTTACTTCCTTGTGACAAGGCCAATAACTTTACTTCCTTGTGACAAGGTCAGTAACTTTACTTCCTTGTGACAAGGCCAATAACTTTACTTCCTTATGACAAGGCCAATAACTTTACTTCCTTGTGACAAGGCCAATAACTTTACTTCTTTGTGACAAGGCCAATAACTTTACTTCCTTGTGACAAGGCCAATAACTTTACTTCCTTGTGACAAGGTCAATAACTTTACTTCCTTGTGACAAGGCCAATAACTTTACTTCCTTATGACAAGACCAATAACTTTACTTCCTTATGACAAGGCCAATAACTTTACTTCCTTGTGACAAGGCCAATAACTTTACTTCCTTGTGACAAGGCCAATAACTTTACTTCCTTGTGACAAGGCCAATAACTTTACTTCCTTGTGACAAGGCCAATAACTTTACTTCCTTGTGACAAGGTCAATAACTTTACTTCCTTGTGACAAGGCCAATAACTTTACTTCCTTATGACAAGGCCAATAACTTTACTTCCTTGTGACAAGGCCAATAACTTTACTTCCTTGTGACAAGGCCAACAACTTTACTTCCTTGTGACAAGGCCAATAACTTTACTTCCTTGTGACAAGGTCAATAACTTTACTTCCTTGTGACAAGGCCAATAACTTTACTTCCTTATGACAAGACCAATAACTTTACTTCCTTATGACAAGGCCAATAACTTTACTTCCTTGTGACAAGGCCAATAACTTTACTTCCTTGTGACAAGGCCAATAACTTTACTTCCTTGTGACAAGGTCAATAACTTTACTTCCTTGTGACAAGGCCAATAACTTTACTTCCTTATGACAAGGCCAATAACTTTACTTCCTTGTGACAAGGCCAATAACTTTACTTCCTTGTGACAAGGCCAATAACTTTACTTCCTTGTGACAAGGCCAACAACTTTACTTCCTTGTGACAAGGCCAATAACTTTACTTCCTTGTGACAAGGCCAATAACTTTACTTCCTTGTGACAAGACCAATAACTTTACTTCCTTGTGACAAGGCCAATAACTTTACTTCCTTGTGACAAGGTCAATAACTTTACTTCCTTGTGACAAGGCCAATAACTTTACTTCCTTGTGACAAGGCCAATAACTTTACTTCCTTGTGACAAGGCCAATAACTTTACTTCCTTGTGACAAGGTCAGTAACTTTACTTCCTTGTGACAAGGCCAATAACTTTACTTCCTTATGACAAGGCCAATAACTTTACTTCCTTGTGACAAGGCCAATAACTTTACTTCCTTGTGACAAGGTCAATAACTTTACTTCCTTGTGACAAGGCCAATAACGTTACTTCCTTGTGACAAGGCCAATAACTTTACTTCCTTGTGACAAGGCCAATAACTTTACTTCCTTGTGACAAGGTCAGTAACTTTACTTCCTTGTGACAAGGCCAATAACTTTACTTCCTTATGACAAGGCCAATAACTTTACTTCCTTGTGACAAGGCCAATAACTTTACTTCTTTGTGACAAGGCCAATAACTTTACTTCCTTGTGACAAGGCCAATAACTTTACTTCCTTGTGACAAGGTCAATAACTTTACTTCCTTGTGACAAGGCCAATAACTTTACTTCCTTATGACAAGACCAATAACTTTACTTCCTTATGACAAGGCCAATAACTTTACTTCCTTGTGACAAGGCCAATAACTTTACTTCCTTGTGACAAGGCCAATAACTTTACTTCCTTGTGACAAGGCCAATAACTTTACTTCCTTGTGACAAGGCCAATAACTTTACTTCCTTGTGACAAGGTCAATAACTTTACTTCCTTGTGACAAGGCCAATAACTTTACTTCCTTATGACAAGGCCAATAACTTTACTTCCTTGTGACAAGGCCAATAACTTTACTTCCTTGTGACAAGGCCAACAACTTTACTTCCTTGTGACAAGGCCAATAACTTTACTTCCTTGTGACAAGGCCAATAACTTTACTTCCTTGTGACAAGACCAATAACTTTACTTCCTTGTGACAAGGTCAGTAACTTTACTTCCTTGTGACAAGGCCAATAACTTTACTTCCTTATGACAAGGCCAATAACTTTACTTCCTTGTGACAAGGCCAATAACTTTACTTCTTTGTGACAAGGCCAATAACTTTACTTCCTTGTGACAAGGCCAATAACTTTACTTCCTTGTGACAAGGTCAATAACTTTACTTCCTTGTGACAAGGCCAATAACTTTACTTCCTTATGACAAGACCAATAACTTTACTTCCTTATGACAAGGCCAATAACTTTACTTCCTTGTGACAAGGCCAATAACTTTACTTCCTTGTGACAAGGCCAATAACTTTACTTCCTTGTGACAAGGCCAATAACTTTACTTCCTTGTGACAAGGCCAATAACTTTACTTCCTTGTGACAAGGTCAATAACTTTACTTCCTTGTGACAAGGCCAATAACTTTACTTCCTTATGACAAGGCCAATAACTTTACTTCCTTGTGACAAGGCCAACAACTTTACTTCCTTGTGACAAGGCCAATAACTTTACTTCCTTGTGACAAGGTCAATAACTTTACTTCCTTGTGACAAGGCCAATAACTTTACTTCCTTATGACAAGACCAATAACTTTACTTCCTTATGACAAGGCCAATAACTTTACTTCCTTGTGACAAGGCCAATAACTTTACTTCCTTGTGACAAGGCCAATAACTTTACTTCCTTGTGACAAGGTCAATAACTTTACTTCCTTGTGACAAGGCCAATAACTTTACTTCCTTGTGACAAGGCCAATAACTTTACTTCCTTGTGACAAGGCCAATAACTTTACTTCCTTGTGACAAGGCCAACAACTTTACTTCCTTGTGACAAGGCCAATAACTTTACTTCCTTGTGACAAGGCCAATAACTTTACTTCCTTGTGACAAGACCAATAACTTTACTTCCTTGTGACAAGGCCAATAACTTTACTTCCTTGTGACAAGGTCAATAACTTTACTTCCTTGTGACAAGGCCAATAACTTTACTTCCTTTTGACAAGGCCAATAACTTTACTTCCTTGTGACAAGGCCAATAACTTTACTTCCTTGTGACAAGGTCAGTAACTTTACTTCCTTGTGACAAGGCCAATAACTTTACTTCCTTATGACAAGGCCAATAACTTTACTTCCTTGTGACAAGGCCAATAACTTTACTTCCTTGTGACAAGGTCAATAACTTTACTTCCTTGTGACAAGGCCAATAACGTTACTTCCTTGTGACAAGGCCAATAACTTTACTTCCTTGTGACAAGGCCAATAACTTTACTTCCTTGTGACAAGGTCAGTAACTTTACTTCCTTGTGACAAGGCCAATAACTTTACTTCCTTATGACAAGGCCAATAACTTTACTTCCTTGTGACAAGGCCAATAACTTTACTTCTTTGTGACAAGGCCAATAACTTTACTTCCTTGTGACAAGGCCAATAACTTTACTTCCTTGTGACAAGGTCAATAACTTTACTTCCTTGTGACAAGGCCAATAACTTTACTTCCTTATGACAAGACCAATAACTTTACTTCCTTATGACAAGGCCAATAACTTTACTTCCTTGTGACAAGGCCAATAACTTTACTTCCTTGTGACAAGGCCAATAACTTTACTTCCTTGTGACAAGGCCAATAACTTTACTTCCTTGTGACAAGGCCAATAACTTTACTTCCTTGTGACAAGGTCAATAACTTTACTTCCTTGTGACAAGGCAAATAACTTTACTTCCTTATGACAAGGCCAATAACTTTACTTCCTTGTGACAAGGCCAATAACTTTACTTCCTTGTGACAAGGCCAACAACTTTACTTCCTTGTGACAAGGCCAATAACTTTACTTCCTTGTGACAAGGCCAATAACTTTACTTCCTTGTGACAAGACCAATAACTTTACTTCCTTGTGACAAGGCCAATAACTTTACTTCCTTGTGACAAGGTCAATAACTTTACTTCCTTGTGACAAGGCCAATAACTTTACTTCCTTGTGACAAGGCCAATAACTTTACTTCCTTGTGACAAGGCCAATAACTTTACTTCCTTGTGACAAGGTCAATAACTTTACTTCCTTGTGACAAGGCCAATAACGTTACTTCCTTGTGACAAGGCCAATAACTTTACTTCCTTGTGACAAGGCCAATAACTTTACTTCCTTGTGACAAGGTCAGTAACTTTACTTCCTTGTGACAAGGCCAATAACTTTACTTCCTTATGACAAGGCCAATAACTTTACTTCCTTATGACAAGGCCAATAACGTTACTTCCTTGTGACAAGGCCAATAACTTTACTTCCTTGTGACAAGGCCAATAACTTTACTTCCTTGTGACAAGGTCAGTAACTTTACTTCCTTGTGACAAGGCCAATAACTTTACTTCCTTATGACAAGGCCAATAACTTTACTTCCTTGTGACAAGGCCAATAACTTTACTTCTTTGTGACAAGGCCAATAACTTTACTTCCTTATGACAAGGCCAATAACTTTACTTCCTTGTGACAAGGTCAATAACTTTACTTCCTTGTGACAAGGCCAATAACTTTACTTCCTTATGACAAGACCAATAACTTTACTTCCTTATGACAAGGCCAATAACTTTACTTCCTTGTGACAAGGCCAATAACTTTACTTCCTTGTGACAAGGCCAATAACTTTACTTCCTTGTGACAAGGCCAATAACTTTACTTCCTTGTGACAAGGCCAATAACTTTACTTCCTTGTGACAAGGTCAATAACTTTACTTCCTTGTGACAAGGCCAATAACTTTACTTCCTTATGACAAGGCCAATAACTTTACTTCCTTGTGACAAGGCCAATAACTTTACTTCCTTGTGACAAGGCCAACAACTTTACTTCCTTGTGACAAGGCCAATAACTTTACTTCCTTGTGACAAGGTCAATAACTTTACTTCCTTGTGACAAGGCCAATAACTTTACTTCCTTATGACAAGACCAATAACTTTACTTCCTTATGACAAGGCCAATAACTTTACTTCCTTGTGACAAGGCCAATAACTTTACTTCCTTGTGACAAGGCCAATAACTTTACTTCCTTGTGACAAGGTCAATAACTTTACTTCCTTGTGACAAGGCCAATAACTTTACTTCCTTATGACAAGGCCAATAACTTTACTTCCTTGTGACAAGGCCAATAACTTTACTTCCTTGTGACAAGGCCAATAACTTTACTTCCTTGTGACAAGGCCAACAACTTTACTTCCTTGTGACAAGGCCAATAACTTTACTTCCTTGTGACAAGGCCAATAACTTTACTTCCTTGTGACAAGACCAATAACTTTACTTCCTTGTGACAAGGCCAATAACTTTACTTCCTTGTGACAAGGTCAATAACTTTACTTCCTTGTGACAAGGCCAATAACTTTACTTCCTTGTGACAAGGCCAATAACTTTACTTCCTTGTGACAAGGCCAATAACTTTACTTCCTTGTGACAAGGTCAGTAACTTTACTTCCTTGTGACAAGGCCAATAACTTTACTTCCTTATGACAAGGCCAATAACTTTACTTCCTTGTGACAAGGCCAATAACTTTACTTCCTTGTGACAAGGTCAATAACTTTACTTCCTTGTGACAAGGCCAATAACGTTACTTCCTTGTGACAAGGCCAATAACTTTACTTCCTTGTGACAAGGCCAATAACTTTACTTCCTTGTGACAAGGTCAGTAACTTTACTTCCTTGTGACAAGGCCAATAACTTTACTTCCTTATGACAAGGCCAATAACTTTACTTCCTTGTGACAAGGCCAATAACTTTACTTCTTTGTGACAAGGCCAATAACTTTACTTCCTTGTGACAAGGCCAATAACTTTACTTCCTTGTGACAAGGTCAATAACTTTACTTCCTTGTGACAAGGCCAATAACTTTACTTCCTTATGACAAGACCAATAACTTTACTTCCTTATGACAAGGCCAATAACTTTACTTCCTTGTGACAAGGCCAATAACTTTACTTCCTTGTGACAAGGCCAATAACTTTACTTCCTTGTGACAAGGCCAATAACTTTACTTCCTTGTGACAAGGCCAATAACTTTACTTCCTTGTGACAAGGTCAATAACTTTACTTCCTTGTGACAAGGCCAATAACTTTACTTCCTTATGACAAGGCCAATAACTTTACTTCCTTGTGACAAGGCCAATAACTTTACTTCCTTGTGACAAGGCCAACAACTTTACTTCCTTGTGACAAGGCCAATAACTTTACTTCCTTGTGACAAGGCCAATAACTTTACTTCCTTGTGACAAGACCAATAACTTTACTTCCTTGTGACAAGGTCAGTAACTTTACTTCCTTGTGACAAGGCCAATAACTTTACTTCCTTATGACAAGGCCAATAACTTTACTTCCTTGTGACAAGGCCAATAACTTTACTTCTTTGTGACAAGGCCAATAACTTTACTTCCTTGTGACAAGGCCAATAACTTTACTTCCTTGTGACAAGGTCAATAACTTTACTTCCTTGTGACAAGGCCAATAACTTTACTTCCTTATGACAAGACCAATAACTTTACTTCCTTATGACAAGGCCAATAACTTTACTTCCTTGTGACAAGGCCAATAACTTTACTTCCTTGTGACAAGGCCAATAACTTTACTTCCTTGTGACAAGGCCAATAACTTTACTTCCTTGTGACAAGGCCAATAACTTTACTTCCTTGTGACAAGGTCAATAACTTTACTTCCTTGTGACAAGGCCAATAACTTTACTTCCTTATGACAAGGCCAATAACTTTACTTCCTTGTGACAAGGCCAATAACTTTACTTCCTTGTGACAAGGCCAACAACTTTACTTCCTTGTGACAAGGCCAATAACTTTACTTCCTTGTGACAAGGTCAATAACTTTACTTCCTTGTGACAAGGCCAATAACTTTACTTCCTTATGACAAGACCAATAACTTTACTTCCTTATGACAAGGCCAATAACTTTACTTCCTTGTGACAAGGCCAATAACTTTACTTCCTTGTGACAAGGCCAATAACTTTACTTCCTTGTGACAAGGTCAATAACTTTACTTCCTTGTGACAAGGCCAATAACTTTACTTCCTTATGACAAGGCCAATAACTTTACTTCCTTGTGACAAGGCCAATAACTTTACTTCCTTGTGACAAGGCCAATAACTTTACTTCCTTGTGACAAGGCCAACAACTTTACTTCCTTGTGACAAGGCCAATAACTTTACTTCCTTGTGACAAGGCCAATAACTTTACTTCCTTGTGACAAGACCAATAACTTTACTTCCTTGTGACAAGGCCAATAACTTTACTTCCTTGTGACAAGGTCAATAACTTTACTTCCTTGTGACAAGGCCAATAACTTTACTTCCTTGTGACAAGGCCAATAACTTTACTTCCTTGTGACAAGGCCAATAACTTTACTTCCTTGTGACAAGGTCAGTAACTTTACTTCCTTGTGACAAGGCCAATAACTTTACTTCCTTATGACAAGGCCAATAACTTTACTTCCTTGTGACAAGGCCAATAACTTTACTTCCTTGTGACAAGGTCAATAACTTTACTTCCTTGTGACAAGGCCAATAACGTTACTTCCTTGTGACAAGGCCAATAACTTTACTTCCTTGTGACAAGGCCAATAACTTTACTTCCTTGTGACAAGGTCAGTAACTTTACTTCCTTGTGACAAGGCCAATAACTTTACTTCCTTATGACAAGGCCAATAACTTTACTTCCTTGTGACAAGGCCAATAACTTTACTTCTTTGTGACAAGGCCAATAACTTTACTTCCTTGTGACAAGGCCAATAACTTTACTTCCTTGTGACAAGGTCAATAACTTTACTTCCTTGTGACAAGGCCAATAACTTTACTTCCTTATGACAAGACCAATAACTTTACTTCCTTATGACAAGGCCAATAACTTTACTTCCTTGTGACAAGGTCAATAACTTTACTTCCTTGTGACAAGGCCAATAACTTTACTTCCTTATGACAAGGCCAATAACTTTACTTCCTTGTGACAAGGCCAATAACTTTACTTCCTTGTGACAAGGCCAACAACTTTACTTCCTTGTGACAAGGCCAATAACTTTACTTCCTTGTGACAAGGTCAATAACTTTACTTCCTTGTGACAAGGCCAATAACTTTACTTCCTTATGACAAGACCAATAACTTTACTTCCTTATGACAAGGCCAATAACTTTACTTCCTTGTGACAAGGCCAATAACTTTACTTCCTTGTGACAAGGCCAATAACTTTACTTCCTTGTGACAAGGTCAATAACTTTACTTCCTTGTGACAAGGCCAATAACTTTACTTCCTTATGACAAGGCCAATAACTTTACTTCCTTGTGACAAGGCCAATAACTTTACTTCCTTGTGACAAGGCCAATAACTTTACTTCCTTGTGACAAGGCCAACAACTTTACTTCCTTGTGACAAGGCCAATAACTTTACTTCCTTGTGACAAGGCCAATAACTTTACTTCCTTGTGACAAGACCAATAACTTTACTTCCTTGTGACAAGGCCAATAACTTTACTTCCTTGTGACAAGGTCAATAACTTTACTTCCTTGTGACAAGGCCAATAACTTTACTTCCTTGTGACAAGGCCAATAACTTTACTTCCTTGTGACAAGGCCAATAACTTTACTTCCTTGTGACAAGGTCAGTAACTTTACTTCCTTGTGACAAGGCCAATAACTTTACTTCCTTATGACAAGGCCAATAACTTTACTTCCTTGTGACAAGGCCAATAACTTTACTTCCTTGTGACAAGGTCAATAACTTTACTTCCTTGTGACAAGGCCAATAACGTTACTTCCTTGTGACAAGGCCAATAACTTTACTTCCTTGTGACAAGGCCAATAACTTTACTTCCTTGTGACAAGGTCAGTAACTTTACTTCCTTGTGACAAGGCCAATAACTTTACTTCCTTATGACAAGGCCAATAACTTTACTTCCTTGTGACAAGGCCAATAACTTTACTTCTTTGTGACAAGGCCAATAACTTTACTTCCTTGTGACAAGGCCAATAACTTTACTTCCTTGTGACAAGGTCAATAACTTTACTTCCTTGTGACAAGGCCAATAACTTTACTTCCTTATGACAAGACCAATAACTTTACTTCCTTATGACAAGGCCAATAACTTTACTTCCTTGTGACAAGGCCAATAACTTTACTTCCTTGTGACAAGGCCAATAACTTTACTTCCTTGTGACAAGGCCAATAACTTTACTTCCTTGTGACAAGGCCAATAACTTTACTTCCTTGTGACAAGGTCAATAACTTTACTTCCTTGTGACAAGGCCAATAACTTTACTTCCTTATGACAAGGCCAATAACTTTACTTCCTTGTGACAAGGCCAATAACTTTACTTCCTTGTGACAAGGCCAACAACTTTACTTCCTTGTGACAAGGCCAATAACTTTACTTCCTTGTGACAAGGCCAATAACTTTACTTCCTTGTGACAAGACCAATAACTTTACTTCCTTGTGACAAGGCCAATAACTTTACTTCCTTGTGACAAGGTCAATAACTTTACTTCCTTGTGACAAGGCCAATAACTTTACTTCCTTGTGACAAGGCCAATAACTTTACTTCCTTGTGACAAGGCCAATAACTTTACTTCCTTGTGACAAGGTCAATAACTTTACTTCCTTGTGACAAGGCCAATAACGTTACTTCCTTGTGACAAGGCCAATAACTTTACTTCCTTGTGACAAGGCCAATAACTTTACTTCCTTGTGACAAGGTCAGTAACTTTACTTCCTTGTGACAAGGCCAATAACTTTACTTCCTTATGACAAGGCCAATAACTTTACTTCCTTATGACAAGGCCAATAACGTTACTTCCTTGTGACAAGGCCAATAACTTTACTTCCTTGTGACAAGGCCAATAACTTTACTTCCTTGTGACAAGGTCAGTAACTTTACTTCCTTGTGACAAGGCCAATAACTTTACTTCCTTATGACAAGGCCAATAACTTTACTTCCTTGTGACAAGGCCAATAACTTTACTTCTTTGTGACAAGGCCAATAACTTTACTTCCTTATGACAAGGCCAATAACTTTACTTCCTTGTGACAAGGTCAATAACTTTACTTCCTTGTGACAAGGCCAATAACTTTACTTCCTTATGACAAGACCAATAACTTTACTTCCTTATGACAAGGCCAATAACTTTACTTCCTTGTGACAAGGCCAATAACTTTACTTCCTTGTGACAAGGCCAATAACTTTACTTCCTTGTGACAAGGCCAATAACTTTACTTCCTTGTGACAAGGCCAATAACTTTACTTCCTTGTGACAAGGTCAATAACTTTACTTCCTTGTGACAAGGCAAATAACTTTACTTCCTTATGACAAGGCCAATAACTTTACTTCCTTGTGACAAGGCCAATAACTTTACTTCCTTGTGACAAGGCCAACAACTTTACTTCCTTGTGACAAGGCCAATAACTTTACTTCCTTGTGACAAGGCCAATAACTTTACTTCCTTGTGACAAGACCAATAACTTTACTTCCTTGTGACAAGGCCAATAACTTTACTTCCTTGTGACAAGGTCAATAACTTTACTTCCTTGTGACAAGGCCAATAACTTTACTTCCTTGTGACAAGGCCAATAACTTTACTTCCTTGTGACAAGGCCAATAACTTTACTTCCTTGTGACAAGGTCAATAACTTTACTTCCTTGTGACAAGGCCAATAACGTTACTTCCTTGTGACAAGGCCAATAACTTTACTTCCTTGTGACAAGGCCAATAACTTTACTTCCTTGTGACAAGGTCAGTAACTTTACTTCCTTGTGACAAGGCCAATAACTTTACTTCCTTATGACAAGGCCAATAACTTTACTTCCTTATGACAAGGCCAATAACGTTACTTCCTTGTGACAAGGCCAATAACTTTACTTCCTTGTGACAAGGCCAATAACTTTACTTCCTTGTGACAAGGTCAGTAACTTTACTTCCTTGTGACAAGGCCAATAACTTTACTTCCTTATGACAAGGCCAATAACTTTACTTCCTTGTGACAAGGCCAATAACTTTACTTCTTTGTGACAAGGCCAATAACTTTACTTCCTTATGACAAGGCCAATAACTTTACTTCCTTGTGACAAGGTCAATAACTTTACTTCCTTGTGACAAGGCCAATAACTTTACTTCCTTATGACAAGACCAATAACTTTACTTCCTTATGACAAGGCCAATAACTTTACTTCCTTGTGACAAGGCCAATAACTTTACTTCCTTGTGACAAGGCCAATAACTTTACTTCCTTGTGACAAGGCCAATAACTTTACTTCCTTGTGACAAGGCCAATAACTTTACTTCCTTGTGACAAGGTCAATAACTTTACTTCCTTGTGACAAGGCCAATAACTTTACTTCCTTATGACAAGGCCAATAACTTTACTTCCTTGTGACAAGGCCAATAACTTTACTTCCTTGTGACAAGGCCAACAACTTTACTTCCTTGTGACAAGGCCAATAACTTTACTTCCTTGTGACAAGGTCAATAACTTTACTTCCTTGTGACAAGGCCAATAACTTTACTTCCTTATGACAAGACCAATAACTTTACTTCCTTATGACAAGGCCAATAACTTTACTTCCTTGTGACAAGGCCAATAACTTTACTTCCTTGTGACAAGGCCAATAACTTTACTTCCTTGTGACAAGGTCAATAACTTTACTTCCTTGTGACAAGGCCAATAACTTTACTTCCTTATGACAAGGCCAATAACTTTACTTCCTTGTGACAAGGCCAATAACTTTACTTCCTTGTGACAAGGCCAATAACTTTACTTCCTTGTGACAAGGCCAACAACTTTACTTCCTTGTGACAAGGCCAATAACTTTACTTCCTTGTGACAAGGCCAATAACTTTACTTCCTTGTGACAAGACCAATAACTTTACTTCCTTGTGACAAGGCCAATAACTTTACTTCCTTGTGACAAGGTCAATAACTTTACTTCCTTGTGACAAGGCCAATAACTTTACTTCCTTGTGACAAGGCCAATAACTTTACTTCCTTGTGACAAGGCCAATAACTTTACTTCCTTGTGACAAGGTCAGTAACTTTACTTCCTTGTGACAAGGCCAATAACTTTACTTCCTTATGACAAGGCCAATAACTTTACTTCCTTGTGACAAGGCCAATAACTTTACTTCCTTGTGACAAGGTCAATAACTTTACTTCCTTGTGACAAGGCCAATAACGTTACTTCCTTGTGACAAGGCCAATAACTTTACTTCCTTGTGACAAGGCCAATAACTTTACTTCCTTGTGACAAGGTCAGTAACTTTACTTCCTTGTGACAAGGCCAATAACTTTACTTCCTTATGACAAGGCCAATAACTTTACTTCCTTGTGACAAGGCCAATAACTTTACTTCTTTGTGACAAGGCCAATAACTTTACTTCCTTGTGACAAGGCCAATAACTTTACTTCCTTGTGACAAGGTCAATAACTTTACTTCCTTGTGACAAGGCCAATAACTTTACTTCCTTATGACAAGACCAATAACTTTACTTCCTTATGACAAGGCCAATAACTTTACTTCCTTGTGACAAGGCCAATAACTTTACTTCCTTGTGACAAGGCCAATAACTTTACTTCCTTGTGACAAGGCCAATAACTTTACTTCCTTGTGACAAGGCCAATAACTTTACTTCCTTGTGACAAGGTCAATAACTTTACTTCCTTGTGACAAGGCCAATAACTTTACTTCCTTATGACAAGGCCAATAACTTTACTTCCTTGTGACAAGGCCAATAACTTTACTTCCTTGTGACAAGGCCAACAACTTTACTTCCTTGTGACAAGGCCAATAACTTTACTTCCTTGTGACAAGGCCAATAACTTTACTTCCTTGTGACAAGACCAATAACTTTACTTCCTTGTGACAAGGTCAGTAACTTTACTTCCTTGTGACAAGGCCAATAACTTTACTTCCTTATGACAAGGCCAATAACTTTACTTCCTTGTGACAAGGCCAATAACTTTACTTCTTTGTGACAAGGCCAATAACTTTACTTCCTTGTGACAAGGCCAATAACTTTACTTCCTTGTGACAAGGTCAATAACTTTACTTCCTTGTGACAAGGCCAATAACTTTACTTCCTTATGACAAGACCAATAACTTTACTTCCTTATGACAAGGCCAATAACTTTACTTCCTTGTGACAAGGCCAATAACTTTACTTCCTTGTGACAAGGCCAATAACTTTACTTCCTTGTGACAAGGCCAATAACTTTACTTCCTTGTGACAAGGCCAATAACTTTACTTCCTTGTGACAAGGTCAATAACTTTACTTCCTTGTGACAAGGCCAATAACTTTACTTCCTTATGACAAGGCCAATAACTTTACTTCCTTGTGACAAGGCCAATAACTTTACTTCCTTGTGACAAGGCCAACAACTTTACTTCCTTGTGACAAGGCCAATAACTTTACTTCCTTGTGACAAGGTCAATAACTTTACTTCCTTGTGACAAGGCCAATAACTTTACTTCCTTATGACAAGACCAATAACTTTACTTCCTTATGACAAGGCCAATAACTTTACTTCCTTGTGACAAGGCCAATAACTTTACTTCCTTGTGACAAGGCCAATAACTTTACTTCCTTGTGACAAGGTCAATAACTTTACTTCCTTGTGACAAGGCCAATAACTTTACTTCCTTATGACAAGGCCAATAACTTTACTTCCTTGTGACAAGGCCAATAACTTTACTTCCTTGTGACAAGGCCAATAACTTTACTTCCTTGTGACAAGGCCAACAACTTTACTTCCTTGTGACAAGGCCAATAACTTTACTTCCTTGTGACAAGGCCAATAACTTTACTTCCTTGTGACAAGACCAATAACTTTACTTCCTTGTGACAAGGCCAATAACTTTACTTCCTTGTGACAAGGTCAATAACTTTACTTCCTTGTGACAAGGCCAATAACTTTACTTCCTTGTGACAAGGCCAATAACTTTACTTCCTTGTGACAAGGCCAATAACTTTACTTCCTTGTGACAAGGTCAATAACTTTACTTCCTTGTGACAAGGCCAATAACGTTACTTCCTTGTGACAAGGCCAATAACTTTACTTCCTTGTGACAAGGCCAATAACTTTACTTCCTTGTGACAAGGTCAGTAACTTTACTTCCTTGTGACAAGGCCAATAACTTTACTTCCTTATGACAAGGCCAATAACTTTACTTCCTTGTGACAAGGCCAATAACTTTACTTCTTTGTGACAAGGCCAATAACTTTACTTCCTTGTGACAAGGCCAATAACTTTACTTCCTTGTGACAAGGTCAATAACTTTACTTCCTTGTGACAAGGCCAATAACTTTACTTCCTTATGACAAGACCAATAACTTTACTTCCTTATGACAAGGCCAATAACTTTACTTCCTTGTGACAAGGTCAATAACTTTACTTCCTTGTGACAAGGCCAATAACTTTACTTCCTTATGACAAGGCCAATAACTTTACTTCCTTGTGACAAGGCCAATAACTTTACTTCCTTGTGACAAGGCCAACAACTTTACTTCCTTGTGACAAGGCCAATAACTTTACTTCCTTGTGACAAGGTCAATAACTTTACTTCCTTGTGACAAGGCCAATAACTTTACTTCCTTATGACAAGACCAATAACTTTACTTCCTTATGACAAGGCCAATAACTTTACTTCCTTGTGACAAGGCCAATAACTTTACTTCCTTGTGACAAGGCCAATAACTTTACTTCCTTGTGACAAGGTCAATAACTTTACTTCCTTGTGACAAGGCCAATAACTTTACTTCCTTATGACAAGGCCAATAACTTTACTTCCTTGTGACAAGGCCAATAACTTTACTTCCTTGTGACAAGGCCAATAACTTTACTTCCTTGTGACAAGGCCAACAACTTTACTTCCTTGTGACAAGGCCAATAACTTTACTTCCTTGTGACAAGGCCAATAACTTTACTTCCTTGTGACAAGACCAATAACTTTACTTCCTTGTGACAAGGCCAATAACTTTACTTCCTTGTGACAAGGTCAATAACTTTACTTCCTTGTGACAAGGCCAATAACTTTACTTCCTTGTGACAAGGCCAATAACTTTACTTCCTTGTGACAAGGCCAATAACTTTACTTCCTTGTGACAAGGTCAGTAACTTTACTTCCTTGTGACAAGGCCAATAACTTTACTTCCTTATGACAAGGCCAATAACTTTACTTCCTTGTGACAAGGCCAATAACTTTACTTCCTTGTGACAAGGTCAATAACTTTACTTCCTTGTGACAAGGCCAATAACGTTACTTCCTTGTGACAAGGCCAATAACTTTACTTCCTTGTGACAAGGCCAATAACTTTACTTCCTTGTGACAAGGTCAGTAACTTTACTTCCTTGTGACAAGGCCAATAACTTTACTTCCTTATGACAAGGCCAATAACTTTACTTCCTTGTGACAAGGCCAATAACTTTACTTCTTTGTGACAAGGCCAATAACTTTACTTCCTTGTGACAAGGCCAATAACTTTACTTCCTTGTGACAAGGTCAATAACTTTACTTCCTTGTGACAAGGCCAATAACTTTACTTCCTTATGACAAGACCAATAACTTTACTTCCTTATGACAAGGCCAATAACTTTACTTCCTTGTGACAAGGCCAATAACTTTACTTCCTTGTGACAAGGCCAATAACTTTACTTCCTTGTGACAAGGCCAATAACTTTACTTCCTTGTGACAAGGTCAATAACTTTACTTCCTTGTGACAAGGCAAATAACTTTACTTCCTTATGACAAGGCCAATAACTTTACTTCCTTGTGACAAGGCCAATAACTTTACTTCCTTGTGACAAGGCCAACAACTTTACTTCCTTGTGACAAGGCCAATAACTTTACTTCCTTGTGACAAGGCCAATAACTTTACTTCCTTGTGACAAGACCAATAACTTTACTTCCTTGTGACAAGGCCAATAACTTTACTTCCTTGTGACAAGGTCAATAACTTTACTTCCTTGTGACAAGGCCAATAACTTTACTTCCTTGTGACAAGGCCAATAACTTTACTTCCTTGTGACAAGGCCAATAACTTTACTTCCTTGTGACAAGGTCAATAACTTTACTTCCTTGTGACAAGGCCAATAACGTTACTTCCTTGTGACAAGGCCAATAACTTTACTTCCTTGTGACAAGGCCAATAACTTTACTTCCTTGTGACAAGGTCAGTAACTTTACTTCCTTGTGACAAGGCCAATAACTTTACTTCCTTATGACAAGGCCAATAACTTTACTTCCTTATGACAAGGCCAATAACGTTACTTCCTTGTGACAAGGCCAATAACTTTACTTCCTTGTGACAAGGCCAATAACTTTACTTCCTTGTGACAAGGTCAGTAACTTTACTTCCTTGTGACAAGGCCAATAACTTTACTTCCTTATGACAAGGCCAATAACTTTACTTCCTTGTGACAAGGCCAATAACTTTACTTCTTTGTGACAAGGCCAATAACTTTACTTCCTTATGACAAGGCCAATAACTTTACTTCCTTGTGACAAGGTCAATAACTTTACTTCCTTGTGACAAGGCCAATAACTTTACTTCCTTATGACAAGACCAATAACTTTACTTCCTTATGACAAGGCCAATAACTTTACTTCCTTGTGACAAGGCCAATAACTTTACTTCCTTGTGACAAGGCCAATAACTTTACTTCCTTGTGACAAGGCCAATAACTTTACTTCCTTGTGACAAGGCCAATAACTTTACTTCCTTGTGACAAGGTCAATAACTTTACTTCCTTGTGACAAGGCCAATAACTTTACTTCCTTATGACAAGGCCAATAACTTTACTTCCTTGTGACAAGGCCAATAACTTTACTTCCTTGTGACAAGGCCAACAACTTTACTTCCTTGTGACAAGGCCAATAACTTTACTTCCTTGTGACAAGGTCAATAACTTTACTTCCTTGTGACAAGGCCAATAACTTTACTTCCTTATGACAAGACCAATAACTTTACTTCCTTATGACAAGGCCAATAACTTTACTTCCTTGTGACAAGGCCAATAACTTTACTTCCTTGTGACAAGGCCAATAACTTTACTTCCTTGTGACAAGGTCAATAACTTTACTTCCTTGTGACAAGGCCAATAACTTTACTTCCTTCTGACAAGGCCAATAACTTTACTTCCTTGTGACAAGGCCAATAACTTTACTTCCTTGTGACAAGGCCAATAACTTTACTTCCTTGTGACAAGGCCAACAACTTTACTTCCTTGTGACAAGGCCAATAACTTTACTTCCTTGTGACAAGGCCAATAACTTTACTTCCTTGTGACAAGACCAATAACTTTACTTCCTTGTGACAAGGCCAATAACTTTACTTCCTTGTGACAAGGTCAATAACTTTACTTCCTTGTGACAAGGCCAATAACTTTACTTCCTTGTGACAAGGCCAATAACTTTACTTCCTTGTGACAAGGCCAATAACTTTACTTCCTTGTGACAAGGTCAGTAACTTTACTTCCTTGTGACAAGGCCAATAACTTTACTTCCTTATGACAAGGCCAATAACTTTACTTCCTTGTGACAAGGCCAATAACTTTACTTCCTTGTGACAAGGTCAATAACTTTACTTCCTTGTGACAAGGCCAATAACGTTACTTCCTTGTGACAAGGCCAATAACTTTACTTCCTTGTGACAAGGCCAATAACTTTACTTCCTTGTGACAAGGTCAGTAACTTTACTTCCTTGTGACAAGGCCAATAACTTTACTTCCTTATGACAAGGCCAATAACTTTACTTCCTTGTGACAAGGCCAATAACTTTACTTCTTTGTGACAAGGCCAATAACTTTACTTCCTTGTGACAAGGCCAATAACTTTACTTCCTTGTGACAAGGTCAATAACTTTACTTCCTTGTGACAAGGCCAATAACTTTACTTCCTTATGACAAGACCAATAACTTTACTTCCTTATGACAAGGCCAATAACTTTACTTCCTTGTGACAAGGCCAATAACTTTACTTCCTTGTGACAAGGCCAATAACTTTACTTCCTTGTGACAAGGCCAATAACTTTACTTCCTTGTGACAAGGCCAATAACTTTACTTCCTTGTGACAAGGTCAATAACTTTACTTCCTTGTGACAAGGCCAATAACTTTACTTCCTTATGACAAGGCCAATAACTTTACTTCCTTGTGACAAGGCCAATAACTTTACTTCCTTGTGACAAGGCCAACAACTTTACTTCCTTGTGACAAGGCCAATAACTTTACTTCCTTGTGACAAGGCCAATAACTTTACTTCCTTGTGACAAGACCAATAACTTTACTTCCTTGTGACAAGGTCAGTAACTTTACTTCCTTGTGACAAGGCCAATAACTTTACTTCCTTATGACAAGGCCAATAACTTTACTTCCTTGTGACAAGGCCAATAACTTTACTTCTTTGTGACAAGGCCAATAACTTTACTTCCTTGTGACAAGGCCAATAACTTTACTTCCTTGTGACAAGGTCAATAACTTTACTTCCTTGTGACAAGGCCAATAACTTTACTTCCTTATGACAAGACCAATAACTTTACTTCCTTATGACAAGGCCAATAACTTTACTTCCTTGTGACAAGGCCAATAACTTTACTTCCTTGTGACAAGGCCAATAACTTTACTTCCTTGTGACAAGGCCAATAACTTTACTTCCTTGTGACAAGGCCAATAACTTTACTTCCTTGTGACAAGGTCAATAACTTTACTTCCTTGTGACAAGGCCAATAACTTTACTTCCTTATGACAAGGCCAATAACTTTACTTCCTTGTGACAAGGCCAATAACTTTACTTCCTTGTGACAAGGCCAACAACTTTACTTCCTTGTGACAAGGCCAATAACTTTACTTCCTTGTGACAAGGTCAATAACTTTACTTCCTTGTGACAAGGCCAATAACTTTACTTCCTTATGACAAGACCAATAACTTTACTTCCTTATGACAAGGCCAATAACTTTACTTCCTTGTGACAAGGCCAATAACTTTACTTCCTTGTGACAAGGCCAATAACTTTACTTCCTTGTGACAAGGTCAATAACTTTACTTCCTTGTGACAAGGCCAATAACTTTACTTCCTTATGACAAGGCCAATAACTTTACTTCCTTGTGACAAGGCCAATAACTTTACTTCCTTGTGACAAGGCCAATAACTTTACTTCCTTGTGACAAGGCCAACAACTTTACTTCCTTGTGACAAGGCCAATAACTTTACTTCCTTGTGACAAGGCCAATAACTTTACTTCCTTGTGACAAGACCAATAACTTTACTTCCTTGTGACAAGGCCAATAACTTTACTTCCTTGTGACAAGGTCAATAACTTTACTTCCTTGTGACAAGGCCAATAACTTTACTTCCTTGTGACAAGGCCAATAACTTTACTTCCTTGTGACAAGGCCAATAACTTTACTTCCTTGTGACAAGGTCAGTAACTTTACTTCCTTGTGACAAGGCCAATAACTTTACTTCCTTATGACAAGGCCAATAACTTTACTTCCTTGTGACAAGGCCAATAACTTTACTTCCTTGTGACAAGGTCAATAACTTTACTTCCTTGTGACAAGGCCAATAACGTTACTTCCTTGTGACAAGGCCAATAACTTTACTTCCTTGTGACAAGGCCAATAACTTTACTTCCTTGTGACAAGGTCAGTAACTTTACTTCCTTGTGACAAGGCCAATAACTTTACTTCCTTATGACAAGGCCAATAACTTTACTTCCTTGTGACAAGGCCAATAACTTTACTTCTTTGTGACAAGGCCAATAACTTTACTTCCTTGTGACAAGGCCAATAACTTTACTTCCTTGTGACAAGGTCAATAACTTTACTTCCTTGTGACAAGGCCAATAACTTTACTTCCTTATGACAAGACCAATAACTTTACTTCCTTATGACAAGGCCAATAACTTTACTTCCTTGTGACAAGGCCAATAACTTTACTTCCTTGTGACAAGGCCAATAACTTTACTTCCTTGTGACAAGGCCAATAACTTTACTTCCTTGTGACAAGGCCAATAACTTTACTTCCTTGTGACAAGGTCAATAACTTTACTTCCTTGTGACAAGGCCAATAACTTTACTTCCTTATGACAAGGCCAATAACTTTACTTCCTTGTGACAAGGCCAATAACTTTACTTCCTTGTGACAAGGCCAACAACTTTACTTCCTTGTGACAAGGCCAATAACTTTACTTCCTTGTGACAAGGCCAATAACTTTACTTCCTTGTGACAAGACCAATAACTTTACTTCCTTGTGACAAGGCCAATAACTTTACTTCCTTGTGACAAGGCCAATAACTTTACTTCCTTGTGACAAGGCCAATAACTTTACTTCCTTGTGACAAGGCCAATAACTTTACTTCCTTGTGACAAGGCCAATAACTTTACTTCCTTGTGACAAGGTCAATAACTTTACTTCCTTGTGACAAGGCCAATAACGTTACTTCCTTGTGACAAGGCCAATAACTTTACTTCCTTGTGACAAGGCCAATAACTTTACTTCCTTGTGACAAGGTCAGTAACTTTACTTCCTTGTGACAAGGCCAATAACTTTACTTCCTTATGACAAGGCCAATAACTTTACTTCCTTGTGACAAGGCCAATAACTTTACTTCTTTGTGACAAGGCCAATAACTTTACTTCCTTGTGACAAGGCCAATAACTTTACTTCCTTGTGACAAGGTCAATAACTTTACTTCCTTGTGACAAGGCCAATAACTTTACTTCCTTATGACAAGACCAATAACTTTACTTCCTTATGACAAGGCCAATAACTTTACTTCCTTGTGACAAGGCCAATAACTTTACTTCCTTGTGACAAGGCCAATAACTTTACTTCCTTGTGACAAGGCCAATAACTTTACTTCCTTGTGACAAGGCCAATAACTTTACTTCCTTGTGACAAGGTCAATAACTTTACTTCCTTGTGACAAGGCCAATAACTTTACTTCCTTATGACAAGGCCAATAACTTTACTTCCTTGTGACAAGGCCAATAACTTTACTTCCTTGTGACAAGGCCAACAACTTTACTTCCTTGTGACAAGGCCAATAACTTTACTTCCTTGTGACAAGGCCAATAACTTTACTTCCTTGTGACAAGACCAATAACTTTACTTCCTTGTGACAAGGCCAATAACTTTACTTCCTTGTGACAAGGTCAATAACTTTACTTCCTTGTGACAAGGCCAATAACTTTACTTCCTTGTGACAAGGCCAATAACTTTACTTCCTTGTGACAAGGCCAATAACTTTACTTCCTTGTGACAAGGTCAGTAACTTTACTTCCTTGTGACAAGGCCAATAACTTTACTTCCTTATGACAAGGCCAATAACTTTACTTCCTTGTGACAAGGCCAATAACTTTACTTCCTTGTGACAAGGTCAATAACTTTACTTCCTTGTGACAAGGCCAATAACGTTACTTCCTTGTGACAAGGCCAATAACTTTACTTCCTTGTGACAAGGCCAATAACTTTACTTCCTTGTGACAAGGCCAATAACTTTACTTCCTTGTGACAAGACCAATAACTTTACTTCCTTGTGACAAGGCCAATAACTTTACTTCCTTGTGACAAGGTCAATAACTTTACTTCCTTGTGACAAGGCCAATAACTTTACTTCCTTGTGACAAGGTCAATAACTTTACTTCCTTGTGACAAGACCAATAACTTTACTTCCTTGTGACAAGGCCAATAACTTTACTTCCTTGTGACAAGGTCAATAACTTTACTTCCTTGTGACAAGGCCAATAACTTTACTTCCTTGTGACAAGGCCAATAACTTTACTTCCTTGCCAAGATAAAACAAACTATTTAATTTCTTGTTTTTATTTTTACTGGAGACGGTCAATAACTGTACTGTCGTCTTTTCCTGGATTTTTTTCTTCTTAAAAATTTCAAAGCAATAATACACAAATTTGATACAATACAACTACAGATTTGAATGAGTAATATTATTAAGCAGTGGATTTGAAGATGAAGAAAGAAAAATAAATATAAAGAAGAATAAAAAATCATAATGGTTGTCATAGAAACAAAATACTACTAAAATATTAGCAAATAGTGGACAGTATGTTTATAATATTGGAGGGATTTTACTTTTGGTATTCTGTTTGTTTGTACAGATGAGAGGTGCCAAGGTAATTGTTAGACTGTTCCCACATGAAGTTGCTGATGTTGAACCAGTCATAGCCTTACTAACAGCACAGGATCCCAGAGATTATGAGGTATTTATATTTAAGCAAAAATAGGAAAATTAAATTTGGGGTTTTTTGCGGGTCAAATGATACAGTAAACAGTGGATTTTTATTTGTTTAAATATACATTTCAGGTGTAGTTGTGTTGTATTGTTCAGCAGACGTTCATTGTGATTTTACTGTCACAAATTAATATTACTGTTGATGTGATATGTTACTTGTTAGGTATAATGTACATTTGTGTTTATAACATGTAAAACTGAGTTGTGTAAATTACCAAATAAAATAGGGTTGAATCTATTTTATTACAAAACTATTAAACTACGCAATGCATTGTAATAAAATTTTCCAAAATATTAAGATGTTCAACAAAATAAATACCGGTAGTGTATTTTGCCACTTCAGTTTTTTAATGTCATTCAAGTAAATAAAAATAACATATTAAAACCCTGACAGATACCATATTTGTTTTTTGCACTTTTGGTCAACACTATTTTACTTTTGTAAGAAGGGCAGTCACAGAGGTTATTTTAGTCCTCGAAATGAAAATTTGAATTTACTGGTCAAAATCAAATTCTTGAATTTATTTTTAAACAGTTCTTAAACAAATCTGAAAAATTGACTGGTTCGAACAAAGTTTTACAAGTCTTGGGCTGGAAGACCGGTGCTCATCGTGAGGACTGTAATATTGCAATTATTGCCTATCACCTCTAAAATTGTTCAATTCTTGACAATGTTGAGGTGATAAAGTTTGTCAGTGACTTGCAACAGATTTGTGGTTTTATTCTGATACACCAGTTCCCTCCACCAATAAAACTGACAACCATGATATTACTGAAATATTGTTAAAAATGGCATTGACCATGCATAAACCCATTATTCTTTTTTGTTGATATTAACAATTTGTCTTTTTTTCAGACCTGGGAAACAAGATATGAATTGTTACTGTGGATGTCTATGGTCAGTATGATACCATTTGATATGGTCAGACTGGACAGTAATGTCACCACACAGGATGGACAGAGAAGGAAACCAGCGATGGACAGAATATTAGATCTGGCTAAAGTTAGTATGATGTTGACAAGAAAATATGATGAAAATTGTAAAAATTGTATGATGTACACAAATGTATCTGGTTTCAGTCCAACATGTCTGTGGATAAATGAGATACAAAATGGCACCTATCAAAAAGATAAGTGAATATAAAGAAAATAGAAATGGATGTTTTAAACTTCTCCAAAATACGACCTGGCAAAAAACTCATTACAGAAACTTCATCTTGAAGTCAAAAGTTTTTCCAGGAAAAAATATGAGGATGCTTTTAGCTGCTCTTTTTTAACAAATTATTTGTTAATGAAAGATCCATAAATATGTAAATTTTGTGTGTTTTTTTTGTGTGAAGAACATCATCTATACTCCTCTTACCCTTAGAAAAGGGCTTATATGAGTACATCATGGTTGAAGAATGCCACATGCTTTACACATAAAAGACAATTAGAACAGATGTTTCCAGTGGGCAAGTTTGTTAAGAGTGATGTATGGTGGTTTGTTCCAAGTGCTAAGATTTCCCAAACTATATGTGTCATTCTGCCATTTCTTTGTAGCAGTCAAAACATGGCTCTACGATATCCTTAATTTTAATTTGTCCATTGAGTTGTATGGAACTTCTGCTTGTCTGAAAGTGATTGTTTTTGAATTTACAAGTATTTTTTACTTTTTCATTGTCTTAATGAATTTTAGATCAATAGTGAAAAGACAGACAAGCCTGAATGTGGACTGCTGAGAAACATACATCCATAAGACCACCATAGTGCCCTATCTTTTGTTAAGTTGCAATGAAGTTACGCCTGACTTTTTGCTTGGTGAATTTAGCATGCTCTATCATCATTTTTCTTTGACAGATTCAAGCAAGCTTTATCCTCAAGCTATATAAGAACTATACATCAGTTGAGTTCAAAAACCATAACTCTATCACAATTTGCAGGAGAACTTATCGTTTTTTTCTACCTAAGGGAGATAATTTTATTGTCTCACTTCCTAATTTGGCCAAGGGAGTTAACAAATCTGACTTTATTGGAATATCCAATACAATTACTGCCGCGATACAACCAAGATATTGTTGAAAGTGGCGTTAAACACCATAACCCCTAACTCAGGGCAATTCTATTTAGAATTTAAATAACAGTGAGTCAAGTTGTAAAAAGTAAAACATTAAAAATGAATATATTTTCAGTTGTACCTGTCTGTAAATGACAAGTCACGTGATGCAGCTGCCTACCTGGTGTCTAGATTTTTGACACGACCTGATGTGCAAAGGGAAAAATTACCAGATTTTTTAGACTGGAGTTTGCAGATACTTCACTCAGCTGATAGTAAGAAGATACAATAATTAATACATTTATTAGAAAATGCATTTATTGAAATTCCCCAATTGTTGGACATGTAGCATTTTTGCCATCATTATTTATATAATATAGAGCTTCATAGTGCCATTGTAGCACTCATGCCAAAATAAAATTGAGTTTGGTTCCGTTCACCTTCTGATCCTAAAAATTTTTTTATTGCTTTTTTGAAGAAAATTTTTGTTTATGTAATTTCTGGATTTCAGGAGATTAGACAAAGTGTAATATGAGAGACTAATAAATACAGATTATTCCGTTTTGCTGATATTTAAAAATATATTATGAAACTTCAAGTCTGAAAGTCGATATGATTTATTTAGTGGTACAAATAATGTATGTGATGTCCTTCACAGAAATTCCTCATTTAATATGTATCTGGTGAAAAACCTGGCAGCCGTGGGTAAATTTTGTTTCTGATTGGCTGAAACTTAAAAAAAAATAATCTTCTCTAAAACTACTACAGTGTCTGCCTTAATTTTTTTCACCTACTTGCCCAAAAGCCAAATTTAGAAAAAAAAATCTATTTATTCAAACAAATTCTTTCATAATTTTCACTTGGCCGAATCCAGTTTTACTTGTTCTGGGCTTCGTGCAAGTGGGCCAGCACGAAGACTGCTACAAGATTTGTTACTTAGTTCAAATGTTGTTTGTGAGGTCCTTAACAGAGGTTCCTTATTTCTTCTTGATCCAGTAAAATCATGGCTGGCATGAATAATTCTTATTTCTGAATGGCTGAAGCTTTTAAAAAAAACTTCTTCTTAGAAACTACACAAGTTCAGATGATTTTGAACAATAGCATGTTTTCCATTCTGGAGCTGTGTTTCTCATTTTGCTGAAAAATACAAATTTCTCTGTTTTCTGTTCAATAATTTTAAGTTCTTCTTAAGCAAATCATTTGAAATTTATTAAATAATGTTTTTGACACAGGTCAAGTTCAATTTGGTTTTAACTCCTGAGTTATGCCCTTTATTTGAACCCCCCCCCCCCCCCCCCCAATATATAGTTTCTGTTCTCTTACTTTTGTTTATCTGCAAATGTTGTGAAATTTTTGACAGTGCAATTTCGTTAACAGTGCCAGTGGTATACTGAGGGTTTTGTAATGACAATCTATATTTTATTTCAGTTGAGACAATGATGGGTGTTAACAGTGCCAGTGGTATACTGAGGGTTTTGTAATGACAATCTATATTTTATTTCAGTTGAGACAATGATGGGTGTTAACAGTGCCAGTGGTATACTGAGGGTTTTGTAATGACAATCTATATTTTATTTCAGTTGAGACAATGATGGGTGTTAACAGTGCCAGTGGTATACTGAGGGTTTTGTAATGACAATCTATATTTTATTTCAGTTGAGACAATGATGGGTGTTAACAGTGCCAGTGGTATACTGAGGGTTTTGTAATGACAATCTATATTTTATATCAGTTGGGACAATGATGGGTGTTAACAGTGCCAGTGGTATACTGAGGGTTTTGTAATGACAATCTATATTTTATTTCAGTTGAGACAATGAGGGGTGTTAACAGTGCCAGTGGTATACTGAGGGTTTTATCCTTGCTGTTTAAACATGGAAAGAGAGAAGATCTACTGAAATATGGTATAATAATTAATTCTATATATGTCCCCTCTCTCTCCTCAACAAAAAACCTTGTACAAAAGCCCTTCAGGTTTAAACATTTTTAGCTCACCTTGCCAAAGGCAATGTGAGGTTTTGCCATCACTAGATGTCCGTCGTCCTTCGTCTGTTAACTTTTCACATTTTAATCTTCTCCTCTAAAACCACTTAGCTAAATGAACTGAAACTTGGTAGGAAGCATCTATGGAAGGTCCTCTATAAAGATTGCTCATTCTGTCCCGATCCATTAACAAACATGGCCACCACATGCGATTCTTGTTTCTGATTGGTCTATTTCTAAAAATCTCCTCTGAAACTGCATTGCCAAATGATCCGAAACTTGGTAGGAAGCGTCTATGGAAAGTCCTCTTATAAAGATTGCTCATTTTGTCCCAATCTGTTAAAAAACATGGCAGCCACAGACAATTCTTTTTTCTGATTGGTCAATTTCTATAAATCTTCTACTCTGACACAGCTTGGCCAAATAGACCGAAACTTGGTAGGAAGCATCTATGGAAGGTCCTCTATGGGAATTGCTCATTCCATTTTGATCCGTTAACAAACATGGCCGTCATAGGCAATTCTTGTTTCTTATTGTTCGATTTCTAAAACAGCTTTTCCTCTGAAACCGCTTGGCCAAATGATATGAAACTTGGTAAGAAGCATCTATGGAAGGTCCTCTATAGAGATTGTTGATTTCGTTTTGATCCATTAACAGACATGGCTGCCACAGGCAATTCTTGTTTTAGATTGGTCGCTTTCTGAAAATCTTATTCTCTGAAACTGCTTTGCCAAAACGAACCAAAATTTGGTGGGAGCACCTATAGGCTATGGAAGGTTCTGTATTAAGTTTCCTCGGAGCAGAATGAAAGGTGAGCGACACAGGCTCAACTCAGTGCTGAGCCTCTAGTTTTAATTTACATTCGTAAGATTAATAAAAGCATGGAAAATATCTAATTTATATATGGGAAGAAGTGGTATATTTTAATGAATGAAGTATCACCAGTGCTATCTAATGCAAAGAAGAAAAAAAATTGCACATTTTGTCCTGATCCGTTAATAAACATGGCTGCCACAGGCAATTCTTGTTTCTGATGGTCGATTTCTAAAAAATCTTCTCCTCTGAAACTGCTTAACCAAATGAACCGAAACTTGGTAGGAAGCATCTATGGAAGGTCCTCTACAAAGAGTGTTCATTTGGTCCTGATCCGTTAACAAACATGGCCACTACAGGCAATTCTTGTTTCTGTTTGGTTGATTTCTAAAAAATCTTTTCCTCTGAAACCACTTTGCCAAATGAACCGAAACTTGGTAGGTAGCATCTATGGAAGATCCTCTATAAAGTTTGCACATTTCGTCCCGATCCGTTAACAAACATGGCAGCCACAGGCAATTCTTGTTTCTGATTGGCAGATTTCTAAAATATCTTCTCCTCTGAAACCGCTTGGCCAAATTAACCGAAACTTGGTTGGAAGCATTTATGGAAGGTCCTCTATGAAGATTGCTCATTTCATCCTGATCCAATAACAAACATGGCCACCACAGGCAATTCTTGTTTCTGATTGGTCAATTTAAAAAAAATCTTCCCCTCTAAAACCTCTTAGCCAAATAAACCGAAACTAGGTAGGAAGCATCTATGGAAGGTTCTCTATCACATTTGCTCATATCGACCCGATTCGTTGACAAACATGGCCACCACAGGCAATTCTTGTTTCTGATTGGTTGATTTCTAAAAGTCTTCTCCTCTGTTACCACTTCGCCAAATGAAACAAAACTTGGTAGGAAGCATCTATGAAAGGTCCTCTATATATATTGCTCATTTTGTCTCGATCCGCTAAGAAACATTTCCGCCACAGGCAATTCTTGTTTCTGATTGGTCGATTTCTAAAAAATCTTCTCCTCTGAAACTGCTTGGCCAAATGAACCGACACTTGGTAGGAAGCATGTATGGAAGATCCCCTATAAAGATTGCTCAATTCGTCTCGATCTGTTAACAAACATGGCTACCATAGGCAATTTCTTTTCCTGGTTATTTCTAAAAAATCTCCTCTGAAACCGCTTTGCCAAATGAACCGAAATTTGGTAGGAAGCACCTATAGAAGTTTTCTCAAAGCAGAATGAAAGGTGAGTGACACAGGCTCAGTGGGCTGAGCCTCTAGTTAGAATATGCCTCTTGAAAAAGTTCACAAGAAGATAAACTCCCATATTGAAAAAAAAACCACTTACAGCAAAATTTTTATTTTGTAATAAAAAATGTTCATAGGGAAAAAGGAGTAAAAATGGTCTACACAAATGTAAGTTCTTTCTTCATTTTACTTTTATGGGTCCAAGTCTGAAGTACTGGTAGAAAATACTGATTTAAGTTAAAATGCAAATTATTTATTTTCTTTGCCATATGGCTGAACATAGTATTAATATATTTGGTAGAATTTTTAGTATTTCAGTGTTTTTAGTTTTTAGTATTATTTATTTGCTATCTTTAAAGATCATGGTTTTTATTTCAGCTCCTATTGTGATGAAGAAAACAGAGGAATTAAAGAAGAAAGAGACAAACAATGCACTATTACGTAAATCTGTCATTAAAGTCATACAGAGACTGGGACTGACGTTTCTTAAACACAGAGTGGCTGCTTGGAGGTTTGTAATGTTGTGAACTGAAAATATTTCTCGAGTTAGAAATTGTTTAGGAAATAAAAAAAGATCTGTTTTGATATACAATATAAACAGAATAGAAACATACGTAGATGAAGCTTCTGTTAGTAAGAAAGGATATGGATGTAAATGAACATGAGAGACTAGTCAACTTTACACTTAGACACAAATCAATGTAAAGGAACAGCTTGTAGTAAGAAAGGATATGGATGTAAATGAACATGAGAGACTAGTCAACTTTACACTTGGACACAAATCAATGTAAAGGAACAGCTTGTAGTAAGAAAGGATATGGATGTAAATGAACATGAGAGACTAGTCAACTTTACACTTAGACACACATCAATGTAAAGGAACAGCTTGTAGTAAGAAAGGATATGGATGTAAATGAACATGAGAGACTAGTCAACTTTACACTTGGACACAAATCAATGTAAAGGAACAGCTTGTAGTAAGAAAGGATATGGATGTAAATGAACATGAGAGACTAGTCAACTTTACACTTAGACACAAATCAATGTAAAGGAACAGCTTGTAGTAAGAAAGGATATGGATGTAAATGAACATGAGAGACTAGTCAACTTTACACTTAGACACAAATCAATGTAAAGGAACAGCTTGTAGTAAGAAAGGATATGGATGTAAATGAACATGAGAGACTAGTCAACTTTACACTTAGACACAAATCAATGTAAAGGAACAGCTTGTAGTAAGAAAGGATATGGATGTAAATGAACATGAGAGACTAGTCAACTTTACACTTAGACACAAATCAATGTAAAGGAACAGCTTGTAGTAAGAAAGGATATGGATGTAAATGAACATGAGAGACTAGTCAACTTTACACTTAGACACAAATCACTGTAAAGGAACAGCTTGTAGTAAGAAAGGATATGGATGTAAATGAACATGAGAGACTAGTCAACTTTACACTTAGACACAAATCAATGTAAAGGAACAGCTTGTAGTAAGAAAGGATATGGATGTAAATGAACATGAGAGACTAGTCAACTTTACACTTAGACACAAATCAATGTAAAGGAACAGCTTGTAGTAAGAAAGGATATGGATGTAAATGAACATGAGAGACTAGTCAACTTTACACTTAGACACAAATCAATGTAAAGGAACAGCTTGTTGTAAGAAAGGATATGGATGTAAATGAACATGAGAGACTAGTCAACTTTACACTTAGACACAAATCAATGTAAAGGAACAGCTTGTAGTAAGAAAGGATATGGATGTAAATGAACGTGAGAGACTAGTCAACTTTACACTTAGACACAAATCAATGTAAAGGAACAGCACTTGTATTGCTATTCTACATTTCATAGTCACAGCAGGATCAATGTAAAGGTACAGCACTTGTATTGCTATTCTACATTTCATAGTCACAGCAGGATCAATGTAAAGGTACAGCACTTGTATTGCTATTCTACATTTCATAGTCACAGCAGGATCAATGTAAAGGTACAGCACTTGTATTGCTATTCTACATTTCATAGTCACAGCAGGATCAATGTAAAGGTACAGCACTTGTATTGCTATTCTACATTTCATAGTCACAGCAGGATCAATGTAAAGGTACAGCACTTGTATTGCTATTCTACATTTCATAGTCACAGCAGGATCATTGTAAAGGTACAGCACTTGTATTGCTATTTGTTTTTTCAGATATCAGAGAGGAAGCAGATCATTGGCTGACAACCTTGCCACTCCATTTGACAAAAACAACTCCCAGCAGTATGTAGGTATCGGTACAGATGACGATGATGATCAATATGATATTCCTGATGAAATAGAGGATGTTATAGGTATATGTTTAATACAGTGAAGTCTAAACCAAACCCTCAATAAACCACAATCCTTGATAAATGGAAAATCGATCCCAATCATTTAAAACTATATTTTAATCCCAATGTTTATATACTTTTGTAAAACATTTGTCCATTCTGAACCAGACATTAATATTGATGTCAAGAGGATTATATGATTTGTCTTTGCTATAGCAGCAATGGATGTATTTATTGTAGACACTAGCCATATTTATGATGAAGTTTTATATTAACAGTATCTGTGTAAAGTTTGTAAACCAGAATTTATTGTCAGTCATTGTTGTAGTACTATTTGAAGATTAAAAAGATCTCTGTCAAGTGAGCAGTATTTCAGCTATATTCATATATATATTTGTTTAATATTCATGTTAAGACACAATAAATTGACTTCTCTACAGATTCAACCAAATTAGATTATAATTGAAGGTAAATTTTTTATTTATGATTTATTAATATTTGTTTTCTGTTTTCAGAACATCTTCTGGGTGGATTACGAGATAAGGACACCATAGTCAGATGGTCTGCAGCGAAAGGGTAAATGATGCATTTTATTGCAAAATTTAAAAAAAGATTGCAAATATTTTAAACATGGATTCCTTACATGTTCAAAAATAGTACCCAATTTTGTTGCCAATCGTTTTTAAGAATGGATCTATTGAATGTGTGAAATATCAACAGTTTATGACATTTCATGATTCTTTAGGTTGAATCCTAAATTCTGGGTAATATTTTTAGAGTGAGTTGTGTATTTGATTCATACCACCTTCTTTCAGATATCTTAAATAAAAAACAAACGAGTATTATTTAAAGGTGACATTAAGAATGCAATTTCTAAGAAATGATAATTAACTTATTATTTATTCTAGTGAATAAATTGCAATACATTTTGTGTGATTAAAATGCTTGAGACAAAAAAAAATTAAATTATTCGCATACAAAAATTTGTTAATTTTCATACTTATTTTTTTTTACTATTACAGAATAGGAAGGATAACTGGCAGATTGCCAAAAGAGTTGGCAGATGAAGTGGTTGGTTCTGTATTAGAATTATTTACATTCCAAGAAACAGATGGAGCTTGGCATGGAGGTAAGAATAAGTCATTCTGTCTACTAGAGTCAGTGAGTGATTGTTGTTTAATGCCAATTCAGCGATTTTTCAGCTACATCATGGAGGGAACAAGTTCAGTTTCAATGAGATGATGATGAGGTCTGCTGAGTTGGATTTTTACAGTGCTAGCTCACTGAAACAGCATGTCGCTCCACTCGGACACATTATTCTGATTCCGAGCCAACCAGTCTTTGCACTATCTCCTTAATGCTGCATGCTTAGCGGAGAAGCAACAAATTATTGATTAAGTCTGTGAGTGTTCACTAATATCATTGTGGTCAGTTTTATTGATTAAGTCTGTGAGTGTTCACTAGTATCATTGTGGTCAGTTTTATTGATTAAGTCTGTGAGTGTTCACTAGTATCATTGTGGTCAGTTTTATTGATTAAGTCTGTAAGTGTTCACTAGTATCATTGTGGTCAGTTTTATTGATTAAGTCTGAGTGTTCACTAGTATCATTGTGGTCAGTTTTATTGATTAAGTCTGTGAGTGTTCACTAGTATCATTGTGGTCAGTGATGGAGGAATAGGAGTACCTGAAAAACACCACATGTCATGTCGTAAGTCACTGACAAAGATTGTATCAAGAACACCAGAATTGTTTCTCATAAACCTTAGTGGTGATAAGCAGTGATTACACAGGTAGATGAACATTCAACAACTCTACTATAATGGTCACAAAGACCCCATTTTTAAATGCAATACCAACAAAAGTTATTATGAAAAACCATTATTTAAAAGAATTGTAATAGAATTAAAAATGGAAGCATTAATCTTCGGTCCGTATAGGCAACTGTTTTATAAGGATTTTGATTAATTCAACGTTTGTTAAAACCCTTATTGAAGCCGATATTTTATCTACATTTTCAGGATGTTTGTCGTTGGCAGAATTAGGAAGAAGAGGATTACTGTTACCACAAAGATTACCTGATGGTAAGTCTTGATTTACACCATATTTATAATAAACACTGTATAAATTCTACTGTCTGTGGGAATTACAATGGTGGTGTAATTGTTAACATTGTTACACAAACTGATGATAATTGTAGGTCCCAAGAATGAAAATAGGAAAATGTATGTAAGAATAAATAGCCACGCTGCTGTCGTAAAACTACACTCAAAACAATAAGGTGTGTTCGATTTATCAGGTAACTGCAGTTAGTTTTATTTAGTGATACCATTCTCAAATCGTTATAATTAGTTTTTCTATTTGCTACAGTAATATTTGTTATTAAAAAAAAAAAAAAAAACATTATTGATAACCCAAACTCTTATGCGAGAAGACAAAATGATGATATATATGTTGTTAAATTAAATGTACATGTATGTTTGTAATTTTCATTTTGTGAATGAAAGGGAGTGTATTTTTTTTACTCAATTTGATATTTTCCCTGGTCAAATGAGTTATGTAAACCACAGGGGCCCCTATGTAGCTCCCCTGGGCTACATAGGGTAATTATATAGCAGGGTTTTTGAATAAAATGATCTGAAATTTAAAAAAAAAAGAAAAAACATTCTCACCTAGAGTGTGGTTGATCATGGCTCATTCTCACCTAGAGTGTGGTGGATCATGGCTCATTCTCACCTAGAGTGGTTGATCATGGCTCATTCTCACCTAGAGTGTGGTTGATCATGGCTCATTCTCACCTAGAATGTGGTTGATCATGGCTCATTCTCACCTAGTGTGGTTGATCATGGCTCATTCTCACCTAGAGTGTGGTTGATCATGGCTCATTCTCACCTAGAGTGTGGTTGATCATGGCTCATTCTCATCTAGAGTGTGGTTGATCATGGCTCATTCTCACCTAGAGTGTGGTTGATCATGGCTCATTATCACCTAGAGTAGTTGATCATGGCTCATTCTCACCTAGTGTGGTTGATCATGGCTCATTCTCACCTAGAGTGTGGTTGATCATGGCTCATTCTCACCTAGAGTGTGGTTGATCATGGCTCATTCTCACCTAGAGTGTGGTTGATCATGGCTCATTCTCACCTAGAGTGTGGTTGATCATGGCTCATTCTCACCTAGAGTGTAGTTGATCATGGCTCATTCTCACCTAGAGTGTGGTTGATCATGGCTCATTCTCACCTAGAGTGTGGTTGATCATGGCTCATTCTCACCTAGTGTGGTTGATCATGGCTCATTCTCACCTAGAGTGTGGTTGATCATGGCTCATTCTCACCTAGAGTGTGGTTGATCATGGCTCATTCTCACCTAGAGTGTGGTTGATCATGGCTCATTCTCACCTAGAGTGTGGTTGATCATGGCTCATTCTCACCTAGAGTATGGTTGATCATGGCTCATTCTCACCTAGAGTGTGGTTGATCATGGCTCATTCTCACCTAGAGTGTGGTTGATCGTGGTTCATTCTCACCTAGAGTGTGGTGGATCATGGCTCATTCTCACCTAGAGTGTGGTTGATCATGGCTCATTCTCACCTAGAGTGTGGTTGATCATGGCTCATTCTCGCCTAGAGTGTGGTTGATCATGGCTCATTCTCACCTAGAGTGTAGTTGATCATGGCTCATTCTCACCTAGAGTGTGGTTGATCATGGCTCATTCTCACCTAGAGTGTGGTTGATCATGGCTCATTCTCACCTAGAGTGTAGTTGATCATGGCTCATTCTCACCTAGAGTGTGGTTGATCATGGCTCATTCTCACCTAGAGTGTGGTTGATCATGGCTCATTCTCACCTAGAGTGTAGTTGATCATGGCTCATTCTCACCTAGAGTGTGGTTGATCATGGCTCATTCTCACCTAGAGTGTAGTTGATCATGGCTCATTCTCACCTAGAGTGTGGTTGATCATGGCTCATTCTCACCTAGAGTGTGGTTGATCATGGCTCATTCTCACCTAGAGTGTGGTTGATCATGGCTCATTCTCACCTAGAGTGTAGTTGATCATGGCTCATTCTCACCTAGAGTGTGGTTGATCATGGCTCATTCTCACCTAGAGTGTAGTTGATCATGGCTCATTCTCATCTAGAGTGTGGTTGATCATGGCTCATTCTCACCTAGAGTGTGGTTGATCATGGCTCATTCTCACCTAGAGTGTGGTTGATCATGGCTCATTCTCACCTAGAGTGTGGTTGATCATGGCTCATTCTCACCTAGTGTGGTTGATCATGGCTCATTCTCACCTAGAGTGTAGTTGATCATGGCTCATTCTCACCTAGAGTGTAGTTGATCATGGCTCATTCTCACCTAGAGTGTAGTTGATCATGGCTCATTCTCACCTAGAGTGTAGTTGATCATGGCTCATTCTCACCTAGAGTGTAGTTGATCATGGCTCATTCTCATCTAGAGTGTGGTTGATCATGGCTCATTCTCACCTAGAGTGTGGTTGATCATGGCTCATTCTCACCTAGAGTGTAGTTGATCATGGCTCATTCTCACCTAGAGTGTGGTTGATCATGGCTCATTCTCACCTAGAGTGTGGTTGATCATGGCTCATTCTCACCTAGAGTGTGGTTGATCATGGCTCATTCTCACCTAGAGTGTGGTTGATCATGGCTCATTCTCACCTAGAGTGTAGTTGATCATGGCTCATTCTCACCTAGAGTGTAGTTGATCATGGCTCATTCTCACCTAGAGTGTAGTTGATCATGGCTCATTCTCACCTAGAGTGGTTGATCATGGCTCATTCTCACCTAGAGTGTGGTTGATCATGGCTCATTCTCACCTAGAGTGTAGTTGATCATGGCTCATTCTCACCTAGAGTGTGGTTGATCATGGCTCATTCTCACCTAGAGTGTAGTTGATCGTGGCTCATTCTCACCTAGAGTGGTTGATCATGGCTCATTCTCACCTAGAGTGTGGTTGATCATGGCTCATTCTCACCTAGAGTGTGGTTGATCATGGCTCATTCTCACCTAGAGTGTAGTTGATCATGGCTCATTCTCACCTAGAGTGTGGTTGATCATGGCTCATTCTCACCTAGAGTGTAGTTGATCATGGCTCATTCTCACCTAGAGTGTAGTTGATCATGGCTCATTCTCATCTAGAGTGTGGTTGATCATGGCTCATTCTCACCTAGAGTGTGGTTGATCATGGCTCATTCTCACCTAGAGTGTAGTTGATCATGGCTCATTCTCACCTAGAGTGTGGTTGATCATGGCTCATTCTCACCTAGAGTGTGGTTGATCATGGCTCATTCTCACCTAGAGTGTGGTTGATCATGGCTCATTCTCACCTAGAGTGTGGTTGATCATGGCTCATTCTCACCTAGTGTGGTTGATCATGGCTCATTCTCACCTAGAGTGTAGTTGATCATGGCTCATTCTCACCTAGAGTGTGGTTGATCATGGCTCATTCTCACCTAGAGTGTGGTTGATCATGGCTCATTCTCACCTAGAGTGTAGTTGATCATGGCTCATTCTCACCTAGAGTGTAGTTGATCATGGCTCATTCTCACCTAGAGTGTAGTTGATCATGGCTCATTCTCATCTAGAGTGTGGTTGATCATGGCTCATTCTCACCTAGAGTGTGGTTGATCATGGCTCATTCTCACCTAGAGTGTGGTTGATCATGGCTCATTCTCACCTAGAGTGTAGTTGATCATGGCTCATTCTCACCTAGAGTGTAGTTGATCATGGCTCATTCTCACCTAGAGTGTGGTTGATCATGGCTCATTCTCACCTAGAGTGTAGTTGATCATGGCTCATTCTCACCTAGAGTGTAGTTGATCATGGCTCATTCTCACCTAGAGTGTGGTTGATCATGGCTCATTCTCACCTAGAGTGTAGTTGATCATGGCTCATTCTCACCTAGAGTGTAGTTGATCATGGCTCATTCTCACCTAGAGTGTGGTTGATCATGGCTCATTCTCACCTAGAGTGTGGTTGATCATGGCTCATTCTCACCTAGAGTGTAGTTGATCATGGCTCATTCTCATCTAGAGTGTGGTTGATCATGGCTCATTCTCACCTAGAGTGTGGTTGATCATGGCTCATTCTCACCTAGAGTGTGGTTGATCATGGCTCATTCTCACCTAGAGTGTGGTTGATCATGGCTCATTCTCACCTAGAGTGTAGTTGATCATGGCTCATTCTCACCTAGAGTGTAGTTGATCATGGCTCATTCTCACCTAGAGTGTAGTTGATCATGGCTCATTCTCATCTAGAGTGTGGTTGATCATGGCTCATTCTCACCTAGAGTGTAGTTGATCATGGCTCATTCTCACCTAGAGTGTGGTTGATCATGGCTCATTCTCACCTAGAGTGTAGTTGATCATGGCTCATTCTCACCTAGAGTGTAGTTGATCATGGCTCATTCTCATCTAGAGTGTGGTTGATCATGGCTCATTCTCACCTAGAGTGTGGTTGATCATGGCTCATTCTCACCTAGAGTGTAGTTGATCATGGCTCATTCTCACCTAGAGTGTGGTTGATCATGGCACATTCTCACCTAGAGTGTGGTTGATCATGGCTCATTCTCACCTAGAGTGTGGTTGATCATGGCTCATTCTCACCTAGAGTGTAGTTGATCATGGCTCATTCTCACCTAGAGTGTGGTTGATCATGGCTCATTCTCACCTAGAGTGTGGTTGATCATGGCTCATTCTCACCTAGAGTGTAGTTGATCATGGCTCATTCTCACCTAGAGTGTGGTTGATCATGGCTCATTCTCACCTAGAGTGTGGTTGATCATGGCTCATTCTCACCTAGAGTGTAGTTGATCATGGCTCATTCTCACCTAGAGTGTAGTTGATCATGGCTCATTCTCACCTAGAGTGTGGTTGATCATGGCTCATTCTCACCTAGAGTGTGGTTGATCATGGCCCATTCTCACCTAGAGTGTGGTTGATCATGGCTCATTCTCACCTAGAGTGTAGTTGATCATGGCTCATTCTCATCTAGAGTGTGGTTGATCATGGCTCATTCTCACCTAGAGTGTGGTTGATCATGGCTCATTCTCACCTAGAGTGTGGTTGATCATGGCTCATTCTCACCTAGAGTGTGGTTGATCATGGCTCATTCTCACCTAGAGTGTAGTTGATCATGGCTCATTCTCACCTAGAGTGTAGTTGATCATGGCTCATTCTCACCTAGAGTGTAGTTGATCATGGCTCATTCTCATCTAGAGTGTGGTTGATCATGGCTCATTCTCACCTAGAGTGTAGTTGATCATGGCTCATTCTCACCTAGAGTGTGGTTGATCATGGCTCATTCTCACCTAGAGTGTAGTTGATCATGGCTCATTCTCACCTAGAGTGTAGTTGATCATGGCTCATTCTCATCTAGAGTGTGGTTGATCATGGCTCATTCTCACCTAGAGTGTGGTTGATCATGGCTCATTCTCACCTAGAGTGTAGTTGATCATGGCTCATTCTCACCTAGAGTGTGGTTGATCATGGCACATTCTCACCTAGAGTGTGGTTGATCATGGCTCATTCTCACCTAGAGTGTGGTTGATCATGGCTCATTCTCACCTAGAGTGTAGTTGATCATGGCTCATTCTCACCTAGAGTGTGGTTGATCATGGCTCATTCTCACCTAGAGTGTGGTTGATCATGGCTCATTCTCACCTAGAGTGTAGTTGATCATGGCTCATTCTCACCTAGAGTGTGGTTGATCATGGCTCATTCTCACCTAGAGTGTGGTTGATCATGGCTCATTCTCACCTAGAGTGTAGTTGATCATGGCTCATTCTCACCTAGAGTGTAGTTGATCATGGCTCATTCTCACCTAGAGTGTGGTTGATCATGGCTCATTCTCACCTAGAGTGTGGTTGATCATGGCCCATTCTCACCTAGAGTGTAGTTGATCATGGCTCATTCTCATCTAGAGTGTAGTTGATCATGGCTCATTCTCACCTAGAGTGGTTGATCATGGCTCATTCTCACCTAGAGTGTGGTTGATCATGGCTCATTCTCACCTAGAGTGTAGTTGATCATGGCTCATTCTCACCTAGAGTGTAGTTGATCATGGCTCATTCTCACCTAGAGTGTGGTGATCATGGCTCATTCTCACCTAGAGTGTAGTTGATCATGGCTCATTCTCACCTAGAGTGTAGTTGATCATGGCTCATTCTCACCTAGAGTGTGGTTGATCATGGCTCATTCTCACCTAGAGTGTGGTTGATCATGGCTCATTCTCACCTAGAGTGTAGTTGATCATGGCTCATTCTCATCTAGAGTGTGGTTGATCATGGCTCATTCTCACCTAGAGTGTGGTTGATCATGGCTCATTCTCACCTAGAGTGTAGTTGATCATGGCTCATTCTCACCTAGAGTGTGGTTGATCATGGCTCATTCTCACCTAGAGTGTAGTTGATCATGGCTCATTCTCACCTAGAGTGGTTGATCATGGCTCATTCTCACCTAGAGTGTGGTTGATCATGGCTCATTCTCACCTAGAGTGTGGTTGATCGTGGTTCATTCTCACCTAGAGTGTAGTTGATCATGGCTCATTCTCACCTAGAGTGTAGTTGATCATGGCTCATTCTCACCTAGAGTGTGGTTGATCATGGCTCATTCTCACCTAGAGTGTAGTTGATCATGGCTCATTCTCACCTAGAGTGTAGTTGATCATGGCTCATTCTCACCTAGAGTGTGGTTGATCATGGCTCATTCTCACCTAGAGTGTAGTTGATCATGGCTCATTCTCACCTAGAGTGTAGTTGATCATGGCTCATTCTCACCTAGAGTGTGGTTGATCATGGCTCATTCTCACCTAGAGTGTAGTTGATCATGGCTCATTCTCACCTAGAGTGTAGTTGATCATGGCTCATTCTCACCTAGAGTGTGGTTGATCATGGCTCATTCTCACCTAGAGTGTGGTTGATCATGGCTCATTCTCACCTAGAGTGTAGTTGATCATGGCTCATTCTCATCTAGAGTGTGGTTGATCATGGCTCATTCTCACCTAGAGTGTGGTTGATCATGGCTCATTCTCACCTAGAGTGTGGTTGATCATGGCTCATTCTCACCTAGAGTGTGGTTGATCATGGCTCATTCTCACCTAGAGTGTAGTTGATCATGGCTCATTCTCACCTAGAGTGTAGTTGATCATGGCTCATTCTCACCTAGAGTGTAGTTGATCATGGCTCATTCTCATCTAGAGTGTGGTTGATCATGGCTCATTCTCACCTAGAGTGTAGTTGATCATGGCTCATTCTCACCTAGAGTGTGGTTGATCATGGCTCATTCTCACCTAGAGTGTAGTTGATCATGGCTCATTCTCACCTAGAGTGTAGTTGATCATGGCTCATTCTCACCTAGAGTGTGGTTGATCATGGCACATTCTCACCTAGAGTGTGGTTGATCATGGCTCATTCTCACCTAGAGTGTGGTTGATCATGGCTCATTCTCACCTAGAGTGTAGTTGATCATGGCTCATTCTCACCTAGAGTGTGGTTGATAATGGCTCATTCTCACCTAGAGTGTAGTTGATCATGGCTCATTCTCACCTAGTGTGGTTGATCATGGCTCATTCTCACCTAGAGTGTGGTTGATCATGGCTCATTCTCACCTAGAGTGTGGTTGATCATGGCTCATTCTCACCTAGAGTGTAGTTGATCATGGCTCATTCTCACCTAGAGTGTGGTTGATCATGGCTCATTCTCACCTAGAGTGTGGTTGATCATGGCTCATTCTCACCTAGAGTGTAGTTGATCATGGCTCATTCTCACCTAGAGTGTGGTTGATCATGGCTCATTCTCACCTAGAGTGTGGTTGATCATGGCTCATTCTCACCTAGAGTGTGGTTGATCATGGCTCATTCTCACCTAGAGTGTAGTTGATCATGGCTCATTCTCACCTAGAGTGTAGTTGATCATGGCTCATTCTCACCTAGAGTGTAGTTGATCATGGCTCATTCTCATCTAGAGTGTGGTTGATCATGGCTCATTCTCACCTAGAGTGTAGTTGATCATGGCTCATTCTCACCTAGAGTGTGGTTGATCATGGCTCATTCTCACCTAGAGTGTAGTTGATAATGGCTCATTCTCACCTAGAGTGTAGTTGATCATGGCTCATTCTCACCTAGAGTGTGGTTGATCATGGCACATTCTCACCTAGAGTGTGGTTGATCATGGCTCATTCTCACCTAGAGTGTGGTTGATCATGGCTCATTCTCACCTAGAGTGTAGTTGATCATGGCTCATTCTCACCTAGAGTGTGGTTGATAATGGCTCATTCTCACCTAGAGTGTAGTTGATCATGGCTCATTCTCACCTAGTGTGGTTGATCATGGCTCATTCTCACCTAGAGTGTGGTTGATCATGGCTCATTCTCACCTAGAGTGTGGTTGATCATGGCTCATTCTCACCTAGAGTGTAGTTGATCATGGCTCATTCTCACCTAGAGTGTGGTTGATCATGGCTCATTCTCACCTAGAGTGTGGTTGATCATGGCTCATTCTCACCTAGAGTGTAGTTGATCATGGCTCATTCTCACCTAGAGTGTGGTTGATCATGGCTCATTCTCACCTAGAGTGTGGTTGATCATGGCTCATTCTCACCTAGAGTGTAGTTGATCATGGCTCATTCTCACCTAGAGTGTAGTTGATCATGGCTCATTCTCACCTAGAGTGTGGTTGATCATGGCTCATTCTCACCTAGAGTGTGGTTGATCATGGCCCATTCTCACCTAGAGTGTAGTTGATCATGGCTCATTCTCATCTAGAGTGTAGTTGATCATGGCTCATTCTCACCTAGAGTGGTTGATCATGGCTCATTCTCACCTAGAGTGTGGTTGATCATGGCTCATTCTCACCTAGAGTGTAGTTGATCATGGCTCATTCTCACCTAGAGTGTAGTTGATCATGGCTCATTCTCACCTAGAGTGGTTGATCATGGCTCATTCTCACCTAGAGTGTGGTTGATCATGGCTCATTCTCACCTAGAGTGTGGTTGATCATGGCTCATTCTCACCTAGAGTGTGGTTGATCATGGCTCATTCTCACCTAGAGTGTAGTTGATCATGGCTCATTCTCACCTAGAGTGTGGTTGATCATGGCTCATTCTCACCTAGAGTGTAGTTGATCATGGCTCATTCTCACCTAGAGTGGTTGATCATGGCTCATTCTCACCTAGAGTGTGGTTGATCATGGCTCATTCTCACCTAGAGTGTGGTTGATCGTGGTTCATTCTCACCTAGAGTGTGGTTGATCATGGCTCATTCTCACCTAGAGTGTAGTTGATCATGGCTCATTCTCACCTAGAGTGTAGTTGATCATGGCTCATTCTCACCTAGAGTGTGGTTGATCATGGCTCATTCTCACCTAGAGTGTAGTTGATCATGGCTCATTCTCACCTAGAGTGTGGTTGATCATGGCTCATTCTCACCTAGAGTGTAGTTGATCATGGCTCATTCTCACCTAGAGTGTAGTTGATCATGGCTCATTCTCACCTAGAGTGTAGTTGATCATGGCTCATTCTCACCTAGTGTAGTTGATCATGGCTCATTCTCACCTAGAGTGTAGTTGATCATGGCTCATTCTCACCTAGTGTGGTTGATCATGGCTCATTCTCACCTAGAGTGTAGTTGATCATGGCTCATTCTCACCTAGAGTGTGGTTGATCATGGCTCATTCTCACCTAGAGTGTGGTTGATCATGGCTCATTCTCACCTAGAGTGTGGTTGATCATGGCTCATTCTCACCTAGAGTGGTTGATCATGGCTCATTCTCACCTAGAGTGTGGTTGATCATGGCTCATTCTCACCTAGAGTGTGGTTGATCATGGCTCATTCTCACCTAGAGTGTGGTTGATCATGGCTCATTCTCACCTAGAGTGTAGTTGATCATGGCTCATTCTCACCTAGAGTGTGGTTGATCATGGCTCATTCTCACCTAGAGTGTAGTTGATCATGGCTCATTCTCACCTAGAGTGGTTGATCATGGCTCATTCTCACCTAGAGTGTGGTTGATCATGGCTCATTCTCACCTAGAGTGTGGTTGATCGTGGTTCATTCTCACCTAGAGTGTGGTTGATCATGGCTCATTCTCACCTAGAGTGTAGTTGATCATGGCTCATTCTCACCTAGAGTGTAGTTGATCATGGCTCATTCTCACCTAGAGTGTGGTTGATCATGGCTCATTCTCACCTAGAGTGTAGTTGATCATGGCTCATTCTCACCTAGAGTGTGGTTGATCATGGCTCATTCTCACCTAGAGTGTAGTTGATCATGGCTCATTCTCACCTAGAGTGTAGTTGATCATGGCTCATTCTCACCTAGAGTGTAGTTGATCATGGCTCATTCTCACCTAGTGTAGTTGATCATGGCTCATTCTCACCTAGAGTGTAGTTGATCATGGCTCATTCTCACCTAGTGTGGTTGATCATGGCTCATTCTCACCTAGAGTGTAGTTGATCATGGCTCATTCTCACCTAGAGTGTGGTTGATCATGGCTCATTCTCACCTAGAGTGTGGTTGATCATGGCTCATTCTCACCTAGAGTGTGGTTGTTCATGGCTTTGAAATTCAAGCAGGTGAAGCAAAGACTTTTAAATTGGTATTTGCTGTTTCTCTGCTAAGCATACAGCATTAATAAGGGGTATCTCTTGCTTAACCCACCATGGAATAAATAATGACATGTTTTATGGTATCCAAAGCAATATTTACTAATGACAATTTTTCACTGATATCTTTGGCGTTGTCTTTTTCCTGACCCAATTTGTATTATTTTGAATTCAGCACTATAAAAATAGTATGGGCATCAGCATATCAGCTTCTTGAAAGGGTTGTGAAAATTAAATCATCACAAATGTAGGTATTATCAGTTTTACTATACACTAATTCCTTGCAGCATTTAAATTTTACAGATATGTTTCTGGTTCTTTTGATAAATAATTTGATTTTTCTTTTCAGTTGTACCAGTAGTGTTAAAAGCTTTGGACTATGATGAGAGAAGAGGGAACTTTTCTGTAGGAGCACATGTCAGAGACGCATCTTGTTACGTGTGCTGGGCGTTTGCTAGAGCTTATGACCCTCAAGAGATAGCCCCTTACGTCAATGATGTAGCTTGGTAAACAAAATTAAATCTATTACAAATTTTAAACAAACTTTATATAAAAAAATAGTTTTTGAGGAAAAAGAAAATTACAAATGGGTGAAAGTATGTTATTTTGAGAAATTCCAAATTTGCTACGATAAGACTTTTAAATAGATATGTATTGACACTGTTATTTTCAGTGTCTTTGTAATAACTTCCATCTTTGTACTCGCATATTTCTCATACTGTTATTTTCAGTGCCTTGGTGAAAGCTTCCATCTTTGTACTCGCATATTTCTCATACTGTTATTTTCAGTGCCTTGGTGAAAGCTTCCATCTTTGTACTGACATATTTCTCATACTGTTATTTTCAGTGCCTTGGTGAAAGCTTCCATCTTTGTACTGACATATTTCTCATACTGTTATTTTCAGTGCCTTGGTGAAAGCTTCCATCTTTGTACTGACATATTTCTCATACTGTTATTTTCAGTGCCTTGGTGAAAGCTTCCATCTTTGTACTCGCATATTTCTCATACTGTTATTTTCAGTGCCTTGGTGAAAGCTTCCATCTTTGTACTGACATATTTCTCATACTGTTATTTTCAGTGCCTTGGTGAAAGCTTCCATCTTTGTACTGACATATTTCTCATACTGTTATTTTCAGTGCCTTGGTGAAAGCTTCCATCTTTGTACTGACATATTTCTCATACTGTTATTTTCAGTGCCTTGGTGAAAGCTTCCATCTTTGTACTGACATATTTCTCATACTGTTATTTTCAGTGCCTTGGTGAAAGCCTCCATCTTTGTACTCAAGTATTTCTCATACTGTTATTTTCAGTGCCTTGGTGAAAGCCTCCATCTTTGTACTCGCATATTTCTCATACTGTTATTTTCAGTGCCTTGGTGAAAGCTTCCATCTTTGTACTGACATATTTCTCATACTGTTATTTTCAGTGCCTTGGTGAAAGCTTCCATCTTTGTACTGACATATTTCTCATACTGTTATTTTCAGTGCCTTGGTGAAAGCTTCCATCTTTGTACTGACATATTTCTCATACTGTTATTTTCAGTGCCTTGGTGAAAGCTTCCATCTTTGTACTGACATATTTCTCATACTGTTATTTTCAGTGCCTTGGTGAAAGCCTCCATCTTTGTACTCAAGTATTTCTCATACTGTTATTTTCAGTGCCTTGGTGAAAGCCTCCATCTTTGTACTCGCATATTTCTCATACTGTTATTTTCAGTGCCTTGGTGAAAGCTTCCATCTTTGTACTGACATATTTCTCATACTGTTATTTTCAGTGCCTTGGTGAAAGCTTCCATCTTTGTACTGACATATTTCTCATACTGTTATTTTCAGTGCCTTGGTGAAAGCTTCCATCTTTGTACTAACATATTTCTCATACTGTTATTTTCAGTGCCTTGGTGAAAGCTTCCATCTTTGTACTGACATATTTCTCATACTGTTATTTTTAGTGCATTGGTGAAAGCCTTCATCTTTGTACTCAAGTATTTCTCATACTGTTATTTTCAGTGCCTTGGTGAAAGCCTCCATCTTTGTACTCGCATATTTCTCATACTGTTATTTTCAGTGCCTTGGTGAAAGCCTCCATCTTTGTACTGACATATTTCTCATACTGTCATTTTCAGTGCCTTGGTGAAAGCTTCCATCTTTGTACTGACATATTTCTCATACTGTTATTTTCAGTGCCTTGGTGAAAGCTTCCATCTTTGTACTGACATATTTCTCATACTGTTATTTTCAGTGCCTTGGTGAAAGCCTCCATCTTTGTACTCAAGTATTTCTCATACTGTTATTTTCAGTGCCTTGGTGAAAGCCTCCATCTTTGTACTGACATATTTCTCATACTGTTATTTTCAGTGCCTTGGTGAAAGCTTCCATCTTTGTACTGACATATTTCTCATACTGTTATTTTCAGTGCCTTGGTGAAAGCTTCCATCTTTGTACTGACATATTTCTCATACTGTTATTTTCAGTGCCTTGGTGAAAGCTTCCATCTTTATACTGACATATTTCTCATACTGTTATTTTCAGTGCCTTGGTGAAAGCTTCCATCTTTGTACTGACATATTTCTCATACTGTTATTTTCAGTGCCTTGGTGAAAGCTTCCATCTTTGTACTGACATATTTCTCATACTGTTATTTTCAGTGCCTTGGTGAAAGCCTCCATCTTTGTACTCAAGTATTTCTCATACTGTTATTTTCAGTGCCTTGGTGAAAGCCTCCATCTTTGTACTGACATATTTCTCATACTGTTATTTTCAGTGCCTTGGTGAAAGCTTCCATCTTTGTACTGACATATTTCTCATACTGTTATTTTCAGTGCCTTGGTGAAAGCTTCCATCTTTGTACTGACATATTTCTCATACTGTTATTTTCAGTGCCTTGGTGAAAGCTTCCATCTTTATACTGACATATTTCTCATACTGTTATTTTCAGTGCCTTGGTGAAAGCTTCCATCTTTGTACTGACATATTTCTCATACTGTTATTTTCAGTGCCTTGGTGAAAGCTTCCATCTTTGTACTGACATATTTCTCATACTGTTATTTTCAATGCGTTGGTGAAAGCCTCCATCTTTGCACTCAAGTATTTCTCATACTGTTATTTTCAGTGCCTTGGTGAAAGCCTCCATCTTTGTACTCAAGTATTTCTCATACTGTTATTTTCAGTGCTTTGGTGAAAGCTTCCATCTTTGTACTCAAGTATTTCTCATACTGTTATTTTCAGTGCCTTGGTGAAAGCTTCCATCTTTGTGCTCGCATATTTCTCATACTGTTATTTTCAGTGCCTTGGTGAAAGCTTCCATCTTTGTACTGACATATTTCTCATACTGTTATTTTCAGTGCCTTGGTGAAAGCTTCCATCTTTGTACTGACATATTTCTCATACTGTTATTTTCAGTGCCTTGGTGAAAGCTTCCATCTTTGTACTCGCATATTTCTCATACTGTTATTTTCAGTGCCTTGGTGAAAGCTTCCATCTTTGTACTGACATATTTCTCATACTGTTATTTTCAGTGCCTTGGTGAAAGCCTCCATCTTTGTACTCAAGTATTTCTCTGTTGTTGATATTTTCAGTGCCTTGGTGAAAGCCTCCATCTTTGATAGAGAAGTGAATGTTAGAAGAGCAGCAGCCGCAGCATTCCAAGAAAACGTGGGACGTCAGGTAACAAATTTTTATAATTTTGTAATTTGCTGACATTCCTTCACACAGTGAAATAAATATATCGGTTAGATGTGCAATACAATGGGAAAATAATGAAAGTGGTGTGTTTGATACAAATGTAACTGTCAGTGATAAATAAACATTTAGTTTGATAAATAGACATTGTTTCTTGTCTTAAATTTATGTATCCGTTTCAATTTTCTTGTGTTGTTTTTATGGAGAAAATAACTTATAGAGCACAGACTTTGAAATTTAAGATTATATTATACATTTAAGGGTACATTTCCTCATGGTATAGACATCTTGACAACAGCAGATTATTTTGCAGTAGGGAACAGAATTAATTGTTATTTAGAACTGAGTGTATTTGTTGCCAAGTTTTGCGAGTATACTAAAGCAATGATTGACCATTTAGTGGACATGAAGATTAATCACTGGGACAGGTAAGTTACACATTTTGAATATTTTACAATTTAAAAAAAAAATCTTTGTGGCCATTTTATTATTAATATATTTGATTACAATTTCATTATATACTGTTAAATAAAAATACAGGTCTACTCCGAACGCAGCATGTCAACAAGGGAAAGTTGAACAAATGTATATCAGAAACAAGCATGGACACAGTTTTTTAACTAGATCAACTGTATTTTGGGCATTTGTCCAATTTTAATATTTTAAGCATTGGTTTATTTTTGCCCTCTTATCCCCTTTAATCTTGGAAACTTTGAGAAGAACAAACTTGATCAGATCTGATTGAAAAACATAGACAGGGAATATAAAGGATATACACTGAAACCTGTCTAACTGAACTTCCCTGGGGCCAACTAATTGAACTTTTCTGTTCGAAATATATAAGAATTCAGTTTAAGCTTAAATTTACAAAGATTTCCTACATTAAGACTTTTTTAATGTTTGGTTTATACAGGATTCTGGTTATTCAAGGTTCAGTTTAGACAGGTTTATACAGGATTCTGGTTATTCAAGGTTCAGTTTAGACAGGTTTATACAGGATTCTGGTTATTCAAGGTTAAGTTTAGACAGGTTTATACAGGATTCTGGTTATTCAAGGTTCAGTTTAGACAGGTTTATACAGGATTGTGGTTATTCAAGGTTCAGTTTAGACAGGTTTATACAGGATTCTGGTTATTCAAGGTTCAGTTTAGACAGGTTTATACAGGATTCTGGTTATTCAAGGTTCAGTTTAGACAGGTTTATACAGGATTCTGGTTATTCAAGGTTCAGTTTAGACAGGTTTATACAGGATTCTGGTTATTCAAGGTTCAGTTTAGAAAGGTTTATACAGGATTCTGGTTATTCAAGGTTCAGTTTAGACAGGTTTATACAGGATTCTGGTTATTCAAGGTTCAGTTTAGACAGGTTTATACAGGATTCTGGTTATTCAAGGTTCAGTTTAGACAGGTTTATACAGGATTCTGGTTATTCAAGATTCAGATTAGACAGGTTTATACAGAATTCTGGTTATTCATGGTTCAGTTTAGACAGGTTTATATGGAATTCTGGTTATTCAAGGTTCAGTTTAGACAGGTTTATACGGAATTCTGATTATTCAAGGTTCAGTTTAGACAGGTTTATACAGGATTCTGGTTATTCAAGGTTCAGTTTAGACAGGTTTATACAGGATTGTGGTTATTCAAGGTTCAGTTTAGACAGGTTTATACAGGATTGTGGTTATTCAAGGTTCAGTTTAGACAGGTTTATACAAGATTCTGGTTATTCAAGGTTCAGTTTAGACAGGTTTATACAGGATTCTGGTTATTCAAGGTTCAGTTTAGACAGGTTTATACAGGATTCTGGTTATTCAAGGTTCAGTTTAGACAGGTTTATACAGGATTCTGGTTATTCAAGGTTCAGTTTAGAAAGGTTTATACAGGATTCTGGTTATTCAAGGTTCAGTTTAGAAAGGTTTATACAGGATTCTGGTTATTCAAGGTTCAGTTTAGACAGGTTTATACAGGATTCTGGTTATTCAAGGTTCAGTTTAGACAGGTTTATACAGGATTCTGGTTATTCAAGGTTCAGTTTAGAAAGGTTTATACAGGATTCTGGTTATTCAAGGTTCAGTTTAGAAAGGTTTATACAGGATTCTGGTTATTCAAGGTTCAGTTTAGACAGGTTTATACAGAATTCTGGTTATTCAAGGTTCATTTTAAACAGGTTTATACAGGATTCTGGTTATTCAAGGTTCAGTTTAGACAGGTTTATACAGGATTCTGGTTATTCAAGGTTCAGTTTAGAAAAGTTTATTGTAATTTAAAATAATTAAACAGTTAATTCAAAGAAAAAAAATTATCAAACATGTCAAAGTTAGATAAAAAATGTAAATATATGCCAAATTTTGGAATTTAGGCCACAATTAGTTGTGGGAAATAAGTTTTTTATTATTTGAAGTAACCCTTCAATTGCCTGTGTAGTGCAATAGTTAACATGCTTGCTCAAAGTGCTGGTGGTTCAAGTGATGTTTGAAAACTTTTTATCTTGGTACTTGAAACTTCTTCTCTGAGTACACAGTATTAAGAAGACAGAGCATGGGCTATCCAGAACAAGCATCAGAGTAATGTGTCATGATGTGGTATCATATTAATTGCTTATTGTTACTTCAGTGAGCTAACACTGTACAAATCTAGTCCAGCTAGCTAGAGTAGAACAATGAGACTTTAAACAAATATTCATATCACAATATGGTGTGTTGTTATCACTGAAATTTTGCTTTCACTTAGAATTAGAATTTTAATCACTTTTATTACCCTTCAGTTAATTGGGTATTTAGGAGAACTGCAAAATGCACAGGAAATGTATTAATTTTCTACATATTATTTAATTGTAGTTCCATCAGAGAATTGTCAGCCAATGCACTTCATAATTTAACATGTTGTAGTCCTGATTATATGGCTAAAGAAGGTAAATTTTATTCTTAGCTCACCTGGCCCTGGCATGAGTTTTAACAACCACTTGGTGTCTGTTGTCTGTTATACATAATAAACTTTTTTTTCTGATTAAATCTTTTTTTCAGCTATTATGTACTGATTTTGAAAACAAGGCAATCATTTTGGTAAAAAATCACATTAAAATCTTCTTCTCAGAAACCATTGATCCAAATGAAACCAAATTAGATTAGGATCTTCTTTGGATGGTCCACTTAAAACATTTCTATTATAATTCAGTATCTTTTTTCCTTTATTAAAACATGACAGTAATTTTGCTATTGCATCCTAAAATCAACTGCATGACTATTCCCCTGGTGGTGCTGGTCAATGGTTTTAGGACTATTCCCCCATGTGGTTATTTCAGCAATCATATTTCCCGGATATTTCTAAATCAATCATCTCATTGGTTTAAATTAAATGACATCATGCAAGTCCTTAGAAAACACGAAAGCTACCAAAAATGTTTTTCATTTTTCATGAATGATGATTATGAACAGGATACACTGTTTATATTAGTACTTTACATTATGATGAAAGAGTTGAGTTTAAAAATAAAATTCTTTTGAGAGTAAATACCAACACGATTGGGCAATATGGGAGTTTTCTTTGACCAATAGAAGATGTATTGCTAGAGAACTCTGCAATATATTGGAATTTTGAACAACACTTTTGCAGTTTAAGAAAAAATGGAAAAATTATATTTTATTACTTATAATGAAAACTGGAATTGAAAAGTAAGATTTGAAATTATTTTCAGTTCAGATTTTGTCAAGTGTCATTCTGTAACAATATGTAGTGTTGATATGGAATATGTCCTATTTTTTTTATTTATAATATTTTGACAGAAGAATGGGAGGAACATTATGATTTTTTTCATCTTATTAACCTAAACTCACTTTAATTTTTCTATTGTATTAAAGGTATTCTACCTGTATTTTAAAACTAACATTTCCCTTGAAATGCACTATAAAATGGAAGACTAACATTTTTGAAGATTTAAAAAAAAAAATTAAATTGTATTTTTAAGATAATTTGTATTAATAGTATTGTTATTATCATGCTATTTTTGCAGTGATGCCAAAGTTATTGCCAATGACAACAGGTATAGATTTGTACCTCAGACATGGTGCTATTTTAGCTGTAGCAGAGATCACACATGCCTTAGCTAAAGTTTCAGCTGATAAAGGGAAGTAAGTGATTACAATTATTCTTCAATTATCTCCCTTTAATTTCTGGGGAAATTAAAATATAATTTTTCCTCAATTTTTTATTTTTCATAATAATATAAGACAACTCTACTGACTGCCTTCAACAAGTTGAAGATTATGTGACAGGTACCAGATTATGTCAATTTTTTTAATGTGATCAAATGAATTCGATGATGTAATGGTAAAAGTGTCTGCCCTTTGTGTTCAGTCCCCAGACAGGTCAGTCCAAAAACTTTATGAAATTGATACTTGCTGCTTCTTGATTCTGCTTGTGGCATGAAGGAGCAAAAGCAAAGACTGGTTTGCTCCAAGTCAGGATTAATGAAGTCTGGAGCAACATGTCTTACTATTGTGTCAGTGAAATAGCACCATGAAAAACAAACTAAATGTATTGGTCAAGTACACAACATCAGACATCACCATCAAGTCATCAAACAGTTACTTGTTCTCTCCATGATAGAACTGAAAACATGTCTGGGTGTTATACAAAAATCCCTGACTAACCCTCTCAATTAAGATAATGACACATGTACTCTTATTTGTTGCTATTTTGTTTTGTTTTTATTTTTGTTTTTTTTTGGTGTGGAAGATAATTTTAAGTACTTTTTTTTACTTTATATGAATGTGTTTTTTTCTTTTTTCAGAAAAATAACAGATATATTGAGTGGGGAAGTGATTAATGGATTGAAAAATATAGCTCCAAAGGTAAACATTACACATGATAAAATACACTGAAAGATCCCAGAAAGGGGACTTTAATACTGGTATGTTATTCCCAAGCTTGATGTAACATTTTTATAACTTAGTTGGTTAACCTGCCAGTGTACCCAATCATTTTTGCAGCATACATTACTCAAAATTGATGAGGTTCAAGCCCCTGCCAGGTCAAACCAAGGACTATAAAGTAGGTATTTGTTGCTTCTCCACTAAGCATGAAGCATTAAGGAGTAAGAGCAAGGAGTGATTGACTTGGAATCAGAAGAATGTGTCGAGTGGAGCGACATGTCTACCTGTGGACTATTGCTTCAGTACGCTAGCACTATAAAAAACCAACTTATGCTGTAGGCCTAGTAGAAAGAGGACATCATTATCATAAACTTGTTCTCGTCATGATATAGAACTCTTGACAAATTGCTCATTTTTAATAAAACAATAATCACTCACTCACTCAAAATAGATATTAAAATATCATGTGACTTTTAGTACAATGGCAACATTTTACTTTTGTTTGTCAGCTAGCTGAAAGCAAAATTAATATATAATCACTGGGATCAATGGAGAAAATTCCCAAGTGTTACCTGTATAAAAAACAGGTATGATATATCCTAATATATAAGAAATGAAACCTTGACAAAATTCTTGTCTATAAAGTCATAATATCATAAAACTATTTGTTCTGTTTTAGTTGACAGAAGGAAAACATTTCAGAGGATTAGGAGGAGATTTTATGAGGAAAGCAGGTAATTTAATGTTTGAACTTTATCTAATTTTATTACCTGTACACATAGTTCATAATACAGGTTTGTGATGTCAGGTGTCACTCTGTGGCCCAAATTTCTATTGAAATTAAACATTTTTGGGGAAAATTTTACCGAAAAAGCAGATATTGCAAAATAGAATATTAAAATATTTAATTACCAGTACATCTATATTCATGTAATCCTGTACATGTTTAAAGCCTTAACACTTTTTTTCACTATAAGCCTATGTAGACTAATTTCCTCATTCAATTATTAATTTAAGAAAAGAAAGAAAGGAAATTACTCTTTAAAGTAAAAACGTTGCGACCTTTAGTCAGAAAAACTGCAGTGCAGTAACATTTGGAATATCATGGGTATTGATTTTTTGTCAATGAATTTAAATAATAAAATATTTATGATGTCATTTTCAGGCTCAAACTTTACTCATTTGTTACTTTATTTTTTTATGAATTATTATTTTTCAGTATCCTGCCTCATAGAGAAGTTATCATTGTCCAAACTACCATACCACAATGATCCAGTTATAGGTAAGAATATTGTTATTATTACTATGGTAACTGAGTAAGAAATAACTTTGTCTCTTTATATACAGATAAGAGTGTGAACCCCTGTCTCGACCTATTTACACATGTTCATTCGAGATAACATACGGCACACATATTAAGTAATGTTAGTAGACAGTTTGTCAAATTCACTTGTGTGTGGTCAAGCGTAGTGGTTCCCACACTGACCATGCTGTTAAAACCAAGTTATAATTTAAATATTTAAATAATTATGTATGGTCAAACGTAGCAGTTGCCACACTGACCCTGCAGTTTAATTTCTTCTATAGTAACCATGTTCTCTGTGCATGTAGCTTATAGCACATATCAGCGGATAGTCTATGTAAACTTTCAAGATCACTTCGGCTTTTAATCATAGGTAAAATAAATGTACTGTCAATAATTAATCTGACAATGAATGACTTTTCATTAAAGATGGAAGTCCATTTGGCCATGCCAATCAGGGATATCATGAATGTCAACCAATATCAACAAAACAATCACCTCTCACCTCAAATCACTGAACACAAAAAAACACCACGACATTTTGAATTGGAAATCTAGTTCCTGGCTTAGAACAAGCACATAATTATATGTATATGTCGATCATGTCTGTATCACATTTTAAGCATTCAATAATGACAAATTTAAACATTGCATGTTATGTGGTACTTGTATGTGAATGTTTATATTTTATTTTCATTGTTATGTTTTCATTATGAAATAGACAATTCGAATTTAGAAATTTATCTTCATATTTTGTTTTTGTTGACATTCTAGATCTTTGGCAGAGTATGATAGATGAATGTCTGGGTTGTATAGATCTTGAAAATATTGTACAGGTATGTTATATGTATTTTACTATTATCATCTCAAAAGGGGCAGTCATGGCTGTGATCGTATGGTAGTTGGATTTACAACTACCTATGCAATCGGTGCCTATTACCATACCACTGATGTTGTGAGTTCGACTCCCGCTCAGGGCGAGGTGTACAACATTATGTAATAAAGTTTGTCAGTGACTTGCAGCATGTCTGGTTTTCTCTGGGTACTGAAGTCTCCTCCACCAATAAAACTGACCATCATGATATAACTGAAATAATGTTGAACATGGTGTTAAGCATCATAAACCAATCAAAGTATGGTGAACCATAAACATAATATTACTTCATCAGTTGTTCAAATGATAAGAGATGTGACTGTATTTGTTTGTGAACCGTTGCTTCTCTAATGGGGATGCTTTCGTTATTGTGCTTTTTAGTCTTTTGCCAAAATAACAATGTCATTTTTTGTTAAAAATTATCAGTTTTTTGTGAAGACCATTACTTTGTTATACTGTACATTGTAGTCCATGCTGAATATTCAGATTCACATATTTTTACGACAATTTGTTCTGACTATTTTTGAAGCAGTTATTGCCCTTTTGAAGTATCAGGATAATGAAATTTGAATAAAAATTGGATACTCTTTACAAAGTGTAGAGTACTACCCCTTTGGTAGAACCCTACATCTATTAAATTATAAGAGGTTTCACTTTCATATCATCTGAGAAATTGGACCATACTGTTTTGATGTCCAATGTCATGAGCTGAAAGTCATACATAAGAAATACACTATTATACTGTGTTCTAGATTTTTAATTTTACAATTTATTTTGGGATTTTATGTTTTTTATGAATTTGAAATCTCAATCAACATGTAACTTTCATATACATGAATATGTAATTGGTGACAAATTTGAAATGACACAATGTAGTACAATTTAGATATAAAACAAAATATTGCATAAATTTCACATTTAATTCACATATATCTAATGTTATATTCATAAGTAATGTCAAATAACATTATAATCTGTCTAATTTTATGTACAGCAGACACATTTTGACCACAGAAATTTCATTTGTTTTACTTGTAGCCAAATGTCCGAACAATATTTTAATACTAACAATTCATTGTCGTTGGAAATTGTTACATGATCACAGTAAAAAATAGATTTTACCCATGATGCAACACATTATTTTGTTTATTTGTTTTCATTTATTTGAACATTAAATTGTTATCTAATTTTCTATTTTTAGACCAAAGCTGCATCTGCTATCCCAGCATTCTTTACTGAATATTACAAAGAAAAAACTGGCTGTGTTAATCCAAAGAGACAGGGTTAGTACTCGTATATCCACAAATGTTGATTAAAATTTTAAGGGATGAAAATAAAAAGAAGACATTTGATTGGATAAATGTTATGCAATTTGACACGAGTTTTGCTTATGGAGTCGGCAGGTAGATATAGCGGGAGGGAAGGATGATAATAGGTGTTACCTAACTTGGGACGATAACTAGGAAATTCATGGATTAAACAAACAGCAATAAAACAAATATTTAGATCAAAATGAAAATTTGTTTAGCCTTGTCAATTGTGTATATACGTAGATCTATATCTGATCAGATCAAGCAAGTTTTGGTTACTACAAATTAACAATGGGTTAGAAGTTAGAGTTATGATGTTTAACACCACTTTCAACAATATTGCAGTTATATCATGGCGGTCAGTTTTATTGATGGAGGAAACCGGAGTACACGGAGAAAACCACCGACCTGTTGCAAGTCACTGACAAACTTTATCACATAGTGTTGTATCGAGTACACCTCACCGTTAGCGGGATTCGAATTCACAACTTTAGTGGTGATAGACACTGATTGCATAGGTAGTTGTAAATCCAACTACCATGCGATCACAACCATGACAACCCTTCACAAATTATTAATGATGGCAATTCAAAATAAAAAAAAATTGCTGTAATTATGGAAAAGTATGAAAGAAACACATATAAATTTCACTTTTTATACAAATAAAAGTTTTATACTCTAGAAGGAAAATGAAGCTGAATTTAAACAAATGTGAATGATATTTGTATTGTTCATTTTTATTTTTCAGAAATTGTGACAGAAAAGTATTTACATGAATTAGGAAGTTCAGTAGAAACAACCAGGTAATTTATAATGTAGATACAAACATGAAAACGTCCAAAACTTCAATAGTCAAAATTATTTTATCAGAACACACTGCAATTGTTAAGCCATGAAAAACGACTACTTTAGACAGGGTTTTAAGGCATCAGTTTGATATAAATGTGCAGACTTTCCTTTGTCAGTGAGCTTTTTATTTACAATTTAGCTGAAAAAATGCTAACAGTAAGCACCAAAGACCCAACCCATCTCTATTTCACTGACTTACTCAGTATATTTGATTATGAAACTACAGAACAGAATTTCACGAAACTAGGTAGGTAGTAAGGACACCATATTTAGTTGTGCATATTACCAGGAAATTTTGATCCCCTAAATTTTGTGGGAGTTATGCCCCTTTGAACTTAGAAATTTCCCGAAATAAACTTCTGAAGCAGCTTGTCAGTGCAACTCCTCTGAAACTACTGAACAGAATTTCATGAAACTTGGTAGGTAACAAGGACACCATATGTAGTTGTGCATATTACCAGGAAATTTTGATCTCCTGAATTTTGTGGGAGTTATGCCCCTTTGAACTTAGAAATTTCCAGAAATTTACTACTGAAGCAGCTTGTCAGCACAACTCCTCGGAAACTACTGAACAGAATTTCATGAAACTTGGTAGGTAGTAAGGACACCATATGTAGTTGTGCCTATTACCAGGAAATTTTGATCCCCTAAATTTTGTGGGAATTATTTGCAAACACTATAGTGTAATATCCCTTACTGAAACTTGTATATATATATATGTACAAGAGTCTATCATAATGTCACTATTACCTTGAAAAAGATTTTCATCACCAATCCATTGAATTTAGAAGAACAAAACTCCTTTAAAATCATTGGAACATAGGCTGAGCAATTTTCTGGAATGGGGAATTTTGCCATGACAATATGGAATAGTACCTGTAACCCTTGCTTTAGCACTTTTGAGCTAATTTTTTTTGTTATTCATTGAAACTTAATTTTATTTGTTACCTAAATAGATTTTTTTACCTTTGACTACAGTTTGTGGGACGGGGGGGACATACATTTTTGTGGGCAAAAACAAACTTTAATTGTAATAGAGGTCTATAGGTTTGTGTGGATTCATTGTATGTAATACACCCTCAAAATTATATAACATTTATGACTACCTATGCAATCAGTGCTATCACCACTAACGTTGTGAGTTTGAACCCAGTTCATGGCGAGGTGTTCTTGATCCATTATATGATAAAGTTTGTCAGTGACTTGCGACAGGTCGGTGGTTTTCTCCAGATACTCCTGTTTCTTCCACCGATCAAAACTGAAAGCCACGATATAAGTGAAATATTATTGAGAGTGGCGTTAAGCACGATAAACCAACCAACCCTCAAAATTAAGTGAGTATTATACACATCTGATTAATATGGTATTTATATCTTGATTACCAGATTATATGTTAAGGAAACTTCATTATTGGTATAAAATCAGTAGAAGAAATGTATTTAGAGGATGTCATATTTAATATATAACTAAAATTGTCAATAACATACAGTTAAACCTGTCTAACCAGATTAAACCTGTCTAACCAGACCTTTGATCAATCTCAATCCTGTTTTTACCGGAAGTAAAATTAGTAATTGAACACCTGTCTATTCTGAACATTAGAGTTCATCCCAAGATGACAGATTTCACTGTATTAATAAAGATTAGAGTTCATCCTAAGATGACAGATTTCACTGTATTAATAAAGATTAGAGTTCATCCTAAGATGACAGATTTCACTGTATTAATACAGATTAGAGTTCATCCTAAGATGACAGATTTCACTGTATTAATAAAGATTAGAGTTCATCCTAAGATGACAGATTTCACTGTATTAATAAAGATTAGAGTTCATCCTAAGATGACAGATTTCACTGCATTAATAAAGATTAGAGTTCATCCTAAGATGACAGATTTCACTGTATTAATACAGATTAGAGTTCATCCTAAGATGACAGATTTCACTGTATTAATACAGATTAGAGTTCATCCCAAGATGACAGATTTCACTGTATTAATAAAGATTAGAGTTCATCCTAAGATGACAGATTTCACTGTATTAATAAAGAGTAGAGTTCATCCTAAGATGACAGATTTCACTGTATTAATAAAGATTAGAGTTCATCCTAAGATAGATGACAGATTTCACTGTATTAATAAAGATTAGAGTTCATCCTAAGATGACAGATTTCACTGTATTAATAAAGATTAGAGTTCATCCCAAGATGACAGATTTCATTGCATTAATAAAGATTAGAGTTCATCCTAAGATGACAGATTTCACTGTATTAATAAAGATTAGAGTTCATCCTAAGATGACAGATTTCACTGTATTAATAAAGATTAGAGTTCATCCTAAGATGACAGATTTCACTGTATTAATAAAGATTAGAGTTCATCCCAAGATGACAGATGTCACTGTATTTATAAAGATTAGAGTTCTTCCTAAGATGACAGATTTCACTGTATTAATAAAGATTAGAGTTCATCCTAAGATGACAGATTTCACTGTATTAATAAAGATTAGAGTTCATCCTAAGATGACAGATGTCACTGTATTAATAAAGATTAGAGTTCATCCTAAGATGACAGATTTCACTGTATTAATAAAGATTAGAGTTCATCCTAAGATGACAGATTTCACTGTATTAATAAAGATTAGAGTTCATCCTAAGATGACAGATTTCACTGTATTAATAAAGATTAGAGTTCATCCTAAGATGACAGATTTCACTGTATTAATAAAGATTAGAGTTCATCCTAAGATGACAGATTTCACTGTATTAATAAAGATTAGAGTTCATCCTAAGATGACAGATTTCACTGTATTAATAAAGATTAGAGTTCATCCTAAGATGACAGATTTCACTGTATTAATAAAGATTAGAGTTCATCCTAAGATGACAGATTTCACTGTATTAATAAAGATTAGAGTTCATCCTAAGATGACAGATTTCACTGTATTAATAAAGATTAGAGTTCATCCTAAGATGACAGATTTCACTGTATTAATAAAGATTAGAGTTCATCCTAAGATGACAGATTTCACTGTATTAATAAAGATTAGAGTTCATCCTAAGATGACAGATATCACTGTATTAATAAAGATTAGAGTTCATCCTAAGATGACAGATGTCACTGTATTAATAAAGATTAGAGTTCATCCTAAGATGACAGATTTCACTGTATTAATAAAGATTAGAGTTCATCCTAAGATGACAGATTTCACTGTATTAATAAAGATTAGAGTTCATCCCAAGATGACAGATTTCACTGTATTAATAAAGATTAGAGTTCATCCTAAGATGACAGATTTCACTGTATTAATAAAGATTAGAGTTCATCCCAAGATGACAGATTTCACTGTACTAATAAAGATTAGAGTTCATCCTAAGATGACAGATTTCACTGTATTAATAAAGATTAGAGTTCATCCTAAGATGACAGATTTCACTGTATTAATAAAGATTAGAGTTCATCCCAAGATGACAGATTTCACTGTATTAATAAAGATTAGAGTTCATCCTAAGATGACAGATTTCACTGTATTAATAAAGATTAGAGTTCATCCTAAGATGACAGATTTCACTGTATTAATAAAGATTAGAGTTCATCCTAAGATGACAGATGTCACTGTATTAATAAAGATTAGAGTTCATCCTAAGATGACAGATTTCACTGTATTAATAAAGATTAGAGTTCATCCTAAGATGACAGATTTCACTGTATTAATAAAGATTAGAGTTCATCCTAAGATGACAGATTTCACTGTATTAATAAAGATTAGAGTTCATCCTAAGATGACAGATTTCACTGTATTAATAAAGATTAGAGTTCATCCTAAGATGACAGATTTCACTGTATTAATAAAGATTAGAGTTCATCCTAAGATGACAGATATCACTGTATTAATAAAGATTAGAGTTCATCCTAAGATGACAGATGTCACTGTATTAATAAAGATTAGAGTTCATCCTAAGATGACAGATTTCACTGTATTAATAAAGATTAGAGTTCATCCTAAGATGACAGATTTCACTGTATTAATAAAGATTAGAGTTCATCCCAAGATGACAGATTTCACTGTATTAATAAAGATTAGAGTTCATCCTAAGATGACAGATTTCACTGTATTAATAAAGATTAGAGTTCATCCCAAGATGACAGATTTCACTGTACTAATAAAGATTAGAGTTCATCCTAAGATGACAGATTTCACTGTATTAATAAAGATTAGAGTTCATCCTAAGATGACAGATTTCACTGTATTAATAAAGATTAGAGTTCATCCCAAGATGACAGATTTCACTGTATTAATAAAGATTAGAGTTCATCCTAAGATGACAGATTTCACTGTATTAATAAAGATTAGAGTTCATCCTAAGATGACAGATTTCACTGTATTAATAAAGATTAGAGTTCATCCTAAGATGACAGATTTCACTGTATTAATAAAGATTAGAGTTCATCCTAAGATGACAGATGTCACTGTATTAATAAAGATTAGAGTTCATCCTAAGATGACAGATTTCACTGTATTAATAAAGATTAGAGTTCATCCTAAGATGACAGATGTCACTGTATTAATAAAGATTAGAGTTCATCCTAAGATGACAGATTTCACTGTATTAATAAAGATTAGAGTTCATCCTAAGATGACAGATTTCACTGTATTAATAAAGATTTTGATTGTAAATCTTAAAATATCAAATCATGTATCAATTTCTTTTAAGGATGGGTTTTTCATTGGCTGTTGGAGCTTTCCCTAAATTTTTTATAAAAGGAAAACTACGCAGTATATTACAAAGTTTGATGAAATCTACAGAAATAACAGAGAAAGAAACAACATGGGCAGAGTCTAGAAGAGATGCTTTAAAAGCAATAAATGGGTAAAGTAGTGGCAGTTTTCTGTCAATTTGTTTTTTCATTGATATTCCTTTGTACGACTGTCTAGAAATTTCTACGTCAGAGGAGAAAAAAATGTTTAAATATAAAAATATTGAATAACATGGTTTGATATATGTCATCTGTAGTTTACTTGAATGCTAAATCTATCTGTTTTTTTTTTTAAATTATTTAATTTGAATGAATACAGGACAACATAGATATACAGAAATTATAACATTGAGACACATCATGTTGGTGGTTCAGAGAGAACCACGATGATTTCCTTCTAGTCTTGCTTTTAAAGTCAATCATTACCTGAAAGAAGTTGTTTCTATTTTGTTCAAGGTTAACATAAAAACTGGGAAACTAGAATTTTCACCCAGCATTTAAAACAATATTTTAGAAAGTTTTGAATCAGGGAAAATAGAAATGAAATGGTCAAAGTGGTATGTAGTATTTTCCATTCCTGAGAATTAAGATACAATCAAACTTGTCTTGTTTCCTTCCAAGAAAACATTAAAAAAAAGTGTCACATAAGACAGGTGGTCCCTATATGCAGTTTAAATCAATTTGAATATGAAATGCATTGTGAAGGGTAAATTAAAATAAGATCATGTAATACAAGTTATTGTTTAATAGAGGTGGTCACTAAAGCAGGCTTGACTGTAACTTAATAGAGGTGGTCACTAAAGCAGGCTTGACTGTAACTTAATAGAGGTGGTCACTAAAGCAGGTTTGACTGTATCTTAATAGAGGTGGTCACTAAAGCAGGCTTGACTGTAACTTAATAGAGGTGGTCACTAAAGCAGATTTGACTGTATCTTAATAGAGGTGGTCACTAAAGCAAGCTTGACTGTAACTTAATAGAGGTGGTCACTAAAGCAGGCTTGACTAACTTAATAGAGGTGGTCACTAAAGCAGGCTTGACTGTAACTTAATAGAGGTGGTCACTAAAGCAGGTTTGACTGTATCTTAATAGAGGTGGTCACTAAAGCAGGCTTGACTGTAACTTAATAGAGGTGGTCACTAAAGCAGGCTTGACTGTAACTTAATAGAGGTGGTCACTAAAGCAGGTTTGACTGTATCTTAATAGAGGTGGTCACTAAAGCAGGCTTGACTGTAACTTAATAGAGGTGGTCACTAAAGCAGATTTGACTGTATCTTAATAGAGGTGGTCACTAAAGCAAGCTTGACTGTAACTTAATAGAGGTGGTCACTAAAGCAGGCTTGACTAACTTAATAGAGGTGGTCACTAAAGCAGGCTTGACTGTAACTTAATAGAGGTGGTCACTAAAGCAGGTTTGACTGTATCTTAATAGAGGTGGTCACTAAAGCAGGCTTGACTGTAACTTAATAGAGGTGGTCACTAAAGCAGGCTTGACTGTAACTTAATAGAGGTGGTCACTAAAGCAGGCTTGATTGTAACTTAATAGAGGTGGTCACTAAAGCAGGTTTGACTGTATCTTAATAGAGGTGGTCACTAAAGCAGGCTTGACTGTATTTTAATAGAGGTGATCACTAAAGCTGGCTTGACTGTATCTTAATAGAGGTGGTCACTAAAGCAGGCTTGACTGTATCTTAATAGAGGTGGTCACTAAAGCAGGCTTGACTGTATCTTAGTAGAGGTGGTCACTAAAGCAGGCTTGACTGTATCTTAATAGAGGTGGTCACTAAAGCAGGCTTGACTGTATCTTAATAGAGGTGGGCACTAAAGCAGGCTTGACTGTAACTTAATAGAGTTGGTCACTAAAGCAGGCTTGACTGTAACTTAATAGAGGTGGTCACTAAAGCAGGCTTGACTGTAACTTAATATAGGTGGTCACTAAAGCAGGCTTGACTGTATTTATTTTGTATCACTTAATACACATATGAATTTGAACCTAATACTTCTTTAACTCATTTATACCTATGTATGAAGGTATTTACATGTAGAAGATAAAAATCAATCAGATTAAAATCAGTCGTCATAATATGCTACGGTCCCCCTGACATCTTACAGAACCCTGAATAGATTTTTGTTTGTTTGTTTGATGGTGTTTAACGCCACTTTCAACAATATTTCAGTTATATCGTGGCGGTGATTAGAAGTCAAAACCAGACGAACTTTCGTATATAAATACTTATTAAAAAATCAACCAATTAGAGAGTTTTAGTTGTGATACATTAATTAAAAAAAAAATGTGAAAGCGTTGTGACGATTCACCAGCTGGGCTTTCATTGACTGATCATGAGTTCATCTAATCAGGTTCAGTCAGATGTTTGGGTATTATGAGTTCATCTAATCAGGTTCAGTCAGATGTTTGGGTATTATGAGTTGATCTAATCAGGTTCAGTCAGATGTTTGGTTATTATGAGTTGATCTAATCAGGTTCAGTCAGATGTTTGGGTATTACGAGTTCATCGAATCAGGTTCTATCAGATATTTGGGTATTATGAGTTCATCTAATCAGGTTCTATCAGATGTTTGGGTATTATGAGTTCATCTAATCAGGTTCTGTCAGATGTCTGGGTATTATGAATTCATCTAATCAGGTTCTGTCAGATGTTTGGGTATTATGAGTTCATCTAATCAGGTTCTATCAGATGTTTGGGTATTATGCGTTCATCTAATCAGGTTCTATCAGATGTTTGGGTATTATGAGTTCATCTAATCAGGTTCTGTCAGATGTTTGGGTATTATGAATTCATCTAATCAGGTTCTATCAGATGTTTGTGTATTATGAGTTCATCTAATCAGGTTCTGTCAGATGTTTGGGTATTATGAGTTCATCTAATCAGGTTCTGTCAGATGTTTGGGTATTATGAATTCATCTAATCAGGTTCTACCAGATGTTTGGGTATTATGAATTCATCTAATCAGGTTCTTTCAGATGTTTGGGTATTATGAATTCATCTAATCAGGTTCTATCAGATGTTTGGGTATTATGAGTTCATCTAATCAGGTTCTGTCAGATGTTTGGGTATTATGAGTTCATCTAATCAGGTTCTGTCAGATGTTTGGGTATTATGAGTTCATCTAATCAGGTTCTGTCAGATGTTTGGGTATTATGAATTCATCTAATCAGGTTCTGTCAGATGTTTGGGTATTGTAACAGCTTATTTTAAGCAGGTTGAAGATGATGTATTTAATATATGTACCACAATGTAATGTTTGATTTCAGTATATGTACCACGGTTGGTGTAGATCCTAATGCAAGTTCATCAGATGTGATATGTAATGACAACCTCCCTGAAATCTACGACTCATTATTTGTAGCAATGAGGGACTACACGTTAGATAGCCGTGGAGATGTAGGAGCGTGGTATGTTGTATTTAGATACACACAAATCTGTGAAAATGCATGTATATTGTTTATTTGTTGTTTCAGTAGAAAAATTTTGGAAATGATGTGACAAAAAAATGAGTGAGAATATATAGAGTGAATACAAATTAATTAAGCTTTTTATTTAACACTGGAGACAATGTTTTAAAAGGTAACTATGTAAAATGTACAAAATTATAGGTACAATAGGATCCAATTCTGCTTACCAGTTTTGACCAAAATGTAGATAAAGCTGATGTATAAATTGTTATGGAAATCTGTTTTGAAGATTTAATTGTTGAATCAGAAACAGATGTATTTAAAATTTTATACCACAAATTATGTCGTAATATTTTAGAAAGTGCTATATAACTAAATAAAGACTTTTTTCATCTCCCTTTGTAGGGTTCGAGAGGCAGGTATGACATGTTTAAATGACATAACTTCCATGGTTGTGAATAAAGACTCGTCACTTTTATCTAATCAAATGTAAGTATGTCTATATATGTTAAAAAATTCAGAACAAAAGATGGTCCACAAAGTAACAAATTACCATTGATATTAGTAAAAAATATATAGAAGTAAACTCTCAGCATTTAATTTTACTTTTCCAAGCTTTGGGGATTTTATACTTATTACCATGATTTATCTGTAATTTGGAGATTTTCTCTTTTTATCTCAGAGTGTTATTGTCAGTATCAACGAACTGTCTCCGATACTCGTAATTATACTGTCTCTGATACTGGTAATAATACTGGTAATTATACTGGTAATTATACTGGTAATGATACTGGTAATGATACTGGTAATGATACTGGTAATTATACTGGTAATAATACTGGTAATTATACTGGTAATGATACTGTCTCTGATACTGGTAATTATACTGGTAATGATACTGGTAATGATACTGGTAATAATACTGGTAATTATACTGGTAATAATACTGGTAATGATACTGGTAATGATACTGGTAATTATACTGGTAATAATACTGGTAATTATACTGGTAATTATACTGGTAATTATACTGGTAATGATACTGGTAATTATACTGGTAATTATACTGGTAATGATACTGTCTCTGATACTGGTAATTATACTGGTAATGATACTGGTAATAATACTGGTAATTATACTGGTAATAATACTGGTAATGATACTGGTAATGATACTGGTAATTATACTGGTAATTATACTGGTAATTGTACTGGTAATTATACTGGTAATTATACTGGTAATGATACTGTCTCTGATACTGGTAATGATACTGGTAATGATACTGGTAATAATACTGGTAATTATACTGGTAATAATACTGGTAATTATACTGGTAATGATACTGGTAATGATACTGGTAATGATACTGGTAATTATACTGGTAATAATACTGGTAATTATACTGGTAATGATACTGGTAATTATACTGGTAATGATACTGTTAATAATACTGGTAATTATACTGGTAATTATCGGTCAGTGTGACGTCAAAAGCATTATGACATTACCGATAAAAACGATAACATCAGCAGACTTTTAGAAATTCGTCGAACCGAGCGGGCAGAAAATCACAAGGACCGGCAATACTGCCAAGTATGCTGGTCCGGGTGTCGGACAAAATTTTTTGTTTGTGTATTTTGTTTTGCATCGGAAATGCAACTGGTATGCCGGAACGATCACGGTCAACTCGGAATTAGATTCTGCTTCAAATGACATTTACTTCTTAAACATGCAATTGTTTCCATGGTAATTCTATTAATCATTGTATTTTTATAGTTTAAACTGGCTATGATGTGTGTTTATATTTGAAAACATGGTGGGTCGGGTTTTTATTGTTCCCATCACCGATTCCGTTTAAATTTTAGAATTTTGTAAATTCGGGTCCTGCACATTTTTAGTAGGTCCTGCAGGAAATTATTGGGTGCAGGACCTATGTCCTGCATATTGAATTTTTTTTTCAAAAAGTCTGCATCAGTATTGAAACTCTTGTCATACATTATCACTACTATTTATATTTATTAGCCAAATGTCTGATCTATGTATTTATTATTACATAGTATCATCCAGTGACTTCTCATGTTGGAGGTCGTTCTTACAAAAGTCATGTGGGAGGCTTTATTGCTTAATAGATAAACCGATAAAAAAAACAACAGTAAATGTTCTGTCTCCAGTTAAACAAAGCAAAACATAGAACTATCAATATACTACAGACTTCTTGGTGAACTCATTAGCTTGTCATACATATATAATCTGCAAATAAATATATTTTTACTATAATATTCTTCAGGAATAAAGCCACTTAACTCTTTAGTTGCAATGGCTCAGATGAGTACAATTCAAGTACTCATCAACACTTTCAAATCGAGTAGATCCTGAATACCCATGCAACATTTAAACCAATAGAAAACAGTTAATCTATATATATCTGAAACATGTGTAACTTTCTGACAACCAGCATTTGATACTGTATTGATAAATAGATGTCTATTGTGTCACAGTCTCTGTCTGGTTAAAAGCTGTTTTCCTTCTTATCTAACTAAAGTTATTCTTATCGCTATTTTGTTTATTTTCCCTTTGATGTTTAAAACCGATATATTTCATATCATGTGGGCACATGAGATGATTCCAATTATCGCTAAGCGTTGTCAAGGACGCACGTAGTATTATCTTGTTTTCTAATATGACGTTATAATGACGTCACATTACCAAATCCTTGATAATTAAGTGATTAATGATATAAAATATTGATTGTTTTTAAAAAAAAAATGTCAGCATCTCGCCCTTCGATGAGAGATGACTGAGTAAAGTCATCTCATTTTAAAATACATCGTTAATCACTTATTATCGTCATCCGAATGTTTGCAATGCAGTTAGAGGATTTTATTTTTGTGCTGTTATGCATCAACGCATATGTGTGGCTTAAATTAAATGTACCATTGATGTAATTATCACAGATTTAAATTTTAATCTTTTGTATTTTCATAATTCTTTTTCAGATCCAAAAATATTTTCTGTTCATTACTACAACAGGCTTGTGAGAAAATAGACAGAACTAGGTCTCACGCTGGTGTAATATTTAGTCAACTTTTATATCATAAGTAAGTGTTATCAGAAAATAGACAGAACTAGGTCTCACGCTGGTGTAATATTTAGTCAACTTTTATATCATAAGTAAGTGTTATCAGAAAATAGACAGAACTAGGTCTCACGCTGGTGTAATATTTAGTCAACTTTTATATCATAAGTAAGTGTTATCAGAAAATAGACAGAACTAGGTCTCACGCTGGTGTAATATTTAGTCAACTTTTATATCATAAGTAAGTGTTATCAGAAAATAGACAGAACTAGGTCTCACGCTGGTGTAATATTTAGTCAACTTTTATATCATAAGTAAGTGTTATCAGAAAATAGACAGAACTAGGTCTCACGCTGGTGTAATATTTAGTCAACTTTTATATCATAAGTAAGTGTTATCAGAAAATAGACAGAACTAGGTCTCACGCTGGTGTAATATTTAGTCAACTTTTATATCATAAGTAAGTGTTATCAGAAAATAGACAGAACTAGGTCTCACGCTGGTGTAATATTTAGTCAACTTTTATATCATAAGTAAGTGTTATCAGAAAATAGACAGAACTAGGTCTCACGCTGGTGTAATATTTAGTCAACTTTTATATCATAAGTAAGTGTTATCAGAAAATAGACAGAACTAGGTCTCACGCTGGTGTAATATTTAATCAACTTTTATATCATAAGTAAGTGTTATCAGAAAATAGACAGAACTAGGTCTCACGCTGGTGTAATATTTAATCAACTTTTATATCATAAGTAAGTGTTATCAGAAAATAGAAGTAGATCTGGTGTCCAGATAAGGGATTATTTTCTCTTTCATTGTATGTTGGGCCGTCGTGGTCGTGATCGTATGATAGTTGGATTTACAACTACCTATGCATTCAGTGCTTATCAACACGAACGTTGTGAGTTTGAATCCCATTCAGGCGAGGTGTACTTGATACAGCATTATGTGATAAAGTTTGTCTGTGACTTGCGACAGGTCTGTGGTTTTCTCCAGGTACTCCGGTTTCCTCCACCAATAAAACTGGCCGCCACGATATTACTGAAATATTGTTGAAAGTGGCATTTTTTAGACACTATAGCATAACTCTAACTCCACCCCATTGTTTGTTTGTTAACATCATGCTGAATGTTGTAACAATAACTCATTCTATGTATTAAGTCAAATAAATGATATGACCTTTATTGTTGCTTCATAGCGATGTGTATAACAAATCATTTTGTAGATTTAAATCTTGTGTCCTGAGTTTATATGAGTCTTTATCTTATGGGAACCCATTAATATCATAAAATGAAGTTACTCTTTAATGAAGAATCATATATCGAAAGTACTGGGAAAAGTATTTTACAAATTCCTTGATGCACAAAAGACAAAGCCAGATTAAACAAGAGCCGTCATGACTGTGATTGTTTGGTAGTTGGATTTGCAGCTTCATGTACAATCGATGCTTATCACCATTGTGAAAGTGACGTTAATTACCAAAAATCCATAATTTCTAATTTGTTATGCTTGATTGAAACCAAATGGAAAGGAATTTGTTTGTTTCATCAGATAATTTTATGTATGAAATGTAAAACTATATCAAATGTTTTATTGTACTTTGTATTTCAGACCAGAAATTCCACATATACCACACAGAGAAGAATTGGAAAAGATATTCCCTAAGTATATATTTTTATATTTTTCAATATTATTATGCATACCAATTGGGTGTATCTTACATTGAAAAAAGGTCTGTTGATCATGAATACCAAGTGTTTATTCATTTATATCATATCTTTCTTGGCTATATTATTTTGTAATATATAGATTCAAACTGTATGAATGAATGACCTAGAGTCTATAGGGCACAAGCCCTTGCTGTCCAGTGGTGAAATTTAAAAGAAATATATTCTTACGATCTGTCAATGTAAATGCAATTTCATTTGGCATGAAACATTGTGATAATATGATGACTTAATTTTTATACCAAAGCATGTCCCAGGGTATATAGGTTACCTGTTATAGAGGATTACAATTTAACATATGATACTATAATAATGAGTACAAAATTATATAGTTAGAAAAATGTATCTTCACCTTGGCAAAGGAAAAATACAGATAGTATTTTTTAAACAAAAGCTCCAGTTAATAGAGTAGGCAGACTTTAGGAAATCCTCTTTACACACACACAACTTTCAGAACTATGAAATCCCCTTTACACACACACAACTTTCAGAACTATGAAATCCCCTTTACACACACACAACTTTCAGAACTATGAAATCCCCTTTACACACACACAACTTTCAGAACTATGAAATCCCCTTTACACACACACAACTTTCAGAACTATGTAATCCCCTTTACACACACACAACTTTCAGAACTATGAAATCCCCTTTACACACACACAACTTTCAGAACTATATAATTAGATATATTTGAAGGTTAAAATGTGTGATAAACAAAAATATGTTAATACACGACTTTGACAGATTTAGTATAGATTTTCTAATTTTGTATCATTTAAAGAAATGAAACTTGAGAATGTAATTCTAAGATGTATATTTAGTTATTTCTTACATTATAGATCAGAAATAGACAAGATAAATTGGGCTGCACCATCAGACACATTTCCACGATTTGCCAAGTTACTGGGTTGTGATTCCTATACATATAATGTTTTATTAGGGTTTACAGTTAGTGTTGGTGGCATCACAGAATCTTTGGTAAGTCTTCAAATATGTTCTATAATATGACGATGTGATTATTTTATTTATTACTTGACCTTTTCAGATTAAATAGTACATTGGTTGGTTGGTAATAGCCTAATTGTAAACAGACTTATAGACCTATTTTAAACTGTCGTGTACAGAACTACAGGAAATACTTTTACATTCAGAATATCAAAAATAAATCATTAGTAACCAAACTATGTAGTCACTCACAAAGGCACATTATTGTACGAGTGAATTGTCATTGTTGATCATTATTGTACGAGTGAATTGTCATTGTTGATCATTATTGTATGAGTGAATTGTCATTGTTGATCATTATTTAGAATACAAGAGTAGTTACACTGAGTATTACATAGATTTTGTACTGATGTTATTACACTGAGTATTACAACGATTTTATACTGATGTAGTTACACTGAGTATTACAACGATTTTATACTGATGTAGTTACACTGAGTATTACAACGATTTTATACTGATGTAGTTACACTGAGTATTACATAGATTTTATACTGATGTAGTTACACTGAGTATTACATAGATTTTATACTGATGTAGTTACACTGAGTATTACATAGATTTTATACTGATGTAGTTACACTGAGTATTACATAGATTTTATACTGATGTAGTTACACTGAGTATTACATAGATTTTATACTGATGTAGTTACACTGAGTATTACATAGATTTTGTACTGATGTTATTACACTGAGTATTACATAGATTTTATACTGATGTAGTTACACTGAGTATTACATAGATTTTATACTGATGTAGTTACACTGAGTATTACATAGATTTTGTACTGATGTTATTACACTGAGTATTACATAGATTTTATACTGATGTAGTTACACTGAGTATTACATAGATTTTATACTGATGTAGTTACACTGAGTATTACATAGATTTTATACTGATTTAGTGCTAAAAAAAAACATTTGAAAGAAGATTTTTTTTTCATTGTCAGATGCTCAATCATAAAATTTTGTTCCCCTTGATTTTGACCTCTTTTGATACTGTGACATCATACAATGACATAAACTTATTTCATTTGGTGAAAAACCAGGTTTTCTTTCACTTTGAAATCTCAGTATTTTACAAGCATCCATGGCAACATAATAGTGTATTTAATTTTGTTGTTGTAGGTAAAATATTCAAGTTTATCAATGGAATCATATCTACGTAGTATACAGAAGGATAAAAAACAGTTACAAAAGTTTACAGATGTATTAATACAAATCTTTACAGATTATTTGAAAAAAGACAGGTAAGATAAATTTATCAATGATTTGTAAATTTTCCCTTTGATCTTTACTGGTGATAATATCTATTATTATACTTTACTATAGAAACCAAGCAAGAAATAATTAAGATATTTTAAAGTTTTATTTCATGCAACAAAAAATAACTCATTATTCCCACGGCAAACTGCACGTAGGTCAAATAACTGTGAGGGAATCTGCATGTAGCACAAAATAACTGTTTGAAATTGGTGCGCTTTTGCACGTCGAACCAATAACTAGTTATTTCCCTCAGCACGTCAAACCAATAACTAGTTATTTCCCTCAGCACGTCAAACCAATAACTAGTTATTTCCCTCAGCACGTCGAACCAATAACTAGTTATTTCCCTCATTAGTTCAGTATAATAATACAGTTATGTCCTTCATGAGAAGTTAATATCCATAATTATTAAATCTCGAAAGGGTTATTAACTTCTCATGAAGGCCATAATTGTATATTATTAAGGCATACAAACATATAATTATTAATTTCTAACATGATGTTATACTAACATCATTTACGTTTCTTTTACATCTCCTCAATAAACATACTATCATTGATATGTTTTGCTCGAAATGGACTTTTCATCTCATCTCACATCTCATGGTTTATCTTCAATGTGATATTACTCTGAGAAATCCATTCTCGAAAATAAATCTACAGTAGTATATATTTATTAAATGGTAAGACATTGATATAACATTCATGTTACTGTATGATTGGTTTAGAGGTGGAAATTCTTTTTGGTTTAAAATAAATGTCTAAGAAACCTTTTTTTTTTTTTTTTTTTTTTTTTTTTTTTTTTTTTTTTTTTGTCATTCTTATGAGGCTCATAAAGGTGTTATCAAAGAGAGAATTACAGGGGAAAAAAACTTGCAAGTCTAAAATGTATGCAATTATCAAGAGGGAAAAGCTTGGAATCACATTAACTGGTTTTAACCCACCACATTTTTGTGCCTGTCCCAAGCCAAGACCTGGATTTCCAACTTCATATGTCATGGTCTTTTCTATGTTTAATGAGTTGAAGTGATTGTTCATTTTGTTGATATTGGTGGAATTGTTGACCATCACTGTTTAAATGTTCTTTCATGATATATCATGATGTGTGATCTTAAGGTTCAGTTATTTGTTTTATTTAGCTTGAACATGTCTTCATGTGCAAAAATCACTTGAGAGCTTCAGTGAGTGAGTGATTGTTGTTTAACGCCATATAAACAATTTTTCAGCTAGATCATGGCAAGAACAAGTTAAATTTCAATGAGATGATGATGAGGTCCACTTTGTACTAGACTAACACGATGAGTTGGATTTTTATAGTGCTAGTTCACTAACACAACAGTCCGTGGGTAGACATGTTGCTCCACTTGGACACATTATCCTGATTCTGAGCCAACCTGAGTCTGCTCTTTCTCCTTAATGCTGTGTCCTTAGTGGAGAAGTAACAAATACCAATTCTGTTGCCTTTGGTTTGACCCGACCAAGGCTCAAATCCACGATCTACCGCACTCGAGGTGAGCACACTAACCATTACGCCACCGATGCGGTTTTGAGAGCTTGAAGTCAGTGTCCAAGGCAATGTTTAATAAGGGATCAAAATTTTTTTTTTAAGTTAACGCTTAAAATGAGACCTTTTCTTTGACTGTTTTGTTTGAACTTGCACATACATATATTAATTTTGTAAAGTAACAGAGCTATATTTTTTTTAGATATCGTAGAATATACATATCCATTCTCGTTTACAGAGTATCAATACCTTTGTTAAAGATGTTAGATCAGTTATTATCTAAAGGATGTTTTGACATGTTGGTCTCAGATTCTAGGTAAGTATTTTTAGATCAGTTATTAGCTAAAAGATGTTTTGACATGCTGGTCTCAGATTCTAGGTAAGTATTTTTAGATCAGTTATTAGCTAAAAGATGTTTTGACATGCTGGTCTCAGATTCTAGGTAAGTATTTTAGATCAGTTATTATCTAAAGGATGTTTTGACATGCTGGTCTCAGATTCTATGTGAGTATTATATTTATGAGAATTAGTAAGAAAGGATATGTATGTACATGTAATAGAACATGATGAGACTATTCAACTTTACAGCCCTTTAATTGACGTTCTGTGTTTCAGTCACAATAAGGTGTTCAATAAAGAGCATCAGTCATAGCCTAAAGTGAGGATGAAACGATCTCTAACTTTTACATTAGATCAGGACATCCTTTAAAAAAATACTGTTCTGTTTAATTTATAACCTGGCTTACAATTTTTGAAGTAGGTAGGTAGGCAAATATATTTCTATTTCTTTCAACCATCTGACAAAATGTTTACTTTACTTTAAAAATCTTTCTGAAAATAGTATAAAAAAAAATCTGGAATTCTTTATAAAGTAATTTTGGAAGGGGAAATAATGATATGATAAATACGGGCTATGACCTTTTATCGATCAATCAGATTGTTCATACTAAAAAGTGCAGATTTTACTTTAAATTATTACCCTTTCAGTCACCTTAACACCATTTTCATTGGACGGTAACATAGGGTCACTCACATATGACCCGCAACAAATCAATAAAAGCTGGGGTATGGGATATGGTGTTTAACGCCACATTCAACAATATTTCAGTTATATCGTGGCGGTCAGTTTTATTGGTGGACATTTGAGAGATGTGATTTTGATCAGATTGAAATATATGGTATACATTGTTTTTTTTTCAGCAATACATTTCCTATGCAGATTTACGAATTAACAAAGAAAGAGATAGCAAGAAGTGGTGACCCAAATAAGTTGATGGCAAGTGCTGACGTGTAAGTATGTTAGTTAGTAAATACTTATATCATATAATGTACAAATAAGTTGATGGCAAGTGCTGACGTGTAAGTATGTTAGTTAGTAAATACTTATATCATATAATGTACAAATAAGGTGATGGCAAGTGCTGACATGTAAGTATGTTAGTTAGTAAATACTTATATCATATAATGTACAAATAAGTTGATGGCAAGTGCTGACGTGTAAGTATGTTAGTTAGTAAATACTTATATCATATAATGTACAAATAAGTTGATGGCAAGTGCTGACGTGTAAGTATGTTAGTTAGTAAATACTTATATCATATAATGTACAAATAAGTTGATGGCAAGTGCTGACGTGTAAGTATGTTAGTTAGTAAATACTTATATCATATAATGTACAAATAAGTTGATGGCAAGTGCTGACGTGTAAGTATGTTAGTTAGTAAATACTTATATCATATAATGTACAAATAAGTTGATGGCAAGTGCTGACGTGTAAGTATGTTAGTTAGTAAATACTTATATCATATAATGTACAAATAAGTTGATGGCAAGTGCTGACGTGTAAGTATGTTAGTTAGTAAATACTTATATCATATAATGTACAAATAAGGTGATGGCAAGTGCTGACATGTAAGTATGTTAGTTAGTAAATACTTATATCATATAATGTACAAATAAGTTGATGGCAAGTGCTGACGTGTAAGTATGTTAGTTAGTAAATACTTATATCATATAATGTACAAATAAGTTGATGGCAAGTGCTGACGTGTAAGTATGTTAGTTAGTAAATACTTATATCATATAATGTACAAATAAGTTGATGGCAAGTGCTGACGTGTAAGTATGTTAGTTAGTAAATACTTATATCATATAATGTACAAATAAGGTGATGGCAAGTGCTGACATGTAAGTATGTTAGTTAGTAAATACTTATATCATATAATGTACAAATAAGTTGATGGCAAGTGCTGACGTGTAAGTATGTTAGTTAGTAAATACTTATATCATATAATGTACAAATAAGTTGATGGCAAGTGCTGACGTGTAAGTATGTTAGTTAGTAAATACTTATATCATATAATGTACAAATAAGGTGATGGCAAGTGCTGACATGTAAGTATGTTAGTTAGTAAATACTTATATCATATAATGTACAAATAAGGTGATGGCAAGTGCTGACGTGTAAGTATGTTAGTTAGTAAATACTTATATCATATAATGTACAAATAAGTTGATGGCAAGTGCTGACGTGTAAGTATGTTAGTTAGTAAATACTTATATCATATAATGTACAAATAAGGTGATGGCAAGTGCTGACATGTAAGTATGTTAGTTAGTAAATACTTATATCATATAATGTACAAATAAGGTGATGGCAAGTGCTGACGTGTAAGTATGTTAGTTAGTAAATACTTATATCATATAATGTACAAATAAGTTGATGGCAAGTGCTGACGTGTAAGTATGTTAGTTAGTAAATACTTATATCATATAATGTACTTATATTGTGCTTATCTTGCAATTTAAAAAAGTCCAAAACAACTGAGAAAGCAGAAACATTCATCATTCTAAGGGTGTCCTCTAGTGTCACGTCTTAGCTATACTGTTAGTTTCTTATCATTTGTACTACACGATTCGTCCACCAGGAGACTTTCATTTGAACACTTGACGAATAGAGCATCAAATTATCTGTATACCTTTGCTGTACAGCAAATACATGTATTATGATTACAGCATAAAGCATATCTTACACAATCAGATTTCTTTGTATAATAATTACAGGATAAAGCTATCATATCTTACACAATCTGATTTCTTTGTATAATAATTACAGGATAAAGTTATCATATCTTACACAATCAGATTTCTTTGTATAATAATTACAGGATAAAGCTATCATATCTTACACAATCAGATTTCTTTGTATAATAATTACAGGATAAAGCTATCATATCTTACACAATCAGATTTCTTTGTATAATAATTACAGGATAAAGCTATCATATCTTACACAATCAGATTTCTTTGTATAATAATTACAGGATAAAGCTATCATATCTTACACAATCAGATTTCTTTGTATAATAATTACAGGATAAAGCTATCATATCTTACACAATCAGATTTCTTTGTATAATAATTACAGGATAAAGCTATCATATCTTACACAATCAGATTTCTTTGTATAATAATTACAGGATAAAGCTATCATATCTTACACAATCAGATTTCTATGTATAATAATTACAGGATAAAGCTATCATATCTTACACAATCAGATTTCTTTGTATAATAATTACAGGATAAAGCTATCATATCTTACACAATCAGATTTCTTTGTATAATAATTACAGGATAAAGCTATCATATCTTACACAATCAGATTTCTTTGTATAATAATTACAGGATAAAGCTATCATATCTTACACAATCAGATTTCTTTGTATAATAATTACAGGATAAAGCTATCATATCTTACACAATCAGATTTCTTTGTATAATAATTACAGGATAAAGCTATCATATCTTACACAATCAGATTTCTTTGTATAATAATTACAGGATAAAGCTATCATATCTTACACAATCAGATTTCTTTGTATAATAATTACAGGATAAAGCTATCATATCTTACACAATCAGATTTCTTTGTATAATAATTACAGGATAAAGCTATCATATCTTACACAATCAGATTTCTTTGTATAATAATTACAGGATAAAGCTATCATATCTTACACAATCAGATTTCTTTGTATAATAATTACAGGATAAAGCTATCATATCTTACACAATCAGATTTCTTTGTATAATAATTACAGGATAAAGCTATCATATCTTACACAATCAGATTTCTTTGTATAATAATTACAGGATAAAGCTATCATATCTTACACAATCAGATTTCTTTGTATAATAATTACAGGATAAAGCTATCATATCCTACACAATCAGATTTCTTTGTATAATAATTACAGGATAAAGCTATCATATCTTACACAATCAGATTTCTTTGTATAATAATTACAGGATAAAGCTATCATATCTTACACAATCAGATTTCTTTGTATAATAATTACAGGATAAAGCTATCATATCTTACACAATCAGATTTCTTTGTATAATAATTACAGGATAAAGCTATCATATCCTACACAATCAGATTTCTTTGTATAATAATTACAGGATAAAGCTATCATATCTTACACAATCAGATTTCTTTGTATAATAATTACAGGATAAAGCTATCATATCTTACACAATCAGATTTCTTTGTATAATAATTACAGGATAAAGCTATCATATCTTACACAATCAGATTTCTTTGTATAATAATTACAGGATAAAGCTATCATATCTTACACAATCAGATTTCTTTGTATAATAATTACAGGATAAAGCTATCATATCTTACACAATCAGATTTCTTTGTATAATAATTACAGGATAAAGCTATCATATCTTACACAATCAGATTTCTTTGTATAATAATTACAGGATAAAGCTATCATATCTTACACAATCAGATTTCTTTGTATAATAATTACAGGATAAAGCTATCATATCTTACACAATCAGATTTCTTTGTATAATAATTACAGGATAAAGCTATCCTATCTTACACAAGCAGAGACAATTTGTTTTTTTTATATTTTACAGATTTTGTGGTCTGTTACAGTTCAGTGAAGAAACAAGAACCAAGTCCATTCTACAACTGCTGATTTTAATATGTCACAAATATCCAAGGGTGAGCTGAACATGTCAAATATAACCAGTTTGATACGATACTCAACTGAAAATCCTATTATCAGCTGTTGTGAATATTCAGTCTACAAGTCAAGAGTTCTGCTCCGCCCATTAAGATAGATTGTGAAAATTAGGCTTGGGGTCCACTTAGATTTATTTTGTCCAGAAAAATGCAGCATTATCTGCATTTGATAAGATGTGTTAGGGTTATGGGTGATGGCACTTTCAACAATATTTCAGATATATTGTGACGGTCAGTTTTATTGGTCGAAGAAACTGGAGAAAACTTGTCACAAGTCACTGACAAACTTTATCATATAATGTTGTATCGAGTACATATCGCCTGAGCAGGATTCCAACTCGCAACATTTGTGGTGATAGGCTATAAGATTTGTAATTGGAATATTATTGACACATGTTAATATTATGTCATTGTAGCTTCATTTTTACAAAATTGAGAAACCCTGCTCATACCTCTTGTCAAGGTAAATTTCCATTCAATCATGCAGCAAGCTGTATAGACCTATTTTTTAAAATTTATAATTGTCAAACACAATTTTATTATTATGCTTCCCGCAATAATTTCGGGGAAGCATATAGTCAGTGTTTTGTCCATCCATATGAAACGAATGGTTTCTGTGTAATAATTTTATATGAATATTATTTGCCTTAAAATACAGGTCAAGATCGATTTTCACAATGGTGGTCAATACTGTTAAGGAGTTATGCCCATTGAAAATATGCAAATCGTCTAAATTATATGGTTTCCATATGATAACAATATTTTGCCTCAACACTTCCTGTTTGCTTTGACCTTTCATGAGATACGATATTGCTTTAAAATATCCATTCTCGTAAAACTAATCAACTCATAAACCTAAACAGCGACAGGCACCGATTGTATAGATAGATGTACATCATACTACCATACAATCGTAGCTACCCATGGATGCCCCTGGTTTGTTTTAATTTATACTCTTGTAACATGCCAAATTTGATCTATTTCAGGTCAGAAAGACAACAGCCAATAAGTTGTACGAATCTTTAGTAACTTACGATGATGTCGTTCCAGCTGAAGTATTAGATGATGTCATGACGATGCTGAGTGAAACTTTATGGTAAGAAAATGTCCACTTATGGATGAAATTATACGTATGTACCAAAACATCCATGCAAAATTTAGTTATAGGTTATTGATGTCTATCGTTACTTTCAGAAAAAAAGATTCAGCTCTCTGTATTGAGACTCTCTTATAAAGACTATTTCATTATGCTCTTCCTTGAAGATTATTTTATGAGACTCTTTTGAAGATTGTTTCATATGAGCAGACTTTTTGAAATTTGTTTTCGTTTTGCTGGACATAGGTCCAGCACCCAGGAATTTTCTGCTGGACCCTCTGAATTTTTGCCAGACCTACATTTTTTATGTAAAATTATTTTAAAGCCAAGCAATGTCATACCGTTATTATTATTTTAGTCTAGCAGAGCGCTTTCTGTATTTAACTTCATTAGTACTGGTAGAGGCCTAAAATAAGAAGACCAGTTACCATCCAGAATAAACCAAAAAGTTGAAACCATGCACCAAAAAAGAGTAGCCAAATCCAGCTAGGGATACCCTCAAACTTTGAAAAAATTACCAGATTTAAAACATAATTTTTAATTTTTTTTATTGAGATTACAATAACAATATTCTAAAAGTCATTAGACTCTCTCAATCTCCAGTTCAATTTCCCTAAACAGTCTCTCAATCATGTTGTCATTTAACGACCACATTTTTATGATCGACACATTGCCATGTTGCCGGAACTGTAAACCGTCAAAATTTTAAATAGAAACAGATTCGGTGAAGGGAACGATACAAATCAGGGTTGTCGTGTTTTTTTTATTTTATTAATTTTTTGGGAGCTTTTCACTCGAAAAGATCATCTTACACATCACAATATATTCAAATATATTTATTTTCTTGACAGTTACCAATAATATTTACCAAAAACAGATAAAATATCGCGTATATCAATGTGGTTACGAATTCCGAGTTGACCGAACTTGTTCCGGTATTTACAACACGACCTGCGTTTCTGACTTCCGTTAAAAAAGTAAACACATCATTCAAAAATTTTTGGCAGACATGGGGACCGACGTTATTGGCGGACCTCATGATTTTCTGCCCCCTAGGTCCGATAGGTCCGACGAATTTCAAAAACTCTGTATGAGGCATCTTGCAGATTATTTATTAGGAATGTGTTGAAGATTTTTTTTTGGTTTTTGTGATTCACATGACCTTTCTTTGGCCTTTTCTTTTTATACATGTGTATGTATATAATGTTTCTTCCAGACCAGGATTCCATCAGCTTGTATCATTGTCCTTTCTGTGTTTTGAGGAATTTACGATTAAACAAATGAGTTTTGTTTGGTAAGAAGTATTTTTCAGTCAATGTGAATATATTTGAGACATGTTTTTATTGTTTTCAGGGACAATGAATTGAATGAGATTCGACCAATCAGAAATCAGTTGTGTGATATGGTTGGAGTTGCCAGACCTATACTTAAGGTAACAATGCAATCTGATTTAAATGATATATTAATAAATACATTATGCTCGAATAATGTCTGATACAACTTGACCTTTATGACCTTTCATAAATGTGATCTTTAGAAAATCTGTTGGATTCTCTCTTGCTTTTTCCTTCACTATCTGTAACCGAACACTTGGTCAACTTCAAATGATTCCAATGCTTTCTCATCCATACCTCGGCTATGATAGGTTTATGAATGATATGCCTTAAATTTGCGGGGGGAAAAATTACTTGTTTATTAATGTGAATAAAAACAAAAATGGTGGCACCCAGCTTTCTCACAGATTTACAATTTCCAATGTTAAGACTAAGGAATATCCTTTGATTTGAAACCAATATAGTTGGAGACTTAAGAATCATTATACCATGGATGTCATGTGTTGACTGTTTTTGCTAACATAATTATTTAGCATCACATGTTTTTAAAAGATGTCCATGGCCTCTTTTGTATCAAGTCTGAAGTGTTGAGTGCCGAAATATCCAAGGATTTCAAAGTGATAACCAAACCCACCTGCAAGATTTTGCCATCAGCATTTTCATTGGTTAATTTAAAGTTTACATGGACATTTATTTAAATCAAGTTATGTTGGATGTTAATACAGAAAATGGTATTTAATACTGTTTTAATTTGATTCAGTAACAATGATAGATAAAAGTCAAACCCATTTATAAAGAAACAACAGACAAAAAAAGCAGTATCAGTTTTAATTAGAAATTGATTAAGAAAAACCTGTCTAAACTGAACCCTGAATAAAACAGAACTCTGTATAAACTGAACCCTGAATAAAACAGAACTCTGTATAAACTGAACCCTGAATAAAACAGAACTCTGTATAAACTGAACCCTGAATAAAACAGAACTCTGTATAAACTGAACCCTGAATAAAACAGAACTCTGTATAAACTGAACCCTGAATAAAACAGAACACTGTCTAAACTGAACCCTGAATAAAACAGAACTCTGTATAAACTGAACCCTGAATAAAACAGAACTCTGTATAAACTGAACCCTGAATAAAACAGAACTCTGTATAAACTGAACCCTGAATAAAACAGAACACTGTCTAAACTGAACCCTGAATAAAACAGAACTCTGTATAAACTGAACCCTGAATAAAACAGAACTCTGTATAAACTGAACCCTGAATAAAACAGAACTCTGTATAAACTGAACCCTGAATAAAACAGAACACTGTCTAAACTGAACCCTGAATAAAACAGAACTCTGTATAAACTGAACCCTGAATAAAACAGAACTCTGTATAAACTGAACCCTGAATAAAACAGAACTCTGTATAAACTGAACCCTGAATAAAAACAGAACTCTGTATAAACTGAACTCTGAATAAAACAGAACTCTGTATAAACTGAACCCTGAATAAAACAGAACTCTGTCTAAACTGAACCCTGAATAAAACAGAACTCTGTATAAACTGAACCCTGAATAAAACAGAACTCTGTATAAACTGAACCCTGAATAAAACAGAACTCTGTATAAACTGAACCCTGAATAAAACAGAACACTGTCTAAACTGAACCCTGAATAAAACAGAACTCTGTATAAACTGAACCCTGAATAAAACAGAACTCTGTATAAACTGAACCCTGAATAAAATAGAACTCTGTATAAACTGAACCCTGAATAAAACAGAACACTGTCTAAACTGAACCCTGAATAAAACAGAACTCTGTATAAACTGAACCCTGAATAAAACAGAACTCTGTATAAACTGAACCCTGAATAAAACAGAACTCTGTATAAACTGAACCCTGAATAAAACAGAACACTGTCTAAACTGAACCCTGAATAAAACAGAACTCTGTATAAACTGAACCCTGAATAAAACAGAACTCTGTATAAACTGAACCCTGAATAAAACAGAACTCTGTATAAACTGAACCCTGAATAAAACAGAACTCTGTATAAACTGAACCCTGAATAAAACAGAACTCTGTATAAACTGAACCCTGAATAAAACAGAACACTGTCTAAACTGAACCCTGAATAAAACAGAACTCTGTATAAACTGAACCCTGAATAAAACAGAACTCTGTATAAACTGAACCCTGAATAAAACAGAACTCTGTATAAACTGAACCCTGAATAAAATAGAACACTGTATAAACTGAACCCTGAATAAAACAGAACTCTGTATAAACTGAACCCTGAATAAAAACAGAACTCTGTATAAACTGAACCCTGAATAAAACAGAACACTGTATAAACTGAACCCTGAATAAAACAGAACTCTGTATAAACTGAACTCTGAATAAAACAGAACTCTGTATAAACTGAACCCTGAATAAAACAGAACTCTGTATAAACTGAACCCTGAATAAAAACAGAACTCTGTATAAACTGAACTCTGAATAAAACAGAACTCTGTATAAACTGAACCCTGAATAAAACAGAACTCTGTCTAAACTGAACCCTGAATAAAACAGAACTCTGTATAAACTGAACCCTGAATAAAACAGAACTCTGTATAAACTGAACCCTGAATAAAACAGAACACTGTCTAAACTGAACCCTGAATAAAACAGAACTCTGTATAAACTGAACCCTGAATAAAACAGAACTCTGTATAAACTGAACCCTGAATAAAACAGAACTCTGTATAAACTGAACCCTGAATAAAACAGAACACTGTCTAAACTGAACCCTGAATAAAACAGGACTCTGTATAAACTGAACCCTGAATAAAACAGAACTCTGTATAAACTGAACCCTGAATAAAACAGAACTCTGTATAAACTGAACCCTGAATAAAACAGAACACTGTCTAAACTGAACCCTGAATAAAACAGAACTCTGTATAAACTGAACCCTGAATAAAACAGAACTCTGTATAAACTGAACCCTGAATAAAACAGAACTCTGTATAAACTGAACCCTGAATAAAACAGAACTCTGTATAAACTGAACCCTGAATAAAACAGAACTCTGTATAAACTGAACCCTGAATAAAACAGAACACTGTCTAAACTGAACCCTGAATAAAACAGAACTCTGTATAAACTGAACCCTGAATAAAACAGAACTCTGTATAAACTGAACCCTGAATAAAACAGAACTCTGTATAAACTGAACCCTGAATAAAATAGAACACTGTATAAACTGAACCCTGAATAAAACAGAACTCTGTATAAACTGAACCCTGAATAAAAACAGAACTCTGTATAAACTGAACCCTGAATAAAACAGAACACTGTATAAACTGAACCCTGAATAAAACAGAACTCTGTATAAACTGAACTCTGAATAAAACAGAACTCTGTATAAACTGAACCCTGAATAAAACAGAACTCTGTATAAACTGAACCCTGAATAAAAACAGAACTCTGTATAAACTGAACTCTGAATAAAACAGAACTCTGTATAAACTGAACCCTGAATAAAACAGAACTCTGTCTAAACTGAACCCTGAATAAAACAGAACTCTGTATAAACTGAACCCTGAATAAAACAGAACTCTGTATAAACTGAACCCTGAATAAAACAGAACTCTGTATAAACTGAACACCTGTTTATTACAAGCACAACAACTGGTATCAAGGAGGTTTGGTTTAGACAGGTTTCACTGTGTATATATTAGGAAATTGAATGAGGACAAATGAAGATTTCCATATACAGTGAAAGCTGTCTAAACTGAACCTCCTCTGGATCAGATTTTGTGTTCTGTTTATACAAACTGGATCAGATTTTGTGTTCTGTTTATACAAATTGGATAAGATTTTGTGTTCTGTTTATACAAATTGGATCAGATTTTGTGTTCTGTTTATACAAATTGGATCAGATTTTGTGTTCTGTTTATACACACTGGATAAGATTTCCTACATTGGGACTTTATTTAAAATGCAGTTTTTTTAGGATTTCGTTTTATTGAAGGGTTCAGTATAGACAGGTTTCATTGTATACTTATAAACAAGATTTGTTTATTTAGATGGCCATCAAGTTTAAATATTACCTTACTCATTTTAAATTGCTGTTACTCATATGAACAAGAAAACAGGACTCTCATCAAGTTATTTGTAAGATCAGTTGACAGGTCAAAACAGTTTAATACAGGCATTATTTAATAATAATTCTATTCTTACTAGAATTTATCAATAACTCGTAATCCGATTGGATATCGTCACTTATTCTATGTCATTAGAAAAGAATTTATAAATCAATATTTCTGTTTGTCAGACTACTTTTTTCCAGTCATTCCACGCAAATAAATCTACGAGCAATGATACTAAGGGGTTCTGCTGGAAGGATCTGCCATCTTGAAAATGTGAAATCCTACATGTCATATTTACAACAATACACAAAAATAATTAAAAAGCTTACCTTGAAAATGTATTTTAGTTAAATTGTATCAAACTTGAAGCGTACACGAAGCCAAATAACGTATAATCTTTACGTTTCAAACTGGAAGTCTTCAAATGACGTCATGTTGGTTATGTTCCAAAGTCGTCAATAACATTTCGTGGATTTTTTTCAGTTTATAATCGTAGGTGTATTGTATGTCCATTGTTTGAGGCTCTCCTTGGGTATTTCTTTAATAGTATTTAGCGTCGAAAACAAACACGATGTCCAAGAATAAGAATTATAAGGATTAAACACTGTGTTTTTAGGAAATTATGTATGTATAAACTCCGGCAGCTCACTCACAAACTTTACATGGACTTTATTCAGTTTGTGAGTGAGCTGCCAGAGTTTATACATAGATAATTTCCTAAAAAACAGTGTTTAATCCTATACAAATTAAACCATTGAAGCCAATTGAGAAACGTATATCTAAAGGTGAAAGGTTATTGGTGTGAGAACAGTGTATCTAAAGGTGAAAGGTTATTGAGAACAGTGTATCTAAAGGTGAAAGGTTATTGGTGTAAGAACAGTGTATCTAAAGGTGAAAGGTTATTGAGAACAGTGTATCTAAAGGTGAAAGGTTATTGAGAACAGTGTATATAAAGGTGAAAGGTTATTGGTGTTTATTGTCACTTTCAACAATGTTTCAGCGATATCATGACTACCAGATTTACCAAGGGAGGTAATCCTGGACAGTTGTAATTAATTGACTTGTGTGGAACCTTTAGCCATAGGCATAGGCCTGGAAACTTTAACTCTTGAGGCAGGGCTGGCCATAAGCCAATTGGGCCCCGCGCTGGAGTGATGTACTCTCGGCTGTTCAAGTACACACAACACAATTGGTTTTTAATAAAGAACAATTGGGCCCCACACCTCCTAAGGCCGGCCCTGCCTCGAGGTGGATATTGTAGTGTGAACCCACGTCAGTGTGTTAGGCTTGTGGTCAGAAGTCACTGACCATAACAACTGTGCCACACATGTATTAAAAATGAACATGCAATTTATTTATATCTAACTATACACATATATGCTATAAATTTTCAGACAAAGACAAAACTAGGTGAAGTAAAGACAGAAGCACTAGACAGATGACAAATCTAATTATCTAGTAAAACAACTGGTAAATATAATTATCTAGTCAATAATCTCTGGTAAATATAATTATCTAGTCAGTAATCTCTGGTAAGATTATATAGGGCTTGAGTTCAATATTTTAGATGAATGTGTAACCCTTCAATAAAACCCTATTTTAGGAGTAATCTCCCTTGTTTATGCTAAATCCAAATGGATATTTTTGTTAGCATATTGACATCTTTATATTTTTTTTTAAATATAAAACAGATATATTTAAATATAATTTCTCAATTAAGTTGTGAGCAAATAATTAAAAAAATTAGAATACCTCATTGAAACTCTGACTTCTGAGGGTATAGAAACAGTACAACTGTACAACTTCTCTAACAGGAGCATCCACTATTTGTGTGGGACAAATCAAGTTAGTACATAACAGAACGTAATTGAGTGCCTCGTTATGGCAAATGCACATTGAAGATAACTAGCAGCAGCCCCAAATTAGCTTGCAAGGAGTTATCATTCAGGGACTTTTGCTTGCTAGGCAAAATTTTTCGACCCTATCCATTATATCTTCGTTCCTTTGTGATACATAAATTTACACCCATTGACTCGCCTAATGCCATATTTACATACACGATTTAAACTTTGATGTTTGTAATCTTGTTCTGGTAATGAATATACAGTTGAGCCTTGTATTGTCCAAATCCTTGATTTACTTAGAAATATCTGAGTATATGGGTTGTCTAGGATAAATTGAACTGAAACTACTATGAAAGAACCAAATTATTTCTGAGTTATTCAAGGAATCCACTTGTCCTAGTTCAAGATATGAGGTTGAACTGTGGCTGAAATATTGTTCACTTAGCTTTAAACAACAATCAATCAATCAAATCAACTCGTTTTGTAAAATGATTGATTGTATCAGCAATGAATCTTTTAGTTAATGAAAAAAGCTACAAACTTTATACTAATTTTCTGGATCTGACGCTGAAGTATGTTTTTATCATAATGAACAGCAATCGACATAGAGGTCATCACACACACACACACTAGTTGCACTGAGCATCGTCATCATCCTTAAATTTGAATAAGCCAATTAAAAGTATTATAGCAGATATCTATCAAGTGTAATTTCATATTATTTTCTCTTTTTCAGTACTTTTGATTCAAATACAAGTTTAAGTAGATCGGCCTGGACAAGATGTTGATATTCATGTCTTACAGCTTTGACCATGTGCAAATAAACAGAGCTGTACATTGCATTGTGATTTGTTTTGACATTTCTTATTGAAGTATTAATTGTAATTTATTGTCATCTTTTAAATAATAATGAAAAATAAATGTGTATTCAAGAATATTGTGTTAAATATATTTTAAATCTATCTAGAGGGGCCCTCTTACCCTCACCCACCTCACCTTCTACTTAAAATGTGGTCTTTTTTTTTAACGGTTGGTATGTCAGGGGACATGTTATGTGATTACAATAATTGTACAGCTTGTGTCATATTAAAGTGTTCTAAATAAAGTAGCTTCCAAAAAGTGGTCTAAGAAAAGTTGTCTAAAAGAGTGGTCTCTAAAAAAAAGTTGTCTAAAAGAGTGGTCTCTTAAAAAAAGTGGTCTGAAAGAGTGGTCTCTTAAAAAAAAGTGGTCTCTAAAAAAAAGTGGTCTAAAAGAGTGGTCTCTTAAAAAAAGTGGTCTCTTAAAAAAAGTAGTCTAAAAGAGTGGTCTCTTAAAAAAAGTGGTCTAAAAGAGTGGTCTCTTAAAAAAGTGGTCTAAAAGAGTGGTCTCTAAAAAAAGTTGTCTAAAAGAGTGGTCTCTAAAAAAAGTTGTCTAAAAGAGTGGTCTAAAAGAGTGGTCTCTAAAAAAAAGGTGTCTAAAAGAGTGGTCTCTAAAAAAAAGTGGTCTAAAAGAGTGGTCTCTAAAAAAAAGTTGTCTAAAATGAGTTTGGTCTGTTGTAAGTTGGGTTCTCTCAAGTCTGGATTCATGCAGGGATTTTTCAGCCATCTCTCTAGGGCCAAATTTTGGCCCCATTCCCAATGACAATTGCCCTGTTTTTATTCCCAATTTGCTGTTATGAATTCCCAAATCGATATCGTGCACGTGTTTATTGAAGTCTATCGTATCCGTTAAGTATTTTGAAAGTGATTTTCTTGGAAAGTAATCCATTACAGTTTATAGAAACTTTAATGTCGTTCATTAGAGCTTATGTTTATATGTGCCCGACTTAAAATGAAACTATTTGTATTTGTTTTTCGTAAACAAACAACATTGGCGCCATTTTGGAAAGGGGGCGCAATGCGGTACTGTGCTACCGGAAATGTTGACCAAACTTTTTGTCCGAAGCTACTTTCAACAAAACGAACTTTTGATTGATTTTTTTTTCATTTCTGTGACATAAAATCATAGTTCTCATATTAAATATGTTCATATATATATATATATACAAATGTATATACGAAGATTGGCAATTCAAAATTCGTTGAAATGCATGGGGTCGCTTCAGATGGTATTTTATACCCAACACCGGGTTAATATTATGATCTATCGAACTGTTTATTTACATACAGACATGTGTAAACGTTAATGCATATCCAATTAAAAAATAGACTTACAGTAGCTTTCCTCCATTGTTGCAATCTGATTTGAGGTCTGGCAAATAATAATTACAGCCTTTACTTTCTTCAGTTTTTGACTGACAGTGGCAATTTACATTTGTGCTATATTTTCATTCCCTAGCTATATATAGTTGGACCATTGAGACATTGTTCTTCTGCTGAAGATTACACAAATATGATTTATTACAATTTGTGTGGTATTGGATCACAACACAGTAATATTTCAAAAGGAAAAAGGGGAGGGGGAGTACATATAAAAAAATCACTGGTATGCAAGACTGCAATGGTCAAGGTAGACAGAAATAAAAATGTGACATTGAATAGATGTCCTTAAGGTAGTTATGAATAAAAAAAAACAGACAATAATATCAATATTAATGCTATAAGAACATAAAGTAATTTTCCCATAATTACTCTTTTGTCGATGAAAAATTCCCAAACAGACAAAAAATGCCATTTCTCAAAATATTCTGAAAAATCCCTATCACGTCATAACTTTTGGTTGATTCTATTGTTACATATGTAAGAAAACAATTTTATTCAACAATTTCACCAATCATAACAAATATTAACAACTGATTCCCTGTAAATTATGAAACATAAAAAGGACCAGAAAATCTGATAGATATCTATATCCTGCCATACAACAGACACACAAAAAAAGAGGTGAAATTATACCTGTTGATGGGATCCCATTTCTCCTGTTGGTATATCTATATTTCCATCAGACGAATATAAACATTGTTGTTGTCTGTTGTATTTACACAGGATGTGTTCAGGTTCAGCTTTGATAATAAATTTGTTGTTATATCCGGCCTTCCTATCCTAAAACTTTTGAACAGGAGATTGTACTCGTACTAAAAAAATACCCAACCAATCAGAACACTGTATTCAGTGACGATTTTTTTTTTACAGTTATTTAAATGATATCAGCCTTTTTACTCTGACAAAAAATTCCAAAAATTGCAGGACAAGGTCAGAACAGATCATAAAAGGACCTTTTGGTAAGGGGGAGATAATTGTAGCTATTGTCATTGATTTTCAGTTATTTTATTTTCTAATCAGAATCATCCCTGTGTATTAAATACTTTGTTCTGATTGGACAGTTTTGGATTTTTGAGTACAAAAATCATATTCAAAGGTTTTATGACCATCATCCCTACTGGTCAAGGACCAATTATTGCCAAATTTCACATCACAAGCAAGAGCACAAAATGTTTGGACCAATATTTTATGAGGACAACAGTGACAAGTTGAGAGCTGTACAAAAAGATTATACATTTGCATCTGCATATTCCAAATAAATAATAATAAAATCACATTATAGCCCATGACTATATCTATATAGGGAGTGGATGTGGTCGAGTGGTCTAGGGCGCTGGACGTAAGGCTAAGCGAATGGTGCTGCAGTGTATCAATGGTGTGGGTTCAAATCCTGTCGAGGGAAGAACAAAAATTTGACGGCTCTAAAAATCTAATTCTGACACTGTTTGGTTTAATTTTCAGACGTATATATATATATATATAAAGATCACAGAGGGTCAAGCCTAAATATAAGAAATGGACAAACACTTTCAACATGAAAGTAAAACCTCACCTCAACACCTGAGGAGCATTTCAAAATAATTTTTATACTACAGCAAGAACTATTATGTTATGTCATTGTCGTCCCTTTGTACAAGAAATTTGATGTTTCTGTTACTTCTACATGGAGAATTTATGATGCTTAAAGAATTAAATCAGGTAATTGCAATCCTCCCCTTTTTCAATAATTGGATCTCCAACAGCAATATGCATAAACAAACAATAATTAAAATCTGAACCGATTCCCTTCAACTAAAAAATACTTCACACCATCATAAAAATGAACAACAGGGTAAAACATGGACAGTCTAATAAGAGGGTCAATAAATACTCTTAGTTTACTCACTACTAGCCAAGTTGGTCAAAGACCATTGCTCTTAGGACAAAAAAGCATATCTGATACTTCAAAGTCCAAACAGATTTAATATCGATTAGTTATAAACATTTAAAGAAATTATTGGTCTTCATGAGAGATCATAATTAATAGTTCATTAATTTGTTAATTACATTGAATTTAAATGTAATATGACATGGAATGAAATATAAATGTACTTGTTTAATTGCTAAATTGACCTAGTTCTGTGTATTTTCTACATTTTTAGCAAAGACAACTTGCCTCAAAAAGTAAACTCTAGTTGCCAAATTATACCCTTTATTAATAATGTCACCATAGAAACATGGCTGGGAAATACACTTTTTGATATAATTTAGTGAAAGTTTTCAATAATTTATGAAAACTTTATCGTTGGTGTAAAAGTGTTCCCGTTGTCACTAGATTACAGTCATTAAAGTCTGAAACAATATTAAAACTACTGGCAAAACAAACGAATCGAGAAATGAAACCTATATGTTGATTTTTCACCATCAATTGCCACAGCTTTTTATTTGTCCTGTTTGTTAAACAGTTTTTAATGCAGGAATTACCGGTACTTTACTCACAATCATGTAGTTGTTTAATTTATGTAGAAGTAGAGAATGACTAACCTTATCAATTGCCTTCGAACATTCCATTAAGATATATGTCCATTTACCTTTTCCCACCTTTAACCCTTCCCCCACTCTTGCCCATTATCTCATCCTTAACCATTCCACCTTTTTCTCACCATTAACCCTTTCCTTTTTCCCACACTTAACGCTTGCTCTCTTCCCACCCTTAACCTTCCCCTTTTCCCACCTCTAATCATTCCCTTAACCCCTATCATACCTCTACCTCCCTTTTCCCACCCTTAACCTTTACCTTTTCTCCCATCCTTAACCCTTAGCCCACCCCTAACCTTCCCCCTTTTTCCAACCCTAAACCCTTACCCTTTTTCACACCCTTAACCCTTCTCCTTTTTCCCACCCTTGACACTTCCCTCTCTTCTCCACCCTTAGTCCTTCCCCTTTCTCCATCTTAAACCTTCCCTTTTTTCCACCCTTAACCCTACCCCTACCTCCTTTTCGCCCGCCCTTAACCCTAACCTACCCCCTTTCCCCCACCTAAACCCTAACCATTTTCCCCACCCTTAACCCTTCCCTTTTCCCCCACCTTAACCCTTCCCCCTTTTCCCCACCTCCAACATTCCTCCTTTTCCCCACCTAAACCTTTACTCTTAACCCTCCCCCTTTTCCCAGCCTTGACACTTCTCCCTTTTCCCCACCCTTAACCTTTCCCTTTTCCCCACCTTAACCCTTCCCCCTTTTCCCCACCTTTAACCCTTCCCTTTTTCCCACCCTTAACCCTTAGCCTACCCATACCTCCCTTTACCCACCCTTAACCACTATATTTAAAGACCAAGAAGCTGTTAAGTGTCTTTCCTTTCTTCATGACAAATATGTTATCGTTCCTGCGGACAAGGCTTCCAACAATATCGTGTTTGTATGTAAATCATATTACATCGAATCAAGGAATTAGGCATAAATAACAACACCTCTAGTAATACCACATACAAACCTACTTCGTTCGACAAAGATGAAATCCTAGCTAACCACAGATCATTCATGACCTCTTTAAACATTCCCTTTGGTAAAGAGTCTGAGGATTTACCCTATTTATATTGGATACCTAAACTCCATAAGACACCATACAAAGAAAGGTACATAGCGGGATCATCAACTTGTTCGACGAAAGAATTGTCTATTCACCTGACAAAGATTCTGTCTGCAGTAAAAGAGGGACAACAGAAATATTGTGAAACTGTTTACTCGCGTAGTGGCATAAATCACATGTGGATTTTGAAAAACTCTAAAGATCTTTTGGATAACCTTAAATCAAGATCTTTTTCTCAGGTATCCTCCATCAAAACTTTTGATTTTTCAACTCTATATACCACCCTACCGCATGACAAATTAAAAACACGCTTAAAAGAAACAATTCACAAAGCTTTCAGTCATAGAAACTATGGCTCAAAATTTGTTGTGTTAGGCTACAATTCCACATATTTTTCAAACAAAATTCAAAAAGGTAAAACATGCTACTCCGAGGAACAAGTGATCAGTATGCTGGAGTTCCTCATCGATAACATATTTGTCTCCTTTGGAGGGATACTGTTTCAGCAGGTCGTCGGCATACCAATGGGTACGAATTGTGCCCCTCTTCTAGCCGATTTATTTTTATACTCATGAGTCGGAGCTTCTTCAAAAGCTTGTAAAAGATAAGAAGATCCATGCGGCTAGAGCCTTTAATTTCACATACAGGTATATTGATGACGTTTTATCTATCAATAATTCTAGATTTGCAGAATTTCTTCCATTGATATATCATCCAGAGCTGGAAGTTAAAGAGACCACAGATACCGCTTCGTCCGCATCATTTTTGGACTTATACCTCGAATTTGACGACAGTGGTCAAATCAGTACTAAAATTTATGATAAACGGGACGACTTCAATTTTAAAATCATAAATTTTCCAAATATGTGCAGCAATATACCAGCTTCTCCTGCATATGGTGTTTACATCTCGCAATTGATTCGTTATACAAGGGCCAGTAGCAATTATTCTGATTTCCTGAAATGTCATCTTCATCTGAGAAACAGGCTACTGGACCAGGGCTATTAAAAGATTCGCCTTATTCGATCTCTTAACAAGTTTATATTCCGATACCAAGATCTTGTCGAAATATATTCCGTCTCTGCAGAAAAGATTATAAACGATGGATTTTCATATAGTGAAAATGTATAAAGATAAGGTGTCAACAAAAATGTCAAAAATATTTGTTTATCAATATGTGACGTAAAAGTGTTTTTGACATTTACTTCACTGAGTTTGGTGCTGTTATGACAACTGTTTTGCCTGTTTTGTTCAAGTACTGTTATAAATACTGTTATAGTGACAGCCGGAAACTTTGAGCCGTAATGAAAGGGGGAGGTTTGGCGCTTTAAAATCTGATTCAACCCACCATTTCTTTAGAAATGCCTGTACCAAGTCAGGGTCATTTAGTAGCGTAGATGATGACTAAAAAGATGCATGAATTCGGAGTTTAATGTACCGAAATAACATATGGATAAAACTATGCTCATTCGATAGAAAAATGTCTATATTTTCAAATTAAGTGGGTCGTAAAAAAATCGTAAGACAATTTTTCTTGGAAATTTTGGTTTTCCGAAGGTACCCAACTGATACATAGTTGACCAGGTGAAAATAAAATTTCATATCTATAACACGTGATCGTTTATCGATAAAAAAAGATATATTACACAATTAAACAGATATTTAATTGTATCAATAGATGAAAAAGAACAGTTAATTCTCGTCTGATTTAATATAACTAGCCTCTCAAAATACCCCTTATTTCGGTGGAAAATAAGACAAATTTTCTCTTTTAGCAAATTTATTTTGTGGTTTCCGTACATTTTTAGTATTGATAAAGTAACGTTACATTAGTCCAAAAATGCATGTCAAATTTCATATCATAGATACTTACAGCTACGCAGAAAAATGCAATTGTTTCCTCTCTCATTGAATGCCTTTTATACGCGGAAATTTGATACGCCGTTTCCGATTCTATAAATATAGTTCGACTGATCTTCGAGTCATTAAATAGCACGTTGTCTTTTTTGAATGAAATGGCTTAGTTTCTGATTTATTTCATTGTTAAGTGTTCGGCTTTTCGCACACTGTTTACTGAGGTTTTTATACTTCATTTGGCGTTGTTTTTGTCGTTTGTTTGTCGATAATTAGTGTATTTTGTTGATTAGTAATTAGGTTATTGTAGTACCAGAATTTAACCGGACAGACACGTTCATATTCCGTATGATGGCATCGTTCTGTAGTCCTTTGAAACTTTCTCCTTCTAGTCCAAAAAGGAGAAAAGAAACGTTGAACTGGGAGCAATGCATTATATGTCAATGTTCCAATGCAGAACCTGTGATTTGTATGCGAGATGTAGGCAAAGATAGTTTTGTAAGATCGATGGAAATTAGAAGAGATGAGGTGTATTCTCGTATTTTGCAGGAAATGTCCACAATGGACAATTTTATATCACGTAAAATTAAAGTTGTTTACCACCGTAATTGCTATAGAAAATATACAAGTAAACAAAACTGCAGTGTTTTCAAAACAGATCAGATAAATTTTTACAAGTACTGAACAAGTTTCAACTATGTCACAAACAAGTGTTGTAACACGCTCCCAGTACGAGCCCATTCAGTGGGATTTTTGTTTCATTTGTCAAAATAAAACATTCAAGAAAGATTTTAAAGTACATAAAATTGCATCCGGTGAGCGTGTGAACAAGTTGATGGAGTGCGCATTGAGTCAAAATGATGATAGACTGGTTCACGTGTTGAATTGTGACGATTTTGTTCTGAAAGGAGTTTATCACAACGGGTGCATGACTAAATATCTGTTAAAGAGTTCCCCGAAAAACGAACATAAACAGGATTCTGATCTTTCTAGTAACGAAATCGTCTTCCAGAATTTAATTCATGAAATCAACGATGATTTAGTCGTTCACAAAAAGGTTTTTCGGATGACACAATTACTTGAAAAGTACAAAGCATATCTACCCGCAGACACAGGTACCTACTCATCTGCCAAGTTACAAGACAGGCTAATTAAACATTATGCTGGTTCTATAGCTATGCATACTCAGCGGGGCCAAGGAATGTCAAATCTTGTCTTCAGTGACAAGCTTTCTTTAGGCGATGCTATTGCCGCGGCAGGTAAATACAAATCCAAATTTAAAGCCTCCGAGTTGGAAAATGATTTTCAAGTTGATGTCGAAGGTATTTTTGATGAACAAATTTTACACTCTGCTGTAGGTATCTTAAGACGTGATATTGAGAAGCTGAACATCTCAGTTGAAGACTATCCAAAAAAGCCAAACTACGAGCAGATTACTCTAATCTCAATAAATTCAGAGTTCGACTTGCAACAAAAAAAGAAGCAAGCCTGGCCAAGTTACCACCATGCGAAGCGACATTCCATCAGCATGTACTAAGAGAATCTTTGCAGACCTATATCTGGAAATCCTCACAATAAACGCAGCCCCCTGTTAGGTCTCCTTTAATGTTCGGATGGGAAGACAAGGGTGGTCTGGTACCTTACTTCTTCCGGGGGAAAATGTCATCAGACTTCCTGCAGGATCTCGTGTGCAGTTGCAAAGGCAAATCAATTTGTTCCAGTAGCTGTGTTTATTTTGAACAGAATCTGTCGTGCACAGATCTTTGTGCCTGTTATGGTAGCGACATGTGTAAAAATGCCATAACAAAGAATGTTACCTTACTGTAAGACGATGGTCATGATGTCTGAAATTTAGTAGATTTTTACAAGGCTTTGTTGTTGTGGACAAAATTATCTGCCATGTAATGTCGTGACAAATCCACAATAGTCATTTTGTAGTTAGATAGCGATGTTGTTCTGTCATTTGATTTGAACCAGGATAGTCCTATTTATACTGACTAATATAAATGTGTTGCTATCGACTTATATGCTTATTTTGGTGTTGTATGACCTCTTTATGTTATACAGCATTCGTTGTAACGAACGCGGAGCAACAACATTGATTAAGAATACCACACAGTCATATCAGTGACAGGAACAAGAACAATGATGTTTATGTACTAGTGAATGACGCCCACCCCCCTTTTTCTATACGCCAGAGAGTTTTTAATTTGTGAAATAGAAGTTAAATTTCGTTGTAAAAATAGTATCAACTAATTAAAGCACATTCAGGTCAAGACGTTTCCATACAAAGGTCAAGGTCAGGTCCCTATTGGCGACATTAAAAATAAGAAGGAAACTGACTATGTCATCAAAACCTACAAAAATACTCATTTTTTTCACAACTAAACCTTAAAGTCTATATGAAAGACTTAATAGTGTATACAAAATTTTGCAAAAACGATAATTTCATCCCTTTGTGGGAACTGAATTCAAGGGGAGCAACCCAAAAGTTATAACTCATATATTTTCTTAAAATTTTGGATAGAACGATCATCTCCCTTTTTAAGGAAATGCAACCAGTTCCCGTTTTTACGACCCGACTATTTGGATAGAGTATGAATTCTTCTTTCCAATGATATATAATTTAGGTATATGTTCGGTGGGTACATTAAAGTCTAAAATTTCGTTCCCCGTCTACCACACTAATTACGGTTTTCACAGTTTTCCTCTTGTTGACTGATTTTGTCTGTTTATATACTTATGAGTTTTGACTTTACCTTTGTAAGATTGCTCGGAGTTCGGTAATTTTGTTATTACCCTTATTTACCCTACCCCTACCCCCCTTTACCCACCCTTAACCCTTACCCCACACTTAACCTTCCCCTTTTTTCCACCCTTAACAATTCCCCTTATTCCCGTCATTAACACTTCCCCCTCTTCTCCACCTTAACCCTTCCTCCTTTTCCCCACTTTAACCCTTCCCCCTTTTTGGTGAGAATCCGTGAAAGAGTAAAGTTGCTGATTCCGTACCCTCATCATATATTGAGGGAGAAAAGCGGACTCACCCGAGGTTTGCCGATTGGCACACAAGCAACAATTCCTATGAATTACAATTTTTCATTGAAAAACAAGGGTTTTTTTTCTAAAAAAATAAGTATTCCAATATCACTCAATTTCGAACTTAGCTGTACATGTGATATTCTTGACTTAAAGATTCTGTACAAGTTTGTTGAGAATCTACGAAAGCATGATTTTTTAGGCTATATATCCAGCATGCATAAATTCTTAAAATGGTTTAAAAAAAACCAACAACAACGATTGTTTTTGGAAATAGATTACACATAGCAGGAACTAAGATAAATAAACAGATTTTAAATACAAATGTAAATAAATAAATGTTATATAATATAAACAAAAATTAGAAGGGAAAAAAACCCACACACACACCATCAGAACACAGGCGCATGGGGCATGGATTTCGTTTCCTCCTCCCCCTTTTTTTCAAAATTTTTATATAAATCATTCCTTTTTCTAAATTTTCATAATCATTCGTTTTTCTTCATTTGACAATATCAGTAGACGTCATACATCATGAATAATACATGTATTCTGTGTCCACAGTTTTTCGACTGATACAGTATATAAGAGATCTGTATCAGTCGAAAAACTGTCGACACAGAATACACGTATTATTCATGATGTATGACGTCTACTGATATTGTCAAATGAAGAAAAACGAATGATTGTGAAAATTTTGAAAAAGGGGGGTAGTAGAGAAAAGGGGGGAGGAGGAAACGAAATCCATGCCCCATGCGCCTGTGCATCCGAACTGATTTCGGATTTAATTTGTGAATCGTTTTCAGTCAAATTTATTTTACATTCTTCGTGATATACGCCTCTCGTTTAAGTTTTTTGTGAACCTTTTTTCAATGTGGTCTTCTGTGTATGTTCTTTGATGATTTTTTTCTCTCTCAACCCGATGTCAATATTACATGAATTACTGGACACATCCACCGCTCAATTGTTGACAAAATAGACCCTACTAGGGATGTAGAAATGGTAAAAGGTTACATATTTTTGTGAAATGTGATCAGAAGAATTTATTTACCGTTCCTTCAATTGATAAGTAAAAATACTTTTGATGAACCGTGACGAGGATCCCCCCTTTTTTAAGTTCAAAAGTGAAAGAATGGCTTATCATGACATTTGTTTTTACTAGATCCGTTTGTTGTTTTTGGATTTAGATTTGGAACCGATTTGAATTGATAATTCTTGTGTTTTCTTTCGCAAAATAAATATATCTTCATATTTTTTTCTACATACAAAAAAACCCGAATTATTCTACAAGACACGAATGACAAAATGACACACCCTTTAATTAAGTCTCCCAAACTTATTTTTTTGCTCCGTTTCTTCTTATTATTATTTTTTTATTATTATTATTATTATTCTCTTTCTTCTCCTTTCTTTCCGAGGACCATGAACTTGTCCACGGTAGATCTCAGGAACTACTGGACAGATTTTCATGAAACTTGGTGGAGTTATAGATATATGATTCTAGTTGGTCCAGCTTTGTGGTAAAGGGGGTCAAAGTCATATTTTGAGGGCTTCAAAGGGGGTGGGGGTTACTATAGAATCCTATGGGAAAGTTGAAATTTCGTACATTAATGTTGATAACTTCTAAATCGATAATGATAGAGACATAAAATTTTACATAGTGATAGGTCACCATTAGAGGAGCAATGTCTGCCATTTTCACAATGGCTGCCAAAACACGGCATAAATTATGGGCGGTAAAAATTCAACATTTTCCGATATCATCAAAATTTGATATTATGGGTAGATAGTAATGTCCCAAATTGATTCCCGACATTGAAAAATTTCTATCGATCGCCATTTTCAAAATGGCCGCCACAATACCGCAAAAATTCAACATTGTCCGATATCATCTAAATTTGATATGTGGGTAGATTATGATGTCCCGAATAGATTCCTGACATTGAAAAATTTCTATCGATCGCCATTTTCAAAATGGCCGCCACAATACCGCAAAAATTCAACATTGTCCGATATCATCTAAATTTGATATGTAGGTAGATTATGATGTCCCGAATAGATTCCTGACATTGAAAAATTTCTAGCTGTCGCCATATTCAAAATGGCCGCCACAATACCGCACAAATTCAACATTGTCCGATTTCAACGACATTTCATATGTAGGTAGATTATGATGTCCCGAATTGATTCCTGATATCAAAAAATTTCTACCGATCGCCATTTTCAAAATGGCCGCCACAATACCGCACAAATTCAACATTGTTCGATTTCAACGAAATTTCATATGTAGGTAGATTATGATGACCTGAATTGATTCCCGACATCGAAAAATTTCAAAGGTAACGTTTGATTTATTTTTTAAACCTGTTGTCAGTGGCCGGTTTGGGAGACTCCATAATCGTTAGATTATAATCATATCTTGTTACTCTTGCCCTTGCCTCAATACCGATACATTTTTTTAGGAAAGATATGAAGTTACTAGCTTCTATTTATTTGAACAAAAATTTACTTTGGATTATTATTTCATGATCTGGAAAAAAAAATAAACAAAAATGGTCTAATACATTGTGCAAGTAAAACAAAATATAAAACAAATGTGTGATTATTCACAATTTGTCTAGCAAAAATTTGAAGTTAACCAGAGGCGGATTTAGAGGGGGCGTGCGGGGCGTGCGCCCCCTAAAATTCGCAAAGCATATGTTATACAACGTTAATTAAGCAGTTCAACAAACAACTTTTTCATGAATGGTTAACTCGTGATCCGTAAGTCAAAATGAATAGTAATGATATTAGGAGTAAATTTGGGATATCATTCTAAAAAGCTCCACCCATTGATAAATGATCAGTATACTGTCCGTCCGGATGAAGCTTTTCGTTTCGCCGTTGGTTCATTCATTGAAAACGTATGATTCGTTCTTGTTTACAGACAGACAAAGGCGAATATGTTAACATTAATGCTGCATGAAACGATTCTGATCATCTAATTTAGTTACGTTAGCTTATCAGAAATCAACAACAAGTTCATGTATTGACAATTTCCGCTTTTGTTTGTCTATAAATAAGAGCGGTCGAATCATACGTTTTCAATGAATGAATCAAACGACGAAAAGAAAAGCCTGTCCCATCTGGACGGCAGTAATAACTAGAACCACCCGAAAGGACAAGCACTGAAAGTACAGACCAATTAGTGAAATGAGGAATGCGCTAAAACTAAACCAATAGTTCTTTGAAGGGTTAAAATATCGTGATCGATCAGTCATGAGTTGAACAATTCGCATCACGGTTGTTCAAAAAAAGTTTTACTTTACGTTCTTATATTTTGACAAAAACATACTGTTAACAATTATCCGACAAAATTAAGACTCAAAGTCAAGTTTTTTTGGTCTGATAAAAATGGTTTAGTAGTTGGTTCAAAATTGTCGTTCAAATAAATGTCGGTAATTCCTCAAACTCCCAGAGCTTGAGGGGGCTTCGCCCCCTAGGCCCCCTACCAGGACATCTCACGCTTTCACGGCAGGTCATTTTTTCTATGTTTTCATTAAATTCTAATAACCTTTATGTCCAAAAACTTGACAGAATGCGTATGATTGATTAATGCAAGGACTGTATTAGCTCTATACCGTCATATTTATCATTTTAAGAGGTTCTTTTGAACAAGGATACAATAAGATTGTCCCGTTTGACCCTTTATCCTTGAATAATATTCCCGATACTTGTGTTGGTAATGTCAATAGATGTGTACACGGTTTATGCAAAATTACAGATATGAATACATCAGCATTGCCAAATAAATAGACATTTTAAAATATATTTAATGTAAGCTGTTTGACGTCGTCTAATTTGACAAGTGTAAGTCTGTTTACAGTGTCGTCTGAAGACTGTTTGACGTGGCAAAAGGTTAGAAGTATTTGGTGCTTTATTCATACTTTTATGATGCACTAATGAAGGCAATGAACTATATAAGAAATTCTTTTAAGATCGTCGATTATAAATAACGCTATCTGGCATCGAATTCAGGGGCGGATCCAAGGTGGGGGTGGGGGGCGCCCCCCTAAAATTGGAAAAAATGTGATTTTTTTTTGGCGTAAAATCGTGATTTTGCACACGAAATACCCCAAAACTTTTCGCGCCTCCCTCCGCTCGGCGCAATTTTTTTAAATGCGCCCCCCCCTAACTTGAAATCCTGGATCCGCCCCTGTTAACATATGACTTGAAAAACAAGACACAAATTCCCAGCTCCAACACAAAGATTACAAAATGATTGGTCATAAATCATTTGCAGATCGCAACAAATAAATTGAACTGCGCGAAAAATAATTTGAAATGTCGCTGAATTTAGCAAGCCTTTTCTTTTATTTTTGGTCTGGATTGCTTTTAGACAAAATCCACTGTCTTTGATAAAATATGTCGCTAATTTTTGTTCAAGAACAAAATGTATAAAAGAACAACTTTTTACCGATGAATTTGATAACATTTTAGCGTTTTTATTTATTTTGTTTATTTGTTTATTTTATCTTCTTCTTCTTTTTGATAGTTAAACTCAATAATGAGTACTCAATACGTTTGGTCATGCGTAGGTGCTGGTGATGTCTATTTACAAAATATTTACATGAAAATCCAAAACTGTGCATACTGTACAAAAGGTGCAGGATAAAAACATTCTGACATCTAAGCATGTATCTGTGTCTTGAAAGCTTCCAACGTGGAAGCTTTCACTGTCATGTCCGGTAGTTGGTTCCAGGCTATCACGGTTCTGGGAAAGAATGAGTACTTATAATAATCATGTCTCGGACTGAAGATGGTGTAGGCCATGGAATTGTAATGTCGAGATGGTCGTAATTGTGGTACAAGGTAGTTCTCTGTTGGTACTACTACAAGTCTGTTGACAATCTTGTAGAACAAACAAAGCCTGATGTTAAGTCTTCTCTCTTGTAGAGGTTTCCAATTAAGCCAGTTTAGCATATCTGTGACACTGGAGTCATTTCTATAGTCATTGTAGACATATCTAGCTGCCCTTCTTTGCACCCGTTCTATTTTGTCTATATTTTCCTGTGTATAGGGATCCCATATTGATGCAATGTACTCCACTCTTGGTCGAACTAGTGTGTTAATAGCAGTGATCTTAGTTTGCTGTGGAGCTTTCTTGATGTTTCGACTGAGCATCCCTTGTACTTGGTTGGTACTAGACACAATGTTGTTAATGTGTAGGTTCCAGATTAGATCGTCTTTGATGGTAATTCCCAAGTACTTGGTGTCTTGAACAACTTCAAGTTGTTTGCCGTGCATGTAGTATGGTTCTTTAATTGGGTTTTTGGATCACATTACATTTGCTGACATTAAAGGCCATTTTCCATTTCTGTTCCCATTTTGTTAAGTTAGTCAGATCAGATTGCAGTATTTGTTGGTCGTTCTTGTTGTTAATAGGACGGTAGATGGTACAGTCATCTGCAAAAAGACGGATGGTAGATTGCATGTTGTCTGTGATGTCATTTATGTAGATCAGAAAAAGGACGGGTCCAAGTACACTGCCTTGAGGCACACCAGATGTTACATCCACTTTATCCGAGTACTTGTTTTCAAAGACAACTGCTTGTGTCCTGCTTTCTAGAAAATCTGTGATCCATTGATTATTTTTACCCTTTATTCCATATTGTCTTAACTTGTGTAGTAGGCGTGGATGGCTAACTTTATCAAAGGCTTTGGCGAAATCTAATACAATCATATCTGTTTGCATTTTGCTGTCCATTGTTGATGTTAAGTCCTGTATAAGTCCAATCAGTTGTGTTTCGCACGATCTCTTGCTTCTATATAGCCGTGTTGGAATTTAGTCAATACTTTGTTGTTTTCTAGGTGTTTCATTACATTGCCCTCGGAGACAATTATATGTTCCATCAACTTGCAGAGGATGCAAGTAAGTGAGACCGGCTTATAGTTTGCTGGTTCATGACGTGCTCCTTTCTTGAAAATCGGGAATACATAAGCATGTTTCCAATCGATGGGCCCGGGTGTTTGTCCTAGGTTTGGAGATTTTTGGAATAAAAATGTGACTGCTGAAGCCATTTCTTCATGTAGTTCTTTAAGTATTCTAGGTGTAAGTTCATCTGGCCCACTTTCCTTATTTGGGTTTAGGTCTTTTAGTAGTTTTGTTACTCCATTAAGTGTTATGTTTATGTCATTCATTGTGTTGTATCTTTTACCTCCTATTTCTGGCATTATATTTTCGGAGTCTTCTGTAAAAACCGATTGAAACTGGTTATTTAGTGCATTCGCCTTATCAATTGTATCGTTTGATGTTTAGCCAGTTGTTTCTTTCCTTGTGGCCTTGTACCATCGATCGGTAGTCACTATCCCAAACCAAACCTGTACTTGTCCCGTGATATAGGACTACCATTAAGGTAGTTAGTATTCAAGCCCTGAATAATAATAATAATTATCATTATTATTAAACAAACATATTGGGGCAAGTTTGAATTGGGACGAGTTGACCAGGTACCTTTAAAAGACATATGTTTAATAAAAACATTATACGGGATTTTTGTTTTATAATTCCCTGTTGGGTATTAATTAAAAAAAACAGCTTGTAAGTCTAAGTAAAGCAGAGGCACTCCAAAAGTATCATATAAACTCAATTAGGTCAGCTCGCCGAATCGACTCGTGTGTCAGAAGTGAAATTATAAAAACCGCGGGAATTTGATCATTCAGTTGGCATCGGACTTTATCATTCACTATATTGTGTTGCCACTGTCAAAGATCATCATCATCATGGCGAAGACAGATCACCAGTCCAGTAAAACGAGAATGAAAAATTTAACAGAAGCCTTCAAAGAATGTAAACAAATCAAGGAAATGATTGGAACCCTTATAAAAAATTACAAAGATGACAGTTTAGTGGAAAACACACTCCAACGTTTTACAGGTAAGACGGGGTCAATTTGCATGCTATCTAATAATAATGTTGACTCATAACTGGGCCTGGGGACATAACCCATTGACATTTTTGTCATGTCATCTGATTGACTTTATGGAATAAATTTTGATATTTACATATTCCTTACAACTCTTTTTTTCCGCAAACAATGCTAAACTGGAACAGTCTCCCCCTGAACACTGAACTTAGAGTGACTCTGTTGAGTCTTTCAAATCAGCTGTCTCACTCATTAACCACTACAGTAGTTCAACAAAAACTTGTGTATATAGTTTTATCTTAAAATCTAAAGTAAAAAAACAAAAACAAATGTACTCATCAAATTTCATTTTCTAAAGTAAAATTATTAATTTTAGAGCGTGAAGCGCAGTACCTAACGTAATTGGCAGAATCTTCAGTTAGTTGAAGGTGGCCTCTTATATTGTAGAAGAGAAGAACTCGCATAGACGAGTACTGACTTCGCAAAAGTTTTCGAATTTGGTTGATTGATTGATTGATTGATTTATTGTCTCTTAAAGCCACTTTCAGCAATATTTCAGCTTTATCATGGCGATCAGTTTTAGTGGAAGAAGCCGGAGTACCCGGAGATAACCACCAACCATTGGCAAGCACTGGTAAGCTTTCTCACTTGCGGCCGAGAGTTGAGTACACCCTTTTTTGTAATCTACAAAGCCAGGCGTGAACCCACGCCGTGTTGGTGATAGGCTTGTATGAGTTGTTCTAGTAATCCAACTACCTAACTCATTGAGCCAACCAGGCCCTCGAATTTTGGATTATTACAATGCCTAACAATGGTGCCATTGGTGGGACTCTCCAAAATTTTCAGAAATATAGTCTGGACTCATCCAACTAAATTACTACAAGTATTCCTTGGACTGTGATTTCTCCCCTGTATTACAAGAGTTTGACATTAGACATGGTGTATGGTCAATTGGAAGATTGCTAGCCGTGAAAAGTTCATTCGGTGACCGTACAACCCTACAAATGTACATTATTTAAGTTACACAACAGGTACTTGCAGGGCCTATGATAAGGGGGGTTCTGCTGGTATATGGGTGTTGGTCCGGAGAGCCAAGAAGAGGCCTGTGAATCTCTGAAGTGCCTCATAGCCTTAGCCACAGACGTTTTGTGCTGCACAGGAAATAAAGCATTTATGAAAATTTACCAGTTGTTTTATTGGGCCTCAAATCCTCAATTTTGAGAGAAGTCTCAGTCTGTCCACGGGCCCCAAAGCAGTCTTGTTCTACCTTGCAAAATTTCTCTTGAGGCCCTGAGCACTTGAACACTAAACCCTAGCTCACCCTTTTCTGTTTGACACCCAACCTTTATCAGAACGACACCAATCCACTCAAAATATGAAGTAGGGTTTCGTTTCAAAAATATATGTGTTAAAAATAATGCTGTTCATTTTGCTTATCTTCTTCTATTTTGGAATCTTGTGTTCACATATACCATGAAAAATAATAATGTTAAGAAACAAATTTTACACCACTTCAGGGAAGTTCCATCCCCTTACCAATTGAATCTGGTCTCCTATCACAATTTCACATTCATATCAAATATTTTCTGGAATAAGTCAAGTGTAGATTGGTCTAATATTTCTAATTTTTAAATAATGGTATATGAAGGGTTTTATTAACAGGGAAGAAGACAAATGTAAAAATGTACCCTGATCATGTGCTGTGCAACAGTTGAGAAACTTTCCAAGCTGTACATAGTACTGGTATATATGAATTATCTCCCTTTATTACATCAAGCACCACACAACTGAGTAATTGCTATGATCAAATGTCATAAGTTTGGAGGTGTTTGATTCTATATTTAGAGTTTTTGTAAATAAAATGAGGATCTTGGACTTTAATTTATACTGTTTAACTTGTTCCGTTAAATATACAATATATGTACATTGTCAGAAAATATAAAATTTATTTGTACGAGCTTTAGAAACAGGTAGAAAAGTGAGCCTTATGTGAGCTTTTCTTGCCTTTTTGCATCGAAAGCAAATGTATTTTGTTTTTGTCGGCGAACAGTACATATTGTGTTTATCTTACCATGTCAAAAGTACAAAAAAATTACAAATTTTATTGAAAAGAGCAGAAGCAAGCATCGTTCCTATCCTTTTCTAGGTCATCCTCTGTCACATTTGCGCTATACTGTAGGCGTTTCTTTCCATTGGCAATACATGAATCAGGTATCAGGAGATTGTTATTTGTATACTAGATGAATAAAGGAAAAAATTCGTATACCTTTATTCTACAGCAATAATACTGCATTTTGAATTGTTTGGAGAAATTAATTAATTAATGCAAGTGTTTATTGTAAATGAACTTGAGTTCACCCCCAGTTTTTAGTGGGGTTTGTGTTAGTTGATCTTTAGTTTTATGTGTATGTTTTGTAGATTGTTGTTTGTCCTTTTGTACTTTTTCTTTTGGCCATTGTGTTGTCTGTTCTTCTTCGACATACAGATTCTGATTACCCCTTTGGTATATTCAAACTCTTCTTAATTCATTCGACTTTTTATTCAATTCCTTTATTATCAATAATTAGGTCAACAGCAATGGTCTATGATCTCAAACAATCACATTTACATGAGGCCTTGGTTTGAGACACATACAAAAATATGTAGGTTATATACTAATCATTGAAGGTGTAAAAATAGGTCATGACCTCAATTTTAGATTGAAAAAGTAGGTCCATCTGGTAAAATGTTGTTTTGAAGAAATAAGTTGCAAATGTGATAAAAACATTCATAATGAATATAGTACAATGTACTTTGAAAGGACGTTTGTCGTCTTCTTGTGTTTTACATAGAAATGACATGTTTTAAACAAAACTATGCAGTTGAAAATATAGAATTCAGGTGGGTTTTTTTTCTCATAAATAATTTGTATTTTTCATTTCATGAGCGATGTGTACATGTATGTACAAAATGTATACAATCAGAAATCATTTTAAGTTTAGCACTTCACTAGAAATTTTCTGTGATTTTATACCGTGTTTTAAAGTCAAGTACCATTCGATTCAACTTCATTGTATCTGACATTGCAATACTTAACAACAAAAATAAATTAAAATTTGACATAATTTCAATGTTATTTTGCCAAATGCAAGAAGTTATTTATATTTTGAACTTGAGACTCAACCATACAAAATACACTTAATATTTGTCTGTATGATTTCAGCTTATATTGATTACTACCAATGGCAGCCACAGATGATAGATCCTCATTTAGGTATGTTAGCAATTAAAGATTTAAACATTATAAAGTATTCTGACTATCAATGGCAGCCACAGATGATAGATCCTCATTTAGGTATGTTAGCAATTAAAGATTTAAACATTATAAAGTATTCTAGGGGGAAAAAACATTAACAAAATATTATCGAATAAACCTGTGAGTAGACTTAATAAATTTAAATACATGTGTAATAAATTTAAATACATGTGTAAATAGTTCTTGATTCATTACAGTAGATAAATCATTACTTCCATCAATAAGAATTTTAGTTAGATATATTGGGCAAAGATCTCATAACAACGCAATCAGACTTACATGTACCAGGTAGGTGTAACTCAAGATTTGTTGTGCAGCAATTTGATTGGACTGTAAAGGTCATCTAAACGAGACCCCCAGGGCAAAAGGAAACTTGGCCCCCCTCCTTCAATTCTCCAAATAATGATACTCAAACTAAGTCCACCACAGTGTGTCATAAGCAAGGAATTAGTACAACAAAAATGAATTGATCAATTGTGATTTATAATAATCTGGTACATTTATTAATAGATGTATTTTTATAAACTAAAAACAATAGTCAAATTATTTTATCGACAACCAAATATAAAACATATCTTCACTAATTGAATGCCCTGCTGAATAAGTAAACTATAATGAACATTACATAAATTGTTTTACCCACTTGCCTTTGTAAGAAAATTAATCAGTTTAAAGTTAAGCTGAAGTCAATATACCATAATTTAATAGAAACTACTTTTGATACCAACAACTATTGTAGGCCTACATGTACTTTGGTCAGTTGATTTGTGCGTGTCCGAGATGTCATCCTTTTTTTTTTATCTCTCTCAGTCTCTCTCTCGACATCTTTTGTACCGACCCGCTCAGCATACCTTGATTATAATTTGTTTAATTTGCATGTTGCAATGTGTGACAATGACAATGTGGTGACTGACGAAGTGAAATTGATAAATAAATAAAAGATAAAGGCTCACCTGAACGGAATCAATTGAGTTTAGCAAAAGTCTGATCCTGTCTACTCACCATTAATGAGCCCCTTCCCCTGCAATCCTCAATCTGCTACTCTCAGAGGTAGCCTGGGTCCCTATTTCCTATGTATTTGTCTATAGCAAATCACTTAGGTCTACATATTTCAGAGCCCTTATATTAAAAAAATAGTAGGGCCCTCCACCTGCAACCCTCGATCTGCCAGTGTCAATAGTTGTTCTTAGGGGAGCCCAAGCAGTCAGGCTTGGCCCTCATTTGAGTCATTTAATATACATTTACAAGTCGAAAATCACTAATCATATGTACATGGTCCAGTGCCCCATACAACATAACAGAAAAGTTGTTATACATCACCAAGGACCCTATGAAAGTCATTAGTGGGCTCCTTCTTGAAACCTGGGGCTACTTCTGTATGAAGAATTTTATATCCACTACACGAAATTGTCATTCACATATTAACGAAAGAACACATTTTATTTTATTTTCCTTGCTCAAGGTACACCCCTGTTTTTCCCTCGTTTGGCTTGTGGGCCCCCTAAACTCATGGGCCACGGGGTGCCACCCTGGCTGGCCCCCCCTCTCAGTGGGCCTGCCCCTGAATGCTGTAAATTATCAGCAAAAGTAGGAGCATTTAAAAATCTAATTTTAAGTAGATTGGAGAAAGACTAATATGTTCTTTCATAAGGTGTGTTATTTGGTGTAGAAATATCTTTCACAACTTAAGGAAATTCCGCCTTTTCTCTATTAGAATGTATATAAATAGGAACGAGGATAAGCAGATTTATTATAGGATTAAACACTGTTTTTTAGGAAATTATCTATGTATAAACTCCGGCAGCTCACTCACAAACTGAATAAAGTCCGAAGGACCTTATGTAAAGTTTGTGAGTGAGCTGCTGGAGTTTATACATACATAATTTCCTAAAAACACAGTGTTTAATCCTTATAATACTTATTCTTGAACATCGTGTTTGTTTTCGACGCTAAATACTATTAAAAAAATACCCAAGGACATACAATACACATACGATTGTAAAATGAAAAAAAATGTTATTGACGACTTTGGAACATAACCAACATGACGTCATATGAAAACTTCCAGTTTGAAACGTAAAGATTAGACGTTATTTGGCTTCGTGTACGCTTCAAGTTTGATACAATTTAACTAAAATAAGTTTTCAAGGTAAGCTTCTTAATTATTTTTGTGTATTGTTGTAAATATGACATGTAGCATTTTACATTTTCAAGATGGCAGATCCTTCCAGCAGAACCCCTTAGTATCATTGCTCGTAGATTTATACGCGTGGAATGACCGGGGAAAAATGTAGTCCGGCAAACGGAAATATTGATTTATAAATTCCTTTCGAATGACGTAGAATAAGTGACGATATCCAATCGGATTACGAGTTATTGATAAATTCTAGTAAGAATAGAATTATTTTATTATAACAGTTGATAATGAAGATCACGAGTGTTCAGACAGTTTTTTGTTCAATAATGAAATTTGTATAAGCAATTTAAATGCATATCTTAAAATGATATTATATTATATTAATGCTTACGCCATCAGTGGTGTAATGGTTAGTTTGCTCGCCTCAAGTGCAGTAGATCATGTGTCTTAGCCACGGTTAGGTCAAACCATAGACTATAAAATTGGTATATGTTGTTTCTCTACTAAGCATGCAGCATTAAGGAGAAAGTGCAAAGACTGGAAATCAGAAAGAATGTGTCAGAGTGGAGTGACATGTTGTTTCAGTGAGCTATCACTATAAAAAACAACTAATCGTGTTGGTCTAGTACAAAGTAGACATCATTATCATCTCATTTAATGTAGCTTGTTCTTGTCATGATATAGCTGAAAAATTACTCATTTGGCGTTAAACGATAATCACTCAAACAATAATCACTCACTCACTCACTCACTCACTCACTCACTCACTCACTCACTCACTCACTCACTCACTCACTCACTCACTCACTCACTCACTCACTCACTCACTCACTCACTCACTCACTCACTCACTCACTCACTCACTCACTCACTCACTCACTCACTCACTCACTCACTCACTCACTCACTCACTCACTCACTCACTCACTCACTCACTCACTCACTCACTCACTCACTCACTCACTCACTCACTCACTCACTCACTCACTCACTCACTCACTCACTCACTCACTCACTCACTCACTCACTCACTCACTCACTCACTCACTCACTCACTCACTCACTCACTCACTCACTCACTCACTCACTCACTCACTCACTCACTCACTCACTCACTCACTCACTCACTCACTCACTCACTCACTCACTCACTCACTCACTCACTCACTCACTCACTCACTCACTCACTCACTCACTCACTCACTCACTCACTCACTCACTCACTCACTCACTCACTCACTCACTCACTCACTCACTCACTCACTCACTCACTCACTCACTCACTCACTCACTCACTCACTCACTCACTCACTCACTCACTCACTCTCTCTCTCTCCTCTCTCTCTCTCTCTCTCTCTCTCTCTCTCTCTCTCACTCACTCACTCACTCACTCTCTCTCTCTCTCTCTCTCTCTCTCTCTCTCTCCTCTCTCTCTCTCTCTCTCTCTCTCTCTCTCTCTCTCTCTCTCTCTCTCTCTCACTCACTCACTCACTCACTCACTCACTCACTCACTCACTCACTCAACTCACTCACTCACTCACTCACTCACTCACTCACTCACTCACTCACTCACTCACTCACTCACTCACTCACTCACTCACTCACTCACTCACTCACTCACTCACTCACTCACTCACTCACTCACTCACTCTCTCTCTCTCTCTCTCTCTCTCTCTCTCTCTCTCTCACTCACTCACTCACTCACTCACTCACTCACTCACTCACTCACTCACTCACTCACTCACTCACTCACTCACTCACTCACTCACTCACTCACTCACTCACTCACTCACTCACTCACTCACTCACTCACTCACTCACTCACTCACTCATATTAATACTAATAATCACTCACTCACTCATATTAATACTAGTAATCACTCACTCACTCATATTAATGCTAATAATCACTCACTCATATTAATACTAATTGTCATTCACTCACTCATATTAATACTAAAAATCACTCACTCACTCATATTAATACTAATAATCACTCACTCACTCATATTAATACTAATAATCATGCACTCATATTAATACTAATAATCACTCACTCACTCATATTAATACTAATAATCACTCACTCATATTAATACTAATAATCACTCACTCACTCATATTAATACTAATAATCACTCACATTAATACTAATAATCACTCACTCATATTAATACTAATTGTCATTCACTCACTCATATTAATACTAATAATCACTCACTCACTCATATTAATACTAAAAATCACTCACTCACTCATATTAATACTAATAATCATGCACTCACTCATATTAATACTAATAATCACTCACTCATATTAATACTAATAATCACTCACTCATATTAATACTAATCATGCACTCACTCATATTAATACTAATAATCACTCACTCACTCATATTAATACTAATAATCATGCACTCACTCATATTAATACTAATTGTCATTCACTCACTCATATTAATACTAATAATCACTCTCACTCATATTAATACTAATAATCACTCACTCATATTAATACTAATTGTCATTCAGTCACTCATATTAATACTAATAATCACTCACTCACTCATATCAATACTAATAATCACTCACTCATATTAATACTAATAATGACTCACTCACTCATTAATAATAATAATCACTCACTCACTCATATTAATACTAATAATCACTCACTCACTCATATTAATACTAATAATCACTCACTCATATTAATACTAATAATCATGCACTCACTCATATTAATAATAATAATCACTCACTCACTCATATTAATACTAATAATCACTCATATTAATACTAATAATCACTCACTCATATTAATACTAATAATCACACACTCACTCACTCATATTAATACTAATAATCACTCACTCATATTAATACTAATAATCACTCACTCACTCATATTAATACTAATAATCACACACTCACTCACTCATATTAATACTAATAATCACTCACTCACTCATTAATACTAATAATCACTCACTCACTCATATTAATACTAATAATCACTCACACTCATATTAATACTAATAATCACACACTCACTCACTCATATTAATACTAATAATCACGCACTCACTCATATTAATACTAGTACAACACAAATGTATTCAATTTGGCATCATGTGTAACTGAAAATTATCTTGTTTTTCAGAGTCCATGATGAATCAGATTATGTCTATAATTAGAAATCCTTCAACACCAAAGAAACTTTTTCATTGCATATGTAAATGTCTTTATCTCATAACAAAGGTTAGTTGAACATTATAGAGATATCTTAAATGAGCTCGAGGCTCAAAAAGGATGGGTCTTTTCCAACCTGTGAAATAGTATGGGCAGCATAGTGCCCAAGTTAAAATGGGCATTTAGTTTCAAGCAAAAGGTTGACTTGGATGCAAAAACAACAGTACTAACACAAAAAAACCCAACAAAAATCAGATGCTCATTCAACACAAAATAATCTCACAAGGTTGAGGCTTTTGAAGTGAGACTTATGATATTTAACATATAAAAAAAACTTTCACAGAAAGGGTCCTTATAAATGTTATAAATACTGATCCAGGGTGTAATATTTTAAATTGTTGTCTTGCATAAATATTTATTACTAAATTGTTATTTTAACATTTTCAATAAAAAGCACTGAAATGAGTTATACATACTATTCTGTTGAACTTTGTGTTGTAGTTAAAGTGACATAATATTATTTAAAAATATTTGAGTATTTATGTTATCTAGGATAAATTCAGTTGAAACATTCATGAAATATTTATAGATTATTATATGGCATTTTTCATATCACATGTCATATCAACCCGAGACGTCCATATTAGCCCAAGGACAGAAGGCTCGAGGGTTAATATGGCATGTGATATGAAAAATGCCATATCATTATACAATTAATGACTTTTCATAAGGTGGACACTGTGATTTATCAACCCCGAGGAAGTGATGTTCACCGAAGCCAACGGCTGAGGTAAACATCACTTCCAAGGGGTTGATAAATCAGTGTCCACCGAAATGAAAAGTCATCAATTGTTTTATTAAATGACACATTCTAAGAGTAATTTTAGGGTGAAAATTGTGAATTGTTGCTGTTTCTAAGACATTTCCATTTATTCTTTTTTAATATCCTTGTGAACACTAGAATCAACATCCTTCAATGGATTTTGACCAAACTTGGTACATACTTAGTCCTTAGGAGAATCTGGAACCCTATTGATTTTCAAGGTCAAAGGTCAAGGTCACCGGGTCAAATTTTTAGGCGAGGGGATGCGCCACGCTTTGTGTTTCCCTTGTTTAATCTTTGGTTCATAAAGGAGTGTCATCATTGGTTGCATAACGAGCATTTTCCATGTTTTCTTCGTTATCCATTTTGACAGTAGCAGACGACGGAAGTAAGCAAAGATACATTAATAACGAAAAATGATCGGACCGGAAAACGTGAATTTCGGGAACTTTTGGGTTTTTTTTCCCAAAAAAGACATAATTGTGAAAAAACTAAATACTCGATCTCATGCAAAATTTCCAGCAGCCAATTTGAAAAATCCATTTTACACCCCATGTAATACGGCACACATTATTACACCCCCTATGTAATACGGATCAGGTTATTACACCCCCTGGAGATATGACTTGTTGCATTTTGAATTTATGACATATGCAAAAATAAACATATCTTGAGTAAGTATATGATAATTACTTTTATTAGAATATACAAGTGTGTACCTTTTCATCCATATTACACCATCAATATATATATCTGCCGTCAATATGTATTTAGGTCATGCAGTTGGGAGACGAAATACAACTTAAAAAGCACAATTTTAATCAGATAGTTTGATACATGTAGTAAAACATTTTTTTTTTATCTTTTCAATGTTTTACTGCAAAGAAAAAACAAAAAAAGAAAATAACCCAAAATCACAGACACTATCTTTTTTAAAGGCTAAAAGATGTCAGGTAAACTTTGTAAATGACGGAATAAGTTTACACATTGACAAACGACAAATAATGCTAAACAAAATTTAATTGTTGGTAAGTCCAGTGAAATTGCCGAAAAATATTGAAAGGTTTTTGTTAATATATGAATAGATGAGAGGGGCCAAGTACATGACAAGACTGTTCCCACATGAGGTATCAGATGTTGAACCAGTCATCACTTTACTAACAGAACAAGATCCTAAAGATTCAAAGGTATTTTATAAAAATAAAGCTTAATTTTTTTTCTCAACATAATGAATACTGTGATAGACTTGCATTAATGTAGGGTATATATATTAGGAAGTGAAATTTCTATATCAAATAAACGTTAGAGAAAACTGAAGGGGCAGAATCCAGACACACAGGCAACATTGGACACAAGACACAGAATGAAGACTAACACAATACAGAAAACAAACAGGTGAGCAACACTGAACCCACCAAAAAATGGAGTTCAACCCAGATGTCTGTGAAGGGTTAGCAGTTTCTATTTCTTACAAGACATCTTCTGTACTACACAGAGTAATAGGATGTGATCATAGAATATACTGTAATATTTATTCCAGTTGTAGCAAATGCTATGGTTGAAATTGTATCTCATAAGCACTGAAAATTTCTAAATATCATTTTGCTTCAGTATATATTGTAACTGCAATATTACAAATTTTATGTTTCTTCAGACTTGGGAGACAAGATATGAGTTGTTACTGTGGCTTTCTGTTGTCTGTATGATACCATTTGATATGGTCAAACTAGACAGTAACATTACAACACCAGAGGGACAGAAGAAATTACCAACAATGGACAGAATATTAGATCTGGCAAAAGTAAGTTGTAGTGCAAATTATCTCCCTTGGAGGAAAATTATGGCATATTTTGGCAATTAGTTAAAAAAAAATGCCAATAGCTATAAAAAATTTTTTTTTTAGAAATTTTGTGTACATAGCAAAAATACAATATGAAAAATAGCTTCATACAGGTTTTCTTCATAAATTTCATAATTTCACATTAGACAGAACTATCAATCCTCTAAATAATGATTGTGATATTCCCTGTAGGTTTTATAGTGAAACATTGAGTCACTATCAAATATTGTTGTGATAAAGTTGACAGACCTCCTATTTTTGTTCAAATCAGCTGATTATTGATGTTATCAGGGGAAAATATAGCTACTTAACAAACACAATGTACTACTAAATAGGATGATTAAAAAAACCCATAAATGTTTAGAAAGTAATGTTTTGAATTTATCTGTGTGCATCAATGGGCTTATTAGGCTAGAGTTGACAGATATATTATTCATTGTTCTTTTGTAGTTATATCTGACTGTAAATGATAAGTCTCGAGATGCTGCTGCCTACGTAGCGTCTAAATTTCTGACACGAGCTGATGTACAAAGAGAAAAATTACCAGAGTTCTTAGATTGGAGTTTGAATATTCTTCATACAGCTGATAGTAAGTAGAAATGTTTAGTTACTTGTGCTAGAAAAAACTGTAACTGAAAAAAATACAGATTTCCATCACTGGTGGAAAGATTTGGTGATTGTTTAAAAAAAAATAAAAAAATTGACAAACAAAAAATAACAGCAGTTATGAAGGTGGAGATAGACATTATCACTAGTATTAAAGCGAATTTGATAGGACAATCCCTGACGTACCATGTTACATAACTGAGCAAGTGGTATGTCATCATCTGGGTCATCTTCGACTTCCTCACACTGACTGAGGCCCGATACAGGGAATCCAGCAATTCGAAAACAACTTATTATCGTGCTGTCCTTTGTCTCTTTCCATGAAATGTCAATCCAATGAACTGCATCCAACACGGTTATCCCTTTTGTCAATGAAACGTTGTCCGAACACGAGTCTATTTTGGTAATCAAGTGCTTGAGCATATGTTTTCTGTATCGAGCTTTAAAAGCACGGATTATTCGTAGATCAAGAGGTTGAAGCTTTGAAGTGGTGTTAGGCGGCAGGAATTTTAACGCTACATTGCTGAAAGCTAACGGTTCGGCATGTGATGTGGCATTGTCAAGGAATAGCAAAACTTCTTTTTTTCAGTTTCATAAGTTTATTTATTTTTGTAATCCATTCAGTGAAAATGTACGTGGTCATCCATGTTTTTTTATTGGATTGCCAAAATACAGGGAGATTGTCAATGTTTATGTTTTTAAAACATCTCGGTTGTTTGGCTTTTCCTATAACTAAGGGTTTTAGTTTTTCTCCTGTGTTACTGCATTCAAGCATTACCGTGATACATTCCTTCGCGAGCTTCCCTCCTTTACATGCTTCACCTTTAGGTGCAAGTGTCTTATCTGGCAAGGCTTTGAAAAATATGCCAGTTTCATCGGCGTTAAAAATATCTTCTGCTTTGTAACCTTCAACGATTTTCCCAATTTTCGATCAGAAATCATCCACTACATTGTCATCTACGTTTGCACTTTCACCACAAACTTTAAAAAATCCTATTGAACATCGGGACCTCCAACTTTCCAGCCATCCGTTGGAAGCTTTAAAATCCATAAATTTAAGACCATTGGCAAATTCCATTGCCTTTTCCTGAATAATTGGTCCGCTTAAAGGACTATTTTTAGCTCTAGCTTGTTTGAACCATTTAAACACTAAGTCATTTAATTCACTGTATTTACTTCCACTATCGTGTCGTTTTCCCTGAGATGTGGTATTTTCTACGAACAGTCGCATGTATTCACTTTTTCTTTTAAGAATATCCGAGACCGTTGTCTTTCCTATTCCGAATTTAATTCCAAGTTCTTTTTGTGTCGGTTTAGGTTTTTTTCCTGCTTCTTGAACAAGATCATATTTTTGTTTTAAAGTCAATTCCTTCCGAGACCTTTTAGGCGACGGTGTATTCAAAATTTCATCTTTTTAGGTGTTGATTCCATGTTTGTTTAACATTTAATGAACATTTAAACATTAACCACATGAGTTACCAGTGATCACTAATTACAGGTGTGTTAATATACACACTTCGATAAACACTTTCAATACGCTTCCCCTCGGGCACCACTTCAATTACTACCGATCGATATTCACATATGTAAGCACACGGTTGATTGATCTGATCATGACCAGTTTACAGAGATAAATCATAACAGTAATTAGTGTATTGGGACCGCAAGTCAAGGCCGGAATTCAGAATGTGCAGTGTCCGGTTTATTCAATGATTTTTAACAAAGATTATTAAAGAAAAACTGGGGACTTGAAATTTAGATCAGATTGGACAGGATTCCGGTTTAGTCAGGTTTCACTGTATGTATATTGTGAAAATATATAATGACAAAACTTTACCATTAGTAAAATATTTGTGAAGAGTTTTATAACTCAAATATATTGCCCATATTATATTTAAGAGTGTAAAATATGTCTAAATATAACTGCAAATACTGTTACTACGAACGAACAGACCAAATTTTTACTTAGATTTATCCAAGAAGAAAAAACTTGTCCCAGGTTAAGATGATGAGGTTCATTGCTATTTATACCTGTAATGTCACAGAAATAATTTGTTTTAATTATATTTCAGTTGAGACAATGATTGGTGTTGGCAATGCCAGTGGTATACTGAGGGTTCTGTCCTTGTTGTTTAAACATGGTAACAGAGAGACTTTGGTTCAATATGGTAATTTAGTGAAAATGATTTTTTTTCTCTAATTTTGCAAACTTATTACATAAAAGGTGTGACTTGAATGATCTTGTTTTAATCTCACTTGCCACTACTATGAGAGATTTGTACATGTATATTAATAAATTGTGAGGTGAACATTTTCTTTTCAAGTTTTGGCCCATTTTCATTTTTATAATTTTTAGAATCTTTTGATAACCATTACTCTAGTAATATACACCAGTTTAAATCTACTTACTTTCTAATTGACCATGCATGGGTGTTTATACATAGAGATGTGCAACTTCAATTTTTCGTAAATTGAATTAGTTTTTACATATATATCTATGGCCCTGTGAAACCTACCTATAAAGTGTTTGGTTTGAGGATGGGGACGAGGTGTATATTTATAATATATCTACAATTGGGGGTATTGTGTTAACAAATTTAATTTTTAATTATATTTGAGTTATTCAGGGTACATTTTACTACAAGCAGTAAATCATATTGTATTGTTGTTGTCATGTATATAATTTGTCATAAATTGTGGGGGAATTATTGTTTTTAACGTCAAATGAGCAATATTTCAGATGTATTTTTACGAGAACAAGTTACATTTCAATGATATGATGATGTTCGCTCTGTAGAAGACCAACATTCTTAAATGGAGTTTTTTATTGCTAGCTTATTGAAACAACAGTCCGCATGTGGACATGTCTCTTCACTCAGGCACATTATCCTGATTCTGAGCCAATCAATCTTTGCTCATACTCGTTAATTATGTGTACTTTGTGGAGAAGCAACAAATACCAATTTGATTGTCCTTGGTTTGACCTGATTGGGAACCCATGATCTACCACACTCCCGTTGAACATGCTAACCATTATACCACAGATTCAGTTAGTATGTATAATGTAGACTGCAGTATTTGACATAAAACACAATATTTCATAAGCAGACTGGTTAGATATCTTTTTCATTTTAAAAATAAATAAATAATTTTAGTGCCAACTGTTATGAAGGAAATAGAAGAATTAAAGAAGAAAGAAGAAATAAACAATGCTTTATTTAGGAAATCTGTGATTAAAGTTATACAGAGACTAGGGCTGACATTCCTAAAACAGAGACTGGCTTCTTGGAGGTAGTAATATATTATTTTATCCTTGAACCATTCCTATTTAAGCTAACATTCCACATAAGGTAGTTTGAAGTTTTAATTTACACATAACTTCCACACATATTATTTATTTATCAATTTGGTACTCATTAATGTACTTATTTATATAAGTGGTGTTCTGATCATCAATTATGATCGGTACTTATTTATATTAGTGGTGTTCTGATCATCAATTATGATCGGTACTTATTTATATAAGTGGTGTTCTGATCATCAATTATGATCGGTACTTATTTATATTAGTGGTGTTCTGATCATCAATTATGATCGGTACTTATTTATATTAGTGGTGTTCTGATCATCAATTATGATCAGTACTTATTTATATTAGTGGTGTTCTGATCATCAATTATGATCGGTACTTATTTATATTAGTGGTGTTCTGATCATCAATTATGATCGGTACTTATTTATATTAGTGTTGTTCTGATCATCAATTATGATTGGTACTTATTTATATTAGTGGTGTTCTGATCATCAATTATGATCGGTACTTATTTATATTAGTGGTGTTCTGATCATCAATTATGATCGGTACTTATTTATATTAGTGGTGTTCTGATCATCAATTATGATCGGTACTTATTTATATTAGTGGTGTTCTGATCATCAATTATGATCGGTACTTATTTATATTAGTGGTGTTCTGATCATCAATTATGATCGGTACTTATTTATATTAGTGGTGTTCTGATCATCAATTATGATCGGTACTTATTTATATTAGTGGTGTTCTGATCATCAATTATGATCGGTACTTATTTATATTAGTGGTGTTCTGATCATCAATTATGATCGGTACTTATTTATATTAGTGGTGTTCTGATCATCAATTATGATCGGTACTTATTTATTTTAGTGGTGTTCTGATCATCAATTATGATCGGTACTTATTTATATTAGTGGTGTTCTGATCATCAATTATGATCGAATATCGGTCGATTATATGAATTTCAACGACAATTGATTATAATTTTTTTAAATTGATCATTTCGAACTTTTGCGGAAATACAGTTTGTCCGAATCTGTTTTGTATTTAGAATGTACGTCTTCCATACATTTGTAAGAGATAGTAAATTATCCTTTTCAAAGCGTAAAACAGAAAGATTCATCAAGGTCATGGAGGCTACAACAAGGAAAACCACCCAGTCAGACTCTAAAACTTTATGACCACCCAGGAGCTAAAAAACTTTGTGTGGAAATATTTTGGATTCATTAAAGCAAAAGATGGACCTGCAACTAAAACCAACCTAGATATTACAAAGGATATATATGAATTATGTCAGAAATCATATGCTAACAAAGAAGAGCACCCCTTCAACATAATTATTTGTTTTATACTTGAATAATCATCATTTAATAACAAAACAAACAATTTCAGTTAACTTCTTTAGCAAACAACACGTTCCGATTAGAACCAAAATTGAATCGGTGACAGGCATCCGATTATTCTGATTAATCGATTACTTTTTTCTAGCCAATTACCAACACTAATTTATATAGAGAAAAGTAAAAATGTCTGTCATTGAACACCAGAAAAACCATAAGAACAGCTCTGACACAATGTCATTGTGATTATTCCTGCTCCTCTTTGGTTTATGATATCAGTTATACTTTAAAACACAATGCACCCACAGCACTTCTATTTGTACTTGGTAGTCTCTCATATCATCACCTAGTGGCAGTCGTGACCGTGATCGTATGGTAGTTGGATTTACAACTACCTATGCAATCAGTGCCTATCACCACTGATGTTGTGAGTTCAAATCTCGATCAGGGCGAGGTGTACAAGATTATGCTATATAACTGAAATATTGTTGAAAGTGGCGTTAAACACCATGAAACCAAGCAACCAAACCATATCATCACATTTTACACGAGCAATTTTCAGGATTTATTGATTGATTGATTATTGCTGAACTTACAGCGACCAGTATTTTAGCTACATTCGGGAGACAAATTTCCAGGAAAGCAGGGAATATAAAACACTGAGAGACAGAGAAACCTAGCTTTTATTTTGATCTTGGCTTAATTTTGATTTTTTTGTCGATCATTATCAGGTACTCAAGAGGTAACAGATCATTGGCTGATAATATTGCTACCTCACTAGATAAGAACAACTCACAACAGATTGTAACCACGGCGACAGGTGATGAAGATGAAGAATATGATATTCCTGATGAGATAGAGGATATTTTAGGTATTTTAGTCTCTTTATATACATGTACATCAAATTATGTCTCGCCCCCCATTCATGGACAGACATATTGTTTTTATTTGTCTATCTGTCAGTGAGTTGCGGCAAGTCAGTGGTTTTTCCCCGGGTACTCCAGTTTCCTCCACCAATAAAACTGACCACCAGAATATGACTGAAATATTGTTGAAAGTGGCATAAAACACCCTAACCCCTTCAGATCTCCCACATCGTGACATGTCAGTCATCATAACCCTAACCCCTTCAGATCTCCCACACCGTGACATGTCAGTCACCATAACCCTAACCCTAACCCCTTCAGATCTCCCACACCGTGACATGTCAGTCACCATAACCCTAACCCTAACCCCTTCAGATCTCCCACACTGTGACATGTCAGTCACCATAACCCTAACCCCTTCAGATCTCCCACACCGTGACATGTCAGTCACCATAACCCTAACCCCTTCAGATCTCCCACACCGTGACATGTCAGTCACCATAACCCTAACCCCTTCAGATCTCCCACACCGTGACATGTCAGTCACCATAACCCTAACCCCTTCAGATCTCCCACACCGTGACATGTCAGTCACCATAACCCTAACCCCTTCAGATCACCCACACCGTGACATGTCAGTCACCATAACCCTAACCCCTTCAGATCTCCCACACCGTGACATGTCAGTCACCATAACCCTAACCCCTTCAGATCTCCCACACCGTGACATGTCAGTCACCATAACCCTAACCCCTTCAGATCTCCCACACCGTGACATGTCAGTCACCATAACCCTAACCCCTTCAGATCTCCCACACCGTGACATGTCAGTCACCATAACCCTAACCCCTTCAGATCTCCCACACCGTGACATGTCAGTCACCATAACCCTAACCCCTTCAGATCTCCCACACCGTGACATGTCAGTCACCATAACCCTAACCCCTTCAGATCTCCCACACCGTGACATGTCAGTCACCATAACCCTAACCCCTTCAGATCTCCCACACCGTGACATGTCAGTCACCATAACCCTAACCCCTTCAGATCTCCCACACCGTGACATGTCAGTCACCATAACCCTAACCCTAACCCCTTCAGATCTCCCACACCGTGACATGTCAGTCACCATAACCCTAACCCCTTCAGATCTCCCACACTGTGACATGTCAGTCACCATAACCCTAACCCTAACCCCTTCAGATCTCCCACACCGTGACATGTCAGTCACCATAACCCCAACCCTAACCCCTTCAGATCTCCCACACCGTGACATGTCAGTCACCATAACCCTAACCCCTTCAGATCTCCCACACCATGACATGTCAGTCACCATAACCCTAACCCTAACCCCTTCAGATCTCCCACACTGTGACATGTCAGTCACCATAACCCTAACCCCTTCAGATCTCCCACACCGTGACATGTCAGTCACCATAACCCTAACCCCTTCAGATCTCCCACACCGTGACATGTCAGTCACCATAACCCTAACCCCTTCAGATCTCCCACACCGTGACATGTCAGTCACCATAACCCTAACCCCTTCAGATCTCCCACACCGTGACATGTCAGTCACCATAACCCTAACCCCTTCAGATCTCCCACACCGTGACATGTCAGTCACCATAACCCTAACCCCTTCAGATCTCCCACACCGTGACATGTCAGTCACCATAACCCTAACCCCTTCAGATCTCCCACACCGTGACATGTCAGTCACCATAACCCTAACCCCTTCAGATCTCCCACACCGTGACATGTCAGTCACCATAACCCTAACCCTAACCCCTTCAGATCTCCCACACCGTGACATGTCAGTCACCATAACCCTAACCCCTTCAGATCTCCCACACTGTGACATGTCAGTCACCATAACCCTAACCCTAACCCCTTCAGATCTCCCACACCGTGACATGTCAGTCACCATAACCCTAACCCCTTCAGATCTCCCACACCGTGACATGTCAGTCACCATAACCCTAACCCCTTCAGATCTCCCACACCGTGACATGTCAGTCACCATAACCCTAACCCCTTCAGATCTCCCACACCGTGACATGTCAGTCACCATAACCCTAACCCCTTAAGATCTCCCACACCGTGACATGTCAGTCACCATAACCCTAACCCCTTCAGATCTCCCACACCATGACATGTCAGTCACCATAACCCTAACCCCTTCAGATCTCCCACACCGTGACATGTCAGTCACCATAACCCTAACCCCTTCAGATCTCCCACACTGTGACATGTCAGTCACCATAACCCTAACCCCTTCAGATCTCCCACACCGTGACATGTCAGTCACCATAACCCTAACCTCTTCAGATCTCCCACACCGTGACATGTCAGTCACCCTAACCCCAACCCTAACCCCTTCAGATCTCCCACACCGTGACATGTCAGTCACCATAACCCTAACCCCTTCAGATCTCCCACACCGTGACATGTCAGTCAACAGGAGCAAGTGAGAGATGTGACTTTAATAAGATTAATTTATTATCAAATTTAAATTTTGCTAATCTGTAGAGGTCAGAAGTTATGGTCATAAAAGCATAATTTTGTTTTAATAGTACTAATGTAGCATTTCAAAACTTTCACAATAAAACAATTTCTCTACATATGAAGTCTAATTTTAACTGAAATATTGTTGTAAATAAAGTTAAATAACCCTAAGTTGTATATATTTGTTCTTCTTACAGGATATCTACTACATGGATTACGAGATAAAGACACTATAGTCAGATGGTCTGCAGCTAAAGGGTAAATACTTGTGTGTCTTTGTCACAGAAACTCCTCTTAGCTAACTTGATGGAATTTAAACATAACCACATTCCTCCCCAATGACTTGATAATATATACCTCTTAATGTAGTTTCCTTGAAATTGATATATATTTATATATATATTTATAGGTTAAGGCCAATTTTTTACAGGTTCTTTTATGCATCAGCATAGAATAGGCAACACACATCCTTCGCATAAGATCCACAATTTTTTTTAACAAATAGAGAGTATATGCTGTATCGAATTGGAACACTAAGATGTAAGTAAAATTTGGGTCCTTTCTTTCTAACTTTTAGATTAATATATCCCAGATAACTAGAAAACTCAGCTACTTCATAAATCATTTGTCTCTTTGTCTTCAACACAATGAGGAATGTGTGAATATCAATGTGGATTCCTGAAGAGTACAGACTAATTACAGTAAGATCAAACCTGCTTTAGTGACCACCTCTATTCAGCAATAACTTGTATTATGTGACCTTAATTTTAATTTCATTTCACAGTGCATTTCATATTACTTAATCCTGTATTTAACGACCACCTTATGTAACCCTATTTCAATGTTCTCTTGGAAGGTCACATAAGACAGTTTGTCTGTAGTTGTACAGTAGTGACCCTCTTATAAGACAACTCCTCTGAAATAAAAAAAAGTGGCCCCATAAAAAGGGGTGGCCTCTCTTGAAGGAGAAATGTTTTACTATCTAGGTGCCTCTGAAATCTGATCTGATAAGATAAATGGCCTTTGTTGGGAGTGGTCTTATAAGAAGAGGACTACTGCACTATGTTTAGCAATGCATTATTTACCTGTATCTTTACAGGATAGGAAGAATAACTGGCAGATTACCAAAAGAATTGGCCGATGAAGTGGTTGGATCCGTACTAGAATTATTTACAATGCAAGAAACAGATGGAGCTTGGCATGGAGGTAATAGTAGTTAGTTTGTGGTTCCATTTTATTTCACCTAACCAAAAGAGGTCGTCATGGCTGCAGTGGAATGCTAGTTGAATTTACATCAACCTATGCAATCAGCACCTATCTCCCCTTAAGTTGATCACCTTGGTCTTGATTTTATGGTGCTTAACTCCACTTTCAATAATATTTCAGTTATATCATGGCGGTCAGTTTTATTGATGGAGGAAACCGGAGGATGCGGAGAAAACCACCGACCTGTCGCAAGTCACTGACAAACATTATCACATAATGTTGTGTACCATGTATAATAGCTTGTAAAATAAACCAAAGCTTCCATATGTGAATGACAAGATTTTTTTGGATATCTTTTCAGGATGTTTATCTCTGGCAGAATTAGGTAGAAGAGGATTACTGTTACCACAAAGGTTACCTGATGGTAAGTCTAATGAAATTACAAGAATTGATTGATTTATTGTGTTTAATGCCACTTTTAGCAATATTTCAGCTATATCATGGCGACCAGTTTTAGTGGTGGAAGAAACCGGAGTACCCGGAGAGAATCACCGACCATGAGCAAGCAACTGGTAAGCTTTATCACTTGCGGCTGAGAGTCGAGTGCACCCTTTTTTGTAATTTACAAAGCCGGGCGCGAACCCACGCCGTATTGGTGATAGGCTTGTATGAGTTGTTAGGTAATCTTTGAGCCACCCGGGCCCTGAAATTACAAGGAGTGTTGCCTGATGCCTGATGGTAAGTCTTACAAAATTACAAGGTGTCTCCCTTAGAACATAGTTTACCTCTATTTGCCTAAGGATATTCTAATGTTATACTAGATATGAGTGTAGAAATAGGGAAACAAATGTTTTGCCAAAAGTATAACCTTGCTGTGATAATATATGTCGTGACCTTCAAAACTGACGTCATTGTTTTTATCAGTTACATCATAATGTATTTGACGTCACACTGACTGATAGTTTTTCAGCATGAGAGGCAGTCTGTTTATACTGAAAATATTCCTTGATAACATCAAAAGAATAATAAATAAATTACTGATAAATAAATACTAATATAAATAAATTACTGATAAATATATACAATAATAAATAAATTACTGATAAATATATACAATAATAAATAAATTACTGATAAATATATACAATAATAAATAAATTACTGATAAATATATACTATAATAAATAAATTACTGATAAATATATACAATAATAAATAAATTACTGATTTGTGAGAATAGATTTGTCATAGTAATATCATATTGAAGACAAAGCATGAGATATATATGAGATGAGAAATCTATTTCAATGTGGCACAGCTATTTATTGAACTATTGTCCTACCTTCTAATATATTTTTTAATGTAAAAACCCAAAATTTATATGAAATTATAATTACAAATATACAGAATTGTATTTCCAAACTAAATTAATGTATTCAGTGAAATAATTTAAACACTGAAATTTTGAAAATATGCAGGAAAACTTATTTAATACACTCAAGCATTACTCCCTCAATCCATGAAAATTGGTGTCCACAAATGTAAAAAAATGAAAAACTAAGCATACCACACTGTCAGAACATTTTCAAAATACAATAGAAAAATAGCAGAAAGAGGCAAATTGAAAGCCTAACACAGAAATAAATGACTGCTCACTTTCCTGGCTTGGTACTTCAATTAAAAAGTGGCAGGGTTAAGCTAGTTCTATGTGCCTCATAAGTTATTCTTGTTGTTTTAATTGTAGTTGTTCCAGTGATATTACAATCTTTAGCCTATGATAAGAAGAAGGGAAGTTTCTCTGTAGGAGCACATGTTAGGGATGCTGCATGTTATGTGTGCTGGGCATTCGCCAGAGCTTACAAACCAGAGGAGTTGTCTTCCTATGTCAACGACGTGGCTTGGTAAAAAAATAACTGGAATCTTGAATATATTTTTGTTTCGATTACATTGTTTTTTATTGATTGAATGGTTACCATGGATGTTTATATGGTCACACATTTTTTCTGTTGTATTGTGTCATCATTTTTCCATTTTCCATCTCTAGACACGATGTTTTTTTCCACAAAAACTCAGGATACCAACGACCTACTCTAACAAACTGTTGTTCAATAGGTGCTGGTGCAAGTAGTTTTTTTTACATACAAGGAGTGTATGCATTCTCCATACACAAGTCGCTCATTTACATCACACCCCAGGCCTTGACATCAACGTTTGTCCGATTGTCCTGTACCAGTGAAAACTGACATCGGACAAGAGATCTTGTATCACGGTAGCTCGACGGGACAAGTGAAAAAATGACTGTCCTACCTTTTGAATGTTATTTTCTATAATAAAATTGTGTTGCTTTGTCATTTTTACAGACTACAACTTCGTAAATAATTATTTTAATGTGTGTAAAAATATTGGTTTCTATTGAAGTACACTATCGCCAATTACAACGGTGAACCAAGAGATATTCCGAACATATACTTGATCCGTATCTTTTCAGCGATTTGAATAAACGACAATTGGCATCTAGTAATAATGATGAAATATAAATAGATTTGTTTATAGTGTTTCCTTCCCCTATGCAATAATTCCCTGGAAACGTAAATACCATGCACATCGGCATGGATTTATAATATCCCCTGATCTTAGAAAGTACCGATTTACAACAAGCGGCGAAGCTCAATTCAACCAGAAGTGTTAAGGCGTCTGATATTAATTTCCATTGAGGGACATTCAGTAGCTGATTTTGATACAAAATCTGCATTCAATTTCAATAGATATGATGGTGAACAACGACGTTCAAAGCATTCTGGATTCAATCCACATTATGCGATTACTGCTTAGATGGACCTGCTATTCGAGAACCAAACTTAGAAATTGATTATTAGACACTCATACCATGATGACATCGTTTGATACCAATGACTATGTCTAAGTGTATGTTAATTTGTCAATTAAAGATGTCATAATTATAATGTCTGTTAGTATTAATAATGACACGACGAGCTAATGTTTGTGAGACAATAACCAAAACATTTTACACAAATTGCTGATAATTATTCTCTGGTTTTTATAATTTGTATTATTATTTTTTTGGACAACTAAAAGATTGAGTCGGACAAGTACTTTTTTTAGTTTGTTGTCAGAAGGGACAAGTTAAAAAAAAATGTTAATGTAGAGGCCTGTACCCTAAAGCCGAGATGTCTATTTGATTCATCCAGCACAACAAATTGAAAACCCTTTTAGGATGAGTTGTATTCCCACAGAGTAGTAACTTGGTCCTATTTCTATTCCATAGCATTTCTAAGGAGGTCTAGTTACAATTTTTATTTTTAAATCCATTTTATATATGTACACTATATTTCACTTTTCAGTTCTTTGTAAATAACTTCAGTCTTTGTATTTCTCTGTTGTTGATATTTTCAGTGCTTTGGTAATAACTTCCATCTTTGATAGAGAAGTGAATGTTAGAAGAGCAGCAGCCGCAGCATTCCAAGAAAACGTGGGACGTCAGGTAACAGAGTTTCACCTTTAACTTCTGTCATTTTTTTAAATTTTTAATAAGTAAAATATTTGATGATGATGATGTAGGTGTAAATTTAAAAGATTATTATTTTGAAATAAGGAAGACCTCTTTTAGAATATAGACATGAATTTGAAATAAATAATAAATACCTTTGTGATGTATTAAAATTAGTCTATGAAGTCATAAGCTCACTTGGACAAATGTTTTTAGACCTTATGCTAACAATTATGTCTCAGAGCTGAGCTGTTTTATACCAAACTTGCATGGAAAACCTTTTTTCTTGTAGGATAATTCAGACACTTTAATGAAGTCAAATTTTTTCAGGATATGTGAATGTTTGAGAGATTTCATTTTAGATGGCAATTATGAAGAATTTTACATATCTTTTCATTTTTTTGCTCATAGAACATGAATTTTCAAATCGTTACTTTTTATTTCAGGGTGCTTTTCCACACGGTATAGACATTGTAACTGAAGCTGATTATTTTAAAGTCGGAAACAGAGAAAATTGTTACTTAGAATTAAGTGTATTTGTTGCTAAGTTTCCAGAATATACGAAGCCTATGATTGATCATTTAGTAGATGTCAAGATAAACCATTGGGATAGGTATGTGTCAGTTACTATATTTGGTAGTCACTAGTGTGGATAGTTCTATAACAGGCACCACTTGTTCTATCTTCATCTAACAATTGGAATGATGGGAGAGAAATATAACAAAGGGTTCTATCCGTTTTGTCTTTCATTCAATCAGTTACAATTTTATCTAATATTTTGCTCAATAATTATCATATTAATTTTTTTGGGCGAAAAGAATTTCCAGGGTAAGACAATGATTCATTTCAACTTTGGAGAAATTTAAACAAATATGTATGAATATGACAGAATATTATAGCTGCACATTGGAGCTCTGTATCTGTCAGATTTGGTAATTGAAAATGTGTACAACATATATATATAACATTTAGATGTTGGTTAAATAGTCTAAAAAAGTTATTGTCCAATGCCATTTTTAACTTGTCCAAAATAATATAATAATATAAAAATTAAAGATTTCAAATACTGCATTTTATTATTTTTTTTATCCTTTCCTGGTTGAACATTAAATATTTTCTGTCGATATAACTTTGAACACTAAAATACTTTCTCTCAATATAAATCCAAATTTGAGGGTGCCTAGCTTACAATTTTATTATTCTACAGTTCAATAAACTTTGCTGTGCCATATATATTGTTGATCGATTATTTCCAATCATATTGTTTTAATCAGTTTTAGAGGTTTCAGTGTGTTTATAATATCATTATTTTGGAACATGTATGGAACCAGTATTAATTGTTTTTACATAACATCTGCTGTCGGATAGTATTAACACACAGCTACAAATATATGTTACAATACATGAAAAACTAAATCTATATGAATGTATCAGCAATGATTTTTAAATTTGATTCAGAATGAATGATTATATCACTTTAAGTGAGTGAGCAACAGAAGTTACTTGTTGTATACTTATTTGAGCTGGCACTTTGACAAACAGGCAAACATTATAGTTGAGGCCTGGGCAAACAGGCAAACATTATAGTTGAGGCCTGGGCAAACAGGCAAACATTATAGTTGAGGCCTGTAGACAGTAACCAAAAACAAATATCCTAGTAGGGAATTAAATAGATGTTTTTCATTTGTAGTGAAATAAAAGATTTGTCTGCAAAGGGACTTCATAATTTAACAAGATGCAGCCCTGATTATATGGCTAAAGAAGGTAAATATATTTTATATAGTACACATCAGGCAAGATCTAGTATATAATTGGTTTGTATTATATAGTACACATCATCCAAGATCTAGTATATAATTGGTTTGTATTATATAGTACACATCATCCAAGATCTAGTATATAATTGGTTTGTATTATATAGTACACATCATCCAAGATCTAGTATATAATTGGTTTGTATTATATAGTACACATCAGCCAAGATCTAGTATATAATTGGTTTGTATTACTATGTAGATATAACACCACTTTTAAATATATTTTACATGTAGTTATAGTGTAACATTTAAATGATGGTATGAGATGTGATACTTTTTAATAACAGCAAATTTTTGCTGTTTTATAGTTCAGTTTCCTCTACTAATAAAACTGACCACCATTATATTTATATAAAGTAAGTATTAAAAGTGGCATTAAACACCAATCATCAATCAATCACAAATTATAGAATGACATGTAGGAAATGACAAGTACTTCTTTTCCTGTCAAGCCTCTATTCATAGACAGATAAGAAAGTTCTAGTTCAATTCTTTTCTAAATAGGGACAATAATATAATAAATGTTCAATATTCTTGCTATTTATCCGAAGTTTAGGAGCATTTTATGAATGAGGAATGTTTTTAAGTGTAGGGAGACCAAAATGTGATTTTTTTTTATAAACTTATCCTTGATAAAAAGCCTGATTGCCGAAACATCTGACAAAGAGCAAGGAAACAAGAAAATTGATAGAGTCATACAAAATTGCATTGATATTTCTTTCAATTGAGAAAAAGCTATATTAAGACTTCTACTTCAATTTTCATATGAAAATTTGAAATATCATAATTTATTTAAAGTGAATTTGTTACTGTATTGCAGCTTGCTTATGATTTTCATTTTCATGTTATTGTTATTTTTGTAGTGATGCCAAAACTGTTGCCAATGACAACAGGAGAAGATTTATATATGAGATATGGTGCAATTATAGCAATGGCAGAAATCACCCATGCTCTGGCTGAAATCTCTACAAGTCAAGGGAAGTAAGTGCTTTTAATGAAAAATATTTGTGAATTATCTCCCTTACAAATTTTGATGACATTAATTATTGTATTTAAAGTCATTTGCAGACATATAAAAACTCAGTCACACCATTTATTAAATATAAAGTATTTAAAGGTCATGCAAATTAAAAAAGATAGAATAAATGGTGAAATAAGGTAATCAGTTCCATTTCTAAATATAACACAACAGCATCTGTGGTGTTAGGTTAGCATTTTCACATCAAGTGTGGTAGATTCTCGGTTCGAGTGTCACATCGAGTGTGGTAGATCCTCGGTTCGAGTGTCACATCGAGTGTGGTACTGGTAGATCCTGGGTTCAAGTCCCAGTCAGATCAAACCAAAGGCAAAAAAATAGGTATTTGTTGCTTCTCCACTAAACATGCAGCATTAAGGAGTGAGAACAAAGACTGAGTTGGCTCTGAATCAACATCTCATTGAATGTATCTTGTTGTGGTCATAATATAGCTTCAAACTCTATATTTAGAATATAAATCTATGTATTATACACTAATTTTAATGGTAAATGAAAAGTTGATACTTTAATAATGGTGTTTTTATTTATGCTGATGAACCTATGAAACATATCTCATTTTACAGAAACCACTGAATTGATTACGTTCTATTTTTATGATATGAATGATTAATTGATTGGTGTTTAGCACCAACTTTAGCAGTATTTCAGCTATTTCGTTGCGTGATGAAATCTGAAATGGATATCTACATGACATATAATTTAATATGAGACAGGCACAACCTGTTTGAAGGACGAAGTCTTATAATTTTAAGAGGGAGGCGTGAGAAGGGAATGTATTATTTTTTTTCAAGTACTTTTTAAAGGTTTTTTTTAATTATTTGGCTGGAGTTATCTCTCTTTGACTTATGGCTGTTCCGTTCATTTTTACCTACGCCGCTCTTCTGCCGAGAATCTCGTAGAAAGAGATTTTTTAATTAGAATTTTATTTCAAGTTTATTTCGATTTTGCATAGAGTAAATAATTAAAGAAATGGGAATTTTTCATTGAAATATATATTTTTTGCGTTTCTAAATATCAATTGATATATTTTTAAAACTTCTGATGAAAAGATAGTTGGGTATGAATAGATGAGGAGGAAAAATCGTACAGCCTACAGTTAGAAGGACTTCGTCCTTTAATATACAGTTAAACCTGCTTTAGTGATCACCTCTATTAAGTTATACAGTTAAACCTGCTTTAGTGACCACCTCTATTAAGTTATACAGTTAAACCTGCTTTAGTGACCACCTCTATTAAGTTATACAGTTAAACCTGCTTTAGTGACCACCTCTAGTAAGTTATACAGTTAAACCTGCTTTAGTGACCACCTCTAGTAAGTTATACAGTTAAACCTGCTTTAGTGACCACCTCTATTAAGTTATACAGTTAAACCTGCTTTAGTGACCACCTCTATTAAGTTATACAGTTAAACCTGCTTTAGTGACCACCTCTATTAAGTTATACAGTTAAACCTGCTATAGTGACCACCTCTATTAAGTTATACAGTTAAACCTGCTTTAGTGACCACCTCTAGTAAGTTACTGTTAAACCTACTTTAGTGACCACCTCTATTAAGTTATACAGTTAAACCTGCTATAGTGACCACCTCTATTAAGTTATACAGTCAAACCTGCTTTAGTGACCACCTCTATTAAGTTATACAGTTAAACCTGCTTTAGTGACCACCTCTATTAAGTTATACAGTTAAACCTCTTTAGTGACCACCTCTATTAAATTATACAGTTAAACCTGCTTTAGTGACCACCTCTATTAAGTTATACAGTTAAACCTGCTATAGTGACCACCTCTATTAAGTTATACAGTTAAACCTGCTTTAGTGACCACCTCTATTAAGTTATACAGTTAAACCTGCTATAGTGACCACCTCTATTAAGTTACAGTCAAACCTGCTTTAGTGACCACCTCTATTAAGTTATACAGTTAAACCTGCTTTAGTGACCACCTCTATTATGTTATACAGTTAAACCTGCTTTAGTGACCACCTCTATTAAGTTATACAGTTAAACCTGCTATAGTGACCACCTCTATTAAGTTACAGTCAAACCTGCTTTAGTGACCACCTCTATTAAGTTATAGTCAAACCTGCTTTAGTGACCACCTCTATTAAGTTATACAGTTAAACCTGCTTTAGTGACCACCTCTATTAAGTTATACAGTCAAACCTGCTTTAGTGACCACCTCTATTAAGTTATACAGTTAAACCTGCTTTAGTGACCACCTCTATTAAGTTATACAGTTAAACCTGCTTTAGTGACCACCTCTATTAAGTTGTACAGTTAAACCTGCTTTAGTGACCACCTCTATTAAGTTACAGTTAAATCTGCTTTTGTGACCACCTCTATTAAGTTATACAGTTAAACCTGCTTTAGTGACCACCTCTAGTAAGTTACTGTTAAACCTACTTTAGTGACCACCTCTATTAAGTTATACAGTTAAACCTGCTATAGTGACCACCTCTATTAAGTTATACAGTCAAACCTGCTTTAGTGACCACCTCTATTAAGTTATACAGTTAAACCTGCTTTAGTGACCACCTCTATTAAGTTATACAGTTAAACCTGCTTTAGTGACCACCTCTATTAAATTATACAGTTAAACCTGCTTTAGTGACCACCTCTATTAAGTTATACAGTTAAACCTGCTATAGTGACCACCTCTATTAAGTTATACAGTTAAACCTGCTTTAGTGACCACCTCTATTAAGTTATACAGTTAAACCTGCTATAGTGACCACCTCTATTAAGTTACAGTCAAACCTGCTTTAGTGACCACCTCTATTAAGTTATACAGTTAAACCTGCTTTAGTGACCACCTCTATTATGTTATACAGTTAAACCTGCTTTAGTGACCACCTCTATTAAGTTATACAGTTAAACCTGCTATAGTGACCACCTCTATTAAGTTACAGTCAAACCTGCTTTAGTGACCACCTCTATTAAGTTATAGTCAAACCTGCTTTAGTGACCACCTCTATTAAGTTATACAGTTAAACCTGCTTTAGTGACCACCTCTATTAAGTTATACAGTCAAACCTGCTTTAGTGACCACCTCTATTAAGTTATACAGTTAAACCTGCTTTAGTGACCACCTCTATTAAGTTATACAGTTAAACCTGCTTTAGTGACCACCTCTATTAAGTTACAGTTAAATCTGCTTTTGTGACCACCTCTATTAAGTTATACAGTTAAACCTGCTTTAGTGACCACCTCTAGTAAGTTATACAGTTAAATCTGCTTTAGTGACCACCTCTATTAAGTTATACAGTTAAACCTGCTTTAGTGACCACCTCTAGTAAGTTATACAGTTAAACCTGCTTTAGTGACCACCTGTAGTAAGTTATACAGTCAAACCTGCTTTAGTGACCACCTCTATTAAGTTATACAGTTAAACCTGCTTTAGTGACCACCTCTAGTATGTTACAGTTAAACTTGCTTTAGTAACCACCTCTATTAAGTTACAGTTAAACCTGCTTTAGTGACCACCTCTATTAAGTTATACAATTAAACCTGCTTTAGTGACCACCTCTATTAAGTTATACAGTTAAACCTGCTATAGTGACCACCTCTATTAAGTTATACAGTTAAACCTGCTTTAGTGACCACCTCTATTAAGTTATATAGTTAAACCTGCTTTAGTGACCACCTCTATTAAGTTATACAGTTAAACCTGCTTTAGTGACCACCTCTATTAAGTTACAGTTAAACCTACTTTAGTGACCACCTCTATTAAGTTATACAGTTAAACCTGCTTTAGTGACCACCTCTATTAAGTTATACAGTTAAACCTGCTTTAGTGACCACCTCTAGTAAGTTACAGTTAAACCTGCTTTAGTGACCACCTCTATTAAGTTATACAGTTAAACCTGCTTTAGTGACCACCTCTAGTAAGTTATACAGTTAAACCTGCTTTAGTGACCACCTCTATTAAGCTATACAGTTAAACCTGCTTTAGTGACCACCTCTATTAAGTTATACAATTAAACCTGCTTTAGTGACCACCTCTAGTAAGTTATACAGTTAAACCTGCTTTAGTGACCACCTCTAGTAAGTTATACAGTCAAACCTGCTTTAGTGACCACCTCTATTAAGTTATACAGTTAAACCTGCTTTAGTGACCACCTCTAGTAAGTTACAGTTAAACCTGCTTTAGTGACCACCTCTATTAAGTTATACAGTTAAACCTGCTTTAGTGACCACCTCTATTAAGCAATAACTTGTATTATGTGGCCTTAATTTTAATTTCCCTGCACAGTGCATTTTATTGTAATAAAACCTTGATTTATCAACAACATGTCTATCTTTTGTGACCCTATTTCAATGTTCTCATGTTCTTATTTCCATATTTGTTTCAGAACAATAACAGATGTATTGCATAAAGATATAATTTATGGAATGAAAAATATCACATTTAAGGTATTATGTGTTCTTATGTTGAAATATATCACAATAAAATAAGTAAAATATATATGTGTGTATGTTGATACAAAAATATTATGATTAATACTTATGTCAGATATAGGTTCATCTGGCTCAAATAATTCATTAGTATTGATCTTGAAGGGGCCATGTTAGCTGTGGCCGTGAATACGTGGTTGTTGGAATTTTATCTTCCTATGCAATCTGTGGCAATCACCACTAAAGTTATGAGTTTTTCTCCCACATGTAGCAAGCTGCACACAATGTTTTCTCCCACATGTAGCAAGCTGTACACAATGTTTTCTCCCACATGTAGCAAGCTGTACACAATGTTTTCTCCCACATGTAGCAAGCTGTACACAATGTTTTCTCCCACATGTAGCAAGCTGTACACAATGTTTTCTCCCACATGTAGCAAGCTGTACACAATGTTTTCTCCCACATGTAGCAAGCTGTACACAATGTTTTCTCCCACATGTAGCAAGCTGTACACAATGTTTTCTCCCACATGTAGCAAGCTGTACACAATATTTTCTCCCACATGTAGCAAGCTGCACACAATGTTTTCTCCCACATGTAGCAAGCTGTACACAATGTTTTCTCCCACATGTAGCAAGCTGTACACAATGTTTTCTCCCACATGTAGCAAGCTGTACACAATGTTTTCTCCCACATGTAGCAAGCTGCACACAATGTTTTCTCCCACATGTAGCAAGCTGTACACAATGTTTTCTCCCACATGTAGCAAGCTGTACACAATGTTTTCTCCCACATGTAGCAAGCTGTACACAATGTTTTCTCCCACATGTAGCAAGCTGTACACAATGTTTTCTCCCACATGTAGCAAGCTGCACACAATGTTTTCTCCCACATGTAGCAAGCTGTACACAATGTTTTCTCCCACATGTAGCAAGCTGTACACAATGTTTTCTCCCACATGTAGCAAGCTGTACACAATGTTTTCTCCCACATGTAGCAAGCTGTACACAATGTTTTCTCCCACATGTAGCAAGCTGCACACAATGTTTTCTCCCACATGTAGCAAGCTGTACACAATGTTTTCTCCCACATGTAGCAAGCTGTACACAATGTTTTCTCCCACATGTAGCAAGCTGTACACAATGTTTTCTCCCACATGTAGCAAGCTGTACACAATATTTTCTCCCACATGTAGCAAGCTGCACACAATGTTTTCTCCCACATGTAGCAAGCTGTACACAATGTTTTCTCCCACATGTAGCAAGCTGTACACAATGATTTCTCCCACATGTAGCAAGCTGTACACAATGTTTTCTCCCACATGTAGCAAGCTGCACACAATGTTTTCTCCCACATGTAGCAAGCTGTACACAATGTTTTCTCCCACATGTAGCAAGCTGTACACAATGTTTTCTCCCACATGTAGCAAGCTGTACACAATGTTTTCTCCCACATGTAGCAAGCTGTACACAATGTTTTCTCCCACATGTAGCAAGCTGCACACAATGTTTTCTCCCACATGTAGCAAGCTGTACACAATGTTTTCTCCCACATGTAGCAAGCTGTACACAATGTTTTCTCCCACATGTAGCAAGCTGTACACAATGTTTTCTCCCACATGTAGCAAGCTGCACACAATGTTTTCTCCCACATGTAGCAAGCTGTACACAATGTTTTCTCCCACATGTAGCAAGCTGTACACAATGTTTTCTCCCACATGTAGCAAGCTGTACACAATGTTTTCTCCCACATGTAGCAAGCTGTACACAATGTTTTCTCCCACATGTAGCAAGCTGTACACAATGTTTTCTCCCACATGTAGCAAGCTGTACACAATGTTTTCTCCCACATGTAGCAAGCTGTACACAATGTTTTCTCCCACATGTAGCAAGCTGTACACAATATTTTCTCCCACATGTAGCAAGCTGCACACAATGTTTTCTCCCACATGTAGCAAGCTGTACACAATGTTTTCTCCCACATGTAGCAAGCTGTACACAATGTTTTCTCCCACATGTAGCAAGCTGTACACAATGTTTTCTCCCACATGTAGCAAGCTGCACACAATGTTTTCTCCCACATGTAGCAAGCTGTACACAATGTTTTCTCCCACATGTAGCAAGCTGTACACAATGTTTTCTCCCACATGTAGCAAGCTGTACACAATGTTTTCTCCCACATGTAGCAAGCTGTACACAATGTTTTCTCCCACATGTAGCAAGCTGCACACAATGTTTTCTCCCACATGTAGCAAGCTGTACACAATGTTTTCTCCCACATGTAGCAAGCTGTACACAATGTTTTCTCCCACATGTAGCAAGCTGTACACAATGTTTTCTCCCACATGTAGCAAGCTGTACACAATGTTTTCTCCCACATGTAGCAAGCTGCACACAATGTTTTCTCCCACATGTAGCAAGCTGTACACAATGTTTTCTCCCACATGTAGCAAGCTGTACACAATGTTTTCTCCCACATGTAGCAAGCTGTACACAATGTTTTCTCCCACATGTAGCAAGCTGTACACAATATTTTCTCCCACATGTAGCAAGCTGCACACAATGTTTTCTCCCACATGTAGCAAGCTGTACACAATGTTTTCTCCCACATGTAGCAAGCTGTACACAATGTTTTCTCCCACATGTAGCAAGCTGTACACAATGTTTTCTCCCACATGTAGCAAGCTGCACACAATGTTTTCTCCCACATGTAGCAAGCTGTACACAATGTTTTCTCCCACATGTAGCAAGCTGTACACAATGTTTTCTCCCACATGTAGCAAGCTGTACACAATGTTTTCTCCCACATGTAGCAAGCTGTACACAATGTTTTCTCCCACATGTAGCAAGCTGCACACAATGTTTTCTCCCACATGTAGCAAGCTGTACACAATGTTTTCTCCCACATGTAGCAAGCTGTACACAATGTTTTCTCCCACATGTAGCAAGCTGTACACAATGTTTTCTCCCACATGTAGCAAGCTGCACACAATGTTTTCTCCCACATGTAGCAAGCTGTACACAATGTTTTCTCCCACATGTAGCAAGCTGTACACAATGTTTTCTCCCACATGTAGCAAGCTGTACACAATGTTTTCTCCCACATGTAGCAAGCTGTACACAATGTTTTCTCCCACATGTAGCAAGCTGTACACAATGTTTTCTCCCACATGTAGCAAGCTGTACACAATGTTTTCTCCCACATGTAGCAAGCTGTACACAATGTTTTCTCCCACATGTAGCAAGCTGTACACAATGTTTTCTCCCACATGTAGCAAGCTGTACACAATATTTTCTCCCACATGTAGCAAGCTGCACACAATGTTTTCTCCCACATGTAGCAAGCTGTACACAATGTTTTCTCCCACATGTAGCAAGCTGTACACAATGTTTTCTCCCACATGTAGCAAGCTGTACACAATGTTTTCTCCCACATGTAGCAAGCTGCACACAATGTTTTCTCCCACATGTAGCAAGCTGTACACAATGTTTTCTCCCACATGTAGCAAGCTGTACACAATGTTTTCTCCCACATGTAGCAAGCTGTACACAATGTTTTCTCCCACATGTAGCAAGCTGTACACAATGTTTTCTCCCACATGTAGCAAGCTGCACACAATGTTTTCTCCCACATGTAGCAAGCTGTACACAATGTTTTCTCCCACATGTAGCAAGCTGTACACAATGTTTTCTCCCACATGTAGCAAGCTGTACACAATGTTTTCTCCCACATGTAGCAAGCTGTACACAATGTTTTCTCCCACATGTAGCAAGCTGCACACAATGTTTTCTCCCACATGTAGCAAGCTGTACACAATGTTTTCTCCCACATGTAGCAAGCTGTACACAATGTTTTCTCCCACATGTAGCAAGCTGTACACAATGTTTTCTCCCACATGTAGCAAGCTGTACACAATATTTTCTCCCACATGTAGCAAGCTGCACACAATGTTTTCTCCCACATGTAGCAAGCTGTACACAATGTTTTCTCCCACATGTAGCAAGCTGTACACAATGTTTTCTCCCACATGTAGCAAGCTGTACACAATGTTTTCTCCCACATGTAGCAAGCTGCACACAATGTTTTCTCCCACATGTAGCAAGCTGTACACAATGTTTTCTCCCACATGTAGCAAGCTGTACACAATGTTTTCTCCCACATGTAGCAAGCTGTACACAATGTTTTCTCCCACATGTAGCAAGCTGTACACAATGTTTTCTCCCACATGTAGCAAGCTGCACACAATGTTTTCTCCCACATGTAGCAAGCTGTACACAATGTTTTCTCCCACATGTAGCAAGCTGTACACAATGTTTTCTCCCACATGTAGCAAGCTGTACACAATGTTTTCTCCCACATGTAGCAAGCTGCACACAATGTTTTCTCCCACATGTAGCAAGCTGTACACAATGTTTTCTCCCACATGTAGCAAGCTGTACACAATGTTTTCTCCCACATGTAGCAAGCTGTACACAATGTTTTCTCCCACATGTAGCAAGCTGTACACAATGTTTTCTCCCACATGTAGCAAGCTGCACACAATGTTTTCTCCCACATGTAGCAAGCTGTACACAATGTTTTCTCCCACATGTAGCAAGCTGTACACAATGTTTTCTCCCACATGTAGCAAGCTGTACACAATGTTTTCTCCTACATGTAGCAAGCTGCACACAATGTTTTCTCCCACATGTAGCAAGCTGTACACAATGTTTTCTCCCACATGTAGCAAGCTGTACACAATGTTTTCTCCCACATGTAGCAAGCTGCACACAATGTTTTCTCCCACATGTAGCAAGCTGCACACAAAGCTTTATCTGATAAAGTTTGATAGTGACTTGCAACAGACAGTTGGTTTTCTCTGAATGCTTCGATTTCTTGCTCCATTAAAGCTGACCGTCATGATATAACTGAAATATTGTTGAAAGTGGTGTTAAACACACACAGCCTGATTTTGTTTACTTGTTAATACTATGTGATTATCTATATATGTGATTATCTATATATGTGATTATCTATATATGTGATTATCTATATATTTGATTATCTATATATTTGATTATCTATATATTTGATTATCTATATATGTGATTATCTATATATGTGATTATCTATATATTTGATTATCTATATATGTGATTATCTATATATGTGATTATCTATATATTTGTACATGTGTTTGGACGTAACTACAAACAAACAAAGTGTTGAACATTCCTTATAATAGTACATTAGGATGATAAATAATATGTGACCCTTTAATCTAAAAATAGGAAGTCTACTTCTGGAATAGGAACAACTTTAAGTGTATTCATTCAATTGATTGCAAAATGTAATAATTATCTTCAAAAATTTCGAACAATTCACACATACATTCCCTTGGAGTTCGTCTCTCTAAATGTGTGTACGATATCAATTGTACAAGAAATTAATTTGGATGTTAGTGAACATCAAAGGAAATCCATCTGAAAGTTGAGTAAAGATCAGAGGTTAAATTGTTGGGGGTCAGGATGTTTCTGATGATAGTAATAGTGATTCGTATTTACATTAATGTAAAGGGATATTTATATTGTAGTTGACCGAGGCCAAATATTTCATGGGAGTTGGAGGGGATGTTATGAGAAAAGCAGGTATTTATTATTTATTTATCTTTATGTGATTTATTTCATTGCTTTGTCATATTATAATTTAAAGTGTTGTTTAATGGACTATGTTAATATTGTCATTAAAGTTATGTTTATTTAAGATGAATTTCATGATTATTTTGTGAAAATAGAAAGATTAAAATGTGGTGGTATATCTTTTCAAATCCTCCCCCAAACAACTCTGTCCAATGTCAATATCCCTGAAAACACACTGAGGACATTATTCAACAATGTCCTAGTTGACCTTTGACACCACTGACCTTGATCTTCATAAAGGTCAAGGCTACAAAATCAGTTGTATTGCTATTTCTAGTTTTGGGGAAGTGGGAATGCAATATGAAACTTTAAAACGGAAAAACAAATCAGGCAAATACAGTACCAACCTCTGTTCATTACTGTCTACATTCCAAAGTTAAGATTTTGGAGCTTTTAAGATTCTTTTTTCATAAGAAAAATGTTCATTATTTTTGTCCCCACCCTCCACATTATTTTCAGGGGTAAAATTGCTCTGGCTGTAAACATTTTTGGCTGAACTTTGTGTGGGGTATTTGGGAGCTCTCAACATATGATGTATTTTTTTTGTATGTGAGTGTTTTCTGTAATAGCTACTGATTTGATAACTGTATTCTTATTTTGTTTTAGCTATTTGTCTGATAGAGAAGTTATCCTTGTCCAAACTACCATTCCATAAAGATCCAGTTATTGGTAAGCATATTTATGGACAGTTTTAAAAGTAAAAAATACCGTTGATTGGTTGTACAATGTATATAGTGCACATTTACATATAATACCATTATTGTTTGTATATAGTACACATTGATGTGCAATACCAGAGAGATGCAGTGGAACCTCATTGTCTGAATCTCATATTCTTAACATAGCTCCAAATAAACCTTTCAACCATTTGTACTATCTTATACTGTAAACTTATACTCAGTTCTCATGATGAACACCGGTCCTCCGGCCCAAGACCAGTAAAACTTTGTTCGGACCAGTAAAATTTTCAGTTTTTATTTAGGTATATATAAAAATATATTTGAGAATTTGATTCGGACCATTAAATTCAAATTTTAATTTCGAGGACTGATAATTTATACCAGCCATGTTGGATTACTCTGCTATTTCAAAGTAAAACCATCTGTTCTTTTGACTTCAACACAAGGCTTGACTATGTAAAAATACAGTGTCAGTAATATATATTTTTTAATTGCAGATCTTTGGCAGGATATTATAGATGAATGCCTGTCTGTTAAGGATGCTGAAGATGATATACAGGTACATGTGTATATAAGTGTGTAATGTCAGACTCATGAGTATGCTTCTTCAACCTTAAATCTACCTATGCAATGAGTGCATATCAGTACTTATTATCTGCAAATTTAACATTTTCCCTTTGATGTGTGCTGCTGATCAAGTCAATAATTGCCACCTGTAGCAAGGTGTACTCAATATAACTTTATGTAATATGTTACATCAGTTCTCTGGCTTCCTCCACCGATAAATTTGACCACTATGACATAATTAAAATATTGTTGAATGTGGTAAAATTCATCAATAATCTTAATTATGCATGTACTGCAATCAGTGCATTTACTATATATATTAAAGTGTATACATAAACCTTTCAAGGGCCCGGGTGACTCAATGAGTTAGGTAGTTGGATTACCTAAAACTCATACAAGCCTATCACCAATACTGCATGGGTTCGCATCCGACTTTGTAAATTACAAAAAGGGTGCACTTGACTCACAGCTACAAGTAATAAAGTTTACCAGTTGCTTGCCCATGGTCGGTGGTTCTCTCCAGGAACTCTGGCTTCTTCCACCACTAAAACTTGTCGCCATGATATAGCTGAAATATTGCTGAAAGTGGCATTAAACACAATAAATCAAATCATAAACCTTTGCTTTTTATGTCTACTGGACTTATAAGTCTCCTGGTAACGTGTGTCATGTGTACAGCGAGGCACAATATACACTAGGTGAACACCGACTGTACTGTAGACACCAAATAAACAAATTCTACCTAACTATTCAACATTTTTGCCTTTTGTGTGTAAATTTTACAATTTTTGTCTACATGACATTGCAATGTATGCACAATATATGTATATTGGACATTGGGAGTTGGCTTAATTTATGTCCTTTAATTACCATCTTCTTTACAAAGCATTGATCTTTGAATCTTGCTATTTATAGACTGCAGCTGTTACAGCTATCCCAGCATTCTTTACTGCTTATTACAAAACTGAAGATGAATGTGCAGATACAAATAGACAAGGTTAGTGTTAGATAACTTTATATAGTCTTCATCATGGTTGTTGTATCAGTAATATGTACAAGTACAAAACTTGTACTCAGAAGTTATGCAATCAAAAGACCAGACCTATACCTATGAGATATTGTAGATGAAAAGGGCCATTTTAATGTTGTTCAACATATTTGTTTTAATATTTCCTGCATTGTAGGTCACCATGATAAGTTAATTATTATTATTTAAAGAGGTTCTAATCCCACTCAGGCGAGGGGTATTCGATACAACATTATGTGATAAAGTTTGTCAGTGACTTGTGACAGGTCGGTGGTTTTCTCTGGGTACTCTGGTTTCCTCCACCAATAAAGCTGACTGCCACGATATAGCTGAAATATTGGTGAAAGTGGTGTTAAACACCATAAACCTAACCCCAATCCTATTTAAAGAGTTATATCATGCTTTATAAATGGCATACAAATGCTAATTCTACTGCCTTAGCGATTGGTAATATTAATTTCTCATAACTTGTAAGTAAATTTTAACATTTTCCTTCCCTTCCTTATATAAGTTAATTGTTAAAATTGTACATAAATCTCTCCTCTAGGAAGGATTTTTTGACAACTGTTTCAGCTGCTGGTATAAATTTTTCCTTACTTTTATGTATATGTAAAAACTCATAATGTCAGTTGTAAATATTGAAAAGACTTTCTTGTGACAAAAGAAATCTTATGCTAGATGATATTTGATTCCCAACTTCTGCATTTAATTGTTATATATTTTGTTTTAAAAGATTTCTGTTAAAAAGGATGCACATAACTTTTTCACATAACACTTTAACAATTTGTCAATTACAAAACAATGTATGATGAAGAACAGCAATTACAGTGTTTTTAACTTAATAATTTTTTTCTGTTAAAATTAGCAAACAATTGATTATTTTTTATTTTCATTTCAGAAACTGTAATTCAAAAATGTTTCAGTCAATTAAGCAGTTCAGATCAAACAACCAGGTATTTGTTATGCAGACAATATGTTAAAGCCTCTTTGTATTTATTATATTTATGTCTCCCCTTCGAACGAAGGGAGACATATTGTTTTAGTCGGATTTTTTCTTCTTCCGCCGCTTCCACTTCTTCTCAGCGAAGCTTGTCCGGACCATAACTTTTTTTTCTTTCCAGATAGGTCAATGATATTTGGTATGTGGGTGCATGACCATAAGGTGGTGTGTCACGTACCGTCATGACCTTCATGGGACCTTGACCTTTGACCTCAAGGTCAAATAATTGTTTTTTAGGGGAGACATAAGTTTTAGGTATCTAAAACAGTTCTTCCTAGTTTTATTTTGAAGTCATACACGTTGAAGACAGTATTTGTTAAATAACTTTATTCCATATTTAAGAATCTTCCTGGTAATGTTTGACAATAACACCAACTACAACAACACAAACCATTCCTCTGGCAAACTTCCAAACTTCTAATCAAAAATAAAAATATAATGGAAATATAGGTCCTGTCTTGAGACATGTTAATGGGAACATTATCCTTACCATCAGATTGATATCTAGATATCTACATAAACAGGCTTAGCCCAGTTTATCCTGATAACAAATCACCAACAGGGTTTGTAGTGCCTGATAATAAATTCTAATTACAGTGTTGTAAACCTGAGCATCATTTTGCAGCTGTAGCAGAAATTTTTGAAAATGACATCATAGTAAATAAAACAGTTATATCATTGTTATTGTTTAATTACATAAAAGTTATATATATTTGAAAAGATAATAAAATTTTCTACACATTCATGTAAATTTTGTTATTATTTACTTATCTATATGTTTGCAGTATTGCATTAAAATCAAATGAAAAAAAAAACAAAAAACAAAAAAAAACTTACGTGTGTATTTAATGAATTTTTTCTCCATAAAGTTGAATGAAACGATCTTAATATTGTATAATTAAAATGTGCACAATTCAATTGTCAATATTTTGCTCCAGATTTGAAGTTTCTAGCATTTATACTTCAAAAGTTATAATTTTTTTTAATATAAACGCTATGATGTACACATTGTATGCATTTTGGAGTCTTCGGTTGAGGGGGGTTCTTTCTGCACTCTTGTTCGGCGTACCTGTTTGTTTCATCCACCAATTTCTTCCATAAATCATCACACCAGAGCAGTTCATAATAATGATGGGCCTCTACTTCCTCTGGGTGTTGAACCGTTGCACCCCCGATCAATTTGAAACGTGATGGAAGTCGAGGCGCAAAATTATTTTGGGTCCAGTCTTCTTGGAATCCCTTGAATTCCATATCATTGTCTGAATCACTATCAAACATCACTTCTAGCCATTCGTCGGCATTTCTATTGACTTCATGTAATTCAAAATCATCATTTGCATCATCATTTTCATAAAAATTTCCTATATCAATGTCGCTACCATCACTGTCAACTTCAGAGTTATCCTCCATGATTTTATAGATTGATTTTCGATCGAATTAAACACCTTTCTGACCACATGTGCTGATAATGTCGTCGTGCAAGCGTAGATCGTTTATTTCCTTATTTGGGTACAAAATACACAGTTATTGTGACGTATAACACAGCTCAAGGGTGCGTGTTCACAACTACGTCAAAAACTACGACTGTAGTAGTATTCAGGATAAAATGGGAGACTACGACTGCAGTCGTATTCAGGATAAAATGGGAGACTACGACTGCAGTCGTATTCAGGATGAAATGGTTTAGCCATGTACAGATTACTTGCAATTCAAATAGACTGCACACTTTCACAGAAATGATCACAGCATAAACATGGACAGTAGAAACATGGGGTCAGTGAATGCTAAAGAAATAAAACATGGACAGTAGAAACATGGGGTCAGTGAATGCTAAAGAAATAAAACATGGACAGTAGAAACATGGGGTCAGTGAATGCTAAAGAAATAAAACATGGACAGTAGAAACATGGGGTCAGTGAATGCTAAAGAAATAAAACATGGACAGTAGAAACATGGGGTCAGTGAATGCTAAAGAAATAAAACATGGACAGTAGAAACATGGGGTCAGTGAATGCTAAAGAAATAAAACATGGACAGTAGAAACATGGGGTCAGTGAATGCTAAAGAAATAAAACATGGACAGTAGAAACATGGGGTCAGTGAATGCTAAAGAAATAAAACATGGACAGTAGAAACATGGGGTCAGTGAATGCTAAAGAAATAAAACATGGACAGTAGAAACATGGGGTCAGTGAATGCTAAAGAAATAAAACATGGACAGTAGAAACATGGGGTCAGTGAATGCTAAAGAAATAAAACATGGACAGTAGAAACATGGGGTCAGTGAATGTTAAAGAAATAAAACATGGACAGTAGAAACATGGGGTCAGTGAATGCTAAAGAAATAAAACATGGACAGTAGAAACATGGGGTCAGTGAATGTTAAAGAAATAAAACATGGACAGTAGAAACATGGGGTCAGTGAATGCTAAAGAAATAAAACATGGACAGTAGAAACATGGGGTCAGTGAATGCTAAAGAAATAAAACATGGACAGTAGAAACATGGGGTCAGTGAATGCTAAAGAAATAAAACATGGACAGTAGAAACATGGGGTCAGTGAATGTTAAAGAAATAAAACATGGACAGTAGAAACATGGGGTCAGTGAATGCTAAAGAAATAAAACATGGACAGTAGAAACATGGGGTCAGTGAATGCTAAAGAAATAAAACATGGACAGTAGAAACATGGGGTCAGTGAATGTTAAAGAAATAAAACATGGACAGTAGAAACATGGGGTCAGTGAATGCTAAAGAAATAAAACATGGACAGTAGAAACATGGGGTCAGTGAATGCTAAAGAAATAAAACATGGACAGTAGAAACATGGGGTCAGTGAATGCTAAAGAAATAAAACATGGACAGTAGAAACATGGGGTCAGTGAATGCTAAAGAAATAAAACATGGACAGTAGAAACATGGGGTCAGTGAATGCTAAAGAAATAAAACATGGACAGTAGAAACATGGGGTCAGTGAATGTTAAAGAAATAAAACATGGACAGTAGAAACATGGGGTCAGTGAATGCTAAAGAAATAAAACATGGACAGTAGAAACATGGGGTCAGTGAATGCTAAAGAAATAAAACATGGACAGTAGAAACATGGGGTCAGTGAATGCTAAAGAAATAAAACATGGACAGTAGAAACATGGGGTCAGTGAATGCTAAAGAAATAAAACATGGACAGTAGAAACATGGGGTCAGTGAATGCTAAAGAAATAAAACATGGACAGTAGAAACATGGGGTCAGTGAATGCTAAAGAAATAAAACATGGACAGTAGAAACATGGGGTCAGTGAATGCTAAAGAAATAAAACATGGACAGTAGAAACATGGGGTCAGTGAATGCTAAAGAAATAAAACATGGACAGTAGAAACATGGGGTCAGTGAATGCTAAAGAAATAAAACATGGACAGTAGAAACATGGGGTCAGTGAATGCTAAAGAAATAAAACATGGACAGTAGAAACATGGGGTCAGTGAATGCTAAAGAAATAAAACATGGACAGTAGAAACATGGGGTCAGTGAATGCTAAAGAAATAAAACATGGACAGTAGAAACATGGGGTCAGTGAATGCTAAAGAAATAAAACATGGACAGTAGAAACATGGGGTCAGTGAATGCTAAAGAAATAAAACATGGACAGTAGAAACATGGGGTCAGTGAATGCTAAAGAAATAAAACATGGACAGTAGAAACATGGGGTCAGTGAATGCTAAAGAAATAAAACATGGACAGTAGAAACATGGGGTCAGTGAATGCTAAAGAAATAAAACATGGACAGTAGAAACATGGGGTCAGTGAATGTTAAAGAAATAAAACATGGACAGTAGAAACATGGGGTCAGTGAATGCTAAAGAAATAAAACATGGACAGTAGAAACATGGGGTCAGTGAATGCTAAAGAAATAAAACATGGACAGTAGAAACATGGGGTCAGTGAATGCTAAAGAAATAAAACATGGACAGTAGAAACATGGGGTCAGTGAATGCTAAAGAAATAAAACATGGACAGTAGAAACATGGGGTCAGTGAATGCTAAAGAAATAAAACATGGACAGTAGAAACATGGGGTCAGTGAATGCTAAAGAAATAAAACATGGACAGTAGAAACATGGGGTCAGTGAATGCTAAAGAAATAAAACATGGACAGTAGAAACATGGGGTCAGTGAATGCTAAAGAAATAAAACATGGACAGTAGAAACATGGGGTCAGTGAATGCTAAAGAAATAAAACATGGACAGTAGAAACATGGGGTCAGTGAATGCTAAAGAAATAAAACATGGACAGTAGAAACATGGGGTCAGTGAATGCTAAAGAAATAAAACATGGACAGTAGAAACATGGGGTCAGTGAATGCTAAAGAAATAAAACATGGACAGTAGAAACATGGGGTCAGTGAATGTTAAAGAAATAAAACATGGACAGTAGAAACATGGGGTCAGTGAATGCTAAAGAAATAAAACATGGACAGTAGAAACATGGGGTCAGTGAATGCTAAAGAAATAAAACATGGACAGTAGAAACATGGGGTCAGTGAATGTTAAAGAAATAAAACATGGACAGTAGAAACATGGGGTCAGTGAATGCTAAAGAAATAAAACATGGACAGTAGAAACATGGGGTCAGTGAATGCTAAAGAAATAAAACATGGACAGTAGAAACATGGGGTCAGTGAATGCTAAAGAAATAAAACATGGACAGTAGAAACATGGGGTCAGTGAATGCTAAAGAAATAAAACATGGACAGTAGAAACATGGGGTCAGTGAATGCTAAAGAAATAAAACATGGACAGTAGAAACATGGGGTCAGTGAATGCTAAAGAAATAAAACATGGACAGTAGAAACATGGGGTCAGTGAATGCTAAAGAAATAAAACATGGACAGTAGAAACATGGGGTCAGTGAATGCTAAAGAAATAAAACATGGACAGTAGAAACATGGGGTCAGTGAATGCTAAAGAAATAAAACATGGACAGTAGAAACATGGGGTCAGTGAATGCTAAAGAAATAAAACATGGACAGTAGAAACATGGGGTCAGTGAATGCTAAAGAAATAAAACATGGACAGTAGAAACATGGGGTCAGTGAATGCTAAAGAAATAAAACATGGACAGTAGAAACATGGGGTCAGTGAATGTTAAAGAAATAAAACATGGACAGTAGAAACATGGGGTCAGTGAATGCTAAAGAAATAAAACATGGACAGTAGAAACATGGGGTCAGTGAATGCTAAAGAAATAAAACATGGACAGTAGAAACATGGGGTCAGTGAATGTTAAAGAAATAAAACATGGACAGTAGAAACATGGGGTCAGTGAATGCTAAAGAAATAAAACATGGACAGTAGAAACATGGGGTCAGTGAATGCTAAAGAAATAAAACATGGACAGTAGAAACATGGGGTCAGTGAATGCTAAAGAAATAAAACATGGACAGTAGAAACATGGGGTCAGTGAATGCTAAAGAAATAAAACATGGACAGTAGAAACATGGGGTCAGTGAATGCTAAAGAAATAAAACATGGACAGTAGAAACATGGGGTCAGTGAATGCTAAAGAAATAAAACATGGACAGTAGAAACATGGGGTCAGTGAATGCTAAAGAAATAAAACATGGACAGTAGAAACATGGGGTCAGTGAATGCTAAAGAAATAAAACATGGACAGTAGAAACATGGGGTCAGTGAATGCTAAAGAAATAAAACATGGACAGTAGAAACATGGGGTCAGTGAATGCTAAAGAAATAAAACATGGACAGTAGAAACATGGGGTCAGTGAATGCTAAAGAAATAAAACATGGACAGTAGAAACATGGGGTCAGTGAATGCTAAAGAAATAAAACATGGACAGTAGAAACATGGGGTCAGTGAATGCTAAAGAAATAAAACATGGACAGTAGAAACATGGGGTCAGTGAATGCTAAAGAAATAAAACATGGACAGTAGAAACATGGGGTCAGTGAATGCTAAAGAAATAAAACATGGACAGTAGAAACATGGGGTCAGTGAATGCTAAAGAAATAAAACATGGACAGTAGAAACATGGGGTCAGTGAATGCTAAAGAAATAAAACATGGACAGTAGAAACATGGGGTCAGTGAATGCTAAAGAAATAAAACATGGACAGTAGAAACATGGGGTCAGTGAATGCTAAAGAAATAAAACATGGACAGTAGAAACATGGGGTCAGTGAATGCTAAAGAAATAAAACATGGACAGTAGAAACATGGGGTCAGTGAATGCTAAAGAAATAAAACATGGACAGTAGAAACATGGGGTCAGTGAATGCTAAAGAAATAAAACATGGACAGTAGAAACATGGGGTCAGTGAATGCTAAAGAAATAAAACATGGACAGTAGAAACATGGGGTCAGTGAATGCTAAAGAAATAAAACATGGACAGTAGAAACATGGGGTCAGTGAATGCTAAAGAAATAAAACATGGACAGTAGAAACATGGGGTCAGTGAATGCTAAAGAAATAAAACATGGACAGTAGAAACATGGGGTCAGTGAATGCTAAAGAAATAAAACATGGACAGTAGAAACATGGGGTCAGTGAATGCTAAAGAAATAAAACATGGACAGTAGAAACATGGGGTCAGTGAATGCTAAAGAAATAAAACATGGACAGTAGAAACATGGGGTCAGTGAATGCTAAAGAAATAAAACATGGACAGTAGAAACATGGGGTCAGTGAATGCTAAAGAAATAAAACATGGACAGTAGAAACATGGGGTCAGTGAATGTTAAAGAAATAAAACATGGACAGTAGAAACATGGGGTCAGTGAATGCTAAAGAAATAAAACATGGACAGTAGAAACATGGGGTCAGTGAATGCTAAAGAAATAAAACATGGACAGTAGAAACATGGGGTCAGTGAATGCTAAAGAAATAAAACATGGACAGTAGAAACATGGGGTCAGTGAATGCTAAAGAAATAAAACATGGACAGTAGAAACATGGGGTCAGTGAATGCTAAAGAAATAAAACATGGACAGTAGAAACATGGGGTCAGTGAATGCTAAAGAAATAAAACATGGACAGTAGAAACATGGGGTCAGTGAATGCTAAAGAAATAAAACATGGACAGTAGAAACATGGGGTCAGTGAATGCTAAAGAAATAAAACATGGACAGTAGAAACATGGGGTCAGTGAATGCTAAAGAAATAAAACATGGACAGTAGAAACATGGGGTCAGTGAATGCTAAAGAAATAAAACATGGACAGTAGAAACATGGGGTCAGTGAATGCTAAAGAAATAAAACATGGACAGTAGAAACATGGGGTCAGTGAATGCTAAAGAAATAAAACATGGACAGTAGAAACATGGGGTCAGTGAATGTTAAAGAAATAAAACATGGACAGTAGAAACATGGGGTCAGTGAATGCTAAAGAAATAAAACATGGACAGTAGAAACATGGGGTCAGTGAATGCTAAAGAAATAAAACATGGACAGTAGAAACATGGGGTCAGTGAATGCTAAAGAAATAAAACATGGACAGTAGAAACATGGGGTCAGTGAATGCTAAAGAAATAAAACATGGACAGTAGAAACATGGGGTCAGTGAATGCTAAAGAAATAAAACATGGAAGCCAAATGTGTTTTGAGTTTTAATATGGGTTGGCGGATATTAGTATTTTAACCTGAGCCAGAGGCGAGGGATAAAATTTACTAATGTCTGCCAACCCATGTTAAAACTCACAACACATTCTGGCTTCCATGATTTATTTCAATTCTAATAGGTCTAAGAGTACAAATAAGGTAGTATACTTTGACTGGAAGACGGTCATTTATATTTACGTTTGCGGAAAATGTCGCACACAATTTATGCTGCCAAATTCGAGCAGACGATAATTCATCAACATGTACATTTACGACGGGAAAGTCTGTCACATGCACCGGTGCATATGCTAATGAGATTATACCCAATCGATAAATCGCTCATTTGTTTACAAAGCGAAAGAAGGACGTCATATTAGAATTGTAGTTAACTGATTTCTAGCTAAAAAGAGAACATGCTAGTTGTAGACCATGACATTAGGGATAGATTATCACAATTGATGAAACCTGCTTTAGTGACCACCTCTATTAAGTAATGACATGTATTATGTGACCTTAATTTTAATTTCTTTTCACAGTGCATTTCATATTAATCAAACTTGTATTTAGCTACCACCTGTCCTACATGTATGTGACCCTATTTAGCTACCACCTGTCCTACACGTATGTGACCCTATTTAGCTACCACCTGTCATACACATATGTGACCCTATTTAGCTACCACCTGTCCTACACGTATGTGACCCTAATTTAGTGTTCGCTTGATAGGTCACATAGAACAGGTATGACTGCACTTCTAATAAATTAGAAAACAGCCAAAGAAATTAATGATCTTCGTGAGAGAACAGAAGTAAAGAATCACAATATCTATATGATTTAGGAAAGACTTGGGTGTAGATAATTACTTGTATAAGTACAGTACCCATCTGACATATTGGTTTTGGCTGTCAATACACACTAATCTTGACCTACAACAAGTATGAAAGTTCACTCAAACAAAATTAGCTACATTGTATAAAAATTATTTCAGGATGGGATTCTCTTTAGCCCTAGGCGCATTACCATCATTTATGATTAAAGGAAGATTGCAAAGTATTTTACAAACTCTGATCAAAGCTACTGAAATAACAAGGAAAGAAGCAGCATGGGCAAAGTCTAGGAGAGATGCCTTGAGAGCTATCAATGGGTAAGTTGTTACGTAGAGAACAGACAAATTATTGTTTTGCAAACTAATGAATTTCTGGTAATTGTACTTTCATAACTTTTTTAGCGACAGGATTATGGTGATTTTTAAAATTGGTGTGGATTTTTGATTTCTCAGTAGACAGTTTTAGAAATGTTTTCTTCTGTCTGTTAATTGAATGTTACATTCTCATTCTTATAAAATATACCTTGACAGTGATGGTTATTGTTTCATACCTTCATCAGTTTTGTGATTTTGTTTCTGAATCTGTCAATGTGGAATACTTAAAAAAAAAGAATTATGATTTCAGTATTTGTAAAACAGTTGGTCTAGATCCTGAGGGAAGTCCAGCAGATGTGATATGTAAGAACAACCTTCTTGACATCTACGACGCCCTATTTATAGCATTAACGGACTACACGTCAGATAGCAAAGGAGACGTAGGTGCTTGGTATGTGTTTGTCTCTTATATGATAAATGTTGTTTTTAAATAGAGGCTATAAATGATAAAATATGAAAAAAATTGGGAAAAAGTTTTTACCAATATTCTCATTTCACATGCAAGAACAGAAATTTTTGTGTTTTTTTTTTTTTTTACAAAGTAAAGAAGATGATATCATGACAATTTTCACAACATGAATATTGATCTGAAATGAACTAGATGATGAAAACTACTTGATGACCAATAATCATGTGTTTCATTACAATGTGAATGATGATTAGAATGTACTTCTTTTATATTTCTGTTTCTCAATAAATCAGAACAATGCTGGGGGAAAAATTGTGTGGATAAGCTAAAGGCCTCAAAAATCAAAGTGAGGTTTTGCCCTAAGGCAGTGGTCTATTAGTAAATTTTATCCAGTATTAAGGGTTAGGGTTATGGTGTTTAACGCCACTTTCAACAAGATTGTGGCTGTCAGTTTTATTGGTGGAGGAAACCAGAGTAACCTAAGAAAACCACCAACCTGTAACAAGTCACTAACAAAAACTTGATCACTTAATGTTGTATTGAGTACACCTAGCTATGAGTGGGATTCCAACTCACAACTTTAGTGTGGCCAGTATTAAGAGAATAATTTAGAGATAAAGAGATTTTACTGTAAAAATGAATAACAATGTATATCATTACAGGGTTAGAGAGGCCAGTATGACATGTTTACATGACTTAACAATGATGGTTGTAAATAACAATGTATATCATTACAGGGTTAGAGAGGCCAGTATGACATGTTTACATGACTTAACAATGATGGTTGTAAATAACAATGTATATCATTACAGGGTTAGAGAGGCCAGTATGACATGTTTACATGACTTAACAATGATGGTTGTAAATAACAATGTATATCATTACAGGGTTAGAGAGGCCAGTATGACATGTTTACATGACTTAACAATGATGGTTGTAAATAACAATGTATATCATTACAGGGTTAGAGAGGCCAGTATGACATGTTTACATGACTTAACAATGATGGTTGTAAATAACAATGTATATCATTACAGGGTTAGAGAGGCCAGTATGACATGTTTACATGACTTAACAATGATGGTTGTAAATAACAATGTATATCATTACAGGGTTAGAGAGGCCAGTATGACATGTTTACATGACTTAACAATGATGGTTGTAAATAACAATGTATATCATTACAGGGTTAGAGAGGCCAGTATGACATGTTTACATGACTTAACAATGATGGTTGTAAATAACAATGTATATCATTACAGGGTTAGAGAGGCCAGTATGACATGTTTACATGACTTAACAATGATGGTTGTAAATAACAATGTATATCATTACAGGGTTAGAGAGGCCAGTATGACATGTTTACATGACTTAACAATGATGGTTGTAAATAACAATGTATATCATTACAGGGTTAGAGAGGCCAGTATGACATGTTTACATGACTTAACAATGATGGTTGTAAATAACAATGTATATCATTACAGGGTTAGAGAGGCCAGTATGACATGTTTACATGACTTAACAATGATGGTTGTAAATAACAATGTATATCATTACAGGGTTAGAGAGGCCAGTATGACATGTTTACATGACTTAACAATGATGGTTGTAAATAACAATGTATATCATTACAGGGTTAGAGAGGCCAGTATGACATGTTTACATGACTTAACAATGATGGTTGTAAATAACAATGTATATCATTACAGGGTTAGAGAGGCCAGTATGACATGTTTACATGACTTAACAATGATGGTTGTAAATAACAATGTATATCATTATAGGGTTAGAGAGGCCAGTATGACATGTTTACATGACTTAACAATGATGGTTGTAAATAACAATGTATATCATTACAGGGTTAGAGAGGCCAGTATGACATGTTTACATGACTTAACAATGATGGTTATAAATAACAATGTATATCATTACAGGGTTAGAGAGGCCAGTATGACATGTTTACATGACTTAACAATGTATATCATTACAGGGTTAGAGAGGCCAGTATGACATGTTTACATGACTTAACAATGTATATCATTACAGGGTTAGAGAGGCCAGTATGACATGTTTACACGACTTAACAATGATGGTTGTAAATAACAATGTATATCATTACAGGGTTAGAGAGGCCAGTATGACATGTTTACATGACTTAACAATGATGGTTGTAAATAACAATGTATATCATTACAGGGTTAGAGAGGCCAGTATGACATGTTTACATGACTTAACAATGATGGTTGTAAATAACAATGTATATCATTACAGGGTTAGAGAGGCCAGTATGACATGTTTACATGACTTAACAATGATGGTTGTAAATAACAATGTATATCATTATAGGGTTAGAGAGGCCAGTATGACATGTTTACATGACTTAACAATGATGGTTGTAAATAACAATGTATATCATTACAGGGTTAGAGAGGCCAGTATGACATGTTTACATGACTTAACAATGATGGTTGTAAATAACAATGTATATCATTATAGGGTTAGAGAGGCCAGTATGACATGTTTACATGACTTAACAATGATGGTTGTAAATAACAATGTATATCATTACAGGGTTAGAGAGGCCAGTATGACATGTTTACATGACTTAACAATGTATATCATTACAGGGTTAGAGAGGCCAGTATGACATGTTTACATGACTTAACAATGTATATCATTACAGGGTTAGAGAGGCCAGTATGACATGTTTACATGACTTAACAATGATGGTTGTAAATAACAATGTATATCATTACAGGGTTAGAGAGGCCAGTATGACATGTTTACATGACTTAACAATGTATATCATTATAGGGTTAGAGAGGCCAGTATGACATGTTTACATGACTTAACAATGATGGTTGTAAATAACAATGTATATCATTACAGGGTTAGAGAGGCCAGTATGACATGTTTACATGACTTAACAATGTATATCATTATAGGGTTAGAGAGGCCAGTATGACATGTTTACATGACTTAACAATGATGGTTGTAAATAACAATGTATATCATTACAGGGTTAGAGAGGCCAGTATGACATGTTTACATGACTTAACAATGATGGTTGTAAATAACAATGTATATCATTACAGGGTTAGAGAGGCCAGTATGACATGTTTACATGACTTAACAATGATGGTTGTAAATAACAATGTATATCATTACAGGGTTAGAGAGGCCAGTATGACATGTTTACATGACTTAACAATGATGGTTGTAAATAACAATGTATATCATTACAGGGTTAGAGAGGCCAGTATGACATGTTTACATGACTTAACAATGATGGTTGTAAATAACAATGTATATCATTACAGGGTTAGAGAGGCCAGTATGACATGTTTACATGACTTAACAATGATGGTTGTAAATAACAATGTATATCATTACAGGGTTAGAGAGGCCAGTATGACATGTTTACATGACTTAACAATGATGGTTGTAAATAACAATGTATATCATTACAGGGTTAGAGAGGCCAGTATGACATGTTTACATGACTTAACAATGATGGTTGTAAATAACAATGTATATCATTATAGGGTTAGAGAGGCCAGTATGACATGTTTACATGACTTAACAATGATGGTTGTAAATAACAATGTATATCATTACAGGGTTAGAGAGGCCAGTATGACATGTTTACATGACTTAACAATGATGGTTATAAATAACAATGTATATCATTACAGGGTTAGAGAGGCCAGTATGACATGTTTACATGACTTAACAATGTATATCATTACAGGGTTAGAGAGGCCAGTATGACATGTTTACATGACTTAACAATGTATATCATTACAGGGTTAGAGAGGCCAGTATGACATGTTTACATGACTTAACAATGATGGTTGTAAATAACAATGTATATCATTACAGGGTTAGAGAGGCCAGTATGACATGTTTACATGACTTAACAATGATGGTTGTAAATAACAATGTATATCATTACAGGGTTAGAGAGGCCAGTATGACATGTTTACATGACTTAACAATGATGGTTGTAAATAACAATGTATATCATTACAGGGTTAGAGAGGCCAGTATGACATGTTTACATGACTTAACAATGATGGTTGTAAATAACAATGTATATCATTACAGGGTTAGAGAGGCCAGTATGACATGTTTACATGACTTAACAATGATGGTTGTAAATAACAATGTATATCATTACAGGGTTAGAGAGGCCAGTATGACATGTTTACATGACTTAACAATGATGGTTGTAAATAACAATGTATATCATTACAGGGTTAGAGAGGCCAGTATGACATGTTTACATGACTTAACAATGATGGTTGTAAATAACAATGTATATCATTACAGGGTTAGAGAGGCCAGTATGACATGTTTACATGACTTAACAATGATGGTTGTAAATAACAATGTATATCATTACAGGGTTAGAGAAGCCAGTATGACATGTTTACATGACTTAACAATGATGGTTGTAAATAACAATGTATATCATTACAGGGTTAGAGAGGCCAGTATGACATGTTTACATGACTTAACAATGTATATCATTACAGGGTTAGAGAGGCCAGTATGACATGTTTACATGACTTAACAATGATGGTTGTAAATAACAATGTATATCATTACAGGGTTAGAGAGGCCAGTATGACATGTTTACATGACTTAACAATGATGGTTGTAAATAACAATGTATATCATTACAGGGTTAGAGAGGCCAGTATGACATGTTTACATGACTTAACAATGATGGTTGTAAATAACAATGTATATCATTACAGGGTTAGAGAGGCCAGTATGACATGTTTACATGACTTAACAATGATGGTTGTAAATAACAATGTATATCATTACAGGGTTAGAGAGGCCAGTATGACATGTTTACATGACTTAACAATGATGGTTGTAAATAACAATGTATATCATTACAGGGTTAGAGAGGCCAGTATGACATGTTTACATGACTTAACAATGATGGTTGTAAATAACAATGTATATCATTACAGGGTTAGAGAGGCCAGTATGACATGTTTACATGACTTAACAATGATGGTTGTAAATAACAATGTATATCATTACAGGGTTAGAGAGGCCAGTATGACATGTTTACATGACTTAACAATGATGGTTGTAAATAACAATGTATATCATTACAGGGTTAGAGAGGCCAGTATGACATGTTTACATGACTTAACAATGATGGTTGTAAATAACAATGTATATCATTACAGGGTTAGAGAGGCCAGTATGACATGTTTACATGACTTAACAATGATGGTTGTAAATAACAATGTATATCATTACAGGGTTAGAGAGGCCAGTATGACATGTTTACATGACTTAACAATGTATATCATTACAGGGTTAGAGAGGCCAGTATGACATGTTTACATGACTTAACAATGATGGTTGTAAATAACAATGTATATCATTACAGGGTTAGAGAGGCCAGTATGACATGTTTACATGACTTAACAATGTATATCATTACAGGGTTAGAGAGGCCAGTATGACATGTTTACATGACTTAACAATGATGGTTGTAAATAACAATGTATATCATTACAGGGTTAGAGAGGCCAGTATGACATGTTTACATGACTTAACAATGATGGTTGTAAATAACAATGTATATCATTACAGGGTTAGAGAGGCCAGTATGACATGTTTACATGACTTAACAATGATGGTTGTAAATAACAATGTATATCATTACAGGGTTAGAGAGGCCAGTATGACATGTTTACATGACTTAACAATGATGGTTGTAAATAACAATGTATATCATTACAGGGTTAGAGAGGCCAGTATGACATGTTTACATGACTTAACAATGATGGTTGTAAATAACAATGTATATCATTACAGGGTTAGAGAGGCCAGTATGACATGTTTACATGACTTAACAATGATGGTTGTAAATAACAATGTATATCATTACAGGGTTAGAGAGGCCAGTATGACATGTTTACATGACTTAACAATGATGGTTGTAAATAACAATGTATATCATTACAGGGTTAGAGAGGCCAGTATGATATGTTTACATGACTTAACAATGATGGTTGTAAATAACAATGTATATCATTACAGGGTTAGAGAGGCCAGTATGACATGTTTACATGACTTAACAATGATGGTTGTAAATAACAATGTATATCATTACAGGGTTAGAGAGGCCAGTATGACATGTTTACATGACTTAACAATGATGGTTGTAAATAACAATGTATATCATTACAGGGTTAGAGAGGCCAGTATGACATGTTTACATGACTTAACAATGATGGTTGTAAATAACAATGTATATCATTACAGGGTTAGAGAGGCCAGTATGACATGTTTACATGACTTAACAATGATGGTTGTAAATAACAATGTATATCATTACAGGGTTAGAGAGGCCAGTATGACATGTTTACATGACTTAACAATGATGGTTGTAAATAACAATGTATATCATTACAGGGTTAGAGAGGCCAGTATGACATGTTTACATGACTTAACAATGATGGTTGTAAATAACAATGTATATCATTATAGGGTTAGAGAGGCCAGTATGACATGTTTACATGACTTAACAATGATGGTTGTAAATAACAATGTATATCATTACAGGGTTAGAGAGGCCAGTATGACATGTTTACATGACTTAACAATGATGGTTATAAATAACAATGTATATCATTACAGGGTTAGAGAGGCCAGTATGACATGTTTACATGACTTAACAATGTATATCATTACAGGGTTAGAGAGGCCAGTATGACATGTTTACATGACTTAACAATGTATATCATTACAGGGTTAGAGAGGCCAGTATGACATGTTTACACGACTTAACAATGATGGTTGTAAATAACAATGTATATCATTACAGGGTTAGAGAGGCCAGTATGACATGTTTACATGACTTAACAATGATGGTTGTAAATAACAATGTATATCATTACAGGGTTAGAGAGGCCAGTATGACATGTTTACATGACTTAACAATGATGGTTGTAAATAACAATGTATATCATTACAGGGTTAGATAGGCCAGTATGACATGTTTACATGACTTAACAATGATGGTTGTAAATAACAATGTATATCATTATAGGGTTAGAGAGGCCAGTATGACATGTTTACATGACTTAACAATGATGGTTGTAAATAACAATGTATATCATTACAGGGTTAGAGAGGCCAGTATGACATGTTTACATGACTTAACAATGATGGTTGTAAATAACAATGTATATCATTATAGGGTTAGAGAGGCCAGTATGACATGTTTACATGACTTAACAATGATGGTTGTAAATAACAATGTATATCATTACAGGGTTAGAGAGGCCAGTATGACATGTTTACATGACTTAACAATGTATATCATTACAGGGTTAGAGAGGCCAGTATGACATGTTTACATGACTTAACAATGTATATCATTACAGGGTTAGAGAGGCCAGTATGACATGTTTACATGACTTAACAATGATGGTTGTAAATAACAATGTATATCATTACAGGGTTAGAGAGGCCAGTATGACATGTTTACATGACTTAACAATGTATATCATTATAGGGTTAGAGAGGCCAGTATGACATGTTTACATGACTTAACAATGATGGTTGTAAATAACAATGTATATCATTACAGGGTTAGAGAGGCCAGTATGACATGTTTACATGACTTAACAATGATGGTTGTAAATAACAATGTATATCATTACAGGGTTAGAGAGGCCAGTATGACATGTTTACATGACTTAACAATGATGGTTGTAAATAACAATGTATATCATTACAGGGTTAGAGAGGCCAGTATGACATGTTTACATGACTTAACAATGATGGTTGTAAATAACAATGTATATCATTACAGGGTTAGAGAGGCCAGTATGACATGTTTACATGACTTAACAATGATGGTTGTAAATAACAATGTATATCATTACAGGGTTAGAGAGGCCAGTATGACATGTTTACATGACTTAACAATGATGGTTGTAAATAACAATGTATATCATTACAGGGTTAGAGAGGCCAGTATGACATGTTTACATGACTTAACAATGATGGTTGTAAATAACAATGTATATCATTACAGGGTTAGAGAGGCCAGTATGACATGTTTACATGACTTAACAATGATGGTTGTAAATAACAATGTATATCATTATAGGGTTAGAGAGGCCAGTATGACATGTTTACATGACTTAACAATGATGGTTGTAAATAACAATGTATATCATTACAGGGTTAGAGAGGCCAGTATGACATGTTTACATGACTTAACAATGATGGTTATAAATAACAATGTATATCATTACAGGGTTAGAGAGGCCAGTATGACATGTTTACATGACTTAACAATGTATATCATTACAGGGTTAGAGAGGCCAGTATGACATGTTTACATGACTTAACAATGTATATCATTACAGGGTTAGAGAGGCCAGTATGACATGTTTACATGACTTAACAATGATGGTTGTAAATAACAATGTATATCATTACAGGGTTAGAGAGGCCAGTATGACATGTTTACATGACTTAACAATGATGGTTGTAAATAACAATGTATATCATTACAGGGTTAGAGAGGCCAGTATGACATGTTTACATGACTTAACAATGATGGTTGTAAATAACAATGTATATCATTACAGGGTTAGAAAGGCCAGTATGACATGTTTACATGACTTAACAATGATGGTTGTAAATAACAATGTATATCATTACAGGGTTAGAGAGGCCAATATGACATGTTTACATGACTTAACAATGATGGTTGTAAATAACAATGTATATCATTACAGGGTTAGAGAGGCCAGTATGACATGTTTACATGACTTAACAATGATGGTTGTAAATAACAATGTATATCATTACAGGGTTAGAGAGGCCAGTATGACATGTTTACATGACTTAACAATGATGGTTGTAAATAACAATGTATATCATTACAGGGTTAGAGAGGCCAGTATGACATGTTTACATGACTTAACAATGATGGTTGTAAATAACAATGTATATCATTACAGGGTTAGAGAGGCCAGTATGACATGTTTACATGACTTAACAATGATGGTTGTAAATAACAATGTATATCATTACAGGGTTAGAGAGGCCAGTATGACATGTTTACATGACTTAACAATGATGGTTGTAAATAACAATGTATATCATTACAGGGTTAGAGAGGCCAGTATGACATGTTTACATGACTTAACAATGATGGTTGTAAATAACAATGTATATCATTACAGGGTTAGAGAGGCCAGTATGACATGTTTACATGACTTAACAATGATGGTTGTAAATAACAATGTATATCATTACAGGGTTAGAGAGGCCAGTATGACATGTTTACATGACTTAACAATGATGGTTGTAAATAACAATGTATATCATTACAGGGTTAGAGAGGCCAGTATGACATGTTTACATGACTTAACAATGATGGTTGTAAATAACAATGTATATCATTACAGGGTTAGAGAGGCCAGTATGACATGTTTACATGACTTAACAATGATGGTTGTAAATAACAATGTATATCATTACAGGGTTAGAGAGGCCAGTATGACATGTTTACATGACTTAACAATGATGGTTGTAAATAACAATGTATATCATTACAGGGTTAGAGAGGCCAGTATGACATGTTTACATGACTTAACAATGATGGTTGTAAATAACAATGTATATCATTACAGGGTTAGAGAGGCCAGTATGACATGTTTACATGACTTAACAATGATGGTTGTAAATAACAATGTATATCATTACAGGGTTAGAGAGGCCAGTATGACATGTTTACATGACTTAACAATGATGGTTGTAAATAACAATGTATATCATTACAGGGTTAGAGAGGCCAGTATGACATGTTTACATGACTTAACAATGATGGTTGTAAATAACAATGTATATCATTACAGGGTTAGAGAGGCCAGTATGACATGTTTACATGACTTAACAATGATGGTTGTAAATAACAATGTATATCATTACAGGGTTAGAGAGGCCAGTATGACATGTTTACATGACTTAACAATGATGGTTGTAAATAACAATGTATATCATTACAGGGTTAGAGAGGCCAGTATGACATGTTTACATGACTTAACAATGATGGTTGTAAATAACAATGTATATCATTACAGGGTTAGAGAGGCCAGTATGACATGTTTACATGACTTAACAATGATGGTTGTAAATAACAATGTATATCATTACAGGGTTAGAGAGGCCAGTATGACATGTTTACATGACTTAACAATGATGGTTGTAAATAACAATGTATATCATTACAGGGTTAGAGAGGCCAGTATGACATGTTTACATGACTTAACAATGATGGTTGTAAATAACAATGTATATCATTATAGGGTTAGAGAGGCCAGTATGACATGTTTACATGACTTAACAATGATGGTTGTAAATAACAATGTATATCATTACAGGGTTAGAGAGGCCAGTATGACATGTTTACATGACTTAACAATGTATATCATTACAGGGTTAGAGAGGCCAGTATGACATGTTTACATGACTTAACAATGATGGTTGTAAATAACAATGTATATCATTACAGGGTTAGAGAGGCCAGTATGACATGTTTACATGACTTAACAATGTATATCATTACAGGGTTAGAGAGGCCAGTATGACATGTTTACATGACTTAACAATGATGGTTGTAAATAACAATGTATATCATTACAGGGTTAGAGAGGCCAGTATGACATGTTTACATGACTTAACAATGATGGTTGTAAATAACAATGTATATCATTACAGGGTTAGAGAGGCAAGTATGACATGTTTACATGACTTAACAATGATGGTTGTAAATAACAATGTATATCATTACAGGGTTAGAGAGGCCAGTATGACATGTTTACATGACTTAACAATGATGGTTGTAAATAACAATGTATATCATTACAGGGTTAGAGAGGCCAGTATGACATGTTTACATGACTTAACAATGATGGTTGTAAATAACAATGTATATCATTACAGGGTTAGAGAGGCCAGTATGACATGTTTACATGACTTAACAATGATGGTTGTAAATAACAATGTATATCATTATAGGGTTAGAGAGGCCAGTATGACATGTTTACATGACTTAACAATGATGGTTGTAAATAACAATGTATATCATTACAGGGTTAGAGAGGCCAGTATGACATGTTTACATGACTTAACAATGATGGTTATAAATAACAATGTATATCATTACAGGGTTAGAGAGGCCAGTATGACATGTTTACATGACTTAACAATGTATATCATTACAGGGTTAGAGAGGCCAGTATGACATGTTTACATGACTTAACAATGTATATCATTACAGGGTTAGAGAGGCCAGTATGACATGTTTACATGACTTAACAATGATGGTTGTAAATAACAATGTATATCATTACAGGGTTAGAGAGGCCAGTATGACATGTTTACATGACTTAACAATGATGGTTGTAAATAACAATGTATATCATTACAGGGTTAGAGAGGCCAGTATGACATGTTTACATGACTTAACAATGATGGTTGTAAATAACAATGTATATCATTACAGGGTTAGAGAGGCCAGTATGACATGTTTACATGACTTAACAATGATGGTTGTAAATAACAATGTATATCATTACAGGGTTAGAGAGGCCAGTATGACATGTTTACATGACTTAACAATGATGGTTGTAAATAACAATGTATATCATTACAGGGTTAGAGAGGCCAGTATGACATGTTTACATGACTTAACAATGATGGTTGTAAATAACAATGTATATCATTACAGGGTTAGAGAGGCCAGTATGACATGTTTACATGACTTAACAATGATGGTTGTAAATAAAGATCCTTCAATTTTATCTCATCAAATGTAAGTATGAAGTTGTGTCATCAAAATACAATTCTTTCATTTTTCCTGCCTATTATTAAGTACCTTGTTGAGAGGTATATTCCTGAAAATAATTTGCATTGATGAGAGGTATGCTCTTGATAAGAACTTTGTTAAGAAGTTCCACTGCAAGTTATCAAAGTATTGAATATTAATCTCTGTATCTCAGACTACCTTGTATAAATAAGTGTTAGATTAAACCAATGGAGCAATCAAGAATGGACAATCCATAGACACTGGCAACAGTGGGTACACAAGACACAGGATGGAAAAAAACAACCACAAAAACACAAAACAACACAGAAAACTAAAATAATTAGCAACACAGACTCCAACAAAAATCGGTGGTGAACCCATGTGCTCGTGAAAGGTCAGCAGTTCATTGAGTGAGTAAATGATTGTTGTTTCACTCCAAGTGTGCAATTTTTCAGCTATCTAATTGTGAGAACTAGTAGATTTTAATGATGACTAGACCTAAATGCTGGTCTTGATTTTTATAGAAACTGATTTACTGACACAACAGTCCACATATATACATGTCGCTCCAGTTGAACACATTACCCCTGATTGTGAACCAAGTTATTTTTGCTCTTACACCTTTGTGCTGTGTACCTTTCATAAAACCAGCAAATGCCATTATCTATTAGTTTAATTTGTCCTATTATCTTTAATACAATATCTTTTTAACATATGTCAGAGAATAGAGGATTTACTCTGTTTAGCTCCTTCAACACTTCATGGTATTCAATGTTTAGTTTGTGCAATGATTCTGGTTTCAATTCCATCATATTTCTGTAATGTTGTCGAAACTGTTATCTTGTTTTAGGTTATGGTTTATGGTGTTTAACGCCACTTTCAACACTCTTTTAGTTATGTTGTGGCGGTCAGTTTTATTGGTGAAGGAAACCGGAGTACACAGAGAAAACCACTGACCTGCCGCAAGTCACTTGCAAACTTCATCACATAATCTTGTATCGAGTACACCTCGCCTGAGCGGGGTTCAAACTCGCAGCATTAGTGGTGATAGGCACTGATTCCATAGGTAGTTGTATATCCAACTACCATATGATCACGACCACGACGGCCCCTATCTTGTTTTAATGTAATGGACAATTAAATGTCCATCATAGGAGTTTATTATGTTTTATATTTATTTTTTTTTCAGATACGAAAAGATTTTCTGTTCATTAGTACAGCAGGCTTGTGAAAAAATGGACAAAATAAGAAGTCATGCTGGTTTAATATTGAGTCAACTTTTATATCACAAGTAAGTCTTATTGTGAGAATAACAGAACATTAGATTGTATGGTATTAAATAAATGTAACCTTGAGAAAAGACAGAACCTTAGATTGTATGGTATTAAATAAATGTAACCTTGAGAAAAGACAGAACCTTAGATTGTATGGTATTAAATAAATGTAACCTTGAGAAAAGACAGAACCTTAGATTGTATGGTATTAAATAAATGTAACCTTGAGAAAAGACAGAACCTTAGATTGTATGGTATTAAATAAATGTAACCTTGAGAAAAGACAGAACCTTAGATTGTATGGTATTAAATAAATGTAACCTTGAGAAAAGACAGAACCTTAGATTGTATGGTATTAAATAAATGTAACCTTGAGAAAAGACAGAACCTTAGATTGTATGGTATTAAATAAATGTAACCTTGAGAAAAGATAGAACCTTAGATTGTATGGTATTAAATAAATGTAACCTTGAGAAAAGACAGAACCTTAGATTGTATGGTATTAAATAAATATAACCTTGAGAAAAGAGAACAAGAGAGAAATTCTGGGGAAAAAAAATCATTTACAATTACACTACATAACTGGATTTCAAAATTTAGGGCAAATGGAAAAAAAATACTGTTAGTTTTAAAGTTCATAGTGATATGTATTTATTATACTTGTCAATTTCATATCAATAAAGTCAGTCAAGTCATGAACCTTAGATTGTATGGTATTAAATAAATGTAACCTTGAGAAAAGACAGAACCTTAGATTGTATGGTATTAAATAAATGTAACCTTGAGAAAAGACAGAACCTTAGATTGTATGGTATTAAATAAATGTAACCTTGAGAAAAGACAGAACCTTAGATTGTATGGTATTAAATAAATGTAACCTTGAGAAAAGACAGAACCTTAGATTGTATGGTATTAAATAAATGTAACCTTGAGAAAAGACAGAACCTTAGATTGTATGGTATTAAATAAATGTAACCTTGAGAAAAGACAGAACCTTAGATTGTATGGTATTAAATAAATATAACCTTGAGAAAAGAGAACAAGAGAGAAATTCTGGGGAAAAAAAATCATTTACAATTACACTACATAACTGGATTTCAAAATTTAGGGCAAATGGAAAAAAAATACTGTTAGTTTTAAAGTTCATAGTGATATGTATTTATTATACTTGTCAATTTCATATCAATAAAGTCAGTCAAGTCATGAAAATTACATTTCTTTTGAACTTGATGACAGAAATTAACATTGTTATACATGTATTAATTCATTGTGCTTTATTTCAGACCTCAGGTACCACATATACCACACAGAGACATTGTTATACATGTATTAATTCATTGTGCTTTATTTCAGACCTCAGGTACCACATATACCACACAGAGATGAGTTGGAGAAGACTTTTCCTAAGTAAGTACATTGTGTTTGTCGATTTATTATGCACAACACTGTTTTATATCTGTGACTCAAGAAACATCCCCCAATGTGTGACTACTAAGGTCATTTCTAGGCTAATATTTGGTGAGGTCGCAAGTGCACTTCTAGCTTGTAAGATCAAAAAGACATGTGTCATTTTTCTGACAGATCAGAAATTTTTTCCAGTTTGGATTCATGAAACATGGTTATTTTGTGTGCTTTTGTTTCATACAGTTAACTTGTTTGTGTCGAAAACTGTTAATTCAAGTACAGCGTTTATGTCAAATTCCCACCACAACGTGGTTAATCTTTAAATAGATCATATACATCCTCTTTTGAAATCAGGTTAGACTTCACGGATTGTATAATCTGCAAATTTATGATCATATATATACTTCTGTTAACTAGCTGATGTTACCATCTAATTTGTTCTACCCATTTGATTACTGACCCCTAGATGTACACTCACTACGTTACCCCCCTTGATCCTCACTCATGCATTCTCCCTTTGCTGTCATCTAGTGAAGCAATCATCCACCACTGATATACCACTTTGATTCTAGGAAACTGGATTGAACCCGTTCTGTAGATACAGCCACTGGATTGAACCCTTTCTGTAGATACAGCCACTGGATTGAACCCGTTCTGTAGATACAGCCACTGGATTGAACCCTTTCTGTAGATACAGCCACTGGATTGAACCCGTTCTGTAGATACAGCCACTGGATTGAACCCTTTCTGTAGATACAGCCACTGGATTGAACCCGTTCTGTAGATACAGCCACTGGATTGAACCCTTTCTGTAGATACAGCCACTGGATTGAACCCGTTCTGTAGATACAGCCACTGGATTGAACCCTTTCTGTAGATACAGCCACTGGATTGAACCCGTTCTGTAGATACAGCCACTGGATTGAACCTGTTCTGTAGATACAGCCACTGGATTGAACCCTTTCTGTAGATACAGCCACTGGATTGAACCCGTTCTGTAGATACAGCCACTGGATTGAACCCGTTCTGTAGATACAGCCACTGGATTGAACCCTTTCTGTAGATACAGCCACTGGATTGAACCCGTTCTGTAGATACAGCCACTGGATTGAACCCGTTCTGTAGATACAGCCACTGGATTGAACCCTTTCTGTAGATACAGCCACTGGATTGAACCCTTTCTGTAGATACAGCCACTGGATTGAACCCGTTCTGTAGATACAGCCACTGGATTGAACCCGTTCTGTAGATACAGCCACTGGATTGAACCCTTTCTGTAGATACAGCCACTGGATTGAACCCGTTCTGTAGATACAGCCACTGGATTGAACCCTTTCTGTAGATACAGCCACTGGATTGAACCCTTTCTGTAGATACAGCCACTGGATTGAACCCTTTCTGTAGATACAGTCACTGAATTGAACCCGTTCTGTAGATACAGCCACTGGATTGAACCCGTTCTGTAGATACAGCCACTGGATTGAACCCTTTCTGTAGATACAGCCACTGGATTGAACCCGTTCTGTAGATACAGCCACTGGATTGAACCCTTTCTGTAGATACAGCCACTGGATTGAACCCGTTCTGTAGATACAGGCACTGGATTGAACCCTTTCTGTAGATACAGCCACTGGATTGAACCCTTTCTGTAGATACAGCCACTGAATTGAACCCGTTCTGTAGATACAGCCACTGGATTGAACCCATTCTGTAGATCCAGCCACTGGATTGAACCCTTTCTGTAGATACAGCCACTGGATTGAACCCGTTCTGTAGATACAGCCACTGGATTGAACCCTTTCTGTAGATACAGCCACTGGATTGAACCCGTTCTGTAGATACAGGCACTGGATTGAACCCTTTCTGTATATACAGCCACTGGATTGAACCCTTTCTGTAGATACAGCCACTGGATTGAACCCGTTCTGTAGATACAGCCACTCGATGGTTGTCTACTGCATTTATATTTTTAGTGTAGATTGGAAATCAATATATGCCGCCGCTACAGGACATGCAGGAATATGAATTAAAAATTATTTTTTTTCAGAAATTACAAACTTGCTTTAAAATAATTGAAACTGTGCATAAATATCCAGTAGAATGATAGAGTCTCAGGTGAGCCTCTCATTAGTATTGAGTATTTAGTTCTCTTTCTGTTTCTGTTTTTATAGAGAACAAATGATTGATTTCAATTGGTCAGCGTCATATCATACATTTCCATGTTTTGCCAAGTTGCTGGGTTGTGAGTCCTACACATACTTTATACTATTAGGGTTTACAGTCAGTGTTGGTGGCCTAACAGAATCTGTGGTAAGTTGTTTTGATAAATATAAAATAAAGACAGTTATGACAGATGAGACAGAGATTATTGCTAGTATTGAAGCAAGTCTGATATGACGAGCTGTGATAATGTATGTGGAGACCTTCAAAACCGACGTTATATTTGTTGGTAAAATTATAATGTGTTTGATTTGACAGTGACCGATAATTACCAGTATCAGAGTCAGTCCCTTGATATTGACAATAACACTGCGAGATCAAAAGAAAAATATCCAAATTACAGATAATAAGATATATTTAAAGTTAAATTTTGTGTTTTGGTAAAAAAATAGATTAGTTATCGCACATATTTGTGAAATTTTTAATTCCTAAATCTGTTTTTTTTTTTTTTTTTTATATAGAAAATTATATTGACAAAAAATTCATACTGTTGTAGTGACTTGTAAAGTTAATAAAATTTATACTCTTGTTTAAAATTATTATTCATGCATAGTGTTTCTTTTTTGTTAGTGTTTAAGTGTTAACTTCATCATTTAAACATATTCACAAAATGTTTGTAAATAAGATCTGTAGCACCAGTTAAATGGAACATTCTTTGTTACTTCTGCTGATTTTTTCAATTTGAAGGAAGAGATACTTAGCTGTAAATATAAATCTAGAGTACCAATTTTGGTAGTTTTGAAGAATTTGTTTTTTTCATAGGTTTTTATTGATTAATAACTTCAAGAATGGTCATCCCTTTCCTCCAAATTGTATCACAAATCATTGATCACTGTATATATAACCAAACATATTACATGCAAAATATTCTCCTCACAAGGTGCATTTGCTTAAAGGAAGTTGAATTTCACGGGGGTATCCATGTTTTAAAATAGAAACTTGTGGGGGGAAAGTTGCAAAAACAGACTTTGGAAGAATAACTCCATAATTTGATAATTATGAATAATAATTTCATGAAGGTGATAATTGTGTTACATGTATTATGTTACTCTAAGCCACAGAGAAGCAACAGACCAATGTTAAAGGATTGTGTGTTTATATTGTAGGTAAAATACTCTAGTTCATCAATTCAATCTTATTTGCGAGAGATACAATCAGACAATCAGAAGTTAAAGAAATTTACAGATGTGTTAACACAGATTTTTACAAATTACTTGAAAAACAATAGGTAAGAGATAAAACATACAAAAAAACAAGAAGGTCTATTTTGTTGCTTTGAAGAAACAATGGAAATGATTATTGATCAGTATGCAGATTTGAAGGGCAAATAAAACTAGTATATTTGTTCACATCTTTTGCATAGGATTCTATTTTCTGAGTTTGATATAAATGGAGTAGATCAGAAAAGTTTAAAGAATCAGAAGTGTAGAACAGACAACACAATGACCAACAGAAATAGAACAAAACACTACACAGTCATTTAAAGATCGAGCAGTATGAACCCATGTTACTGTTGAAAGACACAAACATTAACTGATATGAAAATTACGTTGGACACCAGTATGTATAAATAAATACCAATAACATAAATAAATCATGAACACCCCCTTACAAAACAAATGAGAGTTAAGACGAGCCACACATCATTTTCAAGCGGAAATCGCTCTTTGTTTATTTATTTCAGAGTATCTCTATCATTGTTAAAGATGTTAGATCAGTTATTATGCAATGGATGTTTTGATGTACTTGTCAACGATCATGCGTAAGTATAACCTGAAAAGTAGACATCTTGATCATTAAGAAAGTTAAAAGCTGAAATGGAATGATAAGAATTACTGCCTATGTAGAAATAGTATTAGGGTTATGGTGTTTAATGCCACTTTCAACAATATTTCAGTTATATTGTGGCAGTCAGATTTATTGGTGGAGGAAACCGGAGTACCCGGTAAAATAAAATGACCTACCGCAAATCACTGACAATCTTTATCACATAATGTTGTATCAAGTACACCCCACCTTGATGGGATTCAAACTTACAACATTAGTGGTGATAGGTATTGATTACATAGGTAGTTGTAAATCTAACTACCATGCGATCACAACCATGACGGCCCCTCTGTCTATGTAAGGTATAGAAACATTTGCTGTATACATCGACTAGATGTATTAAGTCTCCACCCTGTGTCTTATGTAGAGCTCAATAGATACTGGGCGAACATGCACCAAACTGTTGACACCTAGTAGAAAATTTGACCAAAATGTCCAATGTTGTTGCCTTTATGTGTGTGAATTTAAAAATTTTTTGCATACCTTAACATGGCAGTTTAAACACAATATATGTATATTGTTTGGAAGTATGTATACAATATAAGTGTAGTGTCTTAATATATGAAGTTTATGTGTATGAGGCTTAAAAACTGGGATAAAGGTGAGGTCATTGAGCCTTTCCCCAGTTTTGCACCAAATACACATAAACTTTATATTTTAAGACAATGTATTATAATTGTGTTTATCCTGCAAATAAAAAACAAATTAATCCATGTGCTTTGATATTTTAATTAAATAATAAAATTTATACAATTATCTCCTGATTGGCTCTTTTGATATTTTCTGTCAACAGGAAGCTTTTTAAGTCAACTAGTAAAATGTGAAAGTGGCACCAGAAAAGCTATGTTTCGATCAGTGACTGTATTTAACAAAAATTTATCCAGTCAATATGTAATTTGACTTCTCAAATAGAAAAAGTGAAGGATAAAAAAAATTATTTGTACTTTACATGAAATAGGAAAGAAAAACTTGCCAGAGGCTTGCTTGTCTTCCTGTTTCTAAAGTTCGTACAAATGATTGAATTTTATATTTTCCAATAATGTACGTATATTGTGTATTTTCACAATAATAGATTTTAATCATATTTATTTCATGTGTTTAATACTCACCCAGTTATTTCTGAGCAGAAAAGTTCGAGTCTAAAACACAACGGATTGCAGTATAACAATTTGATGTGAAAGAAATTTACCATTTATTTTTCAGTAATACCTTTCCTATGGAGATTTATGAATTTACAAAGAAAGAAATAGCAGGAAGTGCTGACCCAAATAAAATAATAGCAGGTGGTGAAGTGTAAGTAGAGTGTAGAAAAGTTTAAAATCAGTGATTTTCAAATGTACAATTTTGTAGGCCAAAAAAATGGGAATATTAGTAAGTTATCTCCCTTTATTTAAGTTTAGGAAAGAGAGGTAATTTTTTTTTCCAATATATGCCACTTTGTCCCTTTGGAATTGACTACTGAGGGATTGTTGGTCCCTGAGAACATCATCTGCCCTGTAGTCAGGATCTTGAGAACATCATCTGCCCTGTAGTCAGGTGGATTGTTGGTCACTGAGAACATCATCTGCCCTGTAGTTGGTCCATGAGAACATCATCTGCCCTGTAGTTGGTCCCTGAGAACATCATCTGCCCTGTAGTCAGGACCTTGAGAACATCATCTGCCCTGTAGTCAGGACCTTGAGAACATAATCTGCCCTGTAGTCAGGACCTTGGTAATGTCATAGAATTCATTGATGTTATTGCATTAATTTACAGACATAAAATACTTACCTTGGTAATCTTGAACTAACTAATAAATAAGTTGAACCCTGTTGTGTCAGAGTTCAAGAGACAGATGACTATTCAATAGTTCCTCTGTTATAAGGCCACCACAATTATCAGGCCACATGTCAGATGCACAGAGATAGTAAGATACTACTAAATAACCCCCTCAAGTGTGGCCACCCTCTTATAAGGCCACTTTTTAATTGTAGAAGGTGTGCTCTTATATTAGGAGGTCTACTGTACTTTGAAATATCCAGGGTTAGGGTTATGGTGTTTAACGCCACCTTCAACAATATTTCAGTTATATCGTGGTGGTCAATTTTATTGGCACAGGTAATCCAACTGCCCAGAGAAAATCACCGACCTGCTGCAAGTCACTGACAAATTTGAAATATCCTAGTATTTGAGCTATCTTTGATATATAATGCTGAAAGTTACTCTGATTTGATTTGATTTTTGGTGTTTTAACGCCACTTTCAGTAATATTTCAGCTATATCATGGCGACCAGTATTTAGTGGTGGGAGAAGCCTGAATACCCGGAGAGAACCGCCGACCATGGGCAAGCAACTGGTAAACTTTATCACTTGCGGCTGCGAGTCAAGTGCACCCTTTTTTGTAATTTACAAAGCCAGGTGCGAACCCACGCCATATTGGTGATAGGCTTGTATGAGTTGTTAGGTAATCCAACTACCTAACTCATTGAGCCACCCGGGCCCTATATCAAAGTTTGAGACTAGGTTCAACTGTTATATCACCTGTCAGTGTTATTATAGCAAATTACTGTTATGATATTGCTACAAACTACAGTAGTGTAATGGCAAGAAATTGTCATGACTGAATTTAGTTACAATTAACATCTTTGTGCAGTCATATATATGATTTGTAGGTTGGACAGTATCGTTAAAATAGTTTTTTAATTGGAGACTAAATTCATATACATGTATATTAATTGATATTGTAGATATTGTGGCTTACTACAGTTCAGTGAAGATATAAGATCAAAGTCACTGACACAACTTATGATTTTAGTCTGCAGTAAATTTCCTAAGGTGAGTATGTCGAAAATGAATAAAATTTCCCATAATTGTTTGAGTATAATACAAATTTGTGTTGGACCCTATCACAACAGAAGTTGTAATTTCAAATCTACATTATGTGATAAAATTTGTCAGTGACCAATAAAACTGACCACCACGATATAACTGAAATATTGTTGAAAGTGGCATTAAATACCATCATCCTAACCCCCCCCCCCCTTTTTCCCCCATTCTTTTGACATGTCAATAGTTGAACAACATATTCTTTCTTGTTAAAGTCATTAGTATGTGAAGTCATCTACTAAGATTCATCATTTATTCTTGTGAAAAAAAATTACATTCATTGACAATTCTTGTTTCGGAGACTACAAACAAATTAGAAGCCAAACAATGCATGTATATCTATTGTTATGGCTATTTAGGCTGAGATGAGCCTCTAGTCTTTTGTGGTCTATGTCCTGTAAAATGTTAAAATTTGGGAAAATAAGGAAGAGGGTATTGGAATCGAAAACATCTGACCTTCTGTAAGTCATAGACAAACTTTATCACATAAAATTGTATTTTTAAGACTCCTTTTCATTACGAAATGTAGTTTGAAAAAAAATGTGTTATGTTTGGGATGAAATTTATTGCTGAGAAAGAGAGTTAACTCTTGAATGTATTTCTATTCAGTCAATATCATAGGCAGTATAAATTCTGAGTTAAATTGAACTTAAAGCTATTATGACCGTACCAAATATTTAAGAGGTATTTTAATTATAGTATAATAAGGAAGTTAAAAGAACTAGTCTTTCAAACATTTGTAAAAAAAAATTGTTAAAATTTTTGTTTACATTATAGGTGAGAAAGGTAACGGCTAACAAATTATATGAAGCTTTAATTACCTATGAAGAATTGGTTCCAGAAGAAGTCTCCAGTGATATTACGATGCTTCTAAGTGAGACAGTGTGGTAAGATTGTTAAAAAATTCCATCACGAAAGTCTCACATTTAGACTTAGATTATTGGCGAGTTATGTGACTTTATACAGGTTTATCAGGCACATATGACACAGCTGTTTATTATTTATACACAATCCACACAGCCATCCTCCATAAAGCACACTGGTTTAATTAGAGATAATCAAGTGATACAAATAATCTTGTAGTCAGAAATCACTCGGCTGCAGACTTTCCTATTTTTTCAGAGTCTTTGATGGCCACAATCATGGTTTAGGGGTTTTGTCCCTAATTTTGAAGTTAGTGCATCAAACTCCTTACCATGGTAAGGTGTGCTTGATATGACTGTATGAAAAAAATAAAAAAAATAGTATGTGTAACCTTATTTACAACCAATGGTTTTCTCAGGGTACTGGTTTCCTCCTCTGGTTTTCTCAGGGTACTGGTTTCCTCCATCAAAAAAACCTGCTATAAATGTATGCAGAAAAAGTACCAGAAACATAATTCTAATTGTTTCTTTTCATCAGTTTGCAATATTGTTTTTGTCGACAGGAATCTCCTCCCATCTCCCCCCAAAAACGTATTAAAGTATTAGAATTTGCTGAAGGAAATCCCCCCCCCCCCCAAATAAATGTGTTTGTTATTGTATTAATGAACTTGTCAATACAGTCACACAGTAACAACAACCACCAACAGAAATGATATCATTCCAGTTTATAATACAACTATCTATGTATGTATGTCAGGTGACCTAACTATCATAGCTCAAACTTACAAATTACTCTCATAACCTGTGAAATTTTGCATGCAAGTTAGGTAATTTTTACGAAAAAGGTTAACATTAAGTTTGAAACTTATTTCCTGAGAGAGAAAAAAGTAATGACCTGTATTCTCAATTTCAAAAATCACATTGTGACCTGTTTTATTTCTTCTTCAAAGATCGATAAATATGCTATCGAAACAATATTTGTTTAAACCTCAACCTACACCCACATTTTTCTCTAGTTAATTTTTAATGAATAAGCTTAAGCTAAAGAGGTCTCTTTCTATAAATAGATTCAAACAAGCAAATAAAAATCATACAATAAAACCCCCCAAATTTTACATTGCTGGATGTAGAATATTAAATATAATTCACACTAGACTGAGACATAGCTCCAGTAGATTGAATGCTGATCTTTTTCGTGTGCATTTGGCTAATGATCCAGGCTGTATATGTGGGTGTGCATTTGAAGATGCAATTCATTTTATATTAGAATGTTGTCTTTGCAACGAAGCAAGAGAAGAATTGAAATTAAGACTAGTTTTTCTTAATGAACTTAAAATTGAAGTCCTACTTTTTGGCGATGACACCTTATCTGAGATGCAAAATCTGCAAATTTTCAAATCTGTACAACTTTACATCAAACGAACAAAACGTTTTACCCATTTATGATCACAACACTCCCCCCCCACCCCCTCCCAAATATATATTTGTTTAATTAATCAATCAATCAATCAAATTCATCTCAGATACAAGTATTGTAAAACATGCTTATATTATATAATTTCATGCTTTTTGTTTTGTATTTTGTTTTTGTTTTTTTTGTTGTGTCTCCTTTTTTTCATTTTTCAAAGAATTTATTTATAATTTTGTATATTGTAATTTACTATTGCTGACGCATGTACTATTGTAATTTTTTATTATGTTATAATTTGTGTCCAATCCAATTGTTATAATATTTAGCAATAAAATATGTTTAATCTAATCTTTCTATAAAGAAACAAATATTGATCAAATAAATTGATAATGATTTTATGGGTAAATTTTTTAGGGACAAAAAGATAGATGAGATCAGACCAATCAGAAATAAGTTGTGTGATTTACTTGGACTTGCCAGACCTGTGACAAAGTAATGTATATTGTATTTCACATTCTCATCACTTTGTGTCTGTCGTCTTTGTCTTAGTTGTCTTAAACTTTCGACTGCTCTAAAGCGTCAGAACCTTATTGAACCAGATTGGTGGAATGATTTTTTTGGTGGTTCCCTATCAGAATTGTGATCGACAGGTCCGCCCACCTTCAAATATGGCTGCCATTACTAAAAATAGAAATATCTACTTTAGACATCTCCTCTGAAACCACTGGACCAATTCTAACCAAACTAAGAACTAATTTACTAAAGCTCAACAAGTAAGACATGTTAAAAGGCTACCAGAAAAATACTTTATAATGTCAGTGACTGAAGTTCCTTTGACCCATTTATTTGTACTCAAAATCACACGATTTCAGGAATGAGTGTTTATTGTTTTAACGCCAAATGAGCCATTTTTCAGCTGTAACATGACAAGAACAAGTTACATTTTGATGAGATTATTATTCTGATTCCGAGCCAACCAGTCTTTACTCTTGCTCTTTAGCACTGAATGTGTAGTGCAGAAGCAACAAATACCAATTTTACAGTCTTTGGTATGACCTAAATGGGGCTCAAATCCATATCTACCACATTCAAGGCGAGCATGCTAACCATTACATCACTGATGCAGTTCATAATTTCAGAATTTATTACATTATCACATATTTTGTTGCAATACGTTCGTTTTTGCATGTACAATAATAGCTAGAAGTCAATGTTAGTTATTTGCCCTCAGGGCAAATATCCGTATTTGCCTTCAAATATCTGTATTTGCCCTCATATATCCGTATTTGCCCCCAAATTCAACTTCCGGTATCTGCACAATGGTCTCAATGATTATATGTCAAAGTACAATGAAAGGTGGTGCATAAAGATATGCATTAAATTAAATTAACACATTTCAAAATATTGGAATAAAGTTTAAATAACTTGAAACGGAATAATTTTCTCAAATAGATATGTCGTGTTGAATAGGAATTTCCATTCAAATGTCAACGTCTTGGGTAGAATTTATAAACACTTTTTAACGTCATTGTACAGATCAACATTGTTTGAGATCTTTTCTGCAATATAAAAGTCAATGCTTGAAAAAAGTCAATGTAAGAAGAGTTTGAAGATGCCAAAGGGGCAATATGTAAAATATGTGATAAATAAATTATGACATGAAATATTCCATATCGTTCCTGGTATCAGCAATCCAGCTTCACAGTCGGGCTTGATATGGGAGTCTCGGGCTGATACCAGGGCGATATGGAAAATGTCATGTAATAATCTCTTAGTATTTTTGTGAATACTGTAACACGATTTCAGGATATATTACAGTATTTATACAATAGATTCAAGGAGATAAGTTTGAGGACGATGTTACATTGATATTACAGTATGTAAACCATGATTAAAAGGGTGAAAGTCTGATTACTTCATATTGAACTATATGAACATAATAATTAACTCATCAAAGAGTTTTTGTTTGACCTTTAACTTAAAGTTCATGACAGTTATTGGGTTTATTTTCAAATTTTTTATTTGACATTCCTTCTTTCCACCTTAAAGATGACAATCGTTAGTTTTAAACCAGATATGTGGTTATATATATTATTGTGTATGTTAATTTTTAGATCAAGCAAAGCCAGGTGAATTGAAGATGGATACAAAAGACATCTAACAGAAACGTAATGTAATACTGGTAAGCTTGTTAAATCATTCTGTCTTATTTATTTAAATAGCTGACACTATTTTTGATTACTTTGTTACTTCTAAGAAAAGTTTGAAGATACAAATGTACCAAAGGGGTAATCAGAAGCCGTAAATAGAAGGACAAACAACACAGTGGCCAACAAGTCAAAGGACAAACAACACAGTGGCCAACAAGGAAAAGGACAAACAACACAGTGGCCAACAAGTCAAAGGACAAACAACACAGTGGCCAACAAGGAAAAGGACAAACAACACAGTGGCCAACAAGTCAAAGGACAAACAACACAATGGCCAACAAGGAAAAGGACAAACAACACAGTGGCCAACAAGTCAAAGGACAAACAACACAGTGGCCAACAAGGAAAAGGACAAACAACACAGTGGCCAACAAGTCAAAGGACAAACAACACAGTGGCCAACAAGGAAAAGGACAAACAACACAGTGGCCAACAAGGAAAAGGACAAATAACACAGTGGCCAACAAGGAAAAGGACAAACAACACAGTGGCCAACAAGGAAAAGGACAAACAACACAGTGGCCAACAAGGAAAAGGACAAACAACACAGTGGCTGTTTTGGGCAATCATGGTTTTTGGTTACTCATGCTAATTTTAGCTTGCCTGTTTTGGGGGAATCATGGTGTTTGGTTACTCATGCTAATTTTAGCTTGCCTGTTTTGGGCAATCATGGTGTTTGGTTACTCATGCTAATTTTAGCTTGCCTGTTTTGGGGCAATCATGGTTTTTGGTTACTCATGCTAATTTTAGCTTGCCTGTTTTGGTGCAATCATGGTTTTTTTGGTTACCCATTATTTATTTTTGATATTCTGTATACAAGAGTAGTTATACTATAATTAATAAAAAAAAACATTGATTAAGAAATAAATCATGGAAGCCAGAATATGTTTTGAGTTTTATCATGAGTTGGTGGATATTAGTATTTTATATATATACTATAAAATATACTTATATCCGCCAACCCATGTTAAAACTCAAAACACATTCTGGCTTCCATGAATTATTTCGATTCTGATATGTCTAAGAGTATAGATACGGTAGTATACTTTGATTGGAAGACGATAATTTATATTTACGTTTGCAGACAATATCGCACACAATTTATGCTGGCAAATTCGAGCAGACGATAATTCATCAACATGTACATTTACGACGGGAAAGTCAGTCACATGCACAGGCACATGTGCTAATGAGATTATACCCAATCGATATATCGCTCGTTTGTTTACAAAGTGAAAGACGGACGTGATGTTAGAATGTAATATAACTTTGTCACTCATTATAAAAATATGAAGTTGTCACTTTCAACTATTGGTTCAGTTAAAGATAATGTATTCTGGTGGAGCAAACATGTCTATCCATGATTTGTTGATTCAGTGAGCAAACATGTCTACCCATGATTTGTTGATTCAGTGGGCTAACATGTCTACCCATGATTTGTTGATTCAGTGGGCTAACATGTCTACCCATGATTTGTTGATTCAGTGGGCTAACATGTCTACCCATGATTTGTTGATTCAGTGGGCTAACATGTCTACCCATGATTTGTTGATTCAGTGAGCTAACATGTCTACCCATGATTTGTTGATTCAGTGAGCTAACATGTCTACCCATGATTTGTTGATTCAGTGGGATAACATGTCTACCCATGATTTGTTGATTCAGTGGGCTAACATGTCTACCCATGATTTGTTGATTCAGTAGGCTAACATGTCTACTTATGATTTGTTGATTCAGTAGGCTAACATGTCTACCCATGATTTGTTGATTCAGTGAGCTAACATGTCTACCCATGATTTGTTGATTCAGTGAGCTAACATGTCTACCCATGATTTGTTGATTCAGTGAGCTAACATGTCTACCCATGATTTGTTGATTCAGTGGGCTAACATGTCTACCCATGATTTGTTGATTCAGTGGGCTAACATGTCTACCCATGATTTGTTGATTCAGTGAGCTAACATGTCTACCCATGATTTGTTGATTCAGTGGGCTAACATGTCTACCCATGATTTGTTGATTCAGTGAGCTAACATGTCTACCCATGATTTGTTGATTCAGTGGGCTAACATGTCTACCCATGATTTGTTGATTCAGTGGGCAAACATGTCTACCCATGATTTGTTGATTCAGTGGGCTAACATGTCTACCCATGATTTGTTGATTCAGTGGGCTAACATGTCTACCCATGATTTGTTGATTCAGTGAGCTAACATGTCTACCCATGATTTGTTGATTCAGTGGGCTAACATGTCTACCCATGATTTGTTGATTCAGTGGGCTAACATGTCTACCCATGATTTGTTGATTCAGTGAGCTAACATGTCTACCCATGATTTGTTGATTCAGTAGGCAAACATGTCTACCCATGATTTGTTGATTCAGTGGGCTAACATGTCTACCCATGATTTGTTGATTCATTGGGCAAACATGTCTACCCATGATTTGTTGATTCAGTGGGCAAACATGTCTACCCATGATTTGTTGATTCAGTGGGCTAACATGTCTACCCATGATTTGTTGATTCAGTGAGCTAACATGTCTACCCATGATTTGTTGATTCAGTGGGCTAACATGTCTACCCATGATTTGTTGATTCAGTGGGCTAACATGTCTACCCATGATTTGTTGATTCAGTGGGCTAACATGTCTACCCATGATTTGTTGATTCAGTGAGCTAACATGTCTACCCATGATTTGTTGATTCAGTGAGCTAACATGTCTACCCATGATTTGTTGATTCAGTGGGATAACATGTCTACCCATGATTTGTTGATTCAGTGGGCTAACATGTCTACCCATGATTTGTTGATTCAGTAGGCTAACATGTCTACTTATGATTTGTTGATTCAGTAGGCTAACATGTCTACCCATGATTTGTTGATTCAGTGAGCTAACATGTCTACCCATGATTTGTTGATTCAGTGAGCTAACATGTCTACCCATGATTTGTTGATTCAGTGAGCTAACATGTCTACCCATGATTTGTTGATTCAGTGAGCTAACATGTCTACCCATGATTTGTTGATTCAGTGGGCTAACATGTCTACCCATGATTTGTTGATTCAGTGGGCTAACATGTCTACCCATGATTTGTTGATTCAGTGAGCTAACATGTCTACCCATGATTTGTTGATTCAGTGGGCTAACATGTCTACCCATGATTTGTTGATTCAGTGGGCAAACATGTCTACCCATGATTTGTTGATTCAGTGGGCTAACATGTCTACCCATGATTTGTTGATTCAGTGGGCTAACATGTCTACCCATGATTTGTTGATTCAGTGAGCTAACATGTCTACCCATGATTTGTTGATTCAGTGGGCTAACATGTCTACCCATGATTTGTTGATTCAGTGGGCTAACATGTCTACCCATGATTTGTTGATTCAGTGAGCTAACATGTCTACCCATGATTTGTTGATTCAGTAGGCAAACATGTCTACCCATGATTTGTTGATTCAGTGGGCTAACATGTCTACCCATGATTTGTTGATTCATTGGGCAAACATGTCTACCCATGATTTGTTGATTCAGTGGGCAAACATGTCTACCCATGATTTGTTGATTCAGTGGGCTAACATGTCTACCCATGATTTGTTGATTCAGTGGGCTAACATGTCTACCCATGATTTGTTGATTCAGTGAGCTAACATGTCTACCCATGATTTGTTGATTCAGTGGGCAAACATGTCTACCCATGATTTGTTGATTCAGTGGGCTAACATGTCTACCCATGATTTGTTGATTCAGTGGGCTAACATGTCTACCCATGATTTGTTGATTCAGTGAGCTAACATGTCTACCCATGATTTGTTGATTCAGTGAGCTAACATGTCTACCCATGATTTGTTGATTCAGTGAGCTAACATGTCTACCCATGATTTGTTGATTCAGTGGGCTAACATGTCTACCCATGATTTGTTGATTCAGTGAGCTAACATGTCTACCCATGATTTGTTGATTCAGTGGGCAAACATGTCTACCCATGATTTGTTGATTCAGTGGGCAAACATGTCTACCCATGATTTGTTGATTCAGCGGGCTAACATGTCTACCCATGATTTGTTGATTCAGTGGGCTAACATGTCTACCCATGATTTGTTGATTCAGTGGGCTAACATGTCTACCCATGATTTGTTGATTCAGTTGGCTAGCACTATTGACCCATGATTTGTTGATTCAGTTGGCTAGCACTATAGACCCATGATTTGTTGATTCAGTGGGCTAGCACTATAGACCCATGATTTGTTGATTCAGTGGGCTAGCACTATAGACCCATGATTTGTTGATTCAGTGGGCTAGCACTATAGACCCATGATTTGTTGATTCAGTGGGCTAGCACTATAGACCCATGATTTGTTGATTCAGTGGGCTAGCACTATAGACCCATGATTTGTTGATTCAGTGGGCTAGCACTATAGACCCATGATTTGTTGATTCAGTGGGCTGGCACTATAGACCCATGATTTGTTGATTCAGTGGGCTAGCACTATAGACCCATGATTTGTTGATTCAGTGGGCTAGCTTTATAGACCCATGATTTGTTGATTCAGTGGGCTAGCACTATAGACCCATGATTTGTTGATTCAGTGGGCTAACATGTCTACCCATGATTTGTTGATTCAGTGGGCTAGCACTATAGACCCATGATTTGTTGATTCAGTGGGCTAGCACTATTAAATAATGTATTAATTAATTGGCCTAGTATAAAGCAGACAGCATTATCTCATTAAAATGTAATATGTTCTTGCCATGAAAATTTGCTCAAATGCCATTAAACAACAAATATTTCTTTCTACATTTAGCATCTCAAATGAGTTTCACAGATCCAAGAGTGTCCAGCGTCTGTCAGTCTGTGTGTCGTTAACTTCTGACATTTTCGACTACTTCAGAACCAATTATACCACAAATGTTCCTCTTCATGCCAGGTCAACAGAATTGATAGAAAAATTTCCTTGGGAAGTGTTGTTACTTTCCAGAGCAATTCAAAATCCAAGATGACCACCTTTGCCTCTGATTGGCTGTAACATTTTTGACTTGTTCTCCAGAACTACTGCATGCCAAGTTTACCCGACTTGTCAATGTTTCTCTTGAGGCTCTTAAGAAGTGTTTTTACCCTTCAGAGCATTTTGAAATTCAAGTTGGCTAATCTGTTTCGTTTTAATTAGAGAATTAGATTAAATAAAAAGCTCAGGAAAGTAATAAATGTCAAACTTTTTGGACATAAGAATACTCATAATTGGCTATAATTCTCATGTGAGCATTGTAGCCCATGGGCTCTTGTTACGAAATGATGCCCACGATCTATAAATTAATGTAATAAGTTTCTATCACCACTAATTAAGCATGTGTGTTTTATTCCTGTTAGTGGCGTATCCAATGGAACTTTTATGATTGAGTTTGTAAGTAATGTCTAGAAGACTGATGCTTTTCTTTGTATACTCCTGTGTTTTCTCTACTAATAAAAATGACCGCCATTATAAAAAATAAAATATTGGTGAAATTGACATTATTTAGTACACATAATCCTAACTCACAAATGCAAAATTATACTTTCGTATTATTGTATGGATGAGTCATTGCTTTTTACTGTCTGCAGACACAATGTTTTTTTTCACATTAACTTAAATTCTATTTCACTGATCCCTCTGAAATTGTAATACAGCAATCATTGACAGAAAATAAAGATTCAGAGCACTTTGTAATACAGCAATCATTGACATAAAATAAAGATTTAGAGCACTTTGTAATACAGCAATCATTGACATAAAATAAAGATTCAGAGCACTTTGTAATACAGCAATCATTGACATAAAATAAAGATTCAGAGCACTTTGTAATACAGCCATCATTGACATAAAATAAAGATTCAGAGCACTTTGTAATACAGCAATCATTGACATAAAATAAAGATTCAGAGCACTTTGTAATACAGCAATCATTGACATAAAATAAAGATTCAGAGCACTTTGTAATACAGCAATCATTGACAGAAAATAAAGATTCAGAGCACTTTGTAATACAGCAATCATTGACAAAAAATAAAGATTCAGAGGACTTTGTAATACAGCAATCATTGACAGAAAATAAAGATTCAGAGCACTTTGTAATACAGCAATCATTGACAGAAAATAAAGATTCAGAGCACTTTGTAATACAGCAATCACTGACAGAAAATAAAGATTCAGAGGACTTTGTAATACAGCAATCATTGACAGAAAATAAAGATTCAGAGCACTTTGTAATACAGCAATCATTGACATAAAATAAAGATTCAGAGCACTTTGTAATACAGCAATCATTGACAGAAAATAAAGATTCAGAGGACTTTGTAATACAGCAATCATTGACATAAAATAAAGATTCAGAGGACTTTGTAATACAGCAATCATTGACAGAAAATAAAGATTCAGAGCACTTTGTAATACAGCAATCATTGACATAAAATAAAGATTCAGAGCACTTTGTAATACAGCAATCATTGACAGAAAATAAAGATTCAGAGCACTTTGTAATACAGCAATCATTGACATAAAATAAAGATTCAGAGCACTTTGTAATACAGCAATCATTGACATCAAATAAAGATTCAGAGCACTTTGTAATACAGCAATCATTGACACAAAATAAAGATTCAGAGCACTTTGTAATACAGCCATCATTGACACAAAATAAAGATTCAGAGCACTTTGTAATACAGCAATCATTGACACAAAATAAAGATTCAGAGCACTTTGTAATACAGCAATCATTGACACAAAATAAAGATTCAGAGCACTTTGTAATACAGCAATCATTGACATAAAATAAAGATTCAGAGCACTTTGTAATACAGCAATCATTGACACAAAATAAAGATTCAGAGCACTTTGTAATACAGCAATCATTGACACAAAATAAAGATTCAGAGCACTTTGTAATACAGCAATCATTGACATAAAATAAAGATTCAGAGCACTTTGTAATACAGCAATCATTGACATAAAATAAAGATTCAGAGCACTTTGTAATACAGCAATCATTGACATAAAATAAAGATTCAGAGCACTTTGTAATACAGCAATCATTGACATAAAATAAAGATTCAGAGCACTTTGTAATACAGCAATCATTGACACAAAATAAAGATTCAGAGCACTTTGTAATACAGCCATCATTGACACAAAATAAAGATTCAGAGCACTTTGTAATACAACAATCATTGACATAAAATAAAGATTCAGAGCACTTTGTAATACAGCAATCATTGACATAAAATAAAGATTCAAAGCACTTTGTAATACAGCAATCATTGGCACAAAATAAAGATTCAGAGAACTTTGTAATACAGCAATCATTGACATAAAATAAAGATTAAGAGCACTTTGTAATACAGCAATCATTGACATAAAATAAAGATTCAGAGCACTTTGTAATACAGCCATCATTGACATAAAATAAAGATTCAGAGCACTTTGTGATTCTACTCTACTGTTTTTCTATACAAGATATCCACAGGGACTAGATATGGTCAACTTGCTGCAGTCATATTAAGTCACCACTAGGCAGCACTAACCTTATAAATATAGTATTCTATTTATAATATCAGTTTTTACATGTTTTCTTTTTCAGTTGATCTGGATTTTATCCACCTTTAGATAGAAAGAATGTTATTCATTAATCGTTACACAGTGAAGACATCATACAGAACAGATTTTACAAAATTTAGTGACAGACTTTGTTTATTTTTATAATCTTTTATTTGAAGGAGTGTTTTTAGTTGTGTATTGTTATCTGTGAAATTTAAATTTAAATGTAATTTTTAAGATTATGATGAAAATAATAAATTCACTATTAGAGGTATGTTCTTAGAAAGATGTTGGTTTGGTTGGTTTTATGATGTTTAACGCCACTTTCAACAATATTTCAGTTATATTATGGCGGTCAGTTTTATTGGTGGAGGAAACTGGAGGACCCGTAGAAAACCACCGACCTGTCGCAAGTCACTGACAAACTTTATCACATAATGTTGTACACCTTGCCCTGATCGAGATTCGAACTCACAACATTAGTGGTGATATGTGATACAAGATGTACTTAGTCAGAACTATTAGAGTGACATAGTCAGATTGCAATGGGGAAATCTCCATGATATCCTTTTAATATTCTGATGGATTCCATCGAGGATTATGCAAAACTATGGGCAAATTGTGAAAAGGAGGACTTAGATACTCTTTCCAAATAGGCAAATTAGAATTAAAAAAACTCCATGGGCAAATCAGCACTTGCACAATGTCAATTTTAAAGACCCAAATGTTGCTAAACACCTGTCTCACCTCCATAACAAATATGCTGTTAAATCGCATTGCATAGGCTTCTTGATAAAGGAATTAAGTATTGACAATTCACTTGGTAACCCTACATATACCCCGATGACATGTGCGAAAGAGGAAATCCTGGACCATCATAGGTCTGTTTTGTGTTCCTTTGGAATTTCAACAAAAGATGAAGAACTGTATCTACCGTCACTCTACTGGATTCCAAAGTTACACCAGTGTCCTTACAAGCGATATTGTTAGGTCTGCCAAATGCTCCACAAAACCTCTTTCCAAATTATTAACATATATTCTACCAGCGGTAAAAAAACTGAGCTTCAGAGTTACTGTAACACTAGCTACTCAAGGGATGGTGTGAATCAGATGTGGATTCAAAGTTACTGTAACACTAGCTACTCAAGGGATGGTGTGAATCAGATGTGGATTCAAAGTTACTGTAACACTAGCTACTCAAGGGTTGGTGTGAATCAGATGTGGATTCAGAGTTACTGTAACACTAGCTACTCAAGGGGTGGTGTGAATCAGATGTGGATTCAGAGTTACTGTAACACTAGCTACTCAAGGGGTGGTGTGAATCAGATGTGGATTCAGAGTTACTGTAACACTAGCTACTCAAGGGGTGGTGTGAATCAGATGTGGATTCTGAGTTACTGTAACACTAGCTACTCAAGGGGTGGTGTGAATCAGATGTGGATTCAGAGTTACTGTAACACTAGCTACTCAAGGGGTGGTGTGAATCAGATGTGGATTCAGAGTTACTGTAACACTAGCTACTCAAGGGGTGGTGTGAATCAGATGTGGATTCAGAGTTACTGTAACACTAGCTACTTAAGGGGTGGTGTGAATCAGATGTGGATTCAGAGTTGCACCTTCAATTTGACTTGTATGGTTTCCAGAATTTATATCTCTTGGTGATGTAAGTAGAGGAGCAACTGGTCGATTTATGTTGATCATTTGTTCATTATCATCACGAATTTGTTGCTGATTTGTAGACAGAGGCAATTGTTGTTGAGTAGATTTGTTAACAAGTATTTCCTTTTTATTTTGTGATGAAACAGTACTTCGATGCTTGATAAATCTAGGTGGCAAAATCTGATCTCCAGTATGTTTTATAGGTTCATCCTCTACAAGTCTGCTGTTATCAGGATGACTTACATGTACATTATGCGGCGGGATGTTTACTCTAGCGCCTCTTGATATATGTTCATAATGTTGGTTCTGGGTTGAGCTGTACATAGGCTGCTGGTTGGTGTTTTGGTATGTGGCTCTAGAGTGCATATGAGGAAGATGTGGATTCTGGTAATTTACATGTTGATTCGTTCCAGGATGTGTTCGAATAAGATGGAGGTTTGAATTTACATGTTGATGGGGTCCAAAAGCTGGAGTGAACATACCATTATATGGATAGTTGGGTGGCATTGTGTTTTGTAAAAATCCTGGTGGAGGTGGAATAACTCTCAGCATTGGTATAGTTGGATACAAAGGCTGTCCATAGTTTGGATGAGCATATGATTGTTGAGTCATTTGCTGCTGTTGCATCATAATTTGCATTTGTTGGTTTGATATCATATTGTTCATTGTCATATTTTGCATCATCTAAAACTCCAACATTCGAAATCGCTGGTCATTTATTTACTTAATTCAGACCTTAACTGCTCATGTATATCAGCTATATATAAGTCCACTCTAGACCCATTGACTACCATGGTATGTGTGGTATAGGTTAATAACAAACTTCAAGTTTTTGTCTTGTGTATTGTCACCTTTGCGATTGTAAACTTTAATACATGTGTCAACATTCGCACCAAAACTTTCCTCACTATTTCTAACCAGACCATAGAATAGCATAGATTTATCCAGTATCGCAGAGAGGGTTTGTTTAGCAAGTTCATAGGCTGCGGTGCTAAATTCAAGTACCAGGTTGTTACCTGCTTTCAATGTTGCTTCAATGTGTGGTTTTGAACATGCATCATGTTTCTTTTGAATAGTCTTGTTCTTATTTAAATAATAAATAAATAAATAAGCTTTATTTAGAGTCGGCATGGTTAAAACAACATACAACATAAGCTCTGTTGAGCTTTTAACCGACATTTAAAACATAGTCTTTAAACATAGGGTTTGAGAGCTGTATATTGCTGCCAGAGTTTTGGCGAGTAATCCTTCTTAGTATTTCTGTTGTCTCCATATTGAGAATATTAATGCGTAAGTGAAAGGTTCTTAGTATTTAGCTAATCTAGTCCAGATTGATGTGGTCAAGCGTAGTGGTTCTCACACTGACCTTTTTAGTTTAACCAAAGGATCCTTGTAGTAATTATGTATGATCAAGCCATATCCAGAAATCATGGGTAGTTTGCTCATTTGCATATCCAAGATGGCGGTTTCTTCAAGCCAGAAATTTTTACAAAGATTTCTTAAAGAAATATTTTGTTCGGGGGTGCGGGCATTTTTCTGAGGTGAAATATTTGACATTACACCGGTAGAAACAAGCACAGCAAATTTTAGCTAGATGTATAAATTATTCGCGGTTCCCACGCTATTTTAAAAACAAGGCATATTTCTGTGAATTCTAATATGGATACCACTGCAGAATTCAAATCTTAGTCGACTTCTGACCATTTGTTTAATTGTTTACCATGGATGCACACTATTTTCTGAACCAAATACGGAAACTTCCGGTGTAGATCTATCTCTTTTTTCACACATTATTTGAATAAAATTTGCTTCCACGGTTCCCAGGAAGATTGAAATGGTCAGATTTTGGGAAATGTCAGCTTCTGTAAGGGCCACTTGAAGGGTAACGTGTGTTTTCATTAAAACTCGAATTGTTATCTGCTGAAAAATAGTCAATCATTGTCGACACCGGTTTAAATATAGAACATAATTAAGTCGAGGCTCCATGAAGGGTGAATCAACTTTTTATAATGATACATTTGAATTCGATGAATGTTTATTAAACAATATCAACAAAACATTGAATACTTGTAGTAAGCACATTCAAAAAATGTAACAATATAAAATCTATATACTAAATGATTTCAATGACATAGTTAATACTTATGTGGGGCAGATATTGAAAAGAAATGCACAATATATTTTTTATTTACATATTTTTATTTATTTAATTGATCGTGAAAAGGGGGGGGGGGGAGTGCATATATTTTCGATCTTTTACACACATCATCGAGTTCCTAATGAACAATGAACATATGATAACAATTAATTTTGATACGATCACAAATAATTATATGAAGTTATTTATGTGATCAAAACTGATGAAATATTATTAAAAAAAAATAGATACGAGTTTTCATCAGCGTTCATTGATCAGCGTTTTCCAAATATGGTTCAACGTTTATTTGCTGACGTCATACATGACGCGATTTGGCTAATGAATATTCATGAGCAAAAGTACCCATGATTTCTGGCTACGCGTAGCGGTTCCCACCCTGACTCGGCAGTTTAACCAAGTAATAATTTAAGTAACCATGTATGGTCAAGCGTAGCGATTTCCACACCGACCCTGCAGTTGAACCAAGTTATATTTAAGTAGTTATGTATTTATGTATGGTCAAGCGTAGTGGATCCCACACTGACCCTGCAATAAAAAGTTCTTAAATTTTTTATTTTAACACCCCCTTTTTCCTCCCATTTAAAATGCTCTATGTTAAGATGGATAAAATGTTTAAATTCTGTTTATGTACAGCTAAAACATCGGAAATTGTAGTTAAAAAATACACTTGACCACCTTAGTGGGACCAACAGTCACTATACATCTGCCGTTCAAGCTTCCGGAGCCACACTTGTGATAGCTGGTGTGTGGGGTGTATACCGTCCGAGTATAGACTAAACTTGTTTTTAATAACTGGTGTTGATGGCCCTTGTCTGTGTTGGGTGCGGACTTTTGCACTTTTGTATAAATCTTTATTTAGGTCTGGTGCCACACGCCCAGCTGACTGATTAAGCCGCTTAATATGCGTGTTAAGGTTTAGTATCCTTGATTGCAGCTCTTGATCTTGTTCGTGCAGGTTATTCTGATTGTTGTTGGGGTCTTGCTCTGTTGTATGTTTTTCTCTGTTTCTCTGTTCAATTGTAGGTGACAAGCTGATTGTAAATGTTTAAAAATAACTGATTTTTCATATATATATTTTTTGATTTATGCCGCTATATTGTAAACCGCGATTAGTTAATGTAAAGCTACGGCTGACTTTGATCACTTGGACAAACTAAAGTCAATTTTATAATTTCTTTAAGTTTAAATTAGGTAAGTAATAATTATATAACAGTTTCAAAGGACTTTGATCATTTGGACAAAGTCATTTCATTAAAACTTGTATATTATTTTGTTATTAATATCATACTATATTATATCATTTTGTCTTTTATAAAAGAAAATGTATTTTCTAAATTTGTAAAGAAAACTTGTCTATCACTAATGTAACCATTTCGATATATTATATTTTATGTTAAATGAATTTTTTGAATACCTATTGTGATCAATTGTCTGTGATACTATGTTTTTAAAATAAAGGTATCAAAAGTTCTTCTTCTTCAGGAAATCCACCATAATTAATGCGTTTTAAAAATTTAATGTTTTACATTAAAATTAATAGTAAAACCGCGTTAAAAAGTTAGAAGATAAAAGAACTTGTATTTACACATACAGTTTTTATCTTCTAGAGTGGCAGAATATTTTACGGAAAATACTCTTTGCTGTACGGAATTGATCAGAATTTTAAATGTGAGAAGATTATCGAATTTTTAGAAGAATCGTCAATTTCAGCATAATCTTGATCTTTGGACAATCTTCGTGACTTAGAACATAGAACACACGAAGAATTATAGTTTTTTTTTTGACAAAGGTATACACAACACCTTAACAAATGCAGTACAATTTACCTGTAAGATTAACAACCACTTTTAATTTTATTGCGACCCTTTAAGCCTGCTTTATCAGTTGACCACAAGTGACAAGCACAGGTGTCGGGTCACACTCACAGAATAGTGCCTTGTTGACTATCCACGTAAGTTGCTATTTTTTCCACAGTGTTTATATATGGATATTAAATTAGATGGATTGTCAACAAGACCATGTGCAAAGGTTATCAAGTGGGGGGGTATGACTTGCCCCCCCTTTTTGTAATTCTGTTATATCCACATGTGACCGTAAATCGGTCAGTTAAGACATTTCCTTATAATTCTCATTCGTGGTATTTATATCAAAGATAAATGCCATGATTATTTGGGCACTTAAGCCAAATAAAATGCCACAACATCGCTTAAATTGATGAAGAAATGTCGGCTCACTGACCTTTTTTGTTGGCATAGGTTTTGTAATGGCGCCCAAGTCACGTTACCTAAGATCGATCAACCATAAAATAGTCACGTGGAACACCAATAGGCCTAAGAGATTGTATTTTACAATATTTTTTAATTTGATTTTTCCATATTTCCCCATTTTGTCATTAATTTGTGTTTGCTGTCATTTGTTTTCAGGAGTGCGTTGTTGTGGTCCGACAGCTCTTTTGTTCGACAGTTCGATGGTCCGATAGTCCGACAGTTCGATAGTCCAACACAATGGTAACTACTCGACAATTTCCGTTGATTTTGTATCAACAATCATGCCATTGCCGAAAAGTGCAACGACGACACATTTTCTTGTTATCGTTGTCATCGTTACATTTCAGTGTATTCGTCACATAGCAAGCGCCTTATCATAAACATGTACTTAGTCTAATTTGTGATGATTTGACCTATTCGCCGAGTAGGCATCGTGAAACCCATAGCAGATGATGTACGTTCTTGCTCTTAATAAGAGGGATTCAAGAGATCATTCCAGAAGGATGTAGTGTAATTGGTTGTGGATTTCCGACGATACCTGCTCGGCAAATAGGACAAACCGTGTCCGTAAACTGGACTTCTGTTGCGTTCCTTGAGATACCTCAACTACACACAAGACTTCGGAGGTAGCATGAACGGGGGAACTATTAAATTATGAACGGCGGGAGTATTAAATTTGTCGGGACTGTCGGACTATCGAACGGTCGGACTATCGATCAGATCCCTGTTTTCAACAGATAATTTCTCTGTTTTCATGTACAATTTTATCCATTTCGATTCCATGAAATTTATATTAAATCATATCGATTCCCCACCAATTCCCACTACAAATTGTCTAAGGAATTACTTAATTTCAAAATGAAAACAATGCAATTGCCACATAAGGATATATACATGTAAACAAAAATCTGTCAATGTTTCCCATAAAACTAAATATAAAATCAAAATTTTAACTTTATATGAAATTGTGGCTTTTCAAATAAAATTGTTGCATAATAAATTTTCCAGGGGTGTATTTATAAGCCCTTCTTTTTCCCTAAAGATTTATTCCCTACATATGTTTGATGACTTTTCTTTCTATTTTCAGTATGAAGACTACCAGTGACATGTTATATGTTTGATGACTTTTCTTTCTATTTTCAGGATGAAGACTACCAGTGACATGTTATATGTTTGATGACTTTTCTTTCTATTTTCAGGATGAAGACTACCAGTGACATGTTATATGTTTGATGACTTTTCTTTCTATTTTCAGGATGAAGACTACCAGTGACATGTTATATGTTTGATGACTTTTCTTTCTATTTTCAGGATGAAGACTACCAGTGACATGTTATATGTTTGATGACTTTTCTTTCTATTTTCAGGATGAAGACTACCAGTGACATGTTATATGTTTGATGACTTTTCTTTCTATTTTCAGGATGAAGACTACCAGTGACATGTTATATATTTGATGACTTTTCTTTCTATTTTCAGGATGAAGACTACCAGTGACATGTTATATCAGTTGTTTGTTATAAAGAAGCAAGCAGGAGAACACATTTATCTTCAGAGATGAACACCAAAGAAACCATGGTAATAAAAAGAATAGTACAATAATATTCACACATTATACAGTCAAGGAGTCAGTGATTGTTGTTCAACACCAAGTCAGCAATTTTGCAGCTATATCAGGGCAAAGAACAAATTACATTGCAATGAATAGAATAATTTTATTTTCCAAATCAGGTCCCCAAGGGGGCATTTACATTTAACAGTCATGATTGTTTAACATATATAAAACAGCATATGACTGCAAAATCAGTAGATATCAAGGACTAAACAATAAAATGAAATTAAATTGATGTTTTGATTGACATACCATTCATTTTTGTGATATAGGTATATCTTTGGTTCTTTTTCATATATCTTCAAAATTTCTTTTGTATTTAGAGAATATTGAGTGTTTCTTGCCATCATCCTAATTAAAGTAAGCAAATATATTAAAATAGAGCAAAAGATATATCACATATCTTTAAGAAGAGCGATACTTGAATCATACTTCTATCAAAGTGATTTATCATGCTATGTGAGTATGTCTCTGTACTGTACTGTATATATACATGTGAGTATGTCTCTGTACTGTACTGTATATATACATGTGAGTATGTTACTGTACTGTACTGTATATATACATGTGAGTATGTCTCTGTACTGTACTGTATATATACATGTGAGTATGTCTCTGTACTGTACTGTATATATACATGTGAGTATGTCTCTGTACTGTACTGTATATATACATGTGAGTATGTTACTGTACTGTATATATACATGTGAGTATGTCTCTGTACTGTATTGTATATATACATGTGAGTATGTCTCTGTACTGTACTGTATATATACATGTGAGTATGTCTCTGTACTGTACTGTATATATACATGTGAGTATGTCTCTGTACTGTACTGTACTGTATATATACATGTGAGTATGTCTCTGTACTGTATGTGTATATATACATGTGAGTTTGTTACTGTACTGCATATATACATGTGAGTATGTCTCTGTACTTTACTGTATATATACATGTGAGTATGTCTCTGTACTGTACTGTATATATACATGTGAGTATGTCTCTGTACTGTACTGTACTGTATATATACATGTGAGTATGTCTCTGTACTGTATTGCATATATACATGTGAGTATGTCCCTGTACTGTACTGTACTGTATATATACTAAGGGACAAACGAAAGGATACAAACTTTTGTAGATTAATATAAATTTTATATTACAGTCAAACCTGCTTTAGTGACCACCTCTATTAAGTTACAGTCAAACCTGCTTTAGTTACCACCTCTATTAAGTTACAGTCAAACCTGCTTTAGTGACCACCTCTATTAAGTTACAGTCAAACCTGCTTTAGTGACCACCTCTATTAAGCAATAACTTGTAATATGTGATATACATTTGTAAATTTAAATTTCCCTTCACAGTGCATTACATATTAATTACACCTGTATTTAGCGACAACCTGTGTTATGTGACCATATTTCTATGTTCCTTGGAGGGTCACAAAACACAGGTTGGACTGTATTTCAAAATTTTCTATGCAACCCTGCCTTCACCTGAGTACTCGTGCAGAACAACCCTGCCTTCACCTGAGTACTCATGCAGAACAACCCTGCCTTCACCTGAGTACTCATGCAGAACAACCCTGCCTTCACCTGAGTACTCATGCAGAACAACCCTGCCTTCACCTGAGTACTCATGCAGAACAACCCTGCCTTCACCTGAGTAACTCATGCAGTACAACCCTGCCTTCACCTGAGTACTCATGCAGAAAATGAAACCTGTTGTATCCAATATGGTCCTCTTTCTTTTGTTGAAACAATAATGTAGTGTACCTTATACATGTTCTAGTGATGATGACAAATATATGTGTTTCATCCTAAATGATATACATGTATGTAGCACCTGTTAAGCATCATTTGTTGAATCACATTAATACAAGTTTATATCAATAGTAAAACACATCACAAAAATACTGAAATTCACAAATTAATGTGATATCTTTTAAACACATATATCACAAAAATACTGAAATTCACAAATTAATGTGATATCTTTTAAACACATATATCACAAAAATACTGAAATTCACAAATTAATGTGATATCTTTTATTCATGCAGTATCAAGCTTGTTATATCTGTTATAATGAATATGTACATAAAAATCATAAAGAATAATGAAGGATTTGAGTGAGTGATTGTTGTAAAACATAATATAATGGATTTGAGTGAGTGATTGGTTTTACCCGATCAGGGCTTTAAATCATGACCTACCACACTCGAGACGAGCACGCTAACCATCACACCACCGGTGCAGTTATATAATGGATTTATATTTTACGGGTAGTCTGATACTTTCATCTCCTAATTTTTATTTTGTTTTCAACAACACCCCATATTTTCCCCACTGCTCATGGATTGGCATTAAGGTATGCATGAATTTATTTGTTTACTAATAATTTGTTAATGCAAAGCATTAGGAGGAAAGGGGGAGAGAATGTGATTGGAATACTTGATGCTGTACAATGGCCTGTCTGTTGAAATTGTACAAGGGAAAGGGTTGGTTGACAGTTTCAGAACACAACAACCACTCGTCTAACTCATCTAAAACTTCGAAACACAAGGAAAAGGAAATCTAGGTCATGAGATTGCACAGGAACAAAACTGAAGCATTACTTTTAGGTTCTAATATGGAAGATCAGCAGTACTTGTGTATGATAGAAAAAAACACTTAATAGTCGATTGAATTCAAATATGGGTATTTCTGTTGAAATTATTATCGTCTTACAATGGTTTTTTTTCTTGCAGACTTGTACGATGCCATTCAGAATTAAAGCAATGGAGGTCGAATCTAATTCTCCAAAGTCGACTAAAGATAAAGTAGAATTTTTTAGAACAAAGAAAAAAAGAAAGGAAACGACAAGATCGCCTAAGGATGGGATGAGAATAACTTTCAGAGATTTTGGATTTAAATCTACAGATCAATTGAATGAAATAAAAAAGCAGTCTAAATCAAACAAAAATGTACAAAGAATGAACGTGATAAAATCACTGCAACTTGATATGTATAAATCAGCAAAATATGGATTGAAAAGTGGAAATCATAATGAAATGATGAGAAACCGATATCAATGCAAGTTTAAAAACTGTAAATATTCATTTGTAAGAAAATCAGATTACAATGTTCATGTACGTACACATTTAAGATTGAAATCTGTTATTTGCAAAAAATGTGATAAAGGATTTGTCTGTAAAAAAGTATTTAAAAAACACAAATGTTTGGCCATGAGGAAAACCATAGATGTTGATCAATTATTTATATGTAAAGAGTGCGGAGAAATGTTTCATCAGAAAGGCACTCTATACATACACAAACGATCACACAAAAAGACCAAGCTAAATAAATGTGGCTTATGCACCAAAAAGTTCATTTTAAAATCGACCATGTATAAACACGTCATGTCCCATGTAGTAACTTTCAAATGTCAGACTTGCTACAAGATTTTCCATACTCCGTGGCAATTTGAACAGCACATTTTATCCCACATGGAAAATGTTCATCTTCATACATGTCTTTATTGCAGAAGAATTTTCACAAAGCAAGAAAACTTTGAAAAACACATCACATTTCATGCCCGACAAGTCAAATTGAAAGAAAAAAGAGGGAAAATTCCTGACCAGCAGGATGAACGAAACTTGCTTCCAAGCGAAACAAATTTGTCTGGATCATCGAAAAATATTCATATCGGCAGCTCGTCCAGTAAGAATCGTCCCGACTTTGATACAGCAGATAGTTTGGATGTAGAATCGTGCACAAGACTACATGTCGATTCACCTGCAGTATATCATGGCAACAATGACGTTAACGAAGATGACTTTTCAACCTGTTTCAATATTGATACATCAAATGATAATTCTGGACTCGATGATAAAAATGTAGGCGATATGCCTAGTATAACTAAATTTGACTGTGTATTATGTAAAATGTCTTTTGACAATGTACCTGCCTTCGTCCAGCATGTTAATTCTCACGAACCATCGGAGGATGTCGGGGAGAATGTAGGACTTAATACGGATATAAGACTTCAGGGGAACTGCAAGACAATCTACATCTGTAGGTGCTGCGATAAAAAATTTGCAAATTATGATTTTGTCAAGGACCACTTAAAGCAGGTTTTTGAAAATGAATCGAAGAATTTAGACATTCAGCATCAACAAATTATTAATGAAATGGGAGGTGTTGATGTTGTCATTGAATACAATAAGTACATTTTTTCTGTCTCGATTGGAAATTTAAAAAGTATCGAGAGTAGCGTGATTACTAAGAAAACAGTTATATATCATTGTGCTAAATGCAGCACTAATTTCAAAGATAAACAAAGTCTTTTTGGACATGTAAAATCATGTAAAAAACAACAGGCTAAGTTTTGGTGTCCGGAATGTTATATTAAATTTGAAACTAATAAATTGCTGAAAGAGCATATTCAAATGGGACATCAGAAAATATTTACTGAGCCGATGCCAGATTTAGTGGTCGTTTCAACAGAGCAATCACAGCCAAGGCAGGAAGTAAAAAATGATACCGTATCTTGCTTAAGATGTGATAAAGCATTTGATACCCTTCAAGAGTACATAGAGCATAAGAATTTACATAATGCACAAGGCCCAGATACAGAAGGAGATGAGGTATATTGTGCTCATTGTGAATCAGTTTTTACTTCACAGGCACTGCTTTATAAACACATACAAAATCATTCTAGGCCTGTCAAATCTCCAAGTAAGAATAATGTATACTGCAATAAAATGATGGAAGATGAATACACAGGTCATTGGATTTGCAAGATTTGTAATAAACCATTCTCGACAAAATGCAATTTGACTCGTCATATTACACTTCACGATGAGTCTGAGAAAAAAGATCACCATTGCCCATTTTGTAATCGTGTATTCCAGTATCAACGATATTTACAACACCACATCATGTACATGCACAAATCAAAAGAAGAAAAGAAACATTTCTGTACACAATGTGGCTCTTTTTTTAAATCGGTACAGAGTCTTTACCGTCATATGACCCTTCATACAGGTGAGGCTGACTTAAAGAGAAATTTGCCATGTGATTATTGTGAAAAGCGATTCAAATGTCAAGAAGAGCTAAAGCTACACACAAGAACTCATACTGGGGAAAAACCATTTCCTTGTGATCAATGCTCGTACAGAGCTGCAGCTTATTGTAATCTCCAAAAACACATTCAAAGGCGACACGAAAATGTGAATAAAATTGATGGTCGAAGAAATAATGGCAGGAAGAAAAAAGAAGTTAAAACAGAGGAAGAAAATGACAGGAAGTTAGAAATAAAAAATGAAAGAGGGGACATATAAAGAAATGAAACAAAACAAAGCTGCTGATCAAAAGAAAAATGAAAAGAAGGAAACTATGACAGAAGATGTTGAAAGAGCAGGAAAAAGTCTAATAAAAGTTGAAAAAAGAAGTGAAACAACAAATATATTCCAATTCAGGATGGAATGGAATGGAATGGATTTATTAAAGAGATGATGGAGAAACTTGATCAGTGAATGTAAAGAGTAGATAAGAGAAGATAAATTTGATGATAAATATTATATACATGTAGTAGTATATATGTATACCCATATTTTTAAAGTAAGCAAACTGGTTGGAAACTTTTATTATTGTTATTCATTTTACTATAGCAATCTGACATAAATCAGGTGATAAAATATCCTACATGCCATTAAGATCCAACAACTCAATCTAACATTTTGTCTATAAGGTGAACTTTTGGGTAGATCTTATCTCAATGTATTTAAGATTATATCTCCACACTTGCTCCCTATTTTCTATCAGTTGATTTGTAGTCGCAACGTCGACAACCGATAGAAAATAGGGAGCAAGTGCAGAGATATAATTTTAATTAGATTGATCTTACTTGAACCCACTGACATGATTATTGTAGCAGAAGATCTTACCTGAACCCACTGACATGATTATTGTAGCAGAAGATCTTACCTGAACCCACTGACATGATTATTGTAGCAGAAGATCTTACCTGAACCCACTGACATGATTATTGTAGCAGAAGATCTTACCTGAACCCATTGACATGATTATTGTAGCAGAAGATCTTACCTGAACCCACTGACATGATTATTGTAGCAGAAGATCTTACCTGAACCCATTGACATGATTATTGTAGCAGAAGATCTTACCTGAACCCACATACATGATTATTGTAGCAGAAGATCTTACCTGAACCCACTGACATGATTATTGTAGCAGAAGATCTTACCTGAGCCCACTGACATGATTATTGCAGCAGAATTTTCATTGGTTAATATAGAATTATCCTGGATGTTAAATCAAGTTGTTTATGATGTTAATGTAGTCTGAGCTACTAAACTTTTACCTATGATTTAGTTAAACATATAGACATTTTTTATCAAAAATCTTGTCTGGGCTACCAGCTTGAACTTCCCAATTTCTATCCCTGTGTGATCAAGTTTGTTAGTGACTTGCGACAGGTCGATGGTTTTCTCCGGGTATTCCGGTTTCCTCCACCAATAAAACTGACCGCCACGATATAACTGAAATATTGTTGAAAGTGGCATTAAACACAATAAAGCCAAACCAAACCAATCAATCTATGACAGTGATTTATCAGGCTATGTCTCTTACTGTATAGGTACTGTAACACACTGGCTTTCTTACTGTATAGGTACTGTAACACACTGGCTTTCACACTGTATAGGTACTGTAACACACTGGCTTTCTTACTGTATAGGTACTGTAACACACTGGCTTTCACACTGTATAGGTACTGTAACACACTGGCTTTCTTACTGTATAGGTACTGTAACACACTGGCTTTCTTACTGTATAGGTACTGTAACACACTGGCTTTCTTACTGTATAGGTACTGTAACACACTGGCTTTCTTACTGTATAAGTACTGTAACACACTGGCTTTCTTACTGTATAAGTACTGTAACACGCTGGCTTTCTTACTGTATAGGTACTGTAACACGCTGGCTTTCTTACTGTATAGGTACTGTAACACACTGGCTTTCTTACTGTATAGGTACTGTAGCACACTGGCTTTCTTACTGTATAGGTACTGTAACACACTGGCTTTCTTACTGTATAGGTACTGTAACACACTGGCTTTCTTACTGTATAGGTACTGTAACACACTGGCTTTCTTACTGTATAGGTACTGTAACACGCTGGCTTTCTTACTGTATAGGTACTGTAACACACTGGCTTTCTTCCTGTATAGGTACTGTAACACACTGGCTTTCTTACTGTATAGGTACTGTAACACACTGGCTTTCTTACTGTATAGGTACTGTAACACGCTGGCTTTCTTACTGTATAGGTACTGTAACACACTGGCTATCTTACTGTATAGGTACTGTAACACGCTGGCTTTCTTACTGTATAGGTACTGTAACACACTGGCTTTCTCACTGTATAGGTACTGTAACACACTGGTTTTCTTACTGTATAGGTACTGTAACACACTGGCTTTCTTCCTGTATAGGTACTGTAACGCACTGGCTTTCTTACTGTAAAGGTACTGTAACACACTGGCTTTCTTACTGTATAGGTACTGTAACACACTGGCTTTCTTACTGTATAGGTACTGTAACACACTGGCTTTCTTACTGTAAAGGTACTGTAACACACTGGCTTTCTTACTGTATAGGTACTGTAACACACTGGCTTTCTTACTGTATAGGTACTGTAACACACTGGCTTTCTTACTGTATAGGTACTGTAACACGCTGGCTTTCACACTGTATAGGTACTGTAACACACTGGCTTTCTCACTGTATAGGTACTGTAACACACTGGCTTTCTCACTGTATAGGTACTGTAACACACTGGCTTTCTTACTGTATAGGTACTGTAACACGCTGGCTTTCACACTGTATACATGTAGGTACTGTAACACACTGGCTTTCTTACTGTATAGGTACTGTAACACACTGGCTTTCTTACTGTATAGGTACTGTAACACACTGGCTTTCACACTGTATAGGTACTGTAACACACTGGCTTTCTTACTGTATAGGTACTGTAACACACTGGCTTTCTTACTGTATAGGTACTGTAACACGCTGGCTTTCTTACTGTATAGGTACTGTAACACACTGGCTTTCTTACTGTATAGGTACTGTAACACACTGGCTTTCTTACTGTATAGGTACTGTAACACACTGGCTTTCTCATTGTATTGGTACTGTAACACACTGGCTTTCTCATTGTATTGGTACTGTAACACGCTGGCTTTCTTACTGTATAGGTACTGTAACACACTGGCTTTCTCACTGTATTGGTACTGTAGCACACTGGCTTTCTTACTGTATAGGTACTGTAACACACTGGCTTTCTTCCTGTATAGGTACTGTAACACACTGGCTTTCTTACTGTATAGGTACTGTAGCACACTGGCTTTCTTACTGTATAGGTACTGTAACACACTGGCTTTCTTACTGTATAGGTACTGTAGCACACTGGCTTTCTTACTGTATAGGTACTGTAGCACACTGGCTTTCTTACTGTATAGGTACTGTAACACACTGGCTTTCTTACTGTATAGGTACTGTAACACACTGGCTTTCTTCCTGTATAGGTACTGTAACACACTGGCTTTCTTACTGTATAGGTACTGTAACACACTGGCTTTCTTACTGTATAGGTACTGTAACACACTGGCTTTCTTACTGTATAGGTACTGTAACACACTGGCTTTCTTACTGTATAGGTACTGTAACACGCTGGCTTTCTTACTGTATAGGTACTGTAACACACTGGCTTTCTTATTGTATAGGTACTGTAACACACTGGCTTTCTTACTGTATAGGTACTGTAGCACACTGGCTTTCTTACTGTATTGGTACTGTAACACACTGGCTTTCTTACTGTATAGGTACTGTAACACACTGGCTTTCTTACTGTATAGGTACTGTAACACACTGGCTTTCTTACTGTATTGGTACTGTAACACACTGGCTTTCTTACTGTATTGGTACTGTAACACACTGGCTTTCTTACTGTATAGGTACTGTAACACGCTGGCTTTCTTACTGTATAGGTACTGTAACACACTGGCTTTCTTATTGTATAGGTACTGTAACACACTGGCTTTCTTACTGTATAGGTACTGTAACACACTGGCTTTCTTACTGTATAGGTACTGTAACACACTGGCTTTCTTACTGTATTGGTACTGTAACACACTGGCTTTCTTACTGTATTGGTACTGTAACACACTGGCTTTCTTACTGTATAGGTACTGTAACACAATGGCTTTCTCACTGTATAGGTACTGTAACACACTGGCTTTCTTACTGTATAGGTACTGTAACACACTGGCTTTCTCACTGTATAGGTACTGTAACACGCTGGCTTTCTTACTGTATAGGTACTGTAACACACTGGCTTTCTTACTGTATAGGTACTGTAACACACTGGCTTTCTTACTGTATAGGTACTGTAACACACTGGCTTTCTTACTGTATAGGTACTGTAACACACTGGCTTTCTCACTGTATAGGTACTGTAACACACTGGCTTTCTTACTGTATAGGTACTGTAACACACTGGCTTTCTTACTGTATAGGTACTGTAACACACTGGCTTTCTTACTGTATAGGTACTGTAACACGCTGGCTTTCACACTGTATAGGTACTGTAACACACTGGCTTTCTTACTGTATAGGTACTGTAACACACTGGCTTTCTTACTGTATAGGTACTGTAACACACTGGCTTTCTTACTGTATAGGTACTGTAGCACACTGGCTTTCTTACTGTATAGGTACTGTAACACACTGGCTTTCTTACTGTATAGGTACTGTAACACGCTGGCTTTCTTACTGTATAGGTACTGTAACACACTGGCTTTCTTACTGTATATGTACTGTAACACACTGGCTTTCTCAATTGTTTCCTGCTTTCTTGAAACCATACTTTATCATGTTTATGAAATGACTTTATATGAAATTTTTAGACTTAATTTTTATTTATTCCATATTCTTAATTCATAATGCTGTTAATTTGGCAGTTGCATGTTGCCTTATAAAATGATGCATGATCCACAGAGAAGATATCCATGCATCATTTTTCTTTATTGTCTTGGAAACGTTGGTACAGTTTTTTAATGGGAAATTTTTCTATATATGCAATGAAATGATTAAAAATTTATTGTATGATTTTAATAAATATGCCAGTGGTGGAGATTTTTGTGTATTTCCATTTATTAGCAATTTTACTCTATACTCAATTCCTTTCTATAAAACTAGACTTCCCGACATCTTAATTTACGTCCGATAATTCCTGTATACCTTTATAAAAATTACAAAACTGATTCAACCCCAATTCTACACAAGTGATGATTTATACAAATGTCATAACCATATAAGTAAAGCAGTAGAGGGTTGAGATTAACCAGTTTAACCCTGTCACATTTTTGTGCCTGTCCCAAGCCAGAACCTGCATTTTTCCAATGTCATATAATATGTTGTTCTTTTTTGTTGATATTGTTTCATTATTAACCGTCACTGTTGTAAACTTTCTTTTCAATCAGATGAGCCTCTTGTTTAAGGATTATTATTATGTTTATTTATTTTGTGTACAATACATGTACATGTATATTTTTATTATACCCCCGCTCCCCGAAGGGGGAGGGGGTTATACTGTTTTACCTCTGTCCGTCTGTCCGTCCTTCCGTCCGTCCAAGATATTTTTCGTCGCATTTTTCTCAGTAACTGTTGATGGTAGAAATCTGATATTTGGTCACAAGCTTCATATAGGTACCCCATATCGTGGGAAGCGTTTTTGGACCCGTCAGATTCCTACTTCCTGTTTGCCGACTTTGTTGATTTTTATACAAATTGAACATATATGCTCATTTTTTGTCGCATTTTTCTCAGCAACTATTGATGGCAGAAATCTGATATTTGGTCACAAGCATCATATAGGTATACCATATTGTGGGTAGCGTTTTTTTTATTTTGTGTTCAAATGTGTTAATGAGGAGAATGTAAGTGGCCATATTGATTGATTGGTTGGTGTTTAACACCAACCTAAGCAATATTTCAGCTATATCTTGTCGTGAGCAAATTTTATTTTAGCTTAGACACCTAGAAGACCATTAGAAATTAAACACACTTGTCAATAAAACAAACGGGCTATATGTACAAACAAAAGAAACACACACACACACACTTAGAACGTATGTTTCTTAACTATATTTTTCTATATAGATTGAATTCTTTAAACAATTTCAAAATCTTGTCGCAAGTGATCATATTTCATAAATATTTAATTATACAATACATTGTATATGATAAATATAGGTTATTACCTTTTTCAATCAATCAGATTGCTTGTAGCAAACAAAACAGTCTAATTTTAAATTATATCCCTTTCATAGTCACCTAAGAGCCATTGTCATTGGACGGTAACTTAGGATGACTGACATATGGGACCCATAATGTGCTTTCTTCAGATCCACACGACGTGACATATCAGTAAAAGGGAGCAAGTGTGTTTGTTTGTTTGTTTGTTTGTTTGTTTGATGGTGTTAATAAGGACACTTTCAACAATATTTCAGTTATATCGTGGCAGTCAGTTTTATTGGTGGAGGAAACCTGTCGCAAGTCACTGACAAACATTATCACATAATGTTGTACACGTTCGCCCTGATCGAGATTCACACTCACATCAGTGGTGATAGGCACTAATTGCATAGGTAGTTGTAAATCCAACTACCATACAATCACAGCCACAACGGTCCTAAGTGAGATGTGATTTAAATCAGATTAATAAAAATAAGATTCACATTTTTAATTACCATAGCAATTTCTCATTAATCACATACAGTTTGAATTATGATTTTTTTTAATTGATGCATGTTCTTACATTTTATTGTCTTGTGTAGAAAATATTTGTTCAAGAATTTACCTTTTTTTCTTAATTTGTTTTAGTTAATTGTTAATATTGTAACATACTTGTTAATGCATACATTTTTATAATGTAATATTAATATAAGATAAAATATGAAAATATCAGTTATGTTATTGTTATTTTTAGCCTCCAGAGCCAATGATCAAGTGAGCTGTTCCCATTACTTGTTGTCCTGTGTCCTTTGATAACTTTTCACATTTTTATCAAGAATATTTATCATTTCTTAAGAATCACCAGTCCATTTTGGACCACACTTTGAAGGTCCTCTTCCAAATTGTGTCCAGTGACTTTGTCCTACATCCATGATGGCTGCAATGGCTTCTCATTGGTTGAAAAATTGTAAATCTTTGAAAATCTTCTTCAGAACCTCTGAATGGAATGAAACCAAATTTGATCCGAATAGTCCTTCCAATATTACTCCTATTGACCCTGTCAATTATCTAAGATGATCAGGCAACGTTTGATTTTCTGTAATTAAGTTTTTGGGGCTGTATGCACAAAGACCCTGAAAGTAAGAGTTCCCTAGGAAATGCAAACTTTAGGATACACTTAAAGTTAATGAAATGTACAAACCTTTTATTATTCAAATAAAACGAAACTACTAATAAAGTACATGTATCAATACTGACAACAAAGTCTTTATGTATTATTTTTGTTATAACATGTGATGTTTTAGTAAGAAATTGTACACTTCACATGTTTTTCCCATGTTTGGTTGTTTTCCGATGTTCGGTTGTCTTCGTCTTCCCATGTTCGGTTGTTTTCCCATGTTCGTTGTTTTCCCATGTTCGTTGTTTTCCCATGTTCGGTTGTTTTCCCCATGTAAGTTGTTTTCCCATGTTCGGTTGTTTTCCCATGTTCGTTGTTTTCCCATGTTTGGTTGTTTTCCCATGTTTGGTTGTTTTCCCATGTTCGTTGTTTTCCCATGTTCGTTGTTTTCCCATGTTCGTTGTTTTCCCATGTTTGGTTGTTTTCCCATGTTTGGTTGTTTTCCCATATTCGGTTGTTTTCCCATGTTCGTTGTTTTCCCATGTTCGGTTGTTTTCCCATGTTTGGTTGTTTTCCCATGTTCGGTTGTTTTCCGATGTTCGGTTGTTTTCCGATGTTCGGTTGTTTTCCCATGTAAGTTGTTTTCCCATGTTCGGTTGTTTTCCCATGTTCGGTTGTTTTCCCATGTTCGTTGTTTTCCCATGTTCGGTTGTTTTCCCCATGTAAGTTGTTTTCCCATGTTCGGTTGTTTTCCCATGTTCGGTTGTTTTCCCATGTAAGTTGTTTTCCCATGTTCGGTTGTTTTCCCATGTTCGTTGTTTTCCCATGTTCGGTTGTTTTCCCATGTTCGGTTGTTTTCCCATGTAAGTTGTTTTCCCATGTTCGGTTGTTTTCCCATGTTCGTTGTTTTCCCATGTTCGTTGTTTTCCCCATGTTCGTTGTTTTCCCCATGTAAGTTGTTTTCCCATGTTCGGTTGTTTTCCCATATTCGGTTGTTTTCCCATGTTCGTTGTTTTCCCATGTTCGTTGTTTTCCCATGTTTGGTTGTTTTCCCATGTTCGGTTGTTTACCGATGTTCGGTTGTTTTCCCATGTAAGTTGTTTTCCCATGTTTGGTTGTTTTCCCATGTTCGGTTGTTTTCCCATGTTCGTTGTTTTCCCATGTTCGTTGTTTTCCCATGTTCGTTGTTTTCCCATGTTCGTTGTTTTCCCCATGTAAGTTGTTTTCCCCATGTAAGTTGTTTTCCCCATGTAAGTTGTTTTCCCATGTTCGGTTGTTTTCCCATGTTCGTTGTTTTCCCATGTTCGGTTGTTTTCCCATGTTCGGTTGTTTTCCCATGTTCGTTGTTTTCCCATGTTCGTTGTTTTCCCATGTTTGGGTTGTTTTCCCATGTTTGGTTGTTTTCCCATATTCGGTTGTTTTCCCATGTTCGTTGTTTTCCCCATGTTTGGTTGTTTTCCGATGTTCGGTTGTTTTCCGATGTTCGGTTGTTTTCCCATGTAAGTTGTTTTCCCATGTTCGGTTGTTTTCCCATGTTCGGTTGTTTTCCCATGTTCGTTGTTTTCCCATGTTCGGTTGTTTTCCCCATGTAAGTTGTTTTCCCATGTTCGGTTGTTTTCCCATGTTCGGTTGTTTTCCCATGTTCGGTTGTTTTCCCATGTTCGTTGTTTTCCCATGTTCGTTGTTTTCCCCATGTAAGTTGTTTTCCCCATGTTCGTTGTTTTCCCATGTTCGGTTGTTTTCCCATATTCGGTTGTTTTCCCATGTTCGTTGTTTTCCCATGTTCGGTTGTTTTCCCATGTTCGTTGTTTTCCCATGTTTGGGTTGTTTTCCCATGTTTGGTTGTTTTCCCATATTCGGTTGTTTTCCCATGTTCGTTGTTTTCCCCATGTAAGTTGTTTTCCCCATGTAAGTTGTTTTCCCCATGTAAGTTGTTTTCCCATGTTCGGTTGTTTTCCCATGTTCGTTGTTTTCCCATGTTCGGTTGTTTTCCCATGTTCGGTTGTTTTCCCATGTTCGTTGTTTTCCCATGTTCGTTGTTTTCCCATGTTTGGGTTGTTTTCCCATGTTTGGTTGTTTTCCCATATTCGGTTGTTTTCCCATGTTCGTTGTTTTCCCCATGTTTGGTTGTTTTCCGATGTTCGGTTGTTTTCCGATGTTCGGTTGTTTTCCCATGTAAGTTGTTTTCCCATGTTCGGTTGTTTTCCCATGTTCGGTTGTTTTCCCATGTTCGTTGTTTTCCCATGTTCGGTTGTTTTCCCCATGTAAGTTGTTTTCCCATGTTCGGTTGTTTTCCCATGTTCGGTTGTTTTCCCATGTAAGTTGTTTTCCCATGTTCGGTTGTTTTCCCATGTTCGGTTGTTTTCCCATGTTCGTTGTTTTCCCATGTTCGGTTGTTTTCCCATGTTCGTTGTTTTCCCATGTTCGTTGTTTTCCCCATGTTCGTTGTTTTCCCCATGTTCGTTGTTTTCCCATGTTCGGTTGTTTTCCCATATTCGGTTGTTTTCCCATGTTCGTTGTTTTCCCATGTTCGGTTGTTTTCCCATGTTCGTTGTTTTCCCATGTTTGGGTTGTTTTCCCATGTTTGGTTGTTTTCCCATATTCGGTTGTTTTCCCATGTTCGTTGTTTTCCCATGTGTGGTTGTTTTCCCATGTTCGGTTGTTTTCCGATGTTCGGTTGTTTTCCGATGTTCGGTTGTTTTCCCATGTTCGGTTGTTTTCCCATGTTCGGTTGTTTTCCCATGTTCGTTGTTTTCCCATGTTCGGTTGTTTTCCCCATGTAAGTTGTTTTCCCATGTTCGGTTGTTTTCCCATGTTCGGTTGTTTTCCCATGTTCGGTTGTTTTCCCATGTTCGTTGTTTTCCCATGTTCGGTTGTTTTCCCATGTTCGTTGTTTTCCCATGTTCGTTGTTTTCCCCATGTAAGTTGTTTTCCCCATGTAAGTTGTTTTCCCATGTTCGGTTGTTTTCCCATATTCGGTTGTTTTCCCATGTTCGTTGTTTTCCCATGTTTGGTTGTTTTCCCGTGTTCGGTTGTTTTCCGATGTTCGGTTGTTTTCCCATGTTCGGTTGTTTTCCCATGTAAGTTGTTTTCCCATGTTCGGTTGTTTTCCCATGTTCGGTTGTTTTCCCATGTTCGTTGTTTTCCCATGTTCGGTTGTTTTCCCATGTTCGTTGTTTTCCCATGTAAGTTGTTTTCCCCATGTAAGTTGTTTTCCCATGTTCGGTTGTTTTCCCATGTTCGTTGTTTTCCCATGTTCGTTGTTTTCCCCATGTAAGTTGTTTTCCCCATGTAAGTTGTTTTCCCCATGTAAGTTGTTTTCCCATGTTCGGTTGTTTTCCCATGTTTGGTTGTTTTCCCATGTTCGGTTGTTTTCCGATGTTCGGTTGTTTTCCCATGTTCGTTGTTTTCCCATGTTCGGTTGTTTTCCCATGTTCGGTTGTTTTCCCATGTTCGTTGTTTTCCCATGTTCGGTTGTTTTCCCATGTTCGTTGTTTTCCCATGTTCGTTGTTTTCCCCATGTTCGTTGTTTTCCCATGTTCGTTGTTTTCCCCATGTAAGTTGTTTTCCCCATGTAAGTTGTTTTCCCATGTTCGGTTGTTTTCCCATATTCGGTTGTTTTCCCATGTTCGTTGTTTTCCCATGTTCGTTGTTTTCCCATGTTTGGTTGTTTTCCCATGTTCGGTTGTTTTCCGATGTTCGGTTGTTTTCCGATGTTCGGTTGTTTTCCCATGTAAGTTGTTTTCCCATGTTCGGTTGTTTTCCCATGTTTGGTTGTTTTCCCATTTTCGGTTGTTTTCCGATGTTCGGTTGTTTTCCGATGTTCGGTTGTTTTCCCATGTAAGTTGTTTTCCCATGTTCGGTTGTTTTCCCATGTTCGGTTGTTTTCCCATGTTCGGTTGTTTTCCCATGTTCGTTGTTTTCCCATGTTCGGTTGTTTTCCCATGTTCGGTTGTTTTCCCATGTTCGTTGTTTTCCCATGTTCGGTTGTTTTCCCATGTTCGTTGTTTTCCCATGTAAGTCCCATGTAAGTTGTTTTCCCATGTTCGTTGTTTTCCCATGTTCGTTGTTTTCCCATGTAAGTTGTTTTCCCCATGTTCGTTGTTTTCCCATGTTCGTTGTTTTCCCATGTTCGGTTGTTTTCCCATGTTCGTTGTTTTCCCATGTTCGTTGTTTTCCCCATGTAAGTTGTTTTCCCCATGTAAGTTGTTTTCCCCATGTAAGTTGTTTTCCCGTGTTCGGTTGTTTTCCCATGTTCGTTGTTTTCCCATGTTCGTTGTTTTCCCATGTTCGTTGTTTTCCCATGTTCGTTGTTTTCCCCATGTAAGTTGTTTTCCCCATGTTCGTTGTTTTCCCATGTTCGTTGTTTTCCCATGTTCGGTTGTTTTCCCCATGTAAGTTGTTTTCCCCATGTTCGGTTGTTTTCCCATGTTCGGTTGTTTTCCCATGTTCGTTGTTTTCCTATGTTCGGTTGTTTTCCCATGTTCGGTTGTTTTCCCATGTTCGTTGTTTTCCCATGTTCGGTTGTTTTCCCATGTTCGTTGTTTTCCCATGTAAGTTGTTTTCCCATGTTCGTTGTTTTCCCATGTTCGTTGTTTTCCCCATGTAAGTTGTTTTCCCCATGTAAGTTGTTTTCCCATGTTCGGTTGTTTTCCCATGTTCGTTGTTTTCCCATGTTCGTTGTTTTCCCATGTAAGTTGTTTTCCCCATGTAAGTTGTTTTCCCCATGTAAGTTGTTTTCCCGTGTTCGGTTGTTTTCCCATGTTCGTTGTTTTCCCATGTTCGGTTGTTTTCCCATGTTCGGTTGTTTTCCCATGTTCGGTTGTTTTCCCATGTTCGTTGTTTTCCCATGTTCGGTTGTTTTCCCCATGTAAGTTGTTTTCCCCATGTAAGTTGTTTTCCCCATGTAAGTTGTTTTCCCGTGTTCGGTTGTTTTCCCATGTTCGTTGTTTTCCCATGTTCGGTTGTTTTCCCATGTTCGGTTGTTTTCCCATGTTCGGTTGTTTTCCCATGTAAGTTGTTTTCCCATGTAAGTTGTTTTCCCATGTAAGTTGTTTTCCCATGTTCGGTTGTTTTCCCCATGTAAGTTGTTTTCCCCATGTAAGTTGTTTTCCCATGTTCGTTGTTTTCCCATGTTCGGTTGTTTTCCCCATGTAAGTTGTTTTCCCCATGTTCGGTTGTTTTCCCATGTTCGGTTGTTTTCCCATGTTCGTTGTTTTCCCATGTTCGTTGTTTTCCCATGTTCGGTTGTTTTCCCATGTTTGGTTGTTTTCTCTTGGTACTATGGTTTCCTCCACCAATAAAACTGACCGCCATCATATACATGTAACTGAAATATTGTGGAAAGTGGCATTAAACACCATAACCGCTGAACCCTCAATACACACCCTGTTATATTTATTAGGTCTATTCATTACTACTATTGAACTAGGCGCTGTGTCATTGGAATTTTAGGTAAATTTCACATGAAAAAATGTTTTCAAATGTATAATAAATTAATTGAAACATACCTATACGTTAATGATTTATAAATTAGCACAATGTTTTACTTATTATGTCAGTTCAGTTTGATGTGTATAAAGTGGGTGATACTAAGGGACCGACCATTTAACTTGAAGGGGGGGGGGGGTTATGGTTTTTTTGTTTCGTTCAGAATTTTTTTTCGGACAACACAAGAATTTAACATTAGCAGAGGCGGATTTAGAGGGGGCGTGCGGGGCGTGCGCCCCCCCCCCCCCCCTAAAATTCGCAAAGCATATGTTATGCAACGTTAATTAAGCAGTTCAACAAACAACTTTTTCATGAATGGTCAGTAGTTCAAAGATTATTCCATTTTGATTGGTTCCGAGGTACCAGACATCAACTATTTTCTCACGCTAATTAAGCATTCTTTCTTCAGTCAATTTTACAACTATAAGAAAAACAAATCTTTACAGATCAAAGCATTTAGTAAACTTAAATCCTGATGCTGATGTTCATTCAACATCAGTATCATTCATAACCAGACACAAATTGATGAATTACACGCAGAAGATATCTGCATGTATTTTGGAATTCCACGGACACTTTTACAATATGTTAACATTAATGCTGCATGAAACGATTCTGATCATCTAATTTAGTTACGTTAGCTAATCAGAAATCAACAACAAATTGATGTATTGACAATTTTCGCTTTTGTTTGTCTATAAACAAGAACGGTCGAATCGTACGTTTTCAATGAATAAATCAAACGACGAAAAGAAAAGCTCCGTCCGGACGGGCAGTATTAACTAGAACCACCCGAAAGGACAAGCACCGAAAGTAAAGACCAATTAATGAAATGAGGAATGCGTTAAAACTAAACCAATAGTTCTTTGAAGGGTTAAAATATCGTGATTGATCAGTCATGAGTTGAACAATTCGCATCACGGTTGTTCAAAAAAAGTTTTACTTTAGGTTCTTATAATCTGACAAAAACATACTGTTAACAATTATCCGACAAAATTAAGACTCAAAAGTCAAGTTTTTTTGGTCTGATAAAAATAGTGTGGTTGGTTCAAAATTGTCGTTCAAATAAATGTCTGTAATTCCTCAAACTCCCAGAGCTTCCGGGGGGCTCTACCCTCGACCCGTTGGGGACCTAAAAGCGGTCAACAGACCCCTCGCCTACTCACGCCCCCTAACCACAAATCCTGGATCCGCCCCTGATTAGGTTATATGACAAAAACTCTAAATCAGTTTTTTTTTTCCCTCCACCAAAATCAAAATATTTTTTTCAGCAACATTGGGAATCAGAATATTTTTTTTAGAAAAAAACCATAACCCCCCCTCAAGTTAAATGGTCGTTCCCTAAACAGAGTCGACTAGAGTCTAGTACTGAAATAACGCAAAATAAACATGTAAAAGTATTGCATTACTTTGTAGATGATATTAAATGACTTAAATGATATTTATAAAGAAATTTTATCGATGTTTTAGTTCTCACGGAGTGAAAATATACAAGAAAGATCGGCGCGATTTACTTCCGGTTTATCAAAATAGAGACAAGTAACTTTTATACTCAATACTTTTAAGAACTCAATAAAAAAATGTTTTTTGCTATGAATAAAGGTTTATATTACACAATACAGTGATTTTCAGCTTTTTCTGTATCAAATGTTTATAAATGTCTTCCCACGATCCGTTTTGTTCGAATATTTTGAATTTAATTAATGATGATTGCATTTAATAAATTTATGCTTCATTAATTATTATAATAATCAAAAGCCTTTATAATTGCCGATGGTCTTTGATGTGCTTAATTACTGGTAATAAAGTAAAAAAAACACAAGCCATGGTATTGAGAAAAACAAAAGTACAAAGCCAACAAAACAATTTTGAGAAATTTAAGCTTTGGTAACAATAGCTTGGTGAAGCCCTAATCGAGGTTATATATAGGACCAGATTCTGGCATGACAACATTATCCATTTATCATGGAAAATGAATGTTGTATAAGTTGTAATCAGATAGTTAGACCACGACAGGAGGCAGTCCAGTGTGATGGGTGTGACAAGTGGCAACACCGTACATGCGATACGGGCATCACATTGACAGACATGAATCTGATCTAAATTTCAACATGCATGTGCTTTAAAATTATGATTTAATACTCAAATACCACTTATGAGTTATTGACAAACATGATATTTCATATCTCAGTCGAAAAGAACTATACAAGTTACTTGTCTTTTTTTGGTAAACCGGAAGTAAATCGCGCCGATCTTTCTTGTATATTTTCACTCCGTGAGAAATAAAACATCAATAAAATTAACTTATAAATATCATTTAAGTCATTTAATATCATCTGCAAAGTAATGCAATACTTTTACATGTTTATTTTGCGTTATTTCAGTAGTAGACTCTAGTCGACTCTAATCGACTCTAGTCGACTCTGTTTAGTATCACCGGTATAAAGTTGTCACATCTTTCATGACGTTTTCATCACTACCTTTCTCCCAGTTCTTCAATTAATAAAGTAGAGGCCGTAGCTGTAATCCGACTGTCCGTTCTGACAGTAAGCTTCCGCTAGTAGGTCAACGTATTTCACTCAACCGTAAGGGACGAACAAAATCCGAATTCCAAAATTTGAACGTGTTTATTTGTCATCCAAATTCAATGCAATTTCTTTATTGGTTATTAATTGACCATACCTTATTTTTGCTATTTTATTTCGAAAAAGATGGCCCAAATTGCACAATTTCCTATATTTGGAAGGTACCGGTATATAGAACATTTGACATAATAATACAAGACAATTGTTCAAAATTCAGTGGGTTCAGCAAATGACTGTTTCCATCATATAACTGTAGTCAACACATTATTGTGTCCATCATATAACTGTAGTTAACACATTATTGTGTCCATCATATAACTGTAGTCAACACATTATTGTGTCCATCATATAACTGTAGTCAACACATTATTGTGTCCATCATATAACTGTAGTCAACACATTATTGTGTCCATCATATAACTGTAGTCAACACATTATTGTGTCCATCATATAACTGTAGTCAACACATTATTGTGTCCATCATATAACTGTAGTCAACACATTATTGTGTCTATCATATAACTGTAGTCAACACATTATTGTGTCCATCATATAACTGTAGTTAACACATTATTGTGTCCATCATATAACTGTAGTCAACACATTATTGTGTCCATCATATAACTGTAGTCAACACATTATTGTGTCCATCATATAACTGTAGTCAACACATTATTGTGTCCATCATATAACTGTAGTCAACACATTATTGTGTCCATCATATAACTGTAGTCAACACATTATTGTGTCCATCATATAACTGTAGTTAACACATTATTGTGTCCATCATATAACTGTAGTCAACACATTATTGTGTCTATCATATAACTAGTCAACACATTATTGTGTCCATCATATAACTGTAGTCAACACATTATTGTGTCCATCATATAACTGTAGTCAACACATTATTGTGTCTATCATATAACTAGTCAACACATTATTGTGTCCATCATATAACTGTAGTCAACACATTATTGTGTCCATCATATAACTGTAGTCAACACATTATTGTGTCCATCATATAACTGTAGTCAACACATTATTGTGTCCATCATATAACTGTAGTCAACACATTATTGTGTTCATCATATAACTGTAGTCAACACATTATTGTGTCCATCATATAACTGTAGTCAACACATTATTGTGTCCATCATATAACTGTAGTTAACACATTATTGTGTCCATCATATAACTGTAGTTAACACATTATTGTGTCCATCATATAACTGTAGTCAACACATTATTGTGTCCATCATATAACTGTAGTTAACACATTATTGTGTCCATCATATAACTGTAGTCAACACATTATTGTGTCCATCATATAACTGTAGTCAACACATTATTGTGTCCATCATATAACTGTAGTTAACACATTATTGTGTCCATCATATAACTGTAGTCAACACATTATTGTGTCCATCATATAACTGTAGTCAACACATTATTGTGTCCATCATATAACTGTAGTCAACACATTATTGTGTCCATCATATAACTGTAGTCAACACATTATTGTGTTCATCATATAACTGTAGTCAACACATTATTGTGTTCATCATATAACTGTAGTCAACACATTATTGTGTCCATCATATAACTGTAGTCAACACGTTATTGTGTCCATCATATAACTGTAGTTAACACATTATTGTGTCCATCATATAACTGTAGTCAACACATTATTGTGTTCATCATATAACTGTAGTCAACACATTATTGTGTTCATCATATAACTGTAGTCAACACATTATTGTGTCCATCATATAACTGTAGTCAACACATTATTGTGTCCATCATATAACTGTAGTCAACACATTATTGTGTTCATCATATAACTGTAGTCAACACATTATTGTGTCCATCATATAACTGTAGTCAACACATTATTGTGTCCATCATATAACTGTAGTCAACACATTATTGTGTTCATCATATAACTGTAGTCAACACATTATTGTGTTCATCATATAACTGTAGTCAACACATTATTGTGTCCATCATATAACTGTAGTTAACACATTATTGTGTTCATCATATAACTGTAGTCAACACATTATTGTGTCCATCATATAACTGTAGTCAACACATTATTGTGTCCATCATATAACTGTAGTCAACACATTATTGTGTCCATCATATAACTGTAGTCAACACATTATTGTGTCCATCATATAACTGTAGTCAACACATTATTGTGTCCATCATATAACTGTAGTCAACACATTATTGTGTCCATCATATAACTGTAGTCAACACATTATTGTGTCCATCATATAACTGTAGTTAACACATTATTGTGTCCATCATATAACTGTAGTCAACACATTATTGTGTCCATCATATAACTGTAGTCAACACATTATTGTGTCCATCATATAACTGTAGTCAACACATTATTGTGTCCATCATATAACTGTAGTCAACACATTATTGTGTTCATCATATAACTGTAGTCAACACATTATTGTGTTCATCATATAACTGTAGTCAACACATTATTGTGTCCATCATATAACTGTAGTCAACACATTATTGTGTCCATCATATAACTGTAGTCAACACATTATTGTGTTCATCATATAACTGTAGTCAACACATTATTGTGTCCATCATATAACTGTAGTTAACACATTATTGTGTCCATCATATAACTGTAGTCAACACATTATTGTGTCCATCATATAACTGTAGTCAACACATTATTGTGTCCATCATATAACTGTAGTCAACACATTATTGTGTCCATCATATAACTGTAGTCAACACATTATTGTGTCCATCATATAACTGTAGTCAACACATTATTGTGTCCATCATATAACTGTAGTCAACACATTATTGTGTTCATCATATAACTGTAGTCAACACATTATTGTGTTCATCATATAACTGTAGTCAACACATTATTGTGTCCATCATATAACTGTAGTCAACACATTATTGTGTCCATCATATAACTGTAGTCAACACATTATTGTGTTCATCATATAACTGTAGTCAACACATTATTGTGTCCATCATATAACTGTAGTTAACACATTATTGTGTCCATCATATAACTGTAGTCAACACATTATTGTGTCCATCATATAACTGTAGTCAACACATTATTGTGTTCATCATATAACTGTAGTCAACACATTATTGTGTTCATCATATAACTGTAGTCAACACATTATTGTGTCCATCATATAACTGTAGTCAACACATTATTGTGTCCATCATATAACTGTAGTCAGCACATTATTGTGTCCATCATATAACTGTAGTTAACACATTATTGTGTCCATCATATAACTGTAGTCAACACATTATTGTGTCCATCATATAACTGTAGTCAACACATTATTGTGTCCATCATATAACTGTAGTCAACACATTATTGTGTTCATCATATAACTGTAGTCAACACATTATTGTGTCCATCATATAACTGTAGTCAACACATTATTGTGTCCATCATATAACTGTAGTCAACACATTATTGTGTCCATCATATAACTGTAGTTAACACATTATTGTGTCCATCATATAACTGTAGTCAACACGTTATTGTGTCCAGCAATTTACTGTGGCAAGTAAACTACAGTGTCTACACTTACTTTTAATTTACACTTGTTCAACTTTCCCTTATCGACATGCTGCGGCCGTATCATGCTTCGCTATGCATAGCCCTTTATCATATGTTGATAATCATTTCTATAACATGTTTCCCGTTTTCATTCTGTGAAACCAATGTTCTGATAAGAACCAACATTAGTTTACAAACTGAGTCTTTTGTCCTGATCAACAATTCAACATGGATGCCAGAGGTTAGGGTTATGGCCAATCGTAGCTAATCGGCCATTCTCGCTATCCTGCAAATAACCTCGTATGCATTAGGCGTATAAATCGCACTACTTTTCACATGTCAGTTACATGAAAGTTTGATAAAGTTATATTTTAAGCAATTTTCTATATTTCAATTAAAGTTTTAATTAGTTTTGCATGATTAGATTTTACTTAGTATGTCTTCCATATTGGATTTTCGTGGACTATATTTTTGTGCGGCTTAACTTAACTTAACTTCCGGCAAACAATTTAAGAAGAATTTCTTCTATGTACGTACGAGGTTATTTGCAGGGTAGCGAGAATGGCCGAGTAGTTACGATTGGGGTTATGGCGTGTACGTGCAATTTATCTAAAATTCCAATGATTATTATATAATATATATAATCAAGTGCAATTAAAATATACTTTGTTTATAATGTTGTTTTAATGAAGAATGACACAATTGTTTCTGTGATAATATGTTATGACTTTTATCACAATGACTTTGATATGTTAATTGTTATTTGATGAAAATGTTCGTGTATGATGATTTATGCTAATTTTAATATTATACAATTACTGCACTTGTTAAATGTACGAGATCAATATATCAATATGAGGTTTTATGGAGCAGAGTACAACAATATTGAACGAAGCGAGGTGATAAGTAATTCAACACGTTCTACATCAATTAACTGCATTTTGATTGATTGATTGATTAATTTATTGTAGTCTAACGTCAAGTGAGCAGTATTTCATTTCAGACTGTTATTTATCTTCATTGTTATGAACAATTTTTTATTATATGAAACAAAAAGATAGAAAAAGGTTTTGTTCAAATACTGACACATATTCCTTGTTCTCTTTTATAATGTATAATCATGTAAAATGCGTAAGAAAAAAAAAATCAGTGACAATAATGCTTTAAAAATATCTTTCAACAGAAACAAATCCATAATATAATTATACAGGGTATATTTACAAGAAACAAAATAAGTAAAAAACATCTCATGTTATTACTTCACAGAGAATGAGGAAATTATTTAAATATTTGATAATACGGTTCATTGTCACGCTCCCTCGTCTCATATAGTCCTAGTCTGACATTAGTTAAACTATGTCAACTTACTGGATTTCGCATCAGAGTTTATGGAGTGCATCTTCCCGAGTCAAAATTCTGTACCTACAAAGTTGAAATAGAAAACCGTGTTTTGGGGAGATGATAAAGTGGTAAAACAATATATAATAATCACACTGTCGGAACCAATATGTAATCGACATATCGTAGTTACATCGTAGGTAAAATCGATAACCCTAACACACACATATACATGACGGCTTATTGTCCTGGGATCGATTTCACAAAACGTCGTAAGTCTAAGATTAATCGTAAGTGTTATCGTAAGTGTGATTTCCAAGCTTTTGATTGGTTGAAATTCACACTTACGACTGATCTTAGACTTACAACTTTTTGTGAAATCGACCACTGGTTTGGTACAGGAATGTCAATATAAAGTCACGTGGTTAAACTAGTTTTATGAGCTCATAATAAACAGAAGACAAAATGTGAAGATATTTCTTATATGTTTTCTTTCAAGGTAGATTCCGAGATAAAAACATACATTTGAATTTTATAATTTTTTATTAAATCTAAGGCCGATTTCCCGCAGGCATAGGATACCGTAGCCTATTTTGGCTACCCTTCGGGCCATTTGGTTTTTATTTATGTAATAAAAATAAGAGAAAAAAGGGAGAACTACTCCGCTGTCCAGGAAGGGTAGCGCTTCCTTCTCCAGTATTGGGATACGTCTACTATTAAACAACACCACTTTCAACAATATTTCAGTTATATCGTGGCGGTCAGTTTTATTAGTGAAGGAAACCAGAGTACCCAGATAAAACCACCGACCTGCTGCAAGTCAATGACAAACGTTATCACATAATGTTGTATCGAGTAAGCCTCGCCATGAGCGGGATTCGAACTCACAACTTTAGTGGTGATAGGCACTAATTGCATAGGCAGTTGTAAATCATACTACCATACGATCACGACCACAATGGACCTAATGTAAAGTTTTTACATATCAGCATAAGTACATATAAGTAATAGCATTATGTATATTTGAAATACATGTAAGCAGAAAATAGCATATATTCCTAAGATATATTTCTAGTGTTCACTGGAGTATTAAGGATTACATGTATGTGAGCTTGTTTACTACTTTTCCATATTACATTTTCTTTGATATGACACATGTTAGAATATATCAGTTTATTTCTATTACAAGTAATGCTCTCTTTGATATCAAGACATTGTTTAAAGAAATTCTAACAGTTTCCTCTAATGCGTATTAATCATCATTGAAACAGGTGAAGCCAGTAATACAAAAGCTGTTTGTATTCTTATTTAAAAGTTTTTTCGTTTGTCCAAATGGAGAGGTTTTTTGTTTGTCCAAAGGGAAAGGTTTTTGTTTGTCCAAATGGAAAGGTTTTTGTTTGTCCAAATGGAAAGGTTTTAGTTTGTCCAAATGGAAAGGTTTTAGTTTGTCCAAATGGAAAGATTTTTGTTTGTCCAAATGAAAAGGTTTTTTGTTTGTCCAAATGGAAAGGTTTTTTGTTTGTCCAAATGTAAAAGTTTTTTGTTTGTCCAAATGGAAAGGTTTTTTGTTTGTCCAAATGGGAAGGTTTTTGTTTGTCCAAATGGAAAGGTTTTTGTTTGTCCAAATGGAAAGGTTTTTGTTTGTTCAAATAGAAAGATTTTTGTTTGTCCAAATGAAAAGGTTTTTTGTTTGTCCAAATGGAAAAGTTTTTTGTTTGCCCAAATGGTAAGGTTTTTTGTTTGTCCAAATGGAAAGGTTTTTTGTTTGTCCAAATGGAAAGGTTTTTTGTTTGTCCAAATGGAAAGGTTTTTTGTTTGTCCAAATGTAAAAGTTTTTTGTTTGTCCAAATGAAAAGGCTTTTGTTTGTCCAAATGGGAAGGTTTTAGTTTGTCCAAATGGAAAGATTTTTGTTTGTCCAAATGAAGAGGTTTTTTGTTTGTCCAAATGGAAAGGTTTTTTGTTTGTCCAAATGTAAAAGTTTTTTGTTTGTCCAAATGGAGAGGTTTTTTGTTTGTCCAAGTGGAAAGGTTTTTGTTTGTCCGAATGGAAAGGTTTTTGTTTGTCCAAATACAAAGTTTTTTTGTCCAAATACCGTCTATTAGCTCTGCGTTGGATTTTTGTATGTCATCTATTGTCATCATATCCCTTTGTTTTTGTTAATTGTGTTGATATTGGTGAAATTGTTGATCTGCTTAAACTTCCCTTCATAGTATCTAAGGAGAATAAATTTGTTTTATTCCTACGAAAATCTCTACGCATACAGAACATGTGGCAATTCAAAATTTCATTATCAACTAAAGTTTTAATTAGATCCTATTCTGTTTTTTGTTTCACATACATATTTATGTGTAGAAATAATTAGTACACATAAATAAACGTTTACATACAAAGAATTAAAGAAGGCCTTGAGAGTGGGAGATACACAGTACAATTGTCAAAAGTTTATTTGGAGTTACTCCCCCTTTTAGGCGTTTTTGTTAGGAAAATAAAGTGATACAAATTTGACCTTACGTTAAACCTGTAAATTACACAGTGTATACAGGTAATCTTATCACTGATTTAATATTTTATAGGTCCCGATGTGTTACCATTTCAATTTTCAATTGTAGTTTTCAGTTTTTAGAATGATGAGTTCAACTAAAATAATTCCACTTCAGCCGGCATTTTATCACAACGCTGTGCACCCGGTTATATGTGAGGGTTGGAATTTTACTCACATGCGGAAAACATTTGCATGACCGCATAATTTCACCTAGAGGGGAGGTTTGGACATATATCACTAGTTTAACCCCGACACAGTGTCCGTACCAAGTCAAGAAAGTGAGCGGTCATGTATATTTGTGTGTTAAGGTGATCGATTATACCACTTTCTACGATTGTGAAATTTGATTTTGGAATTGTTCCGACTCACTGTGTGGTATATATTTTTTTTTAATACTAAAAATACCAAATGTGCATAAAAAAGATAATAATTGATGGGATTCAATTATATTCATGTATCAATTACGATAAGGGAAAATGAGACGTACCAAAACTAGAAAAAAAATAACTGACATTTAGTAATGTACCCGATGTCGTTAAAAAAAAGATGTCATCATAGTCGTCGGTTTCCCTGTCAACTTTAATGTTGACCCGTCTGTTTGATATTTTAATGTTGACCCGTCTGTTTGATATTTTAATGTTGACCCGTCTGTTTGATATTTTAATGTTGACCCATCTGTTTGATATTTTAATGTTGACCTGTCTGTTGGATATTTTAATGTTGACCCATCTGTTGGATATTTTAATGTTGACCCATCTGTTTGATATTTTAATGTTGACCCATCTGTTTGATATTTTAATGTTGACCCGTCTGTTTGATATTTTAATGTTGACCCATCTGTTTGATATTTTAATGTTGACCCGTCTGTTTGATATTTTAATGTTGACCCATCTGTTTGATATTTTAATGTTGACCCATCTGTTGGATATTTTAATGTTGACATATCTGTTTGATATTTTAATGTTGGCCTGTCTGTTGGATATTTTAATGTTGACCCATCTGTTGGATATTTTAATGTTGACCCATCTGTTTGATATTTTAATGTTGACCCATCTGTTTGATATTTTAATGTTGACCCATCTGTTTGATATTTTAATGTTGACCCATCTGTTTGATATTTTAATGTTGACCCATCTGTTGGATATTTTAATGTTGACCCATCTGTTTGATATTTTAATGTTGACCTGTCTGTTGGATATTTTAATGTTGACCCATCTGTTGGATATTTTAATGTTGACCTGTCTGTTTGATATTTTAATGTTGACCCGTCTGTTTGATATTTTAATGTTGACCCATCTGTTTGATATTTTAATGTTGACCCATCTGTTTGATATTTTAATGTTGACCCATCTGTTTGATATTTTAATGTTGACCCGTCTGTTTGATATTTTAATGTTGACCCGTCTGTTTGATATTTTAATGTTGACCCATCTGTTTTATATTTTAATGTTGACCCATCTGTTTTATATTTTAATGTTGACCCATCTGTTTGATATTTTAATGTTGACCCATCTGTTTGATATTTTAATGTTGACCCATCTGTTTGATATTTTAATGTTGACCTGTCTGTTTGATATTTTGTTGGTTTGGTTGCTTTATGGTGTTTTACGCAACTTTCAACAATATTTCAGTTATATCGTGGCGGTCAGGTTTACTGGTGGAGGAAACCGGTGTATTCGGAGAAAACCACCGACCTGCCGCAAGTAACTGGCAAACTTTATCACATAATGTTGTATCGAGTACACCTCTCCTGGGTGGGATTCGAACTTGATACTTTTGAGCAAAGGCATAACACTCAAAGAAAATGACATTATCACCAAACACGAAGTGACGGTAAATTTCAGGTCCCCTCACCATAAAAAAACCCATTTTTAATTGATTCTGATATGTTTTTGCTTTAGTGGAGTGTAATCTAAGCTTCTTTAAGATGACGCACTTGTACTACTTTAGAAATTAACAATGATACATATCCTAAAACCATGATGATTTTCCTCATGAACCCATTCTGCTTAATTCGTATAATTTGCAAAATTAGCTATTTTACATTTTTTCCCATTATAACAAACCGAATACATGTAAAAGCATATCCATTTACCTCAGAATAATTACTTATAAAGATTACATGTTGATTGAATGTAAACAGGCGGAAACTGAGTTAATCTGATAATTAGTAGAGATAAGATTGTCTAAGCATTCCAAATCTGACTCTATAATTACAATATAAAAATGGTTTTCCTCAAATGAAGGCAATATGATGTTATTCAGACAGTTATAATTGCTAATTAAATACAATAAAATGTTACAATACAGGAAAACCAATATCGACATAATCTCAAATCTAATAATAAAAAGCTCACGGCATGGAAAAGAAATTAATCAAGTCTAAAATATATCGCAAATTGCACAAGGTATGTATTATGGTAATGATATTAAAATCATGCACTATCTAACATAACAGCTTCATTGCCAGATAAAAGAGCTGTTACTTTGATTTGAACGAACGCTTTCTCACAAAGTATGGCGTTTGATTTCGTTAGTTCCGGTGTGTCGCTCACGTACTTGAATTACCCTAATAGCTGCAGATGGCTGACAAAGACACACTTGATGTTCAGTCAAGCGAGATACGTGTTACACCGTTCACTCTGCATAATTATGTAGCTAATCTACTAATTACTCCTTCAGTCAGGAAAAATAGCAATAACAGAAATCATGTTGAGACTATTAATACATTTACTATTTATTTCTCTTCCCGTAATGAAGATTTAGCATATTCCCGGCTTAAGATGTAATTACACTTTACGATGTTGTACAAAAGGATATATAAACAGCATTGTGTGGAAGGATTAGCCCACACGCGTTGCTTTTTCTCCACACCCATACATTAGAATAGATTCACCGTGTATTACAGATAACTATTATGTTGTTTCATAATTTGTTTGATTCAACGTTAACAGCGAAAGTAATCTAGATAGACAGATAATAATAAATGAAATAATACTTTGATTGGTAACATGTTACATATTACTTTTGAAAATTACAATTGAATATGGTATATGATTGGGACGTATCTATTCTGCTTTGGGTACTCAGCGTTTGTCCTATTATAAAAGTGTCTCAGAACCAATCTTCAAGATCACCGTCATGTCTTGGCTTGAATGACCGCCATGCAATGTCTGTGTCGAAGATTACCACGGATATGTTCTTCTTGTCGTAGTCAAAATACCGTCCTTCAATCCTCATTGACAACTTATAGTTGAATATGACTTGCCACCAGATTTGTAACCTTGATAACTTGACGGGTGCTACTAATTGTACAAGAAATGCTTACCCGTCCGGTAGATCGTTACGTGTTGCTCAGTGGTTAGTTCGTTACGTGTTGCTCAGTGTTTAGTTTTCTACATAGTGTTCAGTGAACCATTGTTTGTCTTTATGTCCCTTTCCGTTTGGTCATTGTATCGGTTGTCCTTAGATTTATAGATTCTGATTACACCATTGAAATATTTTCTTAGCCTTTAGACAGAAAGGAGTGGTCATTCTATTTGTATTAGGATGAGCAATAGCTAGGATTGTTTCCGATCCTGGATATGTTTTATCTCGTGAAATCGACAAGGCTGACTATATTTGTTGCTCTATGGTGTCTATAGTTTTATTTAATTCCTTCATTATTTTTGTTTGTTTATCACAGATCCTGTTTATTTGCTGTAAGATTGTGTTTTTAGTAAGAGTCCTCTTATTTTGGAGTTAAAGAAACACATTTTTGGTAAAAGTGCCTTTGTTTTTGAGTTAGAACGTATTTTTTGGTAAGAGTCTATTTATTTTGGAGTTGGAAGGTATTTTTTAGTCAGAGTACTTTTGCTTTGGAGTTAAAGAAATGTTTTTTCGGTAAGGGTTCTTTTGATTTCAGTTAAAGAAACGTGTCTTGCTAAAGGTCCTTGTATTTTGGAGTGTTTGATAATAGTCCTTTTGCTTTAGACTTGAGAGTCATTTTGAATTTGGAGTGAAAGAAAACGTGTTTTGGTAAGAGTTTATTTGCTTTGCAGAAATAAAGAAAGGTGTCCTTTTGTTTTCAGATAAAGAAACGTGTGTTTGGTAAGAGTCCTATTGTTCTGTGGTTCGGAAACGTGTTTTTGATAATCATCCTATAAATATAGGAATCGTGTTTTTGGTAAGAGTCCTGTTGTTGTGTGGTTTCGCAACGTGATTTTGATAAGAGTTCGTTTGTTTTGCAGACAAAGAAATTTGGTTTTGGTTATAACCATTTTGCTAGAGGGGTTGATAAAACGTGTAGAGGAGTTAAAGTGTTGGGAATAGGTTTATAAATGTTTAACATCACTTTCAACAATATATCCGTAATATCTTAGTGGTGGTGTTTCATTAGAGGAGGTAAACCGCCGGGTACCAGGAGAAAGCCACTGACCTGCCACAAGCCATTGATAAATTCTATCACAAAAAGATGTATAGAGTATACTGCACAACTTATCATGTGGTGGAAACAAACTCACAACTTGAGTGATGAAATATGTACTGTTAGAATACGCTCTAATAAACATCTACAATACCTTCATAGCTTTAATGATGAAATAGGTACTGTTAGAATACTCTCTAATAAACATCTACGATACCTTTATAGCTTTAATTATGAAATAGGTACTGTTAAAATACGCTCTAATAAACATCTACGATACCTTTATAGCCTTAATGATGAAATAGGCACTTTTAGAATACGCTCTAATAAACATCTACGATACCTTTATAGCTTTAATGATGAAATGGGCACTGTTAGAATACGCTCTAATAAACATCTACGATACCTTTATAGCTTTAATGATGAAATAGGCACTGTTAGAATACGCTCTAATAAACATCTATGATACCTTTATAGCTTTAATGATGAAATAGGCACTGTTAGAATACTCTCTAATAAACATCTACAATACCTTTATAGCTTTAATGATGAAATAGGCACTGTTAGAATACGCTCTAATAAACATCTACGATACCTTTATAGCTTTAATGATGAAATAGGCACTGTTAGAATACTCTCTAATAAACATCTACAATACCTTCATAGCTTTAATGATGAAATAGGCACTGTTAGAATACTCTCTAATAAACATCTACGATACCCTTATAGCTTTAATGATGAAATGGGCACTGTTAGAATACGCTCTAATAAACATCTACGATACCTTTATAGCCTTAATGATGAAATAGGCACTGTTAGAATACGCTCTAATAAACATCTACGATACCTTTATAGCTTTAATGATGAAATAGGTACTGTTAAAATACGCTCTAATAAACATCTACAATACCTTTATAGCTTTAAAGATGAAATAGGCACTGTTAGAATACGCTCTAATAAACATCTACAATACCTTTATAGCTTTAATGATGAAATAGGCACTGTTAGAATACTCTCTAATAAACATCTACGATACCTTTATAGCTTTAATGATGAAATAGGTACTGTTAGAATACTCTCTAATAAACATCTACGATACCTTTATAGCTTTAATGATGAAATAGGTACTGTTAGAATACGCTCTAATAAACATTTACGATACCTTTATAGCTTTAATGATGAAACAGGCACTGTTAGAATACGCTCTAATAAACATCTACCATACCTTTATAGCTTTAATGATGAAATAGGTACTGTTAGAATACGCTCTAATAAACATCTACGATACCTTTATAGCTTTAATGATGAAATATGTACTGTTAGAATACGCTCTAATAAACATCTACAATATCTTTATAGCTTTAATGATGAAATAGGCACTGTTAGAATACGCTCTAATAAACATCTACAATACCTTTATAGCTTTAATGATGAAATAGGCACTGTTAGAATACGCTCTAATAAACATCTACGATACCTTTATAGCTTTAATGATGAAATAGGTACTGTTAAAATACGCTCTAATAAACATCTACAATACCTTTATAGCTTTAATGATGAAATAGGCACTGTTAGAATACGCTCTAATAAACATCTACAATACATTTATAGCTTTAATGATGAAATAGGCACTGTTAGAATACGCTCTAATAAACATCTACGATACCTTTATAGCTTTAATGATGAAATAGGCAGTTAGAATACGTTCTAATAAACATCTACGATACCTTTATAGCTTTAATGATGAAATAGGCACTGTTAGAATACGCTCTAATAAACATCTACGATACCTTTATAGCTTTAATGATGAAATAGGCACTGTTAGAATACTCTCTAATAAACATCTACGATACCTTTATAGCTTTAATGATGAAATAGGCACTGTTAGAATACGCTCTAATAAACATCTACGATACCTTTATAGCTTTAATGATGAAATAGGCACTGTTAGAATACTCTCTAATAAACATCTACGATACCTTTATAGCTTTAATGATGAAATAGGCACTGTTAGAATACGCTCTAATAAACATCTACGATACCTTTATAGCTTTAATGATGAAATAGGCACTGTTAGAATACGCTCTAATAAACATCTACGATACCTTTATAGCTTTAATGATGAAATAGGCACTGTTAGAATACTCTCTAATAAACATCTACGATACCTTTATAGCTTTAATGATGAAATAGGCACTGTTAGAATACTCTCTAATAAACATCTACGATACCTTTATAGCTTTAATGATGAAATAGGGACTGTTAGAATACGCTCTAATAAACATCTACGATACCTTTATAGCTTTAATGATGAAATAGGTACTGTTACAAGACGCTCTAATAAACATCTACGATACCTTTATAGCTTTAATAATGAAATAGGCACTGTTAAAATACGCTCTAATAAACATCTACAATACCTTTATAGCTTTAATGGTGAAATAGGCACTGTTAAAATACGCTCTAATAAACATCTACGATACCTTTATAGCTTTAATGATGAAATAGGCACTGTTAGAATACGCTCTAATAAACATCTACAATACCTTTATAGCTTTAATGATGAAATAGGCACTGTTAAAATACGCTCTAATAAACATCTACGATACCTTTATAACTTTAATGATGAAATAGGCACTGTTAAAATACGCTCTAATAAACATCTACGATACCTTTATAACTTTAATGATGAAATAGGCACTGTTAGAATACGCTCTAATAAACATCTACGATACCTTTATAACTTTAATGATGAAATAGGCACTGTTAAAATACGCTCTAATAAACATCTACGATACCTTTATAGCTTTAATGATGAAATAGGCACTGTTAGAATACGCTCTAATAAACATCTACGATACCTTTATAGCTTTAATGCAACAAAGGAAAATTTTTGTTTTTAATTTCGGTTGTAGATCGTAAACACCTGGACTGCCAAATATAGCTACCAAATATTTAAAAGCCGATATGGTCAAATATGAAAGTCCAGCTAAGGATATCTATCATGCCAGGGGAGATAATTAAAAAATCTCAGTTTTATAACAATGGCTCTAATGTAATGTCTGTGGAATTCTAAAATAATACCAATTTATTTCATGCATGATCTAAATGGGTCATGTATGAGTAAATTAATACTGATAGAGTTATTGTACAGGGAGTAATGAAGATTCAAATGAATTTTGCATTCCTACAGTTTTGGAGAATTGATTGCTATTTACATGTACTATATCACGTGCATTTTTTATGTAAAGAAAAAGGATGGTGGGTAAATAACAAATCAGCGACCTAACTAGTGAGCTTCTAGATTCTACAGTGATCTAATAAAAGAATTTCTTGCATGACTCATTTTGACGCTTTTCAAGTCAAAATTGAACAATTTTCCCCAATTAAAAAGTATGATGTAATATGCACTGGAGTTTGTTTGATCAAAAGTGAAAAAGTACACAATATTTCTATTTGAAGTGGGGGAATATCTAGATTTCTACAATATTTCATTCCAATTAGCTGACGCATGGCACAGAAAAAGCAAATTAAATTCATATGTTTTAGGGGTAAGGATTATAGTGCTCAACGCCATGTTCAACAATATTTCAGTTATATCGTGGCGGTCAGTTTTATTGGTGGATGAAACCATAGTAACAGGAGAAAACCATCGACTTGTGGTAAGTGACTTACAAACTTTATCACATAGACCTATACCGAGTACACATCGCAATGCACGGGATTCGGGGCTTTAATAGGCAGATAGGCAGAATTTCAGAGAAGTGTTAAATTAGAATCCCACAATGCAAGATGTCATTTGATAAAGCCTACAAATGAAAAAAAAAATGATTGGAATTTCACACTTATGGATCCAGGGCTTTTGAAATGTTTGGAAAGGGGGGCTGACTGGCTAATTAATAAGAGGAGCTCAATTCCAGTCATATTACAGTGATTTCCTATTATTTCAATATGTTTTTTCTTCCGTAAAAGGGGTGGTACTCATGATGACTCGCTTAATTAAAATCCGCCACTCTCAGTCTTCGAAATTAGACACACCCTGGCCCAGGCCAGGAAAAATATCCAATCAACAGTATTTAAAAGCCCTAAAATTGTATATAAATTCAATGAAAAATTTATTTTCGGGTAAGTAAGCCAAAAAGTGGAGGTGTCTGTTGCAAAATGAGAATCCGACCCATGTTTTCAAATTTTACAAGTACATGTATTAGAATTTTAATAAATTCTAGAGAATGGGAGGACGGAGGGGGGCAACCTAGTCCATATTAGATCTGCCCCTGAGTATGTTACTGTATATTCAGAATAGTGATATTTCTTATTAAAAAATAAATAATTGGTGCCAAATAAGGTTAAACATTTTGTTTGGTCGAATCGTGATGGGTATCGAATAAACGAGGTTATCTTGGACTTTTACATGTCCATAAGGAGCCTCTAATTGGTATCATAATGTTTTTCTAAATCCAATAATTTCATTGGTTGCTTAATGAGAATAATTTTTCATGCTTTAAGACCATGTCAATTCTGCCTATTAAAGCCCCCCCCCCCTTTCCCCCTCATCTTTTTTTTTATAATAATTCACCAGAGCAATTAAAATGACATTTGTGCCATGGAATAATGTTTCCATTATCAATTATTTTATCGTTTTCCATGTTTTCATTTGTTTCATCCGTGGTTAAATGCTGTTCTTCTTCCATTCTTCGGATAAAAAAGTATTTTTTCAGTTTTCCAAGTTTTCGTTTTTTGCGCCAATAATTGATGTTCGTAACTCATTAAGATTTTACCTTGTTTCAATCCACTCGGAAATACTTAGATTGGGAGAAGAGTTGCGTCCCTTGGAAAATTGAAAGCACTTCCGTGCCGGTTGAAAATTCAGCTCGCTTGAGAGAAACAAACCCGACTGTAACCGCTTAAACGCTCCGCAACAAGAGACTTTTGTGTTCAACAGTTAGATAAGGTTGAAAGGAAACCGGGAATATGCCACGAGTCATCAGAAACGATTTTTTCTAGCGGATAACAGCGGGGATACTGGTAAGTACATTTGTTGCTATTTTTAGAACAAATTCGACATTCTTGCCTTGAATAGAGTAGATACATTGTATTAGGAAAATGGGGCATAATTCATAAAGGCGTTTATTTCACAACGAAGCATGTCAAACGGGTTCATATACGTTGTAGATGCACATTTTATTGATAAAATTGAAGAACAAAAAAATCCTGAACGCAAGTGCCTGTGCTTTGCGCATACTGGTGTCCAACACATATTGTGTTGTGTTTTGTTTTCTCTTTCTTCGTCTTGTGTACCCTTTGTGGCGAGTTTCTCTGGATTGTCCATTTTGATTGCCCCTACGGTATTCTCTAACGTTTATTAAATGTGACCTTTTATTTCATTAGATGTCATGGTCTGTTAAAGCAATAGTATTTCAATATTAATGTCATGGCCGTGCACTAACTAAATAATTTAGATTTCTATCACAACATTATCAGTTTCTGTTAGATTTGATTTCAAACAAGATCCTATAATTGCAATAATTTAACGTCAAGGACACATCACTAATTTTATCATGTGACAATCAACAGTTAATGGAAACTTCATTAAAGTGAAATTGAAAATAAAGCACTTTAATTGTTGTTTTATCTGATACCAATATTACATTGAGATACAGATTCTACGATACAGTGACATAATACACATTACAAGGTTCAATCAAAATGGGAAAACATTATCCTATGTCCTTGTACATAGGTCCTTGTACATAGGAATAAATGGGTGCAAATACATTGTTGGCGTCTTAAAATATTGCATCATTACAGATTAGTGTGATGTCATGGCGTAATTGTACTTGTCATATATAATCCCTCCAGGAAAACCTGTGGAACAGATATATACAATAGTTGTTCACTGGGTACTGGTGATTGTACACAGGATTGCCTAGCACATCTCAAGTGTCGGACATAGACCCACACCAATATCACTGTTTTGCCTACATCCGTTATTATTTAGCTGATATACTGCTCTTGTGACGTTAAACAACAATGACACATACACGGTATTAATAATCTGATTTGTTTCTTTGATATTAGAAATTAAAATGTTAGTCCTATGTTCTAGTGATAGCATGTTCTAGTGATAACATGTTCTAGTGATAACTTCCTTAAGTTGGTGATTTACACTAGTCTATACGTTTGTTTTCAATGCACAATACACCTAGCGATGAACAAGAAATGCCACATCATCACAATAGTTCAAAAAGCTATTCGTAAAATCGTAGAGACAGAGACAAGATCGATAACTCTCTAACAAACATGACCATCGATACCTCTCTAAGAAACATGACCATCGATACCTCTCTAACAAACATGACCATTGACTGGCCTGGCTTGTTACGGAGACAAGATCGATACCTCTCTAACAAACATGACCATCGATACCTCTCTAACAAACATTACCATTGACTGACATGGCTTGTTACGGAGACAAGATCGATACCTCTCTAACAAACATGACCATTGACTGACCTGGCTTGTTACGGAGACAAGATCGATACCTCTCTAACAAACATGACCATCGATACCTCTCTAACAAACATGACCATTGACTGACATGGCTTGTTACGGAGACAAGATCGATACCTCTCTAACAAACATGACCATCGATACCTCTCTAGCAAACATGACCATTGACTGACCTGGCTTGTTACGGAGACAAGATCGATAACTCTCTAACAAACATGACCATCGATACCTCTCTAACAAACATGACCATTGACTGACCTGGCTTGTTACGGAGACAAGATCGATACCTCTCTAACAAACATGACCATTGACTGACATGGCTAGTTACGGGCAATTCGTTTTTTTCAAATGACTTCAAAACATCGAAACCACTTAATTCAAATAACGACTTGTAAAGTTTTATTTTGATATAATTAACAAATTTAGAGTTTGACAAGGATTTGACAAGTGCTGTATACATTTTGTCATCTACAACATCAATAAGATATTGATATTAAATTTACACTGAAGACGTTACACGACATGTGATAATGGTAAGCAAATTGATTTCTCAAAGTTTATAACGACGGCACAATGGGGACATTGAAATTTCTACAAAACCCTCATTAATATCTACGGTATTGTGTTTCCTTTACAATTAATTTAACTTAAGATTGATAATATTGTTGTGAAGCTTTACAAGACTGTTGTAGATTAAAGTACTTTGGAAATATTTTATACATGACAGGATGATGCATGTTTGTAAATTATTATTTTTTTTTTTTAAATGGTTTGATAACATAAAGAACAAGACCAGCAATTTAAAACTAGAAGATTTAGATAGATGATATGTTAAATGATACATCAGATATGGATTTATAGCATTATACTGTGGCTGTCAGTTGTCTTGAATGAGAAGACCAGAGCAGTGGAGGATGTCGCTGACAAACTTTATCATATAGGGTTATATTATACTTTACGTTTTTATTTTCCCTATTTGTCTTTGTTAGCGCAGCCGGTCAATATAACGTTATATGGACCGGGACTGGACTGCCTCGTTTTCGATTCGGTTCCGGAACGGTACCTGCATAATTATTTTAGATAAGAAGTATAATATAGCAAATAGTTCATGTCACTTCGGGTCATATGGCAGTATATGGACCGGTCCGTCACCCAAAAAATATTATATGGACCTAACCTTCGGTCCATATAATATACTGCCATATGACCCTCAGTGTCATGAACTATTTGCTATGTATATAATACCCAGAAAACCATCGACCTGTCCAAAGTCACTTAAACCTTATCACATATGGCTACATCAAACATGTGACAGCAACTTTAGTGACGATGTGTACGGATTTAACAGAAGTATATTCAATAACCATGTGATCGTGGCCACAATGCAGGTCATAATATAAGTGTTTGAATATACCAAAGGGGTAATCATAATTCGTATATATAAGAAGAACAGACAACACTATGGCCAAAAGGAAAAGTACAAACAACGATCTACAAACCATGCACATAAAACTAAAGATCGAGTAACAGGAACCCCACTAAACAACCGGGGGTGAACTCAGATGTTTACGAGAAGTGGAATATACCCGTGGTCATTTGTGACACAGATATTCCATAACGGTCGACCAAGTCATGGTGGCTACCGTAAAACTTTCGAAGTGATGACTTCAACTTATCTGAAGCCTAGCATTATCTCCCTGTAAGCGAATACACCAACACGATCTTTTAACGGGTTTTCATTGGTTAACCTAGACGTTACCCTAGAGCATTTATATTCGAGATAAATAAAATAAAAACACGTCAGGTAAATAACATCAAATTCCTATGTGTGCAGCGAGAGGCTATCTTTGATCGTGCATTTGCAATTGATTTTTTTTATCCCCGTAGATATGTAGTCGCTTTTGAAATTTTCTAGTGCTATTTTGATTGCTTATTTTGTCAAGCGCGAAACGAAAGACAAACTGTGCTACACAGAAAATGAAGTCATTCTTATGTTAAAGTTCCTTATCGATAACATATTTGCCGTTCGGAGGGAACTTTTTTCAACAATTCATCGGAAGCCCTATGGGAACAAACTGCGCCCTCTCATTACCAATCTTTTCCTACACTCCTGTGAGGCTGAGGTTATACAAAATCTTATCAAAGACAAAAAAAAAAAATGAATCTAAATCCTTTAATCTCACTTTCAGGTATATTGATGATGTTCTGTCAGTTAATAATCAAAGCTTTGCTAACGGGATTCCATTAATATACCTCAAAGAATTTGAGTTAAAGGAAAAGCAGAAACAGCTTTCTCTGCCTCATTTCTTAACATTTACCTCATATTTGACCCAAATGTTATGACAAAAGAGACGTCTATTTCACTATTATAAATTGTCCACACCTTGATAGTAATATATCAACCACTCCCACGTATGGAGTTTATATTTCAGAACTCATACGCTACGCTCGAGCAGTTTGTATACAGACCTTTTACAACGTCACCGTATTCTGAGTACTAAGCGATTTTTAAAGAATCGTCTCATCTTGTCTTTCAAAAAGTTTCTAGGAAGATATCAATGCCTTGTTGAAAAGTATTCTGTCAATTGCGTTCAGATGACGAAAGATGTAATGTGTAATTAGTTGATTATTGTTTCACTATTATATCTTACAATGGCCTTGCATACTAGCTCATATTTAGATAATGATTGAGGTCATCAACTCTCTTTAATAGAACTAATATTATACATATGACAATTCTTTGTCACGAGGATTAATGTTCTTTATAAGAACACTGTTCGCCGGCTTGTTTGGGAGTGTTGACATTTTACTCACTTGTGGAAAGCATCATTTCACTAAGAGGGGAGGCATGTGCCCATAAAACTAGTTTAACCTCGCCACCTTTTTATTGAAGTACCTATGCCAAGCCAGCAAAGTGAACGGTCATGCATTTGTGTTAGGGGTATCTATGATTTTGATATTTAACCTTTGAACTGTTCCGACATTGTGGTATTCTTTTGTTTTTCATTTTAATCTTACTTTTTGCTTTTGACTTTTAATTTCGTAAATGAAAAATATACTTTTATGTGTTTTATCATCGTCGGTAACGAACGGCTGGTCACACTTCGATACTCTCTACTCATCACGCGTAGGTCAACTGTCAGCGAAATCATGACAGTCATGAAATATTCAAGAGTAATTTTAAACATTTTGATTAGTTCCGACCCACTGTCTTACGGCCAATCAAATCATAGCTTTTTTTAATTTTTTTAATTTTTTTAAAATTTTTTTTTAAAGAAAAGGATTTCCCTTTAAATTAAAATCTAATTGATAAGTATATAAACGATGAATGCTGCTTTGACTATTAAGATCATATCTTTTCTAATCCGTTCAATTCATCTATTAGGAAAATTTGAGCTATGTTGTGTTGACATGTAAACTGCTAAGCGCAGAACATTTACGAAACAAACCCGAAATGTCGGTTTTCATATGCATCGACCCACGGGGGATGAGTGGACAGTATAGGAGCGTGATCAGCCGTCACGGGGGATGAGTGGACAGTATAGCAGCGTGATCAATCGTGTGCTATCGACGTTGGTATTTTGTTTTTCCTTACAGATATATACATGTATGTCGGATTTAAAAGCTGTCTAGAGCTTGTGTTATACTTGTTTATATATGTTTTCGACTCTACATAAAACTATTGTATTAAGCATTTTACTTAATTAAGTAATTACATTCCTTGTATACAGTATTTATGACATATACTTTAAAAATGCATTTTTATAGGAAGTTAAGAACTAAGCAAAACTAGGAGAAACGAAACTTAAATTATTCAAGTCTTTTGAAATAACACTACAATTTAATATTAAATTAACTTAATTTAATATATTGTAACCATGTTTGGCATAAGTGAAAATTTAATCAGTCGAAAGTAATGCGATGTTCCTCGAATCTATGATTGTAAACCTTATTGAAATTTCAAGTATATGAGACTGCTTTTGTTCAGACTGTGTCAACTTCAATAATAGTCACGATACAGGAAGACAATATGTTGTTTGTTTGTTTAACTATTCTAACAGTTTGGTAATTAGATAAAAGGATTTGGTATGTTTTACATGGTCATCCAATTTCCTCTATTTTGGTTGCATGGTGCTTCTATTTATCTTGTTGTAAAAATAGGGTACAAGCCAGTCACACTGAACAACTAGTACGAATGTATGATACATTCTAAGATATAAAAATAGGGTAAGCCAGTCACACTGAACAACTCGTACGAATGTATGATACATTCTAAGATATAAAAATAGGGTAAGCCAGTCACACTGAACAACTCGTACGAATGTATGATACATCCTAACATATAAAAATAGGACAAACCAGTCACACTGAACAACTCGTACGAATGTATGATACATTCTAAGATATAAAACAATGATGTTTTATTATACGTACTCATAATCTAAACGTGTATGTTTTGTAGATCGTTGTTTGTCCTTTTGTATTTTTTTCCTTTGGCCATTGTGTTGTCTGTTCTTCTTCGATTTACGGATTCAAATGACCTCTTTGGTATCTTCAAACTCTTCTTAATGTCAACTGCGTTGCATGATCAACATTTGGGGTTTGTCCGTATATTGTGTTGTTATCGTCTGTAGATAACACAATGCTGTACTAGATAGCTACTTATCTTACAGCTTAAGCATGAAGATTATTTGCCAGAACAGTGTTATTTGTATATCTAATTTCTATTCCGATTAAAATGTTCTTGATTAATTACTGTGTATTATACCTTGATTGTTCGTGCCGTCCCGAATGTTGCCACTATTGGAAGAGGATATGATAACCCTTTCGGAATACCAGGCCTTGTTGTCACAAAACTTTGGAGTACGAAGTTTGTTCTCGTAGTACTAAAACATTATCCAATCAGAATGCTTTTTCCATCAAATACAATGAACGATATTGGAGAATAAGTACGATATTCATACTGGAAAGTTTTATGACTTTGATGATTGTTTTCACTCGTTGTTTGTTGGAGTTTGTGTAGTCTAAGATTTTGTTTGCCTTTTGTTGTTTTTCATTTATTGATTTTTTTTATGGCTATCATACTTTACCCGAGTATCTCATCTGAATTATGTACTATTTGTTCCCGTGATATTCCAAAAGATAGCTATAGATGTAGGTGATATTAACGAACGTACAATTTTTTCTTTTATAATGTCAGACTTACAGCACATGTTTTATTTACCTCTAAGGACTCTTTAGTGTTCAGGATTTCATTTGGCCAGTAATTGGTTTCATTTGTGTTTTATTACAGCTGCTAAAACATATATAAATGTTAATACCAGTTTTCTATTGAGTTTTGAATATAGAAATGCATTCAATAAGAGTGTTATTTAACATTGAATATGGCATAAGCAATTCTTGTAATACTAATACTTGCGAGACTAAAAATTATGACTTTATACAATTAATGAGACTAGAAAAAGATGAAATGTAATCTCGGTTACCATAAGTACGAAAAGTTCAGAATACTGTAACCAAACACAGAGAAAAGTTCAGAATAATTTAACCAAACACAGAGAAAAGTTTAAAGATGCCAAAGGCGTTACCAGAAGACGTAAATCGAAGGTTAGAAAATACAATGGCTACATGAAAAAAAAAAACAAAAAACAAAAAGACAAACAATGATCTGCAAAACGCAACATAGAAAGCTAAGATTGAGCGACACGAACACCACAAAAACCTGTTGTGAACTCAAATGCTCCGTTCGTCGACTGCAAGTACAACTTACATGTAACCTGACGTGATGTGATGTATGTGGCCGTACACTGGTTCACGACACACGACGTATCAAGAACAGAAATCAAAGTGCTGTTTTAACTAGTTTTATGGGTTAAGGTCTCCCTTCGTTATTAAATAATGCGGCCATGTAAGTAGTTCCCACATTTTTAAACTATTTTGTAAATATAGCTGTAAGGATATATCTACTGCCATTTCCACATAACATCGGCTATAATTCCAAAGGGCGGTGTTAAACAAACCCAAAGCCTAAGCACACCCTCTGGTTTGACTGCTAATGCTCCCAGACAACATGCAGGCCCCTTCAAATGTCACTGTGTCCTGTTGATAACTTTTGTTAAACCATTATCACACTGGTGTTTTACATTTGTAGAGTAACTATAATCCTTTTTAACTTTCTCTAATCTGCGCTTGATTTGTACAATGTTGAAATGTATGTTTAAGTCGATAATTCCCTATGATAGCAATACAGTTGCAGAAACCTTTAAAGAGGAATGATTGTAATACAGATAGATGATTGATATATAGTCAATTAGTGACATCATCAGAGCCATTGTATAGCACAATACCTGACATTATATTAATCAATTCTAGACAAACATAGACAAAATGTTTTAATCCGTTATTAAAACGTTTATTTAAAAACAACCTTAAAGAAAAGTCATAAGACTATCAAGAAGGTATATGTATGTAAATAAAGATGGGATAAAGTCTCCTGCAACTTATGTCGACTGAATAAAATCTGTCGAGTAACATCTAACTTTATTCAGGAAGTGACTAAATAAAACCCTTGATATTCCCTATTAATTTACTCTTTACTAAACGTATAGATGGTGTAAAAATTGCTGAGTTGGCGTTAAACAACAAACACTCGCTCATATTGGCTTTTAAATGAAGTGCCTGTACCAACCCAGGAAGTGCATTTGTGTTTTATGGGTATCGATATTGCCTCTTTCTAAAATATTTCTAATGAATATTGAAACTGTTCCGAGAGTGTGGTATTTTTTTTTCTTCATTTTATCGCTAACAAGGACAATCGTTGTGGATGGTATTATACGTACTTTATTATAACAACACTTCAATTACACATCATTACGAATGTTATATGATGGAGGCCAGTTATATAGTGGAGATACCCTGGGAAAGCCACTGGATCTGTTGTAAATTACTCATGGAGGCCAGTTATATAGTGGAGATACCCTGGGAAAGCCACTGGATCTGTTGTAAATTACTGATGGAGGCCAGTTATATAGTGGAGATACCCTGGGAAAGCCACTGGATCTGTTGTAAATTACTGATGGAGGACAGTTATATAGTGGAGATACCCTGGGAAAGCCACTGGATCTGTTGTAAATTACTGATGGAGGCCAGTTATATAGTGGAGATACCCTGGGAAAGCCACTGGATCTGTTGTAAATTACTGATGGAGGCCAGTTATATAGTGGAGATACCCTGGGAAAGCCACTGGATCTGTTGTAAATTACTGATGGAGGCCAGTTATATAGTGGAGATACCCTGGGAAAGCCACTGGATCTGTTGTAAATTACTGATGGAGGCCAGTTATATAGTGGAGATACCCTGGGAAAGCCACTGGATCTGTTGTAAATTACTGATGGAGGCCAGTTATATAGTGGAGATACCCTGGGAAAGCCACTGGATCTGTTGTAAATTACTGATGGAGGCCAGTTATATAGTGGAGATAACCTGGGAAAGCCACTGGATCTGTTGTAAATTACTGATGGAGGCCAGTTATATAGTGGAGATACCCTGGGAAAGCCACTGGATCTGTTGTAAATTACTGATGGAGGCCAGTTATATAGTGGAGATACCCTGGGAAAGCCACTGGATCTGTTGTAAATTACCGATGGAGGCCAGTTATATAGTGGAGATACCCTGGGAAAGCCACTGGATCTGTTGTAAATTACTGATGGAGGCCAGTTATATAGTGGAGATACCCTGGGAAAGCCACTGGATCTGTTGTAAATTACTGATGGAGGCCAGTTATATAGTGGAGATACCCTGGGAAAGCCACTGGATCTGTTGTAAATTACTGATGGAGGCCAGTTATATAGTGGAGATACCCTGGGAAAGCCACTGGATCTGTTGTAAATTACTGATGGAGGCCAGTTATATAGTGGAGATACCCTGGGAAAGCCACTGGATCTGTTGTAAATTACTGATGGAGGCCAGTTATATAGTGGAGATACCCTGGGAAAGCCACTGGATCTGTTGTAAATTACTCATGGAGGACAGTTATATAGTAGAGATACCCTGGGAAAGCCACTGGATCTGTTGTAAATTACTGATGGAGGACAGTTATATAGTAGAGATACCCTGGGAAAGCCACTGGATCTGTTGTAAATTACTGATGGAGGCCAGTTATATAGTAGAGATACCCCGGGAAAGCCACTGGATCTGTTGTAAATTACTGATGGAGGACAGTTATATAGTGGAGATACCCTGGGAAAGCCACTGGATCTGTTGTAAATTACTGATGGAGGCCAGTTATATAGTGGAGATACCCTGGGAAAGCCACTGGATCTGTTGTAAATTACTGATGGAGGCCAGTTATATAGTGGAGATACCCTGGGAAAGCCACTGGATCTGTTGTAAATTACTCATGGAGGCCAGTTATATAGTGGAGATACCCTGGGAAAGCCACTGGATCTGTTGTAAATTACTGATGGAGGCCAGTTATATAGTGGAGATACCCTGGGAAAGCCACTGGATCTGTTGTAAATTACTGACGGAGGCCAGTTATATAGTGGAGATACCCTGGGAAAGCCACTGGATCTGTTGTAAATTACTGATGGAGGCCAGTTATATAGTGGAGATACCCTGGGAAAGCCACTGGATCTGTTGTAAATTACTGATGGAGGCCAGTTATATAGTGGAGATACCCTGGGAAAGCCACTGGATCTGTTGTAAATTACTGATGGAGGCCAGTTATATAGTGGAGATACCCTGGGAAAGCCACTGGATCTGTTGTAAATTACTCATGGAGGACAGTTATATAGTGGAGATACCCTGGGAAAGCCACTGGATCTGTTGTAAATTACTGATGGAGGCCAGTTATATAGTGGAGATACCCTGGGAAAGCCACTGGATCTGTTGTAAATTACTGATGGAGGCCAGTTATATAGTGGAGATACCCTGGGAAAGCCACTGGATCTGTTGTAAATTACTGATGGAGGCCAGTTATATAGTGGAGATACCCTGGGAAAGCCACTGGATCTGTTGTAAATTACTGATGGAGGCCAGTTATATAGTGGAGATACCCTGGGAAAGCCACTGGATCTGTTGTAAATTACTGATGGAGGCCAGTTATATAGTGGAGATACCCTGGGAAAGCCACTGGATCTGTTGTAAATTACTGATGGAGGCCAGTTATATAGTGGAGATACCCTGGGAAAGCCACTGGATCTGTTGTAAATTACTGATGGAGGCCAGTTATATAGTGGAGATACCCTGGGAAAGCCACTGGATCTGTTGTAAATTACTGATGGAGGCCAGTTATATAGTGGAGATACCCTGGGAAAGCCACTGGATCTGTTGTAAATTACTGATGGAGGCCAGTTATATAGTGGAGATACCCTGGGAAAGCCACTGGATCTGTTGTAAATTACTGATGGAGGCCAGTTATATAGTGGAGATAACCTGGGAAAGCCACTGGATCTGTTGTAAATTACTGATGGAGGCCAGTTATATAGTGGAGATACCCTGGGAAAGCCACTGGATCTGTTGTAAATTACTGATGGAGGCCAGTTATATAGTGGAGATACCCTGGGAAAGCCACTGGATCTGTTGTAAATTACCGATGGAGGCCAGTTATATAGTGGAGATACCCTGGGAAAGCCACTGGATCTGTTGTAAATTACTGATGGAGGCCAGTTATATAGTGGAGATACCCTGGGAAAGCCACTGGATCTGTTGTATATTACTGATGGAGGCCAGTTATATAGTGGAGATACCCTGGGAAAGCCACTGGATCTGTTGTAAATTACTGATGGAGGCCAGTTATATAGTGGAGATACCCTGGGAAAGCCACTGGATCTGTTGTAAATTACTGATGGAGGCCAGTTATATAGTGGAGATACCCTGGGAAAGCCACTGGATCTGTTGTAAATTACTGATGGAGGCCAGTTATATAGTGGAGATACCCTGGGAAAGCCACTGGATCTGTTGTAAATTACTGATGGAGGCCAGTTATATAGTGGAGATAACCTGGGAAAGCCACTGGATCTGTTGTAAATTACTGATGGAGGCCAGTTATATAGTGGAGATACCCTGGGAAAGCCACTGGATCTGTTGTAAATTACTGATGGAGGCCAGTTATATAGTGGAGATACCCTGGGAAAGCCACTGGATCTGTTGTAAATTACTGATGGAGGCCAGTTATATAGTGGAGATACCCTGGGAAAGCCACTGGATCTGTTGTAAATTACTGATGGAGGCCAGTTATATAGTGGAGATACCCTGGGAAAGCCACTGGATCTGTTGTAAATTACTGATGGAGGCCAGTTATATAGTGGAGATACCCTGGGAAAGCCACTGGATCTGTTGTAAATTACTGATGGAGGCCAGTTATATAGTGGAGATACCCTGGGAAAGCCACTGGATCTGTTGTAAATTACTCATGGAGGCCAGTTATATAGTGGAGATACCCTGGGAAAGCCACTGGATCTGTTGTAAATTACTCATGGAGGCCAGTTATATAGTGGAGATACCCTGGGAAAGCCACTGGATCTGTTGTAAATTACTCATGGAGGACAGTTATATAGTAGAGATACCCTGGGAAAGCCACTGGATCTGTTGTAAATTACTCATGGAGGACAGTTATATAGTAGAGATACCCTGGGAAAGCCACTGGATCTGTTGTAAATTACTGATGGAGGCCAGTTATATAGTAGAGATACCCCGGGAAAGCCACTGGATCTGTTGTAAATTACTGATGGAGGACAGTTATATAGTGGAGATACCCTGGGAAAGCCACTGGATCTGTTGTAAATTACTGATGGAGGCCAGTTATATAGTGGAGATACCCTGGGAAAGCCACTGGATCTGTTGTAAATTACTGATGGAGGCCAGTTATATAGTGGAGATACCCTGGGAAAGCCACTGGATCTGTTGTAAATTACGCATGGAGGCCAGTTATATAGTGGAGATACCCTGGGAAAGCCACTGGATCTGTTGTAAATTACTGATGGAGGCCAGTTATATAGTGGAGATACCCTGGGAAAGCCACTGGATCTGTTGTAAATTACTGACGGAGGCCAGTTATATAGTGGAGATACCCTGGGAAAGCCACTGGATCTGTTGTAAATTACTGATGGAGGCCAGTTATATAGTGGAGATACCCTGGGAAAGCCACTGGATCTGTTGTAAATTACTGATGGAGGCCAGTTATATAGTGGAGATACCCTGGGAAAGCCACTGGATCTGTTGTAAATTACTGATGGAGGCCAGTTATATAGTGGAGATACCCTGGGAAAGCCACTGGATCTGTTGTAAATTACTCATGGAGGACAGTTATATAGTGGAGATACCCTGGGAAAGCCACTGGATCTGTTGTAAATTACTGATGGAGGCCAGTTATATAGTGGAGATACCCTGGGAAAGCCACTGGATCTGTTGTAAATTACTGATGGAGGCCAGTTATATAGTGGAGATACCCTGGGAAAGCCACTGGATCTGTTGTAAATTACTGATGGAGGCCAGTTATATAGTGGAGATACCCTGGGAAAGCCACTGGATCTGTTGTAAATTACTGATGGAGGCCAGTTATATAGTGGAGATACCCTGGGAAAGCCACTGGATCTGTTGTAAATTACTGATGGAGGCCAGTTATATAGTGGAGATACCCTGGGAAAGCCACTGGATCTGTTGTAAATTACTGATGGAGGACAGTTATATAGTAGAGATACCCTGGGAAAGCCACTGGATCTGTTGTAAATTACTGATGGAGGACAGTTATATAGTGGAGATACCCTGGGAAAGCCACTGGATCTGTTGTAAATTACTGATGGAGGCCAGTTATATAGTGGAGATACCCTGGGAAAGCCACTGGATCTGTTGTAAATTACTGATGGAGGCCAGTTATATAGTGGAGATACCCTGGGAAAGCCACTGGATCTGTTGTAAATTACTGATGGAGGCCAGTTATATAGTGGAGATACCCTGGGAAAGCCACTGGATCTGTTGTAAATTACTGATGGAGGCCAGTTATATAGTGGAGATACCCTGGGAAAGCCACTGGATCTGTTGTAAATTACTGATGGAGGCCAGTTATATAGTGGAGATACCCTGGGAAAGCCACTGGATCTGTTGTAAATTACTGATGGAGGCCAGTTATATAGTGGAGATACCCTGGGAAAGCCACTGGATCTGTTGTAAATTACTGATGGAGGCCAGTTATATAGTGGAGATACCCTGGGAAAGCCACTGGATCTGTTGTAAATTACTGATGGAGGCCAGTTATATAGTGGAGATACCCTGGGAAAGCCACTGGATCTGTTGTAAATTACTGATGGAGGCCAGTTATATAGTGGAGATACCCTGGGAAAGCCACTGGATCTGTTGTAAATTACTCATGGAGGACAGTTATATAGTAGAGATACCCTGGGAAAGCCACTGGATCTGTTGTAAATTACTGATGGAGGCCAGTTATATAGTGGAGATACCCTGGGAAAGCCACTGGATCTGTTGTAAATTACTGATGGAGGCCAGTTATATAGTGGAGATACCCTGGGAAAGCCACTGGATCTGTTGTAAATTACTGATGGAGGCCAGTTATATAGTGGAGATAACCTGGGAAAGCCACTGGATCTGTTGTAAATTACTGATGGAGGCCAGTTATATAGTGGAGATACCCTGGGAAAGCCACTGGATCTGTTGTAAATTACTGATGGAGGCCAGTTATATAGTGGAGATACCCTGGGAAAGCCACTGGATCTGTTGTAAATTACTGATGGAGGCCAGTTATATAGTGGAGATACCCTGGGAAAGCCACTGGATCTGTTGTAAATTACCGATGGAGGCCAGTTATATAGTGGAGATACCCTGGGAAAGCCACTGGATCTGTTGTAAATTACTGATGGAGGCCAGTTATATAGTGGAGATACCCTGGGAAAGCCACTGGATCTGTTGTAAATTACTGATGGAGGCCAGTTATATAGTGGAGATACCCTGGGAAAGCCACTGGATCTGTTGTAAATTACTGATGGAGGCCAGTTATATAGTGGAGATACCCTGGGAAAGACACTGGATCTGTTGTAAATTACTGATGGAGGCCAGTTATATAGTGGAGATACCCTGGGAAAGCCACTGGATCTGTTGTAAATTACTCAAGGAGGACAGTTATATAGTAGAGATACCCTGGGAAAGCCACTGGATCTGTTGTAAATTACTCATGGAGGACAGTTATATAGTAGAGATACCCTGGGAAAGCCACTGGATCTGTTGTAAATTACTGATGGAGGCCAGTTATATAGTAGAGATACCCTGGGAAAGCCACTGGATCTGTTGTAAATTACTGATGGAGGACAGTTATATAGTGGAGATACCCTGGGAAAGCCACTGGATCTGTTGTAAATTACTGATGGAGGCCAGTTATATAGTGGAGATACCCTGGGAAAGCCACTGGATCTGTTGTAAATTACTGATGGAGGCCAGTTATATAGTGGAGATACCCTGGGAAAGCCACTGGATCTGTTGTAAATTACTGATGGAGGCCAGTTATATAGTGGAGATACCCTGGGAAAGCCACTGGATCTGTTGTAAATTACTGATGGAGGCCAGTTATATAGTGGAGATACCCTGGGAAAGCCACTGGATCTGTTGTAAATTACTGACGGAGGCCAGTTATATAGTGGAGATACCCTGGGAAAGCCACTGGATCTGTTGTAAATTACTGATGGAGGCCAGTTATATAGTGGAGATACCCTGGGAAAGCCACTGGATCTGTTGTAAATTACTGATGGAGGCCAGTTATATAGTGGAGATACCCTGGGAAAGCCACTGGATCTGTTGTAAATTACTGATGGAGGCCAGTTATATAGTGGAGATACCCTGGGAAAGCCACTGGATCTGTTGTAAATTACTCATGGAGGACAGTTATATAGTGGAGATACCCTGGGAAAGCCACTGGATCTGTTGTAAATTACTGATGGAGGCCAGTTATATAGTGGAGATACCCTGGGAAAGCCACTGGATCTGTTGTAAATTACTGATGGAGGCCAGTTATATAGTGGAGATACCCTGGGAAAGCCACTGGATCTGTTGTAAATTACTCATGGAGGCCAGTTATATAGTGGAGATACCCTGGGAAAGCCACTGGATCTGTTGTAAATTACTGATGGAGGCCAGTTATATAGTGGAGATACCCTGGGAAAGCCACTGGATCTGTTGTAAATTACTGATGGAGGCCAGTTATATAGTGGAGATACCCTGGGAAAGCCACTGGATCTGTTGTAAATTACTGATGGAGGACAGTTATATAGTAGAGATACCCTGGGAAAGCCACTGGATCTGTTGTAAATTACTGATGGAGGACAGTTATATAGTGGAGATACCCTGGGAAAGCCACTGGATCTGTTGTAAATTACTGATGGAGGCCAGTTATATAGTGGAGATACCCTGGGAAAGCCACTGGATCTGTTGTAAATTACTGATGGAGGCCAGTTATATAGTGGAGATACCCTGGGAAAGCCACTGGATCTGTTGTAAATTACTGATGGAGGACAGTTATATAGTGGAGATACCCTGGGAAAGCCACTGGATCTGTTGTAAATTACTGATGGAGGCCAGTTATATAGTGGATATACCCTGGGAAAGCCACTGGATCTGTTGTAAATTACTGATGGAGGCCAGTTATATAGTGGAGATACCCTGGGAAAGCCACTGGATCTGTTGTAAATTACTCATGGAGGCCAGTTATATAGTGGAGATACCCTGGGAAAGCCACTGGATCTGTTGTAAATTACTGATGGAGGCCAGTTATATAGTGGAGATACCCTGGGAAAGCCACTGGATCTGTTGTAAATTACTCATGGAGGCCAGTTATATAGTGGAGATACCCTGGGAAAGCCACTGGATCTGTTGTAAATTACTGATGGAGGACAGTTATATAGTGGAGATACCCTGGGAAAGCCACTGGATCTGTTGTAAATTACTGATGGAGGCCAGTTATATAGTGGAGATACCCTGGGAAAGCCACTGGATCTGTTGTAAATTACTGATGGAGGACAGTTATATAGTAGAGATACCCTGGGAAAGCCACTGGATCTGTTGTAAATTACTCATGGAGGACAGTTATATAGTAGAGATACCATGGGAAAGCCACTGGATCTGTTGTAAATTACTGATGGAGGCCAGTTATATAGTGGAGATACCCTGGGAAAGCCACTGGATCTGTTGTAAATTACTCATGGAGGACAGTTATATAGTGGAGATACCCTGGGAAAGCCACTGGATCTGTTGTAAATTACTCATGGAGGACAGTTATATGGTGGAGATACCCTGGGAAAGCCACTGGATCTGTTGTAAATTACTCATGGAGGACAGTTATATAGTAGAGATACCCCGGGAAAGCCACTGGATCTGTTGTAAATTACTGATGGAGGCCAGTTATATAGTGGAGATACCCTGGGAAAGCCACTGGATCTGTTGTAAATTACTGATGGAGGCCAGTTATATAGTGGAGATACCCTGGGAAAGCCACTGGATCTGTTGTAAATTACTCATGGAGGACAGTTATATAGTAGAGATACCCTGGGAAAGCCACTGGATCTGTTGTAAATTACTGATGGAGGCCAGTTATATAGTAGAGATACCCTGGGAAAGCCACTGGATCTGTTGTAAATTACTGATGGAGGACAGTTATATAGTGGAGATACCCTGGGGAAGCCACTGGATCTGTTGTAAATTACTGATGGAGGCCAGTTATATAGTGGAGATACCCTGGGAAAGCCACTGGATCTGTTGTAAATTACTGATGGAGGCCAGTTATATAGTGGAGATACCCTGGGAAAGCCACTGGATCTGTTGTAAATTACTGATGGAGGCCAGTTATATAGTGGAGATACCCTGGGAAAGCCACTGGATCTGTTGTAAATTACTGATGGAGGCCAGTTATATAGTGGAGATACCCTGGGAAAGCCACTGGATCTGTTGTAAATTACTCATGGAGGACAGTTATATAGTGGAGATACCCTGGGAAAGCCACTGGATCTGTTGTAAATTACTGATGGAGGCCAGTTATATAGTGGAGATACCCTGGGAAAGCCACTGGATCTGTTGTAAATTACTCATGGAGGACAGTTATATAGTAGAGATACCCTGGGAAAGCCACTGGATCTGTTGTAAATTACTGATGGAGGCCAGTTATATAGTGGAGATACCCTGGGAAAGCCACTGGATCTGTTGTAAATTACTGATGGAGGCCAGTTATATAGTGGAGATACCCTGGGAAAGCCACTGGATCTGTTGTAAATTACTCATGGAGGACAGTTATATAGTAGAGATACCCTGGGAAAGCCACTGGATCTGTTGTAAATTACTGATGGAGGCCAGTTATATAGTAGAGATACCCTGGGAAAGCCACTGGATCTGTTGTAAATTACTGATGGAGGCCAGTTATATAGTGGAGATACCCTGGGAAAGCCACTGGATCTGTTGTAAATTACTGATGGAGGCCAGTTATATAGTGGAGATACCCTGGGAAAGCCACTGGATCTGTTGTAAATTACTCATGGAGGCCAGTTATATAGTGGAGATACCCTGGGAAAGCCACTGGATCTGTTGTAAATTACTGATGGAGGCCAGTTATATAGTGGAGATACCCTGGGAAAGCCACTGGATCTGTTGTAAATTACTGACGGAGGCCAGTTATATAGTGGAGATACCCTGGGAAAGCCACTGGATCTGTTGTAAATTACTGATGGAGGCCAGTTATATAGTGGAGATACCCTGGGAAAGCCACTGGATCTGTTGTAAATTACTGATGGAGGCCAGTTATATAGTGGAGATACCCTGGGAAAGCCACTGGATCTGTTGTAAATTACTGATGGAGGCCAGTTATATAGTGGAGATACCCTGGGAAAGCCACTGGATCTGTTGTAAATTACTGATGGAGGACAGTTATATAGTGGAGATACCCTGGGAAAGACACTGGATCTGTTGTAAATTACTGATGGAGGCCAGTTATATAGTGGAGATACCCTGGGAAAGCCACTGGATCTGTTGTAAATTACTGATGGAGGCCAGTTATATAGTGGAGATACCCTGGGAAAGCCACTGGATCTGTTGTAAATTACTCATGGAGGCCAGTTATATAGTGGAGATACCCTGGGAAAGCCACTGGATCTGTTGTAAATTACTGATGGAGGCCAGTTATATAGTGGAGATACCCTGGGAAAGCCACTGGATCTGTTGTAAATTACTCATGGAGGCCAGTTATATAGTGGAGATACCCTGGGAAAGCCACTGGATCTGTTGTAAATTACTGATGGAGGACAGTTATATAGTGGAGATACCCTGGGAAAGCCACTGGATCTGTTGTAAATTACTGATGGAGGCCAGTTATATAGTGGAGATACCCTGGGAAAGCCACTGGATCTGTTGTAAATTACTGATGGAGGACAGTTATATAGTAGAGATACCCTGGGAAAGCCACTGGATCTGTTGTAAATTACTCATGGAGGACAGTTATATAGTAGAGATACCATGGGAAAGCCACTGGATCTGTTGTAAATTACTGATGGAGGCCAGTTATATAGTGGAGATACCCTGGGAAAGCCACTGGATCTGTTGTAAATTACTCATGGAGGACAGTTATATAGTGGAGATACCCTGGGAAAGCCACTGGATCTGTTGTAAATTACTCATGGAGGACAGTTATATGGTGGAGATACCCTGGGAAAGCCACTGGATCTGTTGTAAATTACTCATGGAGGACAGTTATATAGTAGAGATACCCCGGGAAAGCCACTGGATCTGTTGTAAATTACTGATGGAGGTCAGTTATATAGTGGAGATACCCTGGGAAAGCCACTGGATCTGTTGTAAATTACTGATGGAGGCCAGTTATATAGTGGAGATACCCTGGGAAAGCCACTGGATCTGTTGTAAATTACTCATGGAGGACAGTTATATAGTAGAGATACCCTGGGAAAGCCACTGGATCTGTTGTAAATTACTGATGGAGGCCAGTTATATAGTAGAGATACCCTGGGAAAGCCACTGGATCTGTTGTAAATTACTGATGGAGGACAGTTATATAGTGGAGATACCCTGGGAAAGCCACTGGATCTGTTGTAAATTACTGATGGAGGCCAGTTATATAGTGGAGATACCCTGGGAAAGCCACTGGATCTGTTGTAAATTACTGATGGAGGCCAGTTATATAGTGGAGATACCCTGGGAAAGCCACTGGATCTGTTGTAAATTACTGATGGAGGCCAGTTATATAGTGGAGATACCCTGGGAAAGCCACTGGATCTGTTGTAAATTACTGATGGAGGCCAGTTATATAGTGGAGATACCCTGGGAAAGCCACTGGATCTGTTGTAAATTACTCATGGAGGACAGTTATATAGTGGAGATACCCTGGGAAAGCCACTGGATCTGTTGTAAATTACTGATGGAGGCCAGTTATATAGTGGAGATACCCTGGGAAAGCCACTGGATCTGTTGTAAATTACTCATGGAGGACAGTTATATAGTAGAGATACCCTGGGAAAGCCACTGGATCTGTTGTAAATTACTGATGGAGGCCAGTTATATAGTGGAGATACCCTGGGAAAGCCACTGGATCTGTTGTAAATTACTCATGGAGGCCAGTTATATAGTGGAGATACCCTGGGAAAGCCACTGGATCTGTTGTAAATTACTCATGGAGGACAGTTATATAGTAGAGATACCCTGGGAAAGCCACTGGATCTGTTGTAAATTACTGATGGAGGCCAGTTATATAGTAGAGATACCCTGGGAAAGCCACTGGATCTGTTGTAAATTACTGATGGAGGCCAGTTATATAGTGGAGATACCCTGGGAAAGCCACTGGATCTGTTGTAAATTACTGATGGAGGCCAGTTATATAGTGGAGATACCCTGGGAAAGCCACTGGATCTGTTGTAAATTACTCATGGAGGCCAGTTATATAGTGGAGATACCCTGGGAAAGCCACTGGATCTGTTGTAAATTACTGATGGAGGCCAGTTATATAGTGGAGATACCCTGGGAAAGCCACTGGATCTGTTGTAAATTACTGACGGAGGCCAGTTATATAGTGGAGATACCCTGGGAAAGCCACTGGATCTGTTGTAAATTACTGATGGAGGCCAGTTATATAGTGGAGATACCCTGGGAAAGCCACTGGATCTGTTGTAAATTACTGATGGAGGCCAGTTATATAGTGGAGATACCCTGGGAAAGCCACTGGATCTGTTGTAAATTACTGATGGAGGCCAGTTATATAGTGGAGATACCCTGGGAAAGCCACTGGATCTGTTGTAAATTACTCATGGAGGACAGTTATATAGTGGAGATACCCTGGGAAAGCCACTGGATCTGTTGTAAATTACTGATGGAGGCCAGTTATATAGTGGAGATACCCTGGGAAAGCCACTGGATCTGTTGTAAATTACTGATGGAGGCCAGTTATATAGTGGAGATACCCTGGGAAAGCCACTGGATCTGTTGTAAATTACTGATGGAGGCCAGTTATATAGTGGAGATACCCTGGGAAAGCCACTGGATCTGTTGTAAATTACTGATGGAGGCCAGTTATATAGTGGAGATACCCTGGGGAAGCCACTGGATCTGTTGTAAATTACTGATGGAGGCCAGTTATATAGTGGAGATACCCTGGGAAAGCCACTGGATCTGTTGTAAATTACTGATGGAGGACAGTTATATAGTAGAGATACCCTGGGAAAGCCACTGGATCTGTTGTAAATTACTGATGGAGGACTGTTATATAGTGGAGATACCCTGGGAAAGCCACTGGATCTGTTGTAAATTACTGATGGAGGACAGTTATATAGTGGAGATACCCTGGGAAAGCCACTGGATCTGTTGTAAATTACTGATGGAGGCCAGTTATATAGTGGAGATACCCTGGGAAAGCCACTGGATCTGTTGTAAATTACTGATGGAGGACAGTTATATAGTGGAGATACCCTGGGAAAGCCACTGGATCTGTTGTAAATTACTGATGGAGGCCAGTTATATAGTGGAGATACCCTGGGAAAGCCACTGGATCTGTTGTAAATTACTCATGGAGGACAGTTATATAGTGGAGATACCCTGGGAAAGCCACTGGATATGTTGTAAATTACTGATGGAGGCCAGTTATATAGTGGAGATACCCTGGGAAAGCCACTGGATCTGTTGTAAATTACTGATGGAGGCCAGTTATATAGTGGAGGTACCCTGGGAAAGCCACTGGATCTGTTGTAAATTACTCATGGAGGCCAGTTATATAGTAGAGATACCCCGGGAAAGCCACTGGATCTGTTGTAAATTACTGATGGAGGCCAGTTATATAGTAGAGATACCCCGGGAAAGCCACTGGATCTGTTGTAAATTACTGATGGAGGACAGTTATATAGTGGAGATACCCTGGGAAAGCCACTGGATCTGTTGTAAATTACTGATGGAGGCCAGTTATATAGTGGAGATACCCTGGGAAAGCCACTGGATCTGTTGTAAATTACTGATGGAGGCCAGTTATATAGTGGAGATACCCTGGGAAAGCCACTGGATCTGTTGTAAATTACTGATGGAGGACAGTTATATAGTGGAGATACCCTGGGAAAGCCACTGGATCTGTTGTAAATTACTGATGGAGGCCAGTTATATAGTGGAGATACCCTGGGAAAGCCACTGGATCTGTTGTAAATTACTGATGGAGGCCAGTTATATAGTGGAGATACCCTGGGAAAGCCACTGGATCTGTTGTAAATTACTGATGGAGGCCAGTTATATAGTGGAGATACCCTGGGAAAGCCACTGGATCTGTTGTAAATTACTGATGGAGGCCAGTTATATAGTAGAGATACCCCGGGAAAGCCACTGGATCTGTTGTAATATACTGATGGAGGACAGTTATATAGTGGAGATACCCTGGGAAAGCCACTGGATCTGTTGTAAATTACTGATGGAGGCCAGTTATATAGTGGAGATACCCTGGGAAAGCCACTGGATCTGTTGTAAATTACTGATGGAGGCCAGTTATATAGTGGAGATACCCTGGGAAAGCCACTGGATCTGTTGTAAATTACTGATGGAGGCCAGTTATATAGTGGAGATACCCTGGGAAAGCCACTGGATCTGTTGTAAATTACTCATGGAGGCCAGTTATATAGTGGAGATACCCTGGGAAAGCCACTGGATCTGTTGTAAATTACTGATGGAGGCCAGTTATATAGTAGAGATACCCCGGGAAAGCCACTGGATCTGTTGTAAATTACTGATGGAGGACAGTTATATAGTGGAGATACCCTGGGAAAGCCACTGGATCTGTTGTAAATTACTGATGGAGGCCAGTTATATAGTGGAGATACCCTGGGAAAGCCACTGGATCTGTTGTAAATTACTGATGGAGGCCAGTTATATAGTAGAGATACCCCGGGAAAGCCACTGGATCTGTTGTAAATTACTGATGGAGGCCAGTTATATAGTAGAGATACCCCGGGAAAGCCACTGGATCTGTTGTAAATTACTGATGGAGGACAGTTATATAGTGGAGATACCCTGGGAAAGCCACTGGATCTGTTGTAAATTACTGATGGAGGACAGTTATATAGTGGAGATACCCTGGGAAAGCCACTGGATCTGTTGTAAATTACTGATGGAGGCCAGTTATATAGTGGAGATACCCTGGGAAAGCCACTGGATCTGTTGTAAATTACTCATGGAGGACAGTTATATAGTGGAGATACCCTGGGAAAGCCACTGGATCTGTTGTAAATTACTCATGGAGGCCAGTTATATAGTGGAGATACCCTGGGAAAGCCACTGGATCTGTTGTAAATTACTGATGGAGGCCAGTTATATAGTGGAGATACCCTGGGAAAGCCACTGGATCTGTTGTAAATTACTCATGGAGGCCAGTTATATAGTGGAGATACCCTGGGAAAGCCACTGGATCTGTTGTAAATTACTGATGGAGGCCAGTTATATAGTAGAGATACCCCGGGAAAGCCACTGGATCTGTTGTAAATTACTGATGGAGGACAGTTATATAGTGGAGATACCCTGGGAAAGCCACTGGATCTGTTGTAAATTACTGATGGAGGCCAGTTATATAGTGGAGATACCCTGGGAAAGCCACTGGATCTGTTGTAAATTACTGATGGAGGCCAGTTATATAGTGGAGATACCCTGGGAAAGCCACTGGATCTGTTGTAAATTACTCATGGAGGCCAGTTATATAGTGGAGATACCCTGGGAAAGCCACTGGATCTGTTGTAAATTACTGATGGAGGCCAGTTATATAGTAGAGATACCCCGGGAAAGCCACTGGATCTGTTGTAAATTAATGATGGAGGACAGTTATATAGTGGAGATACCCTGGGAAAGCCACTGGATCTGTTGTAAATTACTGATGGAGGCCAGTTATATAGTAGAGATACCCCGGGAAAGCCACTGGATCTGTTGTAAATTACTCATGGAGGACAGTTATATAGAGGAGATACCCTGGGAAAGCCACTGGATCTGTTGTAAATTACTGATGGAGGCCAGTTATATAGTGGAGATACCCTGGGAAAGCCACTGGATCTGTTGTAAATTACTCATGGAGGACAGTTATATAGTAGAGATACCCTGGGAAAGCCACTGGATCTGTTGTAAATTACTGATGGAGGCCAGTTATATAGTGGAGATACCCTGGGAAAGCCACTGGATCTGTTGTAAATTACTCATGGAGGCCAGTTATATAGTGGAGATACCCTGGGAAAGCCACTGGATCTGTTGTAAATTACTCATGGAGGACAGTTATATAGTAGAGATACCCTGGGAAAGCCACTGGATCTGTTGTAAATTACTGATGGAGGCCAGTTATATAGTAGAGATACCCCGGGAAAGCCACTGGATCTGTTGTAAATTACTGATGGAGGCCAGTTATATAGTGGAGATACCCTGGGAAAGCCACTGGATCTGTTGTAAATTACTGATGGAGGCCAGTTATATAGTGGAGATACCCTGGGAAAGCCACTGGATCTGTTGTTAATTACTCATGGAGGCCAGTTATATAGTGGAGATACCCTGGGAAAGCCACTGGATCTGTTGTAAATTACTGATGGAGGCCAGTTATATAGTGGAGATACCCTGGGAAAGCCACTGGATCTGTTGTAAATTACTGACGGAGGCCAGTTATATAGTGGAGATACCCTGGGAAAGCCACTGGATCTGTTGTAAATTACTGATGGAGGCCAGTTATATAGTGGAGATACCCTGGGAAAGCCACTGGATCTGTTGTAAATTACTGATGGAGGCCAGTTATATAGTGGAGATACCCTGGGAAAGCCACTGGATCTGTTGTAAATTACTGATGGAGGCCAGTTATATAGTGGAGATACCCTGGGAAAGCCACTGGATCTGTTGTAAATTACTCATGGAGGACAGTTATATAGTGGAGATACCCTGGGAAAGCCACTGGATCTGTTGTAAATTACTGATGGAGGCCAGTTATATAGTGGAGATACCCTGGGAAAGCCACTGGATCTGTTGTAAATTACTCATGGAGGCCAGTTATATAGTGGAGATACCCTGGGAAAGCCACTGGATCTGTTGTAAATTACTGATGGAGGACAGTTATATAGTAGAGATACCCTGGGAAAGCCACTGGATCTGTTGTAAATTACTGATGGAGGACAGTTATATAGTGGAGATACCCTGGGAAAGCCACTGGATCTGTTGTAAATTACTGATGGAGGACAGTTATATAGTGGAGATACCCTGGGAAAGCCACTGGATCTGTTGTAAATTACTCATGGAGGCCAGTTATATAGTGGAGATACCCTGGGAAAGCCACTGGATCTGTTGTAAATTACTGATGGAGGACAGTTATATAGTGGAGATACCCTGGGAAAGCCACTGGATCTGTTGTAAATTACTGATGGAGGCCAGTTATATAGTGGAGATACCCTGGGAAAGCCACTGGATCTGTTGTAAATTACTGATGGAGGACAGTTATATAGTGGAGATACCCTGGGAAAGCCACTGGATCTGTTGTAAATTACTGATGGAGGCCAGTTATATAGTGGAGATACCCTGGGAAAGCCACTGGATCTGTTGTAAATTACTGATGGAGGCCAGTTATATAGTGGAGATACCCTGGGAAAGCCACTGGATCTGTTGTAAATTACTCATGGAGGCCAGTTATATAGTAGAGATACCCCGGGAAAGCCACTGGATCTGTTGTAAATTACTCATGGAGGCCAGTTATATAGTAGAGATACCCTGGGAAAGCCACTGGATCTGTTGTAAATTACTGATGGAGGACAGTTATATAGTGAAGATACCCTGGGAAAGCCACTGGATCTGTTGTAAATTACTGATGGAGGACAGTTATATAGTGGAGATACCCTGGGAAAGCCACTGGATCTGTTGTAAATTACTGATGGAGGCCAGTTATATAGTGGAGATACCCTGGGAAAGCCACTGGATCTGTTGTAAATTACTCATGGAGGACAGTTATATAGTGGAGATACCCTGGGAAAGCCACTGGATCTGTTGTAAATTACTGATGGAGGCCAGTTATATAGTGGAGATACCCTGGGAAAGCCACTGGATCTGTTGTAAATTACTGATGGAGGCCAGTTATATAGTGGAGATACCCTGGGAAAGCCACTGGATCTGTTGTAAATTACTCATGGAGGCCAGTTATATAGTGGAGATACCCTGGGAAAGCCACTGGATCTGTTGTAAATTACTGATGGAGGCCAGTTATATAGTAGAGATACCCCGGGAAAGCCACTGGATCTGTTGTAAATTACTGATGGAGGACAGTTATATAGTGGAGATACCCTGGGAAAGCCACTGGATCTGTGGTAAATTACTGATGGAGGCCAGTTATATAGTGGAGATACCCTGGGAAAGCCACTGGATCTGTTGTAAATTACTCATGGAGGCCAGTTATATAGTGGAGATACCCTGGGAAAGCCACTGGATCTGTTGTAAATTACTGATGGAGGCCAGTTATATAGTGGAGATACCCTGGGAAAGCCACTGGATCTGTTGTAAATTACTCGTGGAGGCCAGTTATATAGTGGAGATACCCTGGGAAAGCCACTGGATCTGTTGTAAATTACTGATGGAGGCCAGTTATATAGTAGAGATACCCCGGGAAAGCCACTGGATCTGTTGTAAATTACTGATGGAGGACAGTTATATAGTGGAGATACCCTGGGAAAGCCACTGGATCTGTTGTAAATTACTGATGGAGGCCAGTTATATAGTGGAGATACCCTGGGAAAGCCACTGGATCTGTTGTAAATTACTGATGGAGGCCAGTTATATAGTAGAGATACCCCGGGAAAGCCACTGGATCTGTTGTAAATTACTGATGGAGGCCAGTTATATAGTAGAGATACCCCGGGAAAGCCACTGGATCTGTTGTAAATTACTGATGGAGGACAGTTATATAGTGGAGATACCCTGGGAAAGCCACTGGATCTGTTGTAAATTACTGATGGAGGCCAGTTATATAGTGGAGATACCCTGGGAAAGCCACTGGATCTGTTGTAAATTACTCATGGAGGACAGTTATATAGTGGAGATACCCTGGGAAAGCCACTGGATCTGTTGTAAATTAATCATGGAGGCCAGTTATATAGTGGAGATACCCTGGGAAAGCCACTGGATCTGTTGTAAATTACTGATGGAGGCCAGTTATATAGTGGAGATACCCTGGGAAAGCCACTGGATCTGTTGTAAATTACTCATGGAGGCCAGTTATATAGTGGAGATACCCTGGGAAAGCCACTGGATCTGTTGTAAATTACTGATGGAGGCCAGTTATATAGTAGAGATACCCCGTGAAAGCCACTGGATCTGTTGTAAATTACTGATGGAGGACAGTTATATAGTGGAGATACCCTGGGAAAGCCACTGGATCTGTTGTAAATTACTGATGGAGGACAGTTATATAGTGGAGATACCCTGGGAAAGCCACTGGATCTGTTGTAAATTACTCATGGAGGACAGTTATATAGTGGAGATACCCTGGGAAAGCCACTGGATCTGTTGTAAATTACTCATGGAGGACAGTTATATAGTGGAGATACCCTGGGAAAGCCACTGGATCTGTTGTAAATTACTCATGGAGGCCAGTTATATAGTGGAGATACCCTGGGAAAGCCACTGGATCTGTTGTAAATTACTGATGGAGGCCAGTTATATAGTGGAGATACCCTGGGAAAGCCACTGGATCTGTTGTAAATTACTCATGGAGGCCAGTTATATAGTGGAGATACCCTGGGAAAGCCACTGGATCTGTTGTAAATTACTGATGGAGGCCAGTTATATAGTAGAGATACCCCGGGAAAGCCACTGGATCTGTTGTAAATTACTGATGGAGGACAGTTATATAGTGGAGATACCCTGGGAAAGCCACTGGGTCTGTTGTAAATTACTGATGGAGGCCAGTTATATAGTGGAGATACCCTGGGAAAGCCACTGGATCTGTTGTAAATTACTCATGGAGGCCAGTTATATAGTGGAGATACCCTGGGAAAGCCACTGGATCTGTTGTAAATTACTGATGGAGGCCAGTTATATAGTGGAGATACCCTGGGAAAGCCACTGGATCTGTTGTAAATTACTCGTGGAGGCCAGTTATATAGTGGAGATACCCTGGGAAAGCCACTGGATCTGTTGTAAATTACTGATGGAGGCCAGTTATATAGTAGAGATACCCCGGGAAAGCCACTGGATCTGTTGTAAATTACTGATGGAGGACAGTTATATAGTGGAGATACCCTGGGAAAGCCACTGGATCTGTTGTAAATTACTGATGGAGGCCAGTTATATAGTGGAGATACCCTGGGAAAGCCACTGGATCTGTTGTAAATTACTCATGGAGGCCAGTTATATAGTAGAGATACCCCGGGAAAGCCACTGGATCTGTTGTAAATTACTGATGGAGGCCAGTTATATAGTAGAGATACCCCGGGAAAGCCACTGGATCTGTTGTAAATTACTGATGGAGGACAGTTATATAGTGGAGATACCCTGGGAAAGCCACTGGATCTGTTGTAAATTACTGATGGAGGACAGTTATATAGTGGAGATACCCTGGGAAAGCCACTGGATCTGTTGTAAATTACTGATGGAGGCCAGTTATATAGTGGAGATACCCTGGGAAAGCCACTGGATCTGTTGTAAATTACTCATGGAGGACAGTTATATAGTGGAGATACCCTGGGAAAGCCACTGGATCTGTTGTAAATTACTCATGGAGGCCAGTTATATAGTGGAGATACCCTGGGAAAGCCACTGGATCTGTTGTAAATTACTGATGGAGGCCAGTTATATAGTGGAGATACCCTGGGAAAGCCACTGGATCTGTTGTAAATTACTCATGGAGGCCAGTTATATAGTGGAGATACCCTGGGAAAGCCACTGGATCTGTTGTAAATTACTGATGGAGGCCAGTTATATAGTAGAGATAACCCGTGAAAGCCACTGGATCTGTTGTAAATTACTGATGGAGGACAGTTATATAGTGGAGATACCCTGGGAAAGCCACTGGATCTGTTGTAAATTACTGATGGAGGCCAGTTATATAGTGGAGATACCCTGGGAAAGCCACTGGATCTGTTGTAAATTACTCATGGAGGCCAGTTATATAGTGGAGATACCCTGGGAAAGCCACTGGATCTGTTGTAAATTACTGATGGAGGCCAGTTATATAGTAGAGATACCCTGGGAAAGCCACTGGATCTGTTGTAAATTACTGATGGAGGACAGTTATATAGTGGAGATACCCTGGGAAAGCCACTGGATCTGTTGTAAATTACTGATGGAGGCCAGTTATATAGTAGAGATACCCCGGGAAAGCCACTGGATCTGTTGTAAATTACTGATGGAGGACAGTTATATAGTGGAGATACCCTGGGAAAGCCACTGGATCTGTTGTAAATTACTGATGGAGGCCAGTTATATAGTGGAGATACCCTGGGAAAGCCACTGGATCTGTTGTAAATTACTGATGGAGGCCAGTTATATAGTAGAGATACCCCGGGAAAGCCACTGGATCTGTTGTAAATTACTGATGGAGGACAGTTATATAGTGGAGATACCCTGGGAAAGCCACTGGATCTGTTGTAAATTACTGATGGAGGCCAGTTATATAATGGAGATACCCTGGGAAAGCCACTGGATCTGTTGTAAATTACTCATGGAGGCCAGTTATATAGTGGAGATACCCTGGGAAAGCCACTGGATCTGTTGTAAATTACTGATGGAGGCCAGTTATATAGTGGAGATACCCTGGGAAAGCCACTGGATCTGTTGTAAATTACTGATGGAGGCCAGTTATATAGTGGAGATACCCTGGGAAAGCCACTGGATCTGTTGTAAATTACTGATGGAGGCCAGTTATATAGTAGAGATACCCCGGGAAAGCCACTGGATCTGTTGTAAATTACTGATGGAGGACAGTTATATAGTGGAGATACCCTGGGAAAGCCACTAGATCTGTTGTAAATTACTGATGGAGGCCAGTTATATAGTGGAGATACCCTGGGAAAGCCACTGGATCTGTTGTAAATTACTCATGGAGGCCAGTTATATAGTAGAGATACCCCGGGAAAGCCACTGGATCTGTTGTAAATTACTGATGGAGGCCAGTTATATAGTAGAGATACCCCGGGAAAGCCACTGGATCTGTTGTAAATTACTGATGGAGGACAGTTATATAGAGGAGATACCCTGGGAAAGCCACTGGATCTGTTGTAAATTACTGATGGAGGACAGTTATATAGTGGAGATACCCTGGGAAAGCCACTGGATCTGTTGTAAATTACTGATGGAGGCCAGTTATATAGTGGAGATACCCTGGGAAAGCCACTGGATCTGTTGTAAATTACTGATGGAGGACAGTTATATAGTGGAGATACCCTGGGAAAGCCACTGGATCTGTTGTAAATTACTCATGGAGGCCAGTTATATAGTGGAGATACCCTGGGAAAGCCACTGGATCTGTTGTAAATTACTCATGGAGGCCAGTTATATAGTGGAGATACCCTGGGAAAGCCACTGGATCTGTTGTAAATTACTGATGGAGGCCAGTTATATAGTGGAGATACCCTGGGAAAGCCACTGGATCTGTTGTAAATTACTGATGGAGGCCAGTTATATAGTAGAGATACCCTGGGAAAGCCACTGGATCTGTTGTAAATTACTGATGGAGGACAGTTATATAGTAGAGATACCCCGGGAAAGCCACTGGATCTGTTGTAAATTACTGATGGAGGACAGTTATATAGTGGAGATACCCTGGGAAAGCCACTGGATCTGTTGTAAATTACTGATGGAGGCCAGTTATATAGTGGAGATACCCTGGGAAAGCCACTGGATCTGTTGTAAATTACTCATGGAGGCCAGTTATATAGTGGAGATACCCTGGGAAAGCCACTGGATCTGTTGTAAATTACTGATGGAGGCCAGTTATATAGTGGAGATACCCTGGGAAAGCCACTGGATCTGTTGTAAATTACTGATGGAGGACAGTTATATAGTGGAGATACCCCGGGAAAGCCACTGGATCTGTTGTAAATTACTGATGGAGGACAGTTATATAGTGGAGATACCCTGGGAAAGCCACTGGATCTGTTGTAAATTACTGATGGAGGACAGTTATATAGTGGAGATACCCTGGGAAAGCCACTGGATCTGTTGTAAATTACTGATGGAGGCCAGTTATATAGTGGAGATACCCTGGGAAAACCACTGGATCTGTTGTAAATTACTGATGGAGGCCAGTTATATAGTAGAGATACCCCGGGAAAGCCACTGGATCTGTTGTAAATTACTGATGGAGGACAGTTATATAGTGGAGATACCCTGGGAAAGCCACTGGATCTGTTGTAAATTACTGATGGAGGCCAGTTATATAGTGGAGATACCCTGGGAAAGCCACTGGATCTGTTGTAAATTACTGATGTTATATAAAGTACATGTTTCTTATCTCACCACCATAGATAATCAACCTTAAGAGTTTATTTGTGATATGCATTAATTGATAAGATAGATGGTATATCCAGCTACCATATACAATCACAGCCACCACGTCTTATACGCTAAATAAAGCTATAAAAGGGGGTTGGGTTGGGTTATGGTGTTTAACGCCACTTTCAACACTTTTTCAGTTATATCGTAGATATCTATTTGTAGAGTCGTTTTTGATACCAATTATATAGTGAGTGATTGATTGCTGTTTAACATCAACTGAGCAATTTCTCAACTATATCATAGTGAAAACAACCTACATTTTGATAAGATAATATCCGCTTTGTACAATATCAACTAGCTTTGCTGAATGTTTATAGTGAAACAGCAGTCTACGGTTACACCCAGACACATTATCCTGAGCCAACAAGTTGTTGCTCTTACTCCTTAATGTTGCGTGTTTACAGGAGAAGCAGCACATACAATTGTATAGTCTTTGGTTTGACCCGACCGTGCCTCGAACCCACGATCTACCACACTCAAGGCGAGTGTGCTAACCATTACACCACCGATGCGTTGATACAAGCTACAGTAGAATACTGTTATCTCCCATGTGAGATCTATTAACAATACACCTATTATTAACCTCAAAAGCTTTTCAATGATATGGATTTCATTGTAATTAAGTTTATTTCCCTTTTCTGTAACAGCTTACAAATATTTCCACTGTATATACCATACAAACATAGGAAGACTAATCAATAAAAATGTTGTTTCACACTGTATTATATACTGATATGTATTCTCATAGGCAATACAACAGCTTTGGTTCTTCAGAAAAGTTCTGAGGTTATAAATTCTTTAAAGATGTACTAATACGTCTAGTTAGTGTGCTATATGTCGATCGCATATCGTAAAGAGTCATAGACTTTGTATATATTATATGGTTGTATCAAACTTGTTCAAAGAATATATAACAATAACGTATTTTATTATATAGTAATAAATATTTCTCTATTTAATCCTTTATAAAAAAAATCGTGCAATATAGTGTTGGTCTCGATCGTCTTTATGAGATCCGGAAAAAATACCGGTGCGTTCCGAATGTCATTTCTCATATATTACTCTCCCCAGTCGTTGGAAAGCTAAGATGGCGGAGGATGACATCGCCTTTCTTTTAAATAGAGGGGAACTTGTTGAACCCCACGAAAATGAACAAGCTGAGGTCAACACGATAGTTGACAAAAGCAGTTAAACTAGTTTATATGACCTCAATCATCTTTATTAATACTGAATCAGTGTTCCTGAAAATGTTTTCTTTGTTTTCCTGAAATAAAACAAAATTCATATTGCACTAGTGCAAATTTTAAAATATTCTTCCTAGTGTAATATAGTAATGATATATGAAAAAATCATATCTTGACAGTATTAATAACACTTCTGAAGAAGAAATATGTATTACTATATAATAAAAGGGTTATTGCATGAATATTGGTGAATATTATTCCTCGCAGTGTATCATATTGGACTCACACGCTCGCGCAATATGAAATACTGCTCGGTACAATATTCACCAATATTCATGCAATAACCCTATATTATTCTATTTGAGTAAATTCTATTATAATATATTTCGATTAAATGTACTTTTTTTTTAGTAATTTCAAATGGAACATTTGTGTTAGAATTCCCTGTTCTAAAAAAAAGTAGCACGTGACATTTACCGGCAATGAATATTAAATATGAGGCATTGAATACGTTTTTCTTTAATTCAAAATATAGAATAAAAGAATTACTATCTTTTGATTCTGTAAATGTGAGGATTAATTGACTTTTTAGAGAAAAAAAAATTATATCAGTTTTTCTTCAAAAGTAAATAGAAATATATTATTACATGGCATTTTTCATATCATACCCTTTATCAGCTCTAGGTCATGAAATCAGCCTGAGAGCCGATGGGATGATATATGAACAAGGGCTGATAAAGGGTATGATATGAAAACTGACATGTAATGATATGTTTATCATATATTTCAACAGAGGAAATAACTTATTTGTACCAAAATGTTTAGTCTTTTTTTTGGCTAGAATTAAAATACATACAAAAATGTAGTTATAGAACAAGAAGTTTATTGTTTTAATATACAAATCCAATAAATGCACTTTTTTTTAGCCCTTTCAATATTGCAAGAGAGAAAATTGCAGTCGGTCGTGTTTGTAAATATAGTTTTCCGGAAATTCACGAAGTGAACTTACGAACATGCATTGACGGAAAGGCATGCAATAACATTCCGGGAGCAGTTAATAAACTTGCTTTATCAGCCCGCTTGGGTCATTCTTGCGACACTGAGTGAAATAAACATGATTCCTCTTATTATTCTAAACAAAACTCAAAGTTTTATCACAGGGTTAAAATTTTAGCTATATTATCTACAAGTATATGATAAATCCACATATTTACCTCATCAAAAGACAGCCATTGTATAGTATTTGCCGGCGGCAATTTGGGATTCAATGGTGACAAATGCAGCCTTACTGGTGACGCGGAGCGGATCATGTAAAACGAATATTTGGCACTGTCAAATCCAATGTGCAATAATTAGACATTTTGGACTTCCAGATTTCAATACGACGGCCCATTCAAATTAGAAACCTTAGTTACGACATATCAACCGCGTATTCGATGGTGTACAGTAGCCAATTAAAACATTAGATAAACAAATTCGAATTCTTGATCACACCCTCAATTATATTATGTTTGAGTTATGTTGTCTAAATGTATTTTGTTATGTTTTCTGATATCCATGACGATTCCCCGCATAAATTGAGTTTCATCGAGTTAATCCTGTTATTATAATGTGTGTTTTTACTAAATGCTGGTCATTGTGTGGTGTCAATCCCGCCATTTCAGGAACTACGAATCTCTCTTCCGGTGCATTCATAGGACTGTTTTCGCAGATTTCAATATTCATGATTTACAAATATGTTCAGAACTGAAAAAAATATATAAATTGTAGAAATTGCCTACCCTTCCGGAGCACGCGGCACCGGAGTTCACTCAATGTTTAGTGTGATTCTTGTGGTCACACCTTATGATATCTGGTAGTGTTTTGTGGACCATTGTTTATCGTTTCATTTTTGTTCTGCTGCCCATTGCATGGTCTTCTATTTACATCTTTTGAAAATTCTCTTTGATATCTTCAAACTTGTCTTATAATAAATAGAAAGCAAAATAACATTAAAATAAGTACAAAGAAGACACATCTGATTATTAACATCCATTTAAGAAGAGTTTGAAATTACCAAAGGGACAATCAGAATCGTAATCATGGCGACAAGATGTTGGACTTTTAGCAAAATGTTCAAACATAATTGTAAACGAGCCATCTATTTCCCAGTAAATTATACCAACAAAAATAAATGAAATTCAGAACACTTTTCTAAATATTTAGACAAACAATATTGTGTATCAGGTAAACAAATATTTTATTTATGAATTAATTGATAACAAATGGCCAATACTGACTCTGATCGTTATATACATATGACATATTTAAAAAAAAAGTTCGTTTGACGACAACAAATGACGTAGAAAGTGCTACTAGAGTATTAACCTTCAAAAGTGACAAATTCGTACGAATCGAGAGTTTTAATCTAATATAATAATTCAGTTAAATCCGTAGAGATATTTAATAAAGAAACATTAGCCGAGTTTAGAAACAAGGTTTCCTTCTTGTTGGATTTGATCATACATGATGAAGTATTCCCCGCCTTGTGTGGTAATAAACTTAACAATTTAAGCGGCGAATGGCATTGAGGGAATTGGTACCAGTAAGTTCAGCAATCATCTGATCACGGTAACTACGGTCTCTCCCTCTTATCGGTTAAGGGTTAGGATTATGATGCTTAACGCCACTTTCAACAATATTTCAGTTATATCATGGCTGTCAGTTTGATTGGTGGAGGAAACCACAGTACCCGGAGAAAACCACCAACCTGTCGAAAGTCACTGACAAACTTAATGTAGCATAATGTTGTATCGAGTACACCTCACCATCAGGGATTCGAACTCACAACTTTAGTGGTGATGGGCACTGATTGCATATGTAGTTGTAAATCCAATTACCATACGATCACGATAACTTCCTCTAATTGGTATTTATCCGTTTTCTTGAACTATTTTAATTCCAGGGAGAGACAAGATTTTTAAGTTTATTATAAGTCAATACAATGCCAATATTTGGTTCATTTTATTAGCTATGTTTTGCGTGTATAAACGTTTTAAAGCTTTGCAATCTTGTGTATTTAGGCAGATTATACGATTTAAGATCATTATAAGTAGCATTGGCTTTATATAAACAAGAATTCCCTAGTTGTACATATATTCCTATCAGCCAAGTGAGCCAAGCAGTTGTACAAATATCAATTAATAAACAAGAACTCATCTTAAATCCTGTTGAAGCCTTTTCGCTTACTTGCACCCAGAAAATTTAAGATTATTTTGCTTTCCAACTTTATGACTATGACCGTACCTGATGAATGTTATTCCAGAACCGCGTCGTGTCTACTTAATTAGATAACGTTTTTATAGGAAATAAAAGCGTAGATATTGAAGTTAGTGCGTACGATGCGCCTCCAGAATAACCTTCATCAGACACGCTCATAGTCAAAAGAATGGAAAGCCAACTAATTTAAAAGTCTCTGGGAGAAATAAAACAAAGGGACCAAACAGGACAGCCGAAATCGGTCAATGTCACCTATGAAACTATAACTTAAAAAGATTGTGCTTACTGTAAGAAAACTTTGAAGACACCAAAGGGGTAATCAGAAGCCATAAATCGAAGGACAGACAACGCAATGATCAAAATAAAAAGGACAAATAAAGATCTACAACACATAAAACTAAAGATCGAGCATTATGATAATTTATTATGTCATTTGGTTGTGTTTTGCACGTGTGCTTTCAACTATTTTTAGATTTTTTTGCTTTTTGGCGTCCCACTAGAATGCCTAGATTAAAGTCATGAAACCAACACGTCAAGGTCAAGTAATACCTCGTGTGAGTGGCATGTCATCAGAATAGGTGAGTCTGAATAATAGAAATACGAAATAAGATGAATTACTTAATAACAAATAAAACTAAAAGACTGACATAAAACAACAACAACAAAAAAAAGGGGGGGGGGGGGAAGAAAGAAAAAATGAAAAGAATACATAAATGACAAAAAAGAGAATATTGTTGATATAAAGAAGTCTATATCAGGAAACACAAAGCTCGACATGTGATTTCAGCATACGGATCAGATTTATGGGCGTTTAACGTTTATACAGGAATTGTGATCTGATAATAACTAAAGACTTCTAACCACAAGCCTACATGTTACACATGGTTCGTGCCCTCGATAAACATACCCATTTCTGAAGTCTGAGGATTGTACTGGCCAGTTAGTATTATTCACCCGCCCTCTCATTCCCTCGTATGTCTGACAGCCTGCATATTATTAATGTACTGGTTACCGTTTTACCAAAACCCACACCCCTGCTTCGAAAATCCCTGGATGTAGCCATATTACTAGTGTTACTGTCAGTAGTTTGTTAGTACTGATTGTTGTTGATTATTTCAAGGCATAATTGTCCGACTCTATTCAATATATATCCCCTCTAACTTTCTTTGGAAATCTAAGTTTCTGCCCATGGACGTATCCAACTGCCACCTTTCTAGTACAAAATTTATTGTTTTTGTCATAAATTCTAGTTCGTTTTGTTGATATTGGTAGAATTAATGACAATCACTGTTTAAACTTTCTTTTCATAGAATAGTTAATGATAGCTCACTTAACTTTAAACCAGAATAATCAATCATTTGTTCATTGATCGTTTCTCTAAATGTTACTATTGTTTGTTTCTGTAACAAACAACATTCACCATGAGTATCACAAGCCTAATGTTACTATTGTTTGTTTCTGTAATAGACAACATTCACCATGAGTATCACAAGCCTAATGTTGCTATTGTTTGTTTCTGTAACAGACAACATTCACCATCAGTATCACAAGCCTAATGTTACTATTGTTTGTTTCTGTAACAGACAACATTCACCATTAGTATCACAAGCCTAATGTTACTATTTGTGTCTGTAACAGACAACATTCACCATGAATATCACAAGCCTAATGTTACTATTGATTGTTTCTGTAACAGACAACATTCCCCATGAGTATCACAAGCCTAATGTTACTATTGTTTGTTTCTGTAACAGACAACATTCCCCAAAAGTATCACAAGCCTAATGTTACTATTGTTTGTTTCTGTAACAGACAACATTCACCATGAGTATCACAAGCCTAATGTTACTATTGTTTGTTTCTGTAACAGACAACATTCACCATGAGTATCACAAGCCTAATGTTACTATTGTTTGTTTCTGTAACAGACAACATTCACCATGAGTATCACAAGCCTAATGTTACTATTGTTTGTTTCTGTAACAGACAACATTCACCATGAGTATCACAAGCCTAATGTTACTATTGTTTGTTTCTGTAACAGACAGCATTCACCATGAGTATCACAAATCTAATGTTACTATTGTTTGTTTCTGTAACAGACAACATTCACCATGAGTATCACAAGCCTAATGTTACTATTGTTTGTTTCTGTAACAGACAACATTCACCATGAGTATCACAAGCCTAATGTTACTATTTGTTTCTGTAACAGACAACATTCACCATGAGTATCACAAGCCTAATGTTACTATTGTTTGTTTCTGTAACAGACAACATTCACCATGAGTATCACAAGCCTAATGTTACTATTGTTTGTTTCTGTAACAGACAACATTCACCATGAGTATCACAAGCCTAATGTTACTATTGTTTGTTTCTGTAACAGACAACATTCACCATGAGTATCACAAGCCTAATGTGACTATTGTTTGTTTCTGTAACAGACAACATTCACCATGAGTATCACAAGCCTAATGTTACTATTGTTTGTTACTGTAACAGACAACATTCACCACGAATATCACAAGCCTAATGTTACTATTGTTTGTTTCTGTAACAGACAACATTCACCATGAGTATCACAAGCCTAATGTTACTATTGTTTGTTTCTGTAACAGACAACATTCACCATGAGTATCACAAGCCTAATGTTACTATTGTTTGTTTCTGTAACAGACAACATTCACCATGAGTATCACAAGCCTAATGTTACTATTGTTTGTTTCTGTAACAGACAACATTCACCATGAGTATCACAAGCCTAATGTTACTATTGTTTGTTTCTGTAACAGACAACATTCACCATCAGTATCACAAGCCTAATGTTACTATTGTTTGTTTCTGTAACAGACAACATTCACCATGAGTATCACCAGCCTAATGTTACTATTGTTAGTTTCTGTAACAGACAACATTCACCATGAGTATCACAAGCCTTATGTTACTATTGTTTGTTTCTGTAACAGACAACATTCACCATGAGTATCACAAGCCTAATGTTACTATTGTTTGTTTCTGTAACAGACAACATTCACCATGAGTATCACAAACCTAATGTTACTATTGTTTGTTTCTGTAACAGACAACATTCACCATGAGTATCACAAGCCTAATGTTACTATTGTTTGTTTCTGTAACAGACAACATTCACCATTAGTATCACAAGCCTAATGTTACTATTTGTTTCTGTAACAGACAACATTCACCATGAATATCACAAGCCTAATGTTACTATTGATTGTTTCTGTAACAGACAACATTCACCATGAGTATCACAAGCCTAATGTTACTATTGTTTGTTTCTGTAACAGACAACATTCACCATGAGTATCACAAGCCTAATGTTACTATTGTTAGTTTCTGTAACAGACAACATTCACCATGAGTATCACAAGCCTAATGTTACTATTGTTTGTTTCTGTAACAGACAACATTCACCATGAGTATCACAAGCCTAATGTTACTATTGTTTGTTTCTGTAACAAACAACATTCACCATGAGTATCACAAACCTAATGTTACTATTGTTTGTTTCTGTAACAGACAACATTCACCATGAGTATCACAAGCCTAATGTTACTATTGTTTGTTTCTGTAACAGACAACATTCACCATTAGTATCACAAGCCTAATGTTACTATTTGTTTCTGTAACAGACAACATTCACCATGAGTATCACAAGCCTAATGTTACTATTGATTGTTTCTGTAACAGACAACATTCACCATGAGTATCACAAGCCTAATGTTACTATTGTTTGTTTCTGTAACAGACAACATTCACCATTAGTATCACAAGCCTTATGTTACTATTTGTTTCTGTAACAGACAACATTCACCATGAATATCACAAGCCTAATGTTACTATTGATTGTTTCTGTAACAGACAACATTCACCATGAGTATCACAAGCCTAATGTTACTATTGTTTGTTTCTGTAACAGACAACATTCACCATGAGTATCACAAGCCTAATGTTACTATTGTTAGTTTCTGTAACAGACAACATTCACCATGAGTATCACAAGCCTAATGTTACTATTGTTTGTTTCTGTAACAGACAACATTCACCATGAGTATCACAAGCCTAATGTTACTATTGTTTGTTTCTGTAACAAACAACATTCACCATGAGTATCACAAACCTAATGTTACTATTGTTTGTTTCTGTAACAGACAACATTCACCATGAGTATCACAAGCCTAATGTTACTATTGTTTGTTTCTGTAACAGACAACATTCACCATTAGTATCACAAGCCTAATGTTACTATTTGTTTCTGTAACAGACAACATTCACCATGAATATCACAAGCCTAATGTTACTATTGATTGTTTCTGTAACAGACAACATTCACCATGAGTATCACAAGCCTAATGTTACTATTGTTAGTTTCTGTAACAGTCAACATTCACCATGAGTATCACAAGCCTAATGTTACTATTGTTTGTTTCTGTAACAGACAACATTCGCCATGAGTATCACAAGCCTAATGTTACTATTGTTAGTTTCTGTAACAGACAACATTCACCATGAGTATCACAAGCCTAATGTTACTATTGTTTGTTTCTGTAACAGAAAACATTCACCATGAGTATCACCAGCCTAATGTCACTATTGTTTGTTTCTGTAACAGACAACATTCACCATGAGTATCACAAGCCTAAATGTTACTATTGTTTGTGTCTGTAACAGACAACATTCACCATGAGTATCACAAGCCTAATGTTACTATTGTTTGTTTCTGTAACAGACAACATTCACCATGAGTATCACAAGCCTAATGTTACTATTGTTTGTTTCTGTAACAGACAACATTCACCATGAGTATCACAAGCCTAATGTTACTATTGTTTGTTTCTGTAACAGACAACATTCACCATAAGTATCACACGCCTAATGTTACTATTGTTTGTTTCTGTAACAGACAACATTCACCATTAGTATCACAAGCCTAATGTTACTATTTGTTTCTGTAACAGACAACATTCACCATGAATATCACAAGCCTAATGTTACTATTGATTGTTTCTGTAACAGACAACATTCACCATGAGTATCACAAGCCTAATGTTACTATTGTTAGTTTCTGTAACAGTCAACATTCACCATGAGTATCACAAGCCTAATGTTACTATTGTTTGTTCCTGTAACAGACAACATTCACCATGAGTATCACAAGCCTAATGTTACTATTGTTAGTTTCTGTAACAGACAACATTCACCATGAGTATCACAAGCCTAATGTTACTATTGTTTGTTTCTGTAACAGAAAACATTCACCATGAGTATCACCAGCCTAATGTTACTATTGTTTGTTTCTGTAACAGACAACATTCACCATGGGTATCACAAGCCTAATGTTACTATTGTTTGTTTCTGTAACAGACAACATTCACCATGAGTATCACAAGCCTAAATGTTACTATTGTTTGTGTCTGTAACAGACAACATTCACCATGAGTATCACAAGCCTAATGTTACTATTGTTTGTTTCTGTAACAGACAACATTCACCATGAGTATCACAAGCCTAATGTTACTATTGTTTGTTTCTGTAACAGACAACATTCACCATGAGTATCACAAGCCTAATGTTACTATTTTTTTCTGTAACAGACAACATTCACCATGAATATCACAAGCCTAATGTTACTATTGATTGTTTCTGTAACAGACAACATTCACCATGAGTATCACAAGCCTAATGTTACTATTGTTAGTTTCTGTAACAGTCAACATTCACCATGAGTATCACAAGCCTAATGTTACTATTGTTTGTTTCTGTAACAGACAACATTCACCATGAGTATCACAAGCCTAATGTTACTATTGTTAGTTTCTGTAACAGTCAACATTCACCATGAGTATCACAAGCCTAATGTTACTATTGTTTGTTTCTGTAACAGAAAACATTCACCATGAGTATCACCAGCCTAATGTTACTATTGTTTGTTTCTGTAACAGACAACATTCACCATGGGTATCACAAGCCTAATGTTACTATTGTTTGTTTCTGTAACAGACAACATTCACCATGAGTATCACAAGCCTAAATGTTACTATTGTTTGTGTCTGTAACAGACAACATTCACCATGAGTATCACAAGCCTAATGTTACTATTGTTTGTTTCTGTAACAGACAACATTCACCATGAGTATCACAAGCCTAATGTTACTATTGTTTGTTTCTGTAACAGACAACATTCACCATGAGTATCACAAGCCTAAATGTTACTATTGTTTGTTTCTGTAACAGACAACATTCACCATGAGTATCACAAGCCTAATGTTACTATTGTTTGTTTCTGTAACAGACAACATTCACCATGAGTATCACAAGCCTAAATGTTACTATTGTTTGTTTCTGTAACAGACAACATTCACCATGAGTATCACAAGCCTAATGTTACTATTGTTTGTTTCTGTAACAGACAACATTCACCATGAGTATCACAAGCCTAATGTTACTATTGTTTGTTTCTGTAACAGACAACATTCACCACGAGTATCACAAGCCTAATGTTACTATTGTTTGTTTCTGTAACAGACAGCATTCACCATGAGTATCACAAATCTAATGTTACTATTGTTTGTTTCTGTAACAGACAACATTCACCATGAGTATCACAAGCCTAATGTTACTATTTGTTTCTGTAACAGACAACATTCACCATGAGTATCACAAGCCTAATGTTACTATTGTTTGTTTCTGTAACAGACAACATTCACCATGAGTATCACAAGCCTAATGTTACTATTGTTTGTTTCTGTAACAGACAACATTCACCATGAGTATCACAAGCCTAATGTTACTATTGTTTGTTTCTGTAACAGACAACATGCACCATGAGTATCACAAGCCTAATGTTACTATTGTTTGTTTCTGTAACAGACAACATTCACCATCAGTATCACAAGCCTAATGTTACTATTGTTTGTTACTGTAACAGACAACATTCACCACGAATATCACAAGCCTAATGTTACTATTGTTTGTTTCTGTAACAGACAACATTCACCATGAGTATCACAAGCCTAATGTTACTATTGTTTGTTTCTGTAACAGACAACATTCACCATGAGTATCACAAGCCTAATGTTACTATTGTTTGTTTCTGTAACAGACAACATTCACCATCAGTATCACAAGCCTAATGTTACTATTGTTTGTTTCTGTAACAGACAACATTCACCATGAGTATCACAAGCCTAATGTTACTATTGTTTGTTTCTGTAACAGACAACATTCACCATGAGTATCACAAGCCTAATGTTACTATTGTTTGTATCTGTAACAGACAACATTCAACATGAGTATCACCAGCCTAATGTTACTATTGTTTGTTTCTGTAACAGACAACATTCACCATGAGTATCACAAGCCTAATGTTACTATTGTTTGTTTCTGTAACAGACAACATTCACCATGAGTATCACAAGCCTAATGTTACTATTGTTTGTTTCTGTAACAAACAACATTCACCATGAGTATCACAAGCCTAATGTTACTATTGTTAGTTTCTGTAACAGTCAACATTCACCATGAGTATCACAAGCCTAATGTTACTATTGTTTGTTTCTGTAACAGACAACATTCACCATGAGTATCACAAGCCTAATGTTACTATTGTTAGTTTCTGTAACAGTCAACATTCACCATGAGTATCACAAGCCTAATGTTACTATTGTTTGTTTCTGTAACAGAAAACATTCACCATGAGTATCACCAGCCTAATGTTACTATTGTTTGTTTCTGTAACAGACAACATTCACCATGGGTATCACAAGCCTAATGTTACTATTGTTTGTTTCTGTAACAGACAACATTCACCATGAGTATCACAAGCCTAAATGTTACTATTGTTTGTTTCTGTAACAGACAACATTCACCATGAGTATCACAAGCCTAATGTTACTATTGTTTGTTTCTGTAACAGACAACATTCACCATCAGTATCACAAGCCTAATGTTACTATTGTTTGTTTCTGTAACAGACAACATTCACCATGAGTATCACAAGCCTAAATGTTACTAATGTTTGTTTCTGTAACAGACAACATTCACCATGAGTATCACAAGCCTAATGTTACTATTGTTTGTTTCTGTAACAGACAACATTCACCATGAGTATCACAAGCCTAAATGTTACTATTGTTTGTTTCTGTAACAGACAACATTCACCATGAGTATCACAAGCCTAATGTTACTATTGTTTGTTTCTGTAACAGACAACATTCACCATGAGTATCACAAGCCTAATGTTACTATTGTTTGTTTCTGTAACAGACAACATTCACCACGAGTATCACAAGCCTAATGTTACTATTGTTTGTTTCTGTAACAGACAGCATTCACCATGAGTATCACAAATCTAATGTTACTATTGTTTGTTTCTGTAACAGAAAACATTCACCATGAGTATCACAAGCCTAATGTTACTATTGTTAGTTTCTGTAACAGACAACATTCACCATGAGTATCACAAGCCTAATGTTACTATTGTTTGTTTCTGTAACAGAAAACATTCACCATGAGTATCACCAGCCTAATGTTACTATTGTTTGTTTCTGTAACAGACAACATTCACCATGAGTATCACAAGCCTAAATGTTACTATTGTTTGTGTCTGTAACAGACAACATTCACCATGAGTATCACAAGCCTAATGTTAATATTGTTTGTTTCTGTAACAGACAACATTCACCATGAATATCACAAGCCTAATGTTACTATTGTTTGTTTCTGTAACAGACAACATTCACCATGAGTATCACAAGCCTAATGTTACTATTGTTTGTTTCTGTAACAGACAACATTCACCATGAGTATCACACGCCTAATGTTACTATTGTTTGTTTCTGTAACAGACAACATTCACCATTAGTATCACAAGCCTAATGTTACTATTTGTTTCTGTAACAGACAACATTCACCATGAATATCACAAGCCTAATGTTACTATTGATTGTTTCTGTAACAGACAACATTCACCATGAGTATCACAAGCCTAATGTTACTATTGTTAGTTTCTGTAACAGTCAACATTCACCATGAGTATCACAAGCCTAATGTTACTATTGTTTGTTTCTGTAACAGACAACATTCACCATGAGTATCACAAGCCTAATGTTACTATTGTTAGTTTCTGTAACAGACAACATTCACCATGAGTATCACAAGCCTAATGTTACTATTGTTTGTTTCTGTAACAGAAAACATTCACCATGAGTATCACCAGCCTAATGTTACTATTGTTTGTTTCTGTAACAGACAACATTCACCATGGGTATCACAAGCCTAATGTTACTATTGTTTGTTTCTGTAACAGACAACATTCACCATGAGTATCACAAGCCTAAATGTTACTATTGTTTGTGTCTGTAACAGACAACATTCACCATGAGTATCACAAGCCTAATGTTACTATTGTTTGTTTCTGTAACAGACAACATTCACCATGAGTATCACAAGCCTAATGTTACTATTGTTTGTTTCTGTAACAGACAACATTCACCATGAGTATCACAAGCCTAATGTTACTATTTTTTTCTGTAACAGACAACATTTACCATGAATATCACAAGCCTAATGTTACTATTGATTGTTTCTGTAACAGACAACATTCACCATGAGTATCACAAGCCTAATGTTACTATTGTTAGTTTCTGTAACAGTCAACATTCACCATGAGTATCACAAGCCTAATGTTACTATTGTTTGTTTCTGTAACAGACAACATTCACCATGAGTATCACAAGCCTAATGTTACTATTGTTAGTTTCTGTAACAGTCAACATTCACCATGAGTATCACAAGCCTAATGTTACTATTGTTTGTTTCTGTAACAGAAAACATTCACCATGAGTATCACCAGCCTAATGTTACTATTGTTTGTTTCTGTAACAGACAACATTCACCATGGGTATCACAAGCCTAATGTTACTATTGTTTGTTTCTGTAACAGACAACATTCACCATGAGTATCACAAGCCTAAATGTTACTATTGTTTGTGTCTGTAACAGACAACATTCACCATGAGTATCACAAGCCTAATGTTACTATTGTTTGTTTCTGTAACAGACAACATTCACCATGAGTATCACAAGCCTAATGTTACTATTGTTTGTTTCTGTAACAGACAACATTCACCATGAGTATCACAAGCCTAAATGTTACTATTGTTTGTTTCTGTAACAGACAACATTCACCATGAGTATCACAAGCCTAATGTTACTATTGTTTGTTTCTGTAACAGACAACATTCACCATGAGTATCACAAGCCTAAATGTTACTATTGTTTGTTTCTGTAACAGACAACATTCACCATGAGTATCACAAGCCTAATGTTACTATTGTTTGTTTCTGTAACAGACAACATTCACCATCAGTATCACAAGCCTAATGTTACTATTGTTTGTTTCTGTAACAGACAACATTCACCACGAGTATCACAAGCCTAATGTTACTATTGTTTGTTTCTGTAACAGACAGCATTCACCATGAGTATCACAAATCTAATGTTACTATTGTTTGTTTCTGTAACAGAAAACATTCACCATGAGTATCACAAGCCTAATGTTACTATTGTTTGTTTCTGTAACAGACAACATTCACCATGAGTATCACAAGCCTAATGTTACTATTTGTTTCTGTAACAGACAACATTCACCATGAGTATCACAAGCCTAATGTTACTATTGTTTGTTTCTGTAACAGACAACATTCACCATGAGTATCACAAGCCTAATGTTACTATTGTTTGTTTCTGTAACAGACAACATTCACCATGAGTATCACAAGCCTAATGTTACTATTGTTTGTTTCTGTAACAGACAACATGCACCATGAGTATCACAAGCCTAATGTGACTATTGTTTGTTTCTGTAACAGACAACATTCACCATCAGTATCACAAGCCTAATGTTACTATTGTTTGTTACTGTAACAGACAACATTCACCACGAATATCACAAGCCTAATGTTACTATTGTTTGTTTCTGTAACAGACAACATTCACCATGAGTATCACAAGCCTAATGTTACTATTGTTTGTTTCTGTAACAGACAACATTCACCATGAGTATCACAAGCCTAATGTTACTATTGTTTGTTTCTGTAACAGACAACATTCACCATCAGTATCACAAGCCTAATGTTACTATTGTTTGTTTCTGTAACAGACAACATTCACCATGAGTATCACAAGCCTAATGTTACTATTGTTTGTTTCTGTAACAGACAACATTCACCATTAGTATCACAAGCCTAATGTTACTATTGTTTGTTTCTGTAACAGACAACATTCAACATGAGTATCACCAGCCTAATGTTACTATTGTTTGTTTCTGTAACAGACAACATTCACCATGAGTATCACAAGCCTAATGTTACTATTGTTTGTTTCTGTAACAGACAACATTCACCATGAGTATCACAAGCCTAATGTTACTATTGTTTGTTTCTGTAACAAACAACATTCACCATGAGTATCACAAGCCTAATGTTACTATTGTTAGTTTCTGTAACAGTCAACATTCACCATGAGTATCACAAGCCTAATGTTACTATTGATTGTTTCTGTAACAGACAACATTCACCATGAGTATCACAAGCCTAATGTTACTATTGTTAGTTTCTGTAACAGTCAACATTCACCATGAGTATCACAAGCCTAATGTTACTATTGTTTGTTTCTGTAACAGAAAACATTCACCATGAGTATCACCAGCCTAATGTTACTATTGTTTGTTTCTGTAACAGACAACATTCACCATGGGTATCACAAGCCTAATGTTACTATTGTTTGTTTCTGTAACAGACAACATTCACCATGAGTATCACAAGCCTAAATGTTACTATTGTTTGTTTCTGTAACAGACAACATTCACCATGAGTATCACAAGCCTAATGTTACTATTGTTTGTTTCTGTAACAGACAACATTCACCATCAGTATCACAAGCCTAATGTTACTATTGTTTGTTTCTGTAACAGACAACATTCACCATGAGTATCACAAGCCTAAATGTTACTAATGTTTGTTTCTGTAACAGACAACATTCACCATGAGTATCACAAGCCTAATGTTACTATTGTTTGTTTCTGTAACAGACAACATTCACCATGAGTATCACAAGCCTAAATGTTACTATTGTTTGTTTCTGTAACAGACAACATTCACCATGAGTATCACAAGCCTAATGTTACTATTGTTTGTTTCTGTAACAGACAACATTCACCATGAGTATCACAAGCCTAATGTTACTATTGTTTGTTTCTGTAACAGACAACATTCACCACGAGTATCACAAGCCTAATGTTACTATTGTTTGTTTCTGTAACAGACAGCATTCACCATGAGTATCACAAATCTAATGTTACTATTGTTTGTTTCTGTAACAGAAAACATTCACCATGAGTATCACAAGCCTAATGTTACTATTGTTTGTTTCTGTAACAGACAACATTCACCATGAGTATCACAAGCCTAATGTTACTATTTGTTTCTGTAACAGACAACATTCACCATGAGTATCACAAGCCTAATGTTACTATTGTTTGTTTCTGTAACAGACAACATTCACCATGAGTATCACAAGCCTAATGTTACTATTGTTTGTTTCTGTAACAGACAACATTCACCATGAGTAGCACAAGCCTAATGTTACTATTGTTTGTTTCTGTAACAGACAACATGCACCATGAGTATCACAAGCCTAATGTGACTATTGTTTGTTTCTGTAACAGACAACATTCACCATCAGTATCACAAGCCTAATGTTACTATTGTTTGTTACTGTAACAGACAACATTCACCACGAATATCACAAGCCTAATGTTACTATTGTTTGTTTCTGTAACAGAAAACATTCACCATGAGTATCACAAGCCTAATATTACTATTGTTTGTTTCTGTAACAGACAACATTCACCATGAGTATCACAAGCCTAATGTTACTATTGTTTGTTTCTGTAACAGACAACATTCACCATCAGTATCACAAGCCTAATGTTACTATTGTTTGTTTCTGTAACAGACAACATTCACCATGAGTATCACAAGCCTAATGTTACTATTGTTTGTTTCTGTAACAGACAACATTCACCATTAGTATCACAAGCCTAATGTTACTATTGTTTGTTTCTGTAACAGACAACATTCAACATGAGTATCACCAGCCTAATGTTACTATTGTTTGTTTCTGTAACAGACAACATTCACCATGAGTATCACAAGCCTAATGTTACTATTGTTTGTTTCTGTAACAGACAACATTCACCATGAGTATCACAAGCCTAATGTTACTATTGTTTGTTTCTGTAACAAACAACATTCACCATGAGTATCACAAGCCTAATGTTACTATTGTTAGTTTCTGTAACAGTCAACATTCACCATGAGTATCACAAGCCTAATGTTACTATTGTTTGTTTCTGTAACAGACAACATTCACCATCAGTATCACAAGCCTAATGTTACTATTGTTAGTTTCTGTAACAGTCAACATTCACCATGAGTATCACAAGCCTAATGTTACTATTGTTTGTTTCTGTAACAGAAAACATTCACCATGAGTATCACCAGCCTAATGTTACTATTGTTTGTTTCTGTAACAGACAACATTCACCATCAGTATCACAAGCCTAAATGTTACTATTGTTTGTGTCTGTAACAGACAACATTCACCATGAGTATCACAAGCCTAATGTTACTATTGTTTGTTTCTGTAACAGACAACATTCACCATGAGTATCACAAGCCTAATGTTACTATTGTTTGTTTCTGTAACAGACAACATTCACCATGAGTATCACAAGCCTAAATGTTACTATTGTTTGTTTCTGTAACAGACAACATTCACCATGAGTATCACCAGCCTAATGTTACTATTGTTTGTTTCTGTAACAGACAACATTCACCATGAGTATCACAAGCCTAAATGTTACTATTGTTTGTTTCTGTAACAGACAACATTCACCATGAGTATCACAAGCCTAATGTTACTATTGTTTGTTTCTGTAACAGACAACATTCACCATGAGTATCACAAGCCTAATGTTACTATTGTTTGTTTCTGTAACAGACAACATTCACCATGAGTATTACAAACCTAATGTTACTATTGTTTGTTTCTGTAACAGACAACATTCACCATGAGTATCACAAGCCTAATGTTACTATTGTTTGTTTCTGTAACAGTCAACATTCACCATGAGTATCACAAGCCTAATGTTACTATTGTTTGTTTCTGTAACAGTCAACATTCACCATGAGTATCACAAGCCTAATGTTACTATTGTTTGTTTCTGTAACAGAAAACATTCACCATGAGTATCACAAGCCTAAATGTTACTATTGTTTGTTTCTGTAACAGACAACATTCACCATGAGTATCACAAGGCTTAAATAACTCTTCAATTTTGTATGGTAAATGAAAATGATAAATATAATTAATTGGATCCATACAACCAAATGTTTCGGAACTGTCTTGAGATAAATACTAATCGCATACAGGAAGAGTTTCAAGATACCAAAGGGTAATCAGAATCCGTAAATCGATGAAGGACAGACATCACAATAGCCAAGCGAAAACGGACAAAATGACAAACAACGATCTACAAAACATACACATAAGACTAAAGATCGAGTAACACCAACCCCACTAAAACCCGGGAGTCAACTCAGGTGCTCCGGAAGGGTGAGAAGTTCTTGCTTCACTAGTTACAAACCCAGTAATAAGTCATGGATGATGAAAGAACCAGGAAGTGTTTACGACAAGTGTTTACGACAAGAGGTTCGCACAAAATAACCTGCCATTTTGTTTTAGTTTTAGTTGTTCTTTTTCTTGTTATAGGTTGAAGCGATGGTTTCTTAGTTAACGCGTGAAAAGTAGCATGTAATAACTCCAATCATTATTCCTCCAATGAGAAATAATATGTCAGCTCTCAGCCTAGATGTACCAGAATTATAATATGTCAGCTCGCAGCCTAGATGTACCAGAATTATAATTGGTGCGAGATCTTATTTCGTACCGTTAACACCAGGTTTCATCATTTGCTCCTTTGCGAATGAACCGCCATTATTCATGAACTTCACAGTAAAACCCATTGGTAAGTATATACTTGAGTAATAAATTCCGTTCAATAAACACAGCGGACAATCAACTGGACCACGTTTCGAATCTGTTATTATGGAAACAGGAATTTATCGTAACATTTATCCATCTTTTGAACAATATACCACGTCTAGTTGTTAAACAATTTTCTAAAGCTTGGATACAGACTTTACATACATAGAGGAAGCGAATCTGTCCAGCTTAAACAAAAATATATTGTTTATATCTGTACTGCTGTTGGAGATTCAATTATCAAAAGGCGGATGGTTGGGATCTCATTAACAGATTTAACCCTGCCATATGATTTGTGCCTGTCCCACGCAAAGACCTGGATTTCCAACGTCATATGTCGTGGTGTTTTTCATGCTCAATGATTTGAGGTGAGAGTTTTGTTGATATAGGTAGATTTGTTGACCATCATTGTTTAAACTTTCTTTTCATATTAGTAGTGAGGGATGTTAGGTCTTAGCCAGGTTGTACCAGAATAATAGTTCTTACGAACTCTCTTTTCAAACCACTAAGACATAGAGTGTATGGATGGTCGAGATTAGTTTGCACTCGTCTCATATCGAGGTGAGCTCGACCTGTACCTTATGTGTGAATCTTGCAAAGTAAAAGTTCTTGTCGATATTTGATGGTTTTCACAGATAACTTCAATATCATTTGTCTGGAGAACAGGTTGAAACTTGGTCTTTTGTTTTCGTTTTGGTGTTTTGTTGCGCAATGCTTGTCATTTTGTCCTGTTTCTTTTGACCATTGTATTGTTTGTCTTTCTATAATTTGATTTACGGTTTCTTAATGCGCGTTTTGGTATCTCAAAACTTTTCCTTTCAAGTATTCAATAGATGAGTTATTGCTTTACAGGTTAATATGTACTATGATTTGTATATATTTATATGTGTTGCTTGTTTCTATTTTCGTTCTGAAAAACGATTTCTTCTTTCAAATTAATTAAATCTAGCCGAGAAGCTATAACAGATAAATATTACAAGCTTTAATTAAACGTTGGCTGCCAACAAAAATAGCACTGAACATATATTCATTTACAATTAACGTACAAAAACTAATGAGGGCATATTTGAAAACTTATTAATATGAAACTGTGAGTCAGAGGATGCTACTTACTCTATCTCCATGCACCATCATATACGCTCAGGCGAGGTGTTCTAATGCAGGTCGGTGGTTTTCTCTCCATGCACCATCATATACGCTCAGGCGAGGTGTTCGCATGCAGGTTGGTGGTTTTCTCCGGTTTCCTCCACCAATTAAACTGACCGTCATGATATAACTAAAATATTGTTGAAACTGGCGTTAAACACCATAACCCTAACACTAACATCACCACCATATCTAAAATTAAGCACATTGTATACAAATATCTTGTTTATTTACATTTAAAATCAATAATGTGTTCATACCATATCAGATTCTTATATTGTAAAATGATCGTTTCCTCCCATCAGTGTAATATTATATTACACATGATATATTGATTAAGTTATCAATTGTTCCGTTTATTACTATGAACCATTGATGATCAATTAATAAGCTAGTATACATCACATTTCTACAGACGTATTACAAAGAGTTCATCCAGACAATTTAGTTCTTTGCATTCATGTTGTAATGTGAATAATAATATGGTAAAAAGACGAGGCACTTAACGTCTACTTGTGTAACCACATCGGTGGTGTAATGGTTAGCGTGCTTGCCTCGCGTGTGGTAGATGGTGTGTTCATCGGTGGTGTAATGGTTAGCGTGCTCGTCTCGCGTGTGGTAGATCATGTGTTCATCGGTGGTGTAATGATTAGCGTGCTCGTCTCGCGTGTGGTAGATCGTGTGTTCATCGGTGGCGTAATGGTTAGCGTGCTCGTCTCGCGTGTGGTAGATCGTGTGTTCATCGATGGCGTAATGGTTAGCGTGCTCGTCTCGCGTGTGGTAGATCGTGTGTTCCTCGGTGGTGCAATGGTTAGCGTGCTCGTCTCGCGTGTGGTAGATCATGTGTTCATCGGTGGTGTAATGATTAGCGTGCTCGTCTCGCGTGTGGTAGATCGTGTGTTCATCGGTGGCGTAATGGTTAGCGTGCTCGCCTCGCGTGTGGTAGATCGTTTGTTCATCGGTGGTGTAATGGTTAGCGTGCTTGCCTCGCGTGTGGTAGATCGTGTGTTCATCGGTGGTGTAATGGTTAGCGTGCTCGTCTCGCGTGCGGTAGATCATGTGTTCATCGGTGGCGTAATGGTTAGCGTGCTCGCCTCGCGTGTGGTAGATCGTGTGTTCATCGGTGGGGTAATGGTTAGCGTGCTCGTCTCGCGTGTGGTAGATCGTGTGTTCATCGGTGGCGTAATGGTTAGCGTGCTCGCCTCGCTTGTGGTAGATCGTGTGTTCATCGATGGTGTAATGGTTAGCGTGCTCGCCTCGCATGTGGTAGATCTTGTATTCATCGGTGGTGTAATGATTAGCGTGCTCGCCTCGCGTGTGGTAGATCGTGTGTTCGAGCCACGATCGGGTCAAACCAGACAATAAAATCGGAATGTGTTGCTTCTCCACTAATCACGCAGCATTAAGGAGAATGTCTATCCGCGGACTGTTGTTTCAGTGAGCTAGCACTATAAAAAGCCAACTAAGCGTGTTGGTCTAGTCAAAAGCGGACATCATCATCTCATTGCAAATTAACATGTTTTCGTCATGATATAGCTGAACAATTGCTGAGTTGGTGTTAAGCAGCAATCACACACTCACTCACTCTAGTTATGCATGCTTCGTCCCGTGCAACGAGCGATTGTGCCTTTTGATGGGATTGTACCCATGGTGGATACATTAGATCATATTTCAATACTCACGGTTCCCTCTTAGGATGTATCCATTTTGGAGGCATACCTGTACACACCCTAAAATAATACTGCAACAATTCGTAGGTAAAAGGAAAAGGGTACAAAAATGTACAATAATTCCGCAATCATTTACATGCAAAACTGCGCGTATCAGAATGGAAATATGTACTAATATATTTAGTTGTATGTAAAACTGCCTCACCTGCAGATCGCACTGCACATATAGGTGTTCAAGACTGTACCCACCTATGTGGAAAACTCTACATGTATGGCTATAATCGGTCATACACGCTATCATAGCTATACAATTCTGCTAGAATCTCAATCTAATTCAAATTAGATCTCCTCCTCCTCCCGCCCTATCCATGTTTTGATTATGTTCGAGTTTAACGTTTAAATTTTGAGCTCTGAGAAATTGTAGTTGTATCATAAGATCTTTTCGTCACCTTTAGTCATCTTCAAGATTTCGCTGCCATATAGTAGAACCGATAGAACGTTCGATTTGAGAAGTTTCATCTTAGTTTTTCTTCCAAATTGGCTGTTGTTCCATACAGACTTAAGCTTGTTGTATGCTAATCTGGCATGACCTAGTCTTCTTCGTATGTCCTTGTTGGTTCCTCCTGTTTCGCTTACTGTTGCGCCTAGATATATGAAGTGTTTAACATTATCTACAGCGGTACCATCTATTTCTATGGGTTTGTTGTTGCTTGTGTTCATCCTCATTGCTTTAGTTTTTGCAGCATCTATCTTCAGACCAGTTGATTTTGTATAGGTGTTCAGCAGATTGCTCTTTCTCTGCAAATATCAGATTAGTATAAAAACGAAGTTTGTATTCCAGAGGGGAACCCAGGCTCGAGATCGTAAAATAGTTGGGCGTATAATACTTATAATAATAGTACATCATATTCTAGCTCCGAAAAATGCAATTGGATATGCTGCCGTGACCTCTGACCTCTTGCATTGTAAGTCAACTGAGCTGGGGCCGTCGTGGTCTTGATCGTATGGTAGTTGGATTTACAACTATCTGTGCAATCAGTGCAGGTATCACCACTAACGTTGTGAATTTGAATCCCGTTCATGGCGAGGTGTACTCCATACAGCATTATGTGATAAAGTTTGTCAGTGATTTGCGATAGGTCAGTGGTTCTCTCCGGAAACTCCGGTTTCCTCCACCAATAATACTGACCGCCACGATGTAACTGAAATATAGTTGAAGGTGGCGTTAAACACCATAACCAAACCAAACCAACTGAGCTACAAGGGTTACCAGGTGGTTATGAACCTACCATGAGTCATAGAAATAGGGCCGTAGGTAGAAAAACGCACACGGTTCATAGCTATGCACAAACAGTACCTATAGACTCCGTTTTGTCGAAGTTTTCTCGTTACAACTTTAAGCGACAACGTTTGTCAGGGACTTGAGTATTCTACTGTTTCCTACACCAATAAAACTGACTGCAGTGATATTTACAGTAGCTGAAATATCGTTGAAACTGTCGTTAACCAGTAACCTTTATCTACTATAAAAGTTTCCATGAAAAAATACTGTTTTTGTTATTAAATGTTGTAGAATCTCAATGTGTATTGTGATATTGATTTCAATTGATTTAACAATTTCACTTGAAGACTTTAAAGCAATGAAGCGTCCATGTTGACCAATAAAGGCATCCATGTTGGTCCGTGGAGCATTAAAAACAAACAATGAAAACAAATCGCATTAAAACAATTATTCATCTGATAATAGGCAAGCATTGGCTACGTACCATTGCCATGGAAACGTTTCTAAGATTTGGGTAAATATTTCGACATTAACAATATTGACGGAATCTGCAAGTGCAAGCTTTAATATTATATGTTATTCAGCTATCAGATAGGGTATATAATGTGACATTCCCGGCTTATGGTCTATATTCCCTGAGGCGCAACCGAAGGGAATATAGAGCATAAGCCGGGAATGTCACATTATATACCCTGTTTGATAGCTGAATAACAAATATATTACGGATTTAACCATTTTTTTGTTAAATACAGAACCAAACTCGTATAAAAAAAAATTAATTTTTTTTTATTTATTTTTGTTTGTTTGTTTCCTTTTTGTTTGTTTATTTTTATTTTCCTTTTGGTTTTTTTTACCACGTACATAGTCCCAATTCATATTTAAAACCTTATTAAATATTTTGCGTCTTTTATTTTCATTTTCCGTATTTCTAGATGTCCCTTTTCGTACCTCTGACATTCTTTGTTCAATGACGTCAAATATTTGTCACGTGATATTTTATGTACTGAGGTGTCTCATAAAGGAAAATCCTGTTCAATATTTCTAAATCAACACAATTTCATATGCAGTAAATTTAATAAACTTTATAATTATAACATTAATATATTACATAACAAAACAACGGGTTTGTGAAACAATTTCGATAATTAAAATGTTAACAATAAGCAAAAACTTGGTGTGACCCCGTGACCTCGAAAGTTTTAAAGGCGGAAACTTTAACACACTTACACTTGTTGATTGCTATGTTCAAATTTGTAATGGTACAGCCGTGGAACATGGGAGTTTGCTGAATTGTTCTGGCGTTTGTGACGGAATTAACTGTTGTAAGAGTGTTATAATCACAAAATAAATCATCATAATTTACATCCAAAATGTCAACGACGTCCGTAACCGACGATGAAACATGTGTATTGGCTCTCATTTGAACAAGTGATGTTGAACTTGAACTGTTTTGTGTCGGCGGCATGAGTTACAACCGGGAAGTACTGTGCGGTGGCATTATTGAGGATAGTTGAGATGGTTGCTCTCCACGAACAGAACTTGTGATAATGTCTCCCATAACTTGTTTTTCTTTTGATGAAACACGTTGATATACTGCAACTGACGAGGTAGATTTGTGTCCGGTAACTGCCATAATTTGTGCCATTGAACAGTTTCTTCCGAGGATAGTTGCACCCGTTGCACTAGTCCGAGATTCCTCTGTCGTTTAACGGAATTTATAAAGTTGCTGTAGCCGTTCAATGTCTGAGGGTAATATATACGGAAAACAGCGGATTTGCCTCACCAGCTCTAGGATCGGCACATTTCCACGTTTCGTGGCAATCGGATTTTATTTTCTATCAGAAACCCTTATATAAATCGCTTCACCAATCATTTTTCTATTCATTCAAAACCATCTTACCCTCAGAAAGTGGTGTTACACTCCATTACAGCACGATTTTGCCTTAGATCCTATGATTCCGCCATTTGACTTCAATTTTCGAATCTACAAACGTGATCTCGCGATACTAACTGAATGATAACAGTAACGCATTGCATGATGGGAGCTACTTAATTCAGCGCACCAAATATTTGAGCATTATTTGCATACGTAAACAACATTCAAATCACATGGAAAACCATACATTTAAGCGTATTCTACAGGACAAACAGTCCATCTATAGATCAAAGCAGAGCAGAAGGAAATAATACAGAATGTGTTGGAAAGAAAAGATTCAATGGCAGAGTGTTGCCAATGGGCTTCGGAAAGAGCATGTGTTACGTCCCCCTTTTTTGGACCAGGTACTACATCATTTTTTTTTCTTATGGTTATCTGTAATTCACTATTGCTGTTAAAATCATTACCAATCAATATAATCAACTGTATTAAATTTTATGTTAATTGTTCTGCCTTAACAGGCGTGTATGATTGGCAATACAAATATTTGTTTGTTTGTTTATATGCAAATCATCTCCCATGATACATTGCGGTAATCGTGGTTTTCTCGTAGTCACGTGACAAATGTTTGAAAAATGGAAGACAAATGGCGGAATCATAGGATCTAAGGCAAAATCGTGCTGTAATGGAGTGTAGCACCACTTTCTGAGGGTAAGATGGTTATGAATGAATAGAAAAATGATTGGTGAAGCGATTTATATAAGGGTTTCTGATAGAAAATAAAATCCGATAGCCACGAAACGTGGAAATGTGCTGACCCAGAGTTGGAGAAGCAAATCCGCTGTTTTCCGTATGCATTGCCCTCTGACGTTGAACGGCTACAGCAACTTTATAAATGCCGTTAAACGACAGAGGAATCTCGGACTACCGTTGCACGAATTGAGTGGTTGGTGTAGATATCTTTTTTGTTCATACAACCGTTTTGAGTTTAAAAACAGCATTTAATTTGGTAAAAATACATTTATTATTCCGTATTATGATATTGATTCAGTGAAGCGTAAATATTTCTGTTTTTGTCAACCACGTTGTTATTGTTTTTTGGAGCCCAAATGAGGGAGACCGAAAACGTACATGTAACCCCGTCTGTTTTCCGAATATATGCTGACATTCAGGGTTGAATAACCAGTGAAAATATGTGTAACAAACTAAATTCGTAATAAATAAGTGTATCGTACTGCAACTAACAATGTTTTGGTGGACTTTTAATCCCTCGTGGTAGTACTATCAGCCAGATAGCTAAATTACTGAAATAAGTCGAAAAAAGTACACAATCAATCAATCAATCAATCAATCAATCAATCAATCAATCAATCAATCAATCAATCAATCAATCAATCAACCAATCAATCAATCAATCAATCAATCAATCAATCAATCAATCAATCAATCAATCAATCAATCAATCATAAATATTCAGTGAAATATAAACCAGATAATTTCATTTATGTTTTTTAAAGATATTTTGATGATATTGTTTGTTTCCTGTAGACAAATCAATTCTAGAATGATATTGGTATAAAAAAATTATACTTAATTAAAAGCTGCCGAGGAAACATACAAGGAAATAAACTTGGTAATTACATGAATTAATGAATGTTACATCTCACAGAAAGTCAATATTCCACTTTATATGATATAAAACTAATTGTTGTGTATGTTAAAATCGGTTGAGATTGTAGTTATATTATATGACTGTGGCTGGTACAATTCAGAAAAGATACAAGGCCATCATAATTTTATTTTTATTTGCGACTGTAATTCGAATTTTTCCGAACCCCGCTCCAACCACCCAACCCAAACAGAATACAAAATGTTATGCTAAAATTTTTCCGACAGGTTTGCTTTAAAGGAAAACACCATGGTCTTAACAAGTTAACGTGAAAATTTAAATGACAGTAAATAAAAGACATTTGTGTTAATGAATGTTAAAAATAGTATACCGTAAGGTAGAATTTGGTCATTGAAGTTGCATGTAGCACCAAATAATGGGGATAGCCATTGTTCAGAACTCTCCAATGTGAGGAGACAAAAGGCATAATCCATTCTCGGATTATACCTGCAATTAAAGCTCTTCCGAAAGAGCCGTGACGTCACGATGTCGGTATCGTCTATTATATCAGCATTGATCAGTTGCAATTTTACCATTAAAAATTATGTAAATCGTAAAATAACGTCGTATCTTTTGATATTTACAAAATCATTATGACTTCATGTCAAACATTTTATTGCACTCTATCATGGACGTAGCTTGGGTTGGAATTCTATCGAGAAAAGGGTACTGGGTGGGGGTGGGGGTGGGGGGTGCAGTCCCCCAGAAGCTATCGATTTTTTTGTTGTTAAAATTTTGACGTTTTGATAGTAGCTATTACCCTGATTTGACAAATTAGCTACAAGTAGGTTTATTAAATTATTGACATTAGAATACATGAAGCTATGCGTTCATCCTCGTAAAATGTTCTGTACGTTCCTTACACTCCTACATGATTTAAGAGTTGATTGACACACCGGTTAAAACATAACCCTTGTTCAGACAGATTGATAGTTGATAGAGAGAGTCGGTTACATTGACGACAGAATGAATAGAAACTACGACGGATGTACAGACGAGCATTCATTATCTCAAAACCTGTTAATGGAAAAAGAAAACAAACTTTCAAACAAAACCTTTACTTGCTTTGTCTTCACATACTCAAAAATATTACTCTTCAAATGTCACACTAACGAGCAAAGATCTAACAAATACATTAATCAAACTTTAAAACCATGTTTGAAATGTGTATGTCTGTACAGAATACTATAAATGTCGTCAAAGTAATTTACAAGCGCAAAGCGCCAATTCTTTTATTATCCGTATCGAATTTGTCTAGTATTTTGACCCTGCCAACATTTACTTCTCGGTAAATGTGCAGTAATGCTAGTCCGATTAGTCTGTCCTAGACCATTGTTGTTCTGTCCCATTGCTTTAGATGCCTCAAAGCAGAAAAGGGTCGTTCACATGGTACGGATTCTATTGGCATGGTTAGTAGAATGTGGAAGATTTCGCGAATATTTGGATAATAATCCGGGTCGGCCAAAATGAAAACATCGGATAGGGAGGATGCATGGCTCGTCTTTAAGATCTTGACAGAACCTACTCCAGCGATGGATTTCCTGCTGAAAAGTTGCAATTTTGGGGTAGGTCGGCACTGTACCAGTCAAAGACTCACAATTTCTGCTGGTGTCATTGTTACAATAGTCGGTTGGTGGTTACGAATTAGTTATATATCTTAAGGTGGCGTGTTTATCCATTATTTTTTAATATCTTTTTTTTTGCCTCGGTTGCCTCAATGGATGCTACGCCTTTGGCACTAACGAAAAGGGAAAGTGGGAGAAGAATGTTTTTTTTTGTAATTACCGATCAGGACTACCCTTGTCAACACATCGACCAGTGACCACGAAAAACACGGGAAAGTACGACAGCATTGGCGACAAAAAAGGGGAAAAAAACATGTGTACGCATAAAACGAGTTAAAAGTGACAGTTATTTAACTTACGGCCAATCATGTAAAACATATATGGAATAATACGTAGATACCCCCCCCCCCCAAAAAAAAATACCAATAAACTCATTTGTTTTATGAAAATGTAACATGGGATGGGAATATTAAGAAAAAAATTAGGACGATATACAAATTGTTAACATTGTATTGCAGTTGATCTGATATTAAAACATAACCAAAAGGGCTCGATGTTGGGAAGAGTTGGATGCATTATTTATTCAACTAACATAATCCGTGACGTCACACGAAGAGGTGTCATTGCTGCTTACACTACGACAGGAAATTCCAAATATTCATATTTCTAATTGGGTATATTAATGTTAATAAAAGTGTTTTTTGTTTAATAATTAGTTATCTACGAATAAAAAGTTACAATGAATTGAATTATAACAAGAAAGGATTGTGTATACAAAAAAGATAATAAGAAGTCAGAAATCAAAGTTCAGAAAACACAATGGTCAAAAGAAAAATGACAAAGAACGATCTACAAAACACGAAAGATTGAGCTGCATAAACTCCACTAATAAGTGTGGATAAACTCAGGTGATCCGGAAGGGTAGAGCAATAAGTTTATATTATTCCTTTTTAAGAAGAATTTTAAGATACCAAAGGGGAAATCAGAATCCGTATATCGAAGAAGAACAGACAACACAATGGCCAAAACAAGTACAAAAGGACAAACAACTATCTACAAAACATACACCTAAAACTAAAGATCGAGTAACACGAACCCCTCTAAAAACCGGGGGTGAACTCAGGTGCCCCGGAAGGGTTAGCAATTCCTGCTCCACAAGTGGTACCCGTCGTGTTAATCTAGCTAAAAACCTGGTGATAAGTCGTGAATGAGGAAAGGATCAGAAAGTGTTTACGACAAATGGAACATATCCGTGGTCATTTGTAACACAGGTATTCCATAACGGTTAACCAAGTCATGGTGGCGACCGTAAAGCTTTCTAAGTGATGACTTCAACTTTTCCAAGAGGAACCCTTGATTCAGTAGCTTCCTTGTTAGCAGCAACTCTCTATCAAGGAAATCCTGATAGGAACCATAAGCTCTGGAATATCGTATCGACTGAGAGATATATACTCCATATGCAGGTGCTGCTGGAATGTTGCTACGTATAAATGGAAAGTTCACAATTGGAAAATTGAAATCATCTCTTTTGGCGTAAAGTTTCGTTTTTAACCGCTCCCCACTGTCAATTTCGAGGTGTAGGTCAAGGTATGAAGCCGACTGACCTATCTGTATCTGTGGTATCCTTTATTTCAAGCTTAATGGGATAGATACGATCAACGAAATCACCAAACCTAGAATTATTTAGTGAAAGGACATCATCTATATAGCTGAACGTGAACTTAAAGGATCGGGCTAGCTTCTTTTCGTTTTTCTTGAGAAGCCCCTGTATGAAGTATGCCTCATACGAATAAAGGAACAAGTCGGCGAGAAGAGGAACACAGTTTGTACCCATAGGTATGTGAAGAAAAAACTCATTTGTTTTACCTACGTATCCTCTTCAATAAGTGTAAAAGGCAGAAGCTAAAAAGACAAACGTGTGGCAAAAAACAAAAAACAAAACGAAGCAAAAAATCAAAAACAAAAACAAGCAAACAAACAATAATAAACAAGACCAAACACAGTAATATAAGGATAAACAACACAGGCTCCATCAAAGCTAAGGGTAATGAAGGTATCCTGGAATTGTAGACACTTTCTTCTCGACATATGTTACCCACCGTGTAACACCATAAAATATTATAAGGATTGTCCAAAAGGGACAATATATATATTTTCCTAAATCAATTGGATAAGTCTACAAATGTCTAGTTGAGTCGTATAAAAAACAGTCAAATTTAGTCAATTTTTAATAAATAAAACATGGCGGTGATTTCTTAGCATTAATATACAAACTACATTTCTTCTTTACTCTAAATATAGATACATGAGATATACAGCACTGTATAAATATATGAAAACAATAATAATTCTAAAACAACCTTTTGTTAAAATCTAATTATTTAAACGGTCATTAAATTCTGGATCTTGTTTATGTTTTTCATAATATTCTTTTATCAATAGTCCTGAAAGTTTTTTCAGGTCTATTCTTATTTTTTTATGGATACATCTTTCTAATTATGGTAAATATAAGATTGGTTAGGCGTGTGCTAAACCTATCCTTCTCATTTGTGACATCTGCTACACGTCAAAGTGGCAAACTCAACAGTCTCCTTATCTGAAGGAGATTTCTAGATTCTACTATATTTGCACACATACCAAACAAAATGTATTTAACTGAGATTTATTCAGGAAGCTTTGCCAAATTTGGAAAATGGAAAATGGTGTCAGTTTATTTCATTTAATTACAACAGAGGAGTGTTAAGTCGATTGTTTATTTTATTGTTATATATCGCGCCTTTTAATAAAAATAATAATGAGTTAAGTCGTGCTCTCGCATTGTTTCTCGTCAATTTAATCTCCCTGCTCACGATTTATTTAAAGGATCACCATTCTAACTCATTAAAAGGTGATGTTTATCTCATCTTATTGGACTTTCAAATTGATTTATGGGTGATAATGAAAAAAAACAAGCTTATCGAAAGAAAAACAAAGATTCGCACTTGTTAATTTTAAACACAAGCTTGAACAGAATTGGTTTGAACGAGATGTTGCTGAAAGATTATATGATTATATTGCATACACTTTATTTGGACAATTTATTATGAACTGAAAAAATATAGACTTTTCGTATATTCATACTCCTATTTTGATTAAATCGACAATTTATCACATGTATGACGTCACTTCAAATAGTGTATTTAGATTCTATTGATGATTAAAAAAAAATCTAAAATTGCAGATGAAAAATGCGGTAAATATATCATAATATCACTGTTGGTATCAATATGACGTAGCTCATTCGCCCATCAAAGTTTCAAATATCATCTCGATATATTTGCTGAAATATGACGATATCGATATAGCTGTAATTCTAATATGACGTCTCTAATACAGCACACACGATAATACTCAACAACTCTAAATTTAGCGCAAGTGCAGTACACAACAAATCTGGCTGTTCCGATGTGACTCCCGCTGTGAAATGGTATAAATTACGATTGCGCTTTTATCTTTTAGTGCTGCGTGTACATACGTTTTTACTAATATGAATAATTAAACAACAGAATGGACTTTTAACAACGCTATCAATTATAATACTACTGAAACGACTATTTTACGATACACCTTTTATACTTTTTAGTAATGGATGTAAATATCGTCACGGTATATGTTTTCGTGCGTCATCTGTTTTCGTGGTATCCATTTTATTTTGATTTCCACAGCGCACGCATTATTTTTGACGTGTCTTCAGGTTTCTATTTATGGAACATAAACAATACGAAAGCTGACATCTGTAAAAAATGATGAAGTTTACTCTTAAAGACGTAAGTACCAAAAACAGTGAACCTACCTACTGAACCATACTTTTTGTAATGCCAAAAATGTACTTCATTTATAAAGTAGCTGGAAAAAAATCCAGAAGGGCTATATAAAATTTAACTATGTCGTCTGCCTCTCAGACACCTGCTCTTCCTGTCATGTAACTATCATGGGGTCACTTATCGTATTTGTAAACAAAAGAGACCACTGAAATGTGCCTGTTTCTTATATAAAATACATGTCACTTTGCAGTGCATTGTGGCTTCAGCACTAAAAAAAACATCAAAAGTAAACACAATTTTGAAAGTGGTCATTTTCAAACATTCTGTTATTTTATTTAGATGTAGTATGATTTGGTAGATGGCCAGAACCATGAAATTTTAAAACCAGCCATTTCCGGATTTTATATTCGTTTCCATCCCGTATATCGGCCTTGTTTTTATTTGCCACGGAAACAGATGACGCCATTTTACTGACAACAAAAGTTGCCAGGTAATCGAGAGTATATTAAAATACAAGAATGGCTTTAAAAACAATCTTATGCACAAAGAAATATTTAACTAGCCATTCTTTGAAAATTCCAATCGTCATATGAATGGAGGGTTAACACTGTTAATCGCTATATCTGAAAATCGATAATAGCACGAAAACCGATAACACGATGGTACGTTTTTATGCCACTAACCAAATTTATACAATATGGAAGTGATGAACTTTTAACTACTACGTATATTTTATCATAACTGTAAATACGTATCTTTTTAAGTATGTGCCCGTTAAGTTAGGTTTTATAATTTTATCCTTAATTGGAGTGCTCCGAATTCCGGAGGAATTTTACCTGTACAAAGACAAATTACCGTGACGACCGAGTGTAAACAAACAAAACATCGGCATATAACGTATTTTTAAAGTCCTTAAAATAAAAATTTCCCCTCAGTTATAAATAAATATTCTGTAACTAAGTATTTTGTTTATCATTTGTTTTGAAAATTTACATTTGGGGATCCCAGTACGCACACAATGCTACATTCCATTGATATGTGTCGGCCATGAATAACCGGAAAATGCACTAACCTTCATGTTTTCCTACGTATACATTGATAACTGGACGGTGATGTAATTAATTTACTGATATTTTCCAATTTGATGGCATTTTGAATTTTGCTACTCAAACAAGTAAAATGCTCACAAAATCGTAAAATAAATCAGTAACCAGCTTGTGTCAATCAGCGTCCCTTGTAAACAACGTCACAAAAGTCAAAGTCGATAGATGGTTGTCTTAAGTATTTATTCCGGAATTTGTTTTATGTCAACAATACAAGCTTTTTTTTCCATTGGCATTTATTATTTCCATTTCATATCTAACAATAATTGTCGATTATTAACAACTGTTCAAGTGTTCGATATTATGTTTGACAACTCCGCTCCGCCATCTTGTTAGCGCACGAAATGATGAACGAATGAACTCCGACTTTTTTTAAAAAATATTTTTACGCAGGAATTGTTCAATCGAATCTATGTTGGAAAATACACAATAAATATGTTTTTCGTGTTAACATCCATATCTTTAAAATATCTCATTCAAATACAAATAATTCAAAATCTATTCAAAATTTCCGAAGGAGGTAAATGGAACAGCCACCAAATGCCGTGTGTATGTACAGTTCACGAATGGTTAAAAATCACCGTATTTGTCCTATTAGAATCGAAATAATTCATGACAGGCATAGAGTTGTGCAAATTTACACATGGGCTGGGCCTTTATATTCTTAGATTTTACCCCTCGCTTTCTCTCGGGGTAAAATTCGAATATAAAGCCCATGTGTAAATTTGCACAACTCTATGCCTGCCATGAATTATTTCTTAATTATATAGAGGCGGAGGAAGCAACTGGAGTTATTTTGTCATTTGTTATTTGGTTGATCATCTGTTGTGCTAAGATCTGAAATGACATCCAAGCATGCTAATATCTGACGTTTACTACTTTCTACATCATTTGGTCATCCAAGCATGCTAATATCTCACGTTTACTACTTTCTACATCATCTGGTCATCCAAGCATGCTAATATCTCACGTTTACTACTTTCTACATCATCTGGTCATCCAAGCATGCTAATATCTCACGTTTACTACTTTCTACATCATCTGGTCATCCAAGCCTGCTAATATCTCACGCTTACTACTTTCTACATCATCTGCAGGGGCGGATCCAGGGGGGGGGGCGCACCCGGGCGCGCCCCCCTAAAAATGGAAAAAATATGATTTTTTGGCGTATCTCTATCTGTAATTACAAATGGACCCTTCCAGCTTGCAAGTAGGTTTGAACTGTTAGTTGGCAATAATACAAGTGCCTTCTGACCAACCCCAAAAGTTCCTGATCTAGACTTCCTGTTATAATAAGTGGTCTGTTGCGTCTTAGATACCTGTTCATTTGCTCAACCCATATCGAACATTGATCTCAATGTGTCTCTAGTTTCAAACAACTAACTCAAAACTCCAGAAAAGCAACTCACACGGCGAGAAACCTGTAGTTTCATTTTGACACCCCTTTATAAATAAAAAGTAAGTATGGGATATATTTGTCCCAGTTCGATGGTTGCTTTTGTGCTTAACTTTTGACTGTTTTCTTCAAAGTACTGTTGACATTTTCAACAAGCACGTTGGTTGCTGGATGATATGGTGTAGTGCACATTTTGTGTATCCTAGGTACCTTACATACCTAAGTCATCATATCAGACATCACATTGCTTCCGACCGCTCCCACCAACTCCTATTCAATCTAGACGCAAAATAAGTCTCTCTCAAAATCAAGGATTTTGAACCATGAAATGCTCAGCTTAAATAACTGCCCCTACATAACTAAGGCTAATTAACGACCATGATCTATTGGCAGAAAGTCAAATAGTATGTACTTATCTACAATTTTAACTAAATCATAAATTCTGGGCAATTCCGTATGTGTTTTCTCTGATATCGAAAAAATACCATGCACAATATAACAATATAATTCAATTCGTCTAAATTTTCGATTTGCAATTCATGTTGGATTCTGACTAATTGTGAGTTTTAACATTGTCGGTTTGCAAACATTTGATCTTAAAAGGACAAATGGCACTTTCAAGGTTTGCAACAAACTACGATTGTTTTTAAGAGAAGGAATATTGCCACAATAATTAAACATGAAATAAATAGGGACGAGGAGAAGCATAAATATTACATATGATACTGACGTACACGTCATAACCCATTATATGTAACGACAAGTCACTCGTCATAACTCGGTAGATTCCGTTCCGCGGATTCACCCGAGGTTTGCCGATTGGCATCAAGCATGATTTATAAAGTTATGGACACTTACCAAGAATTTGTCCTTATTTCTTGCCTACAACTTAATCATCTATTAGATGCGATGTACAATGGGAATATATCATACAGTAGAGATAGGGTTAATGTTATGGTGTTTAACGTCACTTTCAACAATATTTCAGTTATATCGTGGCGGTCAGTTTTATTGGTGGAGGAAACTGGAGTACCCGGAGAAAACCACTGAGCTGTCACGAGTCAATGTTGTTTTCATGTTTTATTACAGTAATACACTTATTTCGTACTGTGATATTGTTCGCAAAGCTCTACATTCACAGCAACAAATAAAAACTGTTTTTATACAAAAATATCCTAATCGATTTACTATTTACTAGTAATGTTAAATAGTTCTTTAATTATTTTATCATGACATGAATCAAATGTTCACCCCAGATAACCTCATAATCTCAGTTCCTTAATAACTATGGTTGTCGTTTTATCTAAAGCTCTCAGAGATTTTTTAAAATTAGTTAGAATTCCTGTAGCGAAATATTTATCAATTATTCTTGATGTGTATATGATAGTTAGAGATGAGGATATCCTTGTAAAACAATAGTTTATATTTGTAGCGGTATGTATGTACATTGTAGATTGTTTGCATAACGCCACTTTCAACAATATTTCAGTCATATCGTGGCGGTCAGTTTTTTTGGTGGAGGAAACTTACAAACTTTATCACATAATGATGTACACCTCGCCCTGATCAAGATTCTGACTCACAACATCAGTGGTGATATAGGCACTGATTGCACAGGTAGTTGTAAATCCAACTATACGATCACGACCACGACGGCCCTGCACAACTGTAGGTAGGTAGGTAGTTACTATTCAAACATCTAATATATGATAAAGAATGCATAATAAAATGAAAAAACAACAAAAAACACCACACTGTCGGAACAGATATAACACAGTAGAAAGAGTCGGATACCCCTTACACAGATATAACACAGTAGAAAGAGTCGGATACCCCTTACACAGATATAACACAGTAGAAAGAGTCGGATACCCCTTACACAGATATAACACAGTAGAAAGAGTCGGATACCCCTTACACAGATATAACACAGTAGAAAGAGTCGGATACCCCTTACACAGATATAACACAGTAGAAAGAGTCGGATACCCCTAACACAGATATAACACAGTAGAAAGAGTCGGATACCCCTTACACAGATATAACACAGTAGAAAGAGTCGGATACCCCTTACACAGATATAACACAGTAGAAAGAGTCGGATACCCCTAACACAGATATAACACAGTAGAAAGAGTCGGATACCCCTTACACAGATATAACACAGTAGAAAGAGTCGGATACCCCTTACACAGATATAACACAGTAGAAAGAGTCGGATACCCCTAACACAGATATAACACAGTAGAAAGAGTCGGATACCCCTTACACAGATATAACACAGTAGAAAGAGTCGGATACCCCTTACACAGATATAACACAGTAGAAAGAGTCGGATACCCCTAACACAGATATAACACAGTAGAAAGAGTCGGATACCCCTTACACAGATATAACACAGTAGAAAGAGTCGGATACCCCTTACACAGATATAACACAGTAGAAAGAGTCGGATACCCCTTACACAGATATAACACAGTAGAAAGAGTCGGATACCCCTTACACAGATATAACACAGTAGAAAGAGTCGGATACCCCTAACACAGATATAACACAGTAGAAAGAGTCGGATACCCCTAACACAGATATAACACAGTAGAAAGAGTCGGATACCCCTTACACAGATATAACACAGTAGAAAGAGTCGGATACCCCTAACACAGATATAACACAGTAGAAAGAGTCGGATACCCCTAACACAGATATAACACAGTAGAAAGAGTCGGATACCCCTAACACAGATATAACACAGTAGAAAGAGTCGGATACCCCTAACACAGATATAACACAGTAGAAAGAGTCGGATACCCCTTACACAGATATAACACAGTAGAAAGAGTCGGATACCCCTTACACAGATATAACACAGTAGAAAGAGTCGGATACCCCTTACACAGATATAACACAGTAGAAAGAGTCGGATACCCCTTACACAGATATAACACAGTAGAAAGAGTCGGATACCCCTTACACAGATATAACACAGTAGAAAGAGTCGGATACCCCTAACACAGATATAACACAGTAGAAAGAGTCGGATACCCCTTACACAGATATAACACAGTAGAAAGAGTCGGATACCCCTAACACAGATATAACACAGTAGAAAGAGTCGGATACCCCTAACACAGATATAACACAGTAGAAAGAGTCGGATACCCCTAACACAGATATAACACAGTAGAAAGAGTCGGATACCCCTTACACAGATATAACACAGTAGAAAGAGTCGGATACCCCTTACACAGATATAACACAGTAGAAAGAGTCGGATACCCCTAACACAGATATAACACAGTAGAAAGAGTCGGATACCCCTTACACAGATATAACACAGTAGAAAGAGTCGGATACCCCTTACACAGATATAACACAGTAGAAAGAGTCGGATACCCCTTACACAGATATAACACAGTAGAAAGAGTCGGATACCCCTTACACAGATATAACACAGTAGAAAGAGTCGGATACCCCTTACACAGATATAACACAGTAGAAAGAGTCGGATACCCCTAACACAGATATAACACAGTAGAAAGAGTCGGATACCCCTTACACAGATATAACACAGTAGAAAGAGTCGGATACCCCTAACACAGATATAACACAGTAGAAAGAGTCGGATACCCCTAACACAGATATAACACAGTAGAAAGAGTCGGATACCCCTTACACAGATATAACACAGTAGAAAGAGTCGGATACCCCTTACACAGATATAACACAGTAGAAAGAGTCGGATACCCCTAACACAGATATAACACAGTAGAAAGAGTCGGATACCCCTTACACAGATATAACACAGTAGAAAGAGTCGGATACCCCTTACACAGATATAACACAGTAGAAAGAGTCGGATACCCCTTACACAGATATAACACAGTAGAAAGAGTCGGATACCCCTTACACAGATATAACACAGTAGAAAGAGTCGGATACCCCTTACACAGATATAACACAGTAGAAAGAGTCGGATACCCCTTACACAGATATAACACAGTAGAAAGAGTCGGATACCCCTTACACAGATATAACACAGTAGAAAGAGTCGGATACCCCTTACACAGATATAACACAGTAGAAAGAGTCGGATACCCCTAACACAGATATAACACAGTAGAAAGAGTCGGATACCCCTAACACAGATATAACACAGTAGAAAGAGTCGGATACCCCTTACACAGATATAACACAGTAGAAAGAGTCGGATACCCCTAACACAGATATAACACAGTAGAAAGAGTCGGATACCCTTACACAGATATAACACAGTAGAAAGAGTCGGATACCCCTTACACAGATATAACACAGTAGAAAGAGTCGGATACCCCTTACACAGATATAACACAGTAGAAAGAGTCGGATACCCCTTACACAGATATAACACAGTAGAAAGAGTCGGATACCCCTTACACAGATATAACACAGTAGAAAGAGTCGGATACCCCTTACACAGATATAACACAGTAGAAAGAGTCGGATACCCCTTACACAGATATAACACAGTAGAAAGAGTCGGATACCCTTACACAGATATAACACAGTAGAAAGAGTCGGATACCCCTTACACAGATATAACACAGTAGAAAGAGTCGGATACCCCTTACACAGATATAACACAGTAGAAAGAGTCGGATACCCCTTACACAGATATAACACAGTAGAAAGAGTCGGATACCCCTTACACAGATATAACACAGTAGAAAGAGTCGGATACCCCTTACACAGATATAACACAGTAGAAAGAGTCGGATACCCCTTACACAGATATAACACAGTAGAAAGAGTCGGATACCCCTTACACAGATATAACACAGTAGAAAGAGTCGGATACCCCTTACACAGATATAACACAGTAGAAAGAGTCGGATACCCCTTACACAGATATAACACAGTAGAAAGAGTCGGATACCCCTTACACAGATATAACACAGTAGAAAGAGTCGGATACCCCTTACACAGATATAACACAGTAGAAAGAGTCGGATACCCCTTACACAGATATAACACAGTAGAAAGAGTCGGATACCCCTTACACAGATATAACACAGTAGAAAGAGTCGGATACCCCTTACACAGATATAACACAGTAGAAAGAGTCGGATACCCCTTACACAGATATAACACAGTAGAAAGAGTCGGATACCCCTTACACAGATATAACACAGTAGAAAGAGTCGGATACCCCTTACACAGATATAACACAGTAGAAAGAGTCGGATACCCCTTACACAGATATAACACAGTAGAAAGAGTCGGATACCCCTTACACAGATATAACACAGTAGAAAGAGTCGGATACCCCTTACACAGATATAACACAGTAGAAAGAGTCGGATACCCCTTACACAGATATAACACAGTAGAAAGAGTCGGATACCCCTTACACAGATATAACACAGTAGAAAGAGTCGGATACCCCTTACACAGATATAACACAGTAGAAAGAGTCGGATACCCCTTACACAGATATAACACAGTAGAAAGAGTCGGATACCCCTTACACAGATATAACACAGTAGAAAGAGTCGGATACCCCTTACACAGATATAACACAGTAGAAAGAGTCGGATACCCCTTACACAGATATAACACAGTAGAAAGAGTCGGATACCCCTTACACAGATATAACACAGTAGAAAGAGTCGGATACCCCTTACACAGATATAACACAGTAGAAAGAGTCGGATACCCCTTACACAGATATAACACAGTAGAAAGAGTCGGATACCCCTTACACAGATATAACACAGTAGAAAGAGTCGGATACCCCTTACACAGATATAACACAGTAGAAAGAGTCGGATACCCCTTACACAGATATAACACAGTAGAAAGAGTCGGATACCCCTTACACAGATATAACACAGTAGAAAGAGTCGGATACCCCTAACACAGATATAACACAGTAGAAAGAGTCGGATACCCCTTACACAGATATAACACAGTAGAAAGAGTCGGATACCCCTTACACAGATATAACACAGTAGAAAGAGTCGGATACCCCTAACACAGATATAACACAGTAGAAAGAGTCGGATACCCCTTACACAGATATAACACAGTAGAAAGAGTCGGATACCCCTTACACAGATATAACACAGTAGAAAGAGTCGGATACCCCTTACACAGATATAACACAGTAGAAAGAGTCGGATACCCCTTACACAGATATAACACAGTAGAAAGAGTCGGATACCCCTTACACAGATATAACACAGTAGAAAGAGTCGGATACTCCTTACACAGATATAACACAGTAGAAAGAGTCGGATACCCCTAACACAGATATAACACAGTAGAAAGAGTCGGATACCCCTTACACAGATATAACACAGTAGAAAGAGTCGGATACCCCTTACACAGATATAACACAGTAGAAAGAGTCGGATACCCCTAACACAGATATAACACAGTAGAAAGAGTCGGATACCCCTTACACAGATATAACACAGTAGAAAGAGTCGGATACCCCTAACACAGATATAACACAGTAGAAAGAGTCGGATACCCCTAACACAGATATAACACAGTAGAAAGAGTCGGATACCCCTAACACAGATATAACACAGTAGAAAGAGTCGGATACCCCTTACACAGATATAACACAGTAGAAAGAGTCGGATACCCCTTACACAGATATAACACAGTAGAAAGAGTCGGATACCCCTAACACAGATATAACACAGTAGAAAGAGTCGGATACCCCTAACACAGATATAACACAGTAGAAAGAGTCGGATACCCCTAACACAGATATAACACAGTAGAAAGAGTCGGATACCCCTAACACAGATATAACACAGTAGAAAGAGTCGGATACCCCTTACACAGATATAACACAGTAGAAAGAGTCGGATACCCCTTACACAGATATAACACAGTAGAAAGAGTCGGATACCCCTTACACAGATATAACACAGTAGAAAGAGTCGGATACCCCTTACACAGATATAACACAGTAGAAAGAGTCGGATACCCCTTACACAGATATAACACAGTAGAAAGAGTCGGATACCCCTAACATACATATACATGACCGTACACTCTCCTGGCTTGATATCCCTAACACACATATACATGACCGTACACTCTCCTGGCTTGATATCCCTAACACACACATATACATGACCGTACACTCTCCTGGCTTGATATCCCTAACACACATATACATGACCGTACACTCTCCTGGCTTGATATCCCTAACACACACATATACATGACCGTACACTCTCCTGGCTTGATATCCCTAACACACATATACATGACCGTACACTCTCCTGGCTTGATATCCCTAACACACACATATACATGACCGTACACTCTCCTGGCTTGATATCCCTAACACACATATACATGACCGTACACTCTCCTGGCTTGATATCCCTAACACACACATATACATGACCGTACACTCTCCTGGCTTGATATCCCTAACACACATATACATGACCGTACACTCTCCTGGTATGATACCCCTAACACACATATACATGACCGTACACTCTCCTGGCTTGATACCCCTAACACACATATACATGACCGTACACTCTCCTGGCTTGATATCCCTAACACACATATACATGACCGTACATTCTCCTGGCTTGATATCCCTAACACACATATACATGACCGTACACTCTCCTGGCTTGATACCCCTAACACACATATACATGACCGTACACTCTCCTGGCTTGATATCCCTAACACACATATACATGACCGTACACTCTCCTGGTTTGATACCCCTAACACACATATACATGACCGTACACTCTCCTGGCTTGATATCCCTAACACACATATACATGACCGTACACTCTCCTGGCTTGATACCCCTAACACACATATACATGACCGTACACTCTCCTGGCTTGATATCCCTAACACACATATACATGACCGTACACTCTCCTGGCTTGATACCCCTAACACACATATACATGACCGTACACTTTCCTGGCTTGATACTCCTAACACACATATACATGACCGTACACTTTCCTGGCTTGATACTCCTAACACACATATACATGACCGTACACTTTCCTGGCTTGATACCCCTAACACACATATACATGACCGTACACTTTCCTGGCTTGATACTCCTAACACACATATACATGACCGTACACTCTCCTGGCTTGATACCCCTAACACACATATACACGACCGTACACTTTCCTGGCTTGATACCCCTAACACACATATACATGACCGTACACTTTACTGGCTTGATACTCCTAACACACATATACATGACCGTACACTCTCCTGGCTTGATACCCCTAACACACATATACATGACCGTACACTTTCCTGGCTTGATACCCCTAACACACATATACATGACCGTACACTTTCCTGGCTTGATACCCCTAACACACATATACATGACCGTACACTTTCCTGGCTTGATATCCCTAACACACATATACATGACCGTACACTTTCCTGGCTTGATACCCCTAACACACATATACATGACCGTACACTCTCCTGGCTTGATACCCCTAACACACATATACATGACCGTACACTCTCCTGGCTTGATACCCCTAACACATATATACATGATCGTACACTTTCCTGGCTTGATACCCCTAACACACATATACATGACCGTACACTCTCCTGGTATGATACCCCTAACACACATATACATGACCGTACACTTTCCTGGCTTGATATCCCTAACACATATATACATGACCGTACACTTTCCTGGCTTGATACCCCTAACACACATATACATGACCGTACACTTTCCTGGCTTGATATCCCTAACACACATATACATGACCGTACACTTTCCTGGCTTGATATCCCTAACACATATATACATGACCGTACACTTTCCTGGCTTGATACCCCTAACACACATATACATGACCGTACACTCTCCTGGCTTGATATCCCTAACACACATATACATGACCGTACACTTTCCTGGCTTGATACCCCTAACACACATATATACATGACCGTACACTTTCCTGGCTTGATACCCCTAACACACATATACATGACCGTACACTTTCCTGGCTTGATACCCCTAACACACATATACATGACCGTACACTCTCCTGGCTTGATATCCCTAACACACATATACATGACCGTACACTTTCCTGGCTTGATACCCCTAACACACATATACATGACCGTACACTCTCCTGGCTTGATATCCCTAACACACATATACATGACCGTACACTCTCCTGGCTTGATATCCCTAACACACATATACATGACCGTACACTCTCCTGGCTTGATATCCCTAACACACATATACATGACCGTACACTCTCCTGGCTTGATATCCCTAACATATATATACATGACCGTACACTTTCCTGGCTTGATACCCCTAACATATATATACATGACCGTACACTTTCCTGGCTTGAAACCCCTAACATATATATACATGTCCGTACACTTTCCTGGCTTGAAACCCCTAACATATATATACATGACCGTACACTTTCCTGGCTTGATACCCCTAACACATATATACATGACCGTACACTCTCCTGGCTTGATATCCCTAACACACATATACATGACCGTACACTCTCCTGGCTTGATATCCCTAACATATATATACATGACCGTACACTTTCCTGGCTTGATACCCCTAACATATATATACATGACCGTACACTTTCCTGGCTTGAAACCCCTAACATATATATACATGACTGTACACTTTCCTGGCTTGAAACCCCTAACATATATATACATGACCGTACACTTTCCTGGCTTGATACCCCTAACACATATATACATGACCGTACACTTTCCTGGCTTGATACCCCTAACACACATATACATGACCGTACACTTTCCTGGCTTGATACCCCTAACACATATATACATGACCGTACACTTTCCTGGCTTGATACCCCTAACATATATATACATGACCGTACACTTTCCTGGCTTGATATCCCTAACACACATATACATGACCGTACACTTTCCTGGCTTGATGCCCCTAACACACATATACATGACCGTACACTTTCCTGGCTTGATATCCCTAACACACATATACATGACCGTACACTTTCCTGGCTTGATACCCCTAGCACACATATACATGACCGTACATTTTCCTGGCTTGATACCCCTAACACACATATACATGACCGTACACTTTCCTGGCTTGATACCCCTAACACATATATACATGACCGTACACTCTCCTGGCTTGATATCCCTAACACACATATACATAACCGTACACTCTCCTGGCTTGATACCCCTAACACACATATACATGACCGTACACTTTCCTGGCTTGATACCCCTAACATATATATACATGACCGTACACTTTCCTGGCTTGAAACCCCTAACATATATATACATGACCGTACACTTTCCTGGCTTGATACCCCTAACACATATATACATGACCGTACACTTTCCTGGCTTGATACCCCTAACACACATATACATGACCGTACACTTTCCTGGCTTGATACCCCTAACACATATATACATGACCGTACACTTTCCTGGCTTGATACCCCTAACATATATATACATGACCGTACACTTTCCTGGCTTGATATCCCTAACACACATATACATGACCGTACACTTTCCTGGCTTGATACCCCTAACACACATATACATGACCGTACACTTTCCTGGCTTGATATCCCTAACACACATATACATGACCGTACACTTTCCTGGCTTGATACCCCTAACACACATATACATGACCGTACATTTTCCTGGCTTGATACCCCTAACACACATATACATGACCGTACACTTTCCTGGCTTGATACCCCTAACACATATATACATGACCGTACACTCTCCTGGCTTGATATCCCTAACACACATATACATAACCGTACACTCTCCTGGCTTGATACCCCTAACACACATATACATGACCGTACACTTTCCTGGTTTGATACCCCTAACACACATATACATGACCGTACATTTTCCTGGCTTGATACCCCTAACACACATATACATGACCGTACAATTTCCTGGCTTGATACCCCTAATACACATATACATGACCGTACACCTTCCTGTCTTAATACCCCTAACACACAAATACATGACCGTACATTCTCCTGGCTTGATACCCCTAACACACATATACGTGACCGTACACTCTCCTGGTTTGATACCCCTAACATATATATACATGACCGTACACTTTCCTGGCTTGATATCCCTAACACACATATACATGACCGTACACTTTCCTGGCTTGATACCCCTAACACACATATACATGACCGTACACTTTCCTGGCTTGATATCCCTAACACACATATACATGACCGTACACTTTCCTGGCTTGATACCCCTAACACACATATACATGACCGTACATTTTCCTGGCTTGATACCCCTAACACACATATACATGACCGTACACTTTCCTGGCTTGATACCCCTAACACATATATACATGACCGTACACTTTCCTGGCTTGATACCCCTAACATATATATACATGACCGTACACTTTCCTGGCTTGATATCCCTAACACACATATACATGACCGTACACTTTCCTGGCTTGATACCCCTAACACACATATACATGACCGTACACTTTCCTGGCTTGATATCCCTAACACACATATACATGACCGTACACTTTCCTGGCTTGAAACCCCTAACATATATATACATGACCGTACACTTTCCTGACTTGATACCCCTAACACATATATACATGACCGTACACTTTCCTGGCTTGATACCCCTAACACACATATACATGACCGTACACTTTCCTGGCTTGATACCCCTAACACATATATACATGACCGTACACTTTCCTGGCTTGATACCCCTAACATATATATACATGACCGTACACTTTCCTGGCTTGATATCCCTAACACACATATACATGACCGTACACTTTCCTGGCTTGATGCCCCTAACACACATATACATGACCGTACACTTTCCTGGTTTGATATCCCTAACACACATATACATGACCGTACACTTTCCTGGCTTGATACCCCTAACACATATATACATGACCGTACACTCTCCTGGCTTGATATCCCTAACACACATATACATAACCGTACACTCTCCTGGCTTGATACCCCTAACACACATATACATGACCGTACACTTTCCTGGCTTGATACCCCTAACATATATATACATGACCGTACACTTTCCTGGCTTGAAACCCCTAACATATATATACATGACCGTACACTTTCCTGGCTTGATACCCCTAACACATATATACATGACCGTACACTTTCCTGGCTTGATACCCCTAACACACATATACATGACCGTACACTTTCCTGGCTTGATACCCCTAACACATATATACATGACCGTACACTTTCCTGGCTTGATACCCCTAACATATATATACATGACCGTACACTTTCCTGGCTTGATATCCCTAACACACATATACATGACCGTACACTTTCCTGGCTTGATACCCCTAACACACATATACATGACCGTACACTTTCCTGGCTTGATATCCCTAACACACATATACATGACCGTACACTTTCCTGGCTTGATACCCCTAACACACATATACATGACCGTACATTTTCCTGGCTTGATACCCCTAACACACATATACATGACCGTACACTTTCCTGGCTTGATACCCCTAACACATATATACATGACCGTACACTCTCCTGGCTTGATATCCCTAACACACATATACATAACCGTACACTCTCCTGGCTTGATACCCCTAACACACATATACATGACCTTACACTTTCCTGGTTTGATACCCCTAACACACATATACATGACCGTACATTTTCCTGGCTTGATACCCCTAACACACATATACATGACCGTACAATTTCCTGGCTTGATACCCCTAATACACATATACATGACCGTACACCTTCCTGTCTTAATACCCCTAACACACATATACATGACCGTACATTCTCCTGGCTTGATACCCCTAACACACATATACGTGACCGTACACTCTCCTGGTTTGATACCCCTAACACACATATACATGACCGTACACTTTCCTGACTTGATACCCCTAACACACATATACATGACCGTACACTTTCCTGGCTTGATACCCCTAACACACATATACATGACCGTACACTTTCCTGGCTTGATACCCCTAACATATATATATATGACCGTACACTTTCCTGACTTGATACCCCTAACATATATATACATGACCGTACACTTTCCTGGCTTGATATCCCTAACACACATATACATGACCGTACACTTTCCTGGCTTGATACCCCTAACACACATATACATGACCGTACACTTTCCTGGCTTGATATCCCTAACACACATATACATGACCGTACACTTTCCTGGCTTGATACCCCTAACACACATATACATGACCGTACATTTTCCTGGCTTGATACCCCTAACACACATATACATGACCGTACACTTTCCTGGCTTGATACCCCTAACACATATATACATGACCGTACACTTTCCTGGCTTGATACCCCTAACATATATATACATGACCGTACACTTTCCTGGCTTGATATCCCTAACACACATATACATGACCGTACACTTTCCTGGCTTGATACCCCTAACACACATATACATGACCGTACACTTTCCTGGCTTGATATCCCTAACACACATATACATGACCGTACACTTTCCTGGCTTGATACCCCTAACACACATATACATGACCGTACATTTTCCTGGCTTGATACCCCTAACACACATATACATGACCGTACACTTTCCTGGCTTGATACCCCTAACACATATATACATGACCGTACACTCTCCTGGCTTGATATCCCTAACACACATATACATGACCGTACACTCTCCTGGCTTGATACCCCTAACACACATATACATGACCGTACACTTTCCTGGTTTGATACCCCTAACACACATATACATGACCGTACATTTTCCTGGCTTGATACCCCTAACACACATATACATGACCGTACAATTTCCTGGCTTGATACCCCTAATACACATATACATGACCGTACACCTTCCTGTCTTAATACCCCTAACACACATATACATGACCGTACATTCTCCTGGCTTGATACCCCTTACACACATATACGTGACCGTACACTCTCCTGGTTTGATACCCCTAACACACATATATACACGACCGTACAATCTCCTGGCTTGATATCCCTAATACACATATACATGACCGTACACTCTCCTGGCTTGATACCCCTAACACACATATACGTGACCGTACACTTTCCTGGCTAGTTACCCCTAACTCATATATACATGACCGTACACTCTCCTGGCTTGATATCCCTAACACGCATATACATGACCGTACACTCCTGGTTTGATACCCCTAACACACATATACATGACCGTACACTCTCCTGGCTTGATACCCTAACACACATATACATGACCGTACACTCTCCTGGTATGATACCCCTAACACACATATACATGACCGTACACTCTCCTGGTATGTTACCCCTAACACACATATACATGACCGTACACTTTCATGGTTTGATACTCCTAACACACATATACATGACCGTACACTTTCATGGTTTGATACTCCTAACACACATATACATGACCGTACACTTTCCTGGCTTGATACTCCTAACACACATATACATGACCGTACACTTTCCTGGCTTGATATCCCTAACACACATATACATGACCGTACACTTTCCTGGCTTGATACCCCTAACACACATATACATGACCGTACACTTTCCTGGCTTGATACCCCTAACACACATATACATGACCGTACACTTTCCTGGCTTGATACCCCTAACACACATATACATGACCGTACACTTTCCTGACTTGATACCCCTAACACACATATACATGACCGTACACTTTCCTGGTTTGATACCCCTAACACACATATACATGACCGTACACTTTCCTGGCTTGATATCCCTAACATACATATACATGACCGTACACTTTCCTGGCTTGTTATCTCTAACACACATATACATGACCGTACACTTTCCTGGTTTGATACCCCTAACACACATATACATGACCGTACACTTTCCTGGCTTGATATCACTAACATACATATACATGACCGCACACTTTCCTGGCTTGATATCCCTAACACATATATACATGACTGTACACTTTCCTGGCTTGATATCCCTAACACACATATACATGACCGTACACTTTCTTGGCTTGATACCCCTAACACACATATACATGACCGTACACTTTCCTGGTTTGATACCCCTAACACACATATACATGACCGTACACTTTCCTGGCTTGATACCCCTAACACATATATACATGACCGTACACTCTCCTGGCTTGATATCCCTAACACACATATACATGACCGTACACTCTCCTGGCTTGATACCCCTAACACACATATACATGACCTTACATTTTCCTGGTTTGATACCCCTAACACACATATACATGACCGTGCACTTTCCTGGCTTGATACCCCTAACACACATATACATGACCATACACTTTCCTGGCTTGATACCCCTAACACATATATATATGACCGTACACTTTCCTGGCTTGATACCACTAACACATATATATATATGACCGTACACTTTCCTGGCTTGATACCCCTAACACACATATACATGACCGTACACTTTCCTGGTTTGATACCCCTAACACACATATACATGACCGTACACTTTCCTGGCTTGATACCCCTAACACATATATATATGACCGTACAATTTCCTGGCTTGATACCCCTAATACACATATACATGACCGTACACCTTCCTGTCTTAATACCCCTAACACACAAATACATGACCGTACATTCTCCTGGCTTGATACCCCTAACACACATATACGTGACCGTACACTCTCCTGGTTTGATACCCCTAACATATATATACATGACCGTACACTTTCCTGGCTTGATATCCCTAACACACATATACATGACCGTACACTTTCCTGGCTTGATACCCCTAACACACATATACATGACCGTACACTTTCCTGGCTTGATACCCCTAACACACATATACATGACCGTACACTTTCCTGGCTTGATATCCCTAACACACATATACATGACCGTACACTTTCCTGGCTTGAAACCCCTAACATATATATACATGACCGTACACTTTCCTGACTTGATACCCCTAACACATATATACATGACCGTACACTTTCCTGGCTTGATACCCCTAACACACATATACATGACCGGACACTTTCCTGGCTTGATACCCCTAACACATATATACATGACCGTACACTTTCCTGGCTTGATACCCCTAACATATATATACATGACCGTACACTTTCCTGGCTTGATATCCCTAACACACATATACATGACCGTACACTTTCCTGGCTTGATACCCCTAACACACATATACATGACCGTACACTTTCCTGGTTTGATATCCCTAACACACATATACATGACCGTACACTTTCCTGGCTTGATACCCCTAACACATATATACATGACCGTACACTCTCCTGGCTTGATATCCCTAACACACATATACATAACCGTACACTCTCCTGGCTTGATACCCCTAACACACATATACATGACCGTACACTTTCCTGGCTTGATACCCCTAACATATATATACATGACCGTACACTTTCCTGGCTTGAAACCCCTAACATATATATACATGACCGTACACTTTCCTGGCTTGATACCCCTAACACATATATACATGACCGTACACTTTCCTGGCTTGATACCCCTAACACACATATACATGACCGTACACTTTCCTGGCTTGATACCCCTAACACATATATACATGACCGTACACTTTCCTGGCTTGATACCCCTAACATATATATACATGACCGTACACTTTCCTGGCTTGATATCCCTAACACACATATACATGACCGTACACTTTCCTGGCTTGATACCCCTAACACACATATACATGACCGTACACTTTCCTGGCTTGATATCCCTAACACACATATACATGACCGTACACTTTCCTGGCTTGATACCCCTAACACACATATACATGACCGTACATTTTCCTGGCTTGATACCCCTAACACACATATACATGACCGTACACTTTCCTGGCTTGATACCCCTAACACATATATACATGACCGTACACTCTCCTGGCTTGATATCCCTAACACACATATACATAACCGTACACTCTCCTGGCTTGATACCCCTAACACACATATACATGACCTTACACTTTCCTGGTTTGATACCCCTAACACACATATACATGACCGTACATTTTCCTGGCTTGATACCCCTAACACACATATACATGACCGTACAATTTCCCGGCTTGATACCCCTAATACACATATACATGACCGTACACCTTCCTGTCTTAATACCCCTAACACACATATACATGACCGTACATTCTCCTGGCTTGATACCCCTAACACACATATACGTGACCGTACACTCTCCTGGTTTGATACCCCTAACACACATATACATGACCGTACACTTTCCTGGCTTGATACCCCTAACACACATATACATGACCGTACACTTTCCTGGCTTGATACCCCTAACACACATATACATGACCGTACACTTTCCTGGCTTGATACCCCTAACATATATATATATGACCGTACACTTTCCTGGCTTGATACCCCTAACATATATATACATGACCGTACACTTTCCTGGCTTGATATCCCTAACACACATATACATGACCGTACACTTTCCTGGCTTGATACCCCTAACACACATATACATGACCGTACACTTTCCTGGCTTGATATCCCTAACACACATATACATGACCGTACACTTTCCTGGCTTGATACCCCTAACACACATATACATGACCGTACATTTTCCTGGCTTGATACCCCTAACACACATATACATGACCGTACACTTTCCTGGCTTGATACCCCTAACACATATATACATGACCGTACACTTTCCTGGCTTGATACCCCTAACATATATATACATGACCGTACACTTTCCTGGCTTGATATCCCTAACACACATATACATGACCGTACACTTTCCTGGCTTGATACCCCTAACACACATATACATGACCGTACACTTTCCTGGCTTGATATCCCTAACACACATATACATGACCGTACACTTTCCTGGCTTGATACCCCTAACACACATATACATGACCGTACATTTTCCTGGCTTGATACCCCTAACACACATATACATGACCGTACACTTTCCTGGCTTGATACCCCTAACACATATATACATGACCGTACACTCTCCTGGCTTGATATCCCTAACACACATATACATGACCGTACACTTTCCTGGTTTGATACCCCTAACACACATATACATGACCGTACATTTTCCTGGCTTGATACCCCTAACACACATATACATGACCGTACAATTTCCTGGCTTGATACCCCTAATACACATATACATGACCGTACACCTTCCTGTCTTAATACCCCTAACACACATATACATGACCGTACATTCTCCTGGCTTGATACCCCTTACACACATATACGTGACCGTACACTCTCCTGGTTTGATACCCCTAACACACATATATACACGACCGTACAATCTCCTGGCTTGATATCCCTAATACACATATACATGACCGTACACTCTCCTGGCTTGATACCCCTAACACACATATACGTGACCGTACACTTTCCTGGCTAGTTACCCCTAACTCATATATACATGACCGTACACTCTCCTGGCTTGATATCCCTAACACGCATATACATGACCGTACACTCCTGGTTTGATACCCCTAACACACATATACATGACCGTACACTCTCCTGGCTTGATACCCTAACACACATATACATGACCGTACACTCTCCTGGTATGATACCCCTAACACACATATACATGACCGTACACTCTCCTGGTATGTTACCCCTAACACACATATACATGACCGTACACTTTCATGGTTTGATACTCCTAACACACATATACATGACCGTACACTTTCATGGTTTGATACTCCTAACACACATATACATGACCGTACACTTTCCTGGCTTGATACTCCTAACACACATATACATGACCGTACACTTTCCTGGCTTGATATCCCTAACACACATATACATGACCGTACACTTTCCTGGCTTGATACCCCTAACACACATATACATGACCGTACACTTTCCTGGCTTGATACCCCTAACACACATATACATGACCGTACACTTTCCTGGCTTGATACCCCTAACACACATATACATGACCGTACACTTTCCTGACTTGATACCCCTAACACACATATACATGACCGTACACTTTCCTGGTTTGATACCCCTAACACACATATACATGACCGTACACTTTCCTGGCTTGATATCCCTAACATACATATACATGACCGTACACTTTCCTGGCTTGTTATCTCTAACACACATATACATGACCGTACACTTTCCTGGTTTGATACCCCTAACACACATATACATGACCGTACACTTTCCTGGCTTGATATCACTAACATACATATACATGACCGCACACTTTCCTGGCTTGATATCCCTAACACATATATACATGACTGTACACTTTCCTGGCTTGATATCCCTAACACACATATACATGACCGTACACTTTCTTGGCTTGATACCCCTAACACACATATACATGACCGTACACTTTCCTGGTTTGATACCCCTAACACACATATACATGACCGTACACTTTCCTGGCTTGATACCCCTAACACATATATACATGACCGTACACTCTCCTGGCTTGATATCCCTAACACACATATACATGACCGTACACTCTCCTGGCTTGATACCCCTAACACACATATACATGACCTTACATTTTCCTGGTTTGATACCCCTAACACACATATACATGACCGTGCACTTTCCTGGCTTGATACCCCTAACACACATATACATGACCATACACTTTCCTGGCTTGATACCCCTAACACACATATACATGACCGTACACTTTCCTGGTTTGATACCCCTAACACACATATACATGACCGTACACTTTCCTGGCTTGATACCCCTAACACATATATATATGACCGTACACTTTCCTGGCTTGATACCACTAACACATATATATATATGACCGTACACTTTCCTGGCTTGATACCCCTAACACACATATACATGACCGTACACTTTCCTGGCTTGTTACCCCTAACATACATATACATGACCGTACACTTTCCTGGTTTGATACCCCTAACACACATATACATGACCGTACACTCTCCTGGCTTGATACCCCTAACACATATATACATGACGTACACTCTCCTGGTATGATACCCCTAACACACATATACATGACCGTACCCTCTCCTGGTATGTTACCCCTAACACACATATACATGACCGTACACTTTCCTGGTTTGATACCCCTAACACACATATACATGACCGTACACTTTCCTGGCTTGATACCCCTAACACATATATATATGACCGTACACTTTCCTGGCTTGATACCACTAACACATATATATATATGACCGTACACTTTCCTGGCTTGATACCCCTAACACACATATACATGACCGTACACTTTCCTGGCTTGTTACCCCTAACATACATATACATGACCGTACACTTTCCTGGTTTGATACCCCTAACACACATATACATGACCGTACACTCTCCTGGTATGTTACCCCTAACACACATATACATGACCGTACACTTTCATGGTTTGATACTCCTAACACACATATACATGACCGTACACTTTCATGGTTTGATACTCCTAACACACATATACATGACCGTACACTTTCCTGGCTTGATACTCCTAACACACATATACATGACCGTACACTTTCCTGGCTTGATATCCCTAACACACATATACATGACCGTACACTTTCCTGGCTTGATACCCCTAACACACATATACATGACCGTACACTTTCCTGGCTTGATACCCCTAACACACATATACATGACCGTACACTTTCCTGGCTTGATACCCCTAACACACATATACATGACCGTACACTTTCCTGACTTGATACCCCTAACACACATATACATGACCGTACACTTTCCTGGTTTGATACCCCTAACACACATATACATGACCGTACACTTTCCTGGCTTGATATCCCTAACATACATATACATGACCGTACACTTTCCTGGCTTGATATCTCTAACACACATATACATGACCGTACACTTTCCTGGTTTGATACCCCTAACACACATATACATGACCGTACACTTTCCTGGCTTGATATCCCTAACATACATATACATGACCGTACACTTTCCTGGCTTGATATCCCTAACACATATATACATGACTGTACACTTTCCTGGCTTGATATCCCTAACACACATATACATGACCGTACACTTTCTTGGCTTGATACCCCTAACACACATATACATGACCGTACACTTTCCTGGTTTGATACCCCTAACACACATATACATGACCGTACAATTTCCTGGCTTGATACCCCTAACACATATATACATGACCGTACACTCTCCTGGCTTGATATCCTTAACACACATATACATGACCGTACACTCTCCTGGCTTGATACCCCTAACACACATATACATGACCTTACACTTTCCTGGTTTGATACCCCTAACACACATATACATGACCGTGCACTTTCCTGGCTTGATACCCCTAACACACATATACATGACCGTACACTTTCCTGGCTTGATACCCCTAACACACATATACATGACCGTACACTTTCCTGGTTTGATACCCCTAACACACATATACATGACCGTACACTTTCCTGGCTTGATACCACTAACACATATATATATGACCGTACACTTTCCTGGCTTGATACCACTAACACATATATATATATGACCGTACACTTTCCTGGCTTGATACCCCTAACACACATATACATGACCGTACACTTTCCTGGCTTGTTACCCCTAACATACATATACATGACCGTACACTTTCCTGGTTTGATACCCCTAACACACATATACATGACCGTACACTCTCCTGGCTTGATACCCCTAACACATATATACATGACCGTACACTCTCCTGGTATGATACCCCTAACACACATATACATGACCGTACACTCTCCTGGTATGTTACCCCTAACACACATATATATGACCGTACACTCTCCTGGTATGATACCCCTAACACACATATACATGACCGTACACTTTCCTGGCTTGATATCCCTAACACACATATACATGACCGTACACTTTCCTGGCTTGATACCCCTAACACACATATACATGACCGTACACTTTCCTGGCTTGATACCCCTAACACACATATACATGACCGTACACTTTCCTGACTTGATACCCCTAACACACATATACATGACCGTACACTTTCCTGGTTTGATATCTCTAACACACATATACATGACCGTACACTTTCCTGGTTTTATAACCCTAACACACATATACATGACCGTACACTTTCCTGGTTTGATACCCCTAACACACATATACATGACCGTGCACTTTCCTGGCTTGATACCCCTAACACACATATACGTGACCGTACACTCTCCTGGTTTGATACCCCTAACACACATATACATGACCGTACACTTTCCTGGCTTGATACCCCTAACACACATATACATGACCGTACACTTTCCTGGCTTGATACCCCTAACACACATATACATGACCGTACACTTTTCTGGCTTCATACCCCTAACATATATATACATGACCGTACACTTTCCTGGCTTGATACCCCTAACATATATATACATGACCGTACACTTTCCTGGCTTGATATCCCTAACACACATATACATGACCGTACACTTTCCTGGCTTGATACCCCTAACACACATATACATGACCGTACACTTTCCTGGCTTGATACCCCTAACACACATATACATGACCGTACACTTTCCTGGCTTGATACCCCTAACACACATATACATGACCGTACACTTTCCTGACTTGATACTCCTAACACACATATACATGACCGTACACTTTCCTGGCTTGATACTCCTAACACACATATACATGACCGTACACTTTCCTGGCTTGATATCCCTAACACACATATACATGACCGTACACTTTCCTGGCTTGATACCCCTAACACACATATACATGACCGTACACTTTCCTGGCTTGATACCCCTAACACACATATACATGACCGTACACTTTCCTGGCTTGATACCCCTAACACACATATACATGACCGTACACTTTCCTGACTTGATACCCCTAACACACATATACATGACCGTACACTTTCCTGGTTTGATACCCCTAACACACATATACATGACCGTACACTTTCCTGGCTTGATATCCCTAACATACATATACATGACCGTACACTTTCCTGGCTTGATATCTCTAACACACATATACATGACCGTACACTTTCCTGGTTTGATACCCCTAACACACATATACATGACCGTACACTTTCCTGGCTTGATATCCCTAACATACATATACATGACCGTACACTTTCCTGGCTTGATATCCCTAACACATATATACATGACTGTACACTTTCCTGGCTTGATATCCCTAACACACATATACATGACCGTACACTTTCTTGGCTTGATACCCCTAACACACATATACATGACCGTACACTTTCCTGGTTTGATACCCCTAACACACATATACATGACCGTACACTTTCCTGGCTTGATACCCCTAACACATATATACATGACCGTACACTCTCCTGGCTTGATATCCCTAACACACATATACATGACCGTACACTCTCCTGGCTTGATACCCCTAACACACATATACATGACCTTACACTTTCCTGGTTTGATACCCCTAACACACATATACATGACCGTGCACTTTCCTGGCTTGATACCCCTAACACACATATACATGACCATACACTTTCCTGGCTTGATACCCCTAACACACATATACATGACCGTACACTTTCCTGGTTTGATACCCCTAACACACATATACATGACCGTACACTTTCCTGGCTTGATACCACTAACACATATATATATGACCGTACACTTTCCTGGCTTGATACCACTAACACATATATATATATGACCGTACACTTTCCTGGCTTGATACCCCTAACACACATATACATGACCGTACACTTTCCTGGCTTGTTACCCCTAACATACATATACATGACCGTACACTTTCCTGGTTTGATACCCCTAACACACATATACATGACCGTACACTCTCCTGGCTTGATACCCCTAACACATATATACATGACCGTACACTCTCCTGGTATGATACCCCTAACACACATATACATGACCGTACACTCTCCTGGTATGTTACCCCTAACACACATATATATGACCGTACACTCTCCTGGTATGATACCCCTAACACACATATACATGACCGTACACTTTCCTGGCTTGATATCCCTAACACACATATACATGACCGTACACTTTCCTGGCTTGATACCCCTAACACACATATACATAACCGTACACTTTCCTGGCTTGATACCCCTAACACACATATACATGACCGTACACTTTCCTGACTTGATACCCCTAACACACATATACATGACCGTACACTTTCCTGGTTTGATACCCCTAACACACATATACATGACCGTACACTTTCCTGGCTTGATATCCCTAACATACATATACATGACCGTACACTTTCCTGGCTTGATATCTCTAACACACATATACATGACCGTACACTTTCCTGGTTTGATACCCCTAACACACATATACATGACCGTACACTTTCCTGGCTTGATATCCCTAACATACATATACATGACCGTACACTTTCCTGGCTTGATATCCCTAACACATATATACATGACTGTACACTTTCCTGACTTGATATCCCTAACACACATATACATGACCGTACACTTTCTTGGCTTGATACCCCTAAGACACATATACATGACCGTACACTTTCCTGGTTTGATACCCCTAACACACATATACATGACCGTACAATTTCCTGGCTTGATACCCCTAACACATATATACATGACCGTACACTCTCCTGGCTTGATATCCCTAACACACATATACATGACCGTACACTCTCCTGGCTAGATACCCCTAACACACATATACATGACCTTACACTTTCCTGGTTTGATACCCCTAACACACATATACATGACCGTGCACTTTCCTGGCTTGATACCCCTAACACACATATACATGACCGTACACTTTCCTGGCTTGATACCCCTAACACACATATACATGACCGTACACTTTCCTGGTTTGATACCCCTAACACACATATACATGACCGTACACTTTCCTGGCTTGATACCACTAACACATATATATATGACCGTACACTTTCCTGGCTTGATACCACTAACACATATATATATATGACCGTACACTTTCCTGGCTTGATACCCCTAACACACATATACATGACCGTACACTTTCCTGGCTTGTTACCCCTAACATACATATACATGACCGTACACTTTCCTGGTTTGATACCCCTAACACACATATACATGACCGTACACTCTCCTGGCTTGATACCCCTAACACATATATACATGACCGTACACTCTCCTGGTATGATACCCCTAACACACATATACATGACCGTACACTCTCCTGGTATGTTACCCCTAACACACATATATATGACCGTACACTCTCCTGGTATGATACCCCTAACACACATATACATGACCGTACACTTTCCTGGCTTGATATCCCTAACACACATATACATGACCGTACACTTTCCTGGCTTGATACCCCTAACACACATATACATGACCGTACACTTTCCTGGCTTGATACCCCTAACACACATATACATGACCGTACACTTTCCTGACTTGATACCCCTAACACACATATACATGACCGTACACTTTCCTGGTTTGATATCTCTAACACACATATACATGACCGTACACTTTCCTGGTTTTATAACCCTAACACACATATACATGACCGTACACTTTCCTGGTTTGATACCCCTAACACACATATACATGACCGTGCACTTTCCTGGCTTGATACCCCTAACACACATATACGTGACCGTACACTCTCCTGGTTTGATACCCCTAACACACATATACATGACCGTACACTTTCCTGGCTTGATACCCCTAACACACATATACATGACCGTACACTTTCCTGGCTTGATACCCCTAACACACATATACATGACCGTACACTTTTCTGGCTTCATACCCCTAACATATATATACATGACCGTACACTTTCCTGGCTTGATACCCCTAACATATATATACATGACCGTACACTTTCCTGGCTTGATATCCCTAACACACATATACATGACCGTACACTTTCCTGGCTTGATACCCCTAACACACATATACATGACCGTACACTTTCCTGGCTTGATACCCCTAACACACATATACATGACCGTACACTTTCCTGGCTTGATACCCCTAACACACATATACATGACCGTACACTTTCCTGACTTGATACTCCTAACACACATATACATGACCGTACACTTTCCTGGCTTGATACTCCTAACACACATATACATGACCGTACACTTTCCTGGCTTGATATCCCTAACACACATATACATGACCGTACACTTTCCTGGCTTGATACCCCTAACACACATATACATGACCGTACACTTTCCTGGCTTGATACCCCTAACACACATATACATGACCGTACACTTTCCTGGCTTGATACCCCTAACACACATATACATGACCGTACACTTTCCTGACTTGATACCCCTAACACACATATACATGACCGTACACTTTCCTGGTTTGATACCCCTAACACACATATACATGACCGTACACTTTCCTGGCTTGATATCCCTAACATACATATACATGACCGTACACTTTCCTGGCTTGATATCTCTAACACACATATACATGACCGTACACTTTCCTGGTTTGATACCCCTAACACACATATACATGACCGTACACTTTCCTGGCTTGATATCCCTAACATACATATACATGACCGTACACTTTCCTGGCTTGATATCCCTAACACATATATACATGACTGTACACTTTCCTGGCTTGATATCCCTAACACACATATACATGACCGTACACTTTCTTGGCTTGATACCCCTAACACACATATACATGACCGTACACTTTCCTGGTTTGATACCCCTAACACACATATACATGACCGTACACTTTCCTGGCTTGATACCCCTAACACATATATACATGACCGTACACTCTCCTGGCTTGATATCCCTAACACACATATACATGACCGTACACTCTCCTGGCTTGATACCCCTAACACACATATACATGACCTTACACTTTCCTGGTTTGATACCCCTAACACACATATACATGACCGTGCACTTTCCTGGCTTGATACCCCTAACACACATATACATGACCATACACTTTCCTGGCTTGATACCCCTAACACACATATACATGACCGTACACTTTCCTGGTTTGATACCCCTAACACACATATACATGACCGTACACTTTCCTGGCTTGATACCACTAACACATATATATATGACCGTACACTTTCCTGGCTTGATACCACTAACACATATATATATATGACCGTACACTTTCCTGGCTTGATACCCCTAACACACATATACATGACCGTACACTTTCCTGGCTTGTTACCCCTAACATACATATACATGACCGTACACTTTCCTGGTTTGATACCCCTAACACACATATACATGACCGTACACTCTCCTGGCTTGATACCCCTAACACATATATACATGACCGTACACTCTCCTGGTATGATACCCCTAACACACATATACATGACCGTACACTCTCCTGGTATGTTACCCCTAACACACATATATATGACCGTACACTCTCCTGGTATGATACCCCTAACACACATATACATGACCGTACACTTTCCTGGCTTGATATCCCTAACACACATATACATGACCGTACACTTTCCTGGCTTGATACCCCTAACACACATATACATGACCGTACACTTTCCTGGCTTGATACCCCTAACACACATATACATGACCGTACACTTTCCTGACTTGATACCCCTAACACACATATACATGACCGTAGACTTTCCTGGCTTGATATCTCTAACACACATATACATGACCGTACACTTTCCTGGTTTTATAACCCTAACACACATATACATGACCGTACACTTTCCTGGTTTGATACCCCTAACACACATATACATGACCGTGCACTTTCCTGGCTTGATACCCCTAACACACATATACGTGACCGTACACTCTCCTGGTTTGATACCCCTAACACACATATACATGACCGTACACTTTCCTGGCTTGATACCCCTAACACACATATACATGACCGTACACTTTCCTGGCTTGATACCCCTAACACACATATACATGACCGTACACTTTCCTGGCTTCATACCCCTAACATATATATACATGACCGTACACTTTCCTGGCTTGATACCCCTAACATATATATACATGACCGTACACTTTCCTGGCTTGATATCCCTAACACACATATACATGACCGTACACTTTCCTGGCTTGATACCCCTAACACACATATACATGACCGTACACTTTCCTGGCTTGATATCCCTAACACACATATACATGACCGTACACTTTCCTGGCTTGATACCCCTAACACACATATACATGACCGTACATTTTCCTGGCTTGATACCCCTAACACACATATACATGACCGTACACTTTCCTGGCTTGATACCCCTAACACATATATACATGACCGTACACTTTCCTGGCTTGATACCCCTAACATATATATACATGACCGTACACTTTCCTGGCTTGATATCCCTAACACACATATACATGACCGTACACTTTCCTGGCTTGATACCCCTAACACACATATACATGACTGTACACTTTCCTGGCTTGATATCCCTAACACACATATACATGACCGTACACTCTCCTGGCTTGATACCCCTAACACACATATACATGACCGTACATTTTCCTGGTTTGATACCCCTAACACACATATACATGACCGTACATTTTCCTGGCTTGATACCCCTAACACACATATACATGACCGTACAATTTCCTGGCTTGATACCCCTAATACACATATACATGACGTACACCTTCCTGTCTTAATACCCCTAACACACATATACATGACCGTACATTCTCCTGGCTTGATACCCCTAACACACATATACGTGACCGTACACTCTCCTGGTTTGATACCCCTAACACACATATATACACGACCGTACAATCTCCTGGCTTGATATCCCTAATACACATATACATGACCGTACACTCTCCTGGCTTGATACCCCTAACACACATATACGTGACGTACACTTTCCTGGCTAGTTACCCCTAACTCATATATACATGACCGTACACTCTCCCGGCTTGATATCCCTAACACGCATATACATGACCGTACACTCCTTGTTTGATACCCCTAACACACATATACATGACCGTACACTCTCCTGGCTTGATACCCCTAACACATATATACATGACCGTACACCTTCCTGGTATGATACCCCTAACACACATATACATGACCGTACACTCTCCTGGTATGTTACCCCTAACACACATATACATGACCGTACACTTTCATGGTTTGATACTCCTAACACACATATACATGACCGTACACTTTCATGGTTTGATACTCCTAACACACATATACATGACCGTACACTTTCCTGGCTTGATACTCCTAACACACATATTCATGACCGTACACTTTCCTGGCTTGATATCCCTAACACACATATACATGACCGTACACTTTCCTGGCTTGATACCCCTAACACACATATACATGACCGTACACCTTCCTGGTATGATACCCCTAACACACATATACATGACCGTACACTCTCCTGGTATGTTACCCCTAACACACATATACATGACCGTACACTTTCATGGTTTGATACTCCTAACACACATATACATGACCGTACACTTTCATGGTTTGATACTCCTAACACACATATACATGACCGTACACTTTCCTGGCTTGATACTCCTAACACACATATACATGACCGTACACTTTCCTGGCTTGATATCCCTAACACACATATACATGACCGTACACTTTCCTGGCTTGATACCCCTAACACACATATACATGACCGTACACTTTCCTGGCTTGATACCCCTAACACACATATACATGACCGTACACTTTCCTGGCTTGATACCCCTAACACACATATACATGACCGTACACTTTCCTGACTTGATACCCCTAACACACATATACATGACCGTACACTTTCCTGGTTTGATACCCCTAACACACATATACATGACCGTACACTTTCCTGGCTTGATATCCCTAACATACATATACATGACCGTACACTTTCCTGGCTTGATATCTCTAACACACATATACATGACCGTACACTTTCCTGGTTTGATATCCCTAACACACATATACATGACCGTACACTTTCCTGGCTTGATATCCCTAACATACATATACATGACCGTATACTTTCCTGGCTTGATATCCCTAACACATATATACATGACTGTACACTTTCCTGGCTTGATATCCCTAACACACATATACATGACCGTACACTTTCTTGGCTTGATACCCCTAACACACATATACATGACCGTACACTTTCCTGGTTTGATACCCCTAACACACATATACATGACCGTACACTTTCCTGGCTTGATACCCCTAACACATATTAACATGACCGTACACTCTCCTGGCTTGATATCCCTAACACACATATACATGACCGTACACTCTCCTAGCTTGATACCCCTAACACACATATACATGACCTTACACTTTCCTGGTTTGATACCCCTAACACACATATACATGACCGTACACTTTCCTGGCTTGATACCCCTAACACACATATACATGACCATACACTTTCCTGGCTTGATACCCCTAACACACATATACATGACCGTACACTTTCCTGGTTTGATACCCCTAACACACATATACATGACCGTACACTTTCCTGGCTTGATACCCCTAACACATATATATATGACCGTACACTTTCCTGGCTTGATATCCCTAACACACATATACATGACCGTACACTTTCCTGGCTTGATATCCCTAACATACATATACATGACCGTACACTTTCCTGGCTTGATATCCCTAACACATATATACATGACTGTACACTTTCCTGGCTTGATATCCCTAACACACATATACATGACCGTACACTTTCTTGGCTTGATACCCCTAACACACATATACATGACCGTACACTTTCCTGGTTTGATACCCCTAACACACATATACATGACCGTACACTTTCCTGGCTTGATACCCCTAACACATATTAACATGACCGTACACTCTCCTGGCTTGATATCCCTAACACACATATACATGACCGTACACTCTCCTAGCTTGATACCCCTAACACACATATACATGACCTTACACTTTCCTGGTTTGATACCCCTAACACACATATACATGACCGTACACTTTCCTGGCTTGATACCCCTAACACACATATACATGACCATACACTTTCCTGGCTTGATACCCCTAACACACATATACATGACCGTACACTTTCCTGGTTTGATACCCCTAACACACATATACATGACCGTACACTTTCCTGGCTTGATACCCCTAACACATATATATATGACCGTACACTTTCCTGGCTTGATACCACTAACACATATATATATATGACCGTACACTTTCCTGGCTTGATACCCCTAACACACATATACATGACCGTACACTTTCCTGGCTTGTTACCCCTAACATACATATACATGACCGTACACTTTCCTGGTTTGATACCCCTAACACACATATACATGACCGTACACTCTCCTGGCTTGATACCCCTAACACATATATACATGACCGTACACTCTCCTGGTATGATACCCCTAACACACATATACATGACCGTACACTCTCCTGGTATGTTACCCCTAACACACATATATATGACCGTACACTCTCCTGGTATGATACCCCTAACACACATATACATGACCGTACACTTTCCTGGCTTGATATCCCTAACACACATATACATGACCGTACACTTTCCTGGCTTGATACCCCTAACACACATATACATGACCGTACACTTTCCTGGCTTGATACCCCTAACACACATATACATGACCGTACACTTTCCTGGCTTGATACCCCTAACACACATACACATGACCGTACACTTTCCTGACTTGATACCCCTAACACACATATACATGACCGTACACTTTCCTGGCTTGATATCTCTAACACACATATACATGACCGTACACTTTCCTGGTTTTATAACCCTAACACACATATACATGACCGTACACTTTCCTGGTTTGATACCCCTAACACACATATACATGACCGTGCACTTTCCTGGCTTGATATCCCTAACACACATATACATGACCGTCCACTTTCCTGGTTTGATACCCCTAACACACATATACATGACCGTACACTCTCCTGGTTTGATATCCCTAACACACATATATACACGACCGTACAATCTCCTGGCTTGATATCCCTAACACACATATACATGACCGTAAACTCTCCTGGCTTGATACCCCTAACAAACATATACATGACCTTACACTTTCCTGGCTAGATACCCCTAACTCATATATTCATGACCGTACACTCTCCTGGCTTGACATCCCTAACACACATATACATGACGTACTCTCCTGGTTTGATACCACTAACACACATATACATGACCGTATACTCTCCTGGCTTGATACCCCTAACACACATATACATGACCTTACACTTTCCTGGTTTGATACCCCTAACACACATATACATGACCGTACACTTTCCTGGCTTGATACCCCTAACACACATATACATGACCATACACTTTCCTGGCTTGATACCCCTAACACACATATACATGACCGTACACTTTCCTGGTTTGATACCCATAACACACATATACATGACCGTACACTTTCCTGGCTTGATACCCCTAACACATATATATATGACCGTACACTTTCCTGGCTTGATACCACTAACACATATATATATATGACCGTACACTTTCCTGGCTTGATACCCCTAACACACATATACATGACCGTACACTTTCCTGGCTTGTTACCCCTAACATACATATACATGACCGTACACTTTCCTGGTTTGATACCCCTAACACACATATACATGACCGTACACTCTCCTGGCTTGATACCCCTAACACATATATACATGACCGTACACTCTCCTGGTATGATACCCCTAACACACATATACATGACCGTACACTCTCCTGGTATGTTACCCCTAACACACATATATATGACCGTACACTCTCCTGGTATGATACCCCTAACACACATATACATGACCGTACACTTTCCTGGCTTGATATCCCTAACACACATATACATGACCGTACACTTTCCTGGCTTGATACCCCTAACACACATATACATGACCGTACACTTTCCTGGCTTGATACCCCTAACACACATATACATGACCGTACACTTTCCTGGCTTGATACCCCTAACACACATACACATGACCGTACACTTTCCTGACTTGATACCCCTAACACACATATACATGACCGTACACTTTCCTGGTTTTATAACCCTAACACACATATACATGACCGTACACTTTCCTGGTTTGATACCCCTAACACACATATACATGACCGTGCACTTTCCTGGCTTGATATCCCTAACACACATATACATGACCGTCCACTTTCCTGGTTTGATACCCCTAACACACATATACATGACCGTACACTTTCCTGGCTTGATATCCCTAACACACATATACATGACCGTACACTCTCCTGGCTTGATACCCCTAACACACATATACATGACCGTACACTCTCCTGGTTTGATACCCCTAACACACATATATACACGACCGTACAATCTCCTGGCTTGCTATCCCTAACACACATATACATGACCGTAAACTCTCCTGGCTTGATACCCCTAACAAACATATACATGACCTTACACTTTCCTGGCTAGATACCCCTAACTCATATATTCATGACTGTACACTCTCCTGGCTTGACATCCCTAACACACATATACATGACGTACTCTCCTGGTTTGATACCACTAACACCCATATACATGACCGTACACTCTCCTGGCTTGATACCCCTAACACATATATACATGACCGTACACTCTTCTAGTATGTTACCCCTAACACACATATATATGACCGTACACTCTCCTGGTATGATACCCCTAACACACATATACATGACCGTACACTTTCATGGTTTGATACTCCTAACACATATATACATGACCGTACACTTTCCTGGCTTGATACTCCTAACACACATATACATGACCGTACACTTTCCTGGTTTGATACCCCTAACACACATATACATACATGACCGCACACTTTCTTGGCTTGATATCCCTAACACACATATACATGACCGTACACTTTCCTGACTTGATACTCCTAACACATATACATGACCGTACACTTTCCTGGCTTGATACCCCTAACACACATATACATGACCGTACACTTTCCTGGTTTGATACCCCTAACACACATATACATGACCGTACACTTTCCTGGCTTGACACCCCTAACACACATATACATGACCGTACACTTTCCTGGTTTTATAACCCTAACACACATATACATGACCGTACACTTTCCTGGTTTGATACCCCTAACACACATATACATGACCGTGCACTTTCCTGGCTTGATATCCCTAACACACATATACATGACCGTACACTTTCCTGGTTTGATACCCCTAACACACATATACATGACCGTACACTTTCCTGGCTTGATACCCCTAATACACATATACATGACCGTACACCTTCCTGGCTTAATACCCCTAACACACATATACATGACCGTACACTCTCCTGGCTTGATACCCCTAACACACATATACATGACCGTACACTCTCCTGGTTTGATACCCCTAACACACATATATACACGACCGTACAATCTCCTGGCTTGATATCCCTAACACACATATACATGACCGTACACTCTCCTCTCTTGATACCCCTAACAAACATATACATGACCGTACACTCTCCTGGCTTGATATCCCTAACACACATATACATGACCGTACACTCCTGGTTTGATACCCCTAACACACATATACATGACCGTACACTCTCCTGGCTTGATACCCCTAGCACATATATACATGTCCGTACACTCTTCTAGTATGTTACCCCTAACACACATATATATGACCGTACACTCTCCTGGTATGATACCCCTAACACACATATACATGACCGTACACTTTCATGGTTTGATACTCCTAACACATATATACATGACCGTACACTTTCCTGACTTGATACTCCTAACACACATATACATGACCGTACACTTTCCTGGTTTGATACCCCTAACACACATATACATACATGACCGCACACTTTCCTGGCTTGATATCCCTAACACACATATACATGACCGTAAACTCTCCTGGCTTGATACCCCTAACAAACATATACATGACCTTACACTTTCCTGGCTAGATACCCCTAACTCATATATTCATGACCGTACACTCTCCTGGCTTGACATCCCTAACACACATATACATGACGTACTCTCCTGGTTTGATACCACTAACACACATATACATGACCGTACACTCTCCTGGCTTGATACCCCTAACACATATATACATGACCGTACACTCTTCTAGTATGTTACCCCTAACACACATATATATGACCGTACACTCTCCTGGTATGATACCCCTAACACACATATACATGACCGTACACTTTCATGGTTTGATACTCCTAACACATATATACATGACCGTACACTTTCCTGGCTTGATACTCCTAACACACATATACATGACCGTACACTTTCCTGGTTTGATACCCCTAACACACATATACATACATGACCGCACACTTTCTTGGCTTGATATCCCTAACACACATATACATGACCGTACACTTTCCTGACTTGATACTCCTAACACATATACATGACCGTACACTTTCCTGGCTTGATACCCCTAACACACATATACATGACCGTACACTTTCCTGGTTTGATACCCCTAACACACATATACATGACCGTACACTTTCCTGGCTTGACACCCCTAACACACATATACATGACCGTACACTTTCCTGGTTTTATAACCCTAACACACATATACATGACCGTACACTTTCCTGGTTTGATACCCCTAACACACATATACATGACCGTGCACTTTCCTGGCTTGATATCCCTAACACACATATACATGACCGTACACTTTCCTGGTTTGATACCCCTAACACACATATACATGACCGTACACTTTCCTGGCTTGATACCCCTAATACACATATACATGACCGTACACCTTCCTGGCTTAATACCCCTAACACACATATACATGACCGTACACTCTCCTGGCTTGATACCCCTAACACACATATACATGACCGTACACTCTCCTGGTTTGATACCCCTAACACACATATATACACGACCGTACAATCTCCTGGCTTGATATCCCTAACACACATATACATGACCGTACACTCTCCTCTCTTGATACCCCTAACAAACATATACATGACCGTACACTTTCCTGGCTAGATACCCCTAACTCATATATACATGACCGTACACTCTCCTGGCTTGATATCCCTAACACACATATACATGACCGTACACTCCTGGTTTGATACCCCTAACACACATATACATGACCGTACACTCTCCTGGCTTGATACCCCTAACACATATATACATGTCCGTACACTCTTCTAGTATGTTACCCCTAACACACATATATATGACCGTACACTCTCCTGGTATGATACCCCTAACACACATATACATGACCGTACACTTTCATGGTTTGATACTCCTAACACATATATACATGACCGTACACTTTCCTGACTTGATACTCCTAACACACATATACATGACCGTACACTTTCCTGGTTTGATACCCCTAACACACATATACATACATGACCGCACACTTTCCTGGCTTGATATCCCTAACACACATATACATGACCGTACACTTTCCTGGTTTGATACCCCTAAGACACATATACATGACCGTACACTTTCCTGGCTTGATATCCCGAACACACATATACATGACCGTACACTTTCCTGGTTTCATACCCCTAACACACATATACATGACCGTACACTTTCCTGACTTGATACCCCTAACACACATATACATGACCGTACACTTTCATGGTTTGATACTCCTAACACACACATACACGACCGTACACTTTCCAGGCTTGTTACTCCTAAGAAACATATACATGACCGTATACTTTCCTGGCTTGACACCCCTAACACACATATACATGACCGTACACTTTCCTGGTTTGATACCCCTAACACACATATACATGACCGTACACTTTCCTGGCTTGATATCCCTAACACACATATACATGACCGTACAATTTCCTGGTTTGATACCCCTAACACACATATACATGACCGTACACTTTCCTGGCTTGATACCCCTAACCCACATATATACATGACCGTACACTTTCTCGGTTTGATACCCCTAACACACATATACATGACCGTACACTCTCCTGGCCTGATAACCCTAACACAAATATACATGACCGTACACGTTCTTGGCTTGATACCCCTAACACACACATACATGACCGTACACATTCCTGGTTTGATACCCCTAACACACATATACATGACCGTGCACTTTCATGGCTTGATACCCCGAACACACATATACATGACCGTACACGTTCCTGGTTTGATACCCCTAACACACATATACATGACCATGCACTCTCCTGGCTTGATACCCCTAATACACATATACATGACCATACACTTTCCTGGCTTGATACCCCTAACACACATATACATGACCGTACACTTTCCTGGCTTGATATCCATAACACACATATACATGACCATGCACTCTCATGGCTTGATACCCCTAATACACATATACATGACCGTTAACTTTCCTGGCTTGATACCCCTAACACACATATACATGACCATACACTTTCCTGGCTTGATACCCCTAACACACATATACATGACCGTTCACTTTCCTGGTTTGATACCCCTAACACACATATACATGACCGTACACGTTCCTGGCTTGATACCCCTAACACACATATACATGACCATGCACTCTTCTGGCTTGATACCCCTAATACAGATATACTTGACCGTACACTTTCCTGGCTTGATACCTCTAACACACATATACATGACCGTACTCTTTACTGGCTTGATACCCCTAACAAACATACATATACATGACCGTACACGTTCTTGCCTTGATACCCCTAATGCACATATACATGACTGTACACATTCCTGGCTTGATACCCCTAACACACATATACATGACCGTACACTTTCTCGGCTTCATACCCCTAATACACATATACATGACCGTACACATTACTGGCTTGATACCCCTAACACACATATATACATGACCGTACACTTTCCTGGTTTGATACCCCTAACACACATATACATGACCGTACACTCTCCTGGCTTGATACCCCTAACACACACATACATGACCGTACACGTTCTTGGCTTGATACACCCTAACACACACATACATGACCGTACACATTCCTGGTTTTATACCCCTAACACACATATACATGACCGTGCACTTTCATGGCTTGATACCCCGAACACACACATACATGACCGTAAACTTTCCTGGCTTGATACCCCTAACACACATATACATGACCGTACACTTTCCTGGTTTGATACTCCTAACACACATATACATGACCGTACACTTTCTTGGCTTGATACCCCCAACACACATATACATGACCGTACACTTTCCTGGTTTCATACCCCTAACACACATATACATGACCGTACACTTTCTTGGCTTGATATCCATAACACACATATACATGACCGTACACTTTCCTGGCTTGATATCCCTAACACACGTATACATGACCGTACACTTTCCTGGCTTGATACCCCTAACACACATATACATGACCGTACACTTTCCTGGTTTGATACCCCTAACACACATATACATGACCGTACACTTTCCTGGCTTGATATCTCTAGCACACATATACATGACCGTACACTTTCCTGGTTTTATAACCCTAACACACATATACATGACCGTACACTTTCCTGGTTTGATACCCCTAACACACATATACATGACCGTACACTTTCCTGTCTTGATACCCCTAATACACATATACATGACCGTACACCTTCCTGACTTAATATCCCTAACACACATATACATGACCGTACACTCTCCTGGCTTGATACCCCTAACACACATATACATGTCCGTACACTTTCCTGGTTTGATACCCCTAACACACATATATACACGACCGTACAATCTCCTAGCTTGATATCCCTAACACACATATACATGACCGTACACTCTCCTGGCTTGATACCCCTAACAAACATATACATGACCGTACACTTTCCTGGCTAGATACCCCTAACTCATATATACATGACCGTACACTCTCCTGGCTTGATATCCCTAACACACATATACATGACCGTACACTCCTGGTTTGATACCACTAACACACATATACATGACCGTACACTCTCCTGGCTTGATACCCCTAACACATATATACATGACCGTAAACTCTTCTAGTATGTTACCCCTAACACACATATATATGACCGTACACTCTCCTGGTATGATACCCCTAACACACATATACATGACCGTACACTTTCATGGTTTGATACTCCTAACACATATATACATGACCGTACACTTTCCTGGCTTGATACTCCTAACACACATATACATGACCGTACACTTTCCTGGTTTGATACCCCTAACACACATATACATACATGACCGCACACTTTCCTGGCTTGATATCCCTAACACACATATACATGACCGTACACTTTCCTGGTTTGATATCCCTAACACACATATACATGACCGTATACTTTCCTGGCTTGATATCCCGAACACACATATACATGACCGTACACTTTCCTGGTTTCATACCCCTAACACACATATACATGACCGTACATTTTCCTGGCTTGATACCCCTAACACACATATACATGACCGTACACTTTCATGGTTTGATACTCCTAACACACACATACATGACCGTACAATTTCCTGGCTTGATACTCCTAAGACACATATACATGACCGTACACTTTCCTGGCTTGACACCCCTAACACACATATACATGACCGTACACTTTCCTGGCTTGATATCCCTAACACACATATACATGACCGTACACTTTCCTGGCTTGATACCCCTAACACACATATATACATGACCGTGCACTTTCTCGGTTTGATACCCCTAACACACATATACATGACCGTACACTCTCCTGGCCTGATACCCCTAACACAAATATACATGACGTACACGTTCTTGGCTTGATACCCCTAACACACACATACATGACCGTACACATTCCTGGTTTGATACCCCTAACACACATATACATGACCGTGCACTTTCATGGCTTGATACCCCGAACACACATATACATGACCTTACACGTTCCTGGCTTGATACCCCTAACACACATATACATGACCATGCACTCTCCTGGCTTGATACCCCTAATACACATATACATGACCATACACTTTCCTGGCTTGATACCCCTAACACATATATACATGACCGTACACTTTCCTGGCTTGATATCCCTAACACACATATACATGACCATGCACTCTCCTCGCTTGATACCCCTAATACACATATACATGACCGTTAACTTTCCTGGCTTGATATCCATAGCACACATATACATGACCGTACACTTTCCTGGCTTGATATCCCTAACACACATATACATGACGTACACTTTCCTGGCTTGATACCCCTAACACACATATACATGACCGTACACTTTCCTGGTTTGATACCCCTAACACACATATACATGACCGTACACTTTCCTGGTTTTATAACCCTAACACACATATACATGACCGTACACTTTCCTGGTTTGATACCCCTAACACACATATACATGACCGTGCACTTTCCTGGCTTGATATCCCTAACACACATATACATGACCGTCCACTTTCCTGGTTTGATACCCCTAACACACATATACATGACCGTACACTTTCCTGGCTTGATATCCCTAACACACATATACATGACCGTACACTCTCCTGGCTTGATACCCCTAACACACACATACATGACCGTACACATTCCTGGTTTGATACCCCTAACACACATATACATGACCGTGCACTTTCATGGCTTGATACCCCGAACACACATATACATGACCGTACACGTTCCTGGCTTGATACCCCTAACACACATATACATGACCATGCACTCTCCTGGCTTGATACCCCTAATACACATATACATGACCATACACTTTACTGGCTTGATACCCCTAACACATATATACATGACCGTACACTTTCCTGGCTTGATATCCCTAACACACATATACATGACCATGCACTCTCCTGGCTTGATACCCCTAATACACATATACATGACCGTTAACTTTCCTGGCTTGATATCCATAGCACACATATACATGACCGTACACTTTCCTGGCTTGATATCCCTAACACACATATACATGACGTACACTTTCCTGGCTTGATACCCCTAACACACATATACATGACCGTACACTTTCCTGGTTTGATACCCCTAACACACATATACATGACCGTACACTCTCCTGGCCTGATACCCCTAACACAAATATACATGACGTACACGTTCTTGGCTTGATACCCCTAGCACACACATACATGACCGTACACATTCCTGGTTTGATACCCCTAACACACATATACATGACCGTGCACTTTCATGGCTTGATACCCCGAACACACATATACATGACCGTACACGTTCCTGGCTTGATACCCCTAACACACATATACATGACCATGCACTCTCCTGGCTTGATACCCCTAATACACATATACATGACCATACACTTTCCTGGCTTGATACCCCTAACACATATATACATGACCGTACACTTTCCTGGCTTGATATCCCTAACACACATATACATGACCATGCACTCTCCTGGCTTGATACCCCTAATACACATATACATGACCGTTAACTTTCCTGGCTTGATATCCATAGCACACATATACATGACCGTACACTTTCCTGGCTTGATATCCCTAACACACATATACATGACGTACACTTTCCTGGCTTGATACCCCTAACACACATATACATGACCGTACACTTTCCTGGTTTGATACCCCTAACACACATATACATGACCGTACACTTTCCTGGCTTGATATCTCTAACACACATATACATGACCGTACACTTTCCTGGTTTTATAACCCTAACACACATATACATGACCGTACACTTTCCTGGTTTGATACCCCTAACACACATATACATGACCGTGCACTTTCCTGGCTTGATATCCCTAACACACATATACATGACCGTCCACTTTCCTGGTTTGATACCCCTAACACACATATACATGACCGTACACTTTCCTGGCTTGATATCCCTAACACACATATACATGACCGTACACTCTCCTGGCTTGATACCCCTAACACACACATACATGACCGTACACATTCCTGGTTTGATACCCCTAACACACATATACATGACCGTGCACTTTCATGGCTTGATACCCCGAACACACATATACATGACCGTACACATTCCTGGCTTGATACCCCTAACACACATATACATGACCATGCACTCTCCTGGCTTGATACCCCTAATACACATATACATGACCATACACTTTACTGGCTTGATACCCCTAACACATATATACATGACCGTACACTTTCCTGGCTTGATATCCCTAACACACATATACATGACCATGCACTCTCCTGGCTTGATACCCCTAATACACATATACATGACCGTTAACTTTCCTGGCTTGATATCCATAGCACACATATACATGACCGTACACTTTCCTGGCTTGATATCCCTAACACACATATACATGACGTACACTTTCCTGGCTTGATACCCCTAACACACATATACATGACCGTACACTTTCCTGGTTTGATACCCCTAACACAGATATACATGACCGTACACTTTCCTGGCTTGATATCTCTAACACACATATACATGACCGTACACTTTCCTGGTTTTATAACCCTAACACACATATACATGACCGTACACTTTCCTGGTTTGATACCCCTAACACACATATACATGACCGTGCACTTTCCTGGCTTGATATCCCTAACACACATATACATGACCGTCCACTTTCCTGGTTTGATACCCCTAACACACATATACATGACCGTACACTTTCCTGGCTTGATATCCCTAACACACATATACATGACCGTACACTCTCCTGGCTTGATACCCCTAACACACATATACATGACCCTACACTCTCCTGGTTTGATACCCCTAACACACATATATACACGACCGTACAATCTCCTGGCTTGATATCCCTAACACACATATACATGACCGTACACGTTCCTGGCTTGATACCCCTAACACACATATACATGACCATGCACTCTTCTGGCTTGATACCCCTAATACAGATATACTTGACCGTACACTTTCCTGGCTTGATACCTCTAACACACATATACATGACCGTACTCTTTCCTGGCTTGATATCCCTAACACACATACATATACATGACCGTACACGTTCTTGCCTTGATACCCCTAATGCACATATACATGACTGTACACTTTCCTGGCTTGATACCCCTAACACACATATACATGACCGTACACTTTCTCGGCTTCATACCCCTAATACACATATACATGACCGTACACATTACTGGCTTGATACCCCTAACACACATATATACATGACCGTACACTTTCCTGGTTTGATACCCCTAACACACATATACATGACCGTACACTCTCCTGGCTTGATACCCCTAACACACATATACATGACCGTACACGTTCTTGGCTTGATACCCCTAACACACACATACATGACCGTACACATTCCTGGTTTGATACCCCTAACACACATATACATGACCGTGCACTTTCATGGCTTGATACCCCGAACACACACATACATGACCGTACACTTTTCTGGCTTGATACCCCTAACACACATATACATGACCGTACACTTTCCTGGTTTGATACTCCTAACACACATATACATGACCGTACACTTTCTTGGCTTGATACCCCCAACACACATATACATGACCGTACACTTTTCTGGTTTCATACCCCTAACACACATATACATGACCGTACACTTTCCTGGCTTGATATCCATAACACACATATACATGACCGTACACTTTCCTGGCTTGATATCCCTAACACACATATACATGACCGTACACTTTCCTGGCTTGATACCCCTAACACACATATACATGACCGTACACTTTCCTGGTTTGATACCCCTAACACACATATACATGACCGTACACTTTCCTGGCTTGATATCTCTAACACACATATACATGACCGTACACTTTCCTGGTTTTATAACCCTAACACACATATACATGACCGTACACTTTCCTGGTTTGATACCCCTAACACACATATACATGACCGTGCACTTTCCTGGCTTGATATCCCTAACACACATATACATGACCGTCCACTTTCCTGGTTTGATACCCTAACACACATATACATGACCGTACACTTTCCTGGCTTGATATCCCTAACACACATATACATGACCGTAAACTCTCCTGGCTTGATACCCCTAACACACATATACATGACCGTACACTCTCCTGGTTTGATACCCCTAACACACATATATACACGACGTACAATCTCCTGGCTTGATATCCCTAACACACATATACATGACCGTAAACTCTCCTGGCTTGATACCCCTAACAAACATATACATGACCGTACACTTTCCTGGCTAGATACCCCTAACTCATATATACATGACCGTACACTCTCCTGGCTTGATATCCCTAACACATATATACATGACCGTACACTCCTGGTTTGATACCACTAACACACATATACATGACCGTACACTCTCCTGGCTTTATACCCCTAACACATATATACATGACCGTACACTCTTCTAGTATGTTACCCCTAACACACATATATATGACCGTACACTCTCCTGGTATGATACCCCTAACACACAAATACATGACCGTACACTTTCATGGTTTGATACTCCTAACACATATATACATGACCGTACACTTTCCTGGCTTGATACTCCTAACACACATATACATGACCGTACACTTTCCTGGTTTGATACCCCTAACACACATATACATACATGACCGCACACTTTCCTGGCTTGATATCCCTAACACACATATACATGACCGTACACTTTCCTGGCTTGATACTCCTAACACACATATACATGACCGTACACTTTCCTGGTTTGATACCCCTAACACACATATACATACATGACTGCACACTTTCCTGGCTTGATACTCCTAAGAAACATATACATGACCGTACACTTTCCTGGCTTGACACCCCTAACACACATATACATGACTTTACACTTTCCTGGTTTCATACCCCTAACACACATATACATGACCGTACACTTTCCTGGCTTGATACCCCTAGCACACATATACATGACCGTACACTTTCATGGTTTGATACTCCTAACACACACATACACGACCGTACACTTTCCTGGCTTGATACTCCTAAGACACATATACATGACCGTACACTTTCCTGGCTTGACACCCCTAACACACATATACATGACCGTACACTTTCCTGGTTTGATACCCCTAACACACATATACATGACCGTACACTTTCCAGGCTTGATATCCTTAACACACATATACATGACCGTTCAATTTCCTGGTTTGATACCCCTAGCACACATATACATGACCGTACACTTTCCTGGCTTGATACCCCTAACACACATATATACATGACCGTACATTTTCTCGGTTTGATACCCCTAACACACATATACATGACCGTATCCTCTCCTGGCCTGATACCCCTAACACAAATATACATGACCGTACACGTTCTTGGCTTGATACCCCTAACACACACATACATGACCGTACACATTCCTGGTTCGATACCCCTAACACACATATACATGACCGTGCACTTTCATGGCTTGATACCACGAACACACATATACATGACCGTACACGTTCCTGGCTTGATACCCCTAACACACATATACATGACAATGCACTCTCCTGGCTTGATACCCCTAATACACATATACATGACCATACACTTTCCTGGCTTGATACCCCTAACACACATATACATGACCGTACACTTTCCTGGCTTGATATCCCTAACACACATATACATGACCATGCACTCTCCTGGCTTGATACCCCTAATACACATATACATGACCGTTAACTTTCCTGGCTTGATACCCCTAACACACATATACATGACCATCCACTTTCCTGGCTTGATACCCCTAACACACATATACATGACCGCACACTTTCCTGGTTTGATACCCCTAACACACATATACATGACCGTACACGTTCCTGGCTTGAAACCCCTAACACACATATACATGACCATGCACTCTTCTGGCTTGATACCCCTAATACAGATATACTTGACCGTACACTTTCCTGGCTTGATACCCCTAACACACATATACATGACCGTACACTTTCCTGGTTTGATACCCCTAACACACATATATACACGACCGTACAATCTCCTGGCTTGATATCCCTAACACACATATACATGACCGTACACTCTCCTGGCTTGATACCCCTAACAAACATATACATGACCGTACACTTTCCTGGCTAGATACCCCTAACTCATATATACATGACCGTACACTCTCCTGGCTTGATATCCCTAACACACATATACATGACCGTACACTCCTGGTTTGATACCACTAACACACATATACATGACCGTACACTCTCCTGGCTTGATACCCCTAACACATATATACATGACCGTACACTCTTCTAGTATGTTACCCCTAACAAACATATATATGACCGTACACTCTCCTGGTATGATACCCCTAACACACATATACATGACCGTACACTTTCATGGTTTGATACTCCTAACACATATATACATGACCGTACACTTTCCTGGCTTGATACTCCTAACACACATATACATGACCGTACACATTCCTGGTTTGATACCCCTAACACACATATACATACATGACCGCACACTTTCCTGGCTTGATATCCCTAACACACATATACATGACCGTACACTTTCCTGGTTTGATACCCCTAACACACATATACATGACCGTATACTTTCCTGGCTTGATATCCCGAACACACATATACATGACCGTACACTTTCCTGGTTTCATACCCCTAACACACATATACATGACCGTACATTTTCCTGGCTTGATACCCCTAACACACATATACATGACCGTACACTTTCATGGTTTGATACTCCTAACACACACATACATGACCGTACAATTTCCTGGCTTGATACTCCTAAGACACATATACATGACCGTACACTTTCCTGGCTTGACACCCCTAACACACATATACATGACCGTACACTTTCCTGGCTTGATATCCCTAACACACATATACATGACCGTACACTTTCCTGGCTTAACACCCCTAACACACATATACATGACCGTACACTTTCCTGGCTTGATATCCCTAACACACATATACATGACCGTACACTTTCCTGGCCTGATACCCCTAACACAAATATACATGACCGTACACGTTCTTGGCTTGATACCACTAACACACACATACATGACCGTACACATTCCTGGTTTGATACCCCTAACACACATATACATGACCGTGCACTTTCATGGCTTGATACCCCGAACACACATATACATGACCGTACACGTTCCTGGCTTGATACCCCTAACACACATATACATGACCATGCACTCTCCTGGCTTGATACCCCTAATACACATATACATGACCATACACTTTCCTGGCTTGATACCCCTAACACATATATACATGACCGTACACGTTCCTGGCTTGATACCCCTAACACACATATACATGACCATGCACTCTCCTGGCTTGATACCCCTAATACACATATACATGACCATACACTTTCCTGGTTTGATACCCCTAACACACATATATACACGACCGTACAATCTCCTGGCTTGATATCCCTAACACACATATACATGACCGTACACTCTCCTGGCTTGATACCCCTAACAAACATATACATGACCGTACACTTTCCTGGCTAGATACCCCTAACTCATATATACATGACCGTACACTCTCCTGGCTTGATATCCCTAACACACATATACATGACCGTACACTCCTGGTTTGATACCACTAACACACATATACATGACCGTACACTCTCCTGGCTTGATACCCCTAACACATATATACATGACCGTACACTCTTCTAGTATGTTACCCCTAACAAACATATATATGACCGTACACTCTCCTGGTATGATACCCCTAACACACATATACATGACCGTACACTTTCATGGTTTGATACTCCTAACACATATATACATGACCGTACACTTTCCTGGCTTGATACTCCTAACACACATATACATGACCGTACACTTTCCTGGTTTGATACCCCTAACACACATATACATACATGACCGCACACTTTCCTGGCTTGATATCCCTAACACACATATACATGACCGTACACTTTCCTGGTTTGATACCCCTAACACACATATACATGACCGTATACTTTCCTGGCTTGATATCCCGAACACACATATACATGACCGTACACTTTCCTGGTTTCATACCCCTAACACACATATACATGACCGTACATTTTCCTGGCTTGATACCCCTAACACACATATACATGACCGTACACTTTCATGGTTTGATACTCCTAACACACACATACATGACCGTACAATTTCCTGGCTTGATACTCCTAAGACACATATACATGACCGTACACTTTCCTGGCTTGACACCCCTAACACACATATACATGACCGTACACTTTCCTGGCTTGATATCCCTAACACACATATACATGACCGTACACTTTCCTGGCTTGACACCCCTAACACACATATACATGACCGTACACTTTCCTGGCTTGATATCCCTAACACACATATACATGACCGTACACTCTCCTGGCCTGATACCCCTAACACAAATATACATGACCGTACACGTTCTTGGCTTGATACCCCTAACACACACATACATGACCGTACACATTCCTGGTTTGATACCCCTAACACACATATACATGACCGTGCACTTTCATGGCTTGATACCCCGAACACACATATACATGACCGTACACGTTCCTGGCTTGATACCCCTAACACACATATACATGACCATGCACTCTCCTGGCTTGATACCCCTAATACACATATACATGACCATACACTTTCCTGGCTTGATACCCCTAACACATATATACATGACCGTACACTTTCCTGGCTTGATATCCCTAACACACATATACATGACCATGCACTCTCCTGGCTTGATACCCCTAATACACATATACATGACCGTTAACTTTCCTGGCTTGATATCCATAGCACACATATACATGACCGTACACTTTCCTGGCTTGATATCCCTAACACACATATACATGACGTACACTTTCCTGGCTTGATACCCCTAACACACATATACATGACCGTACACTTTCCTGGTTTGATACCCCTAACACACATATACATGACCGTACACTTTCCTGGCTTGATATCTCTAACACACATATACATGACCGTACACTTTCCTGGTTTTATAACCCTAACACACATATACATGACCGTGCACTTTCATGGCTTGATACCCCGAACACACATATACATGACCGTACACGTTCCTGGCTTGATACCCCTAACACACATATACATGACCATGCACTCTCCTGGCTTGATACCCCCAATACACATATACATGACCATACACTTTCCTGGCTTGATACCCCTAACACATATATACATGACCGTACACGTTCCTGGCTTGATACCCCTAACACACATATACATGACCATGCACTCTCCTGGCTTGATACCCCTAATACACATATACATGACCATACACTTTCCTGGTTTGATACCCCTAACACACATATATACACGACCGTACAATCTCCTGGCTTGATATCCCTAACACACATATACATGACCGTACACTCTCCTGGCTTGATACCCCTAACAAACATATACATGACCGTACACTTTCCTGGCTAGATACCCCTAACTCATATATACATGACCGTACACTCTCCTGGCTTGATATCCCTAACACACATATACATGACCGTACACTCCTGGTTTGATACCACTAACACACATATACATGACCGTACACTCTCCTGGCTTGATACCCCTAACACATATATACATGACCGTACACTCTTCTAGTATGTTACCCCTAACAAACATATATATGACCGTACACTCTCCTGGTATGATACCCCTAACACACATATACATGACCGTACACTTTCATGGTTTGATACTCCTAACACATATATACATGACCGTACACTTTCCTGGCTTGATACTCCTAACACACATATACATGACCGTACACTTTCCTGGTTTGATACCCCTAACACACATATACATACATGACCGCACACTTTCCTGGCTTGATATCCCTAACACACATATACATGACCGTACACTTTCCTGGTTTGATACCCCTAACACACATATACATGACCGTATACTTTCCTGGCTTGATATCCCGAACACACATATACATGACCGTACACTTTCCTGGTTTCATACCCCTAACACACATATACATGACCGTACATTTTCCTGGCTTGATACCCCTAACACACATATACATGACCGTACACTTTCATGGTTTGATACTCCTAACACACACATACATGACCGTACAATTTCCTGGCTTGATACTCCTAAGACACATATACATGACCGTACACTTTCCTGGCTTGACACCCCTAACACACATATACATGACCGTACACTTTCCTGGCTTGATATCCCTAACACACATATACATGACCGTACACTTTCCTGGCTTGACACCCCTAACACACATATACATGACCGTACACTTTCCTGGCTTGATATCCCTAACACACATATACATGACCGTACACTCTCCTGGCCTGATACCCCTAACACAAATATACATGACCGTACACGTTCTTGGCTTGATACCCCTAACACACACATACATGACCGTACACATTCCTGGTTTGATACCCCTAACACACATATACATGACCGTGCACTTTCATGGCTTGATACCCCGAACACACATATACATGACCGTACACGTTCCTGGCTTGATACCCCTAACACACAAATACATGACCATGCACTCTCCTGGCTTGATACCCCTAATACACATATACATGACCATACACTTTCCTGGCTTGATACCCCTAACACATATATACATGACCGTACACTTTCCTGGCTTGATATCCCTAACACACATATACATGACCATGCACTCTCCTGGCTTGATACCCCTAATACACATATACATGACCGTTAACTTTCCTGGCTTGATATCCATAGCACACATATACATGACCGTACACTTTCCTGGCTTGATATCCCTAACACACATATACAAGACGTACACTTTCCTGGCTTGATACCCCTAACACACATATACATGACCGTACACTTTCCTGGTTTGATACCCCTAACACACATATACATGACCGTACACTTTCCTGGCTTGATATCTCTAACACACATATACATGACCGTACACTTTCCTGGTTTTATAACCCTAACACACATATACATGACCGTACACTTTCCTGGTTTGATACCCCTAACACACATATACATGACCGTGCACTTTCCTGGCTTGATATCCCTAACACACATATACATGACCGTCCACTTTCCTGGTTTGATACCCCTAACACACATATACATGACCGTACACTTTCCTGGCTTGATATCCCTAACACACATATACATGACCGTACACTCTCCTGGCTTGATACCCCTAACACACATATACATGACCGTACACTCTCCTGGTTTGATACCCCTAACACACATATATACACGACCGTACAATCTCCTGGCTTGATATCCCTAACACACATATACATGACCGTACACGTTCCTGGCTTGATACCCCTAACACACAAATATATAACCATGCACTCTTCTGGCTTGATACCCCTAATACAGATATACTTGACCGTACACTTTCCTGGCTTGATACCTCTAACACACATATACATGACCGTACTCTTTCCTGGCTTGATATCCCTAACACACATACATATACATGACCGTACACGTTCTTGCCTTGATACCCCTAATGCACATATACATGACTGTACACTTTCCTGGCTTGATACCCCTAACACACATATACATGACCGTACACTTTCTCGGCTTCATACCCCTAATACACATATACATGACCGTACACATTACTGGCTTGATACCCCTAACACACATATATACATGACCGTACATTTTCCTGGTTTGATACCCCTAACACACATATACATGACCGTACACTCTCCTGGCTTGATACCCCTAACACACATATACATGACCGTACACGTTCTTGGCTTGATACCCCTAACACACACATACATGACCGTACACATTCCTGGTTTGATACCCCTAACACACATATACATGACCGTACACTTTTCTGGCTTGATACCCCTAACACACATATACATGACCGTACACTTTCCTGGTTTGATACTCCTAACACACATATACATGACCGTACACTTTCTTGGCTTGATACCCCCAAAACACATATACATGACCGTACACTTTCCTGGTTTCATACCCCTAACACACATATACATGACCGTACACTTTCCTGGCTTGATATCCATAACACACATATACATGACCGTACACTTTCCTGGCTTGATATCCCTAACACACATATACATGACCGTACACTTTCCTGGCTTGATACCCCTAACACACATATACATGACCGTACACTTTCCTGGTTTGATACCCCTAACACACATATACATGACCGTACACTTTCCTGGCTTGATATCTCTAACACACATATACATGACCGTACACTTTCCTGGTTTTATAACCCTAACACACATATACATGACCGTACACTTTCCTGGTTTGATACCCCTAACACACATATACATGACCGTGCACTTTCCTGGCTTGATATCCCTAACACACATATACATGACCGTCCACTTTCCTGGTTTGATACCCCTAACACACATATACATGACCGTACACTTTCCTGGCTTGATATCCCTAACACACATATACATGACCGTACACTCTCCTGGCTTGATACCCCTAACACACATATACATGACCGTACACTCTCCTGGTTTGATACCCCTAACACACATATATACACGACGTACAATCTCCTGGCTTGATATCCCTAACACACATATACATGACCGTTAACTCTCCTGGCTTGATACCCCTAACAAACATATACATGACCGTACACTTTCCTGGCTAGATACCCCTAACTCATATATACATGACCGTACACTCTCCTGGCTTGATATCCCTAACACATATATACATGACCGTACACTCCTGGTTTGATACCACTAACACACATATACATGACCGTACACTCTCCTGGCTTTATACCCCTAACACATATATACATGACCGTACACTCTTCTAGTATGTTTCCCCTAACACACATATATATGACCGTACACTCTCCTGGTATGATACCCCTAACACACATATACATGACCGTACACTTTCATGGTTTGATACTCCTAACACATATATACATGACCGTACACTTTCCTGGCTTGATACTCCTAACACACATATACATGACCGTACACTTTCCTGGTTTGATACCCCTAACACACATATACATACATGACCGCACACTTTCCTGGCTTGATATCCCTAACACACATATACATGACCGTACACTTTCCTGGCTTGATACTCCTAACACACATATACATGACCGTACACTTTCCTGGTTTGATACCCCTAACACACATATACATACATGACCGCACACTTTCCTGGCTTGATATCCCTAACACACATATACATGACCGTACACTTTCCTGGCTTGATACTCCTAACACACATATACATGACCGTACACTTTCCTGGTTTCATACCCCTAACACACATATACATGACCGTACACTTTCCTGGCTTGATACCCCTAGCACACATATACATGACCGTACACTTTCATGGTTTGATACTCCTAACACACACATACACGACCGTACACTTTCCTGGCTTGATACTCCTAAGACACATATACATGACCGTACACTTTCCTGGCTTGACACCCCTAACACACATATACATGACGTACACTTTCCTGGTTTGATACCCCTAACACACATATACATGACCGTACACTTTCCTGGCTTGATATCCCTAACACACATATACATGACCGTTCAATTTCCTGGTTTGATACCCCTAGCACACATATACATGACCGTACACTTTCCTGGCTTGATACCCCTAACACACATATATACATGACCGTACACTTTCTCGGTTTGATACCCCTAACACACATATACATGACCGTACCCTCTCCTGGCCTGATACCCCTAACACAAATATACATGACCGTACACGTTCTTGGCTTGATACCCCTAACACACACATACATGACCGTACACATTCCTGGTTCGATACCCCTTACACACATATACATGACCGTGCACTTTCATGGCTTGATACCACGAACACACATATACATGACCGTACACGTTCCTGGCTTGATACCCCTAACACACATATACATGACAATGCACTCTCCTGGCTTGATACCCCTAATACACATATACATGACCATACACTTTCCTGGCTTGATACCCCTAACACACATATACATGACCGTACACTTTCCTGGCTTGATATCCCTAACACACATATACATGACCATGCACTCTCCTGGCTTGATACCCCTAATACACATATACATGACCGTTAACTTTCCTGGCTTGATACCCCTAACACACATATACATGACCATACACTTTCCTGGCTTGATACCCCTAACACACATATACATGACCGCACACTTTCCTGGTTTGATACCCCTAGCACACATATACATGACCGTACACGTTCCTGGCTTGATACCCCTAACACACATATACATGACCATGCACTCTTCTGGCTTGATACCCCTAATACAGATATACTTGACCGTACACTTTCCTGGCTTGATACCCCTAACACACATATACATGACCGTACTCTTTCCTGGCTTGATACCCCTAACACACATACATATACATGACCGTACACGTTCTTGTCTTGATACCCCTAATGCACATATACATGACTGTACACTTTCCTGGCTTGATACCCCTAACACACATATACATGACCGTACACTTTCTCGGCTTCATACCCCTAATACACATATACATGACCGTACACATTCCTGGCTTGATACCCCTAACACACATATATACATGACCGTACACTTTCCTGGTTTGATACCCCTAACACACATATACATGACCGTACACGTTCTTGGCTTGATACCCCTAACACACACATACATGACCGTACACATTCCTGGTTTGATACCCCTAACACACATATACATGACCGTGCACTTTCATGGCTTGATACCCCGAACAAACACATACATGACCGTACACTTTCCTGGTTTGATACTCCTAACACACAGATACATGACCGTACACTTTCTTGGCTTGATACCCCCAACACACATATACATGACCGTACACTTTCATGGTTTGATACTCCTAACACACATATATATGACCGTACACTTTCCTGACTTGATACCCCTAACACACATATACATGACCGTACACTTTCCTGGTTTGATACCCCTAACACACATATACATGACCGTACACTTTCCTGGTTTGATACCTCTAGCACACATATACATGACCGTACACTCACCTGGTTTGATACCCCTAACACACATATACATGACCGTACACTTTCCTGGTTTGATACCCCTAACACACATATACATGACCGTACACTTTCCCGGCTTGATAGCCCTAACACATATATTCATGACCGTACACTTTCCTGGCTTGATACCCCTAACACACATATACATGACCGTACAATCTCCTGGTTTGATACCCCTAGCATACATATACAAGACCCTACACATTCCTGGCTTGATACCCCTAACACACATATACATGACCGTACACTTTCCTGGTTTGATACCACTAACACACATATACATGACTGTACACTTTCCTGGTTTGATACCCCTAACACACATATACATGACTGTACACTTTCCTGGCTTGATACTCCCAACACACATATACATGACCGCACACTTTCCTGGCTTGATACCGCTAATACACATATATATGACCGTACACTTTCCTGGCTTGATACCCCTAACACACATATACATGACCGTACACTTTCCTGGCTTGATACCCTCAACACACATATACATGACCGTACCGTACACTTTCCTGGCTTGATACCCCTAATACACATATACATGACCGTACACTTTCCTGGCTTGATACCCCCAACACACATATATATGACCGTACATTTTCCTGGCTTGATACCCCTATGACACATATACATGACCGTACACTTTCCTGGCTTGATACCCCTAACACACATATACATGACCGTACACTTTCCTGGCTTGATACCCCCAACACATATATTTATGACCGTACACGTTCCTGGCTTGATACCCCTATGACACATATACATGACCGTACACTTTCCTGGCTTGATACCCCTAATACATATATACATGACCGTACAATTTCCGTCTTGATACCCCTAACACACATATATATGACCGTACACGTTCCTGGCTTGATACCCCTATGACACATATACATGAGAGTACACTTTCCTGGCTTGATACCCCTAACACATATATATATATGACCATACACTTTCCTGGCTTGATACCCCTAACACATATATACATGACCGTACACTTTCTTGGCTTGATACCCCTAACACACATATATATGACCGTACACGTTCCTGGCTTGATACCCCTAACACATATATACATGACCGTACACTTTCCCGGCTTGATACCCCTAATACACATATACATGACCGTACACTTTCCTGGTTTGATACCCCTAACACAAATTATATACATGACCGTACATGTTCCTGGCTTGATACCCCTAACACATATATACATGACCGTACAGTTTCCTGGCTTTATACCCCTAACACACATATACATGACCGTACACTTTCCTGGCTTGATACCCATTCATGACCGTACACTTTCCTGACTTGATACCCCTAACACACAAATACATGACCGTACACTTTCCTGGTTTGATACCCCTAACACACATATACATGACCGTACACTTTCCTGGTTTGATACCCCTAACACACATATACATACATGACCGCACACTTTCCTGGCTTGATATCCCTAACACACATATACATGACCGTACACTTTCCTGGCTTGATACTCCTAACACACATATACATGACCGTACACTTTCCTGGTTTGATACACCTAACACACATATACATACATGACCGCACACTTTCCTGGCTTGATACTCCTAAGACACATATACATGACCGTACACTTCCTGGCTTGACACCCCTAACACACATATACATGACCGTACACTTTCCTGGTTTCATACCCCTAACACACATATACATGACCGTACACTTTCCTGGCTTGATACCCTCAACACACATATACATGACCGTACACTCTCCTGGTTTGATACCCTTAACACATTTATATATGACCGTACACTTTCCTGGTTTGATACCCTTAACACACATATACATGACCGTACCCTTTCTTGGTTTGATACCCTCAACACACATATACATGACCGTACACTCTCCTGGTTTGATACCCTTAACACATTTATATATGACCGTACACTTTCCTGGTTTGATACCCCTAACACACATATACATGACCGTACACTTTCCTGGTTTGATACCCCTAACACACATATACATGACCGTACACTTTCCTGGTTTGATAACCCTAACACACATCTACATGACCGTACACTCTCCTAGTTTGATACCCCTAACACACATATACATGACGTACACTTTCCTGGTTTGATATCCCTAACACACATATACATGACCGTACACTTTCCTGGTTTGATACCCCTAACACACATATACATGACCGTACACTTTCCTGGTTTGATACCCCTAACACACATATACATGACCGTACACTTTCCTGGTTTGAAACCCCTAGCACACATATACATGACCGTACACTTTCCTGGCTTGATACCCCTAACACACATATATACATGACCGTACACTTTCTCGGTTTGATACCCCTAACACACATATACATGACCGTACCCTCTCCTGGCCTGATACACCTAACACAAATATACATGACCGTACACGTTCTTGGCTTGATACCCCTAACACACACATACATGACCGTACACATTCCTGGTTCGATACCCCTAACACACATATACATGACCGTGCACTTTCATGGCTTGATACCACGAACACACATATACATGACCGTACACGTTCCTGGCTTGATACCCCTAACACACATATACATGACCGTACACTTTCCTGGCTTGATATCCCTAACACACATATACATGACCATGCACTCTCCTGGCTTGATACCCCTAATACACATATACATGACCGTTAACTTTCCTGGCTTGATACCCCTAACACACATATACATGACCATACACCTTCCTGGCTTGATACCCCTAACACACATATACATGACCGCACACTTTCCTGGTTTGATACCCCTAACACACATATACATGACCGTACACGTTCCTGGCTTGATACCCCTAACACACATATACATGACCATGCACTCTTCTGGCTTGATACCCCTAATACAGATATACTTGACCGTACACTTTCCTGGCTTGATACCCCTAACACACATATACATGACCGTACTCTTTCCTGGCTTGATACCCCTAACACACATATACATGACCGTACACGTTCTTGGCTTGATACCCCTAACACACACATACATGACCGTACACATTCCTGGTTTGATACCCCTAACACACATATACATGACCGTGCACTTTCAAGGCTTGATACCCCGAACAAACACATACATGACCGTACACTTTCCTGGCTTGATACCCCTAACACACATATACATGACCGTACACTTTCCTGGTTTGATACTCCTAACACACAGATACATGACCGTACACTTTCTTGTCTTGATACCCCCAACACACATATACATGACCGTACACTTTCATGGTTTGATACTCCTAACACACATATATATGACCGTACACTTTCCTGACTTGATACCCCTAACACACATATACATGACCGTACACTTTCCTGGTTTGATACCCCTAACACAAATATACATGACCGTACACGTTCTTGGCTTGATACCCCTAACACACACATACATGACCGTACACATTCCTGGTTCGATACCCCTAACACACATATACATGACCGTGCACTTTCATGGCTTGATACCACGAACACACATATACATGACCGTACACGTTCCTGGCTTGATACCCCTAACACACATATACATGACCGTACACTTTCCTGGCTTGATATCCCTAACACACATATACATGACCATGCACTCTCCTGGCTTGATACCCCTAATACACATATACATGACCGTTAACTTTCTTGGCTTGATACTCCTAAAACACATATACATGACCATACACCTTCCTGGCTTGATACCCCTAACACACATATACATGACCGCACACTTTCCTGGTTTGATACCCCTAACACACATATACATGACCGTACACGTTCCTGGCTTGATACCCCTAACACACATATACATGACCATGCACTCTTCTGGCTTGATACCCCTAATACAGATATACTTGACCGTACACTTTCCTGGCTTGATACCCCTAACACACATATACATGACCGTACTCTTTCCTGGCTTGATACCCCTAACACACATACATATACATGACCGTACACGTTCTTGTCTTGATACCCCTAATGCACATATACATGACTGTACACTTTCCTGGCTTGATACCCCTAACACACATATACATGACCGTACACTTTCTCGGCTTCATACCCCTAATACACATATACATGACCGTACACATTCCTGGCTTGATACCCCTAACACACATATATACATGACCGTACACTTTCCTGGTTTGATACCCCTAACACACATATATATGACCGTACACGTTCTTGGCTTGATACCCCTAACACACACATACATGACCGTACACATTCCTGGTTTGATACCCCTAACACACATATACATGACCGTGCACTTTCATGGCTTGATACCCCGAACAAACACATACATGACCGTACACTTTCCTGGCTTGATACCCCTAACACACATATACATGACCGTACACTTTCCTGGTTTGATACTCCTAACACACAGATACATGACCGTACACTTTATTGGCTTGATACCCCCAACACACATATACATGACCGTACACTTTCATGGTTTGATACTCCTAACACACATATATATGACCGTACACTTTCCTGACTTGATACCCCTAACACACATATACATGACCTTACACTTTCCTGGTTTGATACCCCTAACACACATATACATGACCGTACACTTTCCTGGTTTGATACCTCTAACACACATATACATGACCTAACACTCACCTGGTTTGATACCCCTAACACACATATACATGACCGTACACTTTCCTGGTTTGATACCCCTAACACACATATACATGACCGTACACTTTCCCGGCTTGATAGCCCTAACACATATATTCATGACCGTACACTTTCCTGGCTTGATACCCCTAACACACATATACATGACCGTACAATCTCCTGGTTTGATACCCCTAGCACACATATACATGACCCTACACATTCCTGGCTTGATACCCCTAACACACATATACATGACCGTACACTTTCCTGGTTTGATACCACTAACACACATATACATGACTGTACACTTTCCTGGTTTGATACCCCTAACACACATATTTATGACTGTACACTTTCCTGGCTTGATACTCCCAACACACATATACATGACCGCACACTTTCCTGGCTTGATACCGCTAATACACATATATATGACCGTACACTTTCCTGGCTTGATAACCCTAACACACATATACATGACCGTACACTTTCCTGGCTTGATACCCTCAACACACATATACATGACCGTACCGTACACTTTCCTGGCTTGATACCCCTAATACACATATACATGACCGTACACTTTCCTGGCTTGATACCCCCAACACACATATATATGACCGTACATTTTCCTGGCTTGATACCCCTATGACACATATACATGACCGTACACTTTCCTGGCTTGATACCCCTAACACACATATACATGACCGTACACTTTCCTGGCTTGATACCCCCTACACATATATTTATGACCGTACACGTTCCTGGCTTGATACCCCTATGACACATATACATGACCGTACACTTTCCTGGCTTGATACCCCTAATACATATATACATGACCGTACAATTTCCGTCTTGATACCCCTAACACACATATATATGACCGTACACGTTCCTGGCTTGATACCCCTATGACACATATACATGAGAGTACACTTTCCTGGCTTGATACCCCTAACACATATATATATATGACCATACACTTTCCTGGCTTGATACCCCTAACACATATATACATGACCGTACACTTTCTTGGCTTGATACCCCTAACACACATATATATGACCGTACACGTTCCTGGCTTGATACCCCTAACACATATACATGACCGTACACTTTCCCGGCGTGATACCCCTAATACACATATACATGACCGTACACTTTCCTGGTTTGATACCCCTAACACACATTATATACATGACCGTACATGTTCCTGGCTTGATACCCCTAACACATATATACATGACCGTACAGTTTCCTGGCTTTATACCCCTAACACACATATACATGACCGTACACTTTCCTGGCTTGATACCCATTCATGACCGTACACTTTCCTGACTTGATACCCCTAACACACAAATACATGACCGTACACTTTCCTGGTTTGATACCCCTAACACACATATACATGACCGTACACTTTCCTGGTTTGATACCCCTAACACACATATACATACATGACCGCACACTTTCCTGGCTTGATATCCCTAACACACATATACATGACCGTACACTTTCCTGGCTTGATACTCCTAACACACATATACATGACCGTACACTTTCCTGGTTTGATACACCTAACACACATATACATACATGACCGCACACTTTCCTGGCTTGACACTCCTAAGACACATATACATGACCGTACACTTTCCTGGCTTGACACCCCTAACACACATATACATGACCGTACACTTTCCTGGTTTCATACCCCTAACACACATATACATGACCGTACACTTTCCTGGCTTGATACCCTCAACACACATATACATGACCGTACACTCTCCTGGTTTGATACCCTTAACACATTTATATATGACCGTACACTTTCCTGGTTTGATACCCCTAACACACATATACATGACCGTACCCTTTCTTGGTTTGATACCCTCAACACACATATACATGACCGTACACTCTCCTGGTTTGATACCCTTAACACATTTATATATGACCGTACACTTTCCTGGTTTGATACCCCTAACACACATATACATGACCGTACACTTTCCTGGTTTGATACCCCTAACACACATATACATGACCGTACACTTTCCTGGTTTGATAACCCTAACACACATCTACATGACCGTACACTCTCCTAGTTTGATACCCCTAACACACATATACATGACGTACACTTTCCTGGTTTGATATCCCTAACACACATATACATGACCGTACACTTTCCTGGTTTGATACCCCTAACACACATATACATGACCGTACACTTTCCTGGTTTGATACCCCTAACACACATATACATGACCGTACACTTTCCTGGTTTGATACCCCTAGCACACATATACATGACCGTACACTTTCCTGGCTTGATACCCCTAACACACATATATACATGACCGTACACTTTCTCGGTTTGATACCCCTAACACACATATACATGACCGTACCCTCTCCTGGCTTGATACCCCTAACACAAATATACATGACCGTACACGTTCTTGGCTTGATACCCCTAACACACACATACATGACCGTACACATTCCTGGTTCGATACCCCTAACACACATATACATGACCGTGCACTTTCATGGCTTGATACCACGAACACACATATACATGACCGTACACGTTCCTGGCTTGATACCCCTAACACACATATACATGACCGTACACTTTCCTGGCTTGATATCCCTAACACACATATACATGACCATGCACTCTCCTGGCTTGATACCCCTAATACACATATACATGACCGTTAACTTTCCTGGCTTGATACCCCTAACACACATATACATGACCATACACCTTCCTGGCTTGATACCCCTAACACACATATACATGACCGCACACTTTCCTGGTTTGATACCCCTAACACACATATACATGACCGTACACGTTCCTGGCTTGATACCCCTAACACACATATACATGACCATGCACTCTTCTGGCTTGATACCCCTAATACAGATATACTTGACCGTACACTTTCCTGGCTTGATACCCCTAACACACATATACATGACCGTACTCTTTCCTGGCTTGATACCCCTAACACACATATACATGACCGTACACGTTATTGGCTTGATACCCCTAACACACACATACATGACCGTACACATTCCTGGTTTGATACCCCTAACACACATATACATGACCGTGCACTTTCATGGCTTGATACCCCGAACAAACACATACATGACCGTACACTTTCCTGGCTTGATACCCCTAACACACATATACATGACCGTACACTTTCCTGGTTTGATACTCCTAACACACAGATACATGACCGTACACTTTCTTGGCTTGATACCCCCAACACACATATACATGACCGTACACTTTCATGGTTTGATACTCCTAACACACATATATATGACCGTACACTTTCCTGACTTGATACCCCTAACACACATATACATGACCGTACACTTTCCTGGTTTGATACCCCTAACACACATATACATGACCGTACACTTTCCTGGTTTGATACCTCTAACACACATATACATGACCGTACACTCACCTGGTTTGATACCCCTAACACACATATACATGACCGTACACTTTCCTGGTTTGATACCCCTAACACACATATACATGACCGTACACTTTCCCGGCTTGATAGCCCTAACACATATATACATGACCGTACACTTTCCTGGCTTGATACCCCTAACACACATATACATGACCGTACAATCTCCTGGTTTGATACCCCTAGCACACATATACATGACCCTACACATTCCTGGCTTGATACCCCTAACACACATATACATGACCGTACACTTTCCTGGTTTGATACCACTAACACACATATACATGACTGTACACTTTCCTGGTTTGATACCCCTAACACACATATACATGACTGTACACTTTCCTGGCTTGATACTCCCAACACACATATACATGACCGCACACTTTCCTAGCTTGATACCGCTAATACACATATATATGACCGTACACTTTCCTGGCTTGATACCCCTAACACACATATACATGACCGTACACTTTCCTGGCTTGATACCCTCAACACACATATACATGACCGTACCGTACACTTTCCTGGCTTGATACCCCTAATACACATATACATGACCGTACACTTTCCTGGCTTGATACCCCCAACACACATATATATGACCGTACATTTTCCTGGCTTGATACCCCTATGACACATATACATGACCGTACACTTTCCTGGCTTGATACCCCTAACACACATATACATGACCGTACACTTTCCTGGCTTGATACCCCCAACACATATATTTATGACCGTACACGTTCCTGGCTTGATACCCCTATGACACATATACATGACCGTACACTTTCCTGGCTTGATACCCCTAATACATATATACATGACCGTACAATTTCCGTCTTGATACCCCTAACACACATATATATGACCGTACACGTTCCTGGCTTGATACCCCTATGACACATATACATGAGAGTACACTTTCCTGGCTTGATACCCCTAACACATATATATATATGACCATACACTTTCCTGGCTTGATACCCCTAACACATATATACATGACCGTACACTTTCTTGGCTTGATACCCCTAACACACATATATATGACCGTACACGTTCCTGGCTTGATACCCCTAACACATATATACATGACCGTACACTTTCCCGGCTTGATACCCCTAATACACATATACATGACCGTACACTTTCCTGGTTTGATACCCCTAACACACATTATATACATGACCGTACATGTTCCTGGCTTGATACCCCTAACACATATATACATGACCGTACAATTTCCTGGCTTTATACCCCTAACACACATATACATGACCGTACACTTTCCTGGCTTGATACCCATTCATGACCGTACACTTTCCTGACTTGATACCCCTAACACACAAATACATGACCGTACACTTTCCTGGTTTGATACCCCTAACACACATATACATGACCGTACACTTTCCTGGTTTGATACCCCTAACACACATATACATACATGACCGCACACTTTCCTGGCTTGATATCCCTAACACACATATACATGACCGTACACTTTCCTGGCTTGATACTCCTAACACACATATACATGACCGTACACTTTCCTGGTTTGATACACCTAACACACATATACATACATGACCGCACACTTTCCTGGCTTGATACCCCTAACACACATATACATGACCGTACACTTTCCTGGTTTGATACCCCTAACACACATATACATGACCGTACACTTTCCTGGTTTGATACCCTCAACACACATATACATGACCGTACACTCTCCTGGTTTGATACCCTTAACACATTTATATATGACCGTACACTTTCCTGGTTTGATACCCCTAACACACATATACATGACCGTACCCTTTCTTGGTTTGATACCCTCAACACACATATACATGACCGTACACTCTCCTGGTTTGATACCCTTAACACATTTATATATGACCGTACACTTTCCTGGTTTGATACCCCTAATACACATATACATGACCGTACACTTTCCTGGTTTGATACCCCTAACACACATATACATGACCGTACACTTTCCTGGTTTGATAACCCTAACATACATCTACATGACCGTACACTCTCCTAGTTTGATACCCCTAACACACATATACATGACGTACACTTTCCTGGTTTGATATCCCTAACACACATATACATGACCGTACACTTTCCTGGTTTGATACCCCTAACACACATATACATGACCGTACACTTTCCTGGTTTGATACCCCTAACACACATATACATGACCGTACACTTTCCTGGTTTGATACCCCTAGCACACATATACATGACCGTACACTTTCCTGGTTTGATACCTCTAACACACATATACATGACCGTACACTCACCTGGTTTGATACCCCTAACACACATATACATGACCGTACACTTTCCTGGTTTGATACCCCTAACACACATATACATGACCGTACTCTTTCCTGGCTTGATACCCCTAACACACATATACATGACCGTACACTCTCCTGGCTTGATACCACTAACCCTTATATACATAACCGTACACTTTCCTGTATTGATAACGATACCCCTAGCACACATAAACATGACCGTACACTTTCCTGGTTTGATACCCCTAACACACATATACATGACCGTACACTCCTGGTTTGATACCCCTAACACACATATACATGACTGTACACTCCTGGTTTGATACCCCTAACACACATATACATGACTGTACACTCCTGGTTTGATACCCCTAACACAAATATACATGACTGTACACTCCTGGTTTGATACCCCTAACACACATATACATGACCGTACACTCTCCTGGTTTGATACCCCTAACACACATATACATGACCGTACACTTTCCTGGTTTGATCCCCCTAACACACATATACATGATCGTACACTTTCCTGGTTTGATACCCCTAACACATATACATGACTGTACACTCCTGGTTTGATACCCCTAACACACATATACATGACTGTACACTCCTGGTTTGATACCCTTAACACACATATACATGACCGTACATTCTCCTGGTTTGATACCCCTAACACACATATACATGACCGTACACTTTCCTGGTTTGATACTCCTAACACACATATACATGACCGTACACTTTCCTGGTTTGATACTCCTAACACACATATACATGACCGTACACTTTCCTGGTTTGATACCCCTAACACACATATACATGACCGTACACTTTCCTGGTTTGATACCCCTAACACACATATACATGACCGTACACTCTCCTGGCTTGATACCCCTAACACACATATACATGACCACTCACTTTCCTTGTTTGATACCCCTAACACACATATACATGACCGTACACTTTTCTGGTTTGATACCCCTAACACAAATATTCATGACCGTACACTTTCCTGGTTTGATACCCGTAACACACATATACATGACCGTACTCTCTCCTGGTTTGATACCCCTAACACACATATACATGACCGTACACTTTCCTGGTTTGATACCCTCAACACACATACATGACCGTACACTCTCCTGGTTTGATACACCTAACACACATATACATGACCGTACACTCTCCTGGCTTGATATCCCTAGCACACATATACATGACCGTACACTTTCCTGGTTTGATACCCATAACACACATATACATGACCGCACCCTCTCCTGGCTTGATATCCCTAACACACATATACATGACCGTACACTTTCCTGGTTTGATACCCCTAACACACATATAGATGACCGTACACTTTCCTGGTTTGACACAGGCACTTCATTTAAAAGTGGTGGGGTTTAAACTGGCCAATGATTAAAAAAAAATAGCACAAAGAAAAGATGTTTTCGGTTTGTATGGACATGTCTGACCAGACCGATTACATCAGCTACAAGTATTATGAATGACAGACAATAGAAATATCAAAGTTATAGGAAGTGTGGCCTGTTTCGTTATAAAAATTGATTTTTGTAAAACGATTTTGATAAAGCTATCACATAAGTGTAGTTTAAACTTATTGTATTTCGACTCTAGATATATTCAATGTAGATTTAAAAAGTCAAATGAAATTTGTATGAATTCATTGATTGAAAGCTTTTAATATTTAGCGTTGAAATTGATTCAGCACTAATGAAATTTACATTTTTCGGTATAAAATAATCAATTAATCAAGTCTAAATTTGATATAGCAGTAAACGTGCAATGTTTGCTTCATCGAATGAAATTCGATTGATCACAAAATGAAACTAACATTTATCTGAGAAAAATAAACAAACCATAATGAAGGAAATTTAAGAACGACATGAAAAGTGGTTTACATATCACCCACGATGAGTTTCTAGTTAAACTCACATGAGGAAATAGCATCTAAGACTGGTATAGCAATCAAGACGCGTGCACAAATTGCAAAACGGTAAAACGGTTTCAATTAGAAGTAAAACTGAGAAATAGTTTGTCAGCGGGGATTAAAACTACATCTATTTAATATGTCGATGACGAATGAGGATTTTATTTATTTACATTGAGAGGACACAAGGGGCTATTTCACGTAGTTAACTAAGAGTATTGGGGGTAAGTTTTTACTACAATAATGTCTAAATGTGTGTAATTAGCCTGAGGATAACAATTATTGATGTGCATTGATATTCAACAAATATCATATTTTTCTATGCACTGCACGATATAGATACAATATCATATTTTTACATATGTCCATGGAGTTTCTATCTATTTTGACATATCCGGCTAATTATCACTTAAAAGTTTATCATATTAATAACTTGATATATATTGATAAACTCCTGTTGTAAATAAATAGAGAATTATACAATGTAATAAAACATAGATATCTAATTTAGTGCACACGACGCGTTTTTGGAATAACCTTCATCAGTTACGCTCAAAATCGAAAGATTGGAAAACCAAATAATTTAAAGTTTTTGGAGCAATAAAACTAAAGGGTAAGGTAACCTATGTCTGAGGGAAGAGACTAAAGGGTCTAAACAGGATAGAAACAATCAGGTAAGGTTACCTCTGTCTGAGGGAGGAGACTAAAGGGTCTAAACAGGATAGAAACAATCAGGTAAGGTAACCTATGTCTGAGGGAAGAGACTAAAGGGTCTAAACAGGATAGAAACAATCAGGTAAGGTCACCTATGTCTAAGGGAAGAGACTAAAGTGTCTAAACAGGATAGAAACAATCAGGTAAGGTAACCTATGTCTGAGGGAAGAGACTAAAGGGTCTAAACAGGATAGAAACAATCAGGTAAGGTCACCTATGTCTAAGGGAAGAGACTAAAGGGTCTAAACAGGATAGAAACAATCAGGTAAGGTAACCTATGTCTGAGGGAAGAGACTAAAGGGTCTAAACAGGATAGAAACAATCAGGTAAGGTTACCTATGTCTGAGGGAAGAGACTAAAGGGTCTAAACAGGATAGAAACAATCAGGTAAGGTTACCTCTGTCTGAGGGAAGAGACTAAAGGGTCTAAACAGGATAGAAACAATCAGGTAAGGTTACCTATGTCTGAGGGAAGAGACTAAAGGGTCTAAACAGGATAGAAACAATCAGGTAAGGTCACCTATGTCTGAGGGAAGAGACTAAAGGGTCTAAACAGGATAGAAACAATCATGTAAGGTAACCTATGTCTGAGGGAAGAGACTAAAGGGTCTAAACAGGATAGAAACAATCAGGTAAGGTCACCTATGTCTAAGGGAAGAGACTAAAGGGTCTAAACAGGATAGAAACAATCAGGTAAGGTAACCTATGTCTGAGGGAAGAGACTAAAGGGTCTAAACAGGATAGAAACAATCAGGTAAGGTTACCTATGTCTGAGGGAAGAGACTAAAGGGTCTAAACAGGATAGAAACAATCAGGTAAGGTTACCTCTGTCTGAGGGAAGAGACTAAAGGGTCTAAACAGGATAGAAACAATCAGGTAAGGTTACCTATGTCTGAGGGAAGAGACTAAAGGGTCTAAACAGGATAGAAACAATCAGGTAAGGTCACCTATGTCTGAGGGAAGAGACTAAAGGGTCTAAACAGGATAGAAACAATCATGTAAGGTAACCTATGTCTGAGGGAAGAGACTAAAGGGTCTAAACAGGATAGAAACAATCAGGTAAGGTCACCTATGTCTGAGGGAAGAGACTAAAGGGTCTAAACAGGATAGAAACAATCAGGTAAGGTAACCTATGTCTGAGGGAAGAGACTAAAGGGTCTAAACAGGATAGAAACAATCAGGTAAGGTCACCTATGTCTGAGGGAAGAGACTAAATGGTCTAAACAGGATAGAAACAATCAGGTAAGGTAACCTATGTCTGAGGGAAGAGACTAAAGGGTCTAAACAGGATAGAAACAATCAGGTAAGGTCACCTATGTCTGAGGGAAGAGACTAAAGGGTCTAAACAGGATAGAAACAATCAGGTAAGGTTACCTATGTCTGAGGGAAGAGACTAAAGGGTCTAAACAGGATAGAAACAATCAGGTAAGGTTACCTCTGTCTGAGGGAAGAGACTAAAGGGTCTAAACAGGATAGAAACAATCAGGTAAGGTTACCTCTGTCTGAGGGAAGAGACTAAAGGGTCTAAACAGGATAGAAACAATCAGGTAAGGTTACCTATATCTGAGGGAAGAGACTAAAGGGTCTAAACAGGATAGAAACAATCAGGTAAGGTTACCTCTGTCTGAGGGAAGACACTAAAGGGTCTAAACAGGATAGAAACAATCAGGTAAGGTTACCTCTGTCTGAAGGAAGAGACTAAAGGGTCTAAACAGGATAGAAACAATCAGGTAAGGTAACCTATGTCTGAGGGAAGAGACTAAAGGGTCTAAACAGGATAGAAACAATCAGGTAAGGTTACCTATGTCTGAGGGAAGAGACTAAAGGGTCTAAACAGGATAGAAACAATCAGGTAAGGTTACCTATGTCTGAGGGAAGAGACTAAAGGGTCTAAACAGGATAGAAACAATCAGGTAAGGTTACCTCTGTCTTAGGGAAGAGATTAAAGGGTCTAAACAGGATAGAAACAATCAGGTAAGGTTACCTATGTCTGAGGGAAGAGACTAAAGGGTCTAAACAGGATAGAAACAATCAGGTAAGGTCACCTATGTCTGAGGGAAGAGACTAAAGGGTCTAAACAGGATAGAAACAATCAGGTAAGGTTACCTCTGTCTGAGGGAAGAGATTAAAGGGTCTAAACAGGATAGAAACAATCAGGTAAGGTTACCTATGTCTGAGGGAAGAGACTAAAGGGTCTAAACAGGATAGAAACAATCAGGTAAGGTCACCTATGTCTGAGGGAAGAGACTAAAGGGTCTAAACAGGATAGAAACACTCAGGTAAGGTAACCTATGTCTGAGGGAAGAGACTAAAGGGTCTAAACAGGATAGAAACAATCAGGTAAGATTACCTATGTCTGAGGGAAGAGACTAAAGGGTCTAAACAGGATAGAAACAATCAGGTAAGGTTACCTCTGTCTGAGGGAAGAGACTAAAGGGTCTAAACAGGATAGAAACAATCAGGTAAGGTTACCTCTGTCTGAGGGAAGAGACTAAAGGGTCTAAACAGGATAGAAACAATCAGGTAAGGTTACCTCTGTCTGAGGGAAGAGACTAAAGGGTCTAAACAGGATAGAAACAATCAGGTAAGGTTACCTCTGTCTGAGGGAAGAGACTAAAGGGTCTAAACAGGATAGAAACAATCAGGTAAGGTTACCTCTGTCTGAGGGAAGAGACTAAAGGGTCTAAACAGGATAGAAACAATCAGGTAAGGTTACCTCTGTCTGAGGGAAGACACTAAAGGGTCTAAACAGGATAGAAACAATCAGGTAAGGTTACCTCTGTCTGAAGGAAGAGACTAAAGGGTCTAAACAGGATAGAAACAATCAGGTAAGGTTACCTCTGTCTGAGGGAAGAGACTAAAGGGTCTAAACAGGATAGAAACAATCAGGTAAGGTTACCTCTGTCTGAGGGAAGAGACTAAAGGGTCTAAACAGGATAGAAACAATCAAGTAAGGTTACCTCTGTCTGAGGGAAGAGACTAAAGGGTCTAAACAGGATAGAAACAATCAGGTAAGGTTACCTCTGTCTGAGGGAAGAGACTAAAGGGTCTAAACAGGATAGAAACAATCAGGTAAGGTTACCTATGTCTGAGGGAAGAGACTAAAGGGTCTAAACAGGATAGAAACAATCAGGTAAGGTTACCTCTGTCTGAGGGAAGAGACTAAAGGGTCTAAACAGGATAGAAACAATCAGGTAAGGTTACCTATGTCTGAGGGAAGAGACTAAAGGGTCTAAACAGGATAGAAACAATGAGGTAAGGTTACCTATGTCTGAGGGAAGAGACTAAAGGGTCTAAACAGGATAGAAACAATCAGGTAAGGTTACCTCTGTCTGAGGGAGGAGACTAAAGGGTCTAAACAGGATAGAAACAACCAGGTAAGGTAACCTATGTCTGAGGGAAGAGACTAAAGGGTCTAAACAGGATAGAAACAATCAGGTAAGGTTACCTATGTCTGAGGGAAGAGACTAAAGGGTCTAAACAGGATAGAAACAATCAGGTAAGGTTACCTATGTCTGAGGGAAGAGACTAAAGGGTCTAAACAGGATAGAAACAATCAGGTAAGGTTACCTATGTCTTAGGGAAGAGACTAAAGGGTCTAAACAGGATAGAAACAATGAGGTAAGGTTACCTATGTCTGAGGGAAGAGACTACAGGGTCTAAACAGGATAGAAACAATCAGGTAAGGTTACCTATGTCTGAGGGAAGAGACTAAAGGGTCTAAACAGGATAGAAACAATCAGGTAAGGTTACCTATGTCTGAGGGAAGAGACTAAAGGGTCTAAACAGGATAGAAACAATCAGGTAAGGTTACCTATGTCTGAGGGAAGAGACTAAAGGGTCTAAACAGGATAGAAACAATCAGGTAAGGTTACCTATGTCTGAGGGAAGAGACTAAAGGGTCTAAACAGGATAGAAACAATCAGGTAAGGTTACTACTGTCTGAGGGAAGAGACTAAAGGGTCTAAACAGGATAGAAACAATCAGGTAAGGTTACCTCTGTCTGAGGGAAGAGACTAAAGGGTCTAAACAGGATAGAAACAATCAGGTAAGGTTACCTATGTCTGAGGGAAGAGACTAAAGGGTCTAAACAGGATAGAAACAATCAGGTAAGGTCACCTATGTCTGAGGGAAGAGACTAAAGGGTCTAAACAGGATAGAAACAATCAGGTAAGGTTACCTATGTCTTAGGGAAGAGACTAAAGGGTCTAAACAGGACAGAAACAATCAGGTAAGGTCACCTATGTCTGAGGGAAGAGAACCTTAGTTGCATCAATAATTATATCATTTAGGAACTGTACATTTCAGTAATAATTGTAACTCAATTTAATTTAAGCTAAATAAAAAAACGATACATTACCTTTATGATTACTATATAGCAACAATGAATATAAACAGTCCTCAAACATCCCCTAATAAAAGGCTACTGCCTGATAATGTGGTGGCTTGATACGACCGCAGTAAGTCAAGATAGGAATGTTGAACTTTGAACTTTTATTATGAAACGTGTTGGGCTAGAACCCACAAAATAATATGTACCTTTATTCTGTACCAAGGACAGTTGTGCTTAAATTTATGAAGAGTCTGTCAAATGGAGCTGGAATTATTATGAAAAATAAACGATCTACAGACGGCAGACGACAATAACGACGACCACATAACCATACTGTAATAAAACCTCACCTTGTGGTCGTATCAAAACATATCGAACAATAGACAGCTGTGACCTCTATTTTTACACTTCTTTCTGTCTTATTTTTCCCATAAAATGTATACATGTCATCTTATGAATATTCATTACAAGTCAAACAATCAACAAATCTTGATGAGTTATAAAGTTAAATGATTACAGTTAATACAATACACATTTGTAATAATTAAAATTAAACATCTGATATTCAATGATGATTTGATTTAACATTGAAAAATAGAGAAGGTGTATGTTGTAGCATGTAAATTCACACGTAGTTCCTTTACTGTGTTAGATGAAGACTCCGAGCAGTTACTAACACCTTAAGTTTGAATATATACACAAAAGAATAATGTCCATCATTATGTGCATTATACTATACTTTTGTATGCAATTCTCATAGTAAATAAATACTTATATTCTGCGAAAAACTACCAATATAGAGTTCAAGACTGTCACCAACACCACAGTCAGTATTTACTATGCTGACAAAAACTACCTATATGGAGGTCGAGTCTGTTACCATCCTAGTAGTTAGTATTTACTATGATGACAAAAACTACCTATATAGAGGTCGAGTCTGTCACCATCCTAGTAGTTAGTATTTACTCTTATAACAAAAACTACCTATATAGTGGTCGAGTCTGTCACCATTCCAGTAGTTAGTACTTACTATGGTGACAAAAAATATCTATATAGAGGTCGAGACTGTCACCATCCTAGTAGTTAGTATTTACTATGATGACAAAAACTACCTATATAGAGGTCGAGTCTGTCACCATTCCAGTAGTTAGTACTTACTATGGTGACAAAAAATATCTATATAGAGGTCGAGTCTGTCACCATCCTAGTAGTTAGTATTTACTATGATGACAAAAACTACCTATATAGAGGTCGAGTCTGTCACCATCCCAGTAGTTAGTATTTACTATGATGACACAAACATTACCTATATAGAGGTCGAGTCTGTCACCATCCTAGTAGTTAGTATTTTCTATGATGACACAAACATTACCTATATAGAGGTGGAGTCTGTCACCATCCTAGTAGTTAGTATTTACTATGATGACACAAACATTACCTATATAGAGGTCGAATCTGTTTATAGTTGATAGTTCATACAATCGTAAGTACTACTTATACAGTTTACAAACCCGTCATACGCTTTTTGTTAATACATACGAGGCTCCCAGCAGACCAGTGAGAAGTCTTTTTAATTTAATTTACTCTGCTCATTTCAAAGATACCACATATCATATAAACTCCACCACCTTAAAGGATACTCAAATACACCTATAATAAGCTCCATGACACTAACAAGACAAGGGAAGCAAAAACATTTGATCAATTAACGTAAAATAGGCACAAGATATATTACAATATCCTTTCAATTGAACTATAATGTCATATTTAATATTTAATGTAAGTACTGTATTACCCCTATAATAGATCGAAGTTCTACCAAATGAGTAAGTCGTCTATACTAATTGATCGCACGTTTGATTATTTACTAATCATATCTTCTTATTTGAGCAATTCTATATTGTATTGAAGCCAATTTTACAGACGTGTTATTAAATATAGATCCATGATACTGGGGAACAAATGACAATGCATTCTCTACATTTGTATCTGCTTCATTTGATATGTATCTGATATTTCCCAATTAGAGATAGCTGAACAACTTTCTACTTCTGTAATTCCACACCAAGTCACATTTGATGAATTATTTTACGCTACTCTTTCAGCCATATTGTGACGACCAGGGTGGAATGTGTTAGTGTTTCAGAAGAATTGAGTGAAACGAGAACATATACATGAAAATAAAGTGTGAAGACAATTGCCAGTCTAAACTACTACACTCTCTTAATTGAGCAAAAATGAAATACGTCCTTATATATTTTTAATATTTCCTCCCCCCTCCCCCTATTATCTATGTGACTTGCTCTCGTCATGATATAGCTGACAAATTGGTCATTTGGCGTTAAACCAAAATCACTCACTCAAAAATCTTGCAAACCAAAATAAAATAAATGAAAAATATCCGCGCATTAACCCTCTTCTTCGAATGGATAGTCGAATAACTGTTTTTCGATCGTGTGTACCTGCCTTTTAATGCGCAACTTGTCAGCAAAGGATTTGCAATTGAGGAGGGTCTTATTTTTATCAGAGTAGTTAAGAGTGATCAATTGTGACCAATCGATGGAAAGTTGAATTATATGTTCGCTTATTTCATTCTCTTTGTCGGTATGGAACGAACGTTCTGTGTCTATAAGAAACACATTATGTGGAAATACTTTTACCGCAATGAACCGAATAATACTCGCGATGTAAGATTTTGTCTATTTAGACAATTAAGCAACATTTTCTCCGCCAAATACTCCGCTTATTCGAATTGAAATAATACGTTCCTTGGACGTCGTAACTAGTTTTAATTCGAAACTAGGTTTCTTTAATGTTTATTGGACTGTATATTGGTTAAACGGGTGTATGCAACTAATGCACAATTTTACGACATTTAAATTACTCTCATTACAGAAAAAATAATATATTATTTTCAATTTTCTATGTTTTAATGTGTTTTTTGGTAACAAAAACAAAAGAATGTGTTTCTTTGTCATAGTAGACTATGATTAATGCACTTTTATTTTTCAAAGTCATAACTTTGTGACGTGTAATATAAAATTACAACTGCGACACCATGAATTAATATTTTGAAATAGTTTCATTCTAAGATTTATGATAAACGTGATGACTACATATTAAATCGTGCAATCTTCATTAGCTACACTCCGCCTCTTACAGACTGTTTATATTTTTGTATTAAGATCGCCCCTTTATTTGAATATCTCTTACAGACTAAATTTCCAGCGGCCAAGTCCATGCGTGTTGGGCATTTTGCTTTTCAGCTGGATACTCTGTCGCCTTCAGACTTGGATACTCTGCGTCGTCTTCTAAAAAATTGGGTATTCTGTGCATGTCTTCGAAATTGGATATTCTGTGCATGCCTTCGAAATTGGATATTCTGTTCACGTCTTCGAAATTGGATATTCTGTGCATGTCTTTGAAATTGGGTACTCTGTGTACGTCTTTGAAAATGGGTACTCTGTGTACGTCTTTGAAATATGATACTCTGTGTTCGCCTGCGAACTGGGGCACGCCTCTGTGTGTTCTATGTTCGCCTTCGGAGTTGTGTACTTTGTATTCGTCTTCCAACTTGGTTATTCTGTGTTTGTCTTCGAACTTGGGTACTCTGTATACGTCTTTGCATTTTGGGTACTCTGTGCATGTCTGAGAGCTCGTGTAGTCTTGTGTCCTTTTGTGTTCGTCTTTCGACGTGAATACGTGTTCGACAAGTTGGCAAGCAAACATAACATCATTCTTATTTAATAAACTTAATAAACTTAACATACATCACCAATAAGAGAATACAATAAAAAACGTTTTGAAGATAACAAAGTATCATAAGTCGTAAATCAAAAGACAGACAATACAATTACAAAAGGAAAAAATTACACAAAGACAAACAATGGTTGACAAAACCCTAAGAAAAAACCCGGAGTGAACTCATGTGTTATAGCTGTACATTTTATATTATAAAACCCGGAGTGAACTCATGTGTTATAGCTGTACATTTTATATTATAAAACCCGGAGTGAACTCATGTGTTATAGCTGTACATTTTATATTATAAAACCCGGAGTGAACTCATGTGTTATAGCTGTACATTTTATATTATAAAACCCGGAGTGAACTCATGTGTTATAGCTGTACATTTTATATTATAAAACCCGGAGTGAACTCATGTGTTATAGCTGTACATTTTATATTATAAAACCCGGAGTGAACTCATGTGTTATAGCTGTACATTTTATATTATCAGTAATATTACAATTATAGCAAGTCAGGAAGGAAAGCGGTGATGTATATGTGTATTAATGGTATCACCTCTGTGTCTATGATTTGTTGGTTAATATTGGAACTGTTCCAACAGTGTGGTTTTCTTTTGTTTTTCATTTTAATTATATTCATATAAATAAATAAATAAATAAATAAATAAACAAATTACTATTTCAGACTGTAAAATTAAAGTTGTAATCAATGCAAATTTAATCGATGATTGAATGAGATAGACCTTTGCACGAGCATTACATAATACATTTCATCATAACAATAGACATGAACAAGCACACACCATGTTCTTGGATATCTAACTAGTTTCCCTGAAGTTAAATATAAAACTACTTTATGTAACCATGAATAAAGAGTACACCAATACTTTACCCTCTTACAAGAAAGCCCTGACACAAACGGTACTAATATATAGCTATTAGTGTCAATTACAGGTCCGTCTCTGCAGAGACGATAATAAACGATGCATTTTCATATAGTGAAAATGTATAAAGATAAGGAGGTCAACAAAAATGTCAAAAATATTTTGTTATCAATGTGTGACGTAAAAGTGTTTTTTGACATTTACTTCACTGAATTTGGTACTGCTTTGACAACTATTTTACCTATTTTGTTCCAGTATTGTTATAAATACTGTTATAGTGACAGCCGAAACCTTTGAGCCGTAATGAAAGCGGGAGGTTTGGCGCTTTAAATCTGATTCAACCCACCATTTCTTTAGAAATGCCTGTACCAAGTCAGGGTCATTACGGTTTTCACAGTTTTCCGGTTGTTGACTGATTTTGTTTGTTTATGTACTTATGAGTTTTGACTTTCCCTTTGTAAGATTGTTCGGAGTTCGGTAATTTTGTTATTACCCTTATTTACCAACATACAATCAGTTTGAATACTTTGTGGAAATGATACATGCTATAAAACTTAATTCCCAGCTAATCGAATAGGAAGATAGCGTAACCATTTAATCATTGTCTGTCATTATAACACGTGGTTAGTCAGTATGTAAATTATACGCTGTCATTATATAGTGACCATAGATTTTCTCCCTGTATTTATTATATATCTTAGTATTGATTGATTCGTGCCATGATATCTATTTCATGAGTCAATGTTTCCATACGGCCACCAATGGTCGGGCGTTTTATCGGTCAGTTCATTCTCTGCCCCTCCATTACGAAAGGTTTGAAGATACCAAAGTTATAATCAAAAGACGTATATCGAAGACGGATAGACTATGTAATGGTCAAAAGAAAAAGAACAAAAAGACAAACAAAACACTGCATAGAGTGCATTTCTTTCTAACCAAAATTTGTAAACGTTGTGTGTCGTTTGTTAAACGCTGCAAAAGTAGAAACAAATACAACTTTAATCACAGAGTTTACTGACCCTGTTTGACCTGAAAATATGCATGCACATGTTGTTGGTAAATAAACTCATAATTACGCGCGAAAATGGCTGATGATGATATAGAAACGGTGCACATGGTTATTTTAACAGTGTGCACACAATATTTTGGTGAAAGTTCATCTTCTTCATCTGATGAATCTTCTGAAGATAGTGATGTTGAAGCTCTTTTATTGAAAACAGCAGTTACAATGATAGAAAGAAGGGCAATACCTAAAATTGGTTCATTTGTTGACATTGTTTTGAGTTACGACAACTAGGAATTCCACGTGTTGACAATTGATTCAGCGTTGAGATTAGAAACAAATGCAGCGTTTGTAGCAACAAACGATACACGACAAACTGTAGACACACATTTAGCGAGTGCATAGTTTGTCAAAGTTTGTGCAAACTTTACAAAGGTATGTTAGAAAAAAATGCTCTAAACGCGTACGTGCGTAGTCGTTTGTATCGTTTGTGTTAGAAAGGAATGCACTCATAGAAACTAAAGATTATGACCAAACAAACGCAATATATCCATGATCACCCGTGACGCAGATATTCCGTAACGAGTAATCAAGACATGATGGAGATCGTAAAACGTTTGAGGCAATCATAACGGGAACATCAAACTCTGAAATATCGTATCAACAGATATAATATATATTTGTTGTAATATATATATATATTTATATAAATGAAAAGTTCACAATGGAAAAATAGAAATCATATCTTTTGTGTAAAGATCGTTATTAACCGGCCCTCATTATCACTTTCTATGTTAAGAATATATAGTTGTATCTGTGATATCCTTTATCTCAAGTTCTAATGTGTAGATCTATCTTCCCGATCCTTTCCTCATTCATGACTTATCAACGGGTGTGTAACTAGATTAACAGGACGGGTGTCACTAGTGGAGCAGGAACTACTTACCCTTCCGGAGCAGCTGAGTTCACCCCCGGTTTTTAGCGGGGAATCGCGTTACTCGATCTTTAGTTTTATGCGTATGTTTTGTAGATCGTTGTTTGTCCTTTTTGTTTTGACCATTGTGTTGTCTGTTCCTCTTCGATATACGGATTCTGATTGCCCCTTTGGTATCTTCAAACTCTTCTCACCAAACTGTGATCTATTTTTTTTTATGAAAGTGCACTATAGCGGTACGATGATCAGAATAGTGTTTTAGTATTGATTTAATATGAGGCAGGTGCAACCTAAAACGCTCCCGAAGAATAGTAAATTTTCTTCCTGTTTACAAAATATCAAGCTTAAAAATAACACTACCTAAAACTCTACAGCTGAAAACTTTGGATTTCTTGCAGTAGACGATCACAATGTATTTCTTCTTTTTTCTCGTTGCATCGATCACTTTATTTGCTACTCGCGTATTGTTTATATTGGAGATAGTTTAGGTCAGGTGATTTGTCTTTTAATTTATTTCCGGTTGGCAGCCATAGCTTAGGTCACGTGATTTGTCTTTTAATTTATTTCCGGTTGGCAGCCATGTTGTTGAACATTTTGAAGTGCATTAGTATGTTCATACATCTACCATCATATTATTAAACGTACTCTTCTCTTTGCTTTATTGTAATGAAGGATACTATTGTGTATTTTACGTGTGTATTGTCTGTATATACATCAACATACGCCGCATTAATTAAAAACGTAGATATATAGTTGTGTATATATGACACGTTCCTGGAATAACAGTCTTCAGATCTTAACGTCAAAAGATTAGGAAGCTAGATAATTCAAAAGTATTTGTAAAAAGAAAACCATATGGCATAAACAGGACAGCTAAAAATAGGGTAAGGTCGCCTATGCCCGAGGGAGTTTAATCTTAGTTGTAGATTTAACTATATCATTTTGGAATTGTATATTTCCATAATAAATACTTAGTATATTTAATAAACCATGTCAGTGCCGAGACACTGCCTAATGTGTGGATGATAATCCACCACCAAAAGCTATTAAATTAATGCATAACATATATATAGCCCCAATTGTAAGTAAAACTGCCGTATTACAAAATGAGCGCAAGTCCGTAATCCTAATCATGTTGAAAAAAAAAATATCACACTGTCGGAACAGTTCTAAAATATCACACTGTCGGAACAGTTCTAAAATATCACACTGTCGGAACAGTTCTAAAATATCACACTGTCGGAACAGTTCTAAAATATCACACTGTCGGAACAGTTCTAAAATATCACACTGTCGGAACAGTTCTAAAATATCACACTGTCGGAACAGTTCTAAAATATCACACTGTCGGAACAGTTCTAAAATATCACACTGTCGGAACAGTTCTAAAATATCACACTGTCGGAACAGTTCTAAAATATCACACTGTCGGAACAGTTCTAAAATATCACACTGTCGGAACAGTTCTAAAATATCACACTGTCGGAACAGTTCTAAAATATCACACTGTCGGAACAGTTCTAAAATATCACACTGTCGGAACAGTTCTAAAATATCACACTGTCGGAACAGTTCTAAAATATCACACTGTCGGAACAGTTCTAAAATATCACACTGTCGGAACAGTTCTAAAATATCACACTGTCGGAACAGTTCTAAAATATCACACTGTCGGAACAGTTCTAAAATATCACACTGTCGGAACAGTTCTAAAATATCACACTGTCGGAACAGTTCTAAAATATCACACTGTCGGAACAGTTCTAAAATATCACACTGTCGGAACAGTTCTAAAATATCACACTGTCGGAACAGTTCTAAAATATCACACTGTCGGAACAGTTCTAAAATATCACACTGTCGGAACAGTTCTAAAATATAACACTGTCGGAACAGTTCTAAAATATCACACTGTCGGAACAGTTCTAAAATATCACACTGTCGGAACAGTTCTAAAATATCACACTGTCGGAACAGTTCTAAAATATCACACTGTCGGAACAGTTCTAAAATATCACACTGTCGGAACAGTTCTAAAATATCACACTGTCGGAACAGTTCTAAAATATCACACTGTCGGAACAGTTCTAAAATATCACACTGTCGGAACAGTTCTAAAATATCACACTGTCGGAACAGTTCTAAAATATCACACTGTCGGAACAGTTCTAAAATATCACACTGTCGGAACAGTTCTAAAATATCACACTGTCGGAACAGTTCTAAAATATCACACTGTCGGAACAGTTCTAAAATATCACACTGTCGGAACAGTTCTAAAATATCACACTGTCGGAACAGTTCTAAAATATCACACTGTCGGAACAGTTCTAAAATATCACACTGTCGGAACAGTTCTAAAATATCACACTGTCGGAACAGTTCTAAAATATCACACTGTCGGAACAGTTCTAAAATATCACACTGTCGGAACAGTTCTAAAATATCACACTGTCGGAACAGTTCTAAAATATCACACTGTCGGAACAGTTCTAAAATATCACACTGTCGGAACAGTTCTAAAATATCACACTGTCGGAACAGTTCTAAAATATCACACTGTCGGAACAGTTCTAAAATATCACACTGTCGGAACAGTTCTAAAATATCACACTGTCGGAACAGTTCTAAAATATCACACTGTCGGAACAGTTCTAAAATATCACACTGTCGGAACAGTTCTAAAATATCACACTGTCGGAACAGTTCCAAAATCCAATAGAAAAATCATAGAAAGAGGCAAAATTGATACACTTAAAAACACATATACATGAATGTTGACTTTCCTGGCTTGGTACAGGCACTTCAATAAAACGGGACGGGGCTAAGCTAGTTTTAGGGGCCCAAACTTTTACACCTGATGGATCAATTGATTACATTGGTTGGTACAGTAGATATTACAACAAATAATATGTATTATTATCTTGTTGAATGTCTAATGTATCGTTTGATAGGTTTTAAAAAACTGTTTCACGGGAACAATATACACATCTGTCTTGGGAAGACTGCTAAGAATGTTTAAAGTCAATATTACTTGTTTGTTTGCACGGAATTGGAGACACCAAGATTACCTTCGCTAAAAAAAATAAAAATGAAAAGTTAAAATATTGATATTTATTCAACAAAACAGTGGTTGAAAAACATTAAATTCCGGAAAAAACCATTTTGACATCAGAACAAACGTGATTATGTATATTATAATTGAAAAATAACAATATATAAATTACGCTGTTTTTGTTGTAAAAAAACTATTACGGGAAATACCCTATACATTTATTCTCTTGTTGAAGAATACGGATATAACTATTTTGATAATCGTTTTCTGTCATTTTAGTACTGGTGACAACACAGACTAAAGTAAAATGTAAAAACAAAAATGTCAATTGCCGAGGTAGGCAAGACACCCATTGGGAGATGTAACTACGTACACTTGCGCAATTGGGACCGATGAAAAAAATACATTGATCTATTGTTGAAAAAATAATATAACCAAACATTGACAATTCGTACACTAACATCACCAAAACATTTAAATTCACTAAAATAAACAAGCACATTCACATCTCCATGTCCAGAGTCGTACACGTGCTGATCAGTACTCGACAATCTGTTGACGGGAATCAATGGAATCAACAAATTCCTGTTTTGCAATTAAGGACCTTTACACTCACATTTGTCATCAAGTATGTGTTACTGTGAGTTTTATTAATCGTGAGGCTTTATTGTCTACACAATTTATAAGTAACGAAAATAATGATTTTGATTTTGACAGAAATTCACTTGTCAAAGTAAGTTATTCATTGTTTTCATGTTGTGTTCGATTACTCTGTCTTTGGATGAGAGACTCTGGCAATGGAATATGTCAGAAACATTCTATTTTGACAATAAATGTCATAAATAAATAATACAAGAAGAAGAAATATTATTATAATTATAATTATCATACTTAGGCATGAAATGCACCATTTTTGTTTCTCCTGGCCATCAATGCTATACCCCATAATCTTCCAAAATGGTTCCTTCTGTATTGCTGAATTCCAGCAAAAATTTGCAAAATATATAATTCTTTCTTCAACTCTATGATTCTCCAATTCGACTGGAACTGATAGTAAACAAACTGAATAAAATAATATACAACTTGATATATACTGTGTAAGCGGACAAATATTATAATACAAAAGGTCTATACAGCTAGGTGGATACAACTTGTTTTATCGTGTAACAGGGGCTAAAACAATAAGTTCTTACTAACTAGAAATGTGAATTAAATGAATTAAGCATATTTTATTTGCTCACGGTTAAGTACGAAACTTTACCTCAAAAGAGATGATTTCAATTTTCCCATTGCAACCTGTCCATTTATATGTAGCAACATTCCAGAAGCACTTGCATATGGAGTATATATCTCTCAGTTTATCCAATATTCCAGAGCTTTTGGTTCCTATCATGATTTCCTTGATACAGAGTTGCTACTAAAAAGGAAGCTACTGAACCAAGTTAGAGGTTAAATTCAAGTCATCACTTCGAAAATTTTACGGTTGCCACCATGACTTGAACCATTGGGACTGGAAGCTGGCAGAATAGTTCATTTGATGATACAAGCACCAAGATTGGTCAGGATCTTCATTTTGGTCTATATATTAAAAATAAATAGTTGGCCACCTATTTTTTTTCTTTTTCAAGATGGCCGCCATCTTTAAAAGATGGCACCGTTTTCCTGCCTATGGCATATAAAAGAAATGTTGTTAAATGTAAAATGTTTCAATGATTGATGTTTTCATGACGTGAATGGGGTAATCAAATGTTATTACTGCTGAAGATGTTCAATGAGCATTTTTTGACTGCGCATGTGCGAATTCCCTTCTGAACAAGTGCAGCTATACAGCGCAGTGCATGTCAACCCAGATCGGAAACATTTACAGTTTCCAGAACAATTCTTTTTGCATCCGCACTTCAGAAGTTCCTGACTGGATGCAGCAATAGGCGCCAAAGATGTCCAGTGTGGTACCTCAACGTCATTCTCTTTTTTCCATACCCAATTTGATGGCGTAGGTAAATTTTGAATGCGGCTCAACGTCTGACCCCAAGTATTACCAGCGTGCAAAACTGACCTTTTAACATGTTGCACCAGAGCTGCTGATGAAGGAGGGACAGCGTTGTACTGACGTTGCTTACGAGCAAATAAGTCCAGGCGAGCCTCATCAAAATAATTTGTCTCACTTGCCTGGTCGTACATGATCACCACAAATTCTTCAATGATGCTAAGCTCGTCGTCTGTAATGGAGCTGACTGGAGCACTGAGACGAGTGAATACCCCAGTAGCAGCTTGAAACACATTCCATGTCTGCCATGCAGACATTTTTCCTTTTCCAACAAATGCGGATACTGTGTCACAGCCTGTGTACGCGTGGACAAATGGAGACCTCTACATCTTGGCCCAAGCGCCCTTGTCGTCTGATGAACCGGAATCCACCGAAAGTCTTTCCCTTTTCCGAATCCACAATTCATTGATTTGAAGATATACCTAAGAAAACAACATCTGTGTCTGAACTACTGATGGTTATGTTTTTGCTGCCTGTAACTGCTGCATGTTTGGTGTGAAAAAAACATACGTGTGTCAGCTTCTTCGTGATTGCAAGGTGCAACATTTTCTGTATCGATGTCACTGTTGCTGATAACAATGTCATCTTTAGTTACGATGATTACATAATCAGTATTTGCTGTGATGATCTTATCAGCCAAAAATCCAAACAATTCAGTTTTGTTTTGATCGCACCTAAGGAAAGTGTTTCATGATTTCGGAGGTCTTGAATTGCCTGTTACCTTCCGTCTGGCACCAGTTCCACGCTTCTTTCTGTTCTCCCCTTTCAGAATGTCATCATAGTAGACATCAAAGACGACATCTATTCTTGAGTGTCGTTGAGCATATGACTCAATATAGGGTACTATTACATCATTGGCATAGTCGTCAAATGTTGCTGACACATTTGGCGGTTTTGAGTTTACCAAGGCTGCTCCGTCTATTATCAATGTATCTGCAACTGGCTCACTGCTTGGCATATCTATATTATTCTCCAAAATATTCAGCAGCTGTGATTTAACCCCGAAATTTAATGTATCGTTTTGAGATAACGATGGTGGGTATTTTTGATTTTCATGACGAAAGAAGTCTCCAAGATCACAGTTTCTACTCTGGCACGATATAAACAATCTCGAAAACAAACTGTAGTAATTTTTTAATATATCCAGCTTTGATTTAGAAGAGCTTGCATCCTGTTTGCCTTTATGACTAAAGAGGGCGCACTTTTTTTTCTTTAATGGCTCATCAAGCCTCGACCTTTCTCTGTTATTCAGGCTTGTTCATGAAATTGGAGTATTACTTTTTCCCTGTATCCGGTAGTCTTGCCATATTTTCCGCTACCTGAGAATCTACAACATCCTTTGTATCTAATGCATACAACTCAGAGGATTCCTCTTCGAATTGATTTCCCATTTCTGCAAGAATTGCCTGAAGTCGTTTGACTTTTTGAAGGAAATCTTTCTGTGTAGCGTGCGCTTCTTCATGATGTTTTGACTTCTTAATTGGGGAAATTCCACAGACAGAAGAAAATTTTTCAACTAGTCTACATATTTCTGGACCAGCTACCATCCATCGCCTAAGAGCGGATGGATCTTCAGTTAAGCCTATTGCACCTCCATCATCCTTAACAACCGCATTGTTTCGTTCATGGGCTTGGTCGATAGCTATGTTAGAAAAAGGGTTATCAGTTTTTCGGACAGCGAGGTTTTCCTCATCGTCTGTTTGGTTTTTCTTCAATGCTGACCTTTCTCGGTTGTATAAAACAGTCAAGCAACCGGCATGGCATCTGAGTTCCTGCGCAACAGCATCTCATACACTCAGCTTAGCTAACAGCTTTTCATCTTGGAGGTGTTGTGCAGACTGGTTGAGCCTGTCATTTAAATGCATTGTCATAGCTTCTCTCACTTCGGACCGGCCAACAAATTTCTCACAAATGAAGCATTGAACTAACTAACTAACTAACTAACTTCCTTTGCTGCAACGCTAGTTGCTTTGCTCGTAAATTTGGACGTGGTACTTTAGTCAGCAGACCGCTTTATAGACGGACATCGTCTCTTTTGGGCCCTCTGCAGCTTAGTATTGTTAAACATTAATCTACAAGCTTCATCGTACTTTGCGTGATGGTTTATCAAAGTATTATCAATGCCATCACCATCGTCAATGCGACGTACATCTATGGGCATAGGCATTTCATTGATTTGGAAAAACACCGGGATGTTGTTTGAAAGAGTTTTGTGGCCAGACTTCAAAGATTCTGTTGGATTTTGTGGATATTTTAGTACTTCATCTTTGTCTACCTGACATAAAAACCACTTTAACCAATCGGTCTCTTGCTTCTCCTCTGGAGAAATAGACAGACGAATTCTTTTCGACATGTCAAAACCAAAAAATGAATTAAAACAAATAACAATGTATGGACAACAACAACTATATATACAAATGTTTGTTAAAAAGAACTGTATAATCCTAAATTTATCTACCAACGGCTAATAATGCCTAAACGGAGCGATGTTCACTCCCTGAGTTCTAGCGTTCAACTACCTCGTGGCCAGTATTCTCTATACAACGCTGTTAGATTGTATGAAGTTCAAGATTACCAAAAGACGCTCAATCTAACAACAGCTCTGACGTAAATGAACTGGTATTAAATTTGTATCCGGTATTATAGTACCGTAGCTCCACTACAGCAGTATATATACATATTTTACAATGATAAGACGTAGAGCAATGAAATAGCGGAAAACGCCAAATTTACGTATATTACTTGGCGGCCATATTGAAAATTGCGGAATTTTTACAAAAATATTTACTTGTCAAGTTGAAGTGGCCATTTAAAAAATAAATACAGGCATCAATACAAGCAAATTTGTATGCTATTGAAGAACATCTTCACGATATTGAAGATGTCTGAGCCAATGTATGCGGAGCAGGAAATGTCTACCCTTCAGGAACACACGAGTTCACCCCTCGATATTTAGTCGGGTTCGTGTTGCTCAATCTTCTTCTGTGCAGTGCTTTGTGGTTAATTGTCTTCCTCTAGCCATGGCATTGTTTGTCCTTCGGTGTAGAGCTTCTGATTACATCTTTGAAAAACAAAAAAATGCCACAGTTTCAAAAATATAATGATATAAGGTAGAAACAGAGGCCAAATCGACTTTCTTACATCAGCCCAAAACTCTCCTCTTAGTAAAATTAATTCCCCTCGACTTCGACACAAGTCTTCGAGTCAGAAAACAACATGTCCTAAGTAATGGGGATTAGACATTTGATCACAAGACTAACGGGAATTCCTCTTAGTAAAATTAATTCCCCTCGACTCGACACAAGTCTTCGAGTAAGGAAACAACATGTCCTAAGAAATGAGGATGGATTAGACATTTGATCACAAGACTAACGGGAATTCCTCTTAGTAAAATTAATTCCCCTCGACTTCGCCACAAGTCTTCGAGTCAGGAAACAACATGTCCTAAGTAATGGGGATTAGACATTTGATCACAAGACTAACGGGAATATGAACAAATGAAAATAAATGACTATATATATAATTGGTCAAATTTTGCGACGATGTATTTGAAGAGGAACTGAAAAATATTCGTTTATATCTGCTCCTTTAAAACTAGTTTAATCCCGCCATTTTTTTGTACTAGTGTGTTATGAGTATCGATTTTGCTTATTTTTGGATTTTGAAAATGTTCCGTCAATATGTCTATTTGTACTTTACAATTTATCAAAACAATTTGATACTAGGAATGCCTGTTCCAAACAAGGATCTGGATTACCAACGTCACATGCCGAGGTCTTTTTGTGTTCAGTTAAGATGAGATGGTGGAATTGATGACCATCACCGTTTAAACTTTCTTTTCGTAGGTGTTTGTACAGATTTCTTTATTGGTATCTTATAACCCTCCTTGATGACTCGTTATAACCCTCCTTGATGACCCTTGGAAGGATAAAGATGCTATTAAGTACCTCCTTGTTGTTTTATAATGACTGGTGGACGTTTCAAAGCAAAACTTGTTTAATTTACAAACAACGTTGTGTCGAACACATGTCTTGTTAATAGCTATCTGCCCATTTTAAACATGTTACAATTGAGGATGTTTTTTAACGCTTGGTTAAGTATCAGATTAGATTAACCATATCTTGTTGCTACTTATAATATAAAAACAAAAGGATTGGACACAAGTTATATCTACTATCAATGTTATCTCCTGAACCGAATCAGTGGTGTAATGGTCAGATGTGGTAGATCGTGGGTTCAAGTCCCGGTCGGGTCAAACCAAAGACTATAAAATTGACAACAACCAATGCCATGAACTTATTTTTACATATAAATATCAAGAATCGCTTTATTTCTTTCTTTGTTTTCTTCTCTTTTTTTCTTTCTTTCTTTTTTGTGTTTTTGTTTTCTGATCTTAAATGGAAAGTAATACACTCATGCTGTAGAATGTTAGAGGATGTAAATGTGCATTTAATTAATCAACGAGAAATAATTATCATATGTGAATGTCTAATTAACAAAATATACCATGTGCAACGACCAGATAACTTGAAAGAAATTAGACTGATCTGCCATGTGTGAATGTAAAACTATTTCTTCTGATTTTATCATTTTAATTTACGTTTCCTGACAGTACAAAATGAGTGCAAAAGAGTCAAAATCTTGATTTGAGAGAGGGGAATTAATTTTTGGAGTAGATAGAGAGATGAGGGGTGGAATCCCAAATATAGTACCGGTATGCTATGATTGTATTTAGTAAATTGAACTGGCATAGATCAAGAGAGGTATTTTGACTTTAACCCTCTAGTGCCCCGCGTAGCATATTTGCTACATGAACTTCTTGGGGGTACCAACAGTTAAATAAATGTTTGTTTTGTGTTTTTTCGAAGTGTTGAATGTCTGCTACATTGCAAAGTTATTATTAGATATAGAAATATAGTCAACATAACATTTTGTGGTTATCTCCTTTTCTCTTGAAAATGTCAACCTCCATGACATATGAAAGTGGTAAAAATATCACTGATGTGAAAATATAATTATATGATCATACAGATAATAACAGATTCAACATATGGTTTTTTAGATAATGTTTTCATAAAATATTAAATTTAATCACAATATAACAGATGAATATGTTTCTGAATTCAATGAATTGATCATTAAAGTAGAATGTATCAAATATGCTACATTGGTAATTACGGAAATGTCAAAGGGAGATAATTTAGAAAATAGAAATTAAAAAAAGGCAGATAACAGTAGTTACTCCACATCAAACACCAGACAATCCAAGCACACTGACACCATAACCACTACAAATCTACCCACCCACCAAGCACATCAGACATAAAGGTATACACATAACGTGGAGACAACATGACGTGGTACAGGCACTTCTCACAAAAGTGAAGTGATAGCATAGAGTTAAACCGGTTTCAATGGCGCCCAAACCTCCCATTTGTTGTTTCATCCAAATGCTTAAACAAAAATACACACAATAAAAACAACCTGCATATTACGAATGGCACTATGCATGGATCCAGATAAAGCCAATGAAGTTATGTGCTTTTGCAAGTGAAATAACAGATAGATTAGTGGAAATAAAAGCGTAAATTGACAGAACCCTGGTTTCTTCTCCACCTGTCAAGCCACCAACAGGATGACCTATGAAAAGGCCAGTAGATATAGATAGAAAAGATGGAACAAACCACCATCCGATATGGGATGAGAAAAGACAGAGATGTTAATTATTTGGTTGCGATGGATTTTCATATGTAAGAGGAGTTTGAAGATACCAAAGGGGTAATCAAAATCTGTATATCGAAGAACAGACAACACAATGGCCAAAAGAAAGTACAAAAGGACAAACAATGACCTACAAAACATACATATAAAACAAAAGAACGAGTAACACGAACCCCACTAAAAACCGGGGTGAACTCAGGTGCTCCGGAAGGATAAGCAGTTCCTGCTCAAAATGCTTTCGATGCCATATGCACTTGTGTTTGAGCAAGGACAGAAATGACTTTATTGCTTTCTGCTTTAAATTCAATATTTATGTGAACTGTACGTATGTACATGTCAAATAACACTTAGATGCAATAAGTTTCAATAATACAAACCAGAAAACAAAATTTTACAAAGTACTGGTCAATAGACAATCATCAGTTTAGAAATCCAACTGCACCAATTCGGATATTTAGTATACATTTGTGAATTTTAACACATTTTATTTTTCATTTTTGCATCTTTCCTGTTATGTATTTTGTTGCTGAAATAAATTGGCTTTCTCTTAAACAGTATTCCTAAATAATTAGTTATGTAGCACATTTGATACATCACATCCTGATTCCCGATGTAGCAGATATGCTACAATTCATATTTTCCGAAAAATGAGTGAAAAACCTAAAACAAACACTGATTTGTATTAGACATATCCCAAATACTTACTTTTATTCAATAACATAGTTTTTCTTAATGTTGATGGGGGGTTGGGCACTAGAGGGTTATGAAGAGTTTGAAGATACCAAATCAGAATCCGTAATCGAAGAATAACAGACAACACAATGGTCAAAAGAAAAAGTACAAAAAGACAAACAACGATCTACAAACAAATGTACAAAACATACAGATAAGACTAAAAATCGAGTAACACAAACCCCACTAAAAACTGGAGGTGAACTCCGGTGCAGATTAATTTTTTTGGAGTATTTTGGTTCAAAGGGAGACCTGTAGTCAAGTTTCTGGATTCAGATCACGATGACTGTGGAAATAGATGGAACATTATTACTTATTTTGTTACCCCGCTCTTTCAATTTTGATAAAAATTTAAGAAATTTATATTAATTTACTGAGCCATGTGCATATTTATATTTTTAATGAACATTAAAGAATACCGAAATGGCAATCAAAAAAGGACAATTCAGAGACACAGGCAACATTGGACACAAAACACAGACGAACACAATCAAGAATCACAAGAAAACTAACAAGACGAGAAATGGATATTTTGATCAGGTCAACCAGTTCGTGATGACGAACATAAACGTTTTGTAGCGATGACTTCATCCTATAGGTGCAACGTAGCCTTGTTTAAGTAGCTTTAGTGACAGCAGCTGAGCTCTATCCAGAAAATCCCCCTACTGGCAACAAGCCCTAGAATAAAATACGAGTTCAGAAATGTAAACGTCACAAGCGGGTGTTGCTGGAATGAGAGCATAGAGCATACTACTAATGAATTTAGAAAATTGACTATTGGAAACGTGAAGTCATCACTTTTGTCGTATAGTTTTGCTTGAATATTTCCCCATTGTTGATTTCAAGGTGAAGGTCAAGGCAATAATAAGTGTTCTGAGTGTCAATAGCATCCTTTACTCCAAGTCATTTGGATAGATGATATGTAGATAATCACCCCGGCCACACTTTTCATTTATGATAAACGACTTACGATCAACATAGCTTTCCCTTAGTACATGTTCCGGTTGAACTAAAGTAGTTTACAATTAACTACATCCGACTTCCCCTCGCTTTTTATAAACAAGTTGTGTGTATACTAGGACCGAATTAGTTATTCATATTTAGTTTATTTACAATTCATTATTGGTTTTTGCTAACTGACGTTTACCTACCAGGGGCGTGGTATTCTCCACACACGGGGTATTCACGCAGCGGATAAACTAGGTCCTACGTCTACACCCAGTTCCCTCGGGAGGCGAAAACAATTGTTGTCTAATATCCGTAAGCAATATGTTAGCTATATCATGACGAGAACAGAGTAAGGGTTATGGTGTTTAACGTCACTTTCAGCAATATTTCCAGTTATATCGTGGAGAAAACAACCGAACTACCAGTCACTGACAAACTTTATATTACATAATGTTCTATCGAGTACACCTCGACATGAGCGGGATTGGCGAGAACAAATTAATGTTTGGCGATATGATGCTTTGTACCCGACCAACGCACTGAACTTAATTTTTGTAATGCTACATGAATGAAATAACAGTTGACGGCTGTGAGACATGTCGCTCCACTCGAACATATTATCGTGACTCGCCGAGTCGACCAGTTTTAGCTCTCAACGTAATGCCTCGTGCTTAGTGGAATAGCGAAAATGTCAATTTTAGATTGACTCAATTTTAAATCGAAACCAAACATGAATAAAAAAAAATAGTTTAATTTAGTTAAGGTTTGAGTAATGAATAAAGATTTTACAGTATTAATTAAAAAATCAATGTATACTATTATATTAAAACAATTCCCCTATTTTGTTGTTTTTGTGGCATTGTTTTTGGATATATACCCAGTATTTATTTATTTTATCTTTATGTATCTATAAACATAAATATTTTCAAATACACAAAGTATGAATAATGAACATACAAACATTTTTTTTTAATTGAATATCAATGTTAAATGTAATTTGACCTGATAATTATAACACGGGTCAGATAATTCGATTATATTTCCACAATAGTTTTTTAAAATTCTACCCAACCAAGAAATAATTGGAACCTCTATAATAAAACACCAGGTAAATGTGTTGTCTTCGCTTGATTAAATTGTCAACAAATAGTGACAAACTACAGGTAAGTCTAGATAATTAACTAAAATGTATCAATTGGTTTTTTATTTGAAACGAACATCTGTCAATCAGGGCGGTATATGTTCAATATTGTGATGCGGAAACTGATTTCTAATTGGTTGAAGTGAAATGGTTTTATGATATTTTACTACATTCTCGATTAATAATTACCTGTATATACCTTTTTATTATTATATATTTCAGCGATAAGTTAGATACAAGACTCTACTTCACATAGCAGTTGAATGATCACCGATGTCGTTTTCTATGACAATTCACTGTCGTCAACGTCACATAAGAAATGTGAGTAACACGGATCTCTGTGTATGTTAAAATTAGTTCAACGACATTCACTGATAGCGTAATGTAGAGTTTTCAAGTATGGATGTAGACTGTTCTTACAAATTTAATTTACTATGAAGTGGAAACAACGAGTGATATTTTGTGGAATAACAGCTTTATTTGTGTGTAGTGTTGTGTTTTTGTTACAAGCTTTACCCCAAGTAAAAGTTAATTCATTAGGTCTAACTGGTAATGGGAGGTTTCTCCACTATGGAGACAACACAGCACACATGTCAGCCATTCGAAAACGGTTGAATAAGAGCAATTATACTAGCGAAGATTTTAGTCCTGAAAAAGGAGACGCTGATATAAATCGTGCATTCCAGGCGAGACGTGCAAGTGAGACACGAAAAAACAAAGACACACTGAAGTTTTATTCGTCTTCAGATTTTGTTAACTACACAGATAGCGATGTTGACTATCTTTTACGAAAGTTGGAAAATTTAAATAAGGAAATATACAACTTTAACAAACTTAGAAAAATGACATACGAACAGCTGATTGAAAATTACAAGCATGGTGTAAAGAAGGGAGCATATCTTCCTGCATATAAAACATATGAAGGGTAAGCATACTTGGTTTTATATTCTTTATTTTCATATTCTAATGGATCCATCTGATTCATTTTAGTCTATACATATTTTTAATATTTGTAGATGTAGTTTATTTTATTTCATGTCAATGTCGGTGGTTTTCTCCGGGTACTACGGTTTCCCCCACTAATAAAACTGACCTCATCGATATAATTGAAATATTGTTGACAGTGGCGTTATACACCATAACACTAAACTAACCCCATTGTATTTAATATCGTTTTGATAAAATGTCTTCCTCGTGTGAACATTATTTTTTGTTAAAAATTGACTTGGAATGTGACACTCGGTATACTATAGTAATGTATATGATGTTTTTGAGTGATTACATTTAATAAACAGACATTAGTCGACCATTATTAAAAATAGCTATATTTATTGAAAAAATATGAAATTTATATGACGTTCTCCTTAAATATGGGTAATTAAAAAACGGTATATTTATCTTTGTTATGTTTTCGTTAACATTTGTATTTTTCTTAACAAAAAAAGGGGAAACATGAATATAATTGTCTTCTATGTCAATCGTTTCTGTTATTTATGGATGTAAACAATATATATTGACAAAGAAAACAAAAACAGAATATGAATATGTGTCCTTTATTATTGATTGGTAAACTTGTCTAACGTCCGATAATGTTTGTCCTGTGGCATTTTTTCTCTCTCTCAATAAATGACAATTAGACATGTAGACAGACTACTTACATACTTGTATATATATGTAAAAACCAATTGCTAAAATTGTATATAAAACAACATATATAAATCGTGTTAATCTATGGTACCTTGTTGTGTCTGAACTTCTATTGCCATTTGAAAGCTGAATTCTATTATTTCATATCACTGCCACGATACATTAAATATAAACCCTTTTATTTTTAAACAGTCCGCTCTTATTAATACATTTTATTTTTATATAATTTTTATTTTCATTCGCGGACTTAATAGAGTTTTATATTTGTACTTTTTACACATCAAACTCAAATATTCCGCCACGATATAACTGAAATATTGTTGAAAGTGGCGTTAAACAGCATAAACCAAACAAAACCATCAAGCTCACATATGTGTAGTACATTTTTGTACATGTTTTGTTAAACCTTTTGCACTCAACAATGCAAGTTTATTTTAACTACATGTATAACAGTTACTTTTACAAGTGGTATATGTCTCACGAAAAACATATTTTTCTTACCTGTATACATGACATCTGTTTACACGTGTACATGATAACTTCATCGTACTTAATTACATGTAGTATGATGACGTTAATATTAGGTACACGTTTGAACCCTAATTAATTAGGTGTCTAATCCCAGATTCAGATTCAATATTTACCTACAGGTGACACATATTTGTTCATAATTTTGTTTCGTGTAGCACTATTAGGAAACGTTCTGAATAGTTTTCATACAGTGGCATTCCTCTCACAGGGTGTAGCTAGCAAGTTATTAGTTAACAGTGGCATTCCTCTCACAATGGGTGTAGCTAGCAAGGTATTAGTTAACAGTGGCATTCCTCTCACAATGGGTGTAGCTAGCAAGTTATTAGTTAACAGTGGCATTCCTCTCACAATGGGTGTAGCTAGCAAGGTATTAGTTAACAGTGGAATTCCTCTCACAGGGTGTAGCTAGCAAGGTATTAGTTAACAGTTATTCCTCTCACAATCGGTGTAGCTAACAATGTATTAGTTAACAGTGGCATTCCTCTCACAGGGTGTAGCTAGCAAGGTATTAGTTAACAGTGGCATTCCTCTCACAATGGGTGTAACTATCAAGGTATTAGTTAATAGTCATTCCTCTCACAATGGGTGTAGCTAGCAAGGTATTAGTTAACAGTGGCATTCCTCTCACAATGGGTGTAGCTAGCAAGGTATTAGTTAACAGTCATTCCTCTCACAATGGGTGTAGCTAGCAAGGTATTAGTTAACACTGTTATTCCTCTCACAATGGGTGTAGCTAGCAAGGTATTAGTTAACAGTCATTCCTCTCACAATGGGTGTAGCTAGCAAGGTATTAGTTAGCAGTGTTATTCCTCTCACAATGGGTGTAGCTAGCAAGGTATTAGTTAACAGTGGCATTCCTCTCACAATGGGTGTAACTATCAAGGTATTAGTTAATTGTCATTCCTCTCACAATGGGTGTAGCTAGCAAGGTATTAGATAACAGTCATTCCTCTCACAATCGGTGTAGCTAACAAGGTATTAGTTAACAGTGGCATTCCTCTCACAGGGTGTAGCTAGCAAGGTATTAGTTAACAGTGGCATTCCTCTCACAATGGGTGTAACTATCAAGGTATTAGTTAATAGTCATTCCTCTCACAATGGGTGTAGCTAGCAAGGTATTAGTTAACAGTGGCATTCCTCTCACAATGGGTGTAGCTAGCAAGGTATTAGTTAACAGTCATTCCTCTCACAATGGGTGTAGCTAGCAAGGTATTAATTAACAGTGTTATTCCTCTCACAATGGGTGTAGCTAGCAAGGTATTAGTTAACAGTGGCATTCCTCTCACAATGGGTGTAACTATCAAGGTATTAGTTAATAGTCATTCCTCTCACAATGGGTGTAGCTAGCAAGGTATTAGATAACAGTCATTCCTCTCACAATCGGTGTAGCTAACAAGGTATTAGTTAACAGTGGCATTCCTCTCACAGGGTGTAGCTAACAAGGTATTAGTTAACAGTGGCATTCCTATCACAATGGGTGTAACTATCAAGGTATTAGTTAATAGTCATTCCTCTCACAATGAGTGTAGCTAGCAAGGTATTAGTTAACAGTGGCATTCCTCTCACAATGGGTGTAGCTAGCAAGGTATTAGTTAACAGTCATTCCTCTCACAATGGGTGTAGCTAGCAAGGTATTAGTTAACAGTGTTATTCCTCTCACAATGGGTGTAGCTAACAAGGTATTAGTTAACAGTCATTCCTCTCACAATGGGTGTAGCTATCAAGGTATTAGTTAACAGTCACTGGTTGAATAAAATAATTCCGTCGATTTGAGTTATCAATTTAAACCAAAAAAATACGAAAATATGAGGTTAGGTTTATGGTGTTTAACGCCAATTTCAACAATATTTCAGTTATATCGTGGCGTTCAGTTTTTATTGGTGAAGGAAACCGGAGTGTCCGGAGAAAACCACTGACAAAGTTTATCACATAATGTTGTATCGAGTACACCTTGCCATGAACGGGGTTACGAACTCACAACTTTAGTGGTGATAGGCACTGATTGCACAGGCAGTTGTAAATCCAACTACCATAGGATCATGGCCATGACGGCCCCTAAAAACACGAACAAGAAAACGTTTAGATCGGGCGCTTTTTCTAGAAAAGGAAATGAATTACCTTTTTTCTATGTCCCTTTAAATCTAATCATTGACATCATTACAGATTTTCCATGATATTTATGTATATTATTGAGAAAAAAATAATTGCGAAAAGGGGGAAGGGGGTTGTCAAATTGGTCCCTTTTCACTGTCTTCTCAAAGCCTCTCTATAGTCATATACACACACGGAAATCTATTTCTATGACTGTCCACGGTTTTATTAATTGTAATTAATCATGCCACTTTATCATGTAAAGCAAAAAAAATAAATATCTTTCTAAATAACAATATAAGTATAACCTTACACTACACGTTGCAATAATGCCGGGAGGTAGGGAGATATTATTTGTCTACACCGTTAATTATGACATTATGAGAAAAAGAAATGCAATATTTTATAATTTACGTAAAATTAGTAAATAAACTAACAGGTGATTATGTTTCCTTTACAAAGTATACTCCATTATTATCGTGTTTATGTGTTTATGGACCTATTTATTTTGTGTTTGTATGATGTCATCAACATAGACATATTTGTGGTCGAAATAACGGCCATCATATACATGTACACTTGAAATATACATGTATAATGTATAATTAATATTTTAAGATGTGTGTCGAATAATTATGACAATACATGTACATGTATATTTGCACATTTGTCGTGTTACTGGATGCACAGCTTATTTAACTAAAAGTAAAGATATAGTCGTTAAACTCCTATCTTTATTTTTTTAGCTAAATTATTTACAACTTTATTTACTGATTGTAGAAATCCAACAACCGACCAAAGTACACCGGTCACCTTCCACGTTTTATATTACAACCGACCAAAATACACCGGTCACCTTCTACGTTTTATATTACAACCGACCAAAATACACCGGTCACCTTCTACGTTTTATATTACAACCGACCAAAATACACCGGTCACCTTCCACGTTTTATATTACAACCGACCAAAATACACCGGTCACCTTCTACGTTTTATATTACAACCGACCAAAATACACCGGTCACCTTCTACGTTTTATATTACAACCGACCAAAATACACCGGTCACCTTCTACGTTTTATATCACAACCGACCAAAATACACCGGTCACCTTCTACGTTTTATATTACAACCGACCAAAATACACCGGTCACCTTCTACGTTTTATATTACAACCGACCAAAATACACCGGTCACCTTCCACGTTTTATATTACAACCGACCAAAATACACCGGTCACCTTCCACGTTTTATATTACAACCGACCAAAATACACCGGTCACCTTCTACGTTTTATATTACAACCGACCAAAATACACCGGTCACCTTCTACGTTTTATATTACAACCGACCAAAATACACCGGTCACCTTCTACGTTTTATATTACAACCGACCAAAATACACCGGTCACCTTCTACGTTTTATATTACAACCGACCAAAATACACCGGTCGCCTTCTACGTTTTATATTACAACCGACCAAAATACACCGGTCACCTTCTACGTTTTATATTACAACCGACCAAAATACACCGTCACCTTCTACGTTTTATATTACAACCGACCAAAATACACCGGTCACCTTCTACGTTTTATATTACAACCGACCAAAATACACCGGTCACCTTCTACGTTTTATATTACAACCGACCAAAATACACAGGTCACCTTCTACGTTTTATATTACAACCGACCAAAATACACCGGTCACATTCTACGTTTTATATTACAACCGACCAAAATACACCGGTCACCTTCTACGTTTTATATTACAACCGACAAAAATACACCGGTCACCTTCCACGTTTTATATTACAACCGACCAAAATACACCGGTCACCTTCTACGTTTTATATTACAACCGACCAAAATACACCGGCCACCTTCTACGTTTTATATTACAACCGACCAAAATACACCGGTCACCTTCTACGTTTTATATTACAACCGACCAAAATACACCGTCACCTTCTACGTTTTATATTACAACCGACCAAAATACACCGGTCACCTTCTACGTTTTATATTACAACCGACCAAAATACACCGGTCACCTTCTACGTTTTATATTACAACCGACCAAAATACACAGGTCACCTTCTACGTTTTATATTACAACCGACCAAAATACACCGGTCACATTCTACGTTTTATATTACAACCGACCAAAATACACCGGTCACCTTCTACGTTTTATATTACAACCGACAAAAATACACCGGTCACCTTCCACGTTTTATATTACAACCGACCAAAATACACCGGTCACCTTCTACGTTTTATATTACAACCGACCAAAATACACCGGTCACCTTCTACGTTTTATATTACAACCGACCAAAATACACCGGTCACCTTCTACGTTTTATATTACAACTGACCATAATACACCGGTCACCTTCTACGTTTTATATTACAACCGACCAAAATACACCGGTCACCTTCTACGTTTTATATTACAACCGACCAAAATACACCGGTCACCTTCCACGTTTTATATTACAACCGACCAAAATACACCGGTCACCTTCCACGTTTTATATTACAACCGACCAAAATACACCGGTCACCTTCTACGTTTTATATTACAACCGACCAAAATACACCGGTCACCTTCCACGTTTTATATTACAACCGACCAAAATACACCGGTCACCTTCCACGTTTTATATTACAACCGACCAAAATACACCGGTCACCTTCCACGTTTTATATTACAACCGACCAAAATACACCGGTCACCTTCCACGTTTTATATTACAACCGACCAAAGTACACCGGTCACCTTCCACGTTTTGTATTACAACCGACCAAAATACACCGGTCACCTTCCACGTTTTATATTACAACCGACCAAAATACACCGGTCACCTTCCACGTTTTATATTACAACCGACCAAAATACACCGGTCACCTTCCACGTTTTATATTACAACCGACCAAAATACACCGGTCACCTTCCACGTTTTATATTACAACCGACCAAAATACACCGGTCACCTTCCACGTTTTATATTACAACCGACCAAAGTACACCGGTCACCTTCCACGTTTTATATTGCGATGTTGTTTTCTCTAAATTATTAGTGCCACATTCATTGAGAATACATATCATTTTTATTGGCACCAAACTATCGACAGAGAGTCCTTAATGTGTGAATGTAAATGTTGGCTGCAAACAATTATTAAAATATGCATTAAATATACAATATAGTAATCATTGATCTCATTATAATTAGCATACAATGTCAAATGTCTTGATATTTTCAGTATCTTTCTATTAATACCATAAATCATGACTGGTGCCCTGTATGAACCAGGAGAAGATATCTATTTTAAATCATGTGTCTCGGGTTTTGTCTAGTCTTCTCTTGTGTTATTTATTCTTAATTTTACGCTTCACTGATTATTCCGTCCTTCAATCGTGAAAGAGAGATACATTACCAATTAAAGGGAAACAGATAAACAAGTAAGAATCTTGTTAGATAAAACAATATTAACACAATATAACTAACAAATACATTGTAATAGGTTATTTAATTATTCCTCTTTATATATGGTCATTTTCGACAATTTGTTTTATCTGTGATAAGTCAACTACCAGACTTATTTGGGTGGAAATTGCCGGGAGAATATACCGGTATATATAAGGCCAACTGACCGTTGAAACACCGGTCATATATGGATGTCTGGAAAATTTGCACAATATGTGTGTGGCCCGTCCCCATGTGAGTGGTCCTAGGGTTGCCTTATACCACCGACTAGTCAAGTCCATTCCACCCATATGTCATTAGACACTACTAGTGCAATAACAATATGACGTATATATATTGTTCTGTCTTGTCAAGTACAGTGGTACACGTTAATAAACTCGCTATACTATTGACCATTGTGCATCATTTTCATTTTCATTTTATTAAACATATACAATCTGAATAATTTGGTCATTTTTCAGCATTACTTAATTTGGGAAGGTCATCTGTGAGGTAACACATTCTGTTAAACTGTCCATGACATGCCAAGTCCTGTGAAATATAAAGAAAACATATACTTTCTACCTCGGTAAAGTTTTGCACTTAAAAGTTCGCGTACCTTATATAATTTTCACATCTATTAACATATAATATAGTTTCATTTCATTATATTATCTGAAAAAAAGAATTTATGAAAGGACTCTCGATCTACCTCAAACCACTTGAAAATCTTTTCAAATGTTTTAAACGCACCAGTGATAATTTTTGTATAAATCATATACACCAATTATAATTTACTATATAGCGAATTTTATATAACATTTAATATAGTCATTAAAAAGTTTTTGAATATTAAAAAGGATAAAAATAAAAACGTAGATATATGATTTAGAGAGTACTACACGTTTCTTGAATAACCTTTATCAGGAATGTAGCTCTTAATCAAGAGAATGGAAAACCAAAGAATATTAAAGTCTTTGGGAGTTTGAAAAACCTTTATCAGGAATGTAGCTCTTAATCAAGAGAATGGAAAACCAAAGAATATTAAAGTCTTTGGGAGCTTGAAAAACCAATAGGGCCAAAACAAGATAACGAAAATCGGGGAGGTTATTATTTCCGTGATAAATTGTTATAAAATAATGCAGTCATATGTTCTTTTGTCTAATAAAAACGTAGATATCAAATTCAGTGCAAACGATGCGTTTCTGGAATAACCTTCATCAGGTGACGCCCAAAGTAGAAATATCGGACAAAATCAAATAATTTAAAAAATCTTTGTACCAACAATGTATTTCTGTACATATAAATCCAAAGTTTCGGGTGATATGTTTCATGATGTTATTTTCTAATCCTCAAAATAGAATATCAGTTCCATGTATCTTTCTGAAATGGAAGAGTTAATCAATGATCAATGTTTTAATTTATGAAAAGCTTTACAAATCCATACCAGCTAACGAAATATGTTTTTAATTCAGAACGCAAATTAATCCCACAATCTGAAGACATAAACCCTCATGTTCTTCTAACTTATTATCGTTTGGTATAAGAACACTTCAGAGGACGAATTAAGCTTCAAAGCACCAGACTGATGACGAACCAATATACCTGCAGTAACAAAATCAAACCATCACTTAAAACTGTGTACATTCCCCCTCCACTTCTGTTGCAGCTGTTAACAAAAAATACAGTCGTAGATAAAATGTCAACACTTCAGAAAATACAAAACAAAATGGAAAAATTATATCAGAAGGCTTTTTAAACCTCCTGTCTTCCCAGATAATATTACACAGCACGGTATAAGCCAAAACATATGTCAGGCAGTGCTTCAAACGAACCATCAAAACTCGACACTCTGTTGTTTAATTGAGAAATTAACACTTCACTCTGTTGTATATCTGAACAATTTATTTTATGGACTTGGAAACTGACTATATCAGTCAGCTTTATGTGGTGCAATTTCTTTTGAAGTGGTGATACAGAACAAGAGCTTGAAATGTTGAATGTTATAAATATATTTAGTCTGTTGGTATTTCATAAGAATTATGTATCAAATTTTAAACAAAATATCTCTTCGATCGTATCATAAAGATTTAAGCCTTTTTTGTATTCCATTTTTTTTTCATAAAAAAGGCAATTACTGTTCAGTGTATCCATATGATATCGAATGAATATATAATATTGATAATAAAAACAGGCGTTCATATCTCATTTTTGTCTTATTAAATGAATTCAGATACTTTTTTATTGTCGGAATTATCGGAAATGCAATGAAAGCGAAAGAAGTTAATCCACACACTCAAATGAATAGAACAAATATTAGTTTTATTGAGTTTTTATTACAAAATGAATAATTTGCAGATTTCCTAAATCTGGCGTTACTCTACATTCTTTTGAACTCTTTGAATTGTGGAAACAAAGGGGTAAAGATTTCTTCCCAAATGCCGTAATTTCAGTTGAAAAAAACGAATCTTATTTCGAATTCCAAGATGACGAAGACAATAAACACAGTTTACCTCTATGGAAGACATAATCTCCAACATGCTGAAGACGGTCAGTATTTGGTAGATACAATATCTTCTAATATCCCTCCCCCGAACAATTGAATGTTTTAACCTACACTGTACGTGAATGATCGTTGGCTGGCCCTTTTCATCACGTTTCTATTTTATGTTTTATGATGATCGTTGGCTGGCCCTTTTCATCACGTTTCTATTTTATGTATTATGATGATCGTTGGCTGGCCCTTTTCATCACGTTTCTATTTTATGTTTTATGATGATCGTTGGCTGGCCCTTTTCATCACGTTTCTATTTTATGTTTTATGATGATCGTTGGCTGGCCCTTTTCATCACGTTTCTATTTTATGTTTTATGATGATCGTTGGCTGGCCCTTTTCATCAAGTTTCTATTTTATGTTTTATGATGATCGTTGGCTGGCCCTTTTCATCACGTTTCTATTTTATGTTTTATGATGATCGTTGGCTGGCCCTTTTCATCACGTTTCTATTTTATGTTTTATGATGATCGTTGGCTGGCCCTTTTCATCACGTTTCTATTTTATGTTTTATGATGATCGTTGGCTGGCCCTTTTCATCACGTTTCTATTTTATGTTTTATGATGATCGTTGGCTGGTCCTTTTCATCACGTTTCTATTTTATGTTTTATGATGATCGTTGGCTGGCCCTTTTCATCAAGTTTCTATTTTATGTTTTATGATGATCGTTGGCTGACCCTTTTCATCACGTTTCTATTTTATGTTTTATGATGATCGTTGGCTGGCCCTTTTCATCACGTTTCTATTTTATGTTTTATGATGATCGTTGGCTGGCCCTTTTCATCACGTTTCTATTTTATGTTTTATGATGATCGTTGGCTGGCCCTTTTCATCACGTTTCTATTTTATGTTTTATGATGATCGTTAGCTGGCCCTTTTCATCACGTTTCTATTTTATGTTTTATGATGATCGTTGGCTGGCCCTTTTCATCACGTTTCTATTTTATGTTTTATGATGATCGTTGGCTGGCCCTTTTCATCACGTTTCTATTTTATGTTTTATGATGATCGTTGGCTGGCCCTTTTCATCACGTTTCTATTTTATGTTTTATGATGATCGTTGGCTGGCCCTTTTCATCACGTTTCTATTTTATGTTTTATGATGATCGTTGGCTGACCCTTTTCATCACGTTTCTATTTTATGTTTTATGATGATCGTTGGCTGGCCCTTTTCATCACGTTTCTATTTTATGTTTTATGATGATCGTTGGCTGGCCCTTTTCATCACGTTTCTATTTTATGTTTTATGATTATCGTTGGCTGGCCCTTTTCATCACGTTTCTATTTTATGTTTTATGATGATCGTTGGCTGGCCCTTTTCATCACGTTTCTATTTTATGTTTTATGATGATCGTTAGCTGGCCCTTTTCATCACGTTTCTATTTTATGTTTTATGATGATCGTTGGCTGGCCCTTTTCATCAAGTTTCTATTTTATGTTTTATGATGATCGTTGGCTGGCCCTTTTCATCACGTTTCTATTTTATGTTTTATGATGATCGTTGGCTGGCCCTTTTCATCACGTTTCTATTTTATGTTTTATGATGATCGTTGGCTGGCCCTTTTCATCACGTTTCTATTTTATGTTTTATGATGATCGTTGGCTGACCCTTTTCATCAAGTTTCTATTTTATGTTTTATGATGATCGTTGGCTGGCCCTTTTCATCACGTTTCTATTTTATGTTTTATGATGATCGTTGGCTGGCCCTTTTCATCACGTTTCTATTTTATGTTTTATGATGATCGTTGGCTGGCCCTTTTCATCACGTTTCTATTTTATGTTTTATGATGATCGTTGGCTGGCCCTTTTCATCACGTTTCTATTTTATGTTTTATGATGATCGTTGGCTGACCCTTTTCATCACGTTTCTATTTTATGTTTTATGATGATCGTTGGCTGGCCCTTTTCATCACGTTTCTATTTTATGTTTTATGATGATCGTTGGCTGGCCCTTTTCATCACGTTTCTATTTTATGTTTTATGATGATCGTTGGCTGGCCCTTTTCATCACGTTTCTATTTTATGTTTTATGATGATCGTTGGCTGGCCCTTTTCATCACGTTTCTATTTTATGTTTTATGATGATCGTTGGCTGGCCCTTTTCATCACGTTTCTATTTTATGTTTTATGATGATCGTTGGCTGGCCCTTTTCATCACGTTTCTATTTTATGTTTTATGATGATCGTTGGCTGGCCCTTTTCATCACGTTTCTATTTGATGTTTTATGATGATCGTTGGCTGGCCCTTTTCATCACGTTTCTATTTTATGTTTTATGATGATCGTTGGCTGGCCCTTTTCATCACGTTTCTATTTTATGTTTTATGATGATCGTTAGCTGGCCCTTTTCATCACGTTTCTATTTTATGTTTTATGATGATCGTTGGCTGGCCCTTTTCATCACGTTTCTATTTTATGTTTTATGATGATCGTTGGCTGGCCCTTTTCATCACGTTTCTATTTTATGTTTTATGATGATCGTTGGCTGGCCCTTTTCATCACGTTTCTATTTTATGTTTTATGATGATCGTTGGCTGGCCCTTTTCATCACGTTTCTATTTTATGTTTTATGATGATCGTTGGCTGACCCTTTTCATCACGTTTCTATTTTATGTTTTATGATGATCGTTGGCTGGCCCTTTTCATCAAGTTTCTATTTTATGTTTTATGATGATCGTTGGCTGGCCCTTTTCATCACGTTTCTATTTTATGTTTTATGATGATCGTTGGCTGGCCCTTTTCATCAAGTTTCTATTTTATGTTTTATGATGATCGTTGGCTGGCCCTTTTCATCAAGTTTCTATTTTATGTTTTATGATGATCGTTGGCTGGCCCTTTTCATCACGTTTCTATTTTATGTTTTATGATGATCGTTGGCTGGCCCTTTTCATCACGTTTCTATTTTATGTTTTATGATGATCGTTGGCTGGCCCTTTTCATCACGTTTCTATTTGATGTTTTATGATGATCGTTGGCTGGCCCTTTTCATCAAGTTTCTATTTTATGTTTTATGATGATCGTTGGCTGGCCCTTTTCATCACGTTTCTATTTTATGTTTTATGATGATCGTTGGCTGGCCCTTTTCATCACGTTTCTATTTTATGTTTTATGATGATCGTTGGCTGGCCCTTTTCATCACGTTTCTATTTTATGTTTTATGATGATCGTTGGCTGGCCCTTTTCATCAAGTTTCTATTTTATGTTTTATGATGATTGTTGGCTGGCCCTTTTCATCACGTTTCTATTTTATGTTTTATGATGATCGTTGGCTGGCCCTTTTCATCACGTTTCTATTTTATGTTTTATGATGATCGTTGGCTGGCCCTTTTCATCACGTTTCTATTTTATGTTTTATGATGATCGTTGGCTGGCCCTTTTCATCACGTTTCTATTTTATGTTTTATGATGATCGTTGGCTGGCCCTTTTCATCACGTTTCTATTTTATGTTTTATGATGATCGTTGGCTGGCCCTTTTCATCACGTTTCTATTTTATGTTTTATGATGATCGTTGGCTGGCCCTTTTCATCACGTTTCTATTTTATGTTTTATGATGATCGTTGGCTGGCCCTTTTCATCACGTTTCTATTTTATGTTTTATGATGATCGTTGGCTGGCCCTTTTCATCACGTTTCTATTTTATGTTTTATGATGATCGTTGGCTGGCCCTTTTCATCACGTTTCTATTTTATGTTTTATGATGATCGTTGGCTGGCCCTTTTCATCACGTTTCTATTTTATGTTTTATGATGATCGTTGGCTGGCCCTTTTCATCACGTTTCTATTTTATGTTTTATGATGATCGTTGGCTGGCCCTTTTCATCACGTTTCTATTTTATGTTTTATGATGATCGTTAGTTGGCCCTTTTCATCACGTTTCTATTTTATGTTTTATGATGATCGTTGGCTGGCCCTTTTCATCACGTTTCTATTTTATGTTTTATGATGATCGTTGGCTGGCCCTTTTCATCACGTTTCTATTTTATGTTTTATGATGATCGTTGGCTGGCCCTTTTCATCACGTTTCTATTTTATGTTTTATGATGATCGTTGGCTGGCCCTTTTCATCACGTTTCTATTTTATGTTTTATGATGATCGTTGGCTGGCCCTTTTCATCAAGTTTCTATTTTATGTTTTATGATGATCGTTGGCTGGCCCTTTTCATCAAGTTTCTATTTTATGTTTTATGATGATCGTTGGCTGGCCCTTTTCATCACGTTTCTATTTTATGTTTTATGATGATCGTTGGCTGGCCCTTTTCATCACGTTTCTATTTTATGTTTTATGATGATCGTTGGCTGGCCCTTTTCATCACGTTTCTATTTGATGTTTTATGATGATCGTTGGCTGGCCCTTTTCATCAAGTTTCTATTTTATGTTTTATGATGATCGTTGGCTGGCCCTTTTCATCACGTTTCTATTTTATGTTTTATGATGATCGTTGGCTGGCCCTTTTCATCACGTTTCTATTTTATGTTTTTTGATGATCGTTAGCTGGCCCTTTTCATCACGTTTCTATTTTATGTTTTATGATGATCGTTGGCTGGCCCTTTTCATCACGTTTCTATTTTATGTTTTATGATGATCGTTGGCTGGCCCTTTTCATCACGTTTCTATTTTATGTTTTATGATGATCGTTGGCTGACCCTTTTCATCACGTTTCTATTTTATGTTTTATGATGATCGTTAGCTGACCCTTGTCATCACTTTTCTATTTTATGTTTTATGATGATCGTTGGCTGGCCCTTTTCATCACGTTTCTATTTTATGTTTTATGATGATCGTTGGCTGGCCCTTTTCATCACGTTTCTATTTTATGTTTTATGATGATCGTTGGCTGGCCCTTTTCATCAAGTTTCTATTTTATGTTTTATGATGATCGTTGGCTGGCCCTTTTCATCACGTTTCTATTTTATGTTTTATGATGATCGTTAGCTGGCCCTTTTCATCACGTTTCTATTTTATGTTTTATGATGATCGTTGGCTGGCCCTTTTCATCACGTTTCTATTTTATGTTTTATGATGATCGTTGGCTGGCCCTTTTCATCACGTTTCTATTTTATGTTTTATGATGATCGTTGGCTGGCCCTTTTCATCACGTTTCTATTTTATGTTTTATGATGATCGTTGGCTGGCCCTTTTCATCACGTTTCTATTTTATGTTTTATGATGATCGTTGGCTGGCCCTTTTCATCACGTTTCTATTTTATGTTTTATGATGATCGTTAGCTGGCCCTTTTCATCACGTTTCTATTTTATGTTTTATGATGATCGTTGGCTGGCCCTTTTCATCACGTTTCTATTTTATGTTTTATGATGATCGTTGGCTGGCCCTTTTCATCACGTTTCTATTTTATGTTTTATGATGATCGTTGGCTGGCCCTTTTCATCACGTTTCTATTTTATGTTTTATGATGATCGTTGGCTGGCCTTTTTCATCACGTTTCTATTTTATGTTTTATGATGATCGTTGGCTGGCCCTTTTCATCAAGTTTCTATTTTATGTTTTATGATGATCGTTGGCTGGCCCTTTTCATCACGTTTCTATTTTATGTTTTATGATGATCGTTGGCTGGCCCTTTTCATCACGTTTCTATTTTATGTTTTATGATGATCGTTGGCTGGCCCTTTTCATCACGTTTCTATTTTATGTTTTATGATGATCGTTGGCTGGCCCTTTTCATCACGTTTCTATTTTATGTTTTATGATGATCGTTGGCTGGCCCTTTTCATCAAGTTTCTATTTTATGTTTTATGATGATCGTTGGCTGGCCCTTTTCATCACGTTTCTATTTTATGTTTTATGATGATCGTTGGCTGGCCCTTTTCATCACGTTTCTATTTTATGTTTTATGATGATCGTTGGCTGGCCCTTTTCATCAAGTTTCTATTTTATGTTTTATGATGATCGTTGGCTGGCCCTTTTCATCACGTTTCTATTTTATGTTTTATGATGATCGTTGGCTGGCCCTTTTCATCACGTTTCTATTTGATGTTTTATGATGATCGTTGGCTGGCCCTTTTCATCACGTTTCTATTTGATGTTTTATGATGATCGTTGGCTGGCCCTTTTCATCAAGTTTCTATTTTATGTTTTATGATGATCGTTGGCTGGCCCTTTTCATCACGTTTCTATTTTATGTTTTATGATGATCGTTGGCTGGCCCTTTTCATCACGTTTCTATTTTATGTTTTATGATGATCGTTAGCTGGCCCTTTTCATCACGTTTCTATTTTATGTTTTATGATGATCGTTGGCTGGCCCTTTTCATCACGTTTCTATATTATGTTTTATGATGATCGTTGGCTGACCCTTTTCATCACGTTTCTATTTTATGTTTTATGATGATCGTTAGCTGACCCTTTTCATCACTTTTCTATTTTATGTTTTATGATGATCGTTGGCTGGCCCTTTTCATCACGTTTCTATTTTATGTTTTATGATGATCGTTGGCTGGCCCTTTTCATCACGTTTCTATTTTATGTTTTATGATGATCGTTGGCTGGCCCTTTTCATCACGTTTCTATTTTATGTTTTATGATGATCGTTAGCTGGCCCTTTTCATCACGTTTCTATTTTATGTTTTATGATGATCGTTGGCTGGCCCTTTTCATCACGTTTCTATTTTATGTTTTATGATGATCGTTAGCTGGCCCTTTTCATCACGTTTCTATTTTATGTTTTATGATGATCGTTGGCTGGCCCTTTTCATCACGTTTCTATTTTATGTTTTATGATGATCGTTGGCTGGCCCTTTTCATCACGTTTCTATTTTATGTTTTATGATGATCGTTGGCTGGCCCTTTTCATCACGTTTCTATTTTATGTTTTATGATGATCGTTGGCTGGCCTTTTTCATCACGTTTCTATTTTATGTTTTATGATGATCGTTGGCTGGCCCTTTTCATCAAGTTTCTATTTTATGTTTTATGATGATCGTTGGCTGGCCCTTTTCATCACGTTTCTATTTTATGTTTTATGATGATCGTTGGCTGGCCCTTTTCATCACGTTTCTATTTTATGTTTTATGATGATCGTTGGCTGGCCCTTTTCATCACGTTTCTATTTTATGTTTTATGATGATCGTTGGCTGGCCCTTTTCATCACGTTTCTATTTTATGTTTTATGATGATCGTTGGCTGGCCCTTTTCATCAAGTTTCTATTTTATGTTTTATGATGATCGTTGGCTGGCCCTTTTCATCACGTTTCTATTTTATGTTTTATGATGATCGTTGGCTGGCCCTTTTCATCACGTTTCTATTTTATGTTTTATGATGATCGTTAGCTGGCCCTTTTCATCACGTTTCTATTTTATGTTTTATGATGATCGTTGGCTGGCCCTTTTCATCACGTTTCTATTTTATGTTTTATGATGATCGTTGGCTGGCCCTTTTCATCACGTTTCTATTTTATGTTTTATGATGATCGTTGGCTGGCCCTTTTCATCACGTTTCTATTTTATGTTTTATGATGATCGTTGGCTGGCCCTTTTCATCACGTTTCTATTGTATGTTTTATGATGATCGTTGGCTGACCCTTTTCATCAAGTTTCTATTTTATGTTTTATGATGATCGTTGGCTGGCCCTTTTCATCAAGTTTCTATTTTATGTTTTATGATGATCGTTGGCTGGCCCTTTTCATCACGTTTCTATTTTATGTTTTATGATGATCGTTGGCTGGCCCTTTTCATCAAGTTTCTATTTTATGTTTTATGATGATCGTTGGCTGGCCCTTTTCATCAAGTTTCTATTTTATGTTTTATGATGATCGTTGGCTGGCCCTTTTCATCACGTTTCTATTTGATGTTTTATGATGATCGTTGGCTGGCCCTTTTCATCAAGTTTCTATTTTATGTTTTATGATGATCGTTGGCTGGCCCTTTTCATCACGTTTCTATTTTATGTTTTATGATGATCGTTGGCTGGCCCTTTTCATCACGTTTCTATTTTATGTTTTATGATGATCGTTGGCTGGCCCTTTTCATCAAGTTTCTATTTTATGTTTTATGATGATCGTTGGCTGGCCCTTTTCATCACGTTTCTATTTTATGTTTTATGATGATCGTTAGCTGGCCCTTTTCATCACGTTTCTATTTTATGTTTTATGATGATCGTTGGCTGGCCCTTTTCATCACGTTTCTATTTTATGTTTTATGATGATCGTTGGCTGGCCCTTTTCATCACGTTTCTATTTTATGTTTTATGATGATCGTTGGCTGGCCCTTTTCATCACGTTTCTATTTTATGTTTTATGATGATCGTTGGCTGGCCCTTTTCATCACGTTTCTATTTTATGTTTTATGATGATCGTTGGCTGGCCCTTTTCATCACGTTTCTATTTTATGTTTTATGATGATCGTTAGCTGGCCCTTTTCATCACGTTTCTATTTTATGTTTTATGATGATCGTTGGCTGGCCCTTTTCATCACGTTTCTATTTTATGTTTTATGATGATCGTTGGCTGGCCCTTTTCATCACGTTTCTATTTTATGTTTTATGATGATCGTTGGCTGGCCCTTTTCATCACGTTTCTATTTTATGTTTTATGATGATCGTTGGCTGGCCTTTTTCATCACGTTTCTATTTTATGTTTTATGATGATCGTTGGCTGGCCCTTTTCATCAAGTTTCTATTTTATGTTTTATGATGATCGTTGGCTGGCCCTTTTCATCACGTTTCTATTTTATGTTTTATGATGATCGTTGGCTGGCCCTTTTCATCACGTTTCTATTTTATGTTTTATGATGATCGTTGGCTGGCCCTTTTCATCACGTTTCTATTTTATGTTTTATGATGATCGTTGGCTGGCCCTTTTCATCACGTTTCTATTTTATGTTTTATGATGATCGTTGGCTGGCCCTTTTCATCAAGTTTCTATTTTATGTTTTATGATGATCGTTGGCTGGCCCTTTTCATCACGTTTCTATTTTATGTTTTATGATGATCGTTGGCTGGCCCTTTTCATCACGTTTCTATTTTATGTTTTATGATGATCGTTGGCTGGCCCTTTTCATCAAGTTTCTATTTTATGTTTTATGATGATCGTTGGCTGGCCCTTTTCATCAAGTTTCTATTTTATGTTTTATGATGATCGTTGGCTGGCCCTTTTCATCAAGTTTCTATTTTATGTTTTATGATGATCGTTGGCTGGCCCTTTTCATCACGTTTCTATTTTATGTTTTATGATGATCGTTGGCTGACCCTTTTCATCACGTTTCTATTTTATGTTTTATGATGATCGTTGGCTGGCCCTTTTCATCACGTTTCTATTTGATGTTTTATGATGATCGTTGGCTGGCCCTTTTCATCAAGTTTCTATTTTATGTTTTATGATGATCGTTGGCTGGCCCTTTTCATCACGTTTCTATTTTATGTTTTATGATGATCGTTGGCTGGCCCTTTTCATCACGTTTCTATTTTATGTTTTATGATGATCGTTAGCTGGCCCTTTTCATCACGTTTCTATTTTATGTTTTATGATGATCGTTGGCTGGCCCTTTTCATCACGTTTCTATATTATGTTTTATGATGATCGTTGGCTGACCCTTTTCATCACGTTTCTATTTTATGTTTTATGATGATCGTTAGCTGACCCTTTTCATCACTTTTCTATTTTATGTTTTATGATGATCGTTGGCTGGCCCTTTTCATCACGTTTCTATTTTATGTTTTATGATGATCGTTGGCTGGCCCTTTTCATCACGTTTCTATTTTATGTTTTATGATGATCGTTAGCTGACCCTTTTCATCACTTTTCTATTTTATGTTTTATGATGATCGTTGGCTGGCCCTTTTCATCACGTTTCTATATTATGTTTTATGATGATCGTTGGCTGGCCCTTTTCATCACGTTTCTATTTTATGTTTTATGATGATCGTTGGCTGGCCCTTTTCATCACGTTTCTATTTTATGTTTTATGATGATCGTTAGCTGGCCCTTTTCATCACGTTTCTATTTTATGTTTTATGATGATCGTTGGCTGGCCCTTTTCATCACGTTTCTATTTTATGTTTTATGATGATCGTTAGCTGGCCCTTTTCATCACGTTTCTATTTTATGTTTTATGATGATCGTTGGCTGGCCCTTTTCATCACGTTTCTATTTTATGTTTTATGATGATCGTTGGCTGGCCCTTTTCATCACGTTTCTATTTTATGTTTTATGATGATCGTTGGCTGGCCCTTTTCATCACGTTTCTATTTTATGTTTTATGATGATCGTTGGCTGGCCTTTTTCATCACGTTTCTATTTTATGTTTTATGATGATCGTTGGCTGGCCCTTTTCATCAAGTTTCTATTTTATGTTTTATGATGATCGTTGGCTGGCCCTTTTCATCACGTTTCTATTTTATGTTTTATGATGATCGTTGGCTGGCCCTTTTCATCACGTTTCTATTTTATGTTTTATGATGATCGTTGGCTGGCCCTTTTCATCACGTTTCTATTTTATGTTTTATGATGATCGTTGGCTGGCCCTTTTCATCACGTTTCTATTTTATGTTTTATGATGATCGTTGGCTGGCCCTTTTCATCAAGTTTCTATTTTATGTTTTATGATGATCGTTGGCTGGCCCTTTTCATCACGTTTCTATTTTATGTTTTATGATGATCGTTGGCTGGCCCTTTTCATCACGTTTCTATTTTATGTTTTATGATGATCGTTAGCTGGCCCTTTTCATCACGTTTCTATTTTATGTTTTATGATGATCGTTGGCTGGCCCTTTTCATCACGTTTCTATTTTATGTTTATGATGATCGTTGGCTGGCCCTTTTCATCACGTTTCTATTTTATGTTTTATGATGATCGTTGGCTGGCCCTTTTCATCACGTTTCTATTTTATGTTTTATGATGATCGTTGGCTGGCCCTTTTCATCACGTTTCTATTGTATGTTTTATGATGATCGTTGGCTGACCCTTTTCATCAAGTTTCTATTTTATGTTTTATGATGATCGTTGGCTGGCCCTTTTCATCAAGTTTCTATTTTATGTTTTATGATGATCGTTGGCTGGCCCTTTTCATCACGTTTCTATTTTATGTTTTATGATGATCGTTGGCTGGCCCTTTTCATCAAGTTTCTATTTTATGTTTTATGATGATCGTTGGCTGGCCCTTTTCATCAAGTTTCTATTTTATGTTTTATGATGATCGTTGGCTGGCCCTTTTCATCACGTTTCTATTTGATGTTTTATGATGATCGTTGGCTGGCCCTTTTCATCAAGTTTCTATTTTATGTTTTATGATGATCGTTGGCTGGCCCTTTTCATCACGTTTCTATTTTATGTTTTATGATGATCGTTGGCTGGCCCTTTTCATCACGTTTCTATTTTATGTTTTATGATGATCGTTGGCTGGCCCTTTTCATCAAGTTTCTATTTTATGTTTTATGATGATCGTTGGCTGGCCCTTTTCATCACGTTTCTATTTTATGTTTTATGATGATCGTTAGCTGGCCCTTTTCATCACGTTTCTATTTTATGTTTTATGATGATCGTTGGCTGGCCCTTTTCATCACGTTTCTATTTTATGTTTTATGATGATCGTTGGCTGGCCCTTTTCATCACGTTTCTATTTTATGTTTTATGATGATCGTTGGCTGGCCCTTTTCATCACGTTTCTATTTTATGTTTTATGATGATCGTTGGCTGGCCCTTTTCATCACGTTTCTATTTTATGTTTTATGATGATCGTTGGCTGGCCCTTTTCATCACGTTTCTATTTTATGTTTTATGATGATCGTTAGCTGGCCCTTTTCATCACGTTTCTATTTTATGTTTTATGATGATCGTTGGCTGGCCCTTTTCATCACGTTTCTATTTTATGTTTTATGATGATCGTTGGCTGGCCCTTTTCATCACGTTTCTATTTTATGTTTTATGATGATCGTTGGCTGGCCCTTTTCATCACGTTTCTATTTTATGTTTTATGATGATCGTTGGCTGGCCTTTTTCATCACGTTTCTATTTTATGTTTTATGATGATCGTTGGCTGGCCCTTTTCATCAAGTTTCTATTTTATGTTTTATGATGATCGTTGGCTGGCCCTTTTCATCACGTTTCTATTTTATGTTTTATGATGATCGTTGGCTGGCCCTTTTCATCACGTTTCTATTTTATGTTTTATGATGATCGTTGGCTGGCCCTTTTCATCACGTTTCTATTTTATGTTTTATGATGATCGTTGGCTGGCCCTTTTCATCACGTTTCTATTTTATGTTTTATGATGATCGTTGGCTGGCCCTTTTCATCAAGTTTCTATTTTATGTTTTATGATGATCGTTGGCTGGCCCTTTTCATCACGTTTCTATTTTATGTTTTATGATGATCGTTGGCTGGCCCTTTTCATCACGTTTCTATTTTATGTTTTATGATGATCGTTGCTGGCCCTTTTCATCACGTTTCTATTTTATGTTTTATGATGATCGTTGGCTGGCCCTTTTCATCAAGTTTCTATTTTATGTTTTATGATGATCGTTGGCTGGCCCTTTTCATCACGTTTCTATTTTATGTTTTATGATGATCGTTGGCTGGCCCTTTTCATCACGTTTCTATTTTATGTTTTATGATGATCGTTGGCTGGCCCTTTTCATCACGTTTCTATTTTATGTTTTATGATGATCGTTGGCTGCCCTTTTCATCACGTTTCTATTTGATGTTTTATGATGATCGTTGGCTGGCCCTTTTCATCAAGTTTCTATTTTATGTTTTATGATGATCGTTGGCTGGCCCTTTTCATCACGTTTCTATTTATGTTTTATGATGATCGTTGCTGGCCCTTTTCATCACGTTTCTATTTTATGTTTTATGATGATCGTTAGCTGGCCCTTTTCATCACGTTTCTATTTTATGTTTTATGATGATCGTTGGCTGGCCCTTTTCATCACGTTTCTATATTATGTTTTATGTGATCGTTGGCTGACCCTTTTCATCACGTTCTATTTATGTTTTATGATGATCGTTAGCTGACCCTTTTCATCACTTTTCTATTTTATGTTTATGATGATCGTTGGCTGGCCCTTTTCTCATAACAGGCCCTTTTCATCACGTTTCTATTTTTATGTTTTATGATGATCGTTGGCTGGCCCTTTTCATCACGTTTCTATTTTATGTTTTATGATGATCGTTGGCTGGCCCTTTTCATCACGTTTCTATTTTATGTTTTATGATGATCGTTAGCTGGCCCTTTTCATCACGTTTCTATTTTATGTTTTATGATGATCGTTGGCTGGCCCTTTTCATCACGTTTCTATTTTATGTTTTATGATGATCGTTAGCTGGCCCTTTTCATCACGTTTCTATTTTATGTTTTATGATGATCGTTGGCTGGCCCTTTTCATCACGTTTCTATTTTATGTTTTATGATGATCGTTGGCTGGCCCTTTTCATCACGTTTCTATTTTATGTTTTATGATGATCGTTGGCTGGCCCTTTTCATCACGTTTCTATTTTATGTTTTATGATGATCGTTGGCTGGCCTTTTTCATCACGTTTCTATTTTATGTTTTATGATGATCGTTGGCTGGCCCTTTTCATCAAGTTTCTATTTTATGTTTTATGATGATCGTTGGCTGGCCCTTTTCATCACGTTTCTATTTTATGTTTTATGATGATCGTTGGCTGGCCCTTTTCATCACGTTTCTATTTTATGTTTTATGATGATCGTTGGCTGGCCCTTTTCATCACGTTTCTATTTTATGTTTTATGATGATCGTTGGCTGGCCCTTTTCATCACGTTTCTATTTTATGTTTTATGATGATCGTTGGCTGGCCCTTTTCATCAAGTTTCTATTTTATGTTTATGATGATCGTTGGCTGGCCCTTTTCATCACGTTTCTATTTTATGTTTTATGATGATCGTTGGCTGGCCCCTTTTCATCACGTTTCTATTTTATGTTTTATGATGATCGTTAGCTGGCCCTTTTCATCACGTTTCTATTTTATGTTTTATGATGATCGTTGGCTGGCCCTTTTCATCACGTTTCTATTTTATGTTTTATGATGATCGTTGGCTGGCCCTTTTCATCACGTTTCTATTTTATGTTTTATGATGATCGTTGGCTGGCCCTTTTCATCACGTTTCTATTTTATGTTTTATGATGATCGTTGGCTGGCCCTTTTCATCACGTTTCTATTTTATGTTTTATGATGATCGTTGGCTGACCCTTTTCATCAAGTTTCTATTTTATGTTTTATGATGATCGTTGGCTGGCCCTTTTCATCAAGTTTCTATTTTATGTTTTATGATGATCGTTGGCTGGCCCTTTTCATCACGTTTCTATTTTATGTTTTATGATGATCGTTGGCTGGCCCTTTTCATCACGTTTCTATTTTATGTTTTATGATGATCGTTGGCTGGCCCTTTTCATCAAGTTTCTATTTTATGTTTTATGATGATCGTTGGCTGGCCCTTTTCATCACGTTTCTATTTGATGTTTTATGATGATCGTTGGCTGGCCCCTTTTCATCAAGTTTCTATTTTATGTTTTATGATGATCGTTGGCTGGCCCTTTTCATCACGTTTCTATTTTATGTTTTATGATGCTCGTTGGCTGGCCCTTTTCATCACGTTTCTATTTTATGTTTTTTGATGATCGTTAGCTGGCCCTTTTCATCACGTTTCTATTTTATGTTTTATGATGATCGTTGGCTGGCCCTTTTCATCACGTTTCTATTTTATGTTTTATGATGATCGTTGGCTGACCCTTTTCATCACGTTTCTATTTTATGTTTTATGATGATCGTTTAGCTGACCCTTTTCATCACTTTTCTATTTTATGTTTTATGATGATCGTTGGCTGGCCCTTTTCATCACGTTTCTATTTTATGTTTTATGATGATCGTTGGCTGGCCCTTTTCATCACGTTTCTATTTTATGTTTTATGATGATCGTTGGCTGGCCCTTTTCATCAAGTTTCTATTTTATGTTTTATGATGATCGTTGGCTGGCCCTTTTCATCACGTTTCTATTTTATGTTTTATGATGATCGTTAGCTGGCCCTTTTCATCACGTTTCTATTTTATGTTTTATGATGATCGTTGGCTGGCCCTTTTCATCACGTTTCTATTTTATGTTTTATGATGATCGTTGGCTGGCCCTTTTCATCACGTTTCTATTTTATGTTTTATGATGATCGTTGGCTGGCCCTTTTCATCACGTTTCTATTTTATGTTTTATGATGATCGTTGGCTGGCCCTTTTCATCACGTTTCTATTTTATGTTTTATGATGATCGTTGGCTGGCCCTTTTCATCACGTTTCTATTTTATGTTTTATGATGATCGTTAGCTGGCCCTTTTCATCACGTTTCTATTTTATGTTTTATGATGATCGTTGGCTGGCCCTTTTCATCACGTTTCTATTTTATGTTTTATGATGATCGTTGGCTGGCCCTTTTCATCACGTTTCTATTTTATGTTTTATGATGATCGTTGGCTGGCCCTTTTCATCACGTTTCTATTTTATGTTTTATGATGATCGTTGGCTGGCCTTTTCATCACGTTTCTATTTTATGTTTTATGATGATCGTTGGCTGGCCCTTTTCATCAAGTTTCTATTTTATGTTTTATGATGATCGTTGGCTGGCCCTTTTTCATCACGTTTCTATTTTATGTTTTATGATGATCGTTGGCTGGCCCTTTTCATCACGTTTCTATTTTATGTTTTATGATGATCGTTGGCTGGCCCTTTTCATCACGTTTCTATTTTATGTTTTATGATGATCGTTGGCTGGCCCTTTTCATCACGTTTCTATTTTATGTTTTATGATGATCGTTGGCTGGCCCTTTTCATCAAGTTTCTATTTTATGTTTTATGATGATCGTTGGCTGGCCCTTTTCATCACGGTTTCTATTTTATGTTTTATGATGATCGTTGGCTGGCCCTTTTCATCACGTTTCTATTTTATGTTTTATGATGATCGTTGGCTGGCCCTTTTCATCAAGTTTCTATTTTATGTTTTATGATGATCGTTGGCTGGCCCTTTTCATCAAGTTTCTATTTTATGTTTTTATGATGATCGTTGGCTGGCCCTTTTCATCAAGTTTCTATTTTATGTTTTATGATGATCGTTGGCTGGCCCTTTTCATCACGTTTCTATTTTATGTTTTATGATGATCGTTGGCTGGCCCTTTTCATCACGTTTCTATTTTTATGTTTTATGATGATCGTTGGCTGGCCCTTTTCATCACGTTTCTATTTGATGTTTTATGATGATCGTTGGCTGGCCCTTTTCATCAAGTTTCTATTTTATGTTTTATGATGATCGTTGGCTGGCCCTTTTCATCACGTTTCTATTTTATGTTTTATGATGATCGTTGGCTGGCCCTTTTCATCACGTTTCTATTTTATGTTTTATGATGATCGTTGGCTGGCCCTTTTCATCACGTTTCTATTTTATGTTTTATGATGATCGTTGGCTGGCCCTTTTCATCACGTTTCTATATTATGTTTTATGATGATCGTTGGCTGACCCTTTTCATCACGTTTCTATTTTATGTTTTATGATGATCGTTAGCTGACCCTTTTCATCACTTTTCTATTTTATGTTTTATGATGATCGTTGGCTGGCCCTTTTCATCACGTTTCTATTTTATGTTTTATGATGATCGTTGGCTGGCCCTTTTCATCACGTTTCTATTTTATGTTTTATGATGATCGTTGGCTGGCCCTTTTCATCAAGTTTCTATTTTATGTTTTATGATGATCGTTGGCTGGCCCTTTTCATCACGTTTCTATTTTATGTTTTATGATGATCGTTAGCTGGCCCTTTTCATCACGTTTCTATTTTATGTTTTATGATGATCGTTGGCTGGCCCTTTTCATCACGTTTCTATTTATGTTTTATGATGATCGTTGGCTGGCCCTTTTCATCACGTTTCTATTTTATGTTTTATGATGATCGTTGGCTGGCCCTTTTCATCACGTTTCTATTTTATGTTTTATGATGATCGTTGGCTGGCCCTTTTCATCACGTTTCTATTTTATGTTTTATGATGATCGTTGGCTGGCCCTTTTCATCACGTTTCTATTTTATGTTTTATGATGATCGTTAGCTGGCCCTTTTCATCACGTTTCTATTTTATGTTTTATGATGATCGTTGGCTGGCCCTTTTCATCACGTTTCTATTTTATGTTTTATGATGATCGTTGGCTGGCCCTTTTCATCACGTTTCTATTTTATGTTTTATGATGATCGTTGGCTGGCCCTTTTCATCACGTTTCTATTTTATGTTTTATGATGATCGTTGGCTGGCCTTTTTCATCACGTTTCTATTTTATGTTTTATGATGATCGTTGGCTGGCCCTTTTCATCAAGTTTCTATTTTATGTTTTATGATGATCGTTGGCTGGCCCTTTTCATCACGTTTCTATTTTATGTTTTATGATGATCGTTGGCTGGCCCTTTTCATCACGTTTCTATTTTATGTTTTTATGATGATCGTTGGCTGGCCCTTTTCATCACGTTTCTATTTTATGTTTTATGATGATCGTTGGCTGGCCCTTTTCATCACGTTTCTATTTTATGTTTTATGATGATCGTTGGCTGGCCCTTTTCATCAAGTTTCTATTTTATGTTTTATGATGATCGTTGGCTGGCCCTTTTCATCACGTTTCTATTTTATGTTTTATGATGATCGTTGGCTGGCCCTTTTCATCACGTTTCTATTTTATGTTTTATGATGATCGTTAGCTGGCCCTTTTCATCACGTTTCTATTTTATGTTTTATGATGATCGTTGGCTGGCCCTTTTCATCACGTTTCTATTTTATGTTTTATGATGATCGTTGGCTGGCCCTTTTCATCACGTTTCTATTTTATGTTTTATGATGATCGTTGGCTGGCCCTTTTCATCACGTTTCTATTTTATGTTTTATGATGATCGTTGGCTGGCCCTTTTCATCACGTTTCTATTGTATGTTTTATGATGATCGTTGGCTGACCCTTTTCATCAAGTTTCTATTTTATGTTTTATGATGATCGTTGGCTGGCCCTTTTCATCAAGTTTCTATTTTATGTTTTATGATGATCGTTGGCTGGCCCTTTTCATCACGTTTCTATTTTATGTTTTATGATGATCGTTGGCTGGCCCTTTTCATCAAGTTTCTATTTTATGTTTTATGATGATCGTTGGCTGGCCCTTTTCATCAAGTTTCTATTTTTATGTTTTATGATGATCGTTGGCTGGCCCTTTTCATCACGTTTCTATTTTATGTTTTATGATGATCGTTGGCTGGCCCTTTTCATCACGTTTCTATTTTTATGTTTTATGATGATCGTTGGCTGGCCCTTTTCATCACGTTTCTATTTTATGTTTTATGATGATCGTTGGCTGGCCCTTTTCATCAAGTTTCTATTTTATGTTTTATGATGATCGTTGGCTGGCCCTTTTCATCACGTTTCTATTTTATGTTTTATGATGATCGTTGGCTGGCCCTTTTCATCACGTTTCTATTTTATGTTTTATGATGATCGTTGGCTGGCCCTTTTCATCACGTTTCTATTTTATGTTTTATGATGATCGTTGGCTGGCCCTTTTCATCAAGTTTCTATTTTATGTTTTATGATGATCGTTGGCTGGCCCTTTTCATCACGTTTCTATTTTATGTTTTATGATGATCGTTGGCTGGCCCTTTTCATCACGTTTCTATTTTATGTTTTATGATGATCGTTGGCTGGCCCTTTTCATCACGTTTCTATTTTATGTTTTATGATGATCGTTGGCTGGCCCTTTTCATCACGTTTCTATTTTATGTTTTATGATGATCGTTGGCTGGCCCTTTTCATCACGTTTCTATTTTATGTTTTATGATGATCGTTAGCTGGCCCTTTTCATCACGTTTCTATTTTATGTTTTATGATGATCGTTGGCTGGCCCTTTTCATCACGTTTCTATTTTATGTTTTATGATGATCGTTGGCTGACCCTTTTCATCACGTTTCTATTTTATGTTTTATGATGATCGTTAGCTGACCCTTTTCATCACGTTTCTATTTTATGTTTTATGATGATCGTTGGCTGGCCCTTTTCATCACATTTCTATTTTATGTTTTATGATGATCGTTGGCTGGCCCTTTTCATCACGTTTCTATTTTATGTTTTATGATGATCGTTGGCTGGCCCTTTTCATCAAGTTTCTATTTTATGTTTTATGATGATCGTTGGCTGGCCCTTTTCATCACGTTTCTATTTTATGTTTTATGATGATCGTTAGCTGGCCCTTTTCATCACGTTTCTATTTTATGTTTTATGATGATCGTTGGCTGGCCCTTTTCATCACGTTTCTATTTTATGTTTTATGATGATTGTTGGCTGGCCCTTTTCATCACGTTTCTATTTTATGTTTTATGATGATCGTTGGCTGGCCCTTTTCATCACGTTTTCTATTTTATGTTTTATGATGATCGTTGGCTGGCCCTTTTCATCACGTTTCTATTTTATGTTTTATGATGATCGTTGGCTGGCCCTTTTCATCACGTTTCTATTTTTATGTTTTATGATGATCGTTAGCTGGCCCTTTTCATCACGTTTCTATTTTATGTTTTATGATGATCGTTGGCTGGCCCTTTTCATCACGTTTCTATTTTATGTTTTATGATGATCGTTGGCTGGCCCTTTTCATCACGTTTCTATTTTATGTTTTATGATGATCGTTGGCTGGCCCTTTTCATCACGTTTCTATTTTATGTTTTATGATGATCGTTGGCTGGCCTTTTTCATCACGTTTCTATTTTATGTTTTATGATGATCGTTGGCTGGCCCTTTTCATCAAGTTTCTATTTTATGTTTTATGATGATCGTTGGCTGGCCCTTTTCATCACGTTTCTATTTTATGTTTTATGATGATCGTTGGCTGGCCCTTTTCATCACGTTTCTATTTTATGTTTTATGATGATCGTTGGCTGGCCCTTTTCATCACGTTTCTATTTTATGTTTTATGATGATCGTTGGCTGGCCCTTTTCATCAAGTTTCTATTTTATGTTTTATGATGATCGTTGGCTGGCCCTTTTCATCACGTTTCTATTTTATGTTTTATGATGATCGTTGGCTGGCCCTTTTCATCACGTTTCTATTTTATGTTTTATGATGATCGTTGGCTGGCCCTTTTCATCACGTTTTCTATTTTATGTTTTATGATGATCGTTGGCTGGCCCTTTTCATCACGTTTCTATTTTTATGTTTTATGATGATCGTTGGCTGGCCCTTTTCATCACGTTTCTATTTTATGTTTTATGATGATCGTTGGCTGGCCCTTTTCATCACGTTTCTATTTTATGTTTTATGATGATCGTTGGCTGGCCCTTTTCATCACGTTTCTATTTTATGTTTTATGATGATCGTTGGCTGGCCCTTTTCATCACGTTTCTATTTTATGTTTTATGATGATCGTTGGCTGGCCCTTTTCATCACGTTTCTATTTTATGTTTTATGATGATCGTTGGCTGGCCCTTTTCATCACGTTTCTATTTTATGTTTTATGATGATCGTTGGCTGGCCCTTTTCATCACGTTTCTATTTTATGTTTTATGATGATCGTTGGCTGGCCCTTTTCATCACGTTTCTATTTTATGTTTTATGATGATCGTTAGCTGGCCCTTTTCATCACGTTTCTATTTTATGTTTTATGATGATCGTTGGCTGGCCCTTTTCATCACGTTTCTATTTTATGTTTTATGATGATCGTTGGCTGGCCCTTTTCATCACGTTTCTATTTTATGTTTTATGATGATCGTTGGCTGCCCTTTTCATCACGTTTCTATTTTATGTTTTATGATGATCGTTGGCTGGCCCTTTTCATCAAGTTTCTATTTTATGTTTTATGATGATCGTTGGCTGGCCCTTTTCATCAAGTTTCTATTTTATGTTTTATGATGATCGTTGGCTGGCCCTTTTTCATCACGTTTCTATTTTATGTTTTATGATGATCGTTGGCTGGCCCTTTTCATCAAGTTTCTATTTTATGTTTTATGATGATCGTTGGCTGGCCCTTTTCATCACGTTTCTATTTTATGTTTTATGATGATCGTTGGCTGGCCCTTTTCATCACGTTTCTATTTATGTTTTATGATGATCGTTGGCTGGCCCTTTTTCATCACGTTTCTATTTTATGTTTTATGATGATCGTTGGCTGGCCCTTTTCATCACGTTTCTATTTTATGTTTTATGATGATCGTTGGCTGGCCCTTTTCATCAAGTTTCTATTTTATGTTTTATTGATGATCGTTGGCTGGCCCTTTTCATCACCGTTTCTATTTTATGTTTTATGATGATCGTTGGCTGGCCCTTTTCATCACGTTTCTATTTTATGTTTTTATGATGATCGTTGGCTGGCCCTTTTCATCACGTTTCTATTTTATGTTTTATGATGATCGTTG